>CM043114.1:53472506-54868323 GCA_023701765.1 Hylyphantes graminicola | reverse complement strand
ATTTATAGATTTAGTAGTTAATGTTGGAAACATAAAAACAGATGACCTCATAAATTGTTTCAATATAAATAAATTATTTGATAAACATAGTTGAAAATTCTGTTGCAATGTATGTTTACTTAATGGAAGTTGCTAAAGTAATGAAAGCTTTGAGGGAAAAATATGATCATACTTAATTTTAATTAATGAATATATTTAGTTACTTTAAGTAAAACTTTATTTTTTATTTCGAAAGATTTTAAAATAGAAAAATTTTAGACACAAATTAAAAAGTGTTATGAAATGTATGATTAGATAGTAGAAGTTTTTGTACAAATATTTGGCAATTCTTGCATTTAA
Source organism: Hylyphantes graminicola (assembly GCA_023701765.1). Lineage (NCBI taxonomy): Eukaryota > Metazoa > Arthropoda > Arachnida > Araneae > Linyphiidae > Hylyphantes > Hylyphantes graminicola. Next base: position 54,867,984 of record CM043114.1, on the reverse strand, counting down.
AGCTTTACATTTATAGCATGTTTGAATAAAGAGTTCGAAATAAATTATTGTTAAGTTTTAAAAGAACGATTCAAAAAAACGAAAATTAGATAAACCAATAATTAATTTGCAATTAGAAAAGTGATGTGAGAGTAAATATTATACTCGGAAATGTGGATCAAATTAGTAAAAATAATTTTACTTATCTCTTTAGCTTTGAATCATCAGAAATCATGAAGTTTAATCCGATTAAAAGCTTCTTCATTTGGTCTTTATTCTTAATAAATGTAGGATCATAAGCATAAAAGCCTCCAAATATACTTAAGAGTCTAAGAACAATTAATATTTAATTAAAACTAGCTAATGAACGGTCTAGAATTAAAAAATTTTATTTTATGGTTCGAAAATTTCCTGGAAAACTCCGTGTTCCCGTGTTACGAAGTCCTATCTACAATTTTGATGAAGAGGTATTTAAACTTTTTGAAACTGGAAATGAATAAAAGAGTCAGACGCCTATTATGGTCATTTCTTTAAGACATTGAAACTTTTGCAGATAAATTAAATAGAAACACAAAATATGTCTAAGCATTGTAAAAAAGACGTTTCTAAATAGGGTTTTGCTATTTTAATTAGCGATTTTAATTAGGAGTTGTAATTTATATTACGACATAGATACATTATATGCATTATGTCTGCACGCATTCTCAATATTTTTGTTAATTGGAATTTAGACAGGGTGTCTGTCAAAATTTTTGGACTATTTTTAATATCATTCCTTCAGATTAAATAACGTTTAACGAAATTATCTTACTTTGAAAGAAATTTAGAAGTCAACTAAATATAAAGCATAACGTTGTAGAATATCATTAGCTTCTTAGAAAAAATTGTAAAACACACTTTTTATTGATATAATTTAACGTAACATTTTACTCGATTTGTTAATACTTTGGATTTTTTTAAAATATAACTGGAGTTAATATATTACTTTATTTAGTTGAATTATATTAAAATATTTTGGATCTCTCTTAAAAAAAACTGATTCTCTGTATGTTATTAAGTTAAATGAAGACCGGGTACAACCTCTAGATTGTTGCTCTTAGACAATTTAATTAATACATAACTAATAAAACATCGCTTACTTAACGTATATTTTAATTAAAACAAAAGATACCGTTATTGAATCTGCACGACTTCTAATTTTACAATATACCTAGCCATTAAGTATAATGACCTGAAGTAATTTATTATTCTGGGATCAGCATAAAATCAGAAGAAGCACTTCTTATCAGTCATTTAGTGTTAATTGAGCTGGGGTACCACTGCCACTAATCGTTATTTCAATCTTCGCATGGGTCAGTAGTACTTCTTCGCTCGTGGGAAAGCTCCTTACTAAGGATAAGGCAGCGTAGTCGCTAAGCCTTACCACGAACTTTATGTGGTTGTCTGTGTGACTGAGAATGAAATTAGAAAGTAAAAGTTAATGGACAATGCGGATGGAAGGTGCTCCACCACAGTTTTAAATGACTCATTGTTAGTCACTATGGGAAAACTGTGTCCAGCAGTTATATATTTTTTTGCATGGATTGTACTTAAAGAAATTTTAAATAAGTTCATCGACAAAGTGTCTTTTATTTTAAAAAGTAAATTTTAATACTTGCAGTTGCATTTCATGGTTAAACACATCTGACAAATCAGATTAAAATGCTTCTTTTGGGTATTATGCAAATCATACGTTAATGTACAGACGATCTTCTTCGCAACTAACCTTGACAATTATTGATTGTTGAAATAACCAAAAGTAAACAAGCTATCAAACACCTGCAGGTTATAGAGTATAAACAGTTCATTAATGACTAAACTTTTATAAAGTAAATTGATCGATGTGAAAATAAAAATATATTCTTTATATACTCTATGCATCGATCATCATTTGTACTTATAATAATACAACATATTTAAAATTTAAATCTATTATGCATTATTACGAAACCTTTTGCTTGAATTTAAAATACCTGCTTTCGAAAATTTTCATTACTATTACTTCGAATTTCCGAAGGTTTTCAATTACGTAGCTTTATTCATTTAGGACAGCGAGGGTAAGCAATTTTCTCAAGATCGTGGACTGTTCTAATCCAGCTTTGAAGGTTGCCAACTTTTGTTCTGATATTTTATGACCTCATTTTAAGCTTTTCTTAAGTTTATTTTACTAAATGATCTCTTGAAATTCCCCAACACGTTAATGAATTTCCTTATACTAAAAGTGTCGTGATTATAGGGAAAAGGGATAAAAGGGCTTTTGTCTAAAGCTTTTATTCGGCTCTTGGGAGTAAAATTCATCACTAATGCCCTTTGTTTATGAACATATCTTTATTGTTTGCATAAGGGTTTTAATTTTTGGGTTAATATTTTTATATTACGTTAAATAAAGTTAAGCCACATAGTACCGTACCGTATACCGTATTTACAGACGCATAAATAATTTTCTACACGCATTACATTTAGAGCCAAATACATAGTTATTTGGAATTTCTAACACAAACACAATCTGCAGCTTTTATTTTATCAAACCCAGTTAAATACCGAATAAACATATAAACTTTGACAACCATATACACAACTACCATCCAAAAATGAAACATACCACAACTTACGGATATCAATCAACCACGCCACTCACCCAAATTTAAATATTAACACACTCCAAGACATCCCAGACAATAACTCATCAGAATCCGTTATATTTTGCTATACGATTGCCATTATCTAACTAAAACCTAGTCCCTGACTATTATTCAAACATTTGTACCCGGGCGATTATCCGAAGCTTTATGGAGTGTCTGCAGTGAACATCATCTATCAAAGCTTGTGATGCATCTTCAGTCATCACGCCAGAGGATTATTGCACAGGACGAGAGAAGGTTCAATCAGGTCCAAAGATTTGTGACCTGTGCTTCAGACAGGGGTCAGTGGATTGTCGCAATTTGCGAGCACTGTTTGTTCACGAGATTGGTTTTCATGCAATAGTGTTTCAGATTTGAAGGGTTATGTTTAGATTATTATATGTTTGTGTTATGGTAAGTGTGTAATAGAATTGTTTCAAGATGCTGGATATCTTAAACTATATATTGTGATTAAATACTATATATTGCCATTAAATATAAACTTTATATTGCGGTGGAGTTAACTTCTTGAAAATTAATTGTTTTTGAATTTTAATAAGGTTGTGGATTTATGGATTGACGGAAAAATTCGAATAGATTTATCTACGTTTAACGTCAACTTCCAAACTACTACTTGGAATCACATATTTAATCACTGGAAAGATATTTTTTATTGTATTAAAACGTTAAAGCACATAAAAATCATATAATATTTGCAATGTACATCGTCTATCGAGGCTTGTGATGCATCTTCAGTCATCACGCCAGAGGATTATTGCACAGGACGAGAGAAGGTTCAATCAGGTCCAAAGATTTGTGACCTGTGCTTCAGACAGGGGTCAGTGGATTGTCGTAATTTGCGAGCACTGTTTGTCCACGAGATTGGTTTTCATGCAATAGTGTTTCGTATTTGAAGGGTTTACATTGGGGGAAGGGTTTATATTGTTATATATTTGTGATTTGGTAAATGTGTAATATAATTGTTTCAAGAAGTGGGACGTCATAAACTATGAATTGCGAATAAATTTATCTGGAGTTAATTACACGAAAATTGATTGTGTTCGCATTGAAGCAGTGTTGTTGATTTTTTGATTGAAGGATAATTTTAACAGGTTTATCTGCGTTTAACGTCATCTTTAAACTAATATTTGGAAACCCATTTTTAATGTTTATTGAAATTTAGCGGCACATACAAAAATTTAAGGAATGACTAAAAAGAAACATCTTTTATAAAGGCTTGTGATGCATATTCAGTCATCACGCCAGATGATAATTACACAGGACGAAAGAAGGGTTATATGATTATGATTTTGTTGTTTTTGGAACTGGAAATCTTTCAATATGTTGCACAATAAAAACTATACGTTGTGACTAAATTGATACATAGTTTATCACCTGAAAATCAGTTGAGTTTGAATTAAAATAATTTCGTCAATTAAATGGTTTACGGCTGAAGTTTAAGAGAATTATCCAAGTTTAAAATCAACCTCTAAACTAGTACTTTAATATACATTTTAAATGATTATTAAATAAACACATGATGAAAGTAGGCTCAGTGCCGAAAATGTGTGACCTGTGCTTTAAACATGGGGCAGTTGATGTTTGTAATTCTCGAGCACTGTTTGTTTACGAGAGTGGTTTTCATGCAATTGTGTTTCATATTTAACCAGTGTATAATATTTGAAGAGTTGTATTCTAAGTGTATCGAAATATTTTGTGTTGTGGAATGGATATTATACAGTAAGGTTAAATTAAGTTAACGCTTAATCCGTTAAAAATATTGCTGTTTTTGTTAATTCGCAATTTATAGATACAATAGAATGACTGCCTAAATTTTTCTCCCTAATACAAATTTTATTTTTAAACCAATAGTTTGAAACACCATTTTTATCTTTAAACAAACCTTATGGTATATAAGCGTAAATAATTGATGGAGTGTATACAACTAACGTTTTCTTTCAGGGCTTATGGTGGATCTGCATTCATATTACCCTACATAATTCATACAATACCGGAAATTTAAATCAGATCTCAGATAACATAATTATGCTTTTGGATGGAGTCAATAGATTGCAACATTTTGTAAGCAGTATTTGCTTACGAGAGTGGTTTTCATTCAATAGCGTTACACATTTGAAGTATTATGTGTGTGAATATTGCAAATGGTATGTGTTTGTGGAAAAATGGAATTAAATGTTTCGATTGAATTGATTGTAGATTCATAAGTTGAACAATGAAGAGTGATTGAATTGAAATTGAAACTGAAGAACCATGTGGAAGTGTCAAAAACTTAAAAAGGGAATTTTTTTAGTTCTTTCTCAAGTTTATTAAAAATATGTTTTTGCATATATTATAATTTAATTAATTCGCAATACATTATGAATACACTTTTTTTAAATAAAAATATGCATTATCTTTGACATAAATCATCAATTCTATATTTCCATTTTCAGTATGTTTCCGGTTAAGTATGTCATTATCCTGTTCATATCCTTGTTATGTAGGCACAGTCATTAAATATTTCAAAAAAGGAACTATCTACCCACCAGATTTGCACGATAATTATTTTGTTTCCTTTTAGACCTATTTACTTTATGTAGGATGCATATTATTAAGCATTAATACTTGTGTTTTGTCACAGACATTTTCGACATCGCTTTCCCATTGAAAATATTTCCACTGAATCTTTATAAATAAAACAGAATATATATTTAATACATAACATTCTTTAAAAGTTTGATAAACCAAAAAAATATCTCTTTATACCCATCTAATTATCCAGAATCAAAATCGCTTGTGAACACATCTAGAAATAACCCCAATCAAATTTGAATATTCTTATACATAAATATAATATTTTTTAAATATATGCTATCATTTTTATGTAGAACGTGTACTGTTGAAATCATTGTGAACATTGTGTGATCCAAAATATATTTCTATCAATTTAAATTTTATAATTAGTTTTTGTAGCTAGAAGCTTAGAATTTAAACCTTAAGAAAAAATTTAACTTTAAAAAAAAAGTTCATTTAACAAAACTCAAATTTAACTTTCTTTATGGATCATATTTTCAAAAATATATTCTTGCCGGCACATTTACTGCATTAATTTTTTTTAGAAAATTTTTGATTTAAGAACCTACTTTATTTCCCCTACATGTCCCTACAAACCAGCCATTAATACCCAGTTGAAATATAGACCTGCTAGCGAATCATCTATTTCAAAACCACTGCTTATTAATTTCCAGAAGCAGAATCTTCTTCCACGCCAGCATTCATTGCCCCCATCCTAATTTGCACTCCACACGCAACCCTTGCGATAGATCCACAAACAAAAAAGCAAGAAGCTGTTCGCTTTTTCCCACGGCGTTTAACCTGTTCCTGCCCTCGAGTCTAGCTGATGCTGAAAAGCGACAACTTGTCTTACCTGTTCGCCACTGACACATCCGACTACCATTCGGCCTCTCAAAGATGGATGGAAGTATTTGCCAAGTTGTGTTAACATCTCCCGTTCGGCCCGGCAACGAACAAAATGTTACACTTTTTTTGCTTCAAGATAGTAATAGTATAAGTAATGAAATTATTGCAATGGGGTTAAAAATCCGAGATGTATATTGTTTTCTGCACATTGGGGAGTTTGCTTATTCTGAATAAGAAGTTTTCCAAAATTGATATTTTATTTGCAATAAATGTATGAAGGCTACTACGTTTTGTTTAAATTACCCTTATTAATGAAGTTTGCACGTTTGTGGGGTTTGCTTATTCTGAATAAGAAGTTTTCCAAAATTGATTTTTTATTTGCAATAAATGTATGAAGGCTACTACATTTTGTTTAAATTACCCTTATTAATGAAGACTACCATTCGGCCTCTCAAAGATGAATGGAAGCATTTGCCAAGTTGTGTTAACATCTCCCGTTCGGCCCAGCAACGAACAAAATTTTACACTTTTTTGCTTTCAAGATCCTAATAGTATAAGGTAATGAAATTATTGCGATGGGGTTAAAAAATCCTAGATGTAGATTGTGTGCAAACCCTTAAACATTTATAAGGGGTAATTTATAAATTGGTATCACAGAATCAATAGAAACTGAGTTTCAAAAAATGTGTTTATGCTTCAAAATGTCCTTCAATACCTAAAAGCTAACTTCCAAACTAATTCAAACCATACCAATTCATAAGAAATCGGCGATATTTCTTTACAATTGGCGCGATTGACAACCTACAATCGGCAACCCTGACAGAAAAGATAGTAGCCAACGATTCGGACACGGCCGCAAAATAAAAAACCAAAAAGATGAATCACATCCTATCGATTCGTTTTGATATCATTATGTTCCCTAAACCGGTCCTTATTAAGAAAGCGGACGAAATAGAAGTACGGACAAAGGGAGAAAGGTTCAGTTCGGAAAAGCTGATCTTTCGTCCCTTGGTTCCATGTGTCTTGTTTGATTTGTTTTGGGCAGTTCGTTTAGGAAATTGGGATGTCGAGTTGACCCTGATTCAAAATGATACATCTTGTTTGGGGGGATATGTGATAGGTATCATATCATATCTGCTGGGAGTTGCTGTTAAGTGATTTTCGTAAGGGATGACGGATTTTCTTTGAAAAGGAGATCAAAGAAAATGGTTTTAGATATTTTGATAAAATAAGCAAGATTTTTTTTATCAAACATATATTTGAGAGTATATAAAAAAAGACCTTATTTTTTTATTACATTTTTTTAGGTTTGTTAAATTTATTCATTACTGAGAATCTTTCTTGATATTTTGTAAGAAACTAATTGGTTTTATCTTGCCTTTTGACACCTTACACCTCAGTGGCACATGATACAACAAATTTGGTTACTTTTATAATTGGAATTGGTCTGACTTTTATGTTATATCTCATTTAATTAATTATAATAAACTGCCACAGTAACCATTAATTTTTTTAAAGGGAAGTACATTTTTAACTTTAAATAATATTGCTAAACATATAAATCCAGCTTCCATGTTTGTCTCTAAAAAAACCTTTACACGATGCATATTATCGATATATATATCGAAATACACCAACAGGTAATATGACAAACAATCTTTTTCTTTATCGAATCATAAAAGATCGAAATTGTTGTCATTTCTCCTTAATGGCGTCATTCCGAAGGACTTAAGGGATATGGGATCTCGATCCCCAAGCGCCACTTATGCAACTTGATCCTGAAAATGCTGATAGCATCCAATCAAGTTTAACTAGATAGTTCAGTTTTACCCCTTGGCAGATAAAGAAGACGGATTTAGAAGAAAATATGGGTTTAGTATTTATTTTGTTTTTTACTTCTGAATTCTTTTACTTCTGATTTTTGTTTTTTACTTCTGAATTTTGTTTTTTACTTCTATCCGCCCACATTTAAAAACAGACAATTGTACCAAATTACCGAAATTCGCTTAGTTGAGTACTTTATAAAACTATTGTTTAAATAAATTTTTCATAAGTAACAACATGTGTTAAAACCTTTAATAATTAACAAATGTATTTTTAATTATTAACATCAACTTCTAGAAGAAATTGAGTCCAATACATTTTTTGCAAATGATTATTGATGCGTGATTTCTTGTAAAAAAATAAAGTTTTATTTTTATATTTAACCTCAAAACTTAACCTTTGTTCGAATAAAAAAATTTTAAAATGTCTCAAAATTAATTAATTTGTTAATTTCGGAATATGCAATTCATTAATTTTGCTTTGTACCAAAAACTATGAAGCAAGTAAATAAAATATTTAAATTATTATTTGAATCATTGTACTTACAAACCATCTAATGATTTCTGATAATTAAGATTAACACATGCACCATAGCTCACCTGCAAGAAAATAAATAGATATTAGTAATAAGTTCATTAACATGAAATTATGTAATGACAATATTCAGTATAAGGTTTAAAAATTAAATATTATCACCTCAATAAGTTCATATTTATTATATATTTCGTAACTTAAAGCTATTTACGCAACTAATTAATATATTCCGTTGCATAAATTATCAATTTGATAATAGTTAAAACTCACGAAATTCCTGAAATCCTTGAACTATAAAGTAAAATATTTGACTAGTTCTAAATTATAAGTCAGAGTTAATTATCACAACGGGAAAACAATAATTTTCATCATTATAATTTAAACTTCTAAAAACTTTTTAAAGCAATTCACTTATCTTTTTAACATAATATTTAAATGATTTACCCCTTACAAATATGTAAGCCATTTTGACAAACATTTTTGTTAACGTATAATTTAATTTTAAAGTTTGAAACTGTGTTTGAACAAATTATAAACTAGTTTATCCTTACAATATCGAATTTAGAAATTAAATTGTGTTTTTAGGACAATACGAATGTAAAAGCACTGAATTTCAAAAATAAATGTCAATTGTAACACCAATTAGTTAAGGTTACAAGATTTGTTTCTTAAAAGTGTATGATAATTAATTAATCAGAATTTTTTATGATACACGAAGGAACATGCAAAACAATAATAATAGTTAAGTTGAAAGAATATCTTTATGCTAGAATTAAATCTAAATACTCCCCAATACATTCAAAACAATACAACTATTCATTAAATTGGATTCAATTATATAATGTACTAGTGATAAAAACTGAATCATAGTTAATTTAAAATGCAGTGTTGATTTAAATATATGTTTCTCGACTTGATTTAGAGTTTTATCTATTAAAAAAATATTTTATAAAACTCATTTCATTAAAACATTAAAAAAGTGCTTTCTGTGACGACCTTCTTCGTTTTACAATATGTGTCTACCTAATCCATTGTTTGTATTGCCATTACACTAAATGAGTTTTTTTAATGTACTTTTTAATCCTGCAATTTAATTAGTTAGTATGTATTTATTCATTGATGTATGAAGATTGCATAATTACTTGGAGCATGTAAAAAGTTATTTATACCAAATATTTTGCATAAAAAATTGTTTGCATAAAACTTTGTGATTAATTTGAGGTTTTTCTTTACACAAATAATCACTGACTGAATTCAGATGTACGAAAAATCTTCCAAAAACACCAATAAAATAATATAAAATAATACAATTGCGGATTCCGTCATTAAGTTCTTAAATTGGTAAAGTGACTTAGCAAAGTCGAGTTATGACAAATTTTATGTTAGGAATAAAACTTTAAAAATCTATGCAATATATCTTTACAGAATTTCACGCTTTTATATTTAATGTTAACCATAAATTCCTTATTAGGCAGGTCGTGCTTTTTACTCCTTTTGCGGTGTAAGGCTACTCAGATATTGCACAAACTCATCCTATTTTACTTTGTAAGGTTACTCCAGAAAATTCAACACATCCTGCCTCCAGTATTATGGTGATCAAAACCATTTTTGAGCTCATTTAAGTTGGTTTAAAATTTGAATTATAAACTTAAAACATTGTCCGCAAACAACAAATTAAAAATATTGCCAACCATGTAGCTTTCTGATGCTTGAAAATCTTTGTACTACCTCCCACGTCTTTATATTAAGCATGAATCCTGATATGCTTTTTTCTCGGAACCCGGTATATATTTCGTGAGTGTGCCATTAACTCGAAACGTGAGAACAGATATTCACATGTTCCGGAATTCCTCGCCAGTGCCGTGAGTGCTACTTGTCTTACAACACATCAGAATACAGGCCAAGGCCGTTGAATAAAATTCGAATTTTACACCTAAATGCATTAGCGTTTTTCATTTTAAAACCCTCCTCGGATTCTTTTGTTCTTAAGACCGGCGCCATTTTTGTTTTGTTCTTCGCCATCCCCTACTTATTTCCGGCGCTCTCGTTTCATCCCAAAAAACAATAATTAGTTTGATACAATACTAAAATACAGTTTTATCGTAACGGATTTTACATTTGTATATCGACAATACTTAACCTAATTTTATAATATATCAAACCCCGTTAGCTGGTAATAAGATAGAACATGATAAATAAATCATAAAAGAAATCTAATCTAATTTGTCCGCAATTTTGATTTGTGTTTTCGAACTTATTTTCTCAAAATCAGCAGAATGTTGGTTAAACCTTTGTCAAATGAAAAAAGTGAAACGGCATCGGATTTTAGTTCCTGTGAATTAACTCGTGCCCAGCGAAAAAGTGCGGAATGATTTTCAATTCTTTTTCGGTTGTTTCTCTTGTCGAAATTAATTAGATTTAACAAAGAAAAGAAGAATCTTTCGCCATTTGGGAGTAGGATCTTTACCTTATTCAGATTAAGTTGCCTCACGTTGGGTTTGATAAAGATGTCACCGATAATTTAAATTTCAAAACAAAACTTATTTAAACACAAGAAAGGTTTGTGTCTGTGTTCAATGTTTTCTTTTTAAATCAATACCATTTGTTTACTATTTGTTAGACCAAAGATCGATCGAAGATGAAATTTCTTTTATAAAAAAACAACAAATATATTTTTATAAATAAGATATACGTGTGGGTGAATCATAAAGTAATGCAAAGCTGAATTTCTTTTATCGGATAATTGTTCAATGTTTGAATTTGACTCGTGTGCAACTTTATCAAGCGCTCACGTACAGTATCAATTTTTTTTTATAAAAATGTATTAAAGTTTTAAAATATGAATAAATTTGATTGAGATTCAAGAACTGCAATTTATAAAAACATATATAAATTTAGTCTTTTATTTGATATGTATGCTATAAAATGGGATTTTTGAAACCTTTAGCGAATTCAATGTTGCTGAAATGTTTATGTATCTTTTAAATAGGATATGTCTCAATATGGTATTAAGAGTTGTTTAAACCATTTTTGAAAGGCAATTTTCTACACAAATAACGTAATAAAAATCACGGTTAAGTTAAAAAAAATTTACCAATGTTTACAACCCTTTCAGTCCCAATGACCAATTTGGTATCATCATTTTAGAAAAAAAAATTCTGATCGTCTATAGCCATTTATGATAAAAAAAGCACATCATTTGATTCTTCAAACTTTTTTTAAATTAGAAAATATTTTTTATTAATCCCAATATATGCCAGTCCTATTATTTTTGTAATTATGATCAGAAACATGATGATGCCAAATTTCAGCACTGGGACTGAAAGGGTTACAAAAGATGCCTAAATTTACATAAATTTAAAGATGATTATGAATTAAAGTCGAAATATCTGTTAAATTTCTGTCAAAATGAAAGACCAGGTCCTGTTGCTCTTTTGTAAAAGACAAAATGAAACCGAATAGTATTATATATTTACATTCGTAATGGGGTGTCGGTACCACAGGGGGAATTTTCATTGACTTTACAGATGAGGCGAAGGCTTTACAGATTGACTTTACAGATGGGGCGTTGATTTTACAGATGAGGCGTTATGGTGGAATTGAGATTCAAGAATCGAAAATTAGGGAGTTGAATAAATATTGAACAAGGCATTCATGAGAAGATATTCATTCTAGTTAAGATTTGTAGGCGTTTCCAATTAGTTAAACATATCTTACTGACGATTTATAATTGTGACTTGAGAATTATCGAAATGCATTTGAAATTCGATAGAATAATATGGTGAATTCAATTACGATGAATATAAAATAACTATAATCAGTTTAAAATGTAAGTAGGAATTCAAAAACCGATTTTGAAAATAATATTTAATATTAAAATGGAGTGTATTTCCACTAATGAAATTAACATCTTGTTAATTTTTATATTTCGCATGCATTAACAATTTCTTAAATTTTAATCAATAACTTTCAAATGAGTTATAATAAATGTATTTATTGTAATATTAGATAGCTTCTAATTGGTATTTTCTAAAAATAAATAGTAAAAATATGAAAATTTATCAATCGCTTGCACATTCAACAATATCATATTGAAAAACAATAATAAAATAATAATCAATACCACATCAATCGACAATCTTCATCTCAATCAAGAGTTTGACGAACTCAATATATTTACCCAATTCATGATGACAGAACTACGGAATAGGATACAGTATAATCCCTTAACAAGATATCGTAAATTTAGTTAATCAAACTTGTAACCGACATTTCTACCTGGTATTTAGTTAGTTTAGTTGGTGAATTAAGAATTAGTCCAATGAGTTTTAAATTATTTTTTTTTAAGTATTTAAATCATTTTTGTTAAAAATGTAGTTTCTGATTAGTATCAGCATATATGAATTATTTTTGTCAAAAATGAGTTTTATATTAGCATCTACACAACTTAAGTAATTTTATTTAAACCAAGTTTATACACAACGCACTATTACAAGTTCAATTTAAACTATAAATTACTTAACTGTTAAACGCATGGGAAAACATGAGCTACCAAATTATGTTAGTTATAGCCGATGTCGTTTTATAATAAGCCACTTTCTCTTCATAATGGACCACGATTAAATTTCATATTTTGAAACAAATGTTATTCAAATTCAGAAAATATGAGAGCAATAAAATGCTGTTCAAGAGTACTAAAATATTATCTTGGTACCCCGCTTCAAGCAATGATGTTTATGGTCATTTAGTATCCAATTTAAGCTGCATTTGATGCCTTAATTTAGTCTTAAGAAATTAAATTAGTTTTTATTAAAAGATGTAAGTCAACAAATGAAAGTTGTCACTTATTTGAAGAAAAAAAACTCAATTATCTTTAGGTTAGGTTAGTGTCGATTTATCATCGTACTAGAGCTGCTCCATGGCTATTGACGGCGAGCGTCGTAGTTTCGAGGCACAGTCGCGTGACGAGCCTACACCTGAGTAGGCTTAAAACGCAACCGTTAAGGGTGATATCGTACGCAGCGCTGAGATTTTGGAGCATATTTAACGTGCACTGTTTCTGGATATTTTTGGCTGCACCGGCCGTTTATATGTAAGTTATTGTGGCGATGGCCGGACCCGAACCTAATATCTTCCGCATGAAAGGCGAACGCTCTAACCGACTGGGCTCTCCAGCCCCTCAATTATTTTCAGTGCTCCGTATACGAAGTTACCATTACCAACTAGCCACTTCAACACCTTGCAGGGTTGGGGAAGGGGTAGGTACATATTGTGACGAATAACTTTAATATTCAGTAGTCTCTGATGGTAGCGTTATAATTTATTTAATAGTTTTAACATATTATTTACAAGAGCGTTTGAACATCAACCTTCCATTTTCTATCTTCTTTTTTAACAACGTTGCCACACATCAAATTAAAACATTTTCATAGTCACGTTCTTTAAAGTTGTTTCACGAGTTTTTTTTGGTTTATTTGAATCTTTATAGACCCCTCCCCACCAAGGGAAGACTTTTGATAGAAGAGAAAAAGTCTTAAAAGTTCTGAGTCTTTAAATATGAAAAGTCTTAAAGAGTCCTAAAGTCTTTCTATAAGTCCCTAGCAGTTTTTGGATCAGTGCAACTATTTAACATGTGCCTAATTTTTCAAAGTTCCAGTAGGGTTATAAATTACAGTTAAAATGCTTAACAATATTAAGGTAAGACTAACAACTTCAGAGGTACCCAGTATACGCATGCAACAACTAAATTACAATTCATGGAAATCTACTCAGGGTATCGGCATTTTGATGGAGACTTCCCTTTCTGTGAACAACCTCATAATTGAATGGTTGTAATGTGAGGGCCCACCTCAAAAGTCGCGGATTAGTCCCTGTATTTTTCTCTAGCCAGACCAGAGGATTGTGATCAGTCTGTATGGTGAATTTTTGTTGCCCGTCAAGATAGCATTTTAATTTCTGAATGGCATAAACAATGGCAGCACATTCTCTCTCTGTAGTACTGTACTTTTGTTCTACAGGGGTGAATTTCCTACTGAGGTACATTATTGGGTGCTCTTCATTATTCTGATTTATCTGGGACAACACCACACCAATTCCAACGTTTGAAGCATCGCACTGAATGATGAATGGAGCAGTGAAGTCAGGGCTGTATAGCACTGGCCTTTCTGAAAGTCTTTTCTTCAGTTCTTCAAAGGCGTCTTCACAAGTAGAAGTCCAATTTACTGATGACTTTAAGTCCTTTCCTTTCAAAAGATCTGTTAATGGAGCCGCAATTACCGAAAAATCTGGTATATACCGTCGGTAATAACCAGCAAGTCCTAAAAAGGATCTAATCTGGGTTTTGTTCTGAGGCCTAGGAAATTCTTTAACCGCTTGAATTTTAAGTTCACCAGGTTTTCTTTGGCCTTGTCCAACTATATGTCCCAAATACTTGACATGCTCACGAGCAAACTGACACTTCGAAGGTTTTAGGTGAAGCTTGGCAGTTTTCATTTTTACAAATATTTCTTCTAAATGTTTCACATGATCTTCCCAAGTATTAGAAAAGATGGCTACATCATCCAAATAAGGTACCGCAAATTCCTCACAGTCTCGAAGCAAACTAGCCATTAGTCTACTGAAATCATATGGAGCATTTTTCAGCCCGAATGGTAACCTTAATGGCCTAAAGGTACCAAAACTGGTTACAAAGGCAGCATATCTCTGGGCTTGTTTACTTAAAGGTATTTGCCAATATCCTCGGGTTAAATCAAGAACCGATATGTACCTTGCTGATGATACTTTCTCAATGAGTTCTTCGATATTTGGTATAGGAAAATACTGAGTTCTTGTCATTTTATTCAAACGGCGATAGTCTATACAGGGCCTTGGGTCTTTCCCTGGTACTTCAACAAGTATTAAAGGAGAAGTAAAATCCGAATCTCCTCGTTCTATTACATTCAGTTCAAGCGTTTTATTTACTTCAGCTTTCAAAATTTCAGTCTGACGTGGAGACATCCTATATGGCTTTGCTATGATAGGTTTGTCTTCTTCTAACTCAATATCATGTTTGGCCAGATCCGTACAACCAGGTTCATTTGAGAAAAGTTCAGAATATTGGTTTAGAAGTTTCTCGAGTTGATTCAGCTGTGCTTCCGAAAGATTAGATTTCAATCTGGTTTCCTCTAAAAGTTCACACAGTTTTGACCCATTTGACTTATCAACACATTCAAGAACTGGTATTTCTTCTTCATCTTCAGTTTCTCCTAAAGCCAAAAGATTTACATTTTCCACTCTTTTGAAATAGGGTTTTAACATATTAATGTGGTAAACGTGATCCTTATCCTTTTCAGGAAATCTGACCACATAGTTTGTGTCTGACAATTGTCTTACTACTTCACCAGGTCCTATCCAATGTACTGACAATTTGTTTGGTTTTGAAGAAGCTACAACCAATACGAGATCACCAGGTTTGAAATCTCGTTCGACTGATTTCTTATCATACCATAGTTTTTGTTTTTCCTTGGCATGTTCCATATTCCGTATTGCTAACTCCTGACACTTTTCCATACGGTTCATCAATTCGAACACATAGTTTACTACACAGTCTTCTTCTTGGTCTTCTTCAGTTAACTTGTCATAGAGTAACATGACAGGAGTCTTCAGGTTTCTCCCGTGAACTAACTCAGCAGGTGTGAAGCCGGTGCTGTCGTGAGTTACAGTCCTTAAAGCAAATAGGGCTTGAGGCAAAATCTTTTCCCAGTCTGGACCAGATTCAAGACACAGTACACGAAGTATTCTCTTCAAAGTTCTATGCATCCTCTCTACGGGATTACTCTGAGGATGGTACACCGAACTTCTAACAACCTTGATCCCAAATCTTTCTAAAAATTCTGTAGTTAGTGCGCTCGTAAATGGCGTTCCCTGGTCCGTTTGCAGTTCCCTTGGAAAACCCATTCGGCTGAAAACTTGTAGAAAGGCGTCAATTATGGAAGTAGATTTGAGATTTTCCACAGGAATAGCATCTGGATACTTTGAAGACATACACACTGCCGTGATAAGATACTTATTTCCCGACGGTGTTACAGGCAACGGTCCAACAGCATCAACGTTTATTTTTGAAAATATTTCTGTAATGACTGGAACAAGCTTGAGGGGTGCTTTCTTTTTATCTTGTGGTTTTCCTACCCTTTGACATAGGTCACATGACTTAACGAAAGCTTCTACCTCTCTGTAGCAGTTGGGCCAATAAAACGTCTTGAACAAAGCATCTTTAGTCTTCTCTATTCCGAGATGGGATGCAGCTCTTTCATGACAGTAAGTCATCATTTGGTTCCGGTACTTCTCGGGAACCACAAGCAAATGCCGCTCTGTTCCTCTCTTATCTTTCTTCACGAAAAATAATTTCTGGTTTTTTATCAGATACTTATTCTTCTCCTTGTGTGTGGTTTCTTTTGCTTCGATAAAAAGAAATTCCAATTCCTTACTTTGCAATTGAGCGTCCAAAAATTCGTTTGGAGACATTCTCATAAGCTCCAATTCCGAAAATGAAAAATCTGCCACTGGCAAAATGTTATCATCAACGGTTCCACTTTCAACATTTTCAACTTCTTCGGAATCGCTTGTATCTGCCTCTGTATTTGGCAACTCTGATTCTACTACCTTCGTTTTGGATCGAGTTTGTATGGCATTGATTGTATGCATTTCAAAATGTATATTCTGCTTTGCTTCGGTTAAGAGCTCCGCTGTTCGATTTCCTAAAATATATCTTCCTTGATCTAAAGAATCTCGGATGACTGCTGCTTTTGTAACAATGTGTCCATAAGTACAGTCTATTTCCACTTCAGCTAAAGGCAAACAGATAGGGCTTTCTTCCAATGGGGTTCGGATCCATACAGTTTCCGTGGTTAACATTGAAGGTTTTATATACTTTCTGCAAATCAGGTCGATTGATGCACCTGAATCACGAAGTATAGGCATTTGTATGCCATTTATTTTTCCTTGACTGATATATGGAGCAAGGACGTCATGACAATTTCCTTCCCGAATCATATTAGCAGCTACTGTTTCAACCTTTTCTTTAAGTTTATCGCATTGAAATCTTAAGTGAGAAGATGACCCGCACTCATAACATCGTTTCAGTTTATCGCATTGCGGTTTTAGGTGAGAGGTCGAGCCACACTCAAAGCACCTAAGTTGCTTTCTTCTTTCAAACCTTTTATCCCTTTCTCCTTCATCCAGTAAATCCTCTTTCCCAGGAGTGCTCTTCTTGCTATTAAATTTATCTTTGCTTGGAACATATTTGTCTTTCTCGTTGATTTTGTCTCCCTCTTGAAGTCTAAAATTATTTCTGGGTGGCCTTTCTTTTCTTTTAAAACTATCTCGTACACTTTCATAGTCATCTAGTTTTTTCGCCAGATCTTCAGGATCTTTGATATTCATCCAATTGTCCAAAAAATGTTCTCTAACTTCTGGTGGTACGCGAAATTTTATTTGTTCTGCTACTATTAGGTCCTTCAGTTGCTCAAAAGTTTCTACTTTCATCTCTTCTATCCATTCTGTAAAATAACTCCGTAACTCATGGTAATAATTCCTCCAATTTTTATCTGGAGTTTTCTGGTGTCTATAGAAACATTGCTTTAACTTTTCGCTGTTCATCTTATACCGTTTCAGAAGAAGAATTTTCACAAAATCATAGTCATTTGCATTATCTGGTGATTCTCTTGCCAACATATTCGAAACTTCTGCAGGAAGCACGCTCAGCAGGTAGGCAGTCCAATCTCTTTTGGGAACATGAGCCATTTCTGCTTTCCGTTCAAAGTTAATTAGGTAAAGACCCATTTCATCTCTCTTTTCCTCAAATTTCGGCATTATCTGGGTCAATTGAATTTTATGAGCACTATTCTCTGATACATGGTTGGTTCTGGTCTGTGGTTGAGTTTGTGAGACTTCCAATCTCTTTAATTCCAACTCATGTTGTCTTAATGCCTCTTCTCTTTCTAACTCATGCTGTCTTAATGCCTCTTCTCTTTCTAACTCAAGTTTCTTTAAAGACTCCTCTCTTTCTAACTCAAGTTTCTTTAAAGATTCCTCTCTTTCTAACTCAAGTTTTCTTAATGATGCTTCCTTTTCTAACTCAAGTTTCCTTTTTTCACGAGCCTCTTGCTTCGCATTCTCTTCGTTCCTAAGTCTTTCTTCGATAATTCTATCAAGCATCACCTTAACCTCTATCTCGTCGTAGCTTTCACTTCCTACAATTACCTTTTTAATTTCCGGGACCTTACTTAAAGGATCTACTTCTTCTCCTAACTCCTCACAGACCACAAGCAAATCTTGCTTCTTGCCCTTTCCAAGAAAACTCATTTTGTCGCCAAAAAAAAAAAAAACCTCAATCAAAATGCCGATCGTTAATTTTCTTTTTTTATTTTTCAAAAGAAAATCAACGTAACTCAAACTTCGACTTCTTAAATACTAATTAATATTATAAACAAAATCAAATAATATTAATTACGAACATCAACATCAAATATAAACGGTAGTATTTTAACTGAAAATATCGAATACGAACAATTTTATCAAATCATTCAAATGCAGTATTCCAACAAAATAATTAAAATATTAGTTTATTCACTAACAGAAGTAAATCTAACTTCTCAAAATATTATTAAACCTTTAAATAATATTCTAAAACTCGCTTTAAATCTTATTTAAATCTACCGACAACAGCAACACCAAATAAACAATTTCAACTTAATATTCTATATTAGCTATTTTCACAGAACAACTTCAAATAAATCAATTTAATCTTCAAATAATCAACTATTTCTAGAAGAATACTACAATAAAATTACTACTTAGAATTCTGAATCTTACTTAACAATTCAGCACTGATCCAAAAATAAAATGCAAACTTACGTTCTTACGTAAATTACAATGGCTATTCTAAGCCTATTTTCAACTTCGAGCCACTCTTGGTGAATCTAATTCCACACTAGTTCCGTCGACATCCCTCCGCTTGCCGCCAAATTTTTGTTCTGTGACGAATAACTTTAATATTCAGTAGTCTCTGATGGTAGCGTTATAATTTATTTAATAGTTTTAACATATTATTTACAAGAGCGTTTGAACATCAACCTTCCATTTTCTATCTTCTTTTTTTAACAACGTTGCCACACATCAAATTAAAACATTTTCATAGTCACGTTCTTTAAAGTTGTTTCACGAGTTTTTTTTTGGTTTATTTGAATCTTTATAATATATATTCCAGCTTATGTGCTTGATGAGGGACCCGCTTTTATAAGCCTTCCGTCAAGTAAGACAGACACATAAAGATTTTTTTACTGTCACAGAAAAAGGAATATACACCCAGGGCGAAGACTGAAATCGAACCCGTCCCCGTTACAGCTCTTCAACGCCTTACAATCCTAACAAACCAATCAACAACCTTGTCAACACGACCACGGATCCACGAAAACGCTGACGGAATCACTAAACCTGTTTCGGTTCATTCAGATGATTACTTTCACCCGTGTATTGCCCCGCTTAAATATCCGTTGACCTCTCCTAATGTGTGGAGTAAATAATCCAACAATCCTTAGTTATTATTATTAAAGGAGTGAGCGGAAGTGTATTTAGAGGGGGGAAATGAGCTCGGTTTGTTATGCATTTCAATTTAAGTACTATGAATTAAGATTTAACTTTAGTGAAATTCCTTAATTTATTTAAATGTGTCGTGTATCTCCTTTAGGGCTGGTCTCTTAGGTTACTTAGATTTGTTTAATTATGTATACTGAGTGTAATTTGGCTTTTAATTTTAAGAGATTAGAAGGCTTATAATTAATCGGGAAGTGAATACATTTTAAATGCAGTTATGAAAAGTATGTAATGAATTGTTATGATTGTTTACTTCTACAGTTAAAATTTAGCAGGTTTTTAACTATTTCATTCCATTACGATTTGTGTTTTAAATAATATAAAATAGTTTAATAATTATAATTTTAAAACGTTCATAAATAATTTGGAATTAATTCCATTGATTGATGTTTGAATAGATATTTGATAATTTATTATTTGCCTCTTGAACCTTACTAAAATTCTTCACAGTATGAAATAATTTTGCCAAAACTGTTTATCCGTAAAATTATTTAAATAAAAATGAAGCCGTGACCAACTCAACAATATATATACTTATTTAAATACATTTATGTCGAGGATAAATCCAAGTGCACATAAAACATCAATTTAACTTTCCATTAATTTTATGAATCAAATAAAGGCTTTATTCAACGGTCAACACCCTTGTTTCACTGACAAAAAACTCTTAGGCTAAGGACCTCACACACAATCACACTTATTCGAAAAAATTACAGTTCCCTTATTACGAGACACATACTCCAATGTAGTCGCTAATTCAAAACTCAATTAAATGACTCAAACTGATCAAATTTCCCTTCATCTTTACAGACACAACCCTTTCACCCAGTTTGAATGGGAAGTGTTAATCCGAAAAGCACTATATTTTTGAACAAATGAACTTGTAACAGAGAAATATGTGTTCTGTCAAATATTTGAGGGAGAGAGATAAATTGCTTCTTATTAAAGCTTATTCACTTATTGGTTGTGGATACAGATGATGTATTTTCGCTGTTATTTATTAAAGTTGATGATTGTAAGAATATCGACTTTTTGCATTGAATTAAAAAATAAACTGAACTTTACTTGTTAATAATCCACAATAAAATCAATTAATTGTAGCTGTCGATATCCCCTTGTTAACTATTTTTGAAAAAAATATTTTTTTTTATATTCATCAGTATCCTAACACCAATAAATTAGGTTAGGTAAGGTTTGAATTATCGTCGCACTAGAGCTACACGAGGGCTTTTGGAGCCGGGCGTCGTATTTTAGAAACACAGTCAAGTGACGAGCCGTCAAATGAATAGGGACCCAATGCAGATGTTAAGAGTGACATCGTACGCAGCGTTAGGACTTTGAAGGATATTTAACGTGCACTCCCTTACACGGGGTATTATTCGTCACACATTTTTTGCTGCACGGGCCGTGTAGAGGTCGGCAGTTGTTTTGGCGATGACCGGACCCGTATCTGGGACCATACGCATGCTAGGCGAGTGCCTAACCGACTGGGCTCCCCAGCCCAACACCAATAAATACAGTTAAACGACTATTAGTTCCTTTCTGTAAAAACATAAACCCCACAATTTAAAGGAAAGGGGTGAGGCCCCGTAACAGCAGTGAGGTCGAGCCCTTTTCAATCATTTCCTCGCTTCCAGTTACCCAATCCATCACTTCAACCGTTAAATTAAAATATTTTCCATAACCGCCACAGGTCTGTAATAGAACGATCGAACACCCCCCTCCGAAATACCCCCCATTGTATGGGTGTCCGCATTTTGTCCGTCACCGGGACGTTCGAATCGATCGTTAATTTTCTCTCTCTCACCCCCTTTCGCTGAGCATCCTCATTTTCCTGCATCCCTGGATGCTGAGGAATGAATGGGAATTGGAGTTTGAGTGTAGGCCAAAAAGGGTGTGAAATACCGTGTGAGGATGAATAGTGCTGATGTGTTTATAGGGTTTTAATTGAAGAGCTTGGTTAAAGAACGTGCTAAGTGAGAAAAAAAATGAAAACGAGATAATGAGCTTTGAAGTTTTTAGTTTAAACTCAGATCTGTTGAAAACGGTACTTGCAAACCGTAAAAAGTAAGCTAAATTTTAAGGTGAGGAAAAAGTATGAACTTTTTTCTTTAAAGAATGGAGTGATAAACATGTTCATTGACACAAAAATCTAATTTTTTTTTAAAATGTCACTTAGCACGTTCTTCCACTAAGCTCTTCAATTGTATGAAATGTTCATGTCACGCTTCTTGTGAAGTGGTGTGTTTAAATGCTCCCAAAGTATTTTAGTGTGTATATTTTTACATTCTATTTTTCGAATTTGAGAGTATTTCTATAGTGATATGTTTGAAATGATTTAACGTAAAAAAAACAATAACTATGAAAATAGTACTCATTAGTATCCTAACACCAATAAATACAGTTAAAAGGCGATTAGCTCTTCCCGGTAAAGCGCCATAAACCCAACAATTTAAATGAAAGGGGTGAGGCCCCGTAACAACATCCTCATTTTCCTGCATCCCTGGATGCTGAGGAATGAATGGGAATTGGAGTTTGAGTGTAGGCCAAAAAGGGTGTGAAACGCGTGTGAGGATGAATAGTGCTGATGTGTTTATAGGGTTTTAATTGTATTATACGTTTTTTATGTCAATTTTTGTGTTGAAAATGTGACCAAGTGTTTAAATTTTTTTTTATTAGATTCTGTTTTCAGTGTTTGATGGCATTTCGATCAGCATTAGTTTTGAAGGGTTTATTTGAAGGGTATTGTAGGTTGAAAGAGTAAATATTGTGAGTGCTAACAAATAATTTTGAAATTTATTCAAAGTACCTCTTGATTTTGAAACGTTTGACTAAGTTTTAGTAACAGAAGTTATAAAAAAAGGAATATGTTGAAAAGGTATCTGGCCTCTTGGATAGAAATTTGGCCAACAGAAAATATATTAAAAACCCGTTTACAATAGCACTTTATTATTATTGTGTTGAATATTTTTTAAGTGAAGCATATTAATAAAAAACTTTACATTTTAATTAGCAAAAACGTTCGTACTTTTATCAGATAAACAATGCTAAACACACCATAATATTATTAAGGTGTTAATAAAAAAGGGGATTTTTTAATTAATTCACGCGTTCTTAATAAGAAGTAAATTTAAAAAGATAAAAAAGAACTTTCTAAACATGAAACACCACTTAAAATGCGTACTAAACTCCTCTATAGCACACCTCATCCTACTTTTAAAAAACCTATCAAGACTATGTAAAAGCAACATCATGTAAATACATTAGCTAATTAACATGCAATCCGCATTCTCCTAGAGGCGCTTAAAAAACTCCCAACTCTTAATTAGAAGTTATCCCCCGCGATGAAGATTACGAAACGCCCATGTAAATCCTTTTTACTGTAAAAAAACCCATAAAATGAATCAAAGTTTTTGTGTGTGCTGTTTTGCCTGATAGCAAAAAATATATAATCCACCGTTGCTATATAGGAAATTAACGGATATCAATGGCAGAGATCTTTTTAAATTGTAAGTTTTTTTGTGGGAAAAGTTTCGCCCCACCCCCAGAGTATCCTTTTATTTCTAAGGCAAATCCGGTGGCTTCCTATTTAGGAAATCGGGAAACCAGGAAACCGGGAAATTCGGTAACGAAAAAGAACGCAATCGCAGATGCTAATCTCTTTCGTTTTAATTATGCAAATGCCGAGGCGATTACAAAGTGTCGCCGAAGTAATTGTATATGCTTAAGTCTTCTTCCAAGAGATTAGAGTTTGGTTGGGCTTGCGTTTTGCTTTGGGTGAAGATCTAGAGCGATTCCAATCAATACATCGAGGTAATGAAAATTGAAAGTTTAAAAGCTTGTATGTTGAGGACTGAAACATAGAACGTAATGAATAAATCCCTCAAAATTTAAGCAAATTTTATTGGTTTTTAATTTAATTGTTATTAAAAACACTGATTTTTTAATGTTTTTTTCGTATTCATTTAATGAAAACGATTGGTAAACAATTAAAGTTTAAAAAAGGTATGTTTCAAAAAAGCACATTTTGTGATAAATTTTGCTTTGGGGTTTCGATGAAAGATAATATTAGGCGTTTAATCGCGTTCGGTCCTTTTAATAGCCGATTAAAATGTATCTATTTGGTTAGCATATCTTTCAAATGTGTATATGAAATTGTCCAAGCACATTTTCATGGCGCTCTGGTCGAGTTAGAAACATCAGAAAAAGAGCATAAAAAGGAATGAATTTGAAGTTTAAATAAAATGAATTAAATTATTTGTTATTTTAATTGTATTTATCATTACATTTCTTTTTCTGCTTTATTTCTGATGTTTTCGACTCGGCCCAGGATGCTAGAAATAAGCGGTGGTCAATATATCGTGTTCCATTTTTGTCATTCTAAATCAGATCCTAACCCCGAATTGATTTAATAAATGACATTTTATATAACTAGCAAAAACTATTAACTATCTTAAGAAAATCCCTTAACTGTATTCCATGAATCTAAGATTAAAGTTAAAAAAAATCTGTTATTCTTTGTGTCCCCTATTACTTAAAGCAAAAGGCGCTTCTTGAAGACACTAGTTACAGTAACACTGATTAAAACAAGCTGCGAAATCCGTAACTGGAATAAAAGATAAAGATGCTATTTTTTTTTTAATTCGCATAAAGAAAAAACATAAGACTCTTTTTTTCCCATTAGAACACAAAAGCTTCCCTTTTGCCTTTGTTTCTTCTAGGATACGAAGTTTAGTTACAGTTTTACTTTATTTAGCACATTAAAAAGTGGTTTCTAAGCTGCGATCCACTGCTGCCATTTTGGAAAAGTTACACTCATTATTAATTTGCATTTGTCTTTTATGTATTTCCAGCAATTTTAATTTAAATATGTTTTGAAATTTGTATCTAACATATGTGGCATTTTATCAGTTTTTCAATCTATTCATTTCAATTATGCGAAAAGAACTTCTTGGAAAAGAGTGTTGGAACTGTTGGAAGGAATTGTGCGAATTTAGAAATGAATTTTGTTAAATACATTATGAACAAAGTAGGATTCCGTTTTTCGAAGAACTAAGTTTAAAAAAGAATTCTCGGAATACTTTTTAGTAGGTTTTACATTACTTAAAAACACTGTATTTTTTAAGAAATTAAAAAATTAAATGTTTTAATGCTTGTGAAACGTTAAACTTTTTTAGGTTTCATGTTATTAATTGCTAAAATATTTTAAAATTAATTTTTGCTAAATTTATCTAAACAGCTGACTATTATTTTAAATACTTTTCCTATTTGTTTTAAAAACACAAAAAAATATTCAAAATATATATGTTAACATTTTAAAAATTAACCTCATATTTACACTAGAAATTGCCGGTCCACTGGCACAATGGTTAGTGTACTAGCCTTTGGAGCTGCTGGGCTTGGGTTCGAATCCCGGTAAAGGCATGGATGTTTGTGTTTGTCAATAAATGTTGTTATTTGTCTATGTGTTTGTGGCGTCCTTCTTTGTGTGTCTCTTGTGACTGTCTCTTCTGGCGAGCGGGGTAATGGGCTATATAGCCTACGCCCTTCCCTTCTAGAGGGCGCAATCACTGTCATTTGTCATACACTAGAAATTCTATAATTATAGTATTGTAATTTTATCACCGTATTTTGTAATAATAACTTGCAATAATAGATGTAAAAGACAAACTTCATACGGTTTATATTCCTATATGTTTTTTTCTGCATCGAATGTAGTACTTCCACTTCTCAAAACTGAATTATATGACATATTTAAATCGAGATATTATATTACTATCCAAATGGAATAATACCGAATACCTACAATTGGATATACAATTTCTCTAAATTAAATTTTAAAATACCAAAGAGCAAACACCTACGAATTTAATCCCTGCTAAACACGCATTGCGCCACGAAATACTTGGTCCCCACAGTATTGCGTTCGGCTTTAGTGACATCATTTTAAGACTAAATCGAATATCGATTTTCGTGTTCCTGACAAACTTTCGCGTCCTGAAATACGAATCGCAATCTTCGAGGCTGAAATACAACACTAATCCACTGGCCGAATGCAGTATAATTGCCTTGGAGCGTCTTCTCCTGAGCATTTCTGTCAAGTGAAGAGAATGATTAGAATAAATAGGTAAGTGGACTTGGAAAGTTGGGAATCGGATTGAAGGTTTGAATGGCGTGATATTGGTTTCATGAGAAAGGCACACAGCAGAGGAGTGACTGTTGCACGATCTGTTATTACACTCTTAAAACAAAAGAGTGAAATCCACTCCAGTAGGAGAAGTGCATTTTCGACACTGGAAAGGAGTGAATATGAACTCAGACTGAGCTAAAATCACTCGTTTAGAGTGATCCTGTCGGAGGTCTAACACACAAAGGATCCACTCCTTTCGGGGAAGTGCATTTTCAAGACTGAAGGTGTGAAAATTAACTCAGACAGAGTTAAAATCGCTCGTTTGTTATAAGAGTGTAAGGATTGACAAATAATTCTAAGAAACTAATGAGTTTTTTCACTAATGAATTCAGCTTGAGAAATTAAATATTCAATTAAACTTGTATTATACATTTATTAACTTGCTGAAGACAAGATGTAAGATCTCTTTGAGACCTGAAAAATGAATATCTATCTTGGGGGGGGGGGGGGGAGGAGGAATACTAACTTTGACAGTGGCAAAAAGCAGTACAATAGTCTTGGAACTTTAAATACTGATGATCATTTCTGTCAAGTAAAGATAATGATTTAAATAAACAGGTAAGTGGACTTAGAAAGTTGGGCATCGAATTAAAGGTTTGAATGACATGATAGTGGTTTTATGAGAAAGACGTGCTTCATAGGTGTCACTGTAATACAATCTGTCATTAAGTATTGACATATTAGTCTCGTATAGGTTTCTTACTAATGAATTCAGTTTATGAAATTAAATATTAATTTAAACTTTTATGATACATTTAAAATCTTGCTGATGACAAGTAGACAAAACCTAAATTATAAACCTCAATCTTGAGGCTGAAATACGGACCTTTGTCAGGCAAAATGCAGTGAAATTGTCTTTGAATGTTACCTCCTCATGATATTTTTTGTCAAGTGAGAAGAATGATCAGAATAATTAGGTAAGTGGACTTGGAGAAGTTGGAATATGATTAAAGGTTTGAATGCAATAATATTGGTTTTATGAAGCACTGAAAAGGCATTGTTATTTTAAGATTTTTATTGATATTTGACGAATTTCAATAAAATAATTCTTTTACTGTAAAAATCTTTTTAAAGAACTAGAACCAATATTCAATCATTTATAGATATTTTTCATGCTGAAAAAGTATCGCTTTCTAAAATACTAATTCTTTAGCACTTCGTGTTATCTAACAATATCACAAAAACAAATCGTATAATAACCAAAAAGAATAAAATCCTTTTTTAAACAAAACGTGAATGTAAATTCCTCAAATACAAATGCATTTTACAATTCGATTACGTCAAAGCTTATCTGAGAATACAATCGTGAGTCTCCAATAAACTTGGGCTTAGTAGCTCTGCTTACAATTGAGAGATGAAACAAGCAATAGCTTCCGAATACATCACGATGTTAATTTACTTTGTATTTCAAAGAAAACTATTCTACTGGACCTTTTAACCTGAACTCGTTGATCCATTTCATATTTCACATTGCAAAAAATGGTAACATGATTGTAAAACACATTGCTTTCAACAATTCTGTGTATATCATGCAGCACCGGGAGTGACCGATCGTGACCATTAGATTCCTCCTTTAAACTTTAATCATGCTATCATCCCGTTTCGACAGTGGATTTGTGTGTGTTTGGCGTCTGCAGACCGTGTCTAAGTCACTCAATTAAAAGGTTGAATGAAAACTTCCAACCCAAGAGCGTTAGAGATCGTGGAGGAAGGATGGTGATGTACATGTTATCGGCTCAAAAACCAATGCGAAAACTGGTTTACCAAGCGAAGACATTGATCCCTTTTTAAAAAGGCCAATGCTAAATCTTGGCAGATTATTTGGCGCCATTTCTTCAATAGTGACCAAGTTTTTCCATGACAATCAGTAATATATTCATTGAAAATAATTTATAACCATCCGAGTAAATCATATGAAAGGAAAGTTTTGAACCTTGTACACTCTTAAAATGAACGAGCGATTTTAATTCAGTCTGATTCATTTTCACTCCTCCAGTCTGGAAAATGCACTTCTCCTTTTGGAGTGGATCCTTTGTGTGTTACACCTCCGACAGGATCACTCCAAACGAGTGATTTTAACTCAGTTTGAGTTAATATTCATTCATTTCCAGTGTCGAAAATGCACTTCTCCAACTGGAGTGAATTTCACTTTTTTGTTTTAAGAGTGTAGGAGTTTCAATTTTGTAGAAAAGTTTACAATTCTACCATGGGCAGGAAAACGGCAATATCTGATATAATGACTTGGGTAATTGTTGTAAGAACTCAAAACCATTAACCAGTACGATACTAAATAACTAATTATTTAAGGGCAAAAATTTTGCTATTCTGTGTTGCGGTTACTACAGGTTGCCTGCATTTGGCAGAATTGCACAAAGTGTCATTTGGTGAGTGTTAATTTGCCAATTCTTGAAATGTGATGGTCAGTGCGAATAAATTGTTCTGTTATATTTTTGTGCTATTGTATTTATTACACATCGATTTGGCGACTACCAGAAGTCTTCACTTTTTTAGCGCCAAGCTCCCCCGTGTTTCTCTCACCTCCTTAGAAGAGGCTGACCAGTGGCAAAGAACGCATTTCCGCTCGGCTCCGGGATCATTTCATTATTATTATTTCAACCCACTCTGCCATGGTTTATTATAGTAGTTAAATAATGACCGCTGTTTGTTCCCTCATGCCCCTAGGGCGCAACCCTTCGCACGCTATCTTGCCATTCACAAATTAGAGTCCGTCCGAAGACAATGGCTGTGCTTTCTACTGTGGCTAAAAGAAAATTCTTTTGTTGCATTTTTTTTTCTCCATTGCAGGTTCGCATTGTGTATAACTCTGCTAGATGCAAGTAATTACCGATTGCTTTTCCTAAACAATAAAACAAAAACACTAACAGAATTTTTCTATAGGGAGAAAAACTTGAGCTTCAACAGCTTGAGCAAAAGTACGAAACTATTGTCCTGGTATATCTGGCACGAAGTATACATTTCTCCCCCTATGGCAAAGCAGTGTACTGCTTTATAGCCGTACAGATACGAGATGAATACAGATTTTTATAAAGGAAATCGATTCGAGTGAAAGTTATAACCTAATGGGGGGAGAGAGAGGGTGCTGAAGAAAATGAATGTACGTGGGGGAAATCTCAAATATTCGAATCTTCTGTCGGCGGATGTGGATGTGATTATTGTTTTTTTGTTCTTATTGATCTTTTCAGGGACGTATCATTTTTGCTATTGACCACTGGGGTTTCGGCTTTCTAGGTGACTAGAACTTAAATGTCTCTTGATGACTTTTAGATCGTAGATGGACTGCGATTGAGTCTCTAATGTTTCTGAAATGTAAATTAGAAAGTGTGAAGGTCGTAAAGGTTATTGATATATTAAAATGAGTCTTTATCACAGTTTAGAGGTCAGAGATTTAGATAGCTTATTTTGTACACGTTAAAATTATTCATGGCATCTTAGATACATAAATATTTGATCCAATGTTATTTGGTGAATAAAAATAAACTTGAACTGTAAATTAACAGATACATAAATGAAAAACGTAACAAAATGATTTCAAAAATATAAAGTGAATAAAATTGACTAACAATATGTATTTAGATGAACTATTTAGAAGAATTTTTAGAATTTTTAAATAATCTTTCAACTGACTATTTTTAAGGGAATGTGCTTAGATCTTATTTGGAAACATGGTGAACAACACTATTTTTTCAACAATGAAATGGCTATTAAAACAATGGTACAAAGAAGCTGAAATTACTAAAATCCTTCTTCACTCCTTATTTAGAAAACAACTGGCTTCCAAAAAGTCAATAGGAAAAATAAAAATATTTTGGTAGTAATGAATGTATACTCTCGCTTTTTCAAGAGCTCTTAGTACGTCATAACCTTCGTCATTTAGATGTGGAACGCTTAGTCAACGCCTCAAGAACAACTTGTAATTATTTCTTCAGATAACCCAACGACAGGACGCCCGGTCATTCATCAACACATTCCAAAAAAGAACGTTTCAGACAAGTGCGTCTGTCGCCAAATTCAAATGCCCTTATCATGCCAATTGAGCATTCTGATTTATTTATAATTTATCTGGGTACAAAGATGGCTTTTGTGTCCGTCCACCACAGACAAAGAAGGCTGCAATTTGACGCCACACCACAAAACGGAACTTCAACTTGAAACAGCGAAAAGAAAACAGGAAAATACATCAGCAACTAGCAACAACTTTTCTTAAGTTATTTTTTGTCATAGATCGACAATTAGATTGTGGTTTGGCATTTAAAGCCTTTTATTCAGTCTTGATATTGTAAGTCTTTTTGAGTATCTGATTCTGACGCATATGCCAAATTTTTATAATCTAAAATAGCGCTCTTTTTAGAGGTTTTTAAGCATTTTTTTCGTCACAGATTGCCTGTAGATTTGTCACAGATTGCCTGTAGATTGTGGTTTGACATTTAAAAGTCTCATTTAACATGCCATTTTTAAAATCTTGTGAATTCAGTATCTGATTATGACGCATTTGCAAAATTCATTGTAACACTATATAAAAAAGTTTCTTTCTTTGAAGCAATTTTTTTTTACGTCCGACGCTGTGGCAACTGCTTAGTAAGCCAGAACAATGATTCAGATTCATAGTTGTTTCTCAAGCGTGAACGATGGTTATCGCCATTTTGGACGGGGTATCTGGCGATTTAAAGATGGTGTCCCATCAAAGGTTGATGTAGCAGAAAATGGGGAAGCTAAAGAATCATAGAAGTTACGGAACGGTGGTTTACACCGTTACTTTCTTTTTAAATTTTGCAGGTTTTTTTTTATACATACAAGTATTTTAATGGAGATATTTTTTTAGTTAATCTAAGTAATTTTATAAAAAGCCAAATTTTGAATACAAAATACATTTTTTATATATTTATGTCGTTTTTGAACTAAACATTAATTTATTCGGTATTAAGTTTAATGAAATGAACTATCCTTAAATAGTGCGAACTTAAAAAATAAAACTTAAAGGTAACTTACAATAAGGTATTATAAAAATGTCCTATTCATTTTGGATTGATGATAATTTATTGTTCTATGGTAATTTAATTTGAGTTTACAAAGAACTTATTCCGTAATTCATTTTTCATATAATTTTAACCGAAATGCGTTAAAATTTCTACATAATAAATGCCTTGAAAAACGTGTGTAAAAGTTATCAGTATTAAGTTCTATAACAGTGGTGAGCCTCTAAATGCAATTCAATTCAAAACTATTTACCATTTCATGGACGATAAAACAAAAGAGAGAGAGAGAGACGTTTATTAGGTGTAATATATCCCCCGTAGATGGCGCTACAAGTACCGAAGTAAAACGACAACATTTATTCCCCATCCCTGACTCTCATCTGATTTTGTTCCTTTAAATTTTTTTTTCTCTCGATGCATCCGACGACAAGTACATTTCTCGGCTAGACTACATAGATGAAAAATAAAAGAAAAAATATGCATCACACACAAAAAAATTCATAATAAATCAGAAGCATAGATCTTTTCCTAGAAATCGCATGTCTGATACTGCTTAGTTAGCACGAGACATCACAAGGCCCTATCTTCGCAATGAGATTTCGCATGATGTTATTAAGAAGCGGATGCATTCGTTGTTGGTAATGTGCTGGTTTGGCTTAGTAAACTTGTAACTGATAGTTTTATCATATAAATACCAAGTTCATATGGTACTTCTCCTTAAACTACAAGTAAAATAAAGTCATAATAAATCAGTATTATCATAAAAATCAGTATTATCATAAAAATCAGTATTATCATAAAAATCAGTATTATCATAATAAATCAGTCATAAACAATATTATCTGCGGAAATAAATATATGAACGATTATAGCAAGCAAGTATTTATTTCCTCCTATTTGTAAGAATACCTGGTAGATGTGGATGTATATGTTTCGAAATATTTATACCAAAAATATTTAAGTAGATAATTTTGATACCGCATTGAAAATAAAGCTTTAATCTAACCGGAACACCATATTTATATTAAATAAAAAGAACAATCGATTAATATTTCCATTTTGTAACAACATCATATTGTTTTAAACAAAGAAAAATAAACAAAAAATATTTTAAAATGTGCCTTGCTTCGATACGTTACACACAATATTTTGATTTGTTGTGTGCTATAAAATTGTTGAACTAAAAATTCCTTTCAATATTTATAACGTGCGTTGATTTTTATGATCTATTCATATAACTGTAACACACACACTACATTTGCAAATCGGCACTGAGTACTTAGCATAATCGATTTATTTTAAATTTTTAAATGCACGTTTGACTGCAATATTTAAAGCAAACAGGCATTCATAGCCTCGTTCGTATTGAAAAACTAAAACTACTAATAGAATAATTTTACACTGACTGTAATGAGTGTGGTTGAAAACCTCACATTCTTCAAAGTATGACGATAAAATAGCCTAGTCTGTTAATTTGAAGACTTTTTCGATTAAAATCGCCCAAGAACAGGCCGACCCTACACCTTTATTTGTACTTTGGAAAATTGCAACGAATTCCTCACAATATCACTTACACTGTTGCCAAACCAATCCTGAGAACTTTTGCAAGGGAATAACTGTGATTCCGAATTGTTCCACATTTCCGAAGCAAATGACAGTGCAACTGGCGCGATTTGTAGCCATTAAGTAATTGTTAGCCACTCAGATGGGCCGAAAGATAACGATTAATATGTTTGTGCAGCGGAGAGTCAGATATTATTAATTCGCATGATGTGTTATTTTCTCTGATTTTCAGTGAACATCGTAGCGAAATGGAAAGATGATGTGTTAGATTAATGGTTTGTGTATGTGTTGGTTGCTTAGAGTTGATATTAGCTATTTATTTTGCATTTCTATAAAACTATAAGAAGTGTGTGCACTCGCAAAACTTATATTCCGCGAAGTTCTAACGAAAATATAGAGGCTAGCTTGTTCATTGGCGACTTTTTTCAACTAAATATTAATTAGTCCTATGTCGTCTTTGAAAGATCATCTCCCAATATTATCTTAGTTATACTTTGGGGAGTGTGAGTTTTGTAACTACAATATTTATATGCTGTTTTTCGTAAAGTTATATCGTGAATTGGTATACATATATAATATAAGTTAACAACTAGAAAAAATATTTGATACATGGATGATTCAAATAAGAGTATTATTTAAGGATGTGCAATATTTCAGGTTAAAAAAAACATTAATCAATAGACGCTACCTTTGAAAAAACGTATTTTATGTGATGTTTGGAACGATATGAATTCCAATAAACCATTAATTTTGTTAGTATCATAATTAACAACTTTCAAATAACATCATCTACCCAGAAATCATAAATTCCAGTTTTCTATCTTTCAATAAAATTTGAAAACCAGAACTCCAACTATCATATCATGCAAATAAAGGAATTAAAAAAACAGCAATAAATGAAAAATCACAGAACCCCTCGCACTAATCCAATGAATCAAATCACCAGTAAACCGCAATTGAATCCAAAAGCGGAAAAATAACAACTACCCTAATACACCTAATTATCAAACATTTTTTTTTTGTCTTGGCATAAGGAGCGCCAACGCATTTGATTAATTAATTTACTTTATGTTGTAAGTACACGCGTCAAGGGGTCTGTTTTCCTTTTATTTTTTACTTCGATTCGAATGCCACAAATGGACTTTTACAGCATTTGAGGTGATATATCACGTTTGTATTTATTATTTAATTAAATATGGATATCATCGGTTTGGATAGTAATTAAGAGATTAGATTGTATGGGGCCTATAAATATATATATATATTTTTTTATTCATGTTTGTTCTCTGGCACCCTTCATGAAGTTAAATTATTCATGAAGATGGATGAAAGATAAGGGTTTGCGTAAGTGCGGTTTTTTTCCTCGTGAAAAGCAGGATATATTGATTTTATTTTTGTTTTTTGGATTCTGATGCAGTAGAAAAATGATAAAAATGATCTCATAATTAAAAATCGTACATCTATGAATATGCAGAGATAAAATATATATTTTCCAGAAACTGAATTTGTTAGAATAGTTAAAAATGAACAATGAATTTAGATGTAATATCATGGAAATCACACACTTTGTCTTTCAAAATAATTGATTGACGTTAGTTAAGAATCTTACATTTTGTGCAATGTCAAAACGTAAATTCCAGGCTTGATAAGATGTTGAGGTTTTTAAAAGTACAATTCATAAAAGATAAGCAAAATAAAAAGTATTTAGAAGTATATAATTTTTTGCATAAAAACTGATTTTTCTAGAATCTGTGAAGAGGCAGCATTCTATTTTACTGTTGGCAAAAATCTATAAATATAATCATCAATGTATTTATCAATGTTTTATTTAAAAGAACCTTAAGTGTTTATTAGTTTTGCTTATAATTTAAAAAATACCCTGAGCAAGAAACATACTGAATATCAAAATTGTATCAAATATATTTTTATAAGACAATATTACTCATTTGCCTTAGTTTAAACGTATTATATTAGTATTAAAAAAACATTGCTAACCTCTCATAATATTCACAGATATTTATTTGGAAGAAAAGCGTACCTATATGGAAATATGAGAAAAATGTATTTCATTATTAAAAAGGAAAAAATACATTTCATTTTACTATTCGTAGCTGCCAACTTATTATATTTTCATAAAAAGTTATGTTAAGTCCACTGTTGAGAGTATGATTGGATTCAAAAACAAAAAACAATATATTCACCCCCCAGCAGAAGAAAAAATCTACCTACTCTCCACACAAATCGAATACTTAAATTAAACGAAATCCACAGGAAGATTTTCTTATTCGCTTCTTTTCCCCACTAAAATGTCAAGGCAAGGAGTTGAAAGGGAAATTTTCCTACGGACTTAGCCTCTTCTGCATCCAGCCATTCGATTAATAATTTCCACTTAAGTTCTCAATTAATCTATCTCGTTTCAAGTTGAGCTGTTTTTACAACAATACCCGAAACGAAATGAACGCTAAAACAAATTCATTTCTCTTGGCAACAACCCATTTGTGCGTGCATAAGCTGATTACGCATCAGGCCTGATTTTGTAATGCGATGAAAGTAATCAGCGGCACTAAAGACCAGGTAATAAGGCCTTCGTATGCATAAAAATTGGAGGACCTCTCCCTCTTTTTAGTGAGGCAATTACTACAGGGAGCTTGTTACACTAAATACGATCTCAGTCCTATTCTGACTTAGAGCTTTTTGTGTATTCTGATTCATTGATTACTTTCTATGATTTCCTATTGTTTTAGCCAAAATTATTCACAACAAAATTGGGCCAAGTCAAAGATGTTCTTAGGCCGTTGTAGGATGTAAGTGGCTAGAAAAAACTTAAATATTTAGGATGGAGGATCATATTATAAAAATATAGAGAAATTGGAAAGTTTTTTTTTTTTAATTAAGTTATTTGTTTTCATACTTTTTGCGATAAAAGATAAGATGATTCCAGATAAGAAAATATGTGTGTTTCATTGTTTTATTTGTATTTCATTGCAATGTACTTATTGTTCTAATATTTTAGAATGATTGGGTATCAACAATAAAGTCAACATAACTTTAAATATTGTAAACGAAATGAATACTTCCCGTAGAAAATAATCTGGTTCCTTACAGACATAATTTTTTAATTCAAATATTAGTTACTGTGCCTTAATCAAAACTTCAAATATGAAAATATATAAAAAAATATAGAAAAAATTAAACTAAATTCTTTATGAAATAGTTAAGTGTTACAAAGTAGTGTTACAATGTACCAACTTTTACCAATCCACACAAACACCAACAAAATTATACATTAAGTACTACTAAGATATAAATATAACCAATGTTAAATTGAACAAGATCATTTTATATATTATTACCAGGAATGTCATCTATTAAAAGCCTCCCGGAAACCATTTAGCCCCTACCTACAGCCAACGATAAAATTACGGCATAACAGAAAGACGACGTATAGCTTATAAAAGTAAAGAGAACATATAAGTCTAAAATTACTTTAGTTCATTATTAGATTATCGTTTACTTAGTAGTTACGGAGCATAGCCATAATGGGCAAAGGCATTATAGGATTACTTAAAACTTGAACATTACCTGATGGAAATGTAGTTTAAAAGATCGTTAAGTGTATTAATTACGTTAATTGGTTTATTCCAGAAGTATATGGTGTTTTAATATTGATTATTAGATAATGAAAGATAGTTTCTATTTTTATCGATATTATACAAAGCGATGATTTGCTGCATTCTTGATAATAGGCAGACATTAAAAACAAATCGATTATCCAAGTTGTTTTCAATTGCATTTTATGAGCATGTAGAATAACATTACTATAAATTTCTAGAATATAAGTTAACTATAGCTTTGAATCTTGTTGAAATTAATTCTTAAATTCATTCAACAATATTTTGTTTCGCCTTTTCTTCATGCTATCAATAATGTCACCTTTTTATTGAATGTTTTTAAATATACCTATTACAATATTCTAAGCATAAATAAATCATGAAACACAAGGGTATAATGAAAAGCCTTGTTTTTCTTTTCAATTAATTGAAAAGGACGATGCTTCAAACATGAGTCATTTATTGGACAAAAATAAAGAAAAAAAATCTTAAATTTCGTCAATCAACAGTAGAAAAAAAATGAAAACAAACTAGGTTGATCTATAATAAAAAAAACTAAGCTAATCTAGTTTAAATGTTATTCATAGTTAGGTGAACAACCATATTACCATAAGGTAATCTAAAACTTGCAATAAACCATTAGGACCACTTCAAATACCGACTATCGTCCATCAGACAAATAGTAGCGTTCTAGAACCTAACTTGATTCAATAAAAACAAACTGCTAATAAATTCAAATTGGTCTAAACTAAAAACGATGCATAAATATATTCCAAATGATATTCCTAGTTAGGTGAACAACCACATTAGCACAAGGAAACCCGGGTCTTGCTAAAAAACCATTAGTCGTTCATCGGAGAAATTACCACTTTTCAAAATATATCTGGATTTAATAAAACAAATCGATGATAAATTCAAATTGGTCTAAACTAAAAACGACGCATAAATAATATTCTAAATGATATTCCTAGTTAGGTGAACAACCACATTAGCACAAGGAAACCCGGGTCTTGCTAATAAACCATTAGTCGTTCATCGGACAGGCGGTAACGACCGGAAGCCCAGCCTGAATCTATCGAAAATGAAAATTAACCGGAAAGGAATTTCGCAAACCAGGTAGTTAGAACATCATCGTCATCAAGAGATGAGACTTGAGGGTAGGCCGGAAGAATTGTGAGTGGACGAAATTGGAGTCGGGAGGGTAGAAAAAGGGGTTGTGGAATCAGAGTCATCTGGATGTGGAATTCATGCTCTTTTCTGAGAATGGCTCTTTTATTTCGAAATTTATTATTTATCTTTCGAAGAGGACCTTCGAAACATAAATATACATTTCTTAAAGAACTGTTCGTTACTGTAAAACACTCTTTCCGTGAATGACACACATATATAAAACGGACATTAGAACATTTTCAATGCAGTAAAATTCTGGAAGAAATAAGGCAAATAAGTCGATATCAATATGTTTAACGTCTCAGTCCCATTACAGTGGAAAATCTCAACTTAATGTTTTACCCATTCTTACTTAGTGGTTTCATTAGTACTTTCAATGTATTCGGAATAGCATGAATTCGGAGAACGCGGTCGTGGTTTACACTCATTATATAATCAACTTATAATAATACCATGCGGATACTGCAAAAACAGGAACATACGGTTTCTATACGGTTCAGCAATCAAGGAAACAGTTCAGAAACTACGGGAAAAAAACAGGAGTTCGTACACACTGTAAAAAGATACCTCCAATTTACTACCACAGTGTGATAGTAAAAATGCTCTTATCACTGTGTGATGTGAGATTACATACGATGCAAAATTGTTTGTGTATACGGACGAAAACATTTGCATCACTGTCAGTGATTGCATGCTTCCATGCTCTGTTTAAACGATATTGTAGTAAGTGTTCCATGAGATTGTACATCAAGAAAATATAAATTTGATGTAAAACAAACATTGCATCAAAGTAATGTAAAAAAGCAATCACAAACTGTGCTACTTTAATTGTACAGATTTTTTTTACAGTGTACTAAAAAAAGCAGTAGTTCATCAAGAACATCTAAGTAAGTAGTCATCCAGTAAGTAGTTCATCAAGAACATCTTGAGTAAGTTGTTTATGTGACTGTACGTCAAGAAAACATCAATTTGATGTAAAACAAACATTGCATCATAGTAATGTAAAAAAAATCAATCACAAACTGTGCTTCTGTAATTGTACATATTTTTTTACAGTGCACTAGAAAAAAGTAGTAGTTCATCAAGAACATCTAAAGAAAAAGTATTGTTTTTCTCTTCCTCATCTCAAACGGTGTGCCGCCTCGTCTTGTATTCCTGGCAGACTTTTATGAGACAGGTGCTGTCTTTGGCGATGCTACTCCCAGCTGCAGTCTGACCTGTTCAACGAGATACGCCTCTTCTTCGGGCAGAGGACGGTGGCCATCTAAGGCACCCGAAGGAAAAAGAATCTTCCGAAATGTAAATGCTGCCATACACTCTCTTAAAACAAAATAGTGAAATCCACTCCAGTTGGAGAAGTGCATTTTCGACACTGGAAAGGAATGAATATTAACTCAGACTGAGTTGAAATCACTCGTTTGGAGTGATCCTGTCGGAGGTTTAATACACAAAGGATCCACTCCAAAAGGAGAAGTGCATTTTCCAGACTGGAGGAGTGAAAAATAATCAGACTCAGTTAAAATCGCTCGTTCGTTTTAATAGTGTACACACTCTTAAAAGGAACGAGCGATTTTTACTCAATCTGAGCTAATTTTCACTCCTCCAGTCTAGAAAATACACTTCTTCTAGAGAAGTGGATCCTTTGTGTGTTAAACCTCCGACAGGATCACTGCAAACGAGTGATTTTAACTCAGTCCGAGTTAATATTCACCCTTTTCCAGTGTCAAAAATACACTTCTCATTCTGGAGTGGATTTCGCTCTTTTGTTTTAAGAGTGCAGTATGCGAGGCATAATACCACAAATGATGATGTTTAGTTGGTGTGAACAGTAAAAAAATTATGTAAAATCACAGCATATTTTACGGTTAGTTTTAAAATCACAGTGTTGTTATGTTTGTTGTAGAGTTAATTGATGTTTTCAGGAAGTATAGGGTCACGGGAACACCTTACTTCAATAGAGTTTAACACTTTCTCTAAGTAGGATTTTTGTTTCCGCGTAATATGTGATAGGAATATTCCTATCGAATCCTTAGTTGTACGGCTGCCTGGGCCGTTTTAGAAATGAAAGGGTTCAACAGAGGTAGTGGGTGCACCCGTTAACTGCCAATGAAGCAAACGTTACCACCAGTACCATACAATACTTTTTTACATCATTTGTATAAATTCTCAGTACAAAGTGGCAGCACTATTACCATCTCATTGTGATGGTAAAATAAGAAATAAAATTACAGTTTGAAAAGTTTAAAATTTGGTTCGATATTTTCGTCTCTCTATTAAAAAATAATAATATATATTTAATTCTTAAAATCCACTCGCAATCAAAGGTATATTTAACTTCCACATTGAGGTCCGAAATTTGGTTTACCTTTACCACAACGGTTTTCAATGTTTGTCTTAACTATTAACTAGACTAACTGAACTGGCATATTTTAGCAGATATCACATTTTACCTATGCATGGAAAACATAAATAATTTAAATTTAATGAATACTAGTAAACCTTATAAATATTAAATAAGATTCAGTCGATAACGCATTTCTCTTCCTAAATAAGTTATTCAGCAAAACCTAACTCTCGTAAAACGCAGTATCAAAAATAGTTAGATAATAAATTTAACATGCGTGGCTTGTCAAATAATAAAAATCCTGAAAAAAACGATAATTATTATATATTATATTGCTTTCAAGAAGATTATAATTTATTAAAAAAGTTTAAATGGAAAATACAATTTCACTATAAAATTTAAGAAAAAGAAAAAAAAGGGAAAATAAATTTCAAAATGTGTTTTAACCAAAATGTAAATAAAATATAACAAATACATTAAAATAATCCATAGCTACGATATCAAGTGCGACTCAAACGAGATTTTAAAGTTATTCGGTTTCCAGTTATAGAATGTCCTAATTTATCTAATTTTTCAAGGTGTAACTTTACACATACTTTGCAGATGATTTTACTAAAAAAATACCAAATTTTCTAAATCATGGTTATATGTTGCTTCCGAAAGTACTTCTTGATGCTGCGGACGAGTCTTTCATAGACTGAATTTAATCGTATTAACCTCGGATGTTTCAATTTTTGGAATTATTGTATTTTTTTACTTCTTGGAATTGTTAGTATTTATTGTTCAACTTTATTACTATTGTTTTAGACAACGACAGATACAATAATCCGTATTGTGATTTTTATCCGTATTGTGAATAATCCGTATTGTGATACAGTAACGGACGAAATTTAAAAAATTCCGCCTGAGGCTAGTCAAATTTTATGACATTTTGCCGCAGGGGATGTAAAAGGTCAATAAATCATAAAAATTCTATCACGTAATTTATGGATGTCCCCAAACCAAAATCATACTTTCAAATCATATTCTTAAAACAAAATATTAAAAAATCAGGGAAGCGGTAACAAAACCGACGAATGTGTACCGAAAAAGGAATGGCATTTGAACAGTGGTGATTTTATGAGACGAGCTTACAAGTTGAACACCAGAAGTAATAATCTGAAGATCTTTGTATTTTACCGAATTAATTTCCATAAATTAAGGGTCTGATTCTTACAGGAAGAATTTTAAATTACTTAAAAAGATAATGCTAATTTACAGCGCTGCTGAATCTATTTCCGTGTTCTCCTTCAGGAGTTCCTGATTGATTTTGTTAACTTGATTTTTCCTGATAAATATTATTCTTTTTTTTCAGGGAATAATAGATTTTTGGATTATTTTTTATGGTTCAAACTTAGAAAGTTATTTTTATACGGGGCTGTAAAGCAACAATTCAACCTCAGAACATTTAAATGACAAAAGAAAACGCCGTATTTTGTGAAGATAAAAGAAAAATATTCAGAAAATGGTGATGCGTTCTAAAAACTTTATTGCTCTAAAAACAAAAACAAAATAGTTTATGTTTTGTAACACAAATAAAGGTTTTTATTCCTTATTTTCCATCTACATAATAATTTGGTTTTATCATTCGTATTTTTTTGTTTATAATTTCAACAGATAGGCAATCATTTTTTACAGATATTGAAAAATCTTATATTGTTAGATTAAAAATGTGTCTTAAAATCTGCTCTTATTTCATTGCTTGCAAGGAATTAGTTTGTCTTTGTAGTAATATTCCCGTTAGTAGTAGGGTAGGTATCTATATATTCCGGATCGAGTGCTAGATCAGGGACCCTCTTCTAAGACTTCGTCATGTAAGACAGACACAGAAAGAAGTTTTACTGTTACATACAAAGGAAGTACACCCAGAGCAAGGGAGGGAATCGAACCCGCAGCCGTTACAGCACGCACACTGCTATCGTAATGGTCCAAAACTCTCGGCCATCCGGACCCTTTCCTGATAGAAATAGACTGCGTAACCTAATTCGCTTCTTAAAGTTGTTTACTAAGTCCAAGGCTTACATTTTCAAAAATACCCTTCCCAGACTCTTTCTAATAGATCCTAGCAGTAAGTTAAAAATCTTTTGTTAAAAATGTCAAACTTTTTGCTTTCTTGGTTTCCAGACTAAACAGCTTTGAAGCGTGCCTAACTTATTCGCAAAACAGGCTATATTTTTTTTAGAGAGTGTACAGAGATAGTGAAATAAAGTTGTTCATTGTATGGGCAGTTTATGGTTAAAATCCATTTATATGATAACTTAAATTTATTTTAAATTAGAGTTTGATTAAAATATAGTGAATACGACCGAAGTTCAATGTTAAAACACTAGATAATGGCCCTTTTTCTACTAAAACACTGC
The DNA here is from genome assembly GCA_023701765.1 of Hylyphantes graminicola. Taxonomy (NCBI): domain Eukaryota; kingdom Metazoa; phylum Arthropoda; class Arachnida; order Araneae; family Linyphiidae; genus Hylyphantes; species Hylyphantes graminicola. The sequence continues at coordinate 54,825,665 of CM043114.1, read as the reverse complement.
ATTGTTTACGTGGAATCAACAACAATAAAGCAATAAGTTCGAAAATTCAAAAGTAATGTTGCATCGGTTAATTAATATTATGTTTCTATTAGTTTAGTTTCGCTTAATGTCTTATCATACATAAAATTGCAATAAAAGTAATTTAATATGAAATCGAGGACTTACATTTGTTATTTGCAAACAATACAATCAAATACATTATTTCCGCTCATTCAATTTATGATATGTGATCACAGCAATTTGTAATATGAGTCTGATAACATTTCCATTCCCCAAAACATTTTATTTTTGCATCTGATCCAAAGCAAACGTCGGCAATTATCATAAAATGTTATCTTTTCACAAACGTCGTAATAAATAAGTTATTGCATTTCGATCAAACGTGGTTAAAAAAAAACAGAAAATAACTCAATGTAAGGACATGGTTACTTAAACAATAATATTTTACTGAATAAATTACGTTCATTGTGTTTAGTAATGACAACGAAGAAACACAAACTATAGACATACTTTTAATTAGCATGCATACATGACTTGTTGGTATAATTTAAACAAAATTAAATTTACTGTTTACTTATTACCATTGAAAGTAAAACGGCAAATAATTATTTGAACAAAAATTAAGCATGTGTACATTATTTCTCAAAACAATAAGTTAAAGAATTCGTCCTCCAACTTCAAGCAAAATAGACACACATTAAAATTTATGTCTCCTCAACAAACTTAATAGCTGGAAAAAAAATTACTCAATTCGCCAATGTCAACTAAATGTGCCCCATATTACTTCCATATGGGGGAGTATGCATGCCAATGACAGATTGCACGTGCGCACGCTTAATCTCGATTTTTTTTTATATCACAATGGTAAAAAAAAGTAAAAGGTAAAGTGGCGTATCTCCTATTGAGTTAGAATAGCAGATGCGCCAGTCTTTCACGTAAGGTGCGATAGATGGAAGTTGGGGGATGTCCTATCACTTTTGACATATCTTCGCTGTCGGAGAAGTAATCCTCGACATCGTAAAGCATCTTACCAATAACCCGTTGATACCTCGCGTTTTTTGTTGCCTAGATGTAATAAGAACAATTCCCCCTACAGCTATGGGGTTGCCAGTATTTTAAAACAGTATTCTTCGTCGCCAAGTGGGATAAATTTAAAGGCATTGGAAAGTAAAAGCACCTGGGACTGTTGTCATATTATTTTAATAGATGAATGTTTAAGAAGTACAGGTTTTTGAATAAACAGCCATTCAATTTAATAAATTATAATAAATAATTTAGGCCATATGGATATTTTAGCTTCGATTTTCAAGATTTTTACAAATAATTGCGAAGTTACTCATGAAAATTTAAGTGATTGAACTATCAATCGATTGGGTTTCAAAGTATATACAATCAACTTGGTGAAAAAGTTTCAAATATAAAAAATGAAATTTCTTTATAAACTTATATAAATTATATTTTAATTTTTGAGCCCACACTGCCAATACAGGCTTCGGCAATCTCGGTTGTGCTATATTGTATTTTTGTCGTACCAAATATAAAAAAATAATAGAAAGCATTTATTCTGATTAGACATTCCATAAATGAACAAATCTAATACAATAAATGAGACAACCCAATTCAGTCTGAAATTAAACTTTTACAATAAAAAAAACTTAACAATCAATCTCAACGTGGACTCCCAATAAACCATTCAAACTTCCAACCGCGATGTACGCCAATAACTGGCACATCAACCAATCCATCTCAATCGTAGGAGTCTACCACAGCGGGCGTAGAGCGTGGGCGTAAACCCGGGCCACGTGCTGTTTGAATGATGTCCCGAGCCACCGAAAGGTACACCCTCGCAAAACGCCCCTTCCTCGCATGCAAATGCAAAAGCCAGGGCGGCCCTTATTTCATTCATAAAATTTTGCCTTTTTACTATACCCCTTTAGGGCACTGGGATGGCTGGGATTGTGACGTAATTGTGCATTGTTTGGGTGGGGGAATGAGGTGTGATGGTTATGGGAGTATGTTAACAACAGTTGTCTTGTTTTTTGTGTTGTTTATTGATAAATTAGTGTTTTGTGCAGAATAAGTTGGCGCAAGATTTTATTGGGATATCAGAAGACATTGCTGCTGTATGTGTACCTAAAATTTTTGTTTTGTTTCGCAATCGAAATAATTTGCTTGATTTTTTTTCATATTCTGTGTATCGTCTCTTCAATTTTACAGCAAAATTCCCACATTCCACACATAAACACAAATTATGTATCAATTGAAATACAAAATGTGAAATGCCTGAATTCATATTTCGTATAAAATTATATCAATTCTAGTAAGAAACCTTACGTTATTAAAACAAACTTATGCACTACGTTTTACTTTTTTTTCAGACATATCATGTCATTAATATCATACTGTTATTTCCTGAACATCCCTCTGAACAGGTATCGGCCAGTCGTTAACCTCATGTTGGAAAAGGTGCGGGTTTTTCCTAGAGTTTTATCGCGTGCGCATCCACCTGCTTTTGTTCGGCTATTGCGAGTTAATTTTAGTGACTAAGTCAGTTTCTGTCCCTGCGAGGGGAGAGGCGCAATGTAGGGAGCTTGGCATCAAATTGTACGGTGGAAAATGAAGCTTTTGACATGTTATTTCAATGGGAGATACGCCAGTTTTACGCAAAGAGGTTGATGTTATTCTGTGGTAAAACAACGTACGTTGTTGGTGAGGTTGGTTTTAAGGCAAATCAATTTGTTTGAGGACTGGGTTTTGTAATTGAATGTATGATTTAAAATGGTTGTAAAAAGATTTAGATTGAGGTGGAACTAAACAAAAAAAAATTGATGAATTAAAAACAAATTATAACTTGCTAAGATGATGAAAATAAATAGTTACGCAAATTATTATAATACTATTGCCTCATCTGACCACGTGTGCCGTAATATTCATTATTTAACACGTCTAGCCGTCCCTGATGAGTTGAAAGAAATATACAAAATTTTGGTCATATTTCATTGCACGTTTTCTTCATTAGTTCACCATTCGATTAATTTTCTCCATCGAAATTCTATTTGTAAATAATTATTTCCACCAAATTCATATATTTCTTATACATAATTATCAATTTGCAGTTGTTTAAATGCTGAATGTTAATATTCACTGACGCTTTTGAGAAAAACTTTCGCTCTATACAAAATCCCAATAAAGATTATGTAAAACTTCGAAAGTGATTACTTACCATCAGTAGTGTAAAAAGTAAACAAATCTAAATAATTTTTCAAAAAGTATATATATTCCTGGCAAAACAATTATAATTCCGTCTATGTATTCCACTTTAAAAAATTCTTAATTATAAATGACCGAAAACAAATTTTTTGACAGCTTAACATTGATGGAAAAATAAATTCAAGCTGCCGATGCTGGAAAATATAATTAAATTAACGCAGAAACAATTTCGTTGTTAACACTTTAAAATGCGAAGAAAACCAAATTAGAAAACAAGCAATTACTTATAACTAATAACCTCTATTCCATGCACGTAATAAGAAAAAAAGAAATTTCTATTAAAAAATCTCCAAATTAGAAGATTGCGTGAATTTTCATCGCCGTTACTTACTGTTAATTATCTCACTGTAACTTTTAAAAACATGCATAAAAACCCTGCAGAGATTGTTACTAATTCTTTGAAATTAACGTTCCCTTAGTGCCAAAGCGGTATATCTACATTCTCAAACTATTTAGAATAGTTTAAAAACAAAAGGCTAATATAATAATTCTATTTCCATGTTTTGATAATTAACCTATTATTTTATTAAATACTTCAATGTACTTTTGAAACAAGTTCCGAATTTATTTACGAATTACAAAAAAAAATAAACTAAGAATCTCCATTTTTGGAGATATACCCCTATTTCTCTCAGGTGCAGATTTAACCAATTGTTAAGGTTTTTCTCCTTAATTTGTTTATCCGACATAGTTTCAAAGAAAAGGGGGGAGCGCAAATATTTAACCAGGCAATTAAAACACTTTTCCTCCTACCCCCTTCTTTTAACGTGGTGAAATAAATATTTAAATTGTTTCCGGTCACGAATAGAAAAGAAGATAAAGGAAAGGAAGAAGAAGAGAACATCAGAAGCCATGCAAAAAAACATCCAATTTGCATGGATGTCGTTCAAAGAATAGCAAAAAAAAAGTATCAATAGTATCTTTTCCGGATTACTTAAAACCTACAATTTAAAGTGAGATGTTAGCCAAACATTGAGGACAAAGAAATTTAAAGGTTTTAAGAAAAATTATCTGCCTATATTTGAATTTCGTAAGAAAATATTGAGTAATTAACCATTCTATAAAGGAAATATCGTTTTCTGAAATTTAAAAAAAATATATAGAAAACTAAAACTTCTTATTTAGCATTAAAATAAAGTTTAAAAATTATCTACATTTACTGTGTTGCATAATACTATCGCCTACTTTAACTAATGTCATATTATTTGAATAATTATTTATTGATATAATTCTTAATAATTTTTAAGCTTTGAGATTAGATTCATTGTAAAATAATATAATCTTATATTCCGTTTACAAATAATTTATGGGAAACAAATAAATTACCTATTAAATAAAATCTTAAACTGATAAAGTTATTTAAAGCATGGTTAGATATATTTTATAATGTGTACATTAGTTGAGGAAATACATCAAACTTAAATACTTAAACAAGACGAAACATTACACTTTTTTAACCATTAATCCAGCAAATATTTTCTTGAAATATCAATTTTTTCTTCTTCTCCAAGAAAATATATTCTATAAACTGGAGCGTCTTTAAATACACTTTTAAACCCTTAATAAATTCTTTTCAGTTTATCCAATACAAATACTTATTGAACGATGTTTTTTTTTTCTTTCTTGTGAGTAATTTAATACGAAGACGCAGATAAAATCGTTGTCACTCTAGGGTTTCTCAACTTCTGTTACTTTACGTTCAATTCCAGATGAGAATCTTGAGACAAGCCAAAGTCTTCAAGAAGAATAATGGTCCTAGGACGAACTGTTATAAAGATAAGATAAAGACACAACTTCCCCTTTATTCTATGCCCTTTTTTTCGGTGTCTCAAAATAAGATCTTTAAAATAATTTAAGATATTTTACTGTTGGTTCCACACAGTTTTTGCACACCCTCGGAATTGTACTCTTTGTTTTAACTTAAGTTATTTAGAGTGACTTTTCCTGCATATTTTATCTCTTGATTGTTTCATTTCGGGGAATACCCCGAACGGCAAAAGACTTTAACGCCCATTTATTTGAAAAATGGGTTTAAGTTTTACTTTTTTTCCGTTCTTTTCTTTCGGACTGCTTAAATGGGCGGTGTTGTTTTTATAAAAGAGAATCGTAAATTTTATGGTAGAGCTAAAATTGTGTGTATTCTTGCTATGCTTTTTTCGTAGAATTGTTGAGTTAATATTAAAAGTTGACTTTTGTCTATAATAGAAACGTGACACAAGATGAAATTTGTAGCTTATTTTGACGTTTATTGGAAAAGTTTATTGCGAAGATGTGTCTAAAATATATTTTTGCTAAAAGTTTTTATTGCAGTGAATGATACAATTGTTACAAAAAACATTGTATCTACCAGGAAAACATTTTTTGGATATCTAGTCAATATAAAGGGATGTTTAGAAAAACAACTTTTATAATATTTAGTAAATAAAATTAGACTTTTTTAAATCCACATAGTCTTCACGAACCACTTAAAACCGTCGAGAAACAAGCAGAACAAGAAGTAAGCAATGCGTTAGCTTTTAAGCTAGTAGATGTTTTCAAGAGGCGTGATACTGAATATGATCTTCAACATGCAATTCTCCCATCCTATAAGCGGATTGTAGAACTAAAAATTCAACGAGAAATACTTCATGTGAAGGACAACTTTCGTCTAGGTCTGTTGTCCTGACGCCACATTCGATGTCACGAAAAATTTTAGTTTTATCATCTAGTTGCTATTAGTTTAATAAGTTTTAATGGAGTCAGTCGCTAGTACATTGCTAAAAATGTTAAGTTTGATTATGATTTAACCACAATAAAAATATTCACACAGGATAAACGGATGTTCGTTTGAACAATAATTCAGGTTTCTGTAACAAAAGCCAGAAAATGGCTCAACCAATACCAAAAATATTTTGAAACGTTTAACCACACAGCCGTAGAAGCTACTAGGAACAACATATTTTTGGTGAAACAGAGAATCAGTATTAACAGTATATACCACATGCGATTCAAAACACAACCGAACTAAATAACAATTAAACAAAAAACCCTGCCCTCTAATCACGCATAGAAATTTTCCCACCAACCTTCCACCAATTAAACACGTCTGCAGTTGAGAAGAATAAAAAAAAACACTTATAATCACCAACAATAAACATCATAACGGAATAGAGACCCCCAGTCCAATAATGGCAGCAACAAAAGAATTAAAAAAACAACACAATGGCGATGAGTCACCGATCCGTTTATCATTAGAGCCCTCCTTTTTTGTTATCTAACTACAAGGAAGAACCAGAAAAAAGAATCCCAAAAGAAGATAACATGAAAAAAAAAGAAAAACAAGAAGTTGAGGACCAAGTCCTCTAATTAACTTCAGCCAAGTCAGGTAGTCCTCTGGTTGAGGCCCTTAGGATGTATCAGGTCGCAGAGGCGCAAAGTTTCTGATCAGAGAGGTCATTATCGGAGTGTATGTCGTTGTGTCTCTGTTGTTACAATGAATGGCTTAGGTTTGGAGTTAAAAGTATACGGGGTTTTGAATTGCAGTGTCGTCTTAACCTTCTAAGCCCTACTGGTACAACATATGTACCAGCAAGGGACATTCCTTTGAGTACGGACCTGGTACAAGGTATGTACCACTCGCTGCGACCCCCTTTTTCGCCAAGCGAGTTGTCCATTTTGACGAATTGTAGTAACGCCTTCGTGAATTTATGACAATACCGTCTTTGTGAAAGGTGAGTGTGTCCTGTTCTGGACAAGCTTTGGCGTTGAGTTCTATAAAATTTTGAAGAACTGTTGCCAACCTGTCGCCAATGCTAAGTTGTTAGTATAAATTGTAAGTGGGTAATGACTGGTTTGAGTTTATTTAAAAATTTATTTAAACTGATCATTTTAAAATAATATTTTAAAAATATATACTATAACATAACACACTAACAAAACCTTTCACAATTTGAAAAAGTTTCCTTTTAGTTAGCATTATGTATGATGATCTTGAATTTTAAAACAAGTTTCAAAACATAGTTTTATTCAAGCAAATCATCTATTGGATGAAGTTTTATATGTGATGGAAACTCAAGCAATTGTCTAACACTTAGTTTTAATTTACTATGGTGAGGAAATTAAAAATAAAAATGAATATTTTTTGATAAATCACTATTAGATAATTATTTGATTATTAATTACATTAGATTATTGATTGATTGTTATTTTATGTATTAAATGTAAAAATGTTGTGTTTCAATTAGTATTTAATAGTCTATCGAAGTTTCTAAGGGACACGCGATGTTAAATTGTGTATATAAAATTTTGATTGAAAGAAAAAAAAACCTTTTCAATACTAATCCTGCCCCATTTCATAACATTGAATGCATTTTTATTATTTGAATTAAATTATAATATATTTTTTAAGGTTTAAATGAAAATTTCTTGTTAAGCAACAAGTATGCCGATTCTGAAGAAAATGCTAGATGCAACCAAAATACTTTGAAAATGAAAAATTGTGTAGTGTTCTATTTCATTGTTATAGAATTATTGAAAATAAGCCAGCTGAACTAAAAGAGAACCTCCTCTTGTAAATATTCCTTTATTCATTTCGGTCAAATATCAATCTAAAACTATACAACTGTAGTTTATGTTTGCAACTTTGAATTTCGAGTGTTTGGGGAAAGATGGATGACAAAGAAGGTATGGTCAATAGGGTTTATTCTGAAACTCAATGCTCAAGCTAGGGGGAAGGAACCTCTTTTTGTTATAGGTGACAGGCTCAAATCATCAGTAATCCGTTTCAGTTGGAACTACTGTGGCCGTTTGTGAATTAGTCACGCACAATAATTCCTCACTAAGAATAGGCTTTGTATGTTGCTTGCACCTTTCGAGGACATCTTTTGGAAACTGTCATAACGCCTTCAATCCATCAATATAATTACTAAACAGTTTAAAATGAAGTAATACGTAAACTTAGTAAATAGTTTCCAAGGAATGCATATTTGTCGTGGTGTGTATGTTTTGTATAATTTGTAAAATTTTCTTGTCATTTTCTAAAACATTTATTGAAGTTAAAATGACTTAGTATTTTTTTTAAACTTTGAATAAAATAATTTCGTAAGGGTGTTAACGCTTGTGTGCTCGTCTGATGAACAAGCTTTAAACAGTTGCATTAATTGCATGTTGGAATGAACGCATTAGAAAAGCGGAAATTATAAAGATTACGATACGAGCCGTTATTTTGATTTAACGCCATTTGTTTCATCTATGAAACCCAATTTAAATTAAAATTTGCATTATTTCCCTGAAACTTTGAAATTTAGCAGATAATCAGCGATTTATTCATATAGGGTTTAAATTACGGAAGCTGTACGTGCCTTGGACTTTTTTAAATAGTTAAAGTAAATTAAATTTAGGCCGCAATAAATATTACTCTCTTTTGTCACGAAATGTGCAATAACAGTTGCAGTATTGCAGCCTTATGAAGTCGAAACATCACTAGATAGTAAACCTAACGATTGCATGTCAAGGGGTTGAACAGGGCTTGGCAGTTGAAAGGGGTCTTTCTGTGGGGTCTACTATTGTGGCCAGAAAAAGAGAGGGGTGCGAATCCTGAAAATTCTCAGTAGCCAAGGGAAATTTTACTCAACCCAAGACAGCAGGCTAAAGGTTAATTAAGATGACCCGGAAATGGAGAAATATACAATACTTTTTGTGAAGTTTTATTGTATAAAGATACTCTAATAAGTATTGAGCCCATTATCTCAATTTGGTTTTGTATTTTTAGTAATGATCGACAATTTATTTTGATTTTTCTTGATAAATTGTATTTTTCTTTATTTATCAAATTTCAAAACTAATTTAAGTAATCACTTGGATTTGGACTTGTAAAAAATGTATTTATTTATACATTTATGAATAACTCTACTCTAATAATCTGAAATTTAAATGAACAATATACAAAAGCAAAAATTAATTTTTAAAAATATACTAGATTACTTCTGCTTTTCTCATCCATTTAGGAAGTAAACACTAGTATTGTATTGACAATAAAGAATTCCCGAATTTAAAAAAAAACGAAATCTTAGGTAAATCCTAATTAAATAAGATAAAAAGTTTGGTCCTCACATCTTCACTGCATTTATTTCTAACGATATTATTTGTTAGCTCTTTACATCATAAGATTTGTCTTTTAAGTTTATAAGTGGTTAGAAGCATGACCAGTGAAATTAAAACATTCCTTTTGCTATTTTAAAATAAATAATAATTTCAAAACAAAAAATAACAAGCGTGCCTTAACATAATTAAATACTCAATTTACTACTCCAATAAGAGAAAGGAATGCCAGTTACTGCTTATTTCAACAGTTTTCCACAACTGTTACCCTCACTTAAACTCCACCCCATAAAGCCTTGGCCAAGAAATTGCCCATTTCCATTAGAGTAAATTGCAAATTTGGTATCAAGTATCCAATAACGCTAACGCAAAAATGGTAATTGTTTTTGAAGGGAAATAAACATTATCTCCCTAACTCCTTAATTCTGAGAATTTTCTCCTTTTTTTAGAAGATTGTAGATGCAAATCAATAAACAAAATAAATATTGTGTTCATAAACTTCTCGAAATAATCGTTCATATAAACTACTTGAACTGTTATTAGAATATTGTTTGAGCGATTTAATAACGGTTAAGTGTCCATTCAGTTATAATTCTGCTTATCTAATTTATATTATATATTTTTTTCTTGAGTAGAGCTTATCTTGATATTTAAACACAAAAAAAAACTCTTACCTTTCTTTTGAAAAGAAGAAAACATATTCAAATTGCTTACCTAAAATAACAAAAAAGAAAATCATTAGTAATATATTTTTATTATCTAATGTTTTAAAAACATGCTAAGTTAATACAAATACAAATTCTTTTATTTTGAAGTTGAAAATGACCTTAAAATAAACGTGGGAAATGTAAGATTACATTTCTTAAACTTATTCAATCTATTCTTTTAAAACATCGTGGAGAAACTTTTCGTCCAATTTCAAGTAGAAAACAAAGATTTATTTAGGGATGCTTTGTTTCCGGAGCTAAAGGAAAATATGTATTTGAATAAATAGAAGCAAATTTTCAAGTTCCAATTTCAAGAAATCGGAACTGGATATCGTGATTTCTCATAACAATTGAACAACAGTTACATATTTAAGGACTTAAAACGGTAAACTGCTTTGAGCTAAGTAAATAATAATGTAAAAGTTCTTAAGATTCAGTTTTATTAATAGGGGATTGTATTCTTACCGAAGAACCACAAATTATGTAACAGTAAGTTGTGGTAATATTTTGCTTAATAATTTGTATTCAAAGATGTCATGTATGACTTCGAATGGATAGATACTATTGGATAAAAATATATAACACTTACAAAACCATTTCAGGTTTGAAATTTAAATTTCTTATATAAATATCGCAAAGGGTTTATTATGCAAAAAAAATCTTATTAAATGTCACAAAGTACAATGCATGAATAATATTTAGTTTACTAAAGAAGAAATATCGCACGGTTTATTAACAACCTAAAAATAATATAGCAGATTGAATTGGGCTAAATTATGATCCTTTCTGTTCACACAATAACTAGTTTAAATCTACGGTATACATTCGCAAGCCATAAAATTGAAATTAAATGTACCAAAATGACTTCGTCTTTTTTTTTACTTAACGTACTAAACTGTGACAAATATACTAACAAGCTGTTTGGCGAAACGTATGCACCTAATCAGGTTTTTTTTTATGGTACACCTGCCTGAATTGTATCTTATTCCCTTTTTAGCACAAAAAGACCACCCAGTAAGAACCCAGCACATCACTCAGTTACACACCATACGAAGTTTACATGAACTTTGTCCTCAACAAATCTGGAAATTGTTGTCTACGTATCGATCTTCTAATAATTTAAACTAATTTTGTTAACAACTTAAATGTAATGAATTTGGGTATATTAAAGCAAGAAAGTCATTCACCCAACTGTGCATTATGAAATCACATGATTCCATTATGATGCAATACTTTATTGCATTCATTGATACTGCGTATGTATTTCTAGATACCAGTTTTTCCATATATTCTTTGGTATGACAGATACCAACAAACATCGTGAAGGAACCCACACAGTATATCAAGTTTATTCTAAACTAACTTGCTGGAATTGTATCTTTAGAAGAAGGAGACCACCCTGTAAGAGCACAAAACAGCCTTCACACCAAGAAGTTTACATGAACTATGTCCTCTACCATCCGTTAGGACAGCCTTGTCCATGGACCTCCCCGGTATTTTTATCCTTCTCTACAAATACAGACCAACAATGGTCCCTGGTATTGGGGAAGGATTGCTATCATAAGTCGTGTACTTTAGTAGCTGTTGGGTCAAAAGTTATTCCTGTGTGTATGCTACAGAAGAAACAAAGAAGATATAAATTGATACGACTGATCCATCTGTTCTTTTTATATGTTGCTGACAGAGAGTTTAAGTATGGAAGGTCTCTCTCTGTCTCTTTTTCTACGTGTTCTTCTTTGAACAAACTCTTTGTCATCTAACAGTACCCCAGATACAGAGAGGAATATCATCATCTTCTCACGCAAGCATGAAAAATTTATTATTTCTTGCTTTACAACTTAAACATTTCCACTTCTATTCGATTGTTGTTTTGTGTGAGACATTACTAAGATCATGTTGGTGTATATGTGGCTATATTTTAATTTTATTTATAAACATAATATTACAAATAAACGAAAATCGTCATATTGGGACACATACCCCTTTTTCTCTTAAGGGTACCTATTTTCCAAACGGGTTTTACTTTTTTGGCAGCACATACTCATGCAAAATAACAAGTTTAGGCTGAAAAGAACGGGGCGAATGAAATATATTATTTCAGGTTTGATGGATGCCCGAACAAAAAGATATACATCCCGAAAATCTCGTTTATATGGTCTTGCATGAGAATGACAAGGAATATATGGGTACTATGACTTGTGAGAGGCTTAAAAACGACAAAGTGTTAGCTTGTGTAAAATAAATGGGTTCAATTTTTTATTATTTTTAGACCCAAAAATATATCTATACGGCGAATGTGCTCTAAACACTACTCCAAACAACTGCGAGAAATGTCTATTTTGGAAAGATAAAGAATGAGTCTTATTATAATAAATAATAACTGCTTATTTACTTTTTAATTTTTTTTATTGAAATTAAAAACATTTCGAGGACTTTTTCTAAAAAATCATATAATAACTTTGTATTTCATATCCATCGTAAAAATGTTATGACTATCCCTACAACCATACATATATGCACATAAACTTGTTAAGCTGAAAAAAATATCAGTTAATATAACAATATAACGAATTCGATTGTTCCCTAAATGTTTAAGAGTAGTGTATAAACATAGCAAGATCTTCGACCAAACACAATACGAACCAGTCAAAACTCCCTTCTTATATACTGCAAAGCATATAAAAGCATAGCAAAGCATAATTTGTGCGAAAACAGAAATAAAGAGTGTAAAACATCCCTACCAAGTAAAACATTCAAATAAAAAGTTACAGCAAGACATCCACGTGTTTTAACTGCAACCGAAATGCGGCCCCCACCATGTGTCTAACATCTGGAAGAACTACCTCCCACGTTTTCTACTTCCCTATTGGACTAGAAGCAGCTATGTCCCCTACACGCATCCCTCCAGGGGGTTTAAGTTTTTTTATTTCCACAAACATTCAACAACTATTTTTCATATGCATATGCACTGAAATAGAAATAGAGTTTAACGATTTGAGAGTTTAAAAAAAACGATGACTGTTTATTTACTAACGAACTATGATCATGTTTTAAACACAACGCTGAATGTCATAACATACCAAAAGGTCCGTGTGGCAATATTTTAACAAAAAAATATTTAACGAGTGCGATTTTTTTTTCTCATGATATTTGCGATTTTTCATATGCATATGCTCATAAATAGAAAAGTAACGGTTTCAGGCTTTTATTTTTCTTTCTAATCCAATGTTTGTTTATTTACTAACGAGCTTAAGATCTTATTTTAAACATGTTGACTGCCATAACATAAAAAAGGTCCGTAAGGGCGCATTTTACTTTACGAAAAACTCTAAGTAGTGCGAAATTGGTATATTTATCTCATGAAAACCTTAAAAAACACATGGAAGAGGTTTTTAATGCAATTAATAAGACAGTTAGCGTATTAAATTTTTACTTCCACTTCATTACCTGTTCTAAACTAGCTTATGATTTTTTAAATTAGGGAGTAGATTTCTTAAACGTGTGAGTCAAAATCTGCAGAAAATCTTTTTTATCTAACCCATGTAAAATAACAAAAATTTGAATTTTTTTACGAATACACATTTTACATTTTATGAGTTCAAACTTTATTTTAACGTTCTGTTTCTAACCGAAAACTATTCGAAAAAACAATCTTCAGAAACATTCCCCTTTGCTTTTAGAGAGCAAACTTTAGTTTCAACCCTGGAAGTAGCCTCGTAACGGCCGACCTTTACTGCCGTCAAAACTGAAGACTTATCCCCGATTTTATGTAGCCACAACATGTGTTGCTCAAAAATAAAATAAACCAAAGCTACACTGTATGTCCACGTTCCGTTCCTTTTGAAACGAAACCCTAAAAATTTTAGACACAATCACCAAAAGTTAAAAAGAAACAATCTTCAAAGGGGAGACCGGTAGCACATTCCCTTACAAGATCTTCCCAAACCTCTCTGCCCTCTTACTCGAGAACCATAAAAAAGCTAACCCAAGAAACTGCTGTCATTTTCGAGAAAATTGGAAAAAGCTCGCAATAACACCTACGGAAGAAACACAAACACAAAAGGGGGGCCATTTCCAGAACGGTGAGCGGGAAAACCTTCAGTTAAAGCACCGAGCACAATTCCAGAGGATCTCTGAGAACTCTTTACAAAGAGTACTCTTTTTCTTTGAAAACTCCCAAGTTAAAGTTTCTTCCCTCCAAAAAGTTTTTAAGGAAGGTGTGGTGTAAAAATAAATCGGGAAGATAAAAGGGACTTTTGTTCTAAGCTGTTTTCTGAAGTGTGACCGATGCCTGACCACGCGAGTGTACACCAATCATTTATTGATACCACCGCCACTGAAACGGGAACACGTTAAAAGTGGGCTGGAAACACTTCTGTGGAAGAATCAGACTGATCTTTTGTTCACGATGGCGGTCAACAACTTCAGCTGAAGTGGTTTCCTAACAATGGACAAAATAAAGAACTCGAGTTTTATCCACTAATTGTATCCTTGGATTTTTCACTCTTTGAAAAATTTCAACGGTGACCATTATTTAAGTACAAGTAGAAAAATACAAAGATGTCTATTTTGAAACAATTATATAAAATCACTTCTTATTACATATTATCGTATTTCCCTACTAAAAATGGTCAGTAGAGGTCATTAGAAAAATATGTACGTGGAAATGGCTCACTGGTACCAATAGAAATCTATTGATTACACAAATCTCTATTGATATCAGTACCGGCCTATTGATGTCAATTGAGATCAGTAGCTTACTGGTTATTTTTTAATGGTGTCGGTAGAGCTCCATTGATATCAATAAGAAGTACTGATATAAATATCTTCTCCTGATATTAGTAGTACTGATATCAATAGCTTCTCCTAATAACAATAGGGACAACCATAGAAGTAGGTAAATATCAATAAAACTGTAATAATGTCAATAGAATTTTGTATTGATCTCTATGGATCATTTTTAGTAGGGTTTTAAGTTAAATTTTATTTCTATATAGCATGAGTTTGAAGATAGTTTTCAATATTCCTTTAATGACGTGTATAAAGGTACACACATTATTATGACTAATAACAATATATTCTTTTGTTAGTCAATTTGGACATAATTCTGACAGTCATATATATTTTCTCAAAAACCTTTGGTATTTTAGCATTAATTGCGGCTACTGTTAGATTGTTCCATTTCTATGCTGCCCATTAAAATTATATTTCTTCTAATTCAATAATACAATTTCTTAACTAAGTTTAGTATACGCACAACTCAAATTACTCTCTAAACACTTAGGTTGGAAAAAATCAAGCAGGAATACTCAATTTGAATATCAATTTAAAGAAGAACCCTATGCTTATTCTGTTTCATTCTTGCAGTTAAAATATGAAGTGCCCCGAAACATTAAAAAAACTGAATTGGGGGAAAAAGTAAGGCAAACAGGCTAAAAAAATCCATCTTAGAAGTTTCCCGGATAATATCTGTATGCCATATGTTCGCCAACATCAAGAAACTGTAAAAGTATTTCTTTCTTCAGATAGTCACATATAAACACTCAGCTCAGAATTCTGTTTGTCAATCTGGATCTTGCCGCTCTTCCAACTTTTTTTAAAAAAGGTCTTTTTCTGGATCAATGCTCTAAAGGGGATTACAGGACGACTGAAGTAAGCTTGGAACAGTATAAAACCTCGTTGATTGCTTAAAGAGATTTTGAGGGAATTATTTCTCAATTGAAGATGCCTTAATTGTTTTGCTTCCTTTGTTATTTTTCCCCTTCAGTGATTTTACTATCGATCGTTTGCAGTTATACTAATCCCTATTATTACGCTCTACAAATTGATAGAATTATTCTAATAAGAAAATAACTAAGTTAAGCGTTTTAAATATTATTGTATGGTGCTATTATAGACTTAATATTATTATGTATAGTTCAAATAATTTATTTTATTTACAGAAAATAAAGCATCAAAAACCATTTTACTATAAAAATATATAATTAATTCATGAAAAGCTAGTATCCCACTATTTACGTAGTTTCCCAAAAAGATATGGTAGGCTTTTCATACCAAGAAAGTGATGGACATAAAATCTTAACAGTTCTGTCATGTTAAGTCAGTGAAAGAAAGTAATTTTTCCTACTCGTCCCACTATTCCTGGCTTCACCTTTCAGATTGTACCTCTTTTATATAAATTAATGCATCAATTATAAAAAAGAAGTAGTTTCCCAAAGGATATGGTAAGCTTTCATACTAAGAAAGTAATGGACATAAAGACTTAACAGTTCTGCCATGTTAAATCAATGACCACATCATGACCACAATAATGCATTTAATTCATGGCAAGCTATTTTCACATCATTCTCCTTTTTTTTTATTTCAAAATATATAGTAGACCTACATACCAAGCAAGTAAAGGCTACAAAAATGTAACACTGTCATGTTAAATCAAAGGAAGCAAGAAAGTGCATTTTCGTTTATGCTGACTTAGACCACTATTTTTGACTTCATCTGAGAGATTGTACCTCTTTTATATAAATGAATGCATCTATTTCTGATTCATATAAATAGGAAGTGAAGAGGGAACCAACCGTTGAAAAGTGCACGTCTTCCACCATCAGGCTTCTTCGTAATGCTACTTGTCAACGCAAGACTGAAAGACGTGAACTCATTCCCAATTTATCAAAAGAACCAATATGTGAGATATATAAGGATGTAATGTATATTCCAAGAACGAAGACTCTACGGGGATTTTTTTTTATGTATTTCCTATGGATAAGGCTAAAATATGAAATGTAGTTCATCTAAACATAAGGAATCTGAGGCTGGTTTATGGGAGAAATGAATTGGGTTTTAGGGTAGTAAATCAGAATGAAAATATATTTTGAATAAAAAATAAAGGTATCGTGTTTTTTAATCTATTTTGTTTGGCACGTAGTATAAACACAGAGAAAAAACTTGAACTTGTAAGGAATTCGAAGAAAAAATTTTAAAATAAAGAAAAAAATCGGTTTATTTTTAATCTATTTGGTTTATCGCAAAGTTTAAGCACTTGCTATCAAACTTGAAATAGTAAGGAATTCGAAGAAAGATCGAAAAAATATATTACTCTTGAGTTTTTTAAAAGTTCGTAAGAGTGTTTTATAAAATGAAATTATCAAGTAGAAAAATACTTTTTATTTTAATCTTATGGAAAATTATTGATTATTGAGCCGATGTTAAACTAGCTAGCTGTTTTTGAAACATAACAGAACTCAATTTTAAAAACTAATTTAAGAAAATGCAATTGAATTGTGTAACTGAATTTCAAACTCTACACAAATCAATTATATTTGAAGACAAATACTTCTCAAAGGGTTGAAATTCGAACAAATATCGCTCATATGTTTAAAAGAACTAATTACTCGACTCTTTCCGAGTTTCATTAAGCACTGTGAAAAATTTTCCTTAGTGCTGGTTAAATTCCAACCCATCATAATGAAACGAGAATTTAGAAAGCTTCTAAACGAAGGAGAGAATTAAAACAAAATTAGATTCCGTTTAATAACACTTTTCAAAAATTCCGTTTATTAGAAAATGGGTCTCCAAACATCGAGTACAGACTTTTGAGGTTGCAATTAATATACGAGAATTTTTACTGAACTGTTATGACACAAACTGTTATATGATTATGTTATATAATTTTTCTAATAAGATCAATTTGAATAAAGTAATACGTCATTACAATTCAATAGTCATACAAGGACTTTTGAAAAGTGGCGCAAAGTTTTGTCAGTTCATCTCAGTTTTGCCCATTTTGGTTGATAATTAGATTTTAATCAATAAGAACTTATTGCTGAAATCTGAATGAAAGCACATTTTCAAAATGCACATCTTATATGCACATGAGTATATGTAGTGATAAAAATTAAATAAAAAATATACATACAATAAAGTAGTTTAAGTATAATAATAACATCTTTTGCCCTGAAAATTTATAATAAAACATTCTTAACGGGCGTATTATGTGAAAGAGATGTAAGTTGTGTAAGACTGTAATAGTTATAAAAGCTAAAAGATAAATAATCCCAAACTTTATCACCTACAATATTAATCAAAGACATGTAGCCCTTATACCGCACAAGGTTCTCCCTATCGTAATTACGCGGAAAGGTCGGCATATGAAGAGTACACGGGTAGAACCGATTGATTTCGTACAAGGCTTTCCATAATAGCCTCTTTGGGGATGATAGCGAAAAATCGCCTAAACTGTTGCAAAGAAAGTTACTCGCTTTGTTTATCTTTCGCGGTCACCCTAATTCACGCCAGAGTTGAGTAGAACGAGTCACACATTTGTACTGCAAGCGAAGAACCATAAAAACCCAGTTTCCGGTCGCCAATGTCCGCCAAGCAGAGACAATTACGGAAAGACTCTAAGGAAATCAATCGGTTCTTCCCGAGTACTCTTCATATATGCTTTTAACAATATTGGTCTGGTCCCTTGAAGGCACATTTTGGATACCCCCGCAATAGAATAAATTCCAAAGGATAAATTTCATCTTCTAGAATGTGAAAAATTTCTTTTCCTTCAATTTATTTAATCAGAATCACTAAATGCCGCTGCCTTCTTTTCCTAATTTTCGAGAACTTAAATTCTGTCTTTAATTCGCCGTCGAGTGTATTTTTTGTTCGTTTTGAAGATGTAATGACGGTATGAGGCTTGTACTGATGGTACTTATCTTATAATTTGGTATTTGGTGTAGTACATATTGCGTTTATTTTTTTAAAAGTTTAAAGAATTTCAGAGAAGCCGTGGGATTAGTTTTGGAAATGATTTATTTTGGCGCTTGATTTCCTTTTTTAATTAAGAATGTTTGATTTAATCTGTTTCATGGAAAATAAGTATTGAAAAGTATGGCAAGCTAAATAATATATTAAACATTTTTTGAGTTCGATAATTATTACACGAAGCAAAATAATTTATTATGTCAATTTTGTAAGCTAATTACATTTTGTTCGATCAATTTCTTAAAAAGAAAGTTATAATCATGTACTTGATGTGCATATTGATCTTTTGGAGTATCATCAAAAGATATCCTTATAGTCTTAAAATTAAACTAAAAGTTTAAATGGGTGTAGTTTAAAGTTACCTGTTATTTTTCTAATATGTGTTTAAGACTAACTTTTATTTGAATAATAAATTCATAAGTGTTTGGGGCTGAAAGAAAAAATTCAAATTTTACTTCGACAACAGTCTGTGGCGAACGCCTTAACTGTAACTACTTATCTAAACCTGTAACTGTGACCAGTGTATCTTGTATAAATACAGCAAGCGCTATGCATTAGTGCGCACACCCCTTTTGGGTTATTTGTTATTATTTATTTCTGTATCTTCTGTTATGCCGCGGTTAATTTCTAATATGATTTTATGTGTTCATCGAGTTCTATAAGTTAAGTTTATTGTTATTTGTTGTTAAATAAATTTGTTATTGTTATAACTAGTACTTTATTTACTTAACATGACTTGGTGAACCACAAGTCAAAGCGAATCTTTTTTGGACCTAAGGAGTAGTCATGTAATTACTAAACATGTTCAGATAGGTACAGAAGTAAGATTATTTTGTCATTAAAACAAGGAAATATTAATACATTTTACTTATATGAATGATGACGGTCTTACTAAATTTCTGAATCTCTTTGCTATAAAGAACCTATATAAAATAATTTAAATAATAATTATTTCATAACAAAAAAAAGCCATAAATTACAATTAGACTTAAGTCATTGTCACTCCGATACACCCATAGATTTCCTTAAGAAAAAAAAACACCCAGCAGAAGAAGTTTCTTTGTTAAGACCCATTTACGCCCCTAAGACAATACACAAAGCGGAACACAAAAATAGTTCGTAAGTTATGAACCGAGCCTTAATCCAAAACTGAAGCATTCCGACTCCAATTATTCTTTTGTTAATGACGCAGGCAGATTTGAGTACCACAATTGTAAGACATGCACTCAATTTCGGAGATACCGCCCTTTGGAGACTCTGACATGAACATGAATAAAGACAATTATTTCAATTGTAATATGCGTGCATTTATAGTCATAATACTCTGGCTGAATAGTTGGCATACCTTATTGCTAAGCTCTTGTAGAACTATGTTAAGAAGTAGGTATAAAGAATCTCATTAATTTCATAGTGAATGGTATTATATTTTATTTAAATTCTTAAAAGTTTGCTAATTTATCGAGCTTTTTGGTGAAACATCAAAACAGAAATAGGAATTTTATCATTAGCTCATAGTATTTTTACGCATGCAACTACTGTTGTAATTGTTAATGATTTCTTTTTTATTATTTTTAGTATTTAAGTTTATTCTTTTTAAATTAAGTTCCAAAGTTAAGTCAACAACGAAATGATATTTGAAAATAAAATAAACTATTTTAAAATAACTCATATACACATTTTGCTTCTATAATCTATCCAGTTACAATAACAAACTGAATTAAATCCAAAAACTGATTTTTTTTCTTACTAACAAAAACAAATGAAATATTATTTATTTATGTATGTGATAGTTCGTAATTAATTAGATTGATATATGTTACATGATACACAGACACCAAAACAAGACCTAAACAAGGCTCTACTAATAACTATATCCTATCTGGAATCGTAATGTTGTGGCATACGTATTCAATCAACCCTCCTTCTTCTCTAGTAATCGGAGTATGAAATATAAAAAGGCAAAACGGCGACTAATTCTTCTGTCATGGCCAACTATATTGCGGCAAGAATGATTTATTCAAAGGTCTTTTACGGCCTACCCGTCAGTAACAGAAGCCGCCGTTTTGATGTTATATCATAAATAGAAAGGGACCAGTTTATGAGAAAATATCAATTTCATATTGATCTTCTAATAGACTTTTAGGGTTATTGTTCATACCAATCACTTTTTCTAGTTTATTTTCGTTGTTATTTTTATTCTCTTTTTTCTCTATTTTAGTTTGTCAGTCTTTTTTTTAAAAATGTTATTCGTAAAAACCATTAAAAATTTTGCTCTTGATTTCGTCTCAAATGTGGTTCTTAGTATCTGCAACGTCTGTGTTTCTATTTTCGGAATATGGTCGAACCATTTATCACCTTTTTGTTTCCAAAACCAGAAAAACGGTTCAACCAAATACGGAAAATATGGTGAAATATTTCACCTCACAGCCAGTTGCAGCTGCTAGGGACCGTTACTATAGTAAAACCAATCACATAGTTTTTAACAGTACATGTACTGAAAAATATAGGGCCATCTCAGTGCAAAAAAGTTTGAATATTGCTGCTTCAGACGCTTCTGAACCTTTAATTCCATTTTTGTGATTGCTACTCAAAATCTTCTGTTTCTACTTGAATTCAATAACATCTAAATCAGCTCTTATTACCCAGCAATAAAACTTACTGACCTTAACATTCAGCAAATCGGATTCCAGAATTATACATCAATATGTTCCTATTTCTGTATGTATTTCAATACATTCTAGCGGAAATGAATCAATAATACGAAAAAAACTAATAGTTCTGTGTTTCCCTCCAAATTGATTATTCCAACTCGGAAGAAAAATCTAAATTTACTTCCATCTCCCCATCATGTTTTTCTGGCACTCTGATCATTAATCCGCAGATCGATATCAGGAAACTATTTCCTTTCAGCGAAAAACAAACAGCGTACAATAATAAAATAAACCCGAGAACCCTAAGACATAATAGTATTTTCCGTATTTCGAAACTGGAAACTCGTTATTTCGGACTCGAGGTGATCTATAGCATGTTTTCTCTCGTGGTGGTTTGAAAAGTATGTAAGAAAGGGGTTTTGGCCCGTCCGTGGCCGAGTGGTTAAGGCAATCGCCTCGGGATTCAGCCTTCTCAGGAGTGCGGGGGTTCGAATCCCACCTACTGACAGTCATCCTATAAATCGGATAACTGTACTGGGAAAGAGTAGAAAATTCAACTCGTGACGGATGGGCCCGAGTACACTGGGACAGACGTGCTTGTTAAATCTGTGGAGTCCAATGTCCCAACGGCGTCAGCGTACGATGTCGCTCGAAGTTTCGTTGGGTGCATGCTCAGGTGTCGACCACGTCACTTGACCAGGATTCTAAATTGCTAAGCGTTATTGGCTGCAGTAAAGCTCCTAATGGAGACTAGAAATAGGCAGCCGGAAACGATTACACATCACATATATACTAGAAGAAAGGGTTCAAATGGTTTTAATCGCATGAGCCGTTTGACAGCATGTCGGGATATGTTTAAAACTCTCTAAGGGAGACATGGAGGGCTTAGGTTTTTCCTTAAATAGCCGGACCAGAGAACATGATCAGAAATTGAATAGATTGTGCTTTAGAAAGGAGGTAAGAAAAGATTATTTTTACAATAGAGTTGTCAATGAGTTGAATGCTTTACCAGTTTTTGTTGTGGATTCGAAGAGAGTAGAGAGAAGATTTTAAGAAGAATCTTGATAGTTATTGGAAACTGGTAAAGTATTAGATTTATTTTGGACCTACCTTGCTGGGCATCTGGATTGTTGTTGGTCGACAATTTTTGTATTTATATTTTTATTTGATATGTAAATTTACTTGTTTTCACTGCATTATGTTAAAATTTAAAATTTTAACAAATTTATTTTCATTAATTTTTTTAATGTATTCTTGCAGCAGACGATTATAAATGACTCTTCCAAACATCAAATTTCAAAATTTATTAAATTTATGATTCTTTAAATAATTATGTGTGTTGCTGGAAAACCTGATAAGAAGGTGACTGGGAAAGCTGGTTTTTTAGTTACGACGTTTTAAAATAATAAAGAGGTGTATTTCAAGATTGGTATACGATTTTTTTTTAATCTCTCAAGAAAGGTTTTCAAGTTTGTTGATTATAAAAACTTAATAAATAATGTGAATACATAGATGAAATTGAATTTAGTGAAAATATCAGTAACACTTTTGTCAGATTACCTGTGTTAGCTTCCAAAGACAAAACTGATCGGGATATGATGAGAAAGAGGGTCTCCAAAAATCTTTCCTGATTTTTTTATACTTTCTTCTTAGAATTTGAGTTGCGCCAAGACATATGTAACGCAAGTGTATCAAAAAATGATATGGAAGTTACTGGAAGTGATGTATTTTTACTGGCACGTCAGGATCAGGGAGAAATCTCGGTTATCGGGGGATTTATGCCCCAAGCTTCAGATTCGTCGCCAAAAATGTTTGAAATATTACAATTATGAATTGACAATATTACGTTAATATGTTAATGATACAAAAAAATATTTCATGATAATTAATTGAAATTAGAGTATTTAAATAATTTTTGAGCAATTTTAGTGTTACAAAATTAGCTAGGTTTTATATGAGTCGGCGGTGAACCGAAGGATTCTTGGTACAACCCCCGATAACTGGTAGTTACCAAGCGTATGACGTTCTTTAGGTCGATGTATTATGGTTATGAAAAAGTAGGGCTATATAGTATTGTAACGATAAAATTGTTAGAGGTCAGTATTTTAAAGTCTACTGCATTCCTATGGTCAAAACGGATATGAAATAAGATAGACTTGTTTGCTGAATGCAGCTTATGGATATAAAATATCAGTCTATTCAGAATGAAATATTTTTGTGATGACTGTTTTTATCTAGATATTTCTATAAATGGTGAAACAAAATCAGGAAAAAAAATTAAATTATGCTATATGTACATCGTTTCATTGATATTCACTTAATTACTTTTGTAGTGTTGCTGGAGACATTACAATAACTTATGTCCACCAAAAGTTACCGTAAGGAAAATACCAAGCTGCTTTGACTTATGTACTACTATTTGCTATACTCTAGATGACTCTTAGTAATGTTGTAGTCAATCAATGAAATCTAGCGTTAGATAATATTTGTGGCTGCGGATGCGGTAGAGTGCGACACAGACGTTTAAATTTTAAATTCACCTTATTTGAAAGTTAATGTAAAGTATTTGTTCGGCAAAATATTATTAGACATTTCTATAGACAGACATCAAAAAGTTGACAAACTCAACTAACTTTAAAGTAAACCACTGAGTGGAATTTTAAATAGTAATGTTTAAAACATAAGTCGACATAACTCTTGACAAACATACTTAAGATCTACAAACTATTCCAAAAGAATCTGCCCTCTTGTCGGAAATTCTCTCGGATGAAACTTTCACCCCTTAACGTTAATTAACGAGAATTAACTCTCAAGAATATGCCAAACGGAACCCTTCCCCCTAAATAACTTAGATATAGTTAAGCATGGAATAGTTATTATAGATTAGAATTCATGCTGAACGTAACTGTACTTGACTTTGCAACCTGTGAGTTCCAATATTTTTGATACCTATTAATATTATTTACCTAGTTAGTTGTAGACACTGCTAAAATGTAGAGCTAGGTTCTCCAAAATCTGGTTCCTAGTAGCTGCAACAGCTGTGAGGTTAAATTTTTTGAAATAGTTTCAGTATTCGGTTGAATCTGGTTTTGGTTTCTAAAACCTGACAAATGGTTCCAACGGTATTTTACTTATATTTCCTCAAACGAGTGTAATATAAAAATACTATAACTTTGATGTCAAAAGTATTACCCACATTTATTCAAATATCACGCATTAGGTTCCTTGTTAGCCTCACTATGTGCTTAATATCATGTCTGAGGCGGTAAATTTCAAAGGAGGCTTCACCACCGCTGTTCAGCGCAGCATGTTAATTTACATTTCTGGATTGGAATATAGTTAAGTGTGCTCTCCCTATAGAGCGAAACATGCATACGATGAATGTACCAGAATTAGGGGTTTGCTTAACCGGAGTCGAAAATTTATCCAAGAAGTTTAAAACCAAGCATGTTATTTCCATTAGGTGAAGTATGTTTAGATATGTGAATATATTTGCATGCTACACTTGAGTTCTAATAAAACACTTAAAACGGAGTTTTCTTCGTTTTGAAGGTTAAACGTAAGTTTCGAAAATTTCAGATGTAAGACTCCTCATTTAGGCGTTTTAACAAAAAAAAAAAAACTTCTAAGTTTTTGACAAATTCCCAAATACTTGGAAGCACGAACTAATAAAAATTAAATAAAGTAATCGTTTCGAACATTTCACAGAAATACTTGTCTCTAAAGACGGGAAAATAAAATTTTCTAAAATTCCATTATGTATTCCTGAGAGTTCGACAATGCATTATAGATCACTTGATCTAAAGTGTACTGCTACCATTTTTTAAAAAAATTGAGAATTTAAGTAAATTTTACAATTATCAATCACATATTTAAATTCCTAAAAATATAAATATCTATGGCACAATATTAGTATGCAGATTAATAAAACATTATGACACGTCCTTAATTAGCATCTGGTTTCCTCTAAATGAACTCTGCAGCCAAGAAAGCGCCCATCAACCGGAATATGTCTTCATTTAACCAACATTCTTACGTTTGCCTATAAATATATTAATAAGCGAATACCCTTGTCAGAATATTCAAATGAGCCTGAACAAGCTCCTTAATAAATAGAATTTTAGAAAATCTTCCACTTTTGGAACTTCGTGGAGGACATTGACGTCCCTGTCAGTCTTCGTTCCTCCCACACAATTCTTCCCGAAGCAAACACCATAATAGATTAATGGGATCATTTGTAAGAGCTCTAACTGGTATTAGTGTCATTTTGAGTAAATAAAATGTAAGAAAATAAAAATTCTAATGAGAGGTTAGAAATCGGATAATGTGATCGATTATTATTTTTCTAGATACCAAATTTACTAATTTTCGTTAATAGAAGTATTACTTTTAGCACTTACAATAACGTTTCCAGTTACGGTATATATATGATACGCGTATTAAAATGAGAATCACAGGTCCGAATGATATAAAACTTGATCGAAATAAACAATTTGAAATGTTTATTTTTGTTGAAAGAAATATCTGTTATGAGATAATCTCATTTTGATCAAGTCATTTAGTAAAATGGATTCTTATAACATATAGATTCATATAAAAACTGAAACTATTGTAGACTAAGGGGGGGAAAATTGTGTTAGTAGTATTTTGATCTAAATGATCTGCTATTACTCAACTATATAATTGATTGTGTCATTCCTCAAGCAAATATGATCACTCCACAAGAGTTCTCATAACATCTACCGAACTTTATTTCAGTACTTATTTTTTTATTTAAATAAAAACTAAATTATAAACTATATATACTTTCACTTTTTATAAACTTTCATTTGCCATAAGAGTTAGTTAGACCCTTATAAATCCACCGTCATTTAGTTGTAAACTAGGAAGAGCTGATTGGTAAACTGCCAAGTCTTCTGCTGCCTAAACTCTCCTTTCTATGGTTCAGATCGATAATATCCGAGGCTCTCTTTTGTCACCAGAATGCGCAGGGGCGCACCCCCGTCTTTTCTAAACATGCGCCCCCCAAGAGTCTATCCCATTGAAAATAAAAGTACTGTCTGGCTGCGTAAAATTCCGACTGACGGACCATGAATGGAAAAGGTTTTTACAGACGGACAAAGTTCGGAACCATCTGCATCCAGCATACTCTGAATATCGTCTTTATTGTACATCTCCATTGTTCGCGATTTTAATTGAGAAACCTTATCAAGCTTTCTGTTTGAAAAGTTCCAGTTGATATAGTTCATTTATTATTTGATTTGGCATTGTAATTAAATTGAAATGAATGAGAATAAATTTGATATACTTAAAAAAAGGGATAAGTATATTGCAATTGAAAAGTGGTTTTTCACTGCGAAGAACTACAACTGAAGAGTTTATATCTTGAATAAGTGAGGTTTTTACAAATGCACAATGATAAAACCACCTGCAACCAACCAACATATTAAAAATGTGGATCTTTATCTATCAATTTCTTCATTGTTTGAGATTCTAATTGGGAGTCATTTTCCTGTTACTTTCGAGTGTGTTTGAAAAATAATTGAGATGAAGATCTTTTATAATTATTATGAAAGTATAAAAAACTTTTTTATGATATCTTTATATAATTAAAAATAGCTGTTCTTTAAAAAATGAAACAACAACTTGTATTAGTCGGTTTATCAAAATTTTTAATTAAAGAAAATATTGTGATATGTACTCTGATATTATAAATTCTTTTGATTCATAATTAGATTTTTAGGATTTCTGATAGAAACTAGCAGAATTTTTTTTGTAAAATAATTATTTCAACAACTGAACTTTAAAAAATATTGATGACTATATTTCAATATATAAACTAACAAATTGCAAATTGAATTACATTAAATTTATACTAAAACTCAAACGGTTATATATAATAAGTGACGTAGTAATATCCAAAGATTTTTAGAAACACAGGTATGCTTAATCCTTCCTAAACTTTCTTCACTTACCCTATTGCACCAACAAGGAATTTCATTTGGACAATATAAACGTTTAAAAGACACAATTGACTACCTAAGTATCGTAATATTTACTTTGTCCTCAAAAGATTGATTGCTACACATCCGAAGTACTTAGGGTCTTCACTTGTGACATGCACTTCCATAGTTATAATCTCCTGCATCCATCTCCTCGGTATAAAGACGTTTCATAATAGATGGTCGTCAATTTCTTTTGTCTTGGGCATTTATCCGGTGTGGGACACCTTTTGTTTCATTCTTTTAAAGACCACATTACACACACTTAAGTTTTCCAATATCCGAGGTTGAAGACTTTGGCTTGTTTCGGCGGCTAAAGGATGTGTTTCGTAATTCTCTGAATTGAATAGTATATTTGAGTCACACGCAGCTAAGTAATAGAAAAATATATATATATTTTTTCAAGAATTTTATTTTTATTTTAAATAAAGTTTCTCGAACGTTTGATCTAATGGCAACAGTGAAAATATTGAATAAAAATGGAATTTGCAAGTTATTTCAATGTACATTTATTTTTTTTTAGTTATTAAGTTATTTAAATTTATTATTTATTTTATTTATTTATTATTTAGTTATTTAAATTTTAAATAAACTCCTAATTAAAATTTTTTAATGAAATTTGGAATGTAGCCTAAACTGATTTTTTGCTTCAAAATGACGTATACCACTTACTTGTAAAACTTTTGGTTCATTCTGTGAATGCGGATGACAGACGGACAGACAGACAGACGGACGGACGGACAGCACGATTATAAAACCTTCCACTTTTTACGTTATATATATAATGTGGAAGCTAAAATAGTAGAGTATTCCGCGTCGTATTTTTTAAAGAAAATAAAAACTAAATAAATATTTTTAATCTAAATGAATAGTATAGATATTTTTTTTTAAGTAAACATTCTTTTAATCATCGATTGTTTCAGTTTTTGTTTTATTCTTTTGAAGACATATCATACGCACTTTACAAATTTCCCATTACTTGAAATGAAGACTTTTTTTTCAATATAAATTGATACTTTACTACTTGTTTAAATTTTTAATGAATAATACATTTAATTTTTAAAATAAAACAATCTTTCAAATATGAGAAAATGAAGTAGTTATTATTAAGATATCATAAATGAATGAGTTCTTTGTATTTTTTTTAAGCACATGAAATATTTTTAAAAAACCAAAGTTCTTTGAAGTTTGATTTTCATTGGATAAATTCTTCCGCTATAATTAGTTTTGGCTAAAATTCACTCCTACGTGTTTTGTATTTTTTAATAATTCCTTATTAAGCTTAAATTTAATTATAAAGTATGAAAGGTTTTTTTTAGTACGAGATGATATAACTGTAAATACCCGAAATAGAAAATTTTAATTAAGTATTTATTTTATGTAACCATAGCTTTTTGTAAGTCTTTTTATAACTCATACTTATGTTTTACTATTGATCGAATAAATAGTTTCAAAACTTATTTTCATGTAGTTACAATTTATGTGCAGAATTTTTAAAACCCGAAAACATATGCAGGAATTCAAAAGTTCATTTTTGAATTTATTTGAAATCTAAAGAAACTACAGTTAAAAACTACAAATCTTAAGAAACTAAAATAAAAACTGCCAACTAAATTTCATTATTTAAATTTATTTAAACTCTTACGAAACTACAAATAAAAGCTACAAATCTTAAAAAAACTACAATTGAATTACAAAGAGCAAATCATCAAAACCAAAAAATATATTATATTACGACGAGGATATAGAAGTCATGTTTTCCTGCATGCCGTGCGATATAATGTTCCAAATGAAAAGATTGACTTGTGAATAAATGAAACATACATACTAATAAACTAGCTCACTTCGTAATTTGAGGCGAGGAATTTGAAAACCAATACTAACTACTAATTAAGACCTCCCAAGTCTCCAGGCCGCTACATCAAGGAAAACCGGCAATTTTTACACAAAGCTACTGCTATTATGTTCGCGTTCCTAAGCCAGCTGGGGGGAAGCAAACACGGGGGTTATTTCTAATAATGAGTATCCTGATGTGCATTCCAACATCATTTTTAAATATTTGTAATTTTTTTCCTTGTTATTCACGTGTTATCGCTTCTTCCTCTAAGGTATGGAATTAGTATTTGTCTAAAAATCTGTTTAAAAGTAGATTTTTTAATGTATCAGTCGGAGCTAGGCTTACTATTTACACCAATACAAGTCATTAGTTATTATACGTATTGTTATAAACAGAAATTGATAAAACTTAAGTTTAAAACCTTCTATTTTAAAAGAGGGTTACATACTAAAATTTGTATTGATTAACATTTATCATAAAAAAAACCTTTATTCAATTGGAAATATGATGTTAGCACATACATGAAACATTTATAATTTATTTAGACAAATAACTTAAGTACATTCATAGCTCGTGCTAAAAAAAATATAAATGAAAAATATATGATTTATAAAAAAAATTAAGTATTTCTTGATTATTTTCAAACAAGTTTGAAAGCACTTGGTACAACATTAAGAGTTTTTCTCCTATAATTGTACTCAATAGCGAGAAGTTAGTCAATTATTCATTCATAATCTTTTGCTAGTGTCAAATGTCATGAGATAAAACTACTTTGTTGCCCTAATAAAATCTAATGCTCCTTAAGATAAACATAAATAAGAGTAAAATGCGCTAACTAGCATTACTGGTCAAAAGAAGTAGAAACCAGTTTTAATGCACTACGTTTCTCCCTTTTTTTTAATTAACTTTTATCTTCCGCAAATGTGCGAAAAAAAAACATTCTTAATTCTTAATGTAGCGACTGCTTTTAAATGTCAGATCAAATGGTTTTCGTTAATTTCGACTTTTCCAAGATGGCGGGTCTGACTGTCGCTTTTTTTTCTTTCAGCGTTATTTAGAATTTCTCTAATGGTTATTGATCATTTTATAATAAAAAAAACTAACCACTCAGGCAATCTTGAATTAAAACTAATGGGAGTGTTATTATTTCTGGGAAAGAGTTTTTAAAAAGAAATACATCTAACTTTGGGAAAATTTTCTTAGAATGGTCATTTTGTTGAGAATTAGCGACTAAAATTTACTTGCTTTAAAATTCTTTTGATTTTTATGCTAAAATATTTATTAAAAATATAAAATTCAGTTATAATGCTATATTTGTTGAAATATGTGATATTTATATAAATTTTTTATATCATAGTAATAATTATTATTTGTAAAAATATATTTATTTCGACCTGTTTTATAAATAAAAAACTATTTCAACACGTTAATAATTTCATCAGAATATATTTCAAATTTAAAGAAAATGTACATTTTTATACTTTGAAAAGTATTTTATAGAAAAAAGCTTCAATAAAGCTTAAATAATTTTCAATTGTTCATATGACATATCCCTTGGAACCAAATAAGTTTCATTAGTAAAAAATAGTTACCATTTATTTTCCTTTTTGCATTCCCAAATATTTTATGTACTCCATACGATTATCTACTATGTGTCTAAATTGTGTCATTTTCTTGTAGAATACAAGAATTCTGAAATTTCAGTCTTCCAATATGCTATTATAGATTATTTTTCCGCTTTTGGTGAGAGCAAATAAACTTGTAACGTCTCCGTAAAGAAATTTGATATATTATTAGGTGAAGCCATATCAAGCTGACTATATGTCTTACAAAAAAGTGCTTATGAGTCCTTTCTAGTGCCATCTTCAATCATCTTTGAAAACCCTCCGGCAAAAACCGTACCTGACACTATTTTTTTTAGATATCTTGTATTTTTTTAATCCCAGAAAGCCTTAAAAAATCTTCGTTCTGTGTCTCTAACATTTATATCTATTTCATCTTTGATGATGATAATAATAACTTTTTGTTTGTATTTTTAAGGCTGAAGAGAAGGCGGGAAAAATTATGTGGGTAGTTCTAATTTTTGTTTTGTTTTTATTTTTGAATGAAATCGAATAGGTATAATAAGAAAGTTAGAACCGGAAGTAGAAGAAAAGAACAAGTGACTGGACTTCGAGGAGAAAAAAATTTCGAATTTAGAAGAAATGTTAGGGAAAAAATGAACTACTGCACTCGCTCTAAAAAGGTTAAAAAAAATTGTTCCACAGTATTGAATTGCCTGGCGAAATGGCAACCGAAGCCACATTAGAAAACGGAAAGTCCATTTCTTCTAAGTTGAACGAATTCCAATTTCGATTCTGTAGTTCATTTTTTCTTAAAAAGACTTTTCTTGCTTTGTTTTTTCCTTTGCTCTTTCATTACAATGTTATGTTGTTCATTTCCAAAGAAAATTTGATGGTTTATTCTATTTTCTAAATTAGTATCCGAATGATGTTGTAAAAATCTTTTTGGCTTTTACAAAGAATTGCAGCAGATGATGTTTTTATACATTATAGAAAGTGATTCTTGGAAGTCACAATGTATCGTGGAAGAAAATCATAGATTTTATGTTCGAGACATTAAAATTTTTCTTAAATATGAACGATACATATTTGTTTACTAATATACCATCATTAAAATAATAGGAAGCAAAATTGCAAGCATAACTATTCGTTATACTTTTCTTTTTAGTGATTGTAACCCGAAGTAATACATTTGAGTCATAGAAATTTGTATTAAATGCTAACAACTTAAATACACATTTACTTGCAATATACCGTTTATTTTTTTAAATATTTATGTTTTTCTTAGAAGAACTTAAATGAATGACAAATTACATGAATAATACTCAAACCGTAGAAACAAATCATAATTATAAAGTCATCACTTGGCTAATCTTCTATTTCTAGTCATCGTTTAATTCCCATAATTGCAAGTATAAGGTTACCTTACTCATTCTAATCTATGTTTGAAGCTTAATTAAAGGTTTGCATTCAATGCAATTATGATATATGTTTAATTTTTTTTTAAAGTGGTGAAGATTATTTCTTTGTCTTCATGGCACATTTCTTCGAGTTTGTGAAAAAAATATATAAAAATAAAACGTTAATGAGGCCACGAGTAAAGTAGTCACTCTCAGGAATCTTTGAAACTCAGCACCTAATAAATAGCTTTTTTTTTCACAAAGGCATTAGTGGCAGAAAAAATGTGTGTTTATTGCTGTGTACATAAAAAATTTATCCGTTTATAGAAACATAGTAGCGGTCTTGTTGAAATAAATACACAGTAATTTAGAACTATTTCTGTAGATGCTTCTTAGTAAAGCAATTCAGTTATATTCGGGCAATGAAACTCGATGCAAAATTCAAGGATTCTAATTTATTATCTCCGACATATGATTCTTCACAAACGCAATTTATATAATTGATTATAATGTATCACTTATACAAGATTTTTATTTTAAAAAATAATTTAAACATTGGATTTTTTTGAAATTTATGTTGCAATTTCTATTCGTATGTATGCTCATTTCAGTCACTATGATTGTTTCATT
Organism: Hylyphantes graminicola; assembly: GCA_023701765.1. Lineage (NCBI taxonomy): Eukaryota > Metazoa > Arthropoda > Arachnida > Araneae > Linyphiidae > Hylyphantes > Hylyphantes graminicola. The sequence continues at coordinate 54,792,777 of CM043114.1, read as the reverse complement.
TCTTTCGTATCAAAATCATAATTCGAAAAATATTCAATGAATTGTAAAATTTACAACTCTGAGGATTGTAAGAAAATGTAAACGGTTATAGAAAAAGTAATAAATAATTTTTAGAAAATATATTTGAGATTTTCTGAAATATCCTATTGAAAAATGCCAAAAAAATAATACCAAATTATAAAATATGGGACGAAAAGTATGAATATTTGAAATTACACATACGTTTTTTTTGAGTCCTTTTTCCTTCTCACTAACAGCCAAGGTTTCTGTAACAAGTAACAATGACCTCCGCAATAGTACCAATCCTTTTTTTAGATGTCTCTACCAACTGGACCAGACTCTAACTGTTCGTTTACTCTTCTATTCGGTAGAAGAGGTCCAGGGACTAAAAGTCCGGAAATTGTGTTTGTAGGATCTCCAAGAGACGAAAACAAAGAAGAGTCTGACAAAAAAATCATCCAAAGGACATCAGTTTTATTGTTTTGATAAAGTTTTATGTGATGTTTTGTCTCAGTTTCACACAAGATGTGCTTCCTGAGATCAGTTCAATTGATTAATTGGTAGATTATTAGGTTTCGGCTTATGATCGTCAATTTTGCCTAGCTCAAAAAGAATACCATTAATCTAAAATGATCTTTTGTCAAATCTCACAAATTGTTCGAAAACTAAGGCTCAGGCAAGAACATTTTGATTTTGACAACTTTGTTAGAAAGTGGATTAAAGGAGTCATTGCATTCAAGATACTTTGGTCATTGAAAAAAATGAATAAAATATAACTATGAACAGTAATGGGCACATTTTAAGTTTTCTGCTTATTGACTACTTGGGGGTACGCCTACTATCGTGTTTTACAGGCATATTTCGCGACATACAATCTTAATAGGTATTAGCACAACTACAACTTCCCATAAGCTCATTTTTTTTCTTTTAAGCTCCGATACGAACATAACAAATGAACTTTGAACGCACAAAAGCTCTCATACCACTAACAACATTGTCAAACAAGGCGACAAACACAGCAGATAAAGCAGTGAGGACAGTTTCTCCGAGCAATCGGCGAACTGCAAGCAGCAGTATGTAGGGAACATTGCCAACTAACGGGATGATGCCCCTATACCCATTTCTTTTTCCTGATGTGTTTTTATTGTGGGTGAAGATAGCACACAGTAACCTGGGCCATGGAAGTGTTTACTACCGGCCTTGCCACTGTCGTCGTCATGAGGTTTGCGGAAGACACTCTGGCATCAGCAGTGTCGCTTGCTCTGGTATGTATGAGGTATTTTAGGGTAAGGGGAATGACTTTTTGCTGAGGTGGCGACGGGCGAGGGTGGGCCCAGAGGTGGGTAAACTTTATGGAAAAGGATGACTTTTGGATGGTGTTTTGCGGGGAGTTTTATGGTTTTCTTCACACCTTGCTGAGGAAATTGATGGATATGCAAACATGCATATTTCTTCTGGAGTGTCATTTGAAGCATTTTTGTGTATTTTTTATTTGGGAAGCGGACGGGATTTGCTTATTTTGTGCCCATTTCTTGAAATGATAGCTTTTAGAATTGCGTAATACGGTAGATCTTGAATATATGCACCTTTAAGTAACTAAGATTACATTATTTTTTGTTACTTGGGCCGATTCTCATGCATAGTGAAGTTTTAATCAAATATAATTAATAAAATTACTTCTTTATTAAAACGTAAAATTTTTAGCGCATCCACCTGTGTCTATTGTTTTTGTTAAATATTAGATAGATTTTTGCAAAATATTGATTTCTAAAAATGGAAATCAACAAAATGAATTAAATTATGAAATAAAAACGAAATAACATCAATTTCTACAACTGTTTGCTGTTTATTAAATGATATTGTTATTGATTCATTATTTATGACTATTGAATTATAAACGCATAAAACATGTTTGACATTAACATATTTTAATTGAATATGACAAAAATAAAAGTACTTCTGGGAAGAGATTACCTCTTCTCCCATAGCAATAAATATTATTTGAAACATCCATAAATAATAGATGTATTTCAATAGTTATTTCACGTATAACAAGTGAGTATCATGACGGGGAGAAACTTCGTAAAAAAAAAGTTACCAACTCCAACAATACCATGCTACTCTAACGCCATTAAGACGGTAAATAAGGGTAATATAAATCCCTATTTACGACACTTTATATTATCCTCCCCGAGATCATAACGTTGTTTAGAAAGTTGACAGCCAATAAATAACATAAGAGGCGACGACTAAAAATAAGAAATGTTTGGGATCTTCCTACAAGACCCACACAATTCGTAGTCTCATGGCGGCCTTTCTTGTTCTTTGAGCGGTTTATTTCTATTGTGATTTTTCAGCAGCCAAAAATAGAATTTTTTTCCGTTAGAACTTTGAAAAAAAAAAGCCAGAATCACTCTGCACTGGATTTTTTTCTTTCCTTCACGCTTCTCGTGCTTTTCTCCTAACTTTTTCGCTGGTAAATTATCTCTCTTCCAATGTTCTGAGGCGTGTAGTGCATTCGATTATATATCTCATTTTCCGCCAGGGCTATGGAATTTCCGACTGCGTTCTGTGCAGAGAGCTAAGAAGACAAAGGAGATGCTGCCGAACAAAAACTAATACATATACGGATTTTCCAAGCGAAGCCATCGATTGCTTTGCAGTAAGCCCAATTATATCGTAGGCTTACAATTTTCCATTGAAACTCATTTACACGATGCCGCTTGAAGTTCCGTTGGGTTCCGGAGGTGTCGACCTTGTCACTGGACCAGGGTTCAAAATTACAATTCGTAGTTGGATGTGCTTAATCTCTTACATTAGGCGAGAAATAGGCAGCCAGAAACTATTACATCATATTAACTCTTTTGCACACTACTAAAGCACGCAGGGTTCTTAAATTACGATGCGTTATTGGCTGTGTTAAAGCTCCTCATGGAGGCTAGAAATAGGCAGCCGGAAGCAGATACACTACACTACACCAACGCATTGTGGAGGTGGTGCGCGATTGATGGCAGCATCTTACACGTATGTGTGTGTTGTATCTTTCTTACTTGACGAAGGTTTATAAGCGGGTCTCTGACCAAGCACACAAGCATGAAAATATATGTCTAATAGCCAACCACTTTTAACGCTTTCCCGACGAAATATTTGGCACTATTCGACAATAGAGTTTGTTTAGGCTTACGACATTGGAAACTTTTTGACGACTATAAAAAACTATAATTACAACATACGTACTTACATGTGAAGGGATTACTATTATATTGTGTAAATTCAGACCTCGCCTACAACTGCGTAAACAGTCATTTTTCTTTAATTTTCAATCAAAGGTCTTTAAAAAACGATTCTTTTTACATTGAATTAACGTTAAGTGAGCTGTTTTTTTCAGCTTACTAGGGTTACTTGGCGACTTTCGGGCGGCTTCACCTTATTTAGCGCCAATCATCTCTGCACCTTCTTCTTACCTCTCTGGTTCTGTGCGAATTTGGCGAGACAATTCGCTGGAGGAAATAAGTTAGTGCTGTAAATGTCAGAAAATTGAAGGGTGATGAGGTGAAAGATATGTTTTCCCCTAGCCAGTGAAATGTAAAAATGTTTACACTTTGCACGATATTATTTGTTTTTGCGAATATCTTGAATGAATAAATATGTCTTAGAAGAACTAATATAAATCACAAAGGAGAAATATAAATTGTGAGCATTTTGACAGTATTCGTCAAGACAAAAATCTTTTTACGTAAAACAAAGTGAGATTCTTTTATCTAGTGTAGCTGTGAAATCTAAGACAGAATGCAAATTTTTTTGACGAACATATGAAAATCAAGTAATACTCCCTTTCTCATTGAAAAATCTCTATAGCAAGCCTTGTTTATTATTAATTACATTCAGAGTTTTTTTTAAGCTTTAGTAATTGTTTAAACATATTAATTGAAAAATTTTGTTTTAAATAAATATTACCTACTAGTAATTTTCTGAAGATCATTTTCATTTTATTTAATTATTCATCTAATGCATTTAGTTTTCAAAAAAATATATCAGTTTCAGATAGAAATATTTTTTTAACATTTACTAAGTGATATAAAAATCAATAACCTTACATTTCATGAAATAATAATATCAAGCATTCCTTTCATATGTTAATGCAATGTAATTTATATATTTATAAGGAATACTTTTTAAAAACAAAAACGGTGTTGGCTCAAACTAAAGAAGCAAATTAGTTGCTTAATTATAAAGATGGAACGAAAACGTGTCGAACTCGGCTTAAACGTTTTAATTACTCAAGAAGCAAATTTAGTTTTCTAAAAAATACATCGAAGTAATTTTCTTTTCTTTTAATCCAAGTACTAACAAAACCAAATATGATTGTTGAATTCATGTTATTCAATTAACTCAGAAATTAATATGCCTCCCAGTGAAATGAAACTAGAAAAATGCACCAGATTCAATTAAAATTACTTTTGTTTGTATATACTTTATAGTTCTTTCTTGGTTAGATTACACTGGTTTGTAATGTATTGTAATATTCAATGTGTGCTACGAATTTGATTACCGAATTGAGAAAGAAACTAGATAAAACATGTTTCTTTCTTTTTGGCAATTTAAATAAAGATAACATTTAAATATTAAAAATGGGCTTAGAAAATATTCGTTGTCGAAAGGAAAAATTTAATAGACTAGTGGAATATTTTAAAAAAGAAGAGTTTCTAATAATAAAGTTGTAAAGTTAAATCTATTCTGTAGATTTTGTTTCGTAAGGATTTTTTGTACCGAAAACTGCATGGTGATAGTTCTTTTTTTATTTTGCACCCAAAATAAAATAGCGTTAGAAATCAGATTATTAAAACTGTGTATGAGTGGATTAAAGTAAAAAATCTGCTTATTTTTTATATCTTAAGGCTATGTTTTGAGGTACTTTATTGGATGAATCCTAACGTAAGCCTCTTACAAAATTAAAGTGAAATTCATTAATACAACATTTTCTTAAAAACCTTGCTATAAGCTTAATTCATTAGAAATTTTACACGAAAATTAAATCTTAAAATCGAATAAAGTATAAATGTTTTATTTTCAATAACTATTTCTAAAATGCAATAAAATTTACTTTAATTAATTTGCGTTCTTACTATGGTTTAAAAATGCAGCCTTCCTCAAAATGCATAATATTCCCTTTTTTTTATGTGAAATTTCATGCAAAGTGGTTCCAATACGAGAAAAATATAACACATATTTTTATTTTAAAGTATTTCTACGCAAAACAACATTAGTTATACATCGAAACTTTATTTCCGTATTAGTTCAATTTGTTAGTAGTTGGGTTTTTAGTTCAGTCTTTTATATAAATATGAGTTAAAAATAATTTTGGTTTTCACCAAGGTGATATACAGTATGTTATTCAAGAAGAACCTCGTATCCTTTCAAAGCCCCAATGTTAACCCAATGATTCCCAATGTTAAGCTTATGCAATACAAAAAGAAAGTTATACCTGACAAAATTGTAACTATCATTTTTATCATAAAAATTTACACGTTTCTCTACAATATTAAACAAGCTTTTAATGCCAACAAGTTCATAGAGTTACCAGACAAAATAACTCGTAAGAAATAATGAAATTAACTGTCCAAAATTGTATAGTAAACAAAAAATAATTTAAATTTTCTTATAAATTTTTCACTTAAATTATTTGATTATGAGTTAGATTTTTGTCAAATCAGTACAACAAATATTATGCCACGATGCACAAAACAACTACAAAAGTCACGAAATGATCTTCCGTCCGAATTTTTTTTTGTCTCTTTTACGAACTGTTGTATGTGATCAGGAGTTATTCATTAGGTCACTTTTATTCACGAACAAGGTTGTATCTGGGCTATTGTCGCGACGGAAATTATTTGTTTTTGGTTGGCATTCGGCTATTAACAGATATAACGTAGTAGGAAAATTAATCCGGGGTGTACTTATAATCATTGTTGGTAGTGTGAATAGTTTTCAGTTTGGTGGCGGAAATAAGGTACTAAGGTTGAATGTAGACAGTGTAAATGTCGAAGCATTGTAAAAATGATTGCCAATAATCCTTAAATTTTTATTTTATGTATTAAACAATACATATACAGATATGCCCATTCTCTGGAATTAATATAGCAGTACTACTGAGTTTTAATTGCTCTCTGAATTTACGTGTTAAAAGAATCGATTGCCGGATTTTTGAGTGGGAAAACATTAAACTTTTGCTTGACTGCCGGAATCCGGGAAATTGTTGTTACCGAGTTGAATCATGAAGAGCTGTTAAATTGGTTTAATAATATCAAACTAGAGCTACAGTTGGCAGAAAAAAAAACAGAAAGTTCAAAGTAACTTATAAGTTTTGATATGCAAACTGCTACAATTACAGTCAATGTATCATGCACTAAAAATTAGAAAATGTTGTTGCCCTAGTTTTAAATTTATGCTCACAGTATGAAACATATCATAAAATAATAAAATATCAGCTTTGTATACATTTAATTGATCGAATGCCTCAAATAATAAAATCAGCGTAACACCTGCCCATGACATTGGACCTTCAACGTTCTGATAAAGAAAATCACAAAAAAAGTGTGCAGAAACCAGACTGCGTATAAATGAGGTACGTTGCAATCCGTTGTGCAGGTAACAATGCCAGATGGCTTTGTCTTGGACGCACGCAGATGTTAGATATTTCACAACAGAAAGAATTGGTTCTGTGGTGACAACCTAATTTTGATTATAATTATTGGGATTGGCTCAAGGAAAGTAGTTGTAAGTGAAGGAAATGGATTTTTACAAAAAAAATGTTTGTTTTATGATTTGTTTCTAAAGACAAATTACTATTAAGGAAAGTAGTTGTAAGAGTAGGTAACACATTTCCAAAAAAGAAGAGAAAAAATTGTTTCGATTGACAAATTATTATTTTTATTGAATGGACGAATGAAATTAGTAAAACTATTCCGCTACGCAAGTTAGTTTTTTTTTTTGTGGAATTATTTTATTATATTATTAGGTTTTGGAGCTAACTACATATTTGAAGAAATGTGACCAGTCGAAACATAAAAGAAAAAAACATACAAGAAAATGTACTAGTTCAGACATTATTAAATGAACTACATTGTAATATCAAAACTTTATTTGTTAATTATTCAAACTTCTGAAAATGATTATAAAATCATAGTCCGTTGTTAAATAATGTTTTGACGATAAAATGACAGGTCTAAAATAAAGTATTAAGTACTTAATAACTATCATTAAAATAAACATAAAACTTTCAAAATATTTCTGAAAACAAACTGATGATAATAAAAAATAATCTTTTCAAATATAAGAGACACAAAAGTGTTTGGCCTTGTTCCGCTCATGTTGAGAAAGACAATTAATTAAATTTAATAAAACTTAATATTAACTAAATATTTCAGAAAAATGCCAACTTATTTACACACAAGTATTTTTCAAAAAGAGGTCCACAACATTTTGAACAATTAAACGAAAAGAAAGAAACACCTCCAATGAGTGTTCTTTCTTGAAAGAAAAGACACTTCCAGGAGAAAAGCAACACAGCAGAAAATCGCACCGTGAGCCGAAAAGTGTCCTATCTCCCATTTAGTTAACATATTAGATACGCCACTGTTTTGCGAAAGGTGTGGGATGCCCAACACAACCGTAACAAACAACGTAAAAGAAAATCGCGCCGAAAAGTAGGTAGAGATAATTAACCATCCTTACTTGATTGAGTATCGGTTGGACAATAGATGACATCGTGGAACTTTTAGAGAGGAAAGAAAAAAAAAACATTTGTTTTTTAAAAACAGCCTTGTTTAGTTTTCATTAAATCTATTTAATTGTATCGGAAATATAATATTATTATGATAATTAATTATTAAAATGGAGTTTTTGTAGTCTTTTAGAATTTGCTTTGAGTTATTTTAGTTTAGTTAAATGAGTTTAGTTTGTTTATTGAAATTGGGATTTGCATCAAGTAATTAATCATAAATTTGTTTCAAGAAATATGTATTTTCTATTTTAATGAGCTTTTGATTTGTATTTTTCTCGACAACGTAAGATAATTTATCGAAAATGTAGGTGCTCTGTCTCCGGTAGAGTCTTTTATAAACGATAATCAAACACACTTCTATTAAACCTTACATTTTTCAAATGAAATTAACACATGTTAAATGTATTGATTAACACTTTCTAGCATATGGTCATTAAAATATAAGAACTCTTTCTGTTGAATATGTTTAAAACTTTTTGATGTGTACTCTTCTGATGGTATTTAATTTATGCATCACAATCATGCGTAAGGTTTCTAAATGAATTGATGAGTATTGAGTTTAAGTACATTTAAACTACAAAGATTTATGCAACTTCAGTTGATTAAGATGAACGAAATTGAAACCAAAGCAACAAACCCTCATTTTTTAAAACATTTATCTAAATACACAAAACACAGAATATAAAATTTAATATATTTTATTCCTTGGCCCCGGGCAAAACATCTGCTTCTGAAAGGCGGGAAGCGATTTAAGCAGTTTAATGCTTTTGTCCTGAAAAGTTTTGCAGCTGGTTGAAACGTGAATGGATTAATTAGGACTTCGATCATTTTAATCTTGCCTTTTAGATAGAAAAGTGGACTAAAATAACTTTGTGCTAAGTTAAGTGGGCAAGGCAGTGTGGTATTACTATTTTTTTTAATAATCCTCAATTTTTAATATTAGTTTATAAACAACTGTGTTAATATCTAAAGGAATTGGAGAAAATGTGCTAAAGGCAAATATTTTTTAATATTTAATATTTGCGCAATAGTACTAGAGTAAGTTAATTCGAAAGAGAGTTATTATCCAAAGAACAGCATTATAGATTGAACCATTATAGATTTTTCGATAGCAAATATTTTTCAGTGACTTTTTCTATTGTTTTAAAACATTTAATAATTTATTTAATTTGACTAATCTTAGGGCAAGAATTGATATAATAGTAAATATTAAAAAACTAACTTTTATTTCTCTCTTTATTTATTAATTAACCAAACTGAAAAAGAATGAAGGGAATTGTTTTTGTTAAAATCCAAATGTGTTTTTTTAATAAATGGACCCAATCAAATAATTTTGAGGTAGTCTTAATTATTTGGTTTTCATTAGATAACCATTTTGATTTTATTGCTTAAAGTTAACTAAAAATTATGCGGTAAAAATAATAATCCAAACACATGCATATCAATTATCTCTTACTATCGAAACCACTTACTATTTACCGTCTCCAACAACTACATACCTCTAAGTTAAATGCAATAGACGGGACTTAAGTTAATGATATTTGGCCTTATAGTAACCCTAGTTGCTACCCATCCCAAGCAAGAATAGACCAACTTTCCTATCACGTCCCGGAGCAGAAACAAGAAGCCAGCCCTTCAGCATTATCTGAAAGAAACTCGTAGTGCTGTGATGATATAGGGAGCCATAACTATAACACGGTGGCGGCAGGCATTAATGAAAATCTGCGGACAGAGGCGCATCAACGCGAAAGCCAGAATGCACTTGTTGGTTTGGTAGGGTTGGTAGTGGTATTTTATGTATTTGGGTACAATTTGGTTTTCTTGAGAGAGCTATAATGAGCTATATTTATCATAGAAATGCAAAAATTGGAGGCTCAGTGGTAGTGCTTCGCATTGCCACGCCACAGGTACGGGGATCGAATCCCGGATTGGGTGAGGTTGACCCATCCTTTTATCCCTTGCGTGGGTCACTAAAATGGGTACCAAGCATGCTTGGGAACTTAACACTTGGGGTTCCACGTGAGGCTGAACACTTAACCGGGACATATGCCTAGCACCCCAGAGCCCTAGGTCACGAAAGCTGAACTGGGCACAGTAGGCATTGGGCTGTTGCGCAGAGGAGTAAATACAAAAAATAATGACCAACAACAGGTCAGAAAACCAGCATGGTTGGTCCAAAATTTTACTTATTACCAGGATCCAGTAAACTATCAAGATTCACCTGGAATTCTTCTTTCTTTGAATATACAACATAATCAGGTAATTCATTCCACTCACTGATTTTAACAAGTAATGTATTCTTACCCCCTTTAAATTTATTTTTTAAAAATCCTGATCATGTCCTCTGATTCTATAATAAGTTCAAACACATACACCCTGTAATAAATTTAAATTACCGAATTAAATCTCCTCCTTGATTATTTACATGATGATTGATCGCACGAGGATCAATTATTTTAGTGTTTTATCTAATTTTTTCAGACTATCCGTGTCGGAAAATGAGATTCGAACCTGAATGACTGCGGTACAGAAAATAAAAAATCTTATCATATCATCAATGCCTTTCCCATTTAATTTGAGTGAAATGATTATATTGAAGGTGAATAATTTTTTCTTCATGTGCAAAATTTTTTATTTAGAAAAATGAGGATGGGGGGGGGGGGGGGGGATATGTTAAAGATGTATGATAATTATCATTGCATGATTTTGCTAAGGCTAATTAACTCAAATACTTAAAAATTCTTCCTCATCACAATATTTTTGAATAATACTTTTAATCGCAATTTTATATAGAAAATATTAGCTGAGGTCAATGCCCATCGATTATTTTATCTTTTGAAATGTTATGTAATTGAGGCAATTATATTATGCCTAAAAGAAATCTTAGAATTCTTGTTTGATACATGAAAAGTGGCTGAAAATAGAAACGTCTAAACGATAACAGCCTTACAAAAGTTGAATTGTATCGCGGCCTACTCAACTACTAAGGGTGAAGAAGCTCTTACACAACAGGGTCAGGAACGGAAATTTTGACGTCATAGTTCCAAATGACGTTGTTCCGAAGATGAAGGCAACCTTTCTCGAAACCTCTTCGGGACCACTCGTTCACGGCTGATCTCATTTCTAGGGTTCCGAATACGTTCGAACTAGTTTCTCTATCTACGGCACTCGGAAAATTGACGTCAAAAATTCCGTCTACGCTCATGTTTGGGGAGCTTCTCTGGCCTTGTTATTGAAGTTGGCCGTGATTGAATATGAAAATTAACCACTTTTTCTTTTACAAATGTACTAGTTACAGTTCTATACAACCAACCTGATGAGTAGTCTGGAAATGGAAAAAAGATCCTCACAGAAATCCGAAACATGAGAATAATACAGTGGCTTACTGTTCGGGGTAACGAATTGCCAAGAAAATAATCACAAAAAAAGAAATAAACTTTTTTAGCATGGGGTTTCAAAACGTACGACACTCAAGATGGTATTCTTTTCAGTGGTTTGCCAGATTTACATTTTTTGCCCACAATTATGTAAGATATTTTTACTCTAATCTTGATGAGATATCAAATGAGTCGCATTTCTGTTAGAAACTTGATCCGTTTGTAGCGGACACAATTAGGATTTAAATATGGCTTTTGAAAGTAAGCAGAACATTTTCTTGCATGTTTTGCTTATCTATACGATGCAGAATCGTTAAAAATCTAATTTAAAAAAGTTTGAAAAGATGCTTTTTTTTTTATTTGCTTTACATTAATGGTTACAGAAAGAAACCTGCTTTTTTTATTTTAATATCAGGCACATTTAACCTTTCTAATAAGGTCCATTATTATTATTTTTTTAATATTAACTAAGATATTAAGACTTCTGAACGAGTTTTGCTGGATAATGTAATTAACGAAATTAGAAAGTATAACATAATTGATTATTATTACCATGAAAAATTTTGTAAAATATACATGAAACAACTTAAAACTAGAAGAATGTTGTAGCATACAAAATTTTAATTAATATATCATTTAATAACAAACCATTTGTCAGTTTAATGTTTTCATTCCCATTTGTAAAAACCTTTCAGCGTTATCCTTCATAGAGTTCTGAAATCTAATACTAACATTTAATTAATATTAAATAAAAGTATACCCAATTTATAATTTTAATCAAAACTCTAAACTTTTCAATATTATTTTGACTTAAAGACCATAATATCAGTACAAAGCACTAAAGTTTATAACTGTAATCAGTATAAAAAAAAATTGGGCGAATCCTTTTATATTCCCTCCACCATGCCTTGGCCCACGGTTTCTAATGCGGAGGAATAGCCATCACGTGACGATGCCAAATCTAGCAGTAGCAGCTGTGAGAAATAGCCTTAGGACCGACATCAGCGTATGATAAGAAAACATAAAAAACGTATTCTTGTTTTTCCTCTGGCTCCGTTCTCACAAACTTTTTAAATCGATAGGCTTTCAGTCTTTGGAACATTTTTGTAAGACTGTAAAAAGCATCGTATGGAGAAGGAATTATTCTAAAACATAAGACGTTGTTATTTTTTTCTTGGCTTGTTTGTATATGTATGGAAGGTTTCGGCGATAAAAAATGGCAGATTATCTGCCCCAAGGAAGGAAGGGGTGCACTTTAGGATTTGATGGGTTTTGGGTAAAATATGAGGTTTGTTTCGAATATTATCTGTCAAACTAGTAACATATATTTATGTAGTTTAGAGACGTTTCGTTAAAAATACTGGATTGTATTTCCTTTTATTTAAATTTAAGTATTTATTTTATATAATCATAAAATTATGCCTAAAGAACGTTGATAAAACGTTAGTACTAAACTGTTAAAGGCTAATTTAAAGATTACTGTCGCACTTAGTTACATGCATAAAAGTAATGACACTTATTACAGTAAAAAGTATTTTAAATTCAATATATTTTATCAAAAAAATAACTTTGCATAGCATCAAATGTCACTTGCAAATGTTAAAATTTAGTAAAGCTTAGATATTCTGTGCTCGATGCGTCAAAACCACCCTCATCAATTTTAATTCAAAAGAACTTTAAACCTATTATTTTTAAACTTATTTTATCCTCCCCAAACATTTTTCACCCCTGTTAATAAATTCAACGAAAATTACTCCATTTTCCATATCCACATTATTCAGAATACATTCTTCGCATATTACACAACCCTCTTACATTTCGCAGACTAAAACCCCATTAAAATTAATTACTTTTCCCCCCTTCAACACATGAAAAAACCTCTACAAAACCCGCATCACTCAATCGCAAAAAGGGGGCAGGGATATTCCAGAAAGCAACAGAAGTGATGCCCTAAAGAAATTGAACCGGGGTTAAACTCACTTACCCCTAAAAGCATTTAAAGCCCTCGTTTTGTCCGGGGTTAAACTCACCCCGCCAGTAAAAGCGTTCACAAAAGACCAAAAAACCCGGATTTTTTTTCCAGATCGTTTTCCACCCCCACTGCGAAAAAACGGGGCGCAGGAAACCAGAAGATGCACAATTTCCTTGAATGTCGGAAATGGAGGGTTGAAAACCACAGCTCTTGAGGGACCCTACCATCCGCCCACGCAATTGTACCCCTATATGTCCCTCCCCCTATAAAATATATACATCAGAGCTAAAACGGCGTATGTTCCGTAAAGAACTGAAACTAAAAGGCTCTATATTTCTCTATAATAAAATGGACTTATCTTCTAGGACTGGGTAAAAAAATTGATAGTGGAGAAAGCTCGATTCATCGTAAACTTCTATAAAAACTTTCATGGTCTGTAAAATTTATATGGAAACCTACTTTGAAATGGTATCAATTTTCATAGTTTGAAATTCTATTGAAAGATGTTTTTTTACTAAAATCAAAGGAAAAAATATAAAACTCAATTTGTATTGTTTTAATTAATTATTCATGATGTTTGATCATTGAATTGATGTTTACAGAAATGTGTGTATTCGATAACCAGACGTTTGAATCATGTAATTATATCAATCATAAAGTCTTATTAAGTTTTTAAATATTAAATTATGCCTTAACCAATAAAACTCAAAACATCTAATCAAATCTAGTGTTTTAGTTCTTTTAACGTGTACTTATTGAATAATAGAGTAAGACCCCTTTAACTTTACTGAACTTAAGGTTTATTCTAATAACGGTATGATTACAGTATTCAAATTTTCATTTATTTTCCTAGACATCATTCTTTCCCCCGGTCGGGATTAGTAATTGAATTTCCTCAGTTAACTGAATTTACTTTTTACTTATTAACTTAGAATAAATTCATTGCAGATAATTTAATGTCTTCTAGTCACTCATTTTTATTTCCTTGATGTAAAACACGAAATATTCCTTTGTATGAACAACTTAAACTTTCTCTAAAATTTGGATGTGTATATAATTTATGCTTGAAATATATTTATAATTAATTCCATTAATAAAATTTGATTCCATGCAAGTTAAGAAATTTAAATAAAAATCGTGTATTTTACTGTATTCAAATTTATAACGAACATATTGTAGAACTTTAAAAAGTTATTCTATTCAAGTAAGTTTTAATCAAAATCTGTAAAGTTGTTTATTAGTTTACTTAGGATGTAGGAATAAAGTTAGCTACTCATCATGGATCCATCCGAAAGAAACATATAAGAGTTTACTTTATTATTTCTTTTTTTTTTAAATAAACACTAATATGTGTCCGAATTATAATTGAAATTTAAATCGTCTTTGTTAATGTATTTATGGATTCTAAAAAAAATAATCTTCTATTTACATTATAATTTGTATAAAAATTACCTTTGATTCCTGCGAGGTTCAGTAAGAGGATGAGGATAAACTTCCAAGATAACACAGTCTTCATCTTGAAGCAAAAGCATCAAAGTCCCATTAAATCTAATGAAGAGGACAAAAACATCGAAGATCAAAAAGACGGAAAAATCCAATCCACTAACTACACCACTACCAACACTTCAATAACATAAAAGAGGTCCCTTCCGCAATTCAAATCCAAAACTTCTCAAATAAAAATCAAAACAACTCCATGCGGTAGGTCCCTTCCTATGTTTATAAGGCCAGTCGCAATAATAAGGAGCCCGGTGTTTACGTATAGACACAATACACACTTTTCTTCTTAAAAAGATATTCCTAAGACGGTATGGGGGAGAAACCGCTGGTTCGACGGTCGCTTTGGTTCTGAGGTCCCGCACTTTGCCGCCTTTGCTTTGCGGCCCTGAACTAATGTTGCGGGGAAGTTGACTTCACGGCGACGCGGTGATGGGCAACCAGCGCCCTCTATCGGATATGCCGATCACTATCATCGGGTTTTGGGTGAAAAGGACTAAATGCCTAAATCTCGTTTATAGAAAGTATATGTTTTATTAATGGATACAACAACTTGATGTAGGTTTTCCTAAGTTGGGTCAAATGTTAGCTAATGTTTTAGTTTTTAAAATGCATTCTTAGGCACGAAAAAGTCCCTGATACCAGTAACTAAATGCGATTATTTCCCATTAGTTCTTTTCGAACGAACACCATTCCGATCATTCTACTGTGCCACTGACTGAAAAAGAAGGGTTACATCGAATCTAGTTTTTATAACCAATCTTCTTCAACGAGAATAATGGGAAAATGAAAAAGGGTTAGTGTTGATATTTCGGGGGTTGTTGTGTTCCGTATGTCCTGTTTAGGAATGTGGGGTTGGGGGTGGTACTTTGAGGGGTGCGTGGGGGGATCGGTGACAAGTTGGCTGACTGTAGAGCAGCGGCGCCAAGCGGGCTTGTGTGGAACTCAAAATTATTATTTATGATTGTGCTAGATCGGGGTTGGGGGAGTAAATATGACAATGTGGTTATAAATGTTTTGGTGCTTCGATAGAAGAAATCAAAGGGATATTCAATATTTACTAAAATCTCATAGGAAAGAGATAAGAGGGTAGCTAGGAGGTTAGAAAAGTAATGATTAATGTGTGCATTTATATTTTTTAGTTTTTGTAAGTTTTTATTATTATAAGTTAGGTTTATTCACTTTTTTCTAAGTAAAAGGATTAGCACAGATCAACCATTGAACGAACGAAATATTCGCAAAGTTAGTCACAATGTAATAAAAACTTCAAAAACACTAAAATATGTTCGTAGCCTGCTCTGTGTAGTTGGAGGTCCATTAGAATAATATTAAAAAATAGTTTAAAACGTTGTTTTACATACACTCACCTACATTAGGTTTTTAATGTATATTTTGAACATTTTGAAGAAAATAACTCTTTAATTCATTTACTACTAATTATAATAATTCAATAATTCCTTTAATAGTATGCAGAATAACATATTGCTTCTTAAAATCTTTTTCATTGCAAAACATTAATATAACTTCAAAAGAAACAAACTTCCAAAATTACCGACCATCAATAATATTTAAAAGTCATTTTAAAGTGGTGTAAAAGGTTTGTTACCCTATGGCAAAACACATGGCATGCACAAGATGATTAAAATGAATTTCATTTGTGGGTAAATTTATGTGTACTGCAGTGAAAACAAGTTAACATTTTGACTAAAAATACCGAAATTTTAAGAAATACAGTTTGTGCACAATTACAATTATGCTAAATATATTTAGTGACAAATGTATCATAATAGTAAAATTGCAATACTGGTAATTATACTTACAACATAGATAAAATTTAATTAAAACTCTTTTTATCAAATTCAATTCTATTAAAAAAATCTTAAATTAACATTCCTTCGCAGAGTTTATCCCTTCACATATTTTACTCAAATACAGAAACACTCCAAACCATTTCATCCATTTCCGTATTCAGAGAGATGTAATCCATAATTCTAACTATATTTACCAAACCGGATGTATTTACTTAAATTCCGAATCGCACAAGTGTTTGCATAACAGAGATATCCTGAGCTTTCAGACTGAAGTGTACTCCTCAATGGCTGATTCTAATGAAAATTTAATTCTACAGTTCCACAATTTAATCCACTATGTTTGTACGATTCTATGATTAGTATTCCAGAGAACCTTTCCACTCTGTGTGTACAGAATTACTTGTAAGGGAAGATGTGTTTCCGGCTTCCAGTTTTAAATTTAGTAGAGATTGCAGGGTTTTTAAAGTTTAATGTATCATTGAAATATGTGGGTTGATAAATTGAATATATATTTTTGATAGTCCTTAAAAATACTCTTTACTTAGATTTGAAAAGACTATTTTATTGCCTTTATGTTACATAAACAGAGTATTGATTTTGTAACATTTAATAAATTAAATAGTAATGAATTAAATAGTTTAAATTTAGTTTTTATCTATATTTTTTTATAATATTGAATAAGTAAAACTTATGATTAATATGATTTATACACTCCATGCCACCCTAACTTGGGTAAAAACAAAGAAAAACAAGGCAGAGGGAAAATCGCGGCTGATCCGCTAGTTGGAAACTCTCTGTAAGGTAACATTTACATGCAAAATGATCTAAATTTAATTTAACAAAATTTGACTTTTCATTCTGACAAAACTGCCAAATTTTCTCAAATAATATTCAAATCTGTTAGACTTTAAGCTAAATTAATGTTTAAACATGTTTTCTGGATGGATTGACAAATAATTTATGGAACTATTTACATGTGCGGAAGGATATTCTTCATAGCATATTTCTATGGTTTGGTTGGGTTGGCACAAGGAGTGTAGTAGTTATAACTAAACATAAAAAATGAAACAAATAATACATAATTACCATATCGATATAAAACTAATAGGGGATACGGATATAATATTTTTCATGGCAAAACGTGTAATTTGTAGACAAAACATCATTTAAACTTAATAATTAAGTGAAAACATATAAATATAGATATATGCATTATGTTTTATTTTGCATCTTATATGGCCTAGATACACTCTTAAAACAAACACTCCGAATTTAACTCAGTCTGAGTGGATTTCACTCCTCCAGACTGGAAAATGCACTTCTCCTTTTGGAGTGGATCCTTTGTGTGTTAAACCTCCGACAGGATCACTCCAAACGAGTGATTTTAACTCAGTCTGAGTAAATATGCATGCCTTTAGGGTGTCGAAAATGCACTTCTCCAACTGGAGTGGATTTCACTGTTTTGTTTTAAGAGTGTAGGAAAGTTATTTTCTATAAATGTCTTTCAGTTAAGTTTTCCACTTGATATGAAACATTGCATAAAAAAACAAGTATAATTACTAAACAAAGCATCATTTAAACATAATAATTGCACGAAAATGCATGAACGAACGTGACATTTGACTTTTACATTTTGTTTGACCTAGCTAAGAAATGTTATTTTCAGTTAATCTCATTAAACAAATTTATCTACATTTATAACCTAAACAGTTAAGTCTAAAAATTTAATGATAAAACTTTCAATTCATTAACATAAAAACACTAGACTAGATATTTAATTAATGACATCAAAACCAACTAACAAAAAAAAAGATCTTCATCACGCCCATAAACGACAACGTCCGATTTAAATCGGCATATATTTACCGGAACATGTTTCCAAGCTTATTACATCAGGAAACTACATTAGATAAAACATTTATGTATGCAAATAAGCTTGTACTCCTGCGCTTTTGCTTGCAAATAATGCATGACATTCCATTAGGATGTTAAATATTATAGTTAATAAAAGATTTATGGCTTGCAATTCTATTTCCAGTGCTTGGAATTCAGAATCAAGGAATGAAGAAGTTAATTCCGATTACAGCATATTCATATTCTTGTGATTGGTAAATTAGATCGTTTTACTATTAACAGGTTTTTCTTTCAAAATAAACAAGATCTAGTTTGGGATGTAGGATATATTTTATATTTTTATTCGGTAGACAGAATTGCTAATTAGGTAACATAAAAAGTTGTTTGTTAATAAGTGTATGTTTAATCTAAGGTTATTTTTTAATGGAAGTCAGTGTTGAATTTCGTTTTCGAATTATAGTATTAAATATTTGGTAATTATGTTTAAATTTTTAACTTGATATATAATTATCTACTTTTATAGTTTCTTCAATTTTAATGTCTGAGATTATTGTGTGATTGTATGGTTTAGAGTTTTTTAATTGTACACCCTTAGCCAATTATTACACATTTTAGAAAATTAAAGAAAGTTGTAGACTGTGCCTTTTACATACCTTAATTACCTAATTAAAAATATATGAATATGTAAAACGATCAGAAATAGGTTGTTTACATAGCATCATAATTACGGAACACAAAAGGAAAAATTTTCTTTACAAGAAAACACTGATCAAATTACATGTTTTTAGAAATACTTTCATTAACAGAAAAGTTATGATTCTTAGAGGTTTTTTTGTACTACAAAAATAACTGTATGAAACTTGTTGATGGTTTCCCTTTTTTTCCAATCGGTTCATAGTAGGCATCCAGGCATTTAAACTGTATCAGCATTCACTTTTTTTGTCGTGTCTATGACGTTGCCGAAATGTGAATGCGCAATTGTGATTGATCATTAACCATTATGTTATTTATGTCATGCATGTCGTTATGTACGTTCATACTTAATCATCATTAAACCTATGTTGAAGTATTTCAATTGAGTAATAAAGAATGTATCTTATAAAAATAAATTAAGTAAAATTTACTTATCGAAATGCAATATTTTTTATACAAAATAAAATTACAATACTAAATTCTAATAATGGACGATGAATTAATGCATTTTCATATCCTAAATTAAATCTTAAATTAAATGCATGAATGTTATCAACACTCCTTTCTAGTAGATAAAAGGGTATTTTTAGCAAATTTAAATACAGCTATACTTTTTTCAAGATTATTTTTGACCAATGAAATGCTTTTTTATGGATTTCGTTATTTGAAAGTCATGAGTTCAAGTGATATTTTAAATTTGCACACAAAATGCAACGCAATTTTCATTGAAGCATCTATGGCTGATTATAAAAAAAATACCATATTTACTTGTCATCGAGAAACATTAAACGTATATTTATGTATTTCAATTGAGTCCTAAAGAATGTACACTCTGAAAACAAAAGAGTGAAATCCACTCCAGTAGGAAAAGTGCATTTTCGGCACTGGAAAGGAGTGAAAATTAACTCAAAATGAGCTAAAATCGCTCGTTTGTTTTAAGAGTTTATCTTTAAAAAAAATGTGAAATTTACTTAACGAAGTGCAATATTTATTAAACAGAATACAATTACGATACTAAATTCTAAAAGTGTCTGAAATATCCATGTATTTTCATATCTTAAATTAAACAAAGCGATATTGCTACAATGTATTTTGCAGATCAGTGCACACAGTATCACTAAAACAATCTTTTCTGCATCATCCTAAAAGGAGGCCCAATGGTGGCATAGTGGTAGTGCTTCGTATTGCCATGCCACAGGTCCGGGGTCCAAATCCCGATTTGAGCGAGGTTGACCCATCCTTTCATCCCTTGAGTGGGTCGATAAAATGGGTACCAAGTATGCTTGGTAACTAAACACTGGGGTTCCGCTTGGGGCTGACCACCTTACCGGGACATATGCCCAGCACCCTAGAGCACTAGGTCACGAAAGTTAAACCGGACACGGCAGGTCTTGACCAGTAATGGGCTGTTGCACCGAGGAGTTTAGCAAATTAAATATATGCGATATTGCTACAATGTATTTTGCAGATCAGTGCACACAGTTTCGCTAAAACAATCTTTTCTGCCTCATCCTAAAAGGAGGCCCAGTGGCATAGTGGTAGTGCTTCGCATTGTCATGCCACAGGCCCGGGGATCGAATCCCGAATTGGGCGAGGTTGACCCATCCTTTCATCTCTTGAGTGGGTCGATAAAATGGGCACCAATCATGCTTGGTAACTAAACACTGGGGGTTCCGCGAGGGGCTGACCACCTTACCGGGACATATGCCCAGCACCCCAGTGCACTAGGTCACGAAAGCTAAAACGAACGCGGCAGGCCTTGGCCAGTAATGGGCTGTTGCGCCGAGGAGTTTAGCAAATTAAATATAAGCGATATTGCTACAATGTATTTTGCAGATCAGTGCACACACTATCTCTAAAACAATCTTTTCTGCATCATCCTAAATATCGTACCATCTGTCATTTATCTAGAACTCTGTGTCTTCCTCTACATCCGTCTCCTCGGTTAAGCTATCTTAGTTATAAAAAGTATACTTTTTTATTTCGCTTTTTTTTGGTTTTTCATGATATCCGAGAAAAATCTTTATTGAGATTGAGACTACATTCTTGAACATTGGATATGTGGGGATGTATAGCTCAAAGGTTTTATCTAAAGTGGTCTCCTGAAAGCTTTTCTGTAAAATCTGTGTTTGTAAAAAAGGGGATTTCTGGTGTAACAAAAATGTCCATGGTAAATTTTTATTTTAAAATCCCCATATGGTGTGGTTTAGCTTAAATATATACGTAAAATGTGAGAATCTAAAGCTTAAAAGCTTTGTGTATAATATGGATAACAGTAAACTAAAAAAGCTTCGAAATTGTGGTACTTTTTCAACTGAAAATATAATGTGTTGAACTTAGAGTATCTTAAATTTATGCATTTATATTTGTTTTGTGTTTGAATATGAATTCGATTTTATGTTTAAATTGAAATATCAGGCAATCCGT
This sequence comes from Hylyphantes graminicola, assembly GCA_023701765.1. Lineage (NCBI taxonomy): Eukaryota > Metazoa > Arthropoda > Arachnida > Araneae > Linyphiidae > Hylyphantes > Hylyphantes graminicola. The sequence goes on along the minus strand of CM043114.1, from coordinate 54,771,363 downwards.
AATCATGTAGTTATGTTCTTATAGACACTGATACATTTAAATAATTCATCTCGCCAACTAAATGTTTCGAAATAAGTACTGTCTTACATAGAAAGTAAAGGTCAGGTATAAAAAAAACATAAAATAAGAATTACTTATTCCAACTTTACCATTATGTGTAACAAAGAAATTCAAATTTATACAATCAAAATTGTTTCACAAACTGCTGTTGAATGTTTTCGGAATGGGAGAATAATTTATGAAGTTTAAAACGATTCTGAGGATAATTGTAGCATAAAATCGCTTAATATTAATGTGAAATAAATTAAACTTTAATCTGAACCATTTAAATTGCTTCATCTCTTATATTTAAAGCAATTTACTTCATGTGCAAAATAAATTATATTTATATCGACGAATCCACAATTTGGTATTTATAGCTCATTCTTCAATTTAAGTGGTTTCATAATGACTCGTTTAATAACCGTATGTTTTGAACCATCGGCATTAAAAATTAATGGAGTATCAATCTCTAATCTCTAATGTGCCTTAACTGCATCAAGTTAAATTTTAAATTTGATACAATTTACAGATTGTTAGCCTGAAAGTTAAAAACTTTAAATAAACTCATCTGCAGATTTATTTAGCTGTGGATAGCCGAAGATCTTTAGCCTGTGGCACACTGCCCTATGACATCAGATGCCTATCTCATACTATTTGTCCGTCTACCTGTCTGCAGTGTAAAAAATTTCGTTTGCAGTAAAGAAATGGAAATTTGGTTATTTCAAAAGTTTTTTTGTTCTCATTTAGATGTTAAAATTTACGTTTCAATGCTTAATGCGGGACATTTATTATGCGTCTTTAGCACGCACACTTTTCAAACAGTTTATGGCTACATGGTTTATTTAGTGTTATCTTTCATTATTTATAAGTTATTTTCATCGATTTCAACTAAGGTGAAAAAAAAACCTTTCTAAGGGGCTCGGATGGCCGAGTGGTTTGGATCGCAGACCATTACGCAGGCAGTCTGCGCGCTGTAACAGGTGCGGGTTAGTTTCCCGGTTTCACCCTGGGTGTAATTTCCTGTCTCTCTGACAGTAAAAAATTCTTTCGATGTTTGTCTTACTTGATGAAGGCTTATATAAGCGGGTCTCTGATCAAGCATACAAGCCGGGATATATATGTACCCTACTGTACTTAAATAAAAATTATTTTGAAAATATAAACATACTTTAAACGTATTATATATATAAGAGAAAATTTTATGGATGATCAAATGCTGTCAAAATATCTTTTGTTGTGCGTTTGCTCATATTTGTTAAAATCACTGTTATAATGAAAAAAAATGACAGTTTTTTAAACATAACATAGTGTTAAAATAAGTAATAAAAGTGTGCTACTGTTAATGTCGTTGAAATGGTGAATCAATTATAATTTATTTAAAAAAAACTTTTCAAAATGTATGAATAAAATCTATCCAAACAAAATTAATCAAATTATTGCCTGTTATAAAGGTAGTTGATAAAAAATTCAATTGAAAAAAAAAAAACTTTATAGTGGAACAATGTTAGAAATTTGGTTTAGTTCATCAGATAGTAGATTGTTAACTTCCAAATATTTATATAATGATAATATTTTTAAATCAAAAATATTTTGAACATACAACTAAGCTATTAACTCATCCACTCTTAATGCTATAAAAAATCAGAAATCCGATTTAAAATTAAATATACAAAATAAAACAAAATCCATAACAACGCCCATTTTCGAGACACAAGGTGGGAATTCCAAGGCTCAATGGAGGGCTGAGTGAGTAAATTGAAATATTTCGCTCGCCCAGTTCAATGGTCGAAAGTTCACTCAGCTCATAATCGGTAATTCACCTCACTTTCAGAATGAAACAAGGGTATTTAAGCTACAATTAATTTAACATAATAGCTTAATATACTCGTCACTGTAAAACTAATTTAAACCAAGCCAGTTGAATGACATAAGAAATATCCGAAACAAATTACAGTGTCTTTATAAAACCAGTGGAATTTTTAGGATTTGTTTGTGTGTCTTAGGACCCAGCCTGTAAACAACACGATTAAAAAAGTTTTAAAACTTTCAAATGATTAAATGAATAGTTTAAATTTTAACCATACCCTAAAATTGTTAATGAGTATAAATTTTATTTACATATTACATAGAATTGATGCAATCATTATTTAATATAAATAGTTGCTAATGAAAGTCGACGTTTTATGAATGTCGTTTAATAATGATGGGATAATTATATATATTAATAAATTATAGTGTGTTTTCTTAGTCATTGTGAGTATTATATGCTGACAAAATAAAAAATCAACTAAAACGTTTGAAAAAAATATCATGTATTATAAATTATTTGGTAATTTCTAAAACAACATTTATTCTATGTTTTACAGCTTTCTAATAAATATTTGTTTTCATCAAAATAAATGTGATACTTAGTTTTCCTAGTCAACTGAAAGTGGTTTTGGTAATAAAAAGTTATCCGCAACTTCTAAAAATATTACGGATGAGAAACTAAAAAATCTGAAAAAAATGAGTTGCCAGACATATTTAATATATATTGAGAGATTAATCCAATGAGCCTATGACATTTCAATATTAATTCGAAATATAATGCTAATTATTTTTAAACAATATTAATCGTTTTTCAAAACACTCTAGTGGTCGCATATTAATTAACGTATGCCAAGATAACCTTAAAATAGAAATTAATGAAAACATATTTGACAGTGATATAAATCAGACACTTTCCAAATGACAGATCGCAAGTGTCAGTCCGACAAGAAGAAATAATAAAGAATAAATTATTTTTAAATATTGTCTTTAGATAATGTTATGCAATAAGAATTGTTCTAAAATGAGGTATATGGTTCGTGTTAAAACATTTAAAGGATGTAGTTGCAAAAGTGACTTTTTCCTAAGCCTGAGTGTGCGGTCTGGTCCATTTATCGGCAATTTTTTATAATGTATATTCAATTGGCCAAAGTCGCCAATGGTCTTTGGAGAACGAGAGTTTCATAAGAACATCCTTCAATTAAATTGTAATAATCTATCAATTTTCACACACTTTAAATTTGACAAGATAAAAATTTAAGTAAAAGGAAAACAGATAAGAGACAGTATTTAAAAAACCTGTTTTATTTGAAACCTGTTCAATGTAACTGATTCATTACAAAATAAGAACATAACCTTAACAAAATGGTGGCAAAGGATGGCTTTAGGTTAGGTATATCCCTAAGACTTTTTTCACTTCTAAAGGAATTTTGCTTTACTAAATTTATGTGAGTGAAGGTAAATAAAATATTTAGTAAATAATGTATTAGATGATAAGTTAGAAAAAATCCCATTTAAAGCTGTATTAACAAAACATATCAGATCAATAAATGTACTTATTTTTAAGAACAACATTCACTCAAATAATTTATATCATTCGACAATCCTATCAGCTCCAGATATCGATTGAGGTCTGTCAAGGATGAAACCTTGACCAAAGCTAGGAGAAAGCGAAACCAGATACGCGTATCAAATCAAACACCGAAAGTGTCCCGCCAGCGAAAAAAACACCTCTTTCAAAAGGAACAAAGACTCCTGCCCCAAGAACTGAAGAGCTTAGTGGAAGAACGTGCTAAGTGACAAAAAAGTCAACTTTTCAGTCTGCACCCAGATCTGTTGTAATCAGTACTTGCAAACCGTTAAAAATATGCTAAATTTTAAGTTTAGGTAAAGGGAAAGATGTTGTCTTTAAAGGGTGGTATAATGTGTCCACTCTCAAAAATGAATGCTCAAAAACGACGCAATTTTCCTTAATTTTGACGATTCGTTTACTGGCAAATGTTTCGAGTTTTTGTTCCCTCAAAGTGAGGAAAATTGAATCTTTATTTTTTTGGAGGATTTGAATGTCGTCTAATCTAAAGAAATATTTCGTCATTTTGTAGCTTGTGAGTGCAACAATGAGATTCAGTTTCCTCAAAATCCATTAAGATACAGAATCGTCAAATCACGATCGTAAAAGTGAGGATTCGCGTTTACTCAAAAGTCACGTGATAGTTTGACGAAACAATCCTCAAAATTAACGAACTGAAGCTTGAGGATTCATGAATCGTCAAAAATGAAAGTGTTATTTCTGAGAGTGTTCATTGAGACAAAAATCTGAATTTCTTCAAAAGTGTCATTTAGCACGTTCTTAAACTAAGCTCTTCAACTGTCCTCAGACGACATTGCAGGATGGCATGAAAGGGGGCAAAAAAAGAGCTCTTAAATCCTCCCCACCCCTGTTTCCGGTGGCCTCTTTGACCCAAGTCCACCCTGAGCCGTCACGCAAGCCCATTGTGTTGGAGTCAGATAAACCCAACTTAGGCGGTATCTCCAGGCTAAGGAGAAGATCCATCAATTAAATAGTTTGGCCTATTTTGGACCTATCTGATAGGTGGGATCTGAGTTGGAGGAAGGTATTTATTAGCGGAAATGGGGAATTATCAGTGGAGGCTTCTGGACGAAATCAGTGCATCACCTAAGTAATTAGTAGTGGAGTAATCATGATTAAAAATTTATTTCCTAATATGCAGTGAATTTGTTTTTACTTTTATCATATTATAAAAGTTTTATGAAAAAAATATTGATTCATTTATTATAAAGACTTGTTTGGTGTGTAGGTGCTTTGGGGAAAGGCTTTTAATTTAAAGCCTTTAATTATGCTGAACAGCGCCAAATTTTAGTTCAGATGTACTTCTAATACCCATTTGCACGTCAGTTTCGATTAATGGTGGAAAATTCAAGAAATATCCATTTGATAATACTAAAATAAGTAAAATGGCTCTTTTTATTTCAATAAGCCTCGATTAATAGATAAGCATCAGTTACAGGATAGATAATCTAAAAGTTGTAGAGCTAAACTCACATTCGTCACATCATAACTAAAATACATTGTCCGATACACTCATTGGAGACAATGGTAAATTCAAAATCAACGTAGTTGCCAGTGAACTTGCAAGAACCTATATCTAAGTTATACTTTGGAGAATGGGACTTTTGCAACTTCATCCTTCACTTAGCATCTTTGCAGAACTCATGAGTTTTGGTGGCTCTAAACACTTTTCATGCCGCTCAACTGTGAAACAAATACGCTCCACCTAGCGTCAACAAAAGAAATATTTAATAAATGGGTTGTAATCCATATACTGGATACAAAGTAGAGTTGTTTTTTATACGGAGAATATCTTTTATGAATACCTTCTATGTTTGTAGTGTAGTATTAAAGAAAAAGACACACCAATACAAGTAATAATATTATATAAAAATTGTTAGAAAATTCAATGAGTGGCTATGCTAGGTAACATAAGAAGATACATGTATACACATTGTATAAGACATTCCTGTTCCTTTATTACTCACTGAAATTCTTATTGAAAAACCAGTATATTTGCTTAGTTACTGTCACCTTTAATCTCTTCTACAATAGATTTGTAATCCCTAGAATCCCCTCCCCATCACACCATTTAGTTGAAGTTTCAATTTTGAAAGCCAAAATTGAAAATTTTAGTTCATCTTCTTTCTCAAATTAAAATAAAGTTCTTTATTCTAGAGGGAAAAAAGAAAAATGAATATCTAGAAAATGTTTCAATTGAATTTAAATTATTTCAAAAAAAATATTCTCTCTAACTTCCGAACCCTACATTTTGCAAACAAAGCCTTTAGAATTCAAATTATTTTAATCCTGACAATAAAGTATTATTTATAAAAACTGTCTCTTTGGACATTATAACTTTGCAATTAAAAAGATTAACAAGTGATTGCCAAGTACACGACACAATTCTAAATTCAAAGCTTAAGATTCAGGTACATGCATTCATTCATTAGATATCTCCCTACATTAGTGTAAGAAATGTATTATGACATCACTAGACGTGGTTTTAGTACACGATTGCCCGTATTTAAAATCCTCAAATTAACCATTCGGTGCGTTTGTTTGAATAAACTGTAACTAACAGTTTTTAACATTTTCATTTTACTATTTAACACGGTGCCATTATTTTATCCAACTTTAAAAAAGTATTGGTTTATGTTATCTATGCGCTAGTTATTTTTTGACTTAAATATGCTATTGCAGGTTTTGTATCAAATGTAAGCAATACATAGAGTTTGCACGAAAAACTAAAAATTTACTAATTTTTTTATTATGCGATCAAATTGACAAAATCGACATCTTTATAATTAAAAATATTGCATGAAATAAGTTACCACTCTGATTTTTTTAAAAAAAATTACTTTAAGCTTTGTATGCTCACACATATACTGCAGTTACCTTTAAACTTAAGACAAACATTATATCACTAGCCATGGTAAAAATGGTCCATTTAAAATAATTTGCGAAATTTTTACATTAGAACAATCGATGAATAAAACCTATTTAGTGTTAAAAATAGTATTTCGCAGCAAAAGGAAACCTGGTCCCCAAATTGTTTTTACATTCAACAAGGCAGAGTACATTATCGTGCTATAAAAAGTGCGTTGATTAGGTTATGTTAGGTTGGAATTTTCGAAGCCTTATAGCTACACGAGGGCTATTGACGACGGGCGTCATATTTTAGAACCACAGTCAAGTGATGAGTTTACATCTGAATAGGTCCCCAACGCAACCGACAACGATTGGGAGTTTAAATCTCTCTATGAATAACAGGCTTAAAATTTCCAAGCCCATGTTTCTAAAAAAACCTACGAAATTCAGATTACAATGTGGTCAAACTTGAGCATCCAATTGCAATCGTGTCTCAAAATTATTGCTCCCATGTTCGTCGGCATTTAAATTCTAGACAGTCCCTGGGGATTTAAAACAGAACTTAACAGAAACAGACATTTTCTTTTGAAAACACAACATCCAATTAAAAAGGCACCATCGGCTGAGGTGGGGGTCTCCTGACATTTAAAATCTTTACTCTAAGCGCAGGAATATTCAGTGGTATTAACATATTTTCCTACTCAAGTCAGAGTGGAGAAAAAAAGCAAGGAATAGAAAACGTTTCTCCCTGGGCACAGTGACTTTGCTTATTTATGACAAAATAAACAAACCTACCCACGTCCCTGCAAACTTTTATGTGGCCATTTGGGAAAAAGACACTTATAATTGTGAATTGCGCTTCTTCTTGAAGAAGATGTTTGCCTTGCAAATTAATCCGTAAAGTTTAAATGCCTCTGCTTAGAAGAAGAAGAAAAAAACTATTCAATGTGTCTTTCATAGAGTTGGATATTGTTGCTCCCTAAGTCAAATAAGATTGAAATATAAATCCTTGTCTCTAGTGCCTTTATGATTAAAAGAGTTGATGTTTAATAAAAACACCGAAATTTATTTGATGCTTTTGAAAATGCAAAATAAGTATGTAATATAAATACATGGGTTTAATTTGAATAAAAATAACTGACGAACCAAACCGAATTATCAAGTATTAAATTAAATTATTGGGACTTTTAAATGATAATCCTCCTGTTTGCGTAATTTTGAAGAATGTATTTTGCATTTGATCCCCGTCTCTTCTTCAGATATACTTAACATTTCAATATTTCAGATCAAAAGGGGCACAAGCCCAAAAAATAATATTTATTAGTTTATGTCATAGATTCAAATTTATGTTCTTCTAAACCTTTAAGTAAAATCAAAACCTAAAATCTACAACAAGATTAAAATGTCAAAGTTTCATATCGAACTAAAAGAGCATCTACTGTTGTTTCTAAGCTCTTCTGTAAAACTTTAAAAAATTGAGACATGCCCTTTTGGCTCTGAGGCACAGAATACAAATAATTCTTTGCAACGGCATGGATATATACCAGGCTCTCGAGCTTTTAAACGTTTCGCGTGCATTCTCCACCGCCATTCAAATGTAAATCAGCCCAATGGGAGGCGTGGAGATTGCACCAGGTAAACAAGTTTAATTGGATGATAGAATAAAAAAAGCGAGATAGAATCCTCGGTATATAACACCTCTTTGTAACGGTGTCGTTGGGAGTTTCAATAGAACGCCATGCTGGGTTTACAAAACTTGAACTGACATTTTTGCTTAATGCTCAATGTGGGAATTCTTCTATCTCTTTAGTGCAGAAATTAGTTGGTGCATCCTGCAGAATTTCCGTCTAAACGTTCTGCTTTCAACTGGTAGGAGAGGAAGAATTTTTTATGGAAATCTTCCTGAGCAGATAATCTATTTGAATGTGGGATGTTGCGAACTTTTACAGGGCACTCAATGTTAAACATAGGTTCCAAAGATTAATTAAATGTAGGTGTTTCCCAAATATTTGAACGATGGAGCTATCTCATAAGACCTACACACTTCCTGGACTTACTGCGAATGCGTTTATTCCGTTAATGGTATATACCCGATTACCATATATCTTTGATTGGTAACATGTTTCATATCTTTTATTGTTATCATTAGATTGCTTCACTGTTTCTTTAGACCATTATTTCATTCATTGTTCTCAAACTAAATCACCATTGATCCACGAGTGTTAAAGTCCCTTTCTTACAAGATTACATCTTTAAATATTTTCAGAAATTTTAGAGGCAAAAATAAGTTATAGCTACATTATGTATATCATCACTAATACTTAACTCCAGAGTTTGACCATATTGTTATTAGAAATTTATAAAAAAAAATAGTATGTTAGAAAATTGTTTATAACGGCACATTTCTACTTCTCTATCGTATTTCAGTAATTCAAAGCATATTGTAACCGAAACATATAACTTACAACTCTGTAAAACTGAACTGTAAGTTTTCTGTTTAAAGATCCTTTATTGGATTTAGGTGGCTTTGTGGATATTTCTTGAAAGAGAACTTTTTTCTTAGTGTCTCTTTGTTCAAGAATAAAGAATCACGGATCATTTGTAAAATTTCTGGAAGCAGGATTTACAATGCATTGATATTTAAATTATTTATACCAAAGAGGCCTAAGAAGTTCAAAATAAACGGTTTACATCTCTTTATTTAATTTATTTAAATTATAAAGCCTGAATTTCGAAATGTAACTGTGGAATTTGTATTTTGAGTTAATCAGTGCAACAAATAAGATTAGTTTGTATAAAATAGTACATGCATTATGTTATCATTCTTAAGAATTAGTTTTTGTTTGGGAATCAACAAAAATAATTTTAATATCTATAGGTTTTGTAATAATAGGAATTTACATTTATATTATTCATAGTTACGAAAAACTACGAAATGAAATTATTTCTTATTGTTCAAATTACAGGTAGACAGGTAGATGCCGTTGTTAGGTAATTCAAAATGCCAGATTGGCCAGGGATCTATAAATTGCACTTGTGACAAAGAGTTTAGCATTAACACCAGGGCTTAGTTTAGATAATAAATGTTTTGACTTAACATGTTATGAAAATGCTGTTTATATTTTGTTACGGTCCCTTTCTCAATAAATAAAGATTTAGAAATTTAGAACAGTTTATCACTAAATTTTAAATGGAATACCTAGTTTAAATAATAAGTGTTTTTTTTTGTGTGCCTGATATTTTAATAAAAAATTGAACATTAAATAAAAAAAATAAAGTGATTTATAAATACTATTAATAATAATAATAATAATAATAATAATAATAATAATAATGATGATGATGATGATGATAATAATAATAATAACAACAATAACAATAACAATAATAATAATTATATACAATCCTAATTCGTTTTTAGTCAATTAGTCCCCGACTTCAATTAAAAAAAAATACCTATTAAATTTAAAATAAAGACATTTATAAATAATTACAATAACAATATTTTCAATTTTAAATGATAATAAAACTGATTGTATTGTTTTAATTAAATATTTGGTGTTAATCTGTCTTACAGAGATTTAATTTTTAAGTGTGTTACTAGATGTTGTTATTCTTAATTAGTGTCTAGACATAGACTTATTCTATTTTTAAAGCTTGAAACACAAGCTGACGTCCCTAGTGTGTTGATATTTAGAAGAATCAAAGTTCATCGTGTTTACTTCAACAAAAAACAAAAACTATATAAAAAAAGAATATTTGGGAAGGATTTACCCTTATTCATAATTCTTCTCCCCTTTTTTTTTACAGATGAATAAAAATGCTATAAGAATTGTTGTACTAAATGAGGTGTTGTAATTAAAATAGCCAGGTCTGCATCTTTGTTATTTTGCTTGATGTCTTATATGTTTTTTTGTATTTTTTGACAGTAAAACAGTAATGTAATGATATCATGGTGAGATTTTGCCCTTTAACACTGAGATGAAAGTACTTTAATGCCGCCACAGGACGAATTTACTTTTTTTTAAAATTTTTTTAAGAATAACTTGCGTGATTAACGGAAAGAAAATTGAATGTATTTGATAAATGTTTTTTAACAACATCGTTGATAAAATTTCATCAATTTGGAAGGTGAACACTCTATATTAACATTTATTGAACCATAAAAAATATGAAAATTTGACGTGAATTTTATTTTCCAATTATATATATTTAAAATAATTCTAAATCTACATATCTTAATATTTTTTCAGAGAAAATATTTATATCGACTGAACATTAAGCACAATGAATCAACTATGGATAAATATAAGGAATTTAAAACTTTAAAATTTACGGAATGGAGGTCTCTGGCTAGGGATAGGAGATCCTGGAATTCAATTCTTGCGGAAGGCAAGAGTTCATCCTAGGCTGTCAGTAAATTAAATTAAAATATGAGAAAACAAAAGCATTTTTTAAATGATACTTTTTTTTCATATACTGTGCTTAGTGTTAACTCACTCTCAGAAATAACACTTTCATTTTTGACGATTCATGAATCCTCAAGCCTCATTACACTAATTTTAAGGATTGTTTCGTCAAACTATCACGTGACCTTTGAGTAAACGCGAATCCTCACTTTTACTATCGTGATTTGACGATTCTGTATCTTGATTTTGAGAAAATTGAATATCATTGTTGTACTCGCATGCTCAAAATTGACGAAATATTTCTTTAGATTAGACGACATTCAAATCCTCATAAAAACGACGATTCAAATTTCTTCACTTTGAGGAAACGAAAACTCGGAGAATTTGCCAGTAAAAGAAATCGTCAAAATTAAGGAAAATTTCGCCGTTTTTGAGCATTCTTTTCTTAGAGTGCTATAAGGCTTCTTATATTTTGTTTCAACCAGCATACACGGTATTTGTGTTGAAATGGCACACTGCTAAATCCTTTGTTTTAGGTGAAACGTTTCACCATATTTCTTGGGATTCATTTGAATCATTTTTTCAGTTTTTGGTTTCCTAAATTTAAAAAAAACTAGTTTAATCTAAAATTGAAACTATAGTGAAACCTTTTTACCGCAGATTCTTTGCAACTACTAGTAGCTTTGTTTTTGGTAAAACCAAGTACAAAATTTTTAACAGTTCACCTCATGTGAGTTTCTTCCAGTCTCACACACAGTATATCACCTCAATCTTCGTATCTCACAATATTTACATTTCATATGGACACACAAGAAGTCTCTATGAATTCCTTCATCGAACCAAACTTATTGGGAACAGTATCGACAGGTCATCAAGAAAGATAAAAGAGCATTGAAAGATAAACACGTCAGTCGAATTGGACCACATCATGTTTACGTAGACCACACAGGCCGAAAGATACAGAACGCTTTCTGTATGCCAAATTTATGAACTATGTTTTCTGTGAGTTCCTTTTTTCTCGATTGAGTTTACACAATAAGTTATCTTACGGTGAATGAGTTCCTTATCTTTTTTAACCAAATATCTTACTTTTTTTTATCGTAAATATATGCTACTGTGAGAAAAAGTAAGTTTTTTTCGTGGTTGAAAAAGGCGTGGGACTATTGTTGTTTTGGAGTCGATAAATTATGATGATAGTGCTGTCAAGTTAAATTAAAACTCCTTTTAAGATTTGATAACAGGCTTAAAAGGTCAAGTCAAAGATGTTGAGCAGATAAGAGATGTTTTAATACTTTATTCGGGTAACGTAATCGATTCCGGCTGCCTATTTCTAGTCTATGGACAATTTGTCTTGAAATGGTTGTGTTGCAGCTATGGGACACTGTTACAAAGTTCTATAAAGTTATACCAGTTCTGGAGTAGGCTGAATATACTGAATAATTTAAGGAACCATCCACAAATTCATGGTCAAAAATTTCCCAACAAATCGCTATCATTAAAATATTTCATTTTGTTCTGTAGCAAAATCTGTAGCTAACAGTAGTAAAAAACAGAAATATTTTTTTTTTAATTTTCAAAAGCAGTATAAGAACATATAAAATTATACAATCGAAATTCAAGGAAAATTAAAAGTCTCATAAATTTGAATGAAGAAATTGTACTCCAGGTTTATAGAGTAACTTTACAAAGATGCGATTTACAGAAAATAGGGAATTGTTAAGATTTCAAAAACATGCCACTAGCGTTTTTCATTAAAAAAATTAAATAACTTTAGGTAAAATGTTAATTATTTGTGTTGAGTTACATTCTAAATATTCTGAAGATAAGATAACATACATTTACAACCAATGTTAGCCTCCAGCAGAATGGCTACTGGTTTTGAATAACATTCTGCTTTTTGTGTCACTTGATCTCTTTCATTACATAAAATAGTCAGGAATCTACAATTACATTTCGTTTCACTTTCGCTAACATTATATCACAATCGAACTTTTTGTTTTAATTTTACACATCACTGACTTTGGATGGTCATTTTTCTAGATATACTTATTAGATCCTAATGTATTTAGCTAATGATATGGAATTAAATGAACCCGAAGAATCATTGGGGCAGAAAATACATTGTTATCTAAGAACTCGAACTAGTGGAAAGGTCTAAAAATGATTATGTTAAATAATGTTTGAAGTCAAGGTCATAGATAAAACACAATAGTCAATAAAGTATTACGGGTATTATTTTTCGATTTCGTGACCTCTTTACTGATTGAAAAATTGTAATACAACTTTCGTAGTACTAGAAATTTAGAAAATATTTTTATGTGATGTATTCAACATACATTGGATCTATCAATTGACCAAGAATTTTAACAACTATATAATTTACATATTATCATGGCCTATGTTTTGAATAATATTTTGTGTATTTAGTCGAGCATAAAAGATGTTGTGGAACAGATGCATTTTACTAATGAAATGCTAATTTTTACTTCGTAATTAATACATAGTACTTGATTTCATACAGTTTTTGTTTTACCGAATTATAAATAAAATAGTTCGAAGTATGATAATAAACCAGTTAATTTTTTGACAAAAAATAACGCATTCAAGTAAAGAAGTTCAAATCAAAAATCCGTCTCAAAACGTACTACTGATTAAGATTACAATTCATTAGCATGGTATTTCTCATACTTGTATGTAAAAGCCTTTGATTAAATTGAAATGGCAGAAGTAAACAAGATTTATAATGAAACATGTTTAAAAACTATTAAACATTTACTTGACGGCGAAAGATTTATTTCAAAAAAATTTTCATTATCAAATTAGACCTTTCTTGAAAAATTATAGATTTTAAATAATAGGGGAGACCGGGGTTAGTTGGCGCACTTTTCACTTCAAAATTTTTCTAATTTTTTGGTTTGAAGATATTTGAAATGTAAAAAGTTGGTAATGTAGGTAAACATTTTGGCTACAAATCACACATACAATTGAATAAATATATTGTTGCCACTTTGTGTGAAAAATGTTTTTCCCTGTCCAGTCAAACTATGCCAACCTACCCCGGTATCGGGGTTAGTTGGCATAGGTAGTGGGGTAAGTTGGCATAAGTGGGGCAAGCGTTTTTACTCGTCTTTATGTAAGGTGTAATTATAATGAATGTTAATCAGCTTAAAATTAAACATTCCATATGTCCTGGGCGGTAAATGAATGTTGGTTCATTACGGATTTTAGGAGGTTGAAAAATCTTTGAACATTATGTGGGTTGAAACTGGACGTTCGAGCCAAACTCGTTGCAGCGGGAGTACGTATTGAAAGTTGTGGGTGACGTTTTAGGAAAAAAGAAAACCAGTCAACACCTGCTGATTCTTTTGAGTCCCAACTACTAGGATGTGCAGTGCCATTAGCAACTGCATATTGATATGCCAACTTTCTTGCCTCTTTTGGGCTCAGGCCGAAGTATATGTCACTTGCCTTCACAAGGTATTCACTCAAAGCAAATTCTTGTTCAGGAGTGAACACCTGCCGCACTATCCCATATCCTCCAATAACCTCTGGTACCCTTTAGGCAGAGAAGAATTCATTTTTAATTTTGCGATCTTACAATACCATGCAAGACTTCTAGCAGAGATCTTAAATTCATCCGCTACTTTTATCAAACTTTTTTTTCAAGTAAGTGTGCCTCAACAACTCTCTTTCGATGATCTGCTGTCATTGTAGCCCTCTCAGTTTTTCGTTTATAGGTACTCATAATCTGAACAAAAAAATTTACATTATCATAGATGGGTAAGGCAGAAAAGTGAACTTGCAGTTTCCGTTTATTACATAATAATAACTAGATAACCGTTTGCTTGAAATCGAGCTGAAATTTGTACAGTCTTAAATTATGCCATTTTTGAAACTCTGAGTATGACAAATCTACGTAAAAGTATCTAAAGTAAAAGTTATTATCTGTCCAGCCGTTATTGAGTTATGACTGCGAAAATAAAACGCCTTCCGCATTTATATATGTATAGATAAAAATTTATTATTATGAAGTAGCCTATACCTAACTAAAATTAGGTCGCTATGAATGTTGGCATACTTATGTCAACTTACCCGTTGTTGCGGGGTTAGTTGGCATACCCAGCCAGCTTATGTCAACTAGCCCCCGAGTCCCTATGCCAACTAACCCCAATCGAGCAAGTAAAATAAACATGGCCACCAAAAAAATTGTTTATAAACTTCAGCAGAAATGGACTTATAACCTTTTAGCTAGATGCCCAAAGATACTAAAAACTTGTGAATGTTATTCCTGAATGACTGTACTACTGTACAAAACGACAAATACTGAATAATCAAAATTTTACTTTCTTATATGAAAATCACGTTTTCCATCCTTCCTCTAAAGGCAATGCCTGGATCCAACTGGCGTTCTCATGCAAGTTGGACGTTTAAATGACGATCATGTGACAGGCTCAGTAGCGCTCTTAATAAACAGTGAATTTTTTTAAAGGCACAATGCCAACTAACCCCTTATGCCAACTAACCCCGGTCTCCCCTATGCTTTTCAGGGAAAACGGTTTGAAGTTTTGGATTTCTAATGCATTTTTTTCGAGAAAAAGTTCCACAACTGTGTGTCAGCCGAAATGTTTAATCAATAACTTGAGTACCAATTCAATCATCGTTATGTTTCGTGTCTTTCATATTAAGTTAATTTTAATTTTCTTCAACCTACTAAATTGATTTTATCATTTCTCTCTCTTTTCACTGATCATTTGACATTTTACCAAATCGTGTCACCAGTTCTATCACTCCCGAAACTTCTATCGGCGCACAGATGGCCGGGTTCTTTCATCAATATTCAAACAATATTCATTTTCGGCCTACATGAAAAGGCTCTCTCGTTCATCACAGAAGTGCAGCTATCTCTCGTTTCAACAGAATAATCGATATCCATTTTTGAAATTGGCTTTGTCGCAAATTAGCACAGTTATTTCATCTTCTACTACTGTAAATAGCCGTGATTCCGTTTCACTTGGCCCTTTGAGAACAATTACGTCAGTTACTCTCGTGTTGAGTTTTTGTCACTTTTGAAAATAACTGTGAAAATTGCTGTGGAATGAGTCTGTGAATGTGCGAATGATAAAAGCTCTCACCTACTTTTAGATATTTGAAAAGGCCTACTTTGGCAGTCAGAAATGGGCTTCAAGCGTATTTGTTTAAGTGATATTTTGTATTTTTGTTCGAAATACCCCTCGCTATATCGCGCCTCGTTAAATCGCGCATTCGGATATATCGCGCTTTGCGTCATGTCTACCAACTTTTCCCATTTCTTTCAATGTGTACTTTCTTTAAAATCGATTATAATTTTGTTGGAGATGCAGTTAATAAACTTATGTTCGTTGATATTTGCTGAAAAACTGATTTTACAATCAAAATCAAAGAGCCGCTAACTTTAGATGAATTTTTACTAGAAAATGAGTGAAATATTATATAAATGAATAAATATTATAGTATTACCTTTGCAATAATTTTGTTTTTGAAATTTTTAAGTAGTATATTCCCAAATATGAAATAGATTTAATTAAATTCTTTACCAGCAAGGAGCTATTGAAAAATATTTTTTCTATTTAATGTGGTTATGAATATTTTAAAGCAATTAAAATAGAAATACTTAATTTTATTTTAAAATCATTTTAATTTGCATATTTTTAATTAAATCCAAAGCATACTAAAACATTAACATGTCTAATTTTGTACAGTTTTTTTTCATAGTTAATTGTTTGACTTCATAAACTCTTCTAGCAACAAAAATATTCAATTCCTCTGAGTTTAGATTTAAACCTTTTTATTTTTATTTTTTTAGATACAAAGCCCCGAAAAGAAAAAGTACCAATTTTTATAATTTAATTTGCATTACCAAATCCCAGGATAAATTACAAATTCGAAGAGA
Organism: Hylyphantes graminicola; assembly: GCA_023701765.1. NCBI lineage: Eukaryota > Metazoa > Arthropoda > Arachnida > Araneae > Linyphiidae > Hylyphantes > Hylyphantes graminicola. The sequence continues at coordinate 54,754,736 of CM043114.1, read as the reverse complement.
TTCAAAACATTTCGTGTTCAAAAATTACCTTTTTAGGACCATTTTCATTTACTTAGGAAAATAACTAGGGAAATAATTAAGCAACAAGGTGCTTTATTCAAACCGACTCCAAACTAAACAAAAAAACGAACTATTTTTAAGGTCCTTTTCACTAGCATTTTTTACAACTCATGTTTATTTGACATAATTGCATCTGACATTACTGATCAAATGCGTTTAATCGTTTTATACATTTTGTTCAACAAGTTTCATAAAAACAATAACAAATTAGCTTTTTTTTTCATGAAAATACACAACCCAGAATATTTAATATTTTCAATAGCTTTATATAACTTTATTATAATTCATAGTATTTTATTAAATCTCTTTTAAACTTGCTAAAATGATCTTTACAGCTTTTTCAAATGATTTAAATCAGATGTAAATCCATTCTACATCTAATTGAAGAAACAAATTGGTTTTTACGCGCTGCACAAAATCCCAACCAGCTCCGTGTAAAGTCTTCCACTTTATGTTTTATGAATTAAAGATGGGGCTTTGCCGTAATTGTGTTGATCGTCTCTTAATTCTCATAGGAACCGATGAAAGGGCCGCGATGTTTTTCGAATAATAGACGAAAATTTTAATTAAAATTGGAAGGGGGCAGGTAAAAGTTTTTCCTCATTTAATTAAAATTTCGTAATGCAATCCTGTTGATTTTTTTATTATGTTTTTGAGATCTCCCTAACTGAAAATATTTCCTTCACATATAAATTTAATGGATTGACATTATTGTATTTGGCGTTTAACTTGACTTTGGTAAATTATTTTCTACAAAAAAGTAGCGAAAGTCGCCGAAAAGACTCGTTATAAGAGCAAATATAATTTTGTTGTAATGTAGATGAAATAAACTCTAATTAATAAAAATATAAAATTCTATATGGGGCATTAAACAAAGGCTCTACAAGCATAATTTTCTTTTAAGAAGGGAAATCACAATAAATGACTTAATCGACTTTTAATACTAATTCAGATTAACATTACTTTGAAATAAATTAATAAAACAAGTCAAAATTGGCTTATTTCATGTATTCATTCCATCTCTTAATCCTGAATTCCCATATATCTATACTTTTCAATCGTGCTCATTTCTCACGTGACATTTCACTAAATGCAATGGGGTTGTTTCACGGCGAATCTGGCAACACCTCTCTTCCTCAATTAGAATTTCAAAGATGGCGGCCTCCATGCTCATTAATTCGAGATAGCCACTCATTCATCAATTCAGGATCAGCATGGGGAAATACGTGTAATGAAACTTTTTTTTCTGCACAATTTTGCGTTAATGAATTATTCGTACAGCCAACAACACAGCAAAAACTTGGCATTTAAAAAAATTAACTTCAATATTCTCAACGAAAACTCACTGCCGAATAACAAAAACAAAACATAAACAGTAATTCTAATGGGGTCGGTCCGAAATGAACGGGTCCGATTCTAAAGTTGGTTGGTTGGTAGACATACATTTTCAGGTTTGTGTGCTTGCTCAGGGATCCGCTTAAAACCTTCGTCAAGTAAGACAGACACAACACACTCACCCACACATACACATACGTGACAGATGCTGCCATCTATCGCGCGCTAGTTTCCTAACCGTTGTGCTGCCGGGTCAACACGGTAATTCTAAAGCAGAAACATTAAATTCTAATTGAGGATGACAAGTGTTGCCAGATTCGTCGTGAAACAACCCCATTTGAAAAATAACTCAATTCTAGAAAATATTTCTGTTGCTACTTACGATGCTAATCATATTCGTTAATATTTTTCTCGGAAAATACTTATCTTAAAAGAAAAATAAAAAAAACCACCGATTCAAATATTTACATGAAATTGTAGTTGTTTGTTTTTATTACCGTAACATATTCTTATTACTATTGAAAGATAAATCGAGGACTGGATGTTTTTCAGCTTTTTAGGGGTGAAACAAAGACACAAATTATAAATGCATACTGAAAAATATGCACTTATAACGATGTCGAACTTAGGAAAATGATACTAGAACTGATACTTAGTTTAAAAAGAACTCATGAGAATACATTTTCTTTTTGCATTTGAAAACGAAGCTAATCCTACAGTTTAATAAAGATCTCTAAATTGTAAAGTTTCCTAGGTAAGAAGTGAGTGGTATTATTTTTTTGGACACGTTTAATATAGTCGATTCCCTTGATATTTTTATGCATCGGTATTTTTTTATAAATAAAAAAAGTTTAAGGTTTATCGTTTAAGTTAAAGAGTTTCAGAATCAAAACGTGTATTTTGTCTTTAAAATATTCATAATTTATTTTATAAAAAATCCCGAACTACTTAAAATGGAATGAAACAATAGGATTTGAGGATAAATTCATTAATTCATTTTGTATAAATAAAACATATTGTATGCAATCTTTAAATTTGTTACGAAATATATTTGTTAAAAAGTAATTTAAATGCGTTTTAAAAGATTTACAGCATTAGGCATTAACAAATGTTGGCATTCTGATAAATGGGAATTAGCTTATGCATTTTCTCTAAAACTGTTATAGATTTTCTACTCGAAATTAGTTGTTTTGCTCGAAACTTTTTGCAGTTGACGAATTTTTTTTATCTAAAACTGTCTCAAGATTATGATGCAAACATTTTTTGTTTGTTTGCATTTGAATGAGAGATTTTGTTTTGGGTGAAAAACGGCAATATCTGGTTTTATAACCGTAGTCTATTATGGCAGACATATTTTAAAAAATTCGGCTCATGTGTGAAAAATTCTATTCATAATATGAATAAAAATGAATGGTTATTTAGAATATCATTTCATTCAAAATATTAATATTATTGATATAGATAACGGGGAATTATTTATATTGTGCATGAATAACTTGCCATTTGCACTTGGTGGGTAAGTATCAGACCTCGTATGAACTCGGTTATAGCCCTGCCGATTACAACACAAGCTTCGAAAGCCCTTTATTTCCCTACCTCTTCATGTGGTTTTCCAGGAAACGACGTGAACGATACTTATGATTATGTGTCATGTAAAAGATCCCTGGTGAGCCTATTTGACTTGGGTTCTTTCGACAAAATTAAATCTCGGCGAACTTTAAAATCCACACAGAGCTCAGATTAATTGTAATCTGGGTGCCAAAATTGGTAGCCAGAGTAGCCTAGATGAAAATGAACCTCAGATCTGGGGAATATGCTGAGTCTGCCAATGTTTGATTGCCAATATTGCAGCCCCATTAGAGAAAAAAAAATATTAACCTCACAACAGAGCTTCAAACAAATGTAGGTTTAGACTAACGACGTTCACGCCATTTCCTGGAAAACCACACGAAGAGAAGCGCTTTCTAAGACTTGCGTTGTAATCGGAGGGAGAATAACAAGTGGGTTGAAACACCAAACTGGAAAGTTGGTATCGAACCTGCTACCTTCAAATGAGAATCACACCTTTCCACGAGACCAAGGTTGCCTATCTTTATCACTTAGCCTTGGGCACTTCTTTACACCAAGCACAGGTGATCAACGGTGCGTGGGACAGCTAATGCAAAACACAGAAAAAAAATACATTAGAAAAACCGACAAACGAAGTGTAAGTCACGAGCGAAGCGTGCGCGAAACTCAAATGGAGCGGAAAGGAAACCGGTCTTGCAAATCAGATCTTTTACCCAAAAGCACAGAGTTAAGAAGGATGTGGAGACGCTTGGCGAGAAATAAAGTGAAATTTTCAAAAAGTTGCCCAAAAAGTACAATTTAAGACCGGCGGTCAGATTGCGCTGATTTAAAATTTGAAGTTTTATCGGAAAAAAAATGCTTTAAACAGCATCAATGCCCCAGCAACTCCTTAAAAACAGAGTCATTTTTGTACCAATAACGAATGGTACAAGTCAACTGCTTCATATCGATATTTTTGAAGATCTTGAACATTTTCTTTTATACCCGTACGATCGTGATAGCTCGGTCGGAATAAGCCTAAGAAACCGCTCACTCAACATTGTTCAATATAAAATGCATCTTTTTATTCTTTAAAAAAGCATTGATTAAAAAACATACAAAAACTTTTGCACAGTTGTAGACTGTAGCACAAGATCTGAATTAACATCAGCTGGTAAAAATATCCTTCACTGGTTAGAAAAATAAGTTTACACTTATATGTTTTATTAGAGTCAGAAATCGCCAAGTCAGTTTATCAAGCCTATGCAAACTCCACTGTGGAATTTCGCCAAGTGCTTCGCCGAGGGCGTTTGTTTGGGCTCACTTTAAAGCGATAGATGACTTCACCTGGCCAACCAGTTTTTACATTGCTTTTTACCAAACATCACCTACATCTTCTTCTGAACTCTATGGCCCAAACCGTTTCCAATGAATGAAGGCGGTCTCGCAACCAGGTGGGTGGATCTGTTTCTTGGATGTGGAGGACATTCGTGGTGTTTCTGGCTTCCCAATGTGATTAGCCGGACAAGTGGTTAACAGCTTGCGAGTGGGGCACACCCACGCGCGTGTGGGGTGTCAGAGAAGAGTTGTTGTTGGGCGACTTGGGTATTAGAGGTAATTTATGACCGTCTTGTGTTAAAGACTCTTGGGGGCCCTGTGGTCAGAGTCTCAATCTACGGATCGAAAGGTCCCGCGATTAAGTCCTGGTCGCTGAAGATCCCACCGAGTATATGCAGAGTACGTGCTCGTTAAATATGTTGGGTCCGACAGTCCTGTAGGCGGTCATTGCACATTTTCCCACGGGTACAGGTCCCTGTGAACTATTTCCCTACCCTTCAGGGACATGTCTAAATTGTGGAGGTGGCGCGCGATAGATGGCAGCATGTGTCACGTATGTGTGTGATGTGTGTGCACGTGTGAATGTGTATGTAGTGTCTGTCTTACTTGACGAAGGTTTATAAGCGGGTCTCTGACCAAGCACACAAGCAGGGGCTGTAGGGAGCCTAGTGGTCAAAGGATCTCGAGCTTGAGATCGGAAGGTTGAGAGTTCGAGACCCGGTCGCCACTGAAGACCTACCGAGTGTATGCGTAGTACGTGCTCGTTTAATATGTTGGGTCCGAAAGTCCTGTGGGCGGTCATTGCGCAGTTTCCCACGGGTACAGGTCCCTGGGGACTATTTCCCTAACCTTCAGGGACATGTCTAAATAATGGAGGTGACGCGCGATAGATGGCAGCATGTGTCACGTATGTGTGTGCGCGTGTGAATGTGTGTGTAGTGTCTGTCTTACTTGACGAAGGTTTATAAGCGGGTCTCTGACCAAGCACACAAGCCTGAAAATATATGTATATCAACCAACCAATTAACCAACCGACTCTTGTTGAAAGCTTTTTTAATCTGTTTTGGGACCTGGAGTTAATCGATAACTAAGGTAACATGTTGGAGAGATCAATGCTTTTTTTTTACTATAAAAGTTAATTTAGCTTGAGTCTCTGGCACATAGCAGAGAATACACATTAAATTCTTAAATGTTGCATTACATTCAAATGACGTTAGGTGCTAGCTGAAAAATTGACCTTGTCGCATGTCAGTCTAGAATATAGATTTCTAGAATTATTGAAGCTCTTTATAATATAAGATTTACTATATTTTTTTAATAACTCAGTTGTTAAATTAAAATAGATTTTTTTTATGAAATCACAAAAACCACATGTTCAATAAACATCATTTTTTACTCTTACCATATCCATGTTTGTTCCTTATGCTCGAACAAGGAGTTAATTAACATTACGAATGTAAGATCACGTAACAAAATTTATATTAGAATATTCAAATAATATAGAAAATATGCTACTGATGTGCCCTCCATTTATCATTTGACTGTGTTCTAAAAATGTTTTTTTGAAACAGAAGGGGAAGATCATTAATGCGAATTTTTTCGTTGAATTTTGGATCATACTTATATATAATAAAATTATAATTCGCAAGCACATGCCAACAGCTGTATTATTAGCTACGTAAAATACGCCTTTATAGAAACACGTATTCTTAAATATTGATCAAACGAAATCAATATATCGCATTCAGCCACTTTTTTTATCGGATTCTTCCTAAATCTCTGCAGTTCAATTTCTTTAACTCTCCTCAATAATACAAAGCTACTCTCAAAATCGATGTAACTTAAAGTCCGAAATACTATTTTTCGCGAAAGTGAAGAAAGGAAACAAATATCTGAAACTTTCATCAATGACACGATACCATTTCTATGAGTATCCCTCTCTCCCCGCTTACCACGGGAAAGGATTCTCGGAAACGTCTTCATCTCGTTGATTTGGTTTGACAAATATCTAACTATAATAGCAGATGGTTTCATAAACGACCAATGCAAATGTGTACTAGCGTAACGACTGTTGAAGTAAAATCAATATTAATCAATATTCGAAGCATTCTGTTTTTGAAAAAAAATGAATCTTTAAAATTAATATCCATTATTTTTGAGATTTGAATTTAGAGGAAAATATTAGTTTCTATTTTCAAACTTTTACGTAAAATTAAGAAAGTATTGTTTGGTTTTGCCTTTGAGAAGCATATTCTCTTAATAAAAGTAAGGATTCTTGTAATATGTGATGTTGCTTTTAATCAAAAAAATTCTCAATACTAGTTACCACATGCTAAACAAGAATCAATAGAGCTAGTTTTAAAAAATGAATGTTAAAAAGATACAGTAATGGATTTTTAAAGTGAAAACTAGTTTTACCCAGTTAAAAAAAAACTTTCAAATTTATTACCTAGTTTCAGAGACATTAAAAACAGTGAAACGTTATTTTTGAAAATTTTAAGGGATCTGGTCCCCCTTAACCCAAAATTAGTTATGTACCTTTTACAGCTTTTTCTACCTTCTCTATCCATCCCTTCTAAAATGGTTCCATCTCCGTACCCTTAAGGTACGAAAAATGTTGCTCCCGATAAAGGAAGACATATCTTTTCTCAATGTAGACCTTTTATGTACCCTTAGAATAACATCATGATTTCAATTTCGGAGAGTCCAATTTTCGTTTCCATTCTGCGTTAACCTGTTATACCTCAAATTTCAAAAGAAAAGGAAAATGTGATCTTACAGGGAGTAGCATTACAAAGGTCCCAGGGGTATTTTACTCAAGATATGGAAGGTTGCTCTATGTATGCATAGATCTTTTATAATAAAGACAAATTTCCATATCCCATAAAGAAATTGACTCTCGTTTTTTCTTTTTTTTAAAAGAAGATATGCTGTCTTCAGGAAGAAAAACACAACGATTTGTGTTCTACACAAGTTGGTTTGAATTCTCCTTCTTTGGCAGTTCATATTCTGGGAAAAGATTTTTCTTAAAGGAAATGCATTTCGTAGAATTTCGCCTCTAGCTAGAACTCTTGTTGCAGTTGCATTAGAGTGCGTCGCTTTTAGATAGTTGTAAATGATTTTTGATAAGAATGACTTTTGGTGCTTGCTCAACATTATTGTTTCAAACAAAGGAACAGAGGTTGTGTCTAGACGAATACAAAACGTTAAGAATTTCCTTAGTTGCATTACTTTGATTATATTCTTAATAACACATAAAATTTTTCCGGGGATAGTTAATAATTTATTAAGTAAGTATAACGCGTAACATTACCTAAAATTTTAATGCAGATAAATAAGGGAATCGGGGAAAAAATTGCAACAAAACTTAAAAAGAGCTAATTTTGCATAAAAAAACGCCTGACCTTAAAAAGTAGTGAAATCTCAAAATAGTCAAATTCAGTGAATGTTGCCGAGGCATTAAACACAATTACAATTTGTTTTTATATCAACCTTAGGCACAACTCGTTCCTATTACTTGTTTGTGTGACTTGTCTGGTACGCTTTGTAAATGTTTTAATTATAACTCTTCTTAGCTTGTATTTTACAACTTAAAAAACAATATTTGATTAAACCATGCATGCAAACGCAACCTCAAATAACATCCACCATAAGTGGAGCAATTATACTACTGTGTTAATAAGACTTATCCAGATTATTACACATATCAAAATATATAAGAATCAATCCGGTTTACACCTTGAGGTACTACCTTCTAGGCCGGGAAAACGGGTTGTATTATTTTTTCGGCAAATAAGTACATAAAAATTTGTGCAAAGATAAAGTGACGTTTCGTAGTCACAATAAAATAGTTTTTATAATTTTTCATTTTATATATTTTCAAACATCAGCGTTTTTCACGGTTCTTATTTCTAAAATCTATTTTCAGGACAGCAACCATCTTCATTTTATTCTTCGTTTTCATTTCCAATTGATTTACAAGTACAAGCCAACCTTAATTAAGTCACCAAAAGATTTTGCAATATACACATTATATATTTGTTTCTTGTATCTTATATGATGGTTTAACTTGTTTGAAATAACATAATTTTACAATTATTATTTAGGTAAAAGCTAACTATGGTTAAATGAACATAGCAGAAGCGTTACCAAATACTCGACTAAATGGTATTTAATTGCTCAAACAACAATAAAGCTGAGAGAATGGGTATAATTTGCAATTAACATAGTATTTATATAAACTGCTAAGTAAATAAGCAAAGAAAACTTCACGAAAATTATGAGTACTGACGAATTATCAACGGTAGTTCATTCAATTCGTTTCTTCATTAAATAAAACAAATTAAAAATACAAATAAATAAATGTTTGCAAACTGTGTTTTGTTTTATAATTATAATTCCAAACTTAATTTGCATTTTCAGTTTATTCATTTGTAAAACGATAACATAATTACAATCAATTTGCTGTAACCAAACAATTTGTTTAAATTGTTTAAATTGTACAACTGCTTTGATATTTAGCGTTCCAAACTTTATTTTTTCCCTATTTCATAGAAAAATAGTATTCTTTGGAAATTAATCTAAGATTCTGAAAACATAGATTCATTATTTAAAAATGTGTACAAGCGAATGAAACACAAAAGGTGATTTTAGTTTAAAATAAAGCGAATTAAAATTACACAATTTTATTATTCCAATTTATTTTATTCATTACCCGGAATTTTATGTGTTTTAAATGTAACACAAATAAATGATTTTTTCAAGGAAAATATTTAATTAGCCAGCAAAGTGTTGCCTGCAATGCATCTACAAAATGTCTCAAAATTGCTTTATTATGAGGAATAGTAGAATAGAAATTTGGTATAATTTCCCCCCTTTACATTGAAATGGACATAAATATTTCTCATCAATGTGTGTAAAACTGTCTGGTTAAGGTTTTTATGCGAAAAATAACGCGATTTGTTAAAAAAAGAAAATTATTTAAAAACCTTTCTTCGACTTTAGAATTAATTTTGCCTGGTTTTTTTTTTTTGTAAGCTGTAAGGATTTATTCTTAATAACTAATCTTCTTTTGTTCCCTGGCATTGTATCGGTAAAATATCTGTATAAGTGGGTAAAAATTCACAAATTTTTAAATACAAATTTTAAGAGCTCAATGAATTTAATTAAACAAATCATTTCAATATTTTAGCAATTCCAATCATGATTTTATTGAATATACTCTTATGCACATTAAGAAATTGATAGCGTTGAATAAACATTTAATGAAGTTTTAGAATAAAGTTATTTTATAATTTTTTATCTACGGATATGTTTCTAAATATGACATAGAAAAATCAATGATAAGAATTAAATGTTTGTAGAGAATATTAAATAAAATGACTTTTTATGAGGAAAATATTTTTCCAATTGTTTTTTGAAACTTTCAAAAATAATAGAGGCCCGAAATAGTATTTTGACAGCAAATAAAAATCGATATTTTCGTCGATTTTGAGGTCTTTAACGGTGAGTAAAGGAAAATATGTATAATATTATAGTCTAAAAATTTATTTATTTTTAGATCTAGTTGTTTGTTTCAGAAATCGAAGAACTAAACCATTTTTCTTTTATTTTCTAATAATTCACTAACTCAATAGTATAATTGCTATGTTATTTTAATTTTATTTTTTAAAAAGTATTGTTTGAAAACTTTAGTTTACTTTCATTTTTGTTACAAATTGTACGGGCAGAACAGAAAAGAAAAACAGAAACTTTTTTTCTTGCACAATGCCTAAATAAAACGCGTTTGTTAAAAAAAATCATTTGATTTAATATCTTAGAGAGCTTACGAAATAAAGAGTTGAAGATGATGTAAGAATAAAAATGATTTTTTTGGAGATTTAACTGACAATATTAAATGGTAAAACAAAGTTTAATAGAAATATGTCGAACATTTTATCGCATTTCATTTACTTTTTAGAGCACTTTGTGAACTTCTCACACAACATAAGCTTTATACTAAAAATATTTGTATGCCATTAATATTTAGTTAGTTTAAGATAAACATTCCAATTTTATCAGCATTCTAATTTAACCTTTTTCAAATCCCGCATGTTTATCGTATGTTATTCATTCATAAGCCATTTTCAGACACCTTTAAACAAAGTCAAAATTTGATTAAATTTACAAACCCATGCAATTTTCCTAAAGCTACTTTCTATTGGAAAACTATGATAAAGACACAGAAATAAATGTAAAAGCCAAAAACTGAATATTATTTTGCTCCTAGAAATGATTATTTTTGCTATTTATTCAAAGATTTCCGATGTTGTTTCAGTAAAACGAAGCAAGACTACACTCTAAAAACTAAATGTGTAAACTTGAAAATTTACACACGTATATGGGTTTATTTCAAGAATTACACATATGAGGCACCAAATTACGTATTTGTATGTGTAAACGAGAGGCGTGTAAATCGACAAATGGTTAAAAACGCATATTTATGTGTAAACCTGAAAATATCAAGCATTTTACCTAGTATGGTGAGTTTTTTAAAATTTACACGCATTTATATTTTAAAAACATCAAGTATTTTACCTAGTACTGTGAGTATTTTTTTTTAAATTACACACATATATATGGGTTTCGAAAATCACATGTTTAACATCACTCAAAACTTCATTTTACAATTCGGCAAAAGGCTAGGAGAGCCCATTCAGTAAGCCGCTTTGTATGAGAACGTTCCCAAGTTCGGCACCGAGTATTGTTAAAATAACTGCTCTGCTGACACCTGACAGCAAACGCCGGTTTGTGCAGCCAAAAATTATTCTTCGGAATAATACTCCGTGCAGAGGAAGTGCAGTTTAAATATGCTCAAGTCACAAAGGTACAGATGACCTTAACCTTACAAAAATTGCGTTGGATATGCCTTTGCAGGTATCGGCTCGTCACTTGACTGTGTTTCTCAATTATGACGTCCATCGTCAATAGCTCTCGTGTAGCTCTAGTGTGACGATTTTCAACATAAAACCCTAACAATCCACTGTTAGTTTGAATTGGCGTCGCTCTAGAGCTACTGGAGGGCTATTTAACCCTTTCCTTACTGAAACGGCCCAAAACGCCCGAAAAACTAAGGATTCGATAATGTTATTCCTAACAAATATTACGAAGAAGCAAAAATCCTTCGTAACGAAAGAGTTGACAAAATAATTGCCGACCTACACTCTTAAAACAAAAGAGTGAATTTTTCACTAAAAAAAAACGCAATATGAATATGAACACCAACAATCAGTACTTCTGAGTGCTTTTGCTCAAAAAGAATACTTTGTGGAAAAAGAGAGATTAAAGAATAACTTTCAACCGACTGAAATACAAGTTACCCATTTTCGTAGGTAAATTTAATTCTTATTTTTAAAACGTTTTCATTGGTCCAATTTGATCACGTGAAGCGAGACAGCGGGGTTCTTCAAATTCATCACCTCCATTTTATCTGTGTGGAACGGTTTAAGTAATTTCAAATTGTCATCATCACTTCTTATTTTGTTTTTCTTTTATAACAACTGCGACGGTTTGTGTTATTGGCAACAATGAAGTATCAACAGCGGGTGATAACGACTTTTCGCCGGAAGTAATAGTTTTTCGCCGGGATTGCTTTGTGGTTGTTCTCAAAATGTAAACAAAGCGAAAGATGGTCTTCCAAAGGTAAACACACTACTTGGTAAGTTCTTTTTTTATTCTAATTTTATAAAAAGCTATATTGTATGGTTGTATATAGAAAACGCTTACTACTTATATTTAAAATATTATGCTGCAGTGAAAACCACCTTTTTTAAAAGGTTTAAAAAGAGATTGTACTTTGAAACTGAATAAGTACAATATTGATGTTATGTGCATAATTTTTCAAGCATTCAGAGTGTTAGCAAGCATTAGTACAATAATATCTAGAAATATTAGTGTAGTGTAGTAACTTTATCATTTAAAATAATCAGGCATGTACATACCAGTAAGTGTTTAATTATTGTTATTGAAGTGAATACAGTTTGTTACACAGTAAGTGTCACACAAAGTACACTGCAAATTCATTGAACACTTTTGCAAACACTCATAACTAAAACCTGAATTTCAATTGTATTAAAAATATGCTGGAAGTGTGTTGTGTCAAGAAATAAAATGTTGGATTGCAAAGTATTGTTGAAAGTTACAAGGATTTAAAATGTGTTTAAATAGTGTTTCTATCCATGTTTAAAATCCCATTCAGCTTTTAAACACTTTCAAGAGTCATACAGTTACAACACTTTTAAACACTTAACTGAGGTTCTAAATTATGCACATTTGGTTGTGTTAAAGCTCTTCATAGTGGTTAGAATTCCACTTATAAGTGCAGGGGTTAGTGTTAATGTGAATTTTTGTCACACCTAGGGGAGGGGTACATGAAGGCTACAGTCAAATGACGAGCTAACACCACCTGAGTTGGTACCCAACACAACTTTTAAAGGCATCCTACGCAGAGTCGGACTTTGAAGAATATTAAACATGCATTCCTTCCCACAGTGTATTATTCAGTGGAAATTTTTTTGCTGCGCAGGTCGTTTATAGGTAGGTAGTTATTTTGGTCATAGCTGTATCTTGGACATTCAGTATGCAAGGCGAACACTTTAACTGACTGGGATCCCCAGCCCTAAATAAGCGACGGTCCTGCTCCTTGTATCTTTGCGAAACATGTTGGAAAAATCATCTTTTTATTGTAGTTGATATTTTTCGGTCCATATTTTGTGATTAGGATGCATCTTGAATTCAAATTTTTCTTATAAAATGACCAGTATAAGTTATTATTTTGTATAAAACCGTTGTATTTTTCATTTTGTTATTGACTTTTAAGATAGGCTACAGAAATACAGAAACTTTTTCGCAGGCATGATCCCAGTTTAAGGACAATTATAAAATTGCAAGTTGGGCATCCTAAAATGTCTTACCAGGTGTAAATGGTGAGAAATTCATATTGAGGGCCAAAAGTGTTCTTCCCAGGTTCAGGTCTGTGTTTCGTCAAAATAATTGCCATCCTATGAACGGCCCATGCAGCCAAAAATGTCTGATGAATAATACTCTGTTATATCTATATATAATGGTGATTTTGGGTGCCTATTCAGGCATCGGCTCGTCACCCGACTGTGGTTCTAAATAATGACGCCGGTCGCCAGTAGCTCTGGTGTAGCTCTAGTGCAATGATAGATCATAACCAAAACTTATCTTAATGTCGTTTCAGGAGAGCGAGCAAGTTGTGTGGCTTGAAGCCACGTTGTCCCCCCCCCCCCACTGGAGTGGCCGCTGGTCAGCTAGCCAGAAGGAGGTGCTGCGGCCTTGCTCAACCACCATGCCCCAAGGTATCAAGGTATCAATAATTTCCAGCCACTATTAATCTTTACAATTACAATGCAGTCTTGGTTTCCCCCACCATGTGATTTTCGAAGAACAATGCGAGCGCCGTTCTAAACCTTAAACCTATCTTGTTTGAGGCAACTGCTCTCCAAACCCAAGTAGGGTAATAAAAAATGAAAATATAGCCCCCAATGAATTTTCACAGAAAACAAACGAGGGGGTAGGGGAGGCAGGCTTACATTGTCATTGCGAGGACTATGTTGATGTAACACTAATAGGGGATTCATATTGTACATTTGGGTTGCGTGGGCACTATTCATATGGTGGCCCCGAAAAAAAAAGGACCCTTTTGATTTTTTGGTCAACCTGGTTTAGGGTAAGTGGGTCACCTTTTTGGCATAATTCGATTTTAGACCCTCATAACTGGATGTAATCGGCCTAACAACTTATTTTTTTTTTGTGGTCCATTCTCTCATGGGTTATTACTGTACCCAAGGCAACCTTAACACAAATTGGCAAATAATAAATTTAAAAAATGGTTTTCTTTTTGGTTATCTGAGTGGCCCACTTGCCCCGCAAGGTGGGGTAAGGGGCACACACCCCTAATATATTTTTACACATAACTGGTAGAGATATGGTGGGGCAAGTGGAATAATCTATATGATTTTTTGAGTGTTTGCAAAAAAAAAGTAATGATGTATCTTTAATAGTTCCCCCTTAGCAACTTTTTCTAGCATGCAAGCTTACTAAAAGGAAAAATACATTAATGTTCATCTTGGTCATTTTTGCATGCAGTGTTAAAAAAATGTCAGGGCTACAGATTTTAAACTGGCCTATGTCAATGAATAGGACTATGAATAGTGAATATGACTAACCCTATGAATCAGTGAATGAATGACTTTTTTTAAGTATATTAAAGAGTTGGGGCAAGTGGGCCCACCTACCCCAAATGTGGGGCACATGCCCCCCCCCCTTTTTTTTAACCTTATAAACATCACAAGTACATGACACTACAAAAAGATACTATGTTTTATACACTTTTAAAATATATAACATTTTGTTCTGTATCATGAACCGTTTGGAAGTAAATATAACAATAGTATGATGGCGTGAATTACGAAAAGATGCAATTTTAAAAAATTTCACAAAAAGCATTGTACCTTGTTACATACTTAAATGAACATGATGCCATAATGTTTCCTGCATCTATTAGGGTAAATACGTAAAAATATTGTAACAGATTTTCTTTACATCCGTAATTCGGGAAATGCCAGGGGGTGTGGCCCACTTTACCCTAACCCAAGTGCAATTACAATTATGTCCTACTTATAGTTGTCTAAGAAAACTATTCAAAACAAGAAACTTATTTATATCCAGCGCAATGTTTTTAAATTAGGAATTAAACTTATTATTACATTTAAATTATTATTGTTTGGATATGGTAAACACAGTCCCCTATTTGACACATAACATTCGATAGCACTAGCCTTATGTGGGTAACCCATATTAATTTGTATGGTTTACCCATCACCAACGGGGGCTGGGGAGCCAAGTCGGTTAAGCACTCGCTTAGCATGCGAAAGGTCCCAGGTTCGGGTCCGGGCATCGCCAAAATAGCTGCCGACCTATAAACGGCCCGTGCAGCCAAAAATGTCCGACGAATAATACCCCGTGTAAGGAAGTACACGTTAAATATCCTTCAAAATCCTAACGCTGCGTACGATGTCGCCCTTAACGGTTGCGTTGGGTGCCTATTCAGGTGTGGCTCGTCACCTGACTGTGGTTCTAAAATACGACGCCCGTCGCCAATAGCCCTCGTGTAGCTCTAGTGCAACGATAATTCAAACCAAACCCATCACCAACATGTAGCTCTGGTGTGACGATAATTTAACTCAAGTTGACTTGAAAGAAGATGCGTTGTAGTGGTGCTGCCTTCCATGCCGCATGAGGAAGCAATGGACTCTTCTGCTCGGTGCTGAAGGTGGCTTTTATCGCTGCACCATTTCAGGGATTTGGGTTTGGTACAAAATGCCTCAAAAGCAGAGGTACCATAGCCCTCAAATCCTACCCAATCTTTTTATCTCCGTGTCATACTTTAAAATTTAGTTTCCAAACAGCAATATAGTCATATTCAGAAATATCTAAGAACTGTTTTTGCAATTCTCTTATAGGTTTACGAACTGCATTTTGACCAAGAAGATCTAGAGTGTGTGGCCTTGGCCTAGATTGTGTGGCAGCTGATAATCCCTACAAGCACAGAATTGGACTGCCGTTGGAGAATCCCATTCCCTGACATACTGGAGAAGTGCCTCCACGGCAAAGCCTAGAGTTGTAATGAGTCTCCATGCTCTCATTTTGAAGCGATGTCCGAAGACTAGTTTGTAATTAATTATTACTTATTTGTAATTAATTCACTTTAATATTACAATCTAGAACTTATCATGTAAAATGCTTAGCCAAAACAAAGCTGGAAAACTATTAAAGTTCAGTGTAATCTGTATAGTTTTACAGGAGCCTCAGTTTAATAGTGAACCATACACTTTCGATTAAATATTCGATTGCTCTATTATCTCTAAAAGTTAGCTTTTCTGAAATAAAAGTGAAGAGGAATATAAGGAATGATTTTGTTTCAGTTTAATTTTTATATTTTGGATTTTTGATTTCATTATACTCTTAAATTTGAGTTACCCCCATTTTTGGGGGTATATAAAAAGTTCTCTAAATTGCTGCAGATATTGAAGCATATAGTGGGAAAAAATTATAAATATTTTTTTCTTTTTGAAAGCTAAACAGTTATATTATATAAAATTAAATATACAAAAAAAAATCCATGAAAATTAGTTAAATAGTAGGTTTTTAATGAGATGATTTTAACAATGCTCGATTTACCCCCTCCCCTCCCCCTCAAGTGAGTTCGGGTTAATGAGGAGGTTCGACTGTATTAATCTTTTATCTAGTTTATCGGAAATATAAAATAAATTTTTATTCTAATTATGTTTCAACCTTTGTGCTGTATGTCTAGCTTAAATTTCATTACATAGTAAACTTGAGATTAAGTAACTTTGTGTAAAGTATGCATACATTTTCTTTAAATGGTATTATGGAATAAAAATTTGGTTATAAAATAATGCCAAGTCAAGATTGAAATATGCTAAACTGTCTATAAATTATAGCCAAAATATGTACAAAAATTGTAGCCTACTGTTTTCCAGTTATAGGGCGACACAGGGTAATTATCGGACGAACAAAAATTTTATCATGGCTCCCTCATTGATATAACTTAATAAGCAGTAGTTTGTTTATAATAGTGTTGTTTTTAATGTCAAATAACTAACTTATGTGATGAAAGCAAAGTTATTTATTAAAAATTGATGTAAAACTATGATGAAATTCCAAAGCAAAAGTTTACAACAAATCAAAATTGAAGCACGTCTATGTATAAGTGTTACAAAATTAAGAATATGCTCAAAAGTTACCTTGCCAATTGTGGTAATTATTGGACAGTAGGTTTCAACTTGTTGTGTGATATTGGTTGTTAATTGTGTGTACTATAGTATATGTGGTATTTGATAATTACTTAACACCACATGACTTCTGTAAGAAAATGTATTATAGTGAAATCAAGTAAAAATTACCGAACATTTAAATTTCTTCTGTTTCCAAGTTCAAACATTGTGTAGGTGTAGATGGTATTTCATAATTACCAAGTAATATACGAAGTAAAATTAAACATATTGCAATCTTGTCTGTCTTTCCCCATAGCATAACCAACAATTACCCTACTTTGTCCAATAATAACCCTGTAACTAAACATGCATGTCATAATGTTACTATTCATCCTACAATGGTGTTTTTCAGCACAAAACAATCTTCAGAAACAAATACCAAGAATGGTTATTACAAAATTTAAAATCATGTAACAGAAAACAAAATTATCCACAATTTGGCATTGAACAAAAGTTTTTAAACCATTTTTTTTCAAGCACTTTCAGTTATTAATATATTTTTTATGAAAAAGTATTAATCTAATCCCATTAATTAACCAGAAAACCTGCTGGATATGCAATTAACACATTTTGGTTTATTCGACGCAATAAATTGTGATTGCTGGACCCTGTCCAATAATTACCCCGATATTTCGTGTCCAAGAACTCCAGGTCACCCTACTCTATTATGAAATATTTGTTATAAATATCCATCATGAATTGAAATTTCTTGATATATAAGAAGTAGTGTAGCATTATTATTGTGTTGTTTATTAAAATTGGTGGTTATTTCCAAAGAGATTAAATCTATAAAAAATATTTCACATTATTTTTATTTTTTGTTGACTTGTTTAATATTATAACTCAATATTTTTTTGTGTGCCTAAAATTATGTATTTAAGTGTAATCTGATTAGTCATGTATATTGTATCTATGCATTTCTAAATTACTCAATAGGGGACGTTCATAAATTACGTCACGCAAAATTTTGACTTTTTTGACCCCTCTCTCCCCCAATGTCACGCTGCGTCACGTTTGGTCGAACCCCTCCCCCTAAAATTACGTCACGTTTGTCGGCCCCCCCCCCCTTTTTTAAAGTTAATTTTAATATTTTCCTTTGTTTAAGTGTTTCTTAAATGATGATCTTATAATAAAAAATTCAGATTTCCCCTTCTAAAATTTGTTCTTATAAAAAACAGATTTTCCTTGCAAAATTGGAAGTTTTGAATCGTTACGTCACGCAAGAGATTACCCCTCCCCCCCCATTTCATGATTCGTCACGTTGTCGCATACCCCTCCCCCCTATGAGTGTGACGCAATTTATGTACGTCCCCACAAAAGTGTATTTCTCAAATACTCAATAAAGTATGTCTTTCTGAATTACTCAATAAAGTGTGTCTTTCTCAAAAAATCGCTTAAGTGTGTAATTCTTTAT
The DNA here is from genome assembly GCA_023701765.1 of Hylyphantes graminicola. Lineage (NCBI taxonomy): Eukaryota > Metazoa > Arthropoda > Arachnida > Araneae > Linyphiidae > Hylyphantes > Hylyphantes graminicola. Next base: position 54,736,181 of record CM043114.1, on the reverse strand, counting down.
TGCACAGTAAAGTGTGTATTTCTCAATTGCACGGTAAAGCGTGTAATTCTCGATTACACAGTAATGTGTGTAAAATTCTAAGCAAAGTGTGTAATTCTCAATTACTCAGTCAAGTGTGTAAACTGAAATTACACGCTTTTTTACGCACATAAACAAATCATTCTAGTGGCAAAATAATACTAGCTTATGTGTGTAAATTTACACACTTAGTTTTTAGAGTGTACCGTTTCGCTATTTAGAAAGAGCCTATGTCCTCTATTATAATATTGCACATTGGCCTTTTATTTTCTAAGATACTATTGTATCTGTTAAGGTACACATTTGTAAACATTCTTAGAAATCACCATTATCGATTTCCATTGGAATAAAATAAAAGAAATTTTGCTTCCGTAATAGGTAGGAAAGGTTAAAAATTGAACCGACCTTTCTGCTTTTTTTCCGAGAAAAGTAAATATAAAGATACTTGGTGGAGTTTTAAATACATTAAAAAAAACTATTTACATAGGTCCATAGAAAAAGGCGTGCACAGTGTTAAAAAACTGTAAATGTATATTGATATTTAATGTGGGATAGTAAAATAAATGACAATTAAAACAAATACTCCAAACAATGTTACTGCTCATATACTTAGATAATACTAAAAATTAAATAAGTTTCATCATACCTTACAAATTAATGTAATAATTCGAGTAAAATACCATGGTAATACGGTAACAATAATAATACGAGGAACTTGTAACGTATCAAAATAGCTAAAAAGCAATTTTTACTTAAAATATTTTAACTGCATACTGTTTCCTGCTAAGGAATAATTCATTACCATGCCAGGAACTTTTAAACCTGAAATGTAATTTATAACTAAGCTTAAGACACCAAAAGGACATTATTCGGAAAGCTTTAATTTAGTTTAATAATATGCATATGAATTCAGTTATACTCACAAGACTGGAAAACTAAATTGAGTTAAATACAATCCGGAAAGTTAAAATTAACGTTCGGTCTCAAACATCTCAAAATTATTTTGAAACGTGTGCATATGGGCCGGGTTTACATTAATTTAATAATACTTATAAAGTCTAGACTGCCGATTGTCCATAATAATGTAGTTTCAATTAGGGAAAATTTTCCTTTCGATTATAGCTTATATTTGATATTCTTAGATTAATATTTTGCCTGCGCAAATTTATTAATGTTATTCCACTTTAACAGCTTTCAAAAAATTAAATTATGTGTGTTCAGTGTGAGAAATTATTAACTATTCTGAAAGTAAAAGTTTTATACCTAAATATAAATATCACAAGTTAAAATTACCTAATCGAATATTAAACATTTCGAATTTGTAGCTTTTATTATTTATAAATTTAATGAATTTATTACATTATTAAAAAATAAATTTTAACCATTTTTTTTCTGTCACTGAAGTAGATTTGAATGGAGTTGAAATAACATGAATGACAACGAACTGACATTTCGAAGTCTTAATGATTTTTAGCCAGTTGATTTTTAACACTTCTATCGTTCAAAAAAATAATTAAATGATTTTAAATCATCCAATAATACCTATCTCAACTAAAAGGACAAGTTTATAGTTAGGACAAACATACTAGATTTCCACCAAATTGCTAGACAGTCCTATACGGGCAATACGATGATAAGACTATAAATGTTGATTATAGCTGGTTGTAATGGCCTAAGCCTTCACTAACATATAAGACCCTTAGCAGTACATACGATTATATAATATCCAGAAGGACCTGAGTCTATTACTGACTTAAGTCAATTTGGATCTTAAATATTAAGATCCAATTGTGTAAGAAAGCAAAGTTAAATGGTTTAAGTCAAAATTAAACTTATACCATTGGTGCAATGATTAATCCTAAAGCATACCAATTCCCGGATACATCCCGGAATGAATTTATTTGTGGCTCTGTTGGGATATGATTAGCAGAAAATTGGTGTAGAGGTCCATCGTAGGTATCCTAAAGGGGTCGTTTATGGAGTCCCTAGGATAATTGCGCAGACCTGATGTGATGGGCTTGTAGTCGAGAATGGACGCGTTTCTTCGTTAATAATTATTAAGTTGGCGTCATAAACATTTTATGGGTATGTTTATACTTGAGTAACAATGAACTTTGTTTATAAGTATATTATTATTAATTTTCAGGAGGGGAATTAATTTAATTTGAGGATGGTTTTTTTTTAAATTTAGTTCAAAAGAAGACAGTTTGTTATCATTAAAATTGCATGTGCAACCTTAATTTGATCTAGATTTAGTGTGAAAATAAGACATTGAACTAAACAATTTCAGTTTTTTTGGGGGTTTTTGGAAAAAAAACACAGCTTTACATCCTATACTTTGCCCCCCTTATAACTGAAGTATTTTTTTAAATTGTTGCTTTTCAATAATAAGAGCTACTGATTGCGACCCACGCAATTTAAGATAAAATTGTTTGAAAACATTTTTGTTTACAAATTAAATAAATAATGTTATTAAAAAATTCATTATTTCTATAGCGTTAAGAAAATACGATTCAAAATTATTATTTTTAATTAAATTTTGCGATGCAATAGTAATGATAGCTATGCAAATACTGAAGTGCCCATTATAATGGGTTTTTTTTTCATTATAATTATATCTTTCTAGAGATTAAAATACTTTCAGTCATGAATTTCAGCAAAACAATAGATGTGTTCACCCGTTACAGTTTTAATTGATGAGTATTTGAATGCACGTACCTTTTGTAAGCCTTGCAATAAAGAAAGCAAATACGCTATTTAATGAGGAATCTTACTCAAAAGGAGCATTTCTCTTGGTTGCTTTGGCAGAGTTGTAAAATACGCCCGTATGATTCTGAGTAAAATGTGATTTAAATACTTATTATATTAGGAATACCTTAAGAAAACATAGTTGAAAATTAAGTATTTCTAATTACCTTGCTTTTTTTTTAATTAGTAACATCAAACCACGATCCGCCTAGTAAAAATCTTCCATTTTCCTTTGTTAGGGATTTCTACTTTTAAATTTAATTTCCTAATGAAAAAAAAAACATTCAAGTCGATATAGAGATTTTTCTGTTACCATATATTCTTTTAATAGCAATTTTTTAAAAGAAGAAATACGTAAGAAAATACCTCTAATTAACTTTTTTTTTCATTTATTCATTCATATTGTATACGTTGACGCCAAATGGCAAACATGTTGTAAATATAATAAAACTCGTAAAATAGCTTCAAAGCAAATTACTTTATTTTAAGTTGCAGACACACATATGTAAAAGTTACTAACAAGGATTAAAAAAGAGATCAAATATTTTACATGACAAAAACAAAATATGTTAAAAACAGATAGTTTAAAAGGGTCAGAATCACTGACAACAACAGACTTTTATACAATCGCTTCGATCTCAATTCATTTAATTTCAATTAGCCAAGCCCTCGGTTACATGATATATAAAGAATTTCAACAAATATGACTATAACACTCATACACTTTTGCCAAACTATCAAAAAGGGAAAGTTTTTTTTCACTTACAAATCTTAAATTGATGTTTTGGGCGCTGCTTTAAACAGTTAAGAGTTGATTCAAATTTCTGTAATGATTTCCCTCCACGTGCATCGTTATCTTAATTAACCCTGCATTAAAACTACATTTTGAAAGGTAGTTTCTTAAAAAAATAGCAATTTTTTGTGAAACAAACACAGCTAGAGAAATTTTAATTGAATCGCTAATTGGGAAATATAATGGATAAAAAATAAATAAATATTGTAAAGATACAAAGATCTGTAACAAGAAACTGTTAATTGTGAAATACTTGGGCATGGTTAATTGCAACTTTATACGTATGTTTTTATAAATGCTACCATGTATAACAGTTATATTAATGTAAAATTAATTACATATGATTATAAGAAAATATTTTTGCAAAAAAACGCTTTTTTAGTTTAAATACTGTACATTTTATTTTTTAAATGTTATTTTATCAATTATTTACAAATTTATAATTTATTATAATATCAGTAGAAAAAAATATTTTAGGGGCTTCCTGTGTAAGGGCTGCTCCTCTAAAAACAAAATAAGATTTTTTTTTATAATCTTAAATTCAAAATATTTAATTGGATTTTATTGAATTCTATTTTTGAATTATTAAGGTAGGCGAATACCCCAAATTCTAAAATTTTTACTATTACTTTAATCTTTTCCAAATTTGGCATAGTGATTTCAAATATAATGAGCAATGCATTTTAGGCAATTTTTTATTATTTAAATATAATTGATTTATTTTAAACGGTGTTTTTCACCTAAAAAAAGGGGTTTACGCCAACACTTCTAGTATAAAGAGTTTTACATTAATTTACCTGAAATTTTTTACAGATGATATTTCAATATATATATCTGTGCCATGAACCTCTAACATCTGGTGTAAATATACAATATTTTTTTTAAATGTATAAGTGTAAGTTAATCGAAAAAAATCTTTTTTTGTGTGGTTAATTTATAACATTTTTCTTAATAACTTCTTTTGTTGTAATTTGTATGTAACTCTAGATTGTCATTGAATGCATCAGTTCAAAACGAAGAATTTAACACATAATTAATGTTCATAGGATGAAAATTCATTGTGGTAGACATGTTAGCGTAAATCTCTTTTTTTAGCAGAAAACCAGCGTTTAAAATAAGTAAATTATGTTTAAAGAAAAAAATCCTTAAATAGTATTATTCATTATATTTGAAATCACTATGCCAAATTTGGAAAAGATTAAAGCAATAGTAAAATTTTTAGAATTTGGGGGAATTTTGGGTATTAGCCTACCTTAAGAGTTCTAAAATCTTCTTACATATATACTTTGAACTAAAATTTTGCCCAAAAAAAACACGTTTTTGATAAACGCTAAAGGTATTTCCCATGTTTATCAAGTAACTTTTATATTTTTTAAGTTAACTTTATTTTTAATAACACAAAATTTTATTTAAAATTCATTATTAATAGTCATTAAACAAGTTTAAGACTCTGAATATATGTTTCTTGCATTTCATATTTTAATAATATTGACGTTAACGTATTTTTCATTTTTTTTTAAACTTAAATGTAATTTGCATCTATTGAAAATAATTTTGTGATGCAATAGTGTTAACGAAAATAAGTTATTTTAGATTTATTAAGTGCAAAACTGGAGGTCGGCTTCCAAAACAAGATCAGAATGTAAGAAGATTCTGAGGAAGGCCCTGGCCCACAAAGGGCTGTCGAGCCAATAAAGAAGAAGAAGAAGATTTATTAAAATTTATTACAAAGTTCAATACAGAGATGTAAATACAGGAAAACTTTAACAAATTTTAGAATAGTTGACTTGACAAACTCGTTAAAAATCTTTTTTAAAAAAATATTTAATACTCTATTTTAACAAAAAATACTTTAATGAAATGTATATAAATTCTTTTAATCAATGTTTTTGCATTTATATTATAAATAAACAGTATTTTTAAATTCTGAAATTCTAATAACAAATGGAAAAGTATGATGAATGTTTGATATTTTATGTGGTACAAAAGTTAGTTTGGCTTGGCTGTGTCAAGACACTAGTGGAAAACAATTAATATTTACAAACCAGAAATATCTCACTCCAGAAATATATTTTATTTACCTTCTTCAATATACAATTACCTATAAATATTGAATATATCTAGACAAAAGTAATATTATTCCTTAACAGAAATAAATATTACAATAATTGCAAAAAAAAATATGTTGTGATATTCAACTGTAATTTATATTCTTCTACATAAAACTTCAAAAAAAACCACCCCATACCAAAACCTTTCAATCACATTGACCAGAAGAAACAGAAGGCAAAAAAAGATTCAAACTCGATAAACCTAACGAAAAAAAGAACTCGGATTGTTTTCAAGAAATCCCCACATTATACATTAAAACCCTTAAAAAGAACCCAACAATAAATATTTACAAACCAGAAATATCTAACTCCAGAAACATGTTTTATTTACCTTCAATATACAATTATCTATGAAGAGTGAGTATATCTACACAGTAATATTAATCCTTTTATAACAGAAATAAATATTACAATAATTGAAAAAAAAGTTGTGATATTTAACTGTAATTTATATTCTTCTACATAAAACTTCCAAAACACGCCTCATACCAAAATCTTTCATTCACATTGACCTTAAGAAACAGAAGGCAAAAAAAGATTCTAACTCGATAAACCTAACAAAAAAACTCGGATTGTTTTCAAGAAATCCCCACATTATACATTAAAACCCTTAAAAAGAACAAACCAGAAATATCTAACTACAGAAATATATTTTATTTACCTTCAATATACAATTATCTATGAAGATTAAACATATCTAGACAAAAGTAATATTAATCATTTTATTACAAAAATAAATATTACAATAATTGGAAAAAAAGTTGTGTTATTCAACTGTAATATATATTCGTCTACATAAAACTTCAGAAACACGCCCTATTCCAAAACCTTTCAATCACATTGACCTTAAGAAACAGAAGGCAAAAAAAAAGATTCAAACTCGATAAACCTCACGAAAAAAACTCGAATTGTTTTCAAGGAATCACCACATTATACATTAAAACCCTAAAAAAAATCCAACCCAACAAATAAATAAATTATGTGTGTTTGAGATCGAGCCCTGAGCAAACCCCCATTCGTTTCGGTCAAGACTTTCCCCAACCAGCAACTTGAGTGCCATAGAATCAGGGCCAGGGAAGAGTTATGGGCTTTTGATTTGGTTAGTACCCTAGGGCACACCAGGGCCACATTGTAGAGGGGATTCTGTAATGGAAGTCAGGCCCCTTGGGGAGATTCGAACAGACAGCTTTCGGCAGGCGCGTGTGGTTGTCCTCTTGTCTGATGGGGTAGATCGAGGGAGTTAAAAAATGCTTCGAGGGGTGGTGAGAAACAAGGAGGGCTCTGTGGAGTTTTTACTTGTTACCTGTAAAAATAAAATAGTTTTTAATTACATCAATGTATATTTAAACACACGTTTAACCTAAGTACCAATTATGGAGAACTAGGAGAGACCGGGGCTAGTTTTCTATGTTTTATTCTTTTGATTGTAATTTTATTACTTTAATTTAATTTGAAGTAAAAAAAACGTCAGTGTCTTTCTTACATGAATATCTACAAAAAATCGTAACTACTTTTCCAAAAAGTAAATATACTTTTTGCAGCAAGTGCTAAAATGAAAACATGATGAGCTGGAAAACATGTCCCGTATAAGGGGTAAATTTTCCTTGACTGCCAAAAAGTGATGGGGCAAATTTTCCAACTATTTTTTTTTTAAAGATTTAGCATATTTGAAAAACATTTTGTTCTATACTTCTAGAAATGCACTTATATACCTCTGTTGTACGCTGTCATGGCGAAAATTGTGACCACTGAAGAAATTTAAAGCCCCAAATTTTTATTTTTTTAAATTGAAACATATTTGATTGTCATTTATTGCATTTGTTTGCAAGAGTTTATTGCATTTGTGTTTATTTATTATATATATTAATGTGGTTATGCAACAATTTTGCTTTAGCATAATTTTTACTGCGTAAGTAATTACATTTATCTCACTCTAGTGCACAACACATAGTACAAAAGACTATTATTTTCTACACATAGTACAAAAGACTATTATTTTCTACACATAGTACTAAACTATTACTTCGATTAATAAAAAAAAGATTGGTTGTTTATTTAGCAGGCATAAGTGAAATTTTACAATGAACGTAGTATACGGTTTTTATTCCTTACTTAATAAATAATTACAGCGATCATACAAGTGATGTTGCATTACAACAAAGCCAAATTTATTACCCTATAAGCTACAAAACTCATACATTTTACCTGAAAAATTATTCCTTAAACTAGAAAATTGTGCTTACAAACAGAAGCTCCAAAAGACTACTTATTTCAAAATAACACAAACTTTGTATACCAAGCTCCTACTTGTCTCACCCTTTTTAAGAAAGCGACAATCGTTTTGGAACTTTTTCCAGCGCTGTTTTAAATGGATCCGTATGTTTGTTGGAATTGTGTAAAAAGGATAATGGAAATATTGATAGTGCGTCACATCTTTGGCTTACACATTTTTAACTTTTTACTTGGTTATGTAAACTTCTTTTTCACTTCTGTATACAATATTTTCAAATTTGTAAATATTTTTTTTTTTTTTGCAAACGAAGCATTTTTGAACAAAAACAATCTTTGTTTAATCGTGTCGGTTTATAAAGGGTGTTACTCTATTTTGACTTTTAGCAATAGAAATACAATAATACTAAAAATTATGTGTTTTTATAAAAGAAAATATCTAAAAATATGTATAAAAATATATAAAATATACTTAAAAAAGTCACTTTAATTTAATTATGCTTCAGCTCAGTAAGTCTTGTAGCAGTACAAGTCGAAAAGTTTCATAACACACACAATACGGTTTTTTGTAACTAAATTAATTGAATGATGATTATATAATAAAAACCTACTAATTTTACTCACGAAAATAAAAACTATTTATATTTCAAGTTTTTTTTTATCTTTAAAACAGTAAAATAAATGCCATAATAAGTAACACAGTTCCATAATCTTCTTGGCTGGTGGTTCTATAAACACCTTTTATTGCACTTTCCAGCAAAGAATTTTTTAGAATATATTTTCAAAGTGATATCATGTGTACAAAAAAATCCTCAGAAACATTAAAATATGCCTCAATCTATCCATTTAATATATTTATTTATAAGTTAAATAGCATTTCAGTATCTCTACATTCCTATTTATATTTAGTAAAACGATTGAAAAGTGCATGAGGCATTCAAACTTACGTAACATTTTGGCATGCATCCATCTTTAACATAGTTTGTTCCATTAAAAAAATATATCTCATAGCTATGTATCCTATGGCAAACAATTCTTAACTATATGCTGCATCTAAATTATACGATTGCTCAAAAAATGTTAAGCGTTTCATTTAAAAATATAATATCAAAATATTTTGAGCTGTAAAAAGTTTATCGGGTTTTCTTATATTTTTGGAAGGAATCATAAATGTTTTTATTTTTTCCTGAAATTCATGGTACGTTATGTTTACTTTTTGAGCCTTAAAATCTTTGATACAAAACATCTATTTTTATGCAAGGAAAAAAATCGGAAGTGTTCGGGCTAAACTTAAGTACTGCAAATACTAGTTACTTAACCAAATCTAGCCTTAAACGTGCGAGTGCAAATATGCTCCTTAGCAGAAAAAAAGGAGTTCTGTCAAATATTATGAGATAGGACTTTGAACCTCTTTTAAAAGAAAGTACAGAAATAAATAAATTCTGTGGAATATATATTATCCTGGAGGTATAGATTTTACAGAAGAGTGCTATCTCGAAATAAAAAAATTGTATAGTAATTGTAAATTTGGTATTTTTTACTTATGTTTTATTAAAGTTTAACAATGAAAATGATGTTCGAATGAATCGTCACACACCTTCTCCGATAGAAATATGTCACAATATTTTTCCAAAAATACATTTTTATCAATATTATGCCTCTGGGTCAAAGCATAATTTAATATTTAAATTTGGTAGCACTAGTGTAGCCCTGTGAAAAGGTATTGTCGCTTATAGTTTATTCAAGATAAGGTGATGGTCGGAGTAAATATAATCACATGATATTTGGAGATATTAATTCCAAAACTGCAGAAGAGTAGCCAACGGTTTGACCTTTTTGTAACATGTGTGTGTTTTTTTTTTTAAGTTTCAGTTGGGTTGATGTTGTACCAGACCAGAAGTGCTGTGAAACCCACTGAGAATCGAAGTCAATGAAACTGTATAACTAATAAGTATTTCTAAACGTTATACTAGACAATGACCAAAAGAGCTTTGTGAATTGGCTTTCACCGTTAATCTTTAAATGAACTTGGCATTAAAATGAGGCAGTCGTACGAGAAAAAAAATTAAAGGTTTATGGTTTATCTGATTAGCTAATAGGGTATTTGACTAAATATTTTTATTAGCTTAAAAGGTTCTTATACCAAAAATATTAGACCCTTAATTTTTCTTTTTTTTCATATGCCCCATAAAAAGGCAGAAAAATGAATTTAAAAATAAGAATGAAAAATCGCTCCCGAAAACGCTTTCTGGCTGTCACGTGGTATCTGCGATGTCACTATGAACTATAAACAAACTTTGAAACATACATTGGAATCGATTTTAGGCAAATTTGAAATATACGCTTCTGTAAAACAGCCCTACATTTTCTCAATATTCATTATTTCAATAGTAATTGATTAAATCAAGTTTAATCAGAAAACAAAAAAAACTTACGCCGGTTTGTTAATAGTTCATAGTAACATCAGCCAAACCGACGTGTTTGTGATCACGTGAAAAAAAATGCAATTTTAAAACGATTTTTCTTAAATGATTTAAAGATTTATTTCGCAAAAATTATATAGTGACTAAAGTTATATAAATGACTTTAGAAGGTATTTTAGAGATACAGTCAAGTACCCTATTATGGGTTTCCCCGAGTACATTGAGACAGGCGTGCTCGTTAAATTTGTGGAGTACAGTGCCGAACACATTGCATTGGTTGGTTGATATACATATATTTTCAGGCTTGTGTGCTTGCTCAGAGAGCCGCTTATAAACCTTCGTCAAGTAAGACAGTCACAACACACACCCTCACACTCACATGCATACATATACGTAACAGATGCATCCCTCTATCACGTGTCAAGTCTTTTCCCAACCAGCAACTTGAGTGCTCTAGAATCAGGGCCCGGGAAGAGTTATGGGAAAAAAAACTCGAATTGTTTTCAAGGAATCACCACATTATACATTAAAACCCTAAAAAAAAATCCAACCCAACAAATAAATAAATGATGTGTGTTTGAGATCGAGCCCTGAGCAAACCCCATTCGTTTCGGTCAAGACTTTTCCCAACCAGCAACTTGAGTGCCCTAGAATCAGGGCCAGGGAAGAGTTATGGGCTTTTGATTTGGTTAGTACCCTAGGGCACACCAGGGCCACATTGTACAGGGAGAGGCAAAGAAAAGTGGCCCCGGTATAGAAAAAAGAATACGACAGAAATGTTGCCAAGTCAAAAACCAATACAAAAGCAGGTTTGCTGACTGAAGCTATTGATCGTTTCAATATTAAGCCCAAACAAACGCTTGGCGACTTATTTGCCGGCAACTACGCTACGGTTTTAGAAGCTAGTTGAAATGAAATATAAACAAGGCTTGTAAAACTGATCAAGAAAAGTTCCCACTAGTGATTATTTGATTGATTCGGTCGTTATTTATCCTAGAGAATCGGACCTTTTTGTTTTTGGTAATACAAAACATTCCAAATTGATTGCAAGACACAAAATTTGCATTATGGGACTTCTTTATACAATACGAACCAAGATCTGGACTCACCACTAGTCTTGAGTAGCTCTAATGTGAAGCTAATCCGATCTAACCAATGCAAAAAAAAGGTTTCAGTCGGCTTCCTGATTTTTCTCGCCAAGCATTTCTACGTATTCCCATCTCTAGATCAAGGCCACTTTTGTTTGCCTCACTCTGTAGAAGGGATTCTGTAATGGAAGTCTGGCCCCTTGGGGGGATTCGAACCGACATCTTTCGGCAGACGCGTGTGGTCGTCCTCTTGTCTGATGGGGTAGATCGGGGGAGTTAAAAAATGCGTCGTGGGATGGTGAGAAATAAGGAGGGCTCTGTGGAGTTTTTAATTGTTACCTGTAAATATAAAAAAAGTTTTTAATTACATAATTGCATATTGAAACACACGTATAAGCTAAGTACCAATAATGGAGAGCTAGGAGAGACCGGGGCTAGTTTTTTATGTTTCCTTCTTTTTGATTGTATATTTTTTACTTTAATTTAATTTGAAGTAAAAAAAAGACGTCAGTGTCTTTCTTACATGATTATCTACAAATCATCGTTACTACTTTACCAAGAAATTAATAAACTCGTTTGCAAAAAGTTGTAAAAGGAAAACATGATTAGCTGGAAGACGTGCCCCGCATAAGGGGTAAATTTTCCTTGACTGCCAAAAAGTGATGGGGCAAATTTTCCAACTATTTTTTTAAAGAGATTTGACACATTTGAAAAACATTTTGTTCTATACTTCTAGAAATGCACTTATATACAGTTGTACGCTGTCATAGCGGAAACTGTGACGACTGAAGAAATGTAAAGCCCCATTTTTTTGTACTTTTTTAAAGTGAAACATATTTGAATATCATCAAGAGTATGTTGCTATATTTAGTGGGGTTATGCAACATTTTATGCTTTAGCATAAGTTGTACTACGTAAGTAATTACATTTATCTCATTCAAGTGTACAACACATAGTACTAAAGACTATTATTTTCAACACATAGTACTTAATTATAACTTCGATTTAGAAAAATACGATTGGTTATTTATTTAGCAGGCATAAGTAAAATTTTACAATGAACGCAGCATCCGGTTTTTATTCCTACATTCCTTTCTTAACAAATAATTACAGCAATACCAGTGATTTTGTATTAGTCAAATTTTGTATTCTATAAACTGCAAAACTCATACAGTTTATCAGAAAAATTATTTTCTAAAGCGAAAATATATGCTTACAAACAGAAGCTCCAAAAGACTACTTATTTCAAAATAACACAAACTTTATATACCAAGCTTCCAACTTGTCTCACCCTTTTTAAGAAAGCGACAATCGTTTTGGAACTTTTTCCAGCGCTGTTTTAAATGGATCCGTATGTTTGTTGGAATTGTGTAAAAAGGATAATGGAAATATTGATAGTGCGTCACATCTTTGGCCTACACATTTTTAACTTTTTACTTGGTTATGTAAACTTCTTTTTCACTTCTGTATACAATATTCTTAAATTTGTAAATATTTTTTTTGCAAACGAAGCATTTTTGAACAAAAACAATCTTTGTTTAATCATGTCGGTTTATATAGGGAGTTACTCTATTTTGACTTTTAGCAATAGAAATACAATAATATTAAAATTATTTGTTTTTATAAAAGAAAATATCTAAAAATATGTATAAAAATATATAAAATATACTTAAAAAAGTAACTTTAATTTAATTATGCTTCAGCTCAGTAAGTCTCGCAGCAGTACAAGTCGAAAAGTTTCATAACACACATAATACGGTTTTTTGTAACTAAATTAATTGAATGATGATTATATAATAAAAACCTACTAATTTTACTCATGAAAAAAAATTATATTTCAAGGTTTTTTTATCTTTAAAACAGTAAAATAAATGCCATAATAACAACACAGTTCCATAATCTTCTTGGCTGGTGGTTCTATAAACACCTTTTATTGCACTTTCCAGCAAAGAATTTTTTAGAATATATTTTTAAAGTGATATCATGTGTACAAAAAAATCCTCATAAACATTAAAATATGCCTCAATCTATCCATTTAGTAGGGGTAAGTGGTGTACCTTGGACGTATGTGTACCTCGAACCTATGCTGATTCTAGCTCGATTAGCTTAGATATTGAAACAACACCACATGCAGTTAAAGTATTTGCTACCAGGGATCTCAGTGAAGTTCTATCTGTTTGTTTAAAAGGCCAATTTATTAAAGAGGTTTCGAAAAACTAAATTCACAGTTCAAAAGTAAATTTTTGTCAGATACTTTAGTGTAATTTTATACTCAAACATGTAGTATTTATTCAGAAACGATGGTTATGCAATATAAAGCAAAGTTTTAGCTATAAAACAGTGTGCTTGAAATTAAGTTAAGTCTAACCTTAGCTTGGTGATTAACTATTTTGTTTTTAATATCCAAGTGGTGTACCTCGAACCTAATACAAGTGGTGTACCTTGGACTGGTCCAAGGTACACTACTATAGGTCTTATGTGCTTCAGATTGTTGAAAACCTTTTTTAAAATTCAAGTAAATTCTTTCCTTTGAAAAATTAAGTATTTTAAGCTATTAATATGCAACCCTGATTTGTAAAATCTAGAAAAATGGAAATTTGTAAGAAATTTGGATATGATGTGATAAAGAATTTTTTGTAGTTAATTATTTAGATTTATGGAAGCCTATAAAATTTTTACCATATTGATATAATATAGAAAATAATTATTGCATGCTCATCTAAAAAGATATTTTTTATAATAAATATCTAAGCAGAACATCCTTTTTACGTTTAGGCCTAGTTGAATAAACATAGGGGGAAATATATTTGAGTTTTTTTTCAAATTTAAGACAGAAAGATAGCCAAATGTTTTTCTATGGCATGATATAACAGTTTAATGTTATGCTGCATTTTAACGAATACACCCGAAAAAGATTGCATTGCAACTGAAAAAGCCAAAAGGGCACTATAAAAACTAAGGCAATACAACCCCTTACTGAGCCAATTGACCTAACATAACCAATTACTACAATCTTTGCTAGAAATAAGAGTAGGTTGTAAAATGTATTTTTGAATTTTATGTGGCTAATAAATATTGGTTTTCGGACTGTAAATCGGGTCTCTATACCTATTAATAATTGGTCCAAGGTACACTACCGGTTGGACCAAGGTACACCGCCGGTGGTGTACCTTGGTCCTAATTACAATTTTCTGTATTTATTTTTTTAATAGTTGAAATCATTCAAATAACATGTTAAAATAAATATATGTTGTATATAACAACATAAAGTATTCAGTAAAAATATTTTTATTCACTTTTTGCAAGCAATTAAGAAAATAAAAATTGAAAAGTCAAAATAGGTCCGAGGTAACCCACCTTCCCCTATATTTATTTATAAGGTAAATAGCATTTCAGTATCTCTACATTCCTATTTATATTTAGTAAAACGATTGAAATGTGCATGAGGCATTCAAACTTACGTAACATTTTGGCATGCATCCATCTTTAACATAGTTTGACCCATTAAAAAAATATATCTCATAGCTATGTATCCTAGGGCAAACAATTCTTAACTATATGCTGCATCTAAATTATACGATTGCTAAAAAAATGTTAAGTGTTTCATTTAAAAATATAATATCAAAATATTTTTCCCTGCAAAAAGTTTATCGGGTTATCTTATATTTTTGGAAAGAATCATAAATGCTTTTTTATATAAATTCACGGTACGTATTATGCTTACTTTTTGGGCCTAAACATCTTTGATACAAAAAATCTATTTTAATGCAAGGGAAAAAATGGGAAGTGTTCGGGCGAAACTTAAGTACTGCAGTTTGCTAGTTATTTAACCAAATAGTCTTAAACGTGCGTGTGCAAACATAGCCCTTAGCAGAAAAAAAGTAGTACTGCCCAATATTATGAGATAGGACTTCGAACGTCTTTTATAAGAAAGTACAGAAATAAATTCTGTTAAATATATTATTCTGGAGGTATAGATATTAGAGAAGAGTGCTGTCTCGAAATAAAAAAATATATATATTCTTGGTAAATTTTGTCTTTTAACTTATGTTTTATTAAAGTTTAACAATTAAAAAAAATATAAGAATGAATCACAACACACCTTCTCCGCTAGAAATCTGTTACAATCTGAGCCTCAAATACATTTTTATCGATATTATGCTTCTGGGTCAGAGCATAATTTAACATTTAAATTTATTGGCACTAGTGTCGCCTAGTGGAAAGGTATTGTTGCTTAGTTTATTCGAGATAAAGTGACAGAGTCGGAGTAAATAGAATCGCCTAGAAGTACGGTGAAACCCGCTAAGAATCAACAGGCTCGTTTACATGAGCCATCGAATCCATGGATTGAAGAGCAAACTCAGTACTTTCAAACTCAGTACCTCAAACTTTCTACGTTAGGATCTTTTATTGAACTTGGCAATAAAATGAGGTGGTCTTACGAGCAAAAATGTAAAGTGTATGGTTTATCTGATTAGCTAATTATGGGTTTCCCCGAGTACATTGAGAAAGGCGTACTCGTTAAATTTGTGGAGTACATAGTCCCGAACGCATTGAAGAACGATGTCGCTAGAAGTCCAGTTGGGTGCCTGCTCAAGGTTCGACCGCATCACCTGACCGTGGTTCAAAATTACTGGGCGTAATTTGGCTGTGTTAGAGCTAATTAAGGTAGCAAATAGAATGAACAACAGGTTAGGTTTGAATTATCGTCGCACTAGAGCTACACGAGGGCTATTAGCTCCAGGCGTCGTAGTTTAGAACCACAGTCAAGTGAAGAACCGACACCTGAGTAGGCACCCAACGCAACCGTTAAGGGCGACGTCGTACGCTGAATGGACTTCAGGAAAATTATTAAATTACCAAAATATATCTATGACAGTTGCACTCTAGCTAGGAGGGGCCCGGGTGACCTAGTCATTATGATAGCAGACCATTATGCTAACAGTCTGCGCATTGTACCAGATGCGGGTTCGATCCCCGCCTTGTTCTGGGTGTAATTTCTCTCTGTGTTCCATTAAAAATTTTATATGTGTCTGTCTTACTTGACAAATGTATAGAAGTTGCTTTCTGATCATGCACGCAAGCCAGATATACGTGTACAAACCAACCAACTCTACCTAGGTTAACAAATTCAAATGATCTATTTGTTATTAAAACTCCACAGATTAGAATCGTTCTCTACCAATTCCAAATACTATTTTTAAATTAAATAATCAATAGAAAAACAACAAGGAAAGCTTTTAATTGGAAACCTTTTTTGTGCTGCAGACTTCAATTTAATTCAGACACAATTAACTCCAATTTAATTAATATCTCTAAATTCTTTTCCCTTTGCTGAAGTCCACGTTGTTTGAATTTCTTTAAAATAAAACAAAGGCGTTTTATAATAACACTGTAGTGTTAACTCGCCTAAATTTTTTCCTTATATTTGCTTTACTGAGAAAATAAAAAGGTCTTGCTTTCAATGTAAACATTTATATACATTATCTCAACTATAGTTGTTGAGATGTTTTTAATTTAGTTTAGTTTTTATTCTAATTTAATTGCAAATGAGACAAGATAAAAAAGAGAATTTAATGTACTTATCAATTTAACAGAACCTGTTAATGAGACCCTTTCATATATAATGCAAAACAAACTTGAAAAAGTTAATTGTATTTTTCATAGAGCTTCAGAAGGCAAAAAGTAATTTATTTATTTCAATTAGTGAAATTGATTCTCATTTCTAAATTCAGATTTTTTTTTTTAATTTTGCTGAAACAGAAACAAAAATTATTGATTGTATCAAGTTGTTTCTCATTCAATGCCATGTATGAGTTTATTTATAGAAAACCTACAGAATAATTTTTTCGTTTATTTTGTGTTTCCCAATTATCAAGAAGGCTAATTTGGAAACACACTTTTCTGTAACAAGTCTGTCAAACTCAAGAAAAAATTCAACAAATTAAAAGGGTTATTTAAGATTAAACAGGAAAATATTATTTCTAATAGAATTAACTGTATTGTTCAAACCTAGGCAACTTGATAAATTTCAAACTAAATAATAGCTCTAGAGCGACAATTATTCAACTAAATTAAACTGAATTGATAATCAAGCCCCAACAATAAACGATTTTGTGATGTCAGTGTGAGGAAGGGACTACAAGTTTGGAAGGCCAATCCGGCGGTTCAATGGTTAGGGAGCCACTGGGTCGGGCTCTAATCCCGATAAGTCATATATGTTTGTGTTTGTCGACTATATGCGGAGTGCGTTCTCGTTAAATCTGTTGAAATGGCGTAAAAGTCCAGTGGGTGGCCATTGCGCAGTTTCCCACGGGTACAGGTCCCTGGAGACTATTTCCCTACCCCGTCAGGGACATTTCTAAATTGTTGAGAAGGCGCCAGACAGATGACAGCATCTGTCACGTATGTGTGTGTTGTGTCCGTCTTACTTGACGAAGGTTTGCAAGCGGGTCCCTGACAAAGCACACAAGCCTGAAAATATATGTCTACCTACCAACCTTTCAAACAACCAACCAACGTTTGGAAACGAAATTCGAGGGAAGTGGTGGAAATGGTTATACATTTGTAGTTACATTTTTTGCCGTTTTAGTCAAGTAGCGTTCGATACAGTGAAGACCATCCAATCACTTTCACCCGTGATGCCAAAAATATGGTACAATAGTTTTTATTCCGTGCGGCCATTAACTGACGTACTTTCTATATGTACCAGTACTAAGTAACGTATTATATTAAAGTGTTGGAGTTCATATAGAGATGAGCGTGTCTAACCCAGATGTCCAACTCAAAAACAAATCACTTGATCCTGTATCCCTGCGGGGTCGCTAACAATTAATGCGTATGCTAAGGAAAACTAGCGATTAATTGTCAAACTAATCACTAAGAATGGGCACACATAAACAATGGACTAGCTCTGTCATATTGATCCAATGACTATATAAAAGTGTACTTGAGTAGATCGTAACAGAAAGGAATTAAACTAGGGTAGACTGACCAGTGGGTGAACAGGCCCCAGTGAATGAACAGTTGGTAAATATAATTAAAAAATACGGATTGAAAATCTTTCCACCAGATGGATTGGCAACACTGACTTCCTCCCATCTAGTAGGATGCTCTCTGACCTATGGTTGGCTTTCCTGGTCATTATGTCTTGGTACTTATTCACTGGCGAACACCGTGCCTTAAAAGTTCATTCACTGGTTAGTCTACCCTACACAATGATTTAATATTATGATTTTTTTTAGAATATTTATTATACGCAAGACATCAGAACGCCTGAATTGTTCGTAATTGTTTGGTTCATAGAGTTAGAAAGGAGGAATCTATCATTTCAAATGGTTTGAAGCTGAACTGTCAGGTTTTTCGAGCTACTGCGCATAATATACTGGTTTTTTTGAGCTACTGCGCATAACATAGTAACCGAAACTGGCCCAGATGTCTCCCAAGATGCACCGCTATAGCTTGCTTCTTTTGTGCGTTACTGCGCACATTCATGTACCGCTCTATTCTCTTTCCTAACTCTATGATTTGGCTGGACTTAGGTTAGGTTACGAGGTCGACCCCTGGTCAGAGGCACCCAATTGAATTTCGAGTAACAACATCTCTAAAGCCGTAAGGATATGGACTTCAAAAATTTACCGAGCACGTCTGTCTCAGTGTACTCGGGGGATCCCGTAATTAAATCGATGTTATCGTTTTATATTTTTGCCATAAAATATCCGTCTATGTGATGTGGCTGGTTTAAAACGTGAAAAATATTCGATAAACTAATATATTTATTCAATTTTTTCTTCGCAGATTTTTTTTTACAAAATTCATGCAAAGTGCTGCAGTTTTTCGAGAAATCGAATAAAACCTCCCATTTTAAAAAATAGATTTTTTTCAGCGAATCTTTGCATACTTCTGAATGTTCTAGAAGTTTTCTTTGGGAGAGACATAAAAGTATATGATCTCTGATTTCGGACACCCAGTCATCTATTTTAGTTGTTGCCATTTTCACAGTGTTAAAAATGAATTTCCCTTGGGAAACTCACGCAGTTTCCTAAAATCCTTTCTACAAACCAAATAGAAAAAATTGTCGACGGAGAAACATGAACCCAGACATAAAAACGCATAATCCAATATGGCGGAAGAGCCATCCACCACAGATGATGACCACACACCAACGCATTCAAAGACACATAAAATACGAAGAGACCACCAGCACACTGTGCTATTTTAGTATGAAATAAATGTATCTAAAGCTATACTTAAATTTTTTCCTTGAAATTTCAGGTAACTACTAATTACTTCATTTTCATACAGTGCAGTTGAAAGCATATTCCAATTGGCTACGAGCATCATTAGAACAGCGGTGTTTATTGGTACAAAGGATCAGCATTAGAACCACAGCCCCACCAACCTGCAAACTTAATTTTAAAAATTATGTAAAAGCGAATATTAAAATATCAACCTTCACTGAATAAAATTTTCAGTATTGAATCAATGAAAATTTATATCAATCTTCACAGCTTTTAAACGTTTTTTCCCCCTAAATATTGTAGTTGGAACCTGCAAAATCTGAATATTCCCCAAAACTGAAAGTCATTTTTGGCACGATCTAGGCGGCTCTCGATCTCAATTTTGAGCTGTATGTAGACGTGTTCTACTGTTGTAAGTAGTTTGACAAATTAAAATTAATTCCATTCAAGTTGGAGAATACATCTTTTCTAAGCTGATGAGGTATCGAAATGAGGCTAGAATGTGTGGCTCAAGATATATTGCTACTAAACAGAAATTAGAATTATGCAGATCCAGGTCACTTTAGACCATCTGAGAGTAAATTAATTAAACAGTCATTTACTTACGATAATTTAACTTAAGAAACGACCTAGAAAATGAAACTCATTTACTTAAAAATATCAGAAACAACTTTATCAAACAAACTCAGCAGTTGTCCTTTTTCTAAGACAGATTCATTTTTTTACGAAATTCGAGTTTATTTTCTCTTCTATACGTTCGCGCCTCGTGTTTTTATGTGTATTTTTTAGCATTCAGTTTCAACAGAAATAATATTATGCCATCATGGGAGCGATGCAATGGTTTCTGGTCATTCATGATACATTGAAGCCGGGGAAATCTATTGAAATGTTTAAAGGGGATGGGCATTGTTTACATATTTTAGTCTGTTCAGGGAGTATTCTGATTTTAAGTATATGTATTGAATGAAAGGCGTAAAATATACTGTTCGTATTGCGTCGATTTATAAAAAAATATCGTTATAGAGCGAGAGCCCAGGGCCCCTAGACCCAAATCATTTTTTTAAAGGATGAAATGTATCGGATTAGGTTCGGTTTTCATATAATTTCAGTGTATGAATACCCGCAAGAGTGGAGCGACGGCCAGTTTTCAGGTATCGGGTGCAAAAAGTAGGTAAATTATAAGTTAGCTTAAGTCATTTTTTAAAGGCTGATTTTAAGTATGTTTTAGAAAATAATGTTAAAAGTTAATAATAAATTTGCCAGACACTTTCCATCGGCTAAAACTTTTCCCAGACGCTTTAAATGTCCCTGTCAAGTTCAGACTTCGTCCCACGCATCTTGTGGCGCGATATGACTCGACGTATTTTCTAAATAAACAAAAATTAATCAAATCGAAATGAAAATATTTCTTCGTTTTCATTGATTATCGACTCAGCTTTATTTATGGCACCATACACGCAACAAACAATTACACATTCACCAAAAATTTATTAAAAAAATACGCTGGAATATTGTAATTTCGTTTTAAATAAATTTTGTTTAGTTAGAAAATACGTAGCGCCATATCACGCCACAAGATGCGTGGGACAAAGTCTGAACTTGACAAGGATATTTAAAGCGTCTGGGAAAAGTTTCGACAGACAGAAAATGTCTGACAAAATTTATTATTCACTTTTAACAATATTTCTAAAAATACGTAAAAATCGGCCACAGACTATCGTTTGGTTTAGAAATCCTGCTCGACTCTTTTTCCCCTAATGGGGATTTTGGCATTCCATGGATTCGATGGCTAATGTAAACGCGCCTTGTCTGACTTGACAAAACCATTCCTAAGACACATTTTATCTGACAAAAAAATCTCTTTTTTTAAAGTAATTCTACTCACTAATCTGGTAATTACCACCGGGGCACTTTTCGAGAGATTTTTAAATTAATATCTTAATTGATAGCCCTAGTGTACAAATTATATCAACCAGTTAACTAAGCATTTGAATTTTGACATTTTGGAATATGCAAATTAAGCTACTAATCTTAACAACTTCACATGGAGCATTATATATAAATATCAGTAGCATTTTTGCTTTTTTAAACGACGACTTCTGTAGCTGGAGTTAGTCAAGAAGTCCGTGTGGCCATGAAAAAGGATGACTGCGTGCAAGCTGCTTAATATTTGGTCTTCGACTGCCTTGTGAGTATATTGCGTATTTTTTTGTAAAATATTAATGTGGAATATGTATTTTAATTTTTTGAATTAATTAGATATTACAATAGAATACAACTTGTCTTTTTGAGTATTTAAATAAATTTAAGATTTGACGAATTATATTTTTAATCTTTTGGGATTTCATTGAAATATGGCTTTTGTTAGGAAAATCCGTAATAAATCGTCGCGATATGCAATTTGGTAATTAAATTGATACTTCAAAACGCCTTTTACTGAAATACTTTTTACTCTAAAACTTTAAGACGGTTTTCCACAAATATTTTTAATGGCCCATCTTGTAACAATTTTACAATTGCCTGTTAAACTTTCATAGGTACGATTCCCGTTCATCTTGTATATCTGCTGGTTTCGTTCTAGGTTCTGATGTTGGAATAAATGAAAAGTTTTCTTCAAAAGGACGCAAGTGATATGAACCCTCTAGTACCTGCAGTACTACTCGGAAGACGTTTGCCATCGCCCAACAAGACTCTCTGCTGGTCAGTATAAAATTTCTGATTTTTGGCCCGGGATGGGCCTGTTGGCCCATCCCATGGGCGGATGGTTCACGAGACTAGCCGTTTGGCTAGTCTCGTGAACCATTCGCCCAATTCTTATGAAGTTAT
This sequence comes from Hylyphantes graminicola, assembly GCA_023701765.1. Classification (NCBI taxonomy): domain Eukaryota; kingdom Metazoa; phylum Arthropoda; class Arachnida; order Araneae; family Linyphiidae; genus Hylyphantes; species Hylyphantes graminicola. The sequence continues at coordinate 54,713,705 of CM043114.1, read as the reverse complement.
AGAGTTAAAATATGGCAAGTGTAAGATATTGCTTAAACTTTCTGCACTTTAACTCTTTACTTTAGTTTAATCAAATGCTGCTTGGTTAATTTAATCCTCGTATATTCGATTAACTGAGATTAAATTCTATGGAATTTCATAACTGCTTTTTTTTCAACATATTTAGGATTTAGAAACTTTATGATAATGTTTACTAAATCTTTTTAACTACTTGCACGTGTTTGTAGTATTACCTTATGGTTAGTACAAACTATAAAAGCATTTTTAATTTTAGTGTTTGACGATTTCCAAGTGTGTTCATAAGGAAAGAGCCGATGACATTTTCCTACAATTTTTTTAAATTTAAAACTTAATTTGTTTATCCAAAGGTTTTTAGTCTTTCTGCTTATCAAACCGAGTGTCACGGTCGGGATGGTAGTAGTTATTTTGGAAAGTACAAATTGTTTCCGTTAATTACCAAATGACTGTGAAGACAATTAAAACAAAGTTTTAACTTGATACAAATCTTAAGGTGATAACCCCTCTGGTTACTGAATCGGAGAGCGAATAGAGTAAAGCCAAACGATGCCTTTTTAGTAGTCTTTCTGTAGGATTTTTAATGCTTAATTTTCTGAATATTTTTGTTTTTATTTGCAAAATACTTCTCTTCGCAACAATTGCTACTGGCTGAGGATATCTGCATTAGAAGAATCTAAAAGTTAAGTTGGAGTTCTGGAGATGCCACAACGAATCTAGAGAACATGGTCAAGACTGAATATTTTTAACGTATGATATTGTACTACAAAATGTTAATATGTACTAGAGTTTCAAAATTGTTTCTTTGTAAATGTTGAGATTGTTTCTATTGTATTAAAGTATCATTACTCTTCTATCCTGTCTCACTAGTTTTGCTTTAAGACATGTCAGTGTGTTGGAAAACTGATAAAGTTTCCTTGAAATCTAATTTGTAAAATTGATGGGTTAGGTAACGGAACTAATAGTTAGGAAGTAATTCAGTAACTTTAGATGAAGTGAAGCTTAGTAAAAACATGTTTTGATTTAAGCTTTTATTCTTATTTTTCAATAACTTAATACTTAAAGTTTTTTTTTTATATTAAACTTTGACACTCTTCTAATCTATAATAAACACCAAAATCCGCAAAAGTATCGAACACTGAAGAATTTATTGTATTTTAAGGAAAGGATTTTATTATCAAATATAAAACATTGCAAGTTTGCTTGAAATTGAGCAGTATTATGAAGTTATGATTAAAAGCAACTACAGTAAAATTTTTATTTATCATGATACTTAAATCTGTTGAAGTGGTAGATTGAATAATTAGTATGAAATGGTTCAAAAACAATCACTTCCATAAGTAAATTCTATACTTAATGGTTACTGTAGCTCTAAATTACATCCCCCTCCCCTTCACAAATTGTCTCAGCTTAGTTCTAGTGCGACGATAATGAAACACAAATTTCAGTTGTTACAGTTAAATTAATATTTTGAAACATTATTTTGTTGAGATGCATTTTAAATATTTATAGAAAAACGTGGAAGTGTGTAACTAATCATAATAATTAAAAATAAACTGTTCATACAAATTTCTGAAATAAGTTTTCTTTAAGCCAAATGCTCAAATATTTCAAAAAATTATTTTAAAACCAAATTAAACTCAAACACACTTCTCATGATCGGAAGCTGCCCGATTCCAATATAGGCTAAAGCATTAACTCGAGTGACGTATCCAAAAGGATTAAGATTTGAGTGGGTGGGAAAAATCTCTAGGGCAAAGACCCTTATATTAAAAAAAAAACTTTTTGTCAATTTTCTACGTGTGTGCAAACATTCCCCCCTTTTACTTAGCACCATCTGCTTGTGAATTCCAGTGGTGAGGGAGAAATACTGGGCTTATCTGTATGGGGGAAGTGGGGAGATGGATCTTATTTGGAACCACTTTCTAAGTGATAGGAGATTGCTAGAAAAAAAGTGTCTGGGGTGCTACTAGACATACTAGACCGTAGACGCTTTTTTGAGTAATGGAACGAGACTTGAAGGGTAGAACAGTTGGCAAACATCGATATTTTATTTTTACATAAGGTACTTAGTTTACAATTAAAATAACACCTAAAATGGCAAGAAGATTTAAGCAAATGATAACACAATTTAGCCCTCTAAGGAATATAAACCAGTCTCCTGACGACAGGTTTGCTAAAAACAAATTTTTTAATTTTATAAATTTGATAATTTAATTATATTTTGAAACCTAAAACGTGGAGGGATCATATATAAGCTTCTACTACAGATTTTTTTAATAATTAAGCTATATAACATTTTAAGTTAAAAGTATTTACTCGTGTAGTAAAAACATTACATTTTAGATAATTAACTTATCACTCAGAGAGATAGTTTGTTAGTTTCTTGTCAATTTTAGAAGCAAAAACATCTTTGACGACATTCTTATAATTACTATTTTTAATTTTACTATAAAGGCAAACTGTTAGACATAATTTGTTATGAAATTTTGATACCCGTTTGCTTTTGAAGCTCAGCAAACTTCACATTTAATAAGTTTTTTCTGTCTTGCATTGTAAAATAAGAAAATTTGACTAAAAAATTGTGTTTTATGTGGTGAATCTTTAGAATTTGGTAATTTACTGACAATACACTTAAACATTGCTATAAAGTTTAGTGATATATAGCTGGCTTAATGTCTGAGTGATCAGGAAGCTGACCAGGCAAACATAAGGTCCTAAGTTCGAATCCTTGTATGAATAGTTGTGTTGTATGTTTGTCTGAATTAGTCATGACTGCGGCCTATGTGCTAGTTAAATTTGTGGATTCAACTCTCCAACGACAGCAATATGACACCCCTAGTTTGCTTAGGGTACCTCTCAGGTGTCGTCACATCACCAGGGTACAAAATTATGAGTCGCCTTTAATTTCGTTTAAGCTCCTCATTGAGGCTAGAAATAAACATACAACCTACATTCACAGTGATATATTTTTTGGTCACTAATAGAAATTTACAAAACTTTTTTTTTTAAATAAAACTATATATTTTCAATACCAATACGCGAACTACAATTTAAACTTCACAAGCAATTACAAATACCATTCTGGGGTTTTATAACCAAACATATTCCCCAACCCGTGTGGGAATCATCACACTCTGAACACTTGCCAAACATACCAAACAGCCAAAAGAAACAACACTAAAAAACCACACTTAAAAAATCCCCTACAGCCCCTCCCACAACAACAAATTACAATGACTTTCTCCGCCGTCGAAAAACATGTCCCCGTTTCCCAACTCAATTTTCCCTCTCTGTTCAGTTTGTTGTTTTGAAAAAAATGTAACTAAACTTTGAATAGAATCAATACCACCTAGATTAGAAGGCCGAAGAACTAAGCAACACAACGTCACACTAGCAGACCAATTTTGATCTGTTGACCAATAACTTCGCATCTTAAAGATGACGTCGCATATTGATTCATCTTATCTTAAAAATTTATTCAAATACAAGATCCAGTCACGAATGATCATTGGTCAAAACCACAGAATCGGTCCACTAATATGATGTCAAGCATTTAGTTCGCCGGCCTTCTTATCTAGGTGGTATTGATAGAATACGTTTTAAAAGTTAGCTTTATAATATTGGTCGGGTAAAACGAGTACAGTGATTGGCACCCTCACAGTGATTGGCCCCCTCATTCATTATTGAAAATAAGATGTTAAAGCCCAAAATAGGTGCGACAAAGGTTTTTAAAATTTCCGCCATTAGCGATTGCCATGTTGGCAACAGTGCACCAACAATCGGAAAAGCAATATGACCGCTTAAGAAATATGCCTCAATGTCAACGGGGGGCCAATCACTATCTTGCAGAGGCCAATCACTGTATTTGTTACCCTATGTATTGTAATTTGAGTTCACTGTGATTTAACTTGCGTTACAGATAACAATCAAAGTTTGATAATTACAGTATACATGTTTATATTACCTTCGGAAATATCCAGGTTCGCGAATGTGATGCAATACTTTTAAGTTTTAGAATTGAAATCCCTCTTTGCTTTCAGTAACCATTAAAAACTCGCGTAACGCCATAACTGATGGTTAAACTAGATAAATTATCACACTAAAAGTAGAAGTAAAAAGTGGTGAATTTATTAATTTAAATATCCAGGGAAGTAATTCATAGGATGATAGTTATTAAATTGAATATTCAAATTTCAAAACATGAATATAGAATTTAAATATTTATATATTGTAATTCAATGCCAATCTTTACTAAGTTGAAGTAAAGAGTGACAGGTATATGATATTAATATTCAATACAATAATTTAAATATTAATTTGAATATTCAAATTCCAATACATGACTATATTGTTTAAATATTTATATATTGAAATTTCTAATTAATATATCCGTCCTTTTTTACTAAGTCGAAGTATGGTGGAAACGCGTCAATTTAAAATTTCAATATGAATTTATACGCTGCTATTTTCGCATTAAAATATTTTTAAATTAATGTTTAGTTAATGTGTATCTAAATATATACCAATATAAACATTTATTGCGTTTCTATCTGCACAATAATATCTATTGTGAATAAATAAAAAAAATACTGTTAATTGTGTAAAATAATGTAAATTTTAATCCGTGGGGTAACTTTCACATAGCCCCTTTGGGCACCATTCAATGGTGATAGTACAATGAAAATAATTCTTGATAGGTTAGAATGCCCAAGAATTATTTTCATTGTAAGTGAACAGGCCCCAGTGAATGAACATTTGGAAAATATAATTAAAAAATAAGGATAGAAAATCATTCCACTAGATGAATTGGCAAACTGATTTCCTCTCATGTAGTAGGGAGTTATCTGACATGATTGGTTGTCCTGGTCATTATATCCTGGTGTTCATTCACTGGCGAACGCAGCGCCTTAAACGTTCATTCACTGGTTAGTCATCCCTAATATCAGTTACAGCTTTGTCGCTCCATCGAATCCAGTTTAAAAGAGAAAACCAAAGGAGGACCATCATTAAAACAACACACATGAAACGAACAGCCTCCTAAGAAATAAAACAGCCGACAACCGAGCGAGCAATTTTATTAGGAAAGATGCCATCGCCCCTCGCCAAGCCGGAATGCGAGATAGAGGGATATAAATATTAAACACCCCGACATGGATGCCTCAATAAAAAAGGCTAACCCTGGAATAACTGTCCGTTTTAAAGTCTGAATTTACCCTAATGAGTGCAGCGCGCTACTGGGAAAGGTTTGTGTCATTACCAAGTTCCTGAAAGGTTTGGTGGAAAGGAGATCTCGCTTTTGAATCTGTAATGTTTATATCTGCAGGGGCTGTGTGGAAAAGTTTTAGAGCGGGGAGTTATGGTATTTTAATTTCGGGGAATATGGTCTGCGTTTTCTGATTTTGTTGCGGTTCTGACTTGCAAATGGGAATTAAGGTAAATATGTGGTGCAGATAAAGAAGCGATTATGTGGCGTTCATTGGTAGTGTTTGATCAAAAATGTGAATATTTTTGATGAAGTAAATATTAAGTTTTTTGAAGAAGTATAAAAATTTACATTAAAACTAAAGTACACACATAGTATTGGTACATTATGTAAGCCATTGAAGCACACACAAATAATCCTCAATGTTGTCTTAAACCCATTTTAAACAAATTTTGATGTATTAGCAGATGTTTTTACATATAACAGAAAGATTTATATACAAGAAAATTTATCTTAACCCTGGAATAACTGTCCGTTTTAAAATCTGAATTTGCCCTAATGAGTGCAGCGCGCTACTGGGAAAGGTTTGTGTCATTACCAAGTTCCTGAAAGGTTTGGTGGAAAGGAGATCTCGCTTTTGAATCTGTAATGTTTATATCTGTAGGGGCTGTGTGGAAAAGTTTTAGAGCGGGGAGTTATGGTATTTTAATTTCGGGGAATATGGTCTGCGTTTTCTGATTTTGTTGCGGTTCTGACTTGCAAATGGGAATTAAAGGAAATATGTGGTGCAGATAAAGAAGCGATTATGTGGCATTCATTGGTAGTGTTTGATCAAAATGTGAATATTTTTGATGAAGTAAATATTAAGTTTTTTGAAGAAGTATAAAAATTTACATTAAAACTAAAGTACACACATAGTTACGGTACCTTATGTAAGCCATTGAAGCACACACAAATAATCAATGTTGTCTTAAGCCCATTTTAGATAAATTTTGAAGCATTAGCAGATGTTTTTGCATATAACAGAAAGATTTATATACAAAGAGTTATATACAAGGTTATCTTAACCCTATAAAAACAAACTTTTTTTTACTTTTAACTACAAAAATGGGTTAATATTCTCATAGTTCATACGACATATTCTCATACTCATAGGTTTTTTTGCTTGTAAAAATTGCTTTGAAACCATCATTTTAACTTATTAAACACCTGACTTTTTCAAACCGGAAATTAATTTAAAGAAAAATTAAATTTTATTTGAGAAAATTTATTATTTATTATTTATAGGAACAATTTTTTTTTTTAGTTTGTGAAAAATTTATTTAAATCGAATTAGATAATATCACTGGCAGCTTAACCCTACAAATAGAAACCTACCTGTGATAAATATCTACCCGAATTCGTAGTTTTAGAGTTACATTATTAAATTCGTACTTAAAAAACTGTAGCATTATTTTAAATAAATAGTTTACCACTCTTATTTTAACTTTTGGGCTAGCATTAATAACAAGTCATGTTTGAAGTACTTGAATTATCTTGCTCCTTTAAACAGCTTCTATTTACAGTTTTTAAACACAAACGGAAAATATGTTTGAACCCTAACAATCAGAATAAATTTAGAAAGTCAACGTCTCAAACATCATAGCCTCTCCCACGTAAATCTCAATCACAATACAAAGCACAACGCAACATTAAACACGAGTCTAACAATAAACTTTCACAACTCTTTCAGTCCTCGCTTTCAATTCAAATCAAAATCCCGCCGCACAGCAACCAAATAAAAAAAAACATCACGGCATCACACATACAAAACTTTGAAAAAAAATCGCATAACAGCTTTTTTATTGCTTCCTAATTGCATTATATCCCCTGGGTTCCGAGACTTTCCACCCTGTGTCTTTTTTACGAGCCATTCTGAGATTCGCGCTTGGAATATGCCTTCCTTGCCACAGTGAATTGATGGCAAGAACTCTAGGGGTCGGGTATTTAAGGGCAGGAAGCTGTCCTGGTGAGAACTCTTGAAGCGGCTATAATAGTTACTTCGATAGTGGTACAACAATACTGACATACAATGTACATTTTCCTTCATAATGCTGATGTGGTGCTAGTACTTGTATCCGACAGATCAAGGAGTTAAAAACTAAAAAAAAAAATATTTCGATATAAAATGAGTTTATTGTTTTGATGAGTTTACCGAATTTTCAGAATGCATTTTAGAGTGACCAGAAGTACTATATTTCCCAGTACAGTTTAGTTTTTTTTATCCAACTATTTTGCTATAAAAGGTATGCAAAATTCCCCGTTTTATATGTTTACAAGTCTTTAAATACAAATAAATAAAAAAAATAAACAAAAAATAATAGTAAATAAAATAATATATGACAATTTAATGATGATTTTGTAGTAGGGTAGTAAATCACTAAAAAAAAACTGTTCAGGCTATAATTCACTATGCCATTAATTTACAATGGCAAGAAATATGTATTTTTTTAACAAAATAAATTGATAACAAGAACTCTTAGAGTTCATGACTTAGGAAGCCACCCTGATGAGTTATATTAAAGCGGGCCATGTAGTTACTTCGATTGTACGGCATTATTGACAAGCTTGAAGATTATAGGGGGATTATAATAAAGAGTTAGAATCAATAAACGCTGTAAATTAAAGTTGTAACCTTATGAACCTTTGAAGTGAGGAAGTAAGCCCATTAAAGTAATTATCTTTGTTTTAGTAATTTACCAAGAAAAAAAGAATTGCAAAACGGCATAAATGTATACATAAACTATAAAAACTAATTACGTTTACGTGTTAGCAATCAAACATTTCCACAATATAAAAACTTCAAAGTATCGACATTTCCCCGACCCTAACATCCCAACAAAAAACCCTAAATATTAAATAAACTGGAAAAGCCACATTTCACCTTTTCGGAAACCAACTTTACCGAAAATATCGAATTTCACACCAAGACAAACCCCACTGAATTCATTCTAACCACGTAACCAAATATTTATGTGGCCATTTGACCGAATAATGTATACCTCTGACGGACTATTTAGAGCAATAAGGTGGAAACAACACTTTGCGAGCGGAGCCATCACGTAGGTCCGGGATGATATAGGGAGTGGAACGCGCCCCACTGCATTTATTTCCAGATATGTAAAAGGGGGAAGGGGTGGTAGTATAAATATGAATTTTGGGGGTTAATAGTTATCGGGGGATTTTTCGCCAATATTTCAGTTAGTCGCCAAAGGTATTTAAATTCATTTAAATGGGTCTTGCGATATCTTATAGAAACAAAGAAAAATGAAATAAACAAAATGTTTAGCCAATACAAAAAAGTAAGCTGTCTATATTCAAGAAAATTGGCATTCCTTCTACAGTAACAGAATTCTTGTTACAGATAATTTTATTTGCCAAGTTTCGGATTTGCCGCTAAAAGTATATCAATTTCTTAAACTGTGTCTATAATTCCTTAGAAAAATAAACATAAATATTAAAAATAAAATAATTCCATTGCATAACAAAGTAAGTTTTTCTATAATCTAGATCTCCACATTTCATTTTCAAATTCATTTCATTAACATAATTCCTTTTACTGCATGTTTACAGTTTCATTTGCGAATCATTTCAAGAAATTTATGTCTTATAACAGCATGCGTTTGCCTTTTGTTCGGAAAATTATAATGTTAAAAAACACGGTTATTAAGCCCAAAACTATTTAGGTTACACGGTTGAACATAAATGATTTCGAAATATTCTTTCTATTTTTTTCTGATTTTACATGAAACATTGCAGTGCATCCTTAGATTTTAAATGCGTATTTTTTGTTATTTAATTGAAATTTTAATGATACGTAAAGTTTAAAAAATATATTCATGCAGCTTCTTTCTAAAGTTTTTTTGATTTTATGTTTCATACACTATGTTTGCTCTTTCTGAATGTACAAAACTGGGTTCTTTGGCTGGAAACGAAACTTCCTTGTAACCCTAGCAGGATCCATGAAGTAAATTTGGAGTTTGATGAAAATCCCGTTTGCTAGGAAATTTTCTGGAAGTTTATTCGGCTTTGCTGCAGTTACACGAGAATTGTGAATGTGGGATTTTAATAGTTCTTCCAAGATATATTAAATTATTCTTCTATTATATTTAACTAAGTTTTCAATTAATTTGTTATTCTGAAGAGATATTTAAAATCTAAAATTATTTTTAAAATGTGATACTCTTAATAATATTTTCGTTCAATAATAAAAAAACAAATTTACATTAAGTGCCTACATTATTGTGTTTTTAAAAGCTCCTGTATTGTATAATCTGATTACATTTATATCCATTTAGTCGATGCTCAAAAAAAATAAATTTTAAATCCCTATATTTCCAATTATAATCCCTTATCTTTCCATATTGAATAAACGGTATTCAACTAAATCCCTTTCTATCTCTAACCGATTCAATTTCGTTTTCTTCCTTTAAATATTTCTATAATATTCAGAGAAAATAATGGAAAACTGTTTACATTTCCGGCACGTAAATATTCATCGAGTAATGTTTAGTCACAAAACAACCTTTCGACATCATTGTCGACACTTGAAGCTGAAAAAGCAAATCCTATTTGTCGACGCTCAACTATGCAACAGCGTTGACAACCCTGACAGCCAATCTTCACGAGATTTCACAAAAAATAAAAAAAATAAAAATAAAGAAAAAAAATCGTTGTATCAATCGCGCATTTTGAAGCGAAATGTTATTTTTTATGATGTTATGTCGCGCCGATAAAAATCTCTAGCGGTAATTACATTTTTTATTGTATATATTTTTTAGAATGTGTATGAAAATATATTTTCATTGAATATTGATATAAAGGCTCTTCTTTCCGATCAATTAACGTTTTATTAAAATAACAAAACATATTGATTTATTTCTGGAAGAAGTTTGAGATATGTGACACAAAACGTGTTTTAAATATTATTTAAGTGATCAAATATGATATTTTCCCCGCAGTACTAGTTTTTCATATTTATTCATTTTCTAATACAATAGTGATTTTTCTTTAAAATTAGTATACGAGTTTGTGTAAATTCTCTTTTTTTTAAATTTAAATATGTTTTTTTACTGTTTATTTTTTTGGTTAAAAAATTAATTTCTGCAATCGTAGAAAATAAAATGAGCCTCAAACTATATGCTTTTAATCCTAGAATTACTAATATTAAATATGAAAAACATATTGATATTAAAACACGTGAATAAGACTTAAAGCTTTCTACCTATATAAAAAATATAAATAATTTTAACCTACATTATTTCATAGTATACAAACCTACAATATGTATAAAAATAAATCACCAAACCTTTCTTTAAAAAAACTGTGAAAAACTAAATAAACATGTGTTTAAATATAGATTCACGTAAACTATTTATATTTAATATGCATTATAAAAATGATTCCAGTATAAAAAAGTTAAGTAAAATAATATGTAAAAGCAAACAAGCAGATAAGTATTTTTTTATTATGCCAGGAACATAAATTGAACAACCTCCAGTAATTGAATGAGTGGTAAAATCTAAAAAAAATTTAACAAAAGTGTGAAAAACTGTGATGCGTGGTTTTCCCTGTGACGCGTTTTTTTTTCTGAATAATTTATGGCATGTATTTTAAATTAAAATATACAAAGATAAAAACTGTTTATATTTTTATTCCCACCATTAAATATTTATTAAACTCGTTTTTTTATCAGCTTTTTTTTTGTTTGAAACCGTAAGTATATTCTGTAAAAAGGCCAGTTGAGTACTGTTAGAATTTTTTTTTAATATTTATGTATATCTTTGCAAAACTATATCATATCAAATATTTTTTTGTATTTTTTTAGTTTTTTGGCTGAGGAAAAATGATTTACCAAAATTTAAATAAAACAAGAATGCAACTTTTGTGTGCTTTCATTTTAAATATTAACTTCTTACTTTTTGTACCACATTTATTTATTTACCTTTATAATTTTTCAACGAACAAAATAAAGACTCAATTACTTTATTTTAATTTAAAAATTTAAGCCAAGGGATAGTAAAGGAATTATTAAAATTTAATTTAACTTTTGAATAACATTATTAATAAAATAATAGTAAATAGTTACTCCATTAAAAATAAATAATATTTAATCGAATAATTATTGTTCTAGTAAGTTTAATATAATAGCAATTGCTCTAGTTAATAAAATAATAATTGCTGTAGTGTAACACAATAATAACTCTTAACTAAAATTTTTAAATTTATTTAAAACATTTTTATTCTTACTGTGAATTGTAAATATCTGCACGGAAATAAAAAAATAACACATAATTCAAATTTTGTTCCTTTTCTGGCAAAAATATCATTACTGTTTAATATTTTTTTTAAAAAAATATAATCTACATTACTTTAGGAAGTTCTTAAATCATTCTAAACCAAAAAACCTTAAAGTATTTAAACGCTATTTTCATTGTATATATTACAACCCTATTATATATACAAGGCACACGTTTTGTAAAAAAAAAAATTATTAAACAAATTAAATTAAAATATATATATATCTTTAAATATGCATCCAAAACCACCTTTGTTTTTAATACTAACGAAAAAACTGTTGATTTTGAATTGTAATTTTTTTTTTGCCTGAGAATAACAATTAAAAACAGTATTTTTTCAAAAGTTCTATTCTCTCCTTTTTTGAATTTTTTTTTCATCCACAATACATTTTTTACTAAAATCATAAAAAGAAAGCCTTAAAGTTTATAAAAAAATTTCGAACATGTTTTTTAGCACATTTTTTTGCCACTACCAAGAAAACCAATTCTAATATTTATTTACCGTAACTAGTTACAAGAATTTTGCATTGAAAAATAGGTGATAAAATTTAAAATTTTCACTAAGCTAATAGATGGGAAGTATTAGTTGAATAAACTTGTTACTGAGATACTATATTTATTTAATGTCGTTAAATGTTTTACGTTGTTTTTTAAAAATTAGATTAGCATGTTTTTTACTGTTGCAAGTCTTAGCTACATTGTATTATTCTTCTTATTTTTAACTGTACAAATACAATCATTTTTAACTTAAGTAATAATCTATAAAAGTAATATAAGTGTTTTGATCACTACTAATTTATATTAGATATATCAATTTAGATATTTGGTAGACGATTACAGAATCTCCGGCTCTAAATAGTAACTTAAGCAGCATCGTTTCTCCATATGTGTATCATATATTTTCTTTTTTTTACATTTTGTTTTTTAATCAGTGGAAAAATGACCTTAATAATAACTGAGAATTGTATATAAATTGCATGCTTAAGAAAAAAGGGACCAGTTACGTTTTATGCTTATTCCAGAGTCAATCCTAAGTCCCAGATTGGGCGAGGTTGACTCATCATTTTATCTCTAACTAGCAGTATGGTCCCGCCTTACTTAGAGCCCTCTATCCCTACTAGTCAGGTCGCCAAGGGGGGGAACCCTGCACTGAGATGTTAAGTTTTTTTTATTAATGATTCTTATAGATTCGAGGGTGTAGATTACGAATCTGGAAGGTACTTTTTTGGTACCCTTGAGCATTTTTAGTTATTCAAGATGGCGTCTCCGCCATCTTGAATTTTGTAATCTTAATATTTGACGATCTATTCGACCAAAGTGAATAGTTTTTGTCTTTATAGATGCATTAAGTAATAAAGATATACATTTATCAAGAAAATTTAAAAAATAAAAAATTCAAAATGGCGGAATCCGCCATATTGAATTTTTCACTTTTTATATTTTTGTTTTATATTTAACCCAACAAAATATGTATATTTTAACTATATTTTTTATACCTAGTTACTATACAACATTATTTTGAAGAAAATATAAAAAATCAAGATGGCGGCATCCGCCATATTGGATTTTTCCCCCGTTTTTATAAAGCGATCCACATGTCCTAAATTAAAAATTCTTTTTATTTTAGTTATATCTTAATTTTAGTTTCTATTTCAGCTTTAATATGTAGATTATTAATTTAGAAGATATTTTTTCGCTAGTTTTCAGTATTTTTTTATATTTAAGATGGCGTCTTCCGCCATATTGGATTTTTCTTCCTATTTCAATTTTTCGGGTTCTTTTAGGCCAAAATTAATAATTTTTTTCTTTTATAGGTGCATTTTGTGGTAAATAATTACTTAAAAATTCAAAAAATCCGAAATCAAGATGGCGGCTTCCGCCATCTTGGATTTTTCACCTTCTAATATTACGTGATCCACTGGCTCAAAGTTAAAAATTCTTTCAGTTTTACTTGTATATTTTATTATAAAATGCTTTAAAATCATCATAAAGTTTTATTTAAACACTTAAAAAACCAAATTCAAGATGGCAGATTCCGCCATCTTGGATTTTTTTACCATCTACTATTACGTGATCCATTGGTGCGAAATTCAAAATTCTTTCTACTTTAGTTGTATTTTTCAGTAACAAATGGTTTAAACTACATAAATGGGGAACACAATTGCAACATATCTGAATTTATGGCCATTCAAGATGGAATCTTTCTCATTATTAGATTTTTTACCGTTAGTATTAGGCGATCTATTAGCTGGAAATTAAAAATTCTTTCTTTGTTAGGTATATTTTTACTACAGAATTATCGCTATGTCTTCTTCTAACTGAATACAAATATGTAAACTCAAGGCCCAGCTTAGAGTTGCTGGCATTAAAGTTATTCCTACAATCCTTTTTGGACCATGGCATATGCTTTTATGTAGTTTCAATCAACTTTTAATTTATTCCAAACTCCGGCATGTGTTGCATACCGTGATCTGATTTTTAAAAAGTTCTTTAACACATTTTCAGGCATTTTTTCCATTTTTCTGAAATAAAATAATGCATATTATTCATAGTTTTGAGGACCAGATGCAAATAAATAGGGTGGACTTGGATAACAAGTTCAATATGAAGGGACCAATATCCTGCTCTTCCGGCCCCCACATACATATAACATCTTGAAGAAAACTGGTTGCAATAAACAGTTCAGCGATACTCTACTAATGTTGCGATTCGCACCCTTTAATTCTATAACTGATCGAAGATCTCCGCTGCAGTTTGGCTGAGATTCCTCATATAAATCTATAAATCCCGCATGACTTATTTTGCAAACATTCTTGAAGTCCTGAAGTTTTGGAAACTTCTTGCCTTTCTGCATCTGTAGGACTCTTACAAACATACTATAGGCATCACTTTGGATAGACCACTACCCAATATTAACCCCACACAAAGTATAACACTTATCAACATGATGATTTGCAAAGCCACCCTACAAAACTGATGATCCCAAGTAAATGGCCAAATTGTTGACCAGCTAATTTAGTGAGTCGGGCTTCTGCTAAAGATGTGATGTCATGGTTGTATCTGGATTCTGAATAAGAATTAGGTATCATGTCTAACAGAGGATGATACTTTATAGTAGTTTCTGGTTGAATCTGAAATTCATATTTTCGGCCAATTTAAGTATTTATTTAACTCTGGATAACATTCTGAGAATGTATTTGAAGAATTTGAAATCTTTATAAGAAGAGAAACTAAAGAGAAACTTTTCCATCACATAACAGTCTAAGCGGTAATTCTGTTATTGAACATTCAAGAGTCATAGGTGGTTTATTTTTAAGATTACATTAACGATCTTTAGGTTATAAGGAATGTAAGGAATAGCTTTAGACATTTCTTCTTTGTTTTTTGTTTCTTGAAACTGTATCCATCTATTTTTTTAATATTTTACCACTTCTTCTGGTTGAATACAGTCTTTCTTTCAGAGTTTTCTGAATGTTCATTAACTCTTGATCCCATATTCTTATAATTGTGCCGCTAAACGAGATCTCAGCAAGTCCAAAGCCATTACTTCGATTTATGAACTCCTTACCCACAAGATGTGAGGGGGAGGGGTATTGAGTAGAGCCCTCCATCCCTAATGGTGGGGGTCTCTAGTATTGAATGGATACAAGCTTACGCAATCTTGCGTTCCGTAGTGTAAGAGTAATCTTGTTTGAAAAGAGGAAGCATTTTATACGAGTAGGGCTCTTGTAGTAATTGTGCCTGATGAATAACAAAATATTTAAAATAATTAACTTAATATGGTGGAAAACATATTTAATATTTTCCCCTTCAACATTCATGGTTTTAAAGTATTTCAAACACAATAAAGAAAAAAAAATTGAAAGAATATTTAATTTCGCACCAATAGATCACGTATTATTATAAGGTAAAAAAAATCAAAGATGGCGGAATCCGCCATCTTGAATTTGGTTTTTTAGGTGTTGAAATGAAACTTTATGACGATTTTAGAGCATTTTATGATAAAATATGCAAGTAAAACTGAAAGAATTTTTAACTTCGTGCCAGTGGATCACGTAATATTAGAAGGTGAAAAATCCAAGATGGCGGAAGCCGCCATCTTGATTTTGGATTTTTTTGAATTTTTAAGTAATTATTTACGACAAAATGCACCTATAAAAGAAAAAAATATTAAATTTGGCCTAAAAGAACCCGAAAAAATGAATTAGGAAGAAAATCCAATAAGGCGGAAGACGCCATCTTAAATATAAAAAAATACTCAAAACTAGCGAAAAAATATCTTCTAAATTAATAATCTACATATTAAAACTGAAATAGAAACTAAAATTAAGATATAACTAAAATAAAAAGAATTTTTAATTTAGGACATGTGGATCGCTTTATATAAACGGGGGAAAAATCCAATATGGCGGATGCCGCCATCTTGATTTTTTATATTTTCTTCAAAATAATGTTGTATAGTAACTAGGTATAAAAAATATAGTTAAAATATACATATTTTGTTGGGTTAAATATAAAACAAAAATATAAAAAGTGAAAAATCCAATATGGCGGATTCCGCCATTTTGAATTTTTTATTTTTGAAATTTTCTTAATAATTGTATATCTTTATTACTTAATGCATCTATAAAGACAAAAACTATTCACTTTGGTCGAATAGATCGTCAAATATTAAGATTACAAAATTCAAGATGGCGGAGACGCCATCTTGAATAACTAAAAATGCTCAAGGGTACCAAAAAAGTACCTTCCAGATTCGTAATCTACACCCTCGAATCTATAAGAATCATCAATAAAAAAAACTTAACCTCTCAGTGCAGGGTTCGGCCAAAAATCGGGGTTTGGCGACCTGACTATACTGTGTAGAAAGAGATGCGACAATGGGGCACGAAATTGTCCAAGCCGGGTTGCCACGGCGAAACCGCCGGGGAGAAACTGGTCAGGCTTGCTTGAGCTTGGCGTTTTATCGCTTTTCAAGTTAATATCGCAATGCAAGTTAATATTAATTTTATTAATAAATCACAAAATCAAAAATTACTCAAATAAAAATTCCAAATCTACCAATAATATTTAATAAGTAACACGATATTTTTAGGTTTTGAGCAGACGAGTCTGTTTACAAAAAGAATCTTTGCCAAGAGACGCCAACATGTTGCCAACTAGAAAAGCAAGCGAATCAATGTTTATACTCGTATTTTAAGAAAATACGAAGATTCTTTGAATATTTAAACGGTGAAAAGATTTCTACACACACAAAGTGAATAAATACAGTTTTTTAAAACGAAATGAAGCAATATTTTATGCATAATATGTCTTAATAGCCATCATTATTACATTCAGAAAGCGTACTGTTAAAGGAAAACTGTTTTTTTTTCTAACTGCTAATGTATTTTTGAAGAAATTTATGGTTTTATAATATTCTTTACACATTTAGGAAGCTATAAATAAACATAAAATACTTGTACTTTTCCTAAATTTTATGGATTGTTGACGATTGCAAAGGCTACTTTTTTTTTCCTATGCTAACTCTATGAGGGAGAAAACGAAAACTACCCGAGGGGGACAATTTTGGACCTCGACCAATCAGGAGCGGCTGCCAATATGTCGCGTCTCTTTTAGACGCAGTAATGATGTAGGGCTCTAGCCTTACTGGGAACCCGTTAACTTCGCATTGCTTCCTTTTAGAGGCATACTTACCGAATGAAAATACACTCAAAATTAAAACAAAATTAAATTCGTGTTTTCGCATGCGCACCTAAAAGAGCAAACACTAATAGAGGATGAAGCAGCCCTAGGGCGAGCGCTTATCTCAATCAAATGGACATCCACGTGGATGACGTTTTTTTGAAACTAATTATATTAATTAAAAATTTCAATCAAATATGAAAAATCTAAGCCTCAGGTGCACACGTAGGTATTAAAAGGAATCTATATTAAAAATTTCGAATTTTTAGAGCAGTCTGAGTAGGTCTTTTGCGATCCACAGACATACACACAGACATGC
Source organism: Hylyphantes graminicola (assembly GCA_023701765.1). NCBI lineage: Eukaryota > Metazoa > Arthropoda > Arachnida > Araneae > Linyphiidae > Hylyphantes > Hylyphantes graminicola. Next base: position 54,696,142 of record CM043114.1, on the reverse strand, counting down.
ACACAGACAGACAGACACACAGACAGACTCTTTCTTTTATTATTATAGAAGAGGGTCGATAAAATGAAGATCAAGCATGCTTGGGAACTAAACACTGGGCGTTCCGAGTGAGGTTGACTACCTAACTAGGACAAAAGCCAATCACTCAGGAGCTTTTGGTCACGTTAGCTGAAATGGCCACGGCAGGCCTTGGCCTAACTAGCGGGTAGTTGCTCGGAGGAATTTCGTTTTTTAAAGTCAATATTAAGGACTAAAGATCATATATTTATGTTATTTAAAACTATAAATTTCAATAACATTATTATCAAACTAAATCTTCGAATTACAAGGAATATTCCACGACCCCCTAAAGACGAAAGAACGTGTCAAGGAGGACGGTATTCCAACCTATCGATACCCATAAATAATTGAAGGGCGCTTGTGGAAAGAGGAGAAATATACATAAATCTTTCTTCGAACCTTATAAAATATTCCACTCAGGTCAAAGTAGGGGCGAAAATCGAAGAAAAAACCGCACAAGACCAAAGTTTCCAGTACTCCGTATCCATCAATATTGACTCTAAAATTGTCCAGGAGAAGTCAGCATTAAAAAGAAATGTATAAGATAAAAAAAAATCCCGGTTGGAAATCAATTCCTGAAAAGACAAACACCGAAGCTCGAACGGAAGGTCCGAAGTTGATCTTATCTTTTGGAAAAGAGAGAAATCAAAGCGTTAGTTACGTTAAAGTGTAACTGAATAGCTCTTGAATTGGTCGGATTAACGTCACACTATCATTTCATATGAGCGGTTAATTTAACAGACATTCTCGACGAAGTATAAGTGTTGTTTTTTCTTCGAAATTTTTTAAGTTATAATAGTATTATTAGATATTGAACGCATTTAAATACAAACCTATATTAATGCAAATCTTAAACCAATGCCTTACCAACCAGGATACAAGAGTATTAAATTGTAACTGGTTTTAAAGGTTTTACAGAGAAACTGACTGAAACTAAGACGGCAAAATTAAAGATATAAGTGGAAGAACGCGCTAAGTGACATTTTTGAAAAATCTGATATTTTTACGTTGATAAACACATTACTTCTTTCACTGTAAAATGTTTCCAATTTTTCATAATTTTTTAATATTAGTGTGTTATTACAGTTTGCAGGGTTCCGTGTTAAACATATCCGAGAGCAAACTAAAAACTAAAAAGCCTATATTCTCGTTTTTACCCCTTTTGTCACTTAGCACGTTCTTCCACTAAGCTCGTCAATTGTTGGCCACATCCAAGGCCACCTAGAAGAACAGGCCAGGACAGCTGTCGAACTTTACCGAGTCACGTGGCCAAAGGATCCCTCCTTTGGTCACGTGACTCTGTCGAACTTTGCCGAGTCACGTGACCAAAGGATCCCTCCTTTGGTTACGTGACTCGGCAAAGTTCGACCGGCCTGTTCTTCTAGGTGGCCTTGCCACATCCCTGCCAAAAAAGCAACAAATTCTGATTTAAAATTATTAGAAGTTTTAATTTTCTTTTGCATTTCACCAACTGAATTCACGTCAACGCTTAGTTGGAGCATCTAAAAATTACTACACCTTATTCGAAAAAGCATATTCCATAATGGCGTGACAAATGTAATACTCGGTTTTGATTTAAACTGCATTTAACAGTTTTCTCAAACTAATGTGCTAAAATATCTGCACGTAAAATAAAATAAATATCTTAGTCCAAAGATTTTCAAGGGGGAAGGGGGGTGATTTGTGTACATGAAAGGTTCTTCTCGAAAGATCCCAGTTTATTCTGCGAAGGTAACTTTCCCGAGACCTGGAGGAGGAAAAAAAAAACATTTCGAATCTCAGTGGAAGAGATTGAAAACGCTTTGACTCCAGTTTATTGATTCTGTTTCATCACTTAAGGTTTATTTCAAAATGGATTTTTGTACGAATACCCGGGGATTGAAAGGATTGCACTTAAAGTGGCACAAGTGAAGCTTCTTTGTCGTGCTCCGTAACAGTAGTGATTTTGTAGCATTTGCTCAAGAGAGTAGTTGAGCTTGATCTGGCTTTCTTGCACTAACAACTTGATCATTGTTATAGAAGAGAAATGGCTATAAATAACATATTCCGAGCTTTGTTAGGAATGAAATGTTTCTTTAAATCTTACTTTATACAAATACCCGCTTTTACACCGTACCTTATAGAATAGAAAAGTATTTAGACTATTGCAAAAAAGTTCCTAAATCAGAATACGATGTTGCCCTTAACGGTTGCGTTGGGTGCCTACTCAGGTGTCATCTCGCCAATTGACTGTGGTTCTAAAATACGACGCCCGTCGCCAATAACCCTCGTGTAGCTCTAGTGCGACGATAATTTAAATTAAACTTAACTATTACAAAAAACTACTTAAGGTATTAAAATAGTCCTGATCCGTATGTGGTAGGATTGAAAACCAAACACAATATTCTTGGTTTAATGAATTTACATGCATTACTTTTTTATTCAATTAATGTAAGATATGTATATAAGAAGTATATTAGTAAAATATTTTGATAAAACACATTTAAACTTTTCAATCGGTTTTGATACATTTTTCTCTAATGACATTCCTCATGTCAAGAACACACAGACAAATATTTAAACTGTTTTGAAAACTTAACTTCAATGCAGTGAATAAGAAACATAATTTTTGATCAGTAAAACAAAACATTTGAGCTATCACAAAATGCTTAAAGAACTACCGTTTATGAAAGATATCATACATATAGATAAGTAAATGCACGAAACTTTTGGATTTGTTTAATAATATGCGCAAAGTTCTTTAATTGACTATTAAGTTCAGCTCCAAGAAAGTGATCGAGTTAAGGAAAAGAAAATTAAAATGTGATCTTCAAAATATGGTTCTTCATTCAGTTAGAAATTCTATGTAATGACATTAATCAGTTATTTCAACAACAAAAAAAATTCCTATCATAAAAAAATTGCTATTGACAATCTTAAAATACACATTCTAAAAATACTAATTTTTAGATTGAGAGTAAATAAAAAAAATATTTTTAAATTATTGAATGCAATATTATGAATTTTTAATAATCATAAATAATTGTTATAAACAAAGAGAAGCATTTAGACATTTTTACATATTTCCGCAAGATTTTTCCATTTGCTTTAATATACTAGAACTTTTAAAATATTACAAATATATCTTTATATTTTTTAAATCAGTAACGGTAAACGGTCTTTGCACGCATTAACCCTTATTCTCATGATCATCGATTTTTAATTTTTTTTTTTTAATTTTCAAATTTTTTCTGTTCTTTTACAGCTAAAATAAAGATTATTTAGTGCCATAACTTTTCTAAAATAATTAGTGCAGCAATTAATTAGAGTTTTATAAAAGGTAACATATATGCTACTTCATGAGATTGGGGTAACTGGTTGATACATATAGCTTGTAGTTGTATTTGTGTTAACTGAAGGCAGTACAAGTAAAAAAAAAGAATTATACTACTTACAAATATTACTTTAATGATTTTTTTATAAAATATAAATATCAATGAAACAACGAAAAAAACTATTTACATCTACATACAATTATGTACAATACATCCATACACAATATTTTTATATTTAATCATGTGCTTGCTCAAAGCAATTCCGCTTTTTTGTCAAACAAAATCTTAAATTACACTTTTTACAAAAGACATTGGTGGAAGAAATTCGCCAAACAAGGCTTTTAGCTAGTTCTAAATTTATTCTAGATTGAAATAACATGCAAATTCTATTTTTATTCAATATTTTCACTGTTGCCATTACATCAAACGTACGAGAAACTTTATTTAAAATAAAAATAACTCTTTAAAAAATATTTATTTTTTGATATAATTCAATTTGAATTTTTTAATACATAGAACAATAAAGTTATTTTGATGTTTTTTTATATATTTATGAAGAAAGATGCATAAAAAAACAAAAAAAAATCCAAACTTCCCCAAATTTATAATTTTCTTTAATCTTCTTTTGCAGATTTGATAATTAATCTTTATCGTTTGCTAATTTTTTGAAGTTCGAAGAATAATTATGTTTTTTTTTAATAAATATCTTTTTTCAGCCACAAGTTAACATTTCGAAAAAAAAAAAAATAGTAACATTTTTGCTTTAAAATTAAAAGCAAAACTTAACATATTTTTATGCAAATATATAATTTTTTATGCGTCTTTCTTCCAACATGTATAATGAACCATCAAAATAACTTTATTGTGCTATTACAACAATCGAAATTGAATTCATATCATTCGTATCATAGAAATAAATATTTTTTTAAGAGTTTTATTTTTATTTTAATAAAGTTTCTCGTACGCTTGGTGTAATGGCAACAGTGAAAATATATTGAATAAAAATGGAATTTGCATGTTATTTCAATGTAAATTAAATTTTTAGTTATTTAAATTTTAAATAAACTTCTAATTAAATTTTTTAAATTAAATTTGGAAATTAAGGCTAAACTGAGTTTTTGCTTCAAAATGACCTATTTTACTTATTTGTGAGACTTTTGGTTCGTTCTGTGAAAGTGGGTGACAGACAGACAGACGGAAAGACTTAACGATTATAAAACCTTCCACTTTTTATGTTATAAACGCAGTGTGGAAGCTAAACATATTCAAGTGTAAGTAACAACTGATCATGTCAATGACTACCCTCATCTCATGAAGTAGCATATATGCAACCTTCAGTTTTTAGCTTGCATTTCTCCAAAAACAGTGATAATCGAACAACTTAAACAATGTTTTAAAACTAGAGAACATAAGAAATGTGAAACATATTTTTCAAAGTAGAAAACAAACAAAATTAATATAAAAATAATTCAATGAACTTGCCTTGTAGAGACAACGAGACAATGATGCACAAACACAAAAACCCAACAAGTTACCTTTCTCTAAAACAAAAATAATTTTAACTTTGCACAGTTTTTTCACTCTGAACGAAGCTTCTGTTGTTCTTCTAACAAATAACAATGCAAACATACTCGCTGACGTCAATTAACATACCGAAATTAGAGGAAAACCAAAGATTGCATATATGCTACTTCATGAGAATAAGGGTTAAAACTTTATTTCGTTCACCTACTAAAAACAATCCTTAAAACAACTCATACATTCGAATAAATTTATTTAGGTTTCTAGCCTTCAAACAGTCCTTTTTACGAATAATTATGCGTGGTAATATTGAAATTTTTGAACTTGAATCTTAAATAATGTGTAAAACTTCTTAGACACTGAGTAAATAAATAAAAATTTGTTTTCCAATTTTCTTTTCTTAAAGAGTCTTTCAAAATGTTTTACAGAATTATACAAACGGCACTTTATGTAAAGCTCATTATTCCATATTAACTCATTTGCAATTAAGAAGCGAGTTAACTAGACCAAAAGTGATTCGAACTTTGATGAGAAAAGTTGCCAAGAGGCGACAAAAGGCTTTCTGTCAATTTTGTCTCAATAAAAAATTGTTGTAAGAAACATGACGACAATTACAATTTAAGTCTGAAAAATTTAGTTGCATGGAAAAACGAATTTTTAAAACTTCAAAATTAATGTTTTTATTCTGCCTAGATTGAATATGCGACCAGTTTATGTATCGACCAATTTTTTGGCTCCAAATATTTTGTTAAGCGACAAAGATAATGTTTTCTGTCAATTTTACCTAAGTAAGCAAAATAATTTTTAAAACATATGCCGACCATTACATTGTAAGTAGGACAAATTGAGTTACATGAAAAACAAATTTTTAAATTTTTAAATGTAATATTTTTTCTGTAAGGAAAGTGTTGAAGGCGTTCACAAACGGGTAATAAAAGTCTTAAAAAATCTCAATTTTATAATTTTCCATGATATTTTAATTCAAATATATGAATCAGTTCAATTACCAATCGCCTCAGCGATTCCCCATTCATCCCCCACCCCATGTAAATCATCGCATCCCCTGTTATCTTACTCATCTCAGTCACTTTTCACTACACGTCCATTGTTGCAATTGACAAGTCCCTGCCATTAGCCATTCGACCAGTTTATGTATCGATTATTTTTTGGCTCCAGAAGTTTTTTTCTGCTCTTTCTGCATCATGTGATCCCGGTGTTCCTATTCCGATAGAAAGTGACAAGTACCACTGTTTAATTGCCCCCATTAGTGGATAGGCTCCATTGGTATCGATGGATAAGAAGGTTTGTAAGGAATGTAACTGAAACGTTGAATTTGTTGGAGTCAATTAGCTGATTGAATTGATACGGGAAATAATTTTCAAAAGAGACAATTGTTGAAAAGGGTAATCTGTTTAAAAAATTGGGTCATGTTTATGGAAGGACTTCCCTACAAGACATTTGTTCTTAAACTTTAAATGAAAGAAGAAGTATGTATCGATACCTTTCCATGGACATGATCGTTAATGTGGACATGACCATTACAATAGTCATTAGTTGCTAGTTAACTGAGATATTAGTTTTAAGTTAAATGAAATAGTTAAAGGATCTGTTAAGTGTTAAAACGGTGTCATGTGCAGGAAAGAACTTCCCAACAAGATCTTTGTTCTTAAAATTCAAATGAAGGAGGAAATATGTATAGATATATTCCTATGGACATGATCCGTTAATGTGGATGACAATTACAACAGTAAAATTAGTCAATAGTCATTAGTAACTAGAATAATAGTAATAAACTTTCATTTTTCAAAAACATAAATATTTTGGTTGCCAAGGGGCCCCCGGGCCCTTCCAGGCAGCACATAAAGCAGTTAACCGAGCAGTCGGCTTGTTAACTGATATATTTGTTTTAGGTTTAATGAAATAGTTAAAGGATCTGTTAAGTGTTTAAGAGGTGTCATGTCCAGGAAAAAATTTTCCAACAAGATCCTTGTTCTTAAAATTTAATGGAAGTATGTATTGGTATTTTGTAGAATTTACTCTTTTTGCATTATGTAATATAAATTAAGTTTTATCGGAAATTTAAAATGACAATTAATGATTCTTGACGAATGCCTCTTAATTTTAAATCCCGATTAAGTGACTATACATCACCAAAAAATTGGCACTCAAAGTATTTTTATAGACACCAAGCATTAAACCAAGAGAAAGGATCAGTTGACAACTGAACCTAAAGTAACATTCAATAAAGGTAGTAATTAGCATGACATTTCTACAAATCATATAATGGGCATTTATATGGTAATCTGGCATTTATGTCCCAATAAGGCATCCAACGTAATTTAATAAATAATTGTCGCAGGCATGGTACTTACAAAGCAAACTTCGGGTACAATATTCGACAACATTTTTCTATTTTGTTTTGTATTTATGATCATTGCATATGACAGAGTAGACAAACGAAAATACAGTTTTCATCAAATATGTCAAATTAAATATAAAGTAATTGTTTTCATTTATTTGAAGTTAGCTGTGCGCAATGTTTCACGTTAAGTTAGAAATTTAATAGTTAATAATACTAATTCGTGCTCCTGCTATTTTGCAAAAAGCGTTTTCAATGGTATCAGTTCAATTATCATCCTCACTTTCAACATATCTAAAGTAAGTTACTATCTTATCAACCCATAGTAGGACACTGTTATCGGAAAGTAGGTTTTCTGGTAGGTTAGGTCCCCGAACGGGGCTGGCTAATGGCCCTGGAGTATGGTCAGGCGCCTGCCATTTCATGCTGGAGTCCTGGTAATGGGCTGCTATCAGATATGGTTTTCGGATTGGAAATACACTTTTAATTGGATAGGGTGGCACTCTTTCGGAAGTGGGTTTTATGTGGTTCCTGAATACTGTGAAAATGTGTTATGGTCTAATACGACCGTTCCTGTATTGATTAGGTATGTAGTAATATTCATAACAAGTTTTTAATAAAAGTTAATAAATATTATTCAAGATTTTAAAAATACTAGCAAGTTGTGTTTACAAAAATTACAAAAAATAGCAAAATTGACCTAGTAGCATGAAAATATATTATAAATTTATTTAAATACTAGCTGGCGGTCATTTAAAGCAAGTTTTTAAACATTTAAAAAAAACAGTAGTTCACCACATGCCTTTAAGTTGCCTCTGATTTGTTATTTCAATTTTTGTTATTTCACCACATTTAAATCAAAGTCAAACACCTTTAAAAAAAGCTTTCACACATTCCCTCTGTAAGATAAAAAGAAAATTCTTGCCTATAACATGCTCCTAAATTTTTTTTTCTAAATGTTAATATGATTTTATAGATGCACCTTTATTATATTTATTAAATTATAATTATTTTCATTATTATTCATTTGTAACCACTGAACTTCTTTATCTTAACATATATTATGCATGAGTCCAAGCAATTAATCAACATTGGCATATTCATTTCAGAAATGGTTATAAAGGGGAAAAATATACTAAGCTTGTTCATATGTTTTAAATTTGAAATGTAATCAATTATTTATTTTTAAAACATATCTTATCGTATTAATTTAACTAACAGATATTAAAACAAATGAACAAAAATTTTATTAAAATAAGTAGCTGAAGTATTCACAACCCCAATAATTTCGAAACTTTCTCAATGTCAATTGTACTCGGGTGTCAGCTCGTCATTTGACTGCGACTCTAAATTACGAAACCAGTTGTTAATTATCCTAGCTTAGCTTCAGTGTGATGTTAACCGAACCCTAATTAATATCAATTGTATTCCAATATTTAAAAATATCCTTTCATAATCCTTAAACAAATTACAGCTGTAATCATACAAGAGATAATCTGTCCCTTTAATTGTTCCTTAATAGCAGATTCAGAGATGCAGGGGATTATTTTCAAGCCAGACAACGTATTGTTCACTACTCAAAAAAGGTGTTTAATTATATTGATTTCATCTTTGCTATAAACCGATTCTCTGAACTGTAATTCATCATCCTGAAAACAATTTTTCAAGCTGTCACTTGACAAGCTTAGCTTAAAATAATCTTAATTATTATTAACGTTGACATCGTATTTAAATGGTAATTAACAACGATTCAGCCTGGTTACTTCTAATGAGATTGGATATGCACATGTATTTTACAAATTACAAGGTATTTAAATTAGTCAAACATGATAGGTACAGGAGAAAATAATTGTCGATAAAGCTTAGTGATCAGTAATGAGTGTTTAAAACATTCAATATTGTTTTTTCGCTGGCTAATGAATTTTTTATACGTTTCGCTGAAGGCTATCGACACACTGATTAAATTTCATATAAAAAACTTTTCTTGTTTTTTATTTGCTAAGTTTAAAAGTAAAATGCTCAGTAAATTAGTGCATAGTTCAATTGATTATAACATAATTATAAAATAACATTATTAGAATCATATTGATATACTAATCCGTTAATAACAGCACAGGTTATATAAGAAACATTGTCATCTTCCATTACCTTTCATTATAAAAAAAATAGAGGAACTGCGAAATGAATCCCTTCTTTTACGCCGATTGATTTAAAGTTTTATTCACTTACCAATTTAAAAATGCTTTTATTTTATTTAAACTACTCCCTCGTGAACTCAAAATCCTTAAAGATCTATAACAAGGAAAACTTTAAAAGAAATCATATTCGCGACTCCTAGAAAAGCAGTTCAAACGGTTTAAATAAAATATTTAGTTATTAAGCAAATCAAAATAAATTTTATGTCTGTCTGGAAAATTAAACTTGAAGAAAAATATCGGATGTATATTTCTCTGTTGGATTACGGTACTCAAATTCCTGTTTGGTGAGGATTATTATATTTTGTTTTTTTATATATAGCATTTAAAATCAATTTCAATCTTCTAATAATTTTTGAAGTTGAGTGGATATTTTAATAATAATAATAACAATTTATCGCAAAAAAATAACATACATTAATTTGAGTGATAAAACAAATACATATGTATTGTAATCGTTTCCGGCTGCATATTTCTAGCCTCCATTCGGAGCTTTAACACAGCTAATAACGCCTCGTAATTTATAACCCTGGTCAAGTGACAAGGTCGACACCTAAGACGGCACCCAACGGAACTTCGAGCGACATCGTATGCTGACGCCGTCGGGACTTTGGACTCCACAGGTTCAACGAGAAAGTCTGTCCTTGGGTACTCGGGCCCATCCGTCACGAGTTTGATTTTCTACTCTTTCCCAGTACAGATATCCGATTTATAGGATAAATGACAGTAAGTGGGATTCGAACCCCAGCACTCCTGAGAAGGCTGAATCCTGAGGCGGATCCCATAACCACTCGGCCTCGGAAGGGCCACAAATTTATGTATCTTTCAAAGTCGTATTTTGATCTGAAATGTTTTACTTCGATTCAAGCGTGATCGATTTTACATATTTATTTTTCAAAACATAAATAAATTAGCAAACAATGAGAAATAATTAGAGGCTTTTCAAAGAGAAAACTAGTTTGTTTAATTTTGAAGTTTTCAAGTTTAATGACTAAATGCTGTGTTGAGTACAATTGAAAACCCATGAACCTGACAAACTTAGCTGTTATTTTATACTAAATCAAATCATTATCAAACTTTTAATACAGAAAGCATTCGATTCCATTTAGTTTTGAATCTTCCAAATCTTTCACAGGATTCTACCCAATTAAATATATCGAATCCCTTGACAAAGAAAGTCAAATAAATTCATCAACAGTCGTTCATTTGAACTTTTCCCAGCGGAGGGAAAATTTTCCGAAAAGTACCAATCGACATTACATACACTCTAAAAAATGAATGCTCAAAAACGACGAAATTTTCCTTAATTTTGACTATTCCGTTACTGGCAAATGCTCCGAGTTTTCGTTTCCTCAAAGTGAGGAAATTTGAATCGTCATTTTTATGAGGATTTGAATGTCGTCTAATCTAAAGAAATATTTCGTAATTTTTGAGCATGTGAGTACAACAATGAGATTCAGTTTCCTCAAAATCAAGATACCGAATCGTCAAATCCAGATCGTAAAAGTGAGGATTCACGTTTACTCAAAAGTCACGTGATAGTTTGACGAAACAATCCTCAAAATTAACGAAATGAGGCTTGAGGATTCATGAATCGTCAAAAATGAAAAGGTTATTTCTGAGAGTGTACTTTAGCCTAAAATAATATCACAAATGTTTTATTTATTAACTGTAGACTGACTTCCAAATAATGATTTCAAAGTCGATTCTCATATTTAGCTAACTATTACAGTAGGGGGAAAACTAATTTGTAAACTCGTGAATTTTTCCACATAAAAAATATTTAAAATAAATACAAAAAGATTGAATATTTTCTATTTTAAAAGTACGTGCAATAACTACTGAACTTTTATGTTGCACTTTTTGACTTAACTGTACAAATACAAATTTAACAATCTAGAACACCAGATCACAAATATATATTTTTCCCAGGTTCTTTCAAATACGATTAGCAAGTTTGCAAGCACTTTTTTAATGTCTATGTATTCGCTACTATTGTAGCTGACAATCGTTCGGAATGAAGTTTTGACTTATAGTACCTTTTAGAACAAAAACTCATTTCCAATTGCATCTTTTCAATTCCGCAAATGGCAACTTGCATTTTAATATTACCTCTCTCCGTCAAGATCCTGTATATTTATCTTTCGTGCAATACCTATCAAAACGTAGCTGATAATTGAAATGAACTCTATTCAATCCATCTGAGTTGTCTTCGAGAAACTATTTATCCGGGAATTTAACTTGACATATCTCGGAGATTAATGAAAATTGAATCCTTCCCTTTAATTTAAAAGGACGCGTGAATCTGCCAATCTGTGAATTCAATTTTGGCCCTTAATTTCTTTGTATTTGACAGTGAAGTAATTGGCGTTTGGCGCAATTAATAGGCTATGCAGAAGATAAACTCATTGGAAAAAGAGAGTATTTCCTAGCTTCAGGGTGAATTGTTTACTTGCGTATAATAAAGATCAAATAATCTTAGAAGATGCCTTTAAATTGAGAGAGGGGAAATGAAAATAAATAAGTTTTGATTGCATGTTTTGATTTATGTAGGTTTTGATTGTTATGAATGCTTGTGCTAAGTTTAATTAAAGATATTTATATTATAATTTTTTTTTATTCATGAATAAATTCATTTATTTATAAACATCATCTTAATCCAATTCAGTGGAATTCTTTAATCAATTTAAGACTCGCATTCAATTTCATCCAAGAAATAAAATCTAATTTTTTTTTAGGTATTTACAATCTCAAGAACAATAGTCCATAACTTTTGTGCTATTTTTAACTTGTAAAGCTGACTATATTGTGGCGTTGCCTAATGATGTATATGTTTTTACTTATTTTTACATACATACATGCAACTAATTACCACTACCACTAAGTGATTATTTCTTAAAACTGCCTCATGTTTTTTGCAAACTGTCAATAAAACTTCTCTTGAACGTACTTACATTTTTATAATTAAAAATAGCAAAATAGTAATCAATTCCTGGTTATGATATTAACATAACATTATTCTTTAATAAGCAAAAACTTCCAAACATTCTTTAAATATACATTAGTTCTATTAGATTATCAATACTGCCAATGTAATGAACTAATTATCAGTCATGAGTTATTACAAAGCTTGTGCACATTTTAATAAATAATAACATTTTGACGTAAAACAGTAAATAAATACCCTGTAGAAATTACAAAGAAGCTATTAAAAGAAATTTGGTTTGTGTTACTAAAGTTATTTCTTCACGTTTCTATCAGTCGTGGTTTGGATATATCTTAACTAACTTCATAGATTTAAAGTGATATTCCTTTGAAAGTGAGAGGTACAATGGAATCAGTTAATAGTTCAAATTTTCTAGTAAGTGTTTTTTCAACAAGCAACAACCAAAGTTTTTTTTAAATTTTTTTTTATTGTAGAATTTCATTTGTTTGAATAAATGAATAAACAAAAATGTAGAAAAGATGGCAAAAAGTGATTATTTAATTGAAATAGTTTAAAATTAAGACCACAAAACATGGTTTTTGAAAAATAGATAGCTTAACACAATTTTGATTAGCAGCTCATACAAACTATGACAGTAGATAGGTGATTAAAAATATCCCACACATTCAATTTTTTTTAAAGGTTAAAGATTTGTTTATCAAATAGTATGTTACACTAGTTTTACCATCAAAATGTTTTCTAGTAGCTGTTGTGTGACAAAAAATTTCAATTTAATTTGATATTAATTACAAAAAATTGAGAAATCGTTCGACAGAATATAAAAATATGATAAAACATTTCATACACAGCTACTAGAAACTATATTTATGAGGAAATCGAGTGCCAAATTTTAAACAGTGAACAAATATTAAACTCGCAAACTCCTACAAGCAGCTCTGGTTACAAATATGTCAAAGTAACTTCTCAATCTCGCTTTAGCTTTAGGGTGCAGCACCCAGTAAAAAAGTATTGGAGATAGATAATCAATCTTAGAGACTTGGCATAAATAATTCTACAGAAGCAATCATTACGTTAAACACGAGTTTAGTTCTTTAAGGAATGATGATTTTATCTTTCTTTATAAAAATAAAGATTTTTATAAGGAAAGAGAAATAAATAGGGAAAGAAGAGCTGAAAGTCCTAGTTAATGTTTTCCCGGGGGGATCCCAGAGCTCGTAGGGAAAGACAGCTACTGCCATCTAGTGACGGATCTGGCGCGATCGAATGATGAAAAGATTAAATTGATAGTTTCAATCAAATGGTATTGGTATATAAGTGTTATTGGCAAGTTTTTTAAGCTGTTTTATTTTGAGGGCGGTTTTTGTGAGACAAAACTTAAAATGGATTCTAATTCGTATGTTAGACGCTAAATAGGTATTGGGTAAAAAAACGATTTGATCTTAGTCAAATCAATTAGCTATTTCTTTCAATTAAGTAGAATTCATTAAGTAGTTACTACCCAAAAAGAAATTAACGGTAAATATTTTTAAAAGAAGGGGAAAACCCCGATTTTGTAATTGTGATGTACTTTATAATTAGTATATAAGAAAATAGTACGTGTAAAACCTATGCTTGCATACGAATCAGCACACATAAGTAACTTTAAGCAGCATAGTTATGTTTAAATCAAAAAATAATGTAACTATGTTTTAATTAAAAATATACATACAAAATGCATGTGCGTATAATTCAGAAAACAATGTTTCATACCTTAACTGGTTTTCAGAATTTGGTTTAATGACTATCACTTAATAAAATATACAATAAACACTTTATTTTATATTTATAACGAAATAAACAAAAAGCAATTCATACTTCTTCAATCAAGTGGTTCGTTGGTAATACATTTTTCGTTACATTTTTTAATTATTTTCTTAAAGTACGTAATAGAGAGGAAAAAACTCAATTTCTCATTTTTATAAAAATGTACTCTACTATTGAATATGCACTACGTATGGGAAAAACCTGTATTTATTATTCAACACACATATCCTAACTACTTTAAAATACCTGAAAGTCACTTGAAATTCAAAAAAAAAATTTAACGAAAATACACAATTCCTAGCAAAAAACCCGACCTAAAACTCGCACGTATAGCAGAACAAGAAGAAAAAAAATAAAGTTTCTGATTACTTTTGTTCAGTTACAAAGTCACATTTATAAAACAGAAGCTGGAAACTGGGGTAAGAGTAATTATAAAAGTAAATTCCATTTCTTGTTCTCCCATATGCATATTAGTTCACCCTAAGGCTAAAGGACACTTTCCGCAAAAAAGAACTTTAAACCTTAATATAAGAAAGCTAAATGAAAAAAAATAACTTAAAAAGTTATACATATAAAGAAAAGGAATGGAAGTGGTTGTATTTCTGTTGTAAAATGTTTAAGTGAAAAAATTAATAACTTTTAGAAAGCCTCAAAATTAAGTTAGAAATTAATGGAGTGGTAAATTAATTGGGAAAATGGAGGTTGTTATGTAGTGATAAATTAATTTATTTAAATGTTGGGATACTTTTTTATGATATTTCATTTAAGGGTTAGGACTTATTATTCTTTTCTTTTTTGGTGTAAATTTGCCACAAAAGTACGTCTTTCAACGTTTGAAAACATAATTAATTTAGAAAAAAAACAATGAATAAGTATTTAACTTTATCATTGTAATTGTAACATAAAATATTGTTCTAAAATTATTTCGCAATAATAAAAAAACATGTATTTTTCAAACAATGAGGTTTTTATGAACGGAGTGTGAAACAGTTATTATGCTAGTAATTAACGGAAAAATCGTTTTTATTAACATATTTTCTTCAATTCAATTATGTTGTCTCTTGCATTTTTTTAATAATTTATTTTTTAAAAAATTAAAGTTATTTGGCTTACATTTACCAAAACATAGTGATAAATTTACAAATGGTATCTTAGGGAACTGTAATAATATTCTAAGAATTGCATATGTTATGTAAAGACTGCGACAATAATATGCTATGTCCAGACTACGACTCCTATACAAATTATACATGCATGTGCGCGCAGGTGTTGTCAGTTTTTGATTTTATTGTCGTAGTCTAGACACAGCAATAGAAAAATTGAAGTTTTCTTACGAATAAATTCACAGAAAATCTTTAAATTGAGAAGAAAATCATAATAGAATAATGAATTAGTTCCGAAGCCAGAACACGTCAATTTAAAAATTCATTAAAACTCGATGCAAACTAAGGTAACTATTGAACCAGTAACTTAATTACTCAAAACCCATAAAACAAACTTGACAACATGCGCTTCATCTCTAACACAGTATATCCCAAAACGTCAAAGATCATCTTCTCTCAAAACAAATCTTACACACAAAAAAAGTCGCATCATTCTTTATTGGCCCAACTTTGAACGACTGACCGTAATTACATCGGCCTGTCACATAAAGCTCCAGACAAACTGCAATCACTTTCACCATCGTACCACTTTCTCACACCAAGGACGGACAGACAAAAAAAATAAACTTTTGTGAACAATACTTTATTGCCACTTGCGATTCAAAGTTGTTGCAATTAATATTTAATTCTGGTGGTGACTTCGTCGAGGGTTCCCATGCAAGAAATTGCTCCAAAATCCATGGGAAATAGCCCGAGAGGATTTGACTAAGATTTTCTTTTTTTTTGGTTGACTTTGCCCTGGAGGACTGAGGGACCGGTTCGGCCAAAGATCGTGAACTTGTATAAGGTTCTTTGATTTGACATAATTTTATGATACAAGAAATATATTTTAAATAAATGAAATAATTTTTGAGATAAGAATAATGCTAGAAGGTTATGGTTGCAAGTGTAAGTATGTAAATGGTTCATTTATTTTTACTTATTCTGTATCTTATAATTTAATACTAAAAATGTGTGCATGGATGTTGTTTGAAGGTACCCAAGTCAGATTTAAACAATAAGCGAAATCCTCTCGAAATTAATATTTTAACAAATATACGACTTAAAATAAAACTGATCTCTTATGTCTCCCAGCAAAATTCTCCCAGTGTTATTTTCCCAAATCAAAATTATTGTTTTTGAAATAGCATGCTCGATACAGTACAAAAACAATAAAATAGTTCAAGATATATAAATGAATATTAAATACAATAAATTCCTTCGGTTATAGCTTTTACAAACTTGTGCTTCTCAATAATGGACTTTAAATTATAACAGCATAAGTATCAATGTTAAAGTCGCACCCCTTTGTATCCAAAAAATTTACTAATATAGCTGATATGTAATAGGACGGCTTGAATGCAAAGTGGTTCAATGTTTCCTACGACTTACTCCACTATTAGGTTAACGAACTTATTGCCTGTCTGAGGCTCATTTTGTAGGCCTTGAAACTGGTTAATTAGGATTCTCGCTATATCGAGGGGTCATTACACCAAAGGGGTGGAAATATAGGGAAGTCTGCTACTGTTAATATAGAGTAAAAGGTAAGGCATAACATGATGTAATTTGAATAGACAATACAGTTTTTTATAAGTAAAGGTATATATACGATTAACGTTATGATAAATTTATGCGAATTATTTACATGGAATCATATTGTATCTATATGAGTCATAAAAATAAGAGACTGACTTCAGGGCTGAATGAGTCGTTAAAGTATTTGAGTTAATAAGTTCTCACGATAAAATGTGAATTAATTTGAATTGCTCGATAAACATATTATATGTAATAAACGTTTTCATACCTGTTATAAATTTAAAAAATATTATTTTGTAAAAGAGTGGGATATATATGTAGGTTGGAGTTAAAATGCGGTTCTTCCTAAAAAAATTATTTACCTTAAGCTTCAAATTAAGGATATAATTTTCCATGGGAAACGAATTTTCTGAATCCAAAAAGCTTTGAAAATATTATGAGTTAGGACTACGAAATTTAGTGCTAAGTGCTAGATTAGAATAATGGCTTAGGACTATAATTATATTTTTCCTACATTAAACCTTACTTTTTTTCGTAGAAAATTGAGGGACTATGTTTTTATTATGCAGCACTTATATTTCAAGACACAACCATATCCGAGCTGTACTTTTAAACTTTTTATGAAGTTTTATTTTCTTATTCTATTTATCATCCTCTCACTTTCCAAGAAAAGCTTAGGCGCGTCAAAGTTCTCAGAAATAAAAACGCCCGGTAAAGAATATTTTTTTCATAATTGCCTTTAAGCCTTTACAAAACGATACTTTCTATTCAACAAACATCCATTTTTTTCTTTATAATTACGGTCATTCCGAAGTCCCCTGAAAAAGATCAAGTCCGTGACGAAGCTCAATTTAACACGCCAAAGTTGTAGAACGTCTCCACTTATTGTTTGTTTAAGGCAGCCATTTTAGTTTATAGTTGAATACTTCTCATTCTCCAAAAGTATTTTTATGTATTTTTTGCGTTCGTATTATTCAATTCTTTATCGTTCTTTGTGTAGTTTTTTTTCTTCGAGTTTGGAAGGCGAAGAAGTTATTTTCCAAGTTATCAAGAGATATGTTTTCATCTATCAACGAGCAGCGGCCATTCCGTCCAGCTGTTTGTGAAGACCATTTTCCTACTGGTATTTTTTTTACCGTTCACTCTAATGGTTTGCGATTCAGAGAAATAAAAAAGCGGGAACAAATTGAATGATCTGCGACTTAAAATGATAGCTGGGAATCAAACGAAA
The DNA here is from genome assembly GCA_023701765.1 of Hylyphantes graminicola. Classification (NCBI taxonomy): domain Eukaryota; kingdom Metazoa; phylum Arthropoda; class Arachnida; order Araneae; family Linyphiidae; genus Hylyphantes; species Hylyphantes graminicola. The sequence continues at coordinate 54,678,034 of CM043114.1, read as the reverse complement.
AATAATTGGTTCCATTCTTTTTGATTAAAAGAAATAAATATATTTTAGTTTAGTTTTTTACCCATGATAGAGGAAAATTAACTGTATAAAAGGCTGGACTAATATAACTTCATACTTAAATATTGAATACAGTCCATATATTAACAAATGTAATTGAAATTATATACACTGAAAAATATACCTTTTTGTAACATTACTCTAATTTCAGGAAGTAACGTTGCATCTTAAAACATGTATATCGTTAACTTCTCGCATAGGTCTAACGATATTTTCGAATATAATGGGTAAACGCCCGATATTATTTGTCACCAGTCTAAAATTTTGGTATAAGGTTATTCCACAAAATAGGAGGAAGTTTTTTTTTCACTAGTTCTTTGCGTTAAGTTGCACTATGTAGTTCGCATAAACTTCATACGTACAAATATGAAACGTAGTAGGTCCACTTTAGACAAATTAATTACTTAAAACAAATGTGTATTTGTATATAAGTTTGTTATGGTTTATTGCTATTATATATTACTATTTTAAAAAATATACATACAACTAAAATAGTTTGTATAACTTAGTAGTTAGCATAGTATCTTGTATATATAGTCTCTTGAGGACTATAAATGTGTTTTATGTAAATGTGTGTTATATAAAGTAATAGTTATGTGCAACCAACTTTCCAAACCATCCGAATCTATTTTATCTCTAACAATTATTTTATTAATGCCATATAATAAACCAAAGGATAAGATAAATATTTTAACCATTATCTCGAAACATTTCTTGAGTTAAGTCTATAGAATGGTTTTTATAGCTCACTTGCCTTCGGTTTTTAATTTATCGAATAGTGATTTTTTACATATGAAATTCTAGGATGTTTTTAGAGCAATAAACATATACTTTTTCACTTCTTCTGGCCAAATCTTTAAGAAGTTGAATAAGAGTTTTAACAAATTGAAAACTAAAATAGCTTAGATAGTCTAAAATCAAACACAAAACTAAAACTTTCTTTATGAAGTATCTAATAAAGATGCTCTCTAAAGTATTTAAAATAATTAAAACAGAAAAAGAGTACTCAAAAATATTTATCATTACTTACATCTTCAACATACCGCCAAATTATTTTTTTTTGCAAAAGATGATACTAGGAATAAATAAAACCCTGAAACCGATTCACACATGCAGAAACTATTTTGTAAGCTTAGCTCCATCTAAATAAAAGTTTTCTTCTGGTTTACACCTCTGGAGTTTAAGCGACGTATTTATTTAAAGAAAGTTTCAAGTGGTACTCAGTTGGAAGCAAAACTTCCAAAGTTTGGGTCCTTACTTAAAGATCTCATTTTCTTTAAAGACTAACTGCAACCGTCGAACCCACAAGGGTCCCAGGAGAGCTATGTAACATAGTTCCGATAAAGCTGACGTAGTTGTTAATTAAGGGTGATAAATATTTGTTCATGGTTTCCCTCTAGAGTTTATTTAATTCCAGTGGTATTTTTCCCCTTTTTTGGTTCTGTTTGGGGTAAGCTGCCACGTGGATAAGTTGTTTTAAGTAATCATGTTTAGGTTTGTTGTTGTTTTATTTCTGGTAAAAGTAATGCGATTGTGTGTTGAAACTGTAATCTATAAGAAATGATTAAAGCTGCAAAGGTATTAGAGTATTATTAGGTATCAGAGTGAGACTTATTTGGAAACTAGAAGATTTTGGAAAACTTCAAGAAGTTCTACATGCGTTTTTGTATCGAAGTATAACAGTGTGAAGATGTAAAATGTGTAGGATTTAAAAGGAAGAAAACCTAAGTTATGCCGACCAGGCCGCGCAATGGTTAAGGGGTTAGCTTGTGGACCTTTGGAGCTTCTGGGCCCGGGTTCGAATCCCGATAAGGCCTGGGTGTTTGTGTTTGTCGAGTATATGCGGAGTACGTGCTCGTTAAATCTGCTGGTTCCAAAAGTCCTGTGGGCGGTCATTACGCAGTTTCCCACGGGAACAGGTCCCTGGATACTATTTCCCTCCCCTTCAGGGACATGTCTAAACTGGAGGTGGCGCGCAATAGATGGCAGCATTTGTCGCGTATACGCATGTGTGATTTGACTATCTTACTTGACAAAGGTTTATAAGCGGGTCTCTGACCAAGCACACAAGCCTAAAAATATATCTACCAACCAACCAAAGTTATTCTTGCCAATACTCTCTTTAGTAAAGTTACAAAAAATTCTATATTCATCAACAATGGTGTGAGTATTTGTAAAACCTGACTACACTGGAATACACGTACTAGTTCGAAGTTCTCGAGGAGCGGGGTGGGTGTACGATTTCCCTTAAAGTTTTGTTTGGTGCCTATCAGGTGTCAGCTTCTTCTTTTGACCACTGCTTTAAATTACTAAGCTCTGCGGTTTCGTTTTAATTAACGTTGCACTAGAACTACAAAAAAGGTAACTGGGATTTTATAACAATATAATGTTGCAATATATAATTAAATACGCATATTAATTTCGTTCGGAAATAATTAAAATATAATGTATCATCTTTAGCTACTAACAAATTCTTCATTAAGAAATAGTATCAATAGCGAAAACAGTTTAGGTCAATTCTTTCCAAAAAATTTTCACGAAATCATTTTATAGCTTAGTGCTCGAGATTTCAAGTATGTATTTAAGTCAAGATTTCAAGTATGTTTGATTTTAAAAGATCACGTTTGAAAATTATTAATCATCCTATACAAAATGTTAATATCGAAAGTTTTCAAAGTAAAATGCTTGACCAGAACGAATGCTATTTCTGACAAAAAGTAAAAACCATAACTAGTCTTTTACTGTCACTTGCGCACGCAAAATATATAAAAATCTTTTTTTTAAATATTTTAGACAGAAAGTAGCTTCACACATACATGCATACAACACAATCTGATTAGCTCATAAAAAATTTAATATGGAAATAACCCATCATATAATGAAAGAATCCTAAGCCCATAAACCATCTCCTCCCTAAAGCCCCTTTCAAAACTTCACAAAATGACTTATGAAACAGCTCTGGAAGGGATATTATTAATGCCCCTAAACGAGGCTTGTTCAGCGATTCCGGTTTTTGCCAACCCTTGGCGAGCGGACTCAGCACATCTAATGAGCTTAATGATAATTGGCGGGAAAACAGAAGCCGAGAGGACTCGTTTAAATGATGGTTTTATGGGGGTCGTTAATCAGCCAATGATCCCAGATTGGCGAGCATAATTATAAGAGTATCGCAGGGTGTGCTTGCTAATCGGGTAGCTTTTTTTAAGTGTAAAAAATATTTTTGAGTTTTGTTTTATGGAGCATTTCTTTGTTTGGTTGTGATTTTTTTTGTGATTTTGGAAGTTTTTTTTAGGTATTGCTATTAATTGTTTTTAGCTCTCTATTTTTTTTATTTGGGTTTTTGAATCCTAAGGCAGATAACATCTACAAAGGAAAATTATGATTTAATGGCAATCAAAGCGTTGTTACGTAAAAATTGTTTTCTTAAAAAAAAAATGAAAACGTCAAATTGAATATTTTAATGATTTATCGTAAATGCTTTCACTTATTGTAATATTCAAAATGAGAATAATAATTAATTTTCTGCTCAATTTAATTACAGAAATCTAACATATTAAAATCATTAATCAAATAGATTTTAATTATTCCTTAATTATATCTCATCTAATTCAATCATCCCACAGATTCCCCAACAATTCTCTTGTAACTTCAATTTGTTGAGAAGATAGAACAGTACAATGAAAACAGTCATGGAACAATTTGATGCACCGTTCTGTGTTCTCTTTAACAATGGAGACCCTTTTGTAATGACTATTATTAAGCATTTAACAATGAGTAGCTCTTTCTTTTGTTTTTCTCCATCTAAAGAAGCTACAGAAAGCACAAACGGATTGCGAATTCTGTAACTAACGAATTACTTTTTCTATATATCATTTGGAATTACAAGGTTATAGGTGAAGTAATTGTAATAATTTCCCATAGTCAATTTTATTATCATATACTGCACAAAAGTTAATAACTATAAGATTTAGAGTGCAACATAAAGGTATGATCTTACACAACGCGATTAATAGTTTTATTAATTAATTGGCTTCAAGGTTTTGATACATCACAACTAATTATTTTAAAGAGGAAATTAATTTTTAACTTATAAATGAAGTTTTAGCTCTTTGAAAAATATGTGTCAATAATTTTCACAAGAAAATTTTATGTGATACAGGTCCAAAAATGAAGATATGAATGTATTTTGTATAAAATATAGGGGAAGGTGGGCTCCCTTAGTCCTATTTTGACTTTTCAATTTTTAATTTCTTAATTACTTGCAAAAGGTGAATGAAAATATTTTTACTAAATACTTTATGTTGTTATATACAACATATATTTATTTTAACATGTTATTTAAATGATTTCAACTATTAAAGAAATAAATACAGAACACTGTAATAAGGGCCAAGGTACACCACCGGCGGTGTACCTAGGTCCAACCGGTAGTGTACCTTGGACCAATTATTAATAGGTAGAGAGACTCGATTTACCGTCCGAAAACCAATATTTTTTAGCCACATAAAATTCAAAAATACATTTTACAACCTACTCTTATTTCTAGCCAAGATTGTAGTAATTGGTAATGTTAGGTCAATGGGCTTAGTAAGGGGTTTTATTGCCTTAGTTTTTTTTAGTGTCCTTCTGGCTTTTTCAGCTGTAATGCGATCTTTCTCAGGTGTATCCGTTAAAATGCAGCATAAAATTAAACTGTCATTTCATGACATAGAAAAACATTTGTCAATCTTTCTGTCATAAATTTGAAAAAACAACTCAAATATTTCCCCCTATGTTTATACAACTAGGCCTCAACGTAAAAAGGATGTTCTGCTTAGATATTTATTATAAAAAACATATTTTTAGATGTGCATGCAATAATTATTTTCTATATTATATCAATATGGTTAAAATTTTATAGGCCTACCATAAATCTAAATAATTAACTACAGAAAAATTATTTATCACACCATATAAAAATTTCTTACAAATTTCCAATCTACATAATTTTACAAATCAGGGATGCATATTAATAGCTTAAAATACTTAATTTTTCAAAGGAAAAAATTTACTTGAATTTTATAAAGGGTTTTCAACAATCTGAAGCACATAAGACCTATAGTAGTGTACCTTGGACCAGTCCAAGGTACACCACTTGTATTAGGTTCGAGGTACACCACTTGGCTATTAAAAACAAAATAGTTAATCACCATAAAGGTTAGACTTAACTTAATTTCAAGCGCACTGTTTTATAGCTAAAACTTTGCTTTATATTGCATAACCATCGTTTCTGAATAAAAACTACATCTTTGAGTATAAAAATACACTAAAGTATCTGACAAAAATTTACTTTTGAACTGTAAATTTAGTTTTTCGAAACCTCTTTAATAAATTGACCTTTTAAACAAACAGATAGAACTTCACTGAGACCCCTGGTAACAAATACTTTAACTGCATGTGGTGTTGTTTCAATATCTAAGCAAATCGAGCTAAAATCAGTATAGGTTCGAGGTACACATATGTCCAAGGTACACCACTTACCCCTATTGTTTGTTTGTTTTAATGCTTTATGATTCACAGTGAAATCGGACTAAGTGAGTAATGTTGTGTTAATTATATATTTAAAATAATACAATTGTTGAAACATAAATCTTTTAAAGTTTTAAATAATACTCAACAATGGAAACCAACAAAAACTTTTAACAATTACTATTCTTTTTCAGAACAGCTTTTAGAGTTTACAAATTCAGCTGCGAAAAAAAATTAACTCTTAAAATATGAATGTTATGCGTTGAAAACCAGAAATTTTGCAATATACTTTAATAATATAAGAGAATTTTCTGTTGTAAGGAGATATCATAGTAAAATACATATTCTTTATATTTCTCATGGGTAATGAATGAAAATAAGTAAAAAATAAACACGGCATGTAAAATTTCATATTTTGATTGTGGTTTACAATAATATTTTTTTCTAATTTTAGGAAAATAATACGAGATTCGAAAGAAGTAAAAGGTCAACAGATGAAGCGAACAACAATAGATTTTACTGTTTATTCCTCCAAAAATGACTTATGGAAATAATCAGTAAAAGAAAGCCTGACATCCTTTTTTTAGCTATTGGGAATCACAATAAGAAATTTCGCTTACCATTATGGAAGAAGAATACGAGAATTTAATAATCGAAATAATCATAAGAAGAAGCTAATTTGTTATTGAAATAAGAGCACGTAATTATTATTTCCATCAATAATTTTCCAGGAAGTTGAAAACAAGAATCCAACAAAAGTCTGTAATAATTAGAGCTAGTTAAATTTTTTTAAAAGGTAGATAATAAAACATGGTAATTGCAATTTTTATAAATAAGAACAATCTATATTTTCACTGTTAGTTGCACAAATGCTCAAATGAAATGATAAGTCAAGAAAGAAAAAATGTATTGATGCTTCAATATGCATACAGTTAAGGGATTTTATCCTTTCGACGATTAATTTCATTTGCGTTTAATCTATGTATAAATAATATTTTACGAGTTAATAAATAAACCATTGTATTCCTTGATGATAAGAAAAAATTATATATTCAGAGTTATTTGTACAAAATCACAGGAAAAATGATTAGTTAGGTAGTGACGTAAAAATTTTTTGATCCCTCAATATAAGTCCATTTTATTTTGTCATTACAATAATTTATTTCATTTTGCTAAATTTTTTGCTAAATCATTTTGCTAAATATAAGTCCATTTTATTGTGCAATTACAAAAAAATATTTTTATTTTCATAAATTTAAATATAAAGAATATTTTTGATTTCCAACAAGTTAAGTTTTCATTTATAATAGTTATGATATTAATTTTAACTTATCAAACATGTTGGCTAACGTATCAAAACATGTTGGCGAAAGTTCCCAGATTTTTCTCCCTTTTAACCTATTAACTTCATCCCCGTAATGCAAGCACCCTCCCTCCGTGAGTGAAATATGGGGGCTCTCGAGCACGTTAAAAACTGCTTTGCACGCAATATTTAAAAGCCAACTCACAACACAGAAGCCCCTGCAATGACACTCTCCCTTATGCCGGACGTTGATTAAAACACGCCCCAGCCCCCATTTTCCAACTATGCATGGGATGTTGCTAGGTTAGTTTGACAAAAATGAAGCTAACATATTTGCCAGAAGAGATTTTATGAATGTATTTTAAATTAAACTAAACTCCTTGGCTCAACAGCCCGTTAGTGAGTCAAGGCCTACTGTGCCTAATTCAGTTATCGTGACAAAGGGCTCTGGGGTGCTAGGTATATATCCCGGTTATATGGTCAGGCTCACGCGGGACTCCCTTGTTAAGTTCCCAAACAAGCTTGGTTCCCATTTTATAGACCCACTTGAGGGATAAAAGGATGAGTCAACCTCGCCAAATCCGGGATTCGATCACCGGACCTGTGGCAATGCAATGCAAAGCACTACCACTGCGCCATACTGGGCCTCTATATTTGGATTCACACAATTGAAATTTATCTTTTTGATGATGCAAGTATCTCAGATACTCAACAGAAAAAAAAAACCAAAATATAGAAACAATTTCAAACTTGTATCGTTATACTGGGACTGGAGAGTCCAGTCGGCCAAGTACTTGCCTTGTATGGGAAATGTTACAGGTTCTGTCTTGGACAGTAAAAGATGCCATATTTTTCATATTCTAAACAAAAACGTTCATGTTACCAAAATAGTTAAATGTGTTTAGTTCTTCCGATCTCTTAGTTATATTTTGCCATTTTATTTACCCACACGACTCTTTAAAAAGTATTGTACTTTTTAATATTGTATCATAACTATGAATTGTATTTATAAACACTAAAATTATAAATAAATGTTCAATAATCTGATTGGGATGAGAAGACCCGTAAGTAAGGCCTTGCATTCGAAATGTCCCAGCTTTGGGTCCGGGTATTGCCAAAATAACTGCATACCCATAGACGGCCTGTGCAGTCAAAAGGTTCGAAGAACAATGGCTTGCGTAAATTGAGCTAAAATGCTCAACAATTTTGAAGTTGTGTGTACGATGTCGTCCCTGATAAGTTGTGATGGGTGCTTGTTTAATATGCTCCAAAGTTCTGACACAGCGTACGATGTCGCTTTCAGTGTTGCATTGGGTGTCTTTCCGGGCTTGTTATTTGACTGCGGTTTTAAATTATGAAGCAGAGCTGGATAGCCCAGTCAGTAAATGCTTTCGCCTTGCATTCGGAAGGTTCCAGGTTTGGTCCCGGGCTTTGTTAAAGTAACTGCGACTTATAGACGGCTTGTGCAGCAAAAAATTCTGACGAATAATAACCCGTGTAGAAAGAGGTAAATATGCTACAAAGTCCTGAAGATATGTATGCGATGTATTTCCTAATAAGTTGTGTTGGGTGTCTACCCAGGTGTTGGCTCGTTACTTGACAGTGGTTCTAAAATATGATGCCTGTATAGCCCTCGTGAAGCACAAATGCTACGTTAATCAAACTAAACTCATAATAGTTCTGCATTGTAAGTTTTATCTCCGAGCTTATTCTACAAAATATTTTTCATATTTTTAGCTAACATTGTATCAAAGCAACGGGTTTTAAAAGGGAGTAGGCGTGAAAATTTTCTCATGGCAGGGCACAAATTATTTATCCCTCTAAGTGAGCTGTCTTTGCCCAAAATGCAGCAATAAGTTAGCGATAATGTAAGCAGGGAAAAACTACAATCATAAATCTAACTATAGCATGAATGTAGGAAAGAACTTAATTATATAGTTATTTTTAGGGTGAAAGTACAATACATGTTTTTTATTCCTAGGAGACTTTTAATGATATAATACAACAAAGCGGTACAAGATTTGAGGATAAATGTGCCGAAAAATAAAACTATTTATTATACATGTGTTTTTAGTTGACGTGAGTTTTGTATGAGAAATTTATTAATATGTTTTAAATATTTATTACACAATTATTGCTATAGTTTATTACCCTCCGCCATATTTTTGACATGCTTTCGAGTGAAAAAGAACTAGAAAGTCTTAGCCGTTAAATAAATATTTAGTTATACAGTTAAGTCTACAGCACAAACTTTAAAAAAAATCTTATTGCAGTAACATAAAGCCGTCTGTTTCACATTTTTTATAGCAACAGTAATTCTACAAATCACAGTTTACAGTAGGTATCTCAAGATAGTATTAGCAATCTAGAATAACCAAATTACAATCTTTAATCCTGTAATGCATGATTTTTTTTTCATCCCGAAAATATATATTTGTATCTTTAATAATCATACATTATGGGAAAAAATAATAAACTGCATTGGAATTTAAATAATTTCAATTAAAAATAAATTGCCATATGGTAAAAACCATCTACAAAATTCCAATTTTGATAAGAATGATTGGAAAACTACTAAATACATTGTAAAATAGCCCTCTTGAACTATGATTATTTTTTCAAAAGAATTTATTTGTATTTAGTACTAATATTACCATACTTTGAATACTGAAGACGTAATTTCACAACAGTTCATAATTTCACTCTTTTAATTTTGAATACACTTTTACTACTGTCAGGGGGTTATTTATTAGCAACTAAAACTTCAAAATGGAATGTAATAGAGGAAGAAATGCAGATTTGTCGAGCTCTATTTCAATGTTACTTGTTGCCATATAGCAACAGTATGCATTAGAGGGTTAATAATGTTAGATATCCCACTGTAGGGTTTATTTCCCAAACCTCAATATTATAATTAGTATCCCACACAATAGCAGCAGTTACTTTCATTCCTTATAGTGGGATAAATACTTGGTTAGGCTGTTAGGTTAAAGAACAAACTAATAAAATTAATTTTTATATGGTAGTACCATCTATACTATAATGAGGAAAAGAATCCATGCTAATTATGTTAAAATGTCTGATAAATGTGAAGGCTCAATCTGCAGAAGTCAAATTTCTAAATTTATTAGGCACAGCTATGATATTTGGCTCATAATATTTACCAAATTCTGGCTATTTCGTTGTTTGTCAACTTAAAAAATGCCGCACTATATATCACAGCTATTTCCGAAATGGGATTAAGATGCAATGACTTTTGCAGTGAGAACAGTCTTTCAATATGAATACTCCAGAACATTTAAATTATCAGTATAACAAATCAATTTTGTCACGAAATATCTGGCTTTTTTTCTTTGCATCTCTCTTCAGTTACATTTAAATATACGATAAACTATAAACTATAATTTTCTATTTATGAATTCTTAGAGTACAATAAACTCTTAAAAGGTCATAAATGTATTTAACTGAATAGCCAAATAACTTTTTATGAAGGCGAATATCTATAAGTCTCATTTTACAACGTTGCCGTATGCAGATGAACGCATTTATCAAGATAAATAAAATGCCTTTATTGTTTTGACTTCAATAGAAAAAATAATCAGCAAACATTGCAAACAATTAATGAAATTGAAACGTGAAGAAATATTATCGATATTTTTACCGTGCACAAATTAAACGTATACAGGAGTAGTTATGATATTGAATACGAAACTGAGTTTGAAAAATTACTAGAAAAAGGTAAAAGTAAGATTGAAATTTTCAGCGGACACAGTTTAACGCTGTATCTTTACAATTTATTTAATTTTTAATAAAAAATGAAGGGGTATAATTCAACACACAACTATATTTTAGGCATTTGCTATAATGCGATTCCATTTTTTCGACTGGAATATTCAAAACTCCACCCTTAAACCAATTAATATTGATTTAAAGGATACAAGACTAAAAAATTGTCGTTAGGCTATTTAACTTGTAACTTATTATAATATAAATCATTAGGTATACTTAAATACTATGTTACCTAGTTCAAAGAGCTAGTAATTTCTAGGAGCCGCACTTATTGACGAAGGATCATCAAAAACAGTGCATAAAATATTGGGCCAAAAAAAAAATATTAAAGCATTTCTATTGATTCAAATTATCAGTTGGTCTCACTTATCATAAAAAAAATATTATGCCCACATTTTTCTTGCATAATAAGTATCCGCGGAGTCTCAAAGCATTAATTATCTTGTTAAAAGACCAGATTTTTTTTCATTTTCTTGGATATAATTTGGGGCAAATATGCAAATAGAATCATTCTGCATCAGGTAAAGCTGTTACTGATGTTACATTAATAATTAGCTTTATCACCACAAGCAAGCCATACTTGTGCAATACGCGTGACATGGTATTTAATCATAGTTTACCAGATTTAAATACCAGGCATTGCACTACTGTACTTTAATGATGCATCAAAGAGGCATAATACAGCAACCAATCTTAACTTGGGGATTTGCGTTACGTTGCCAACAGACAAAACAGAAAGGTTAAAGAAAACGACAGTGTTGAATTTATAATTGTTAAAAAAGATATTTACAATTACTGAATAACTAATTCCTATGGTTTTGCTTTTTGTATTTCTTCAATCAAAAAAGTTTCTATAAGATCTGCAAGCGTTTATAAAATAGCGACTTGACTTTGGTGTGAGAAAAAAGTTAGAGAAAACTAAACTTGGACTTATTGCTGATAGTCAATTTCTACTAGCCACAAACATCCCCACCATAGACGATTTTCCATTCCACGGATTTTGGTACCAAAATCCACCATTTAAACCTTTGTTTATTTCAATGAAAGTACACCTTTGAAAGATGGCAAAGTATTTAGCGAACTCCATTGTATAATCCCAAATAAAAGAATTCGACTATCAACGTGTCATATACTTTCACAAGAGCTACAAAACACTCACTTCAATTTATGGGAAGAAAAAAAAGAATGCAACCCTTGCCACTACTTAGATGAGCCTTTCAACTTCACATCTAGCTCTCTCATTATTAGTGTTATTATTTCACTCAGAGTCAATCCTAAAAAGGTCTCGGAGACCGGAATCAGCCTAAAAGACAATGAACAGGAAGCGAGAAAAAGAAATACTGAAAAGAAAGTCCAAATCACTGGGTCCAGGAGGTCTAAAGATGTCCTTTTGTGCAAGTCTGTTTCCCCTTGAGCAGATGGTCACTTTCGTTCCCCCTTTTGATCGCCGGTGACCGCCCACACCTTTTTTTCCCACTTTTCTGGATGTTGCCGGGATAGTTAGACAAACACGTAAAGGACATTTCTGTCAAAAACGATTTTAATGGAGTATCATCAACCTGTCAATAATATACAGGGTGTCCGTAAGAGAATGTCCGAGTTTTAATGGTATATTACAGGATTTTATATTACACTAAAAATAAGAAATCATACAAGAAATTGAAGGAAAACTAACCTATTTCGTTCTATAAGTGCTCTTTAGTGACACGGCACACATCCAAACGAAAATATAATTCTTCCCATACTGTCTACAGCAAGTTCGGAGTAATGGCAGCAACAGCCCTGTGCAATTCTACCTGTTATAGTTGGTAAATCGTGGGGCATCGCTTATCTGAAACTGTTATAGTTATTCTTTATTCGTCACCTTCAACCACAGCTGTCGAACGATTGCAGCTGATACTATTACAATTTTAAACTAGGACATTCTTTTACGCACAGCCTTATACTATTTGGACTTCTCCCAGTGCTAATGGATCTCAAAACGTGCTACCGGTCAAGCCCAACCAAAATCTTGGAGTGCATACGCCAGCAAAAGGTTGCGTCATTTGAAGCCATTTTAAGAAGTTAAATGATAGCAATAAAGTTTAAAATTAGCTATGAAAGAACTGAAACTCAGAGCCAATAATGTTGGAGAAGAAAAATAGTTGTCTCTAGGTATTTTTCATAGGTAAAATATGCATTAATATTGATCAGTAAGTCCATTCACTACATATTATAGGTCTCTAGGCATGAGTAAGGTACCAATTTAATATTGATGTAAAATGAAAACAACTAACTATGCTGAGGGGGATTTAATAGAAAAAAAGGCGTCACTAAGATTTTTTTGTTAAAAAACAGCGGAAATAGAATGTACAATATAACGTTGGATATGGAGAAATACTGTTTATATCCAATTAAAACTGTGCAAAGAAACACTAGTGATACAATTCAGGAACGCAGGAATAGATGAAAAATGTTTTTATTTACTGGTTAGTCAAAAGATTTACAAAATGAGAGGCTTTTTATCTGATCAGAAAAGCGCCTATATCTAATATTGATCCAAACCAGACGTTAATTAAGATGTAATGTGAACAAGACTGAATTTTAATGTAGATTTTTCACTGTCTTTGCTACCTTAATTCAATGTTCAATTATTATATTATTTTTGTCAAACTAAATAGCATCGGGTCATAAGACGTCCTGCAAAAATTCACATATTTTGATGACAATATTATTTTACAAATCAATAAATTATAAATTTTAATTATGACCATTCTCGATTTTTTCTACCATTTTTAACGTGCGTCATTTTCGCTAAACTAAGCAGATTATTCATAAGCAGAAAATAAATAAAAATATAATTAACTCAATTATCCAAACGCAATAGACCTAATAAATCAATCATAATTAAAAATACATATTTCATTCATACCAGTTACCACTCATTCAAACTCACACTATGACGATTCCTTTTCCGTTTTTTATCGTTTATACGAAACATTACTCATAGATAAAGTCGTCTCAGACCAGCGCGGACGGACCAAAGTGGCCGAAACTCGGAAGGTCGCTGGGTCGGAAAGCAATAAGGAATTGGACGAAGATCTATTAGTCTGAGGACTCTCCCACCCCCTACTTGAGGTCGATGTGAAGACTTGATGGAAGTCTTTAGGTGGAAATTCCATCAGAGATTTCCTTTTTTACAGGTTCTTAGGTAACGAGAGGACTTGGATTTGAAAAAATTATTTAAATGCGATGTCACACGTTATGTGTGACATTAAATATAAACGATGTACACTCGCCGTAAATATGTTTAAATACAACTAAATTACTTGTATATAAAAAACTTTGTAATTCCTTTAATACAAATTAATTCCACTTGTAATTTTAATAAAAAAGATTAAATTGTTTCATTTTTTTTATAAAAATTAGTCAAATATTAATAAATGATAAAAATATAAATCATAAATAAACAATATTTAAAAAAAATTGTAAAGTAGTTTAAAAAAAAAAAAAAAAAAAGAGTTATAATATATTGGCCCTGCTTAATGTTGATATGAAGGTTTGGTATACGCCTTAAAGTTTAAATATCATCAAATATTTCACTTTATAGCTTCTTGTTTGGTAAAATGGATAGATTTTAAAATTCTTTGAAAAAGATATTACACTTCATAAAATTCATTGAGTAGATTGGAGTACTTCCTACTTGACTAATTAGTACGTCAAAGCAACTTTAACAAGTACAGTACTTAGAAAATATTGGGTGCATTTAGTTATTTTAAAGTAAATAAAATAACAATTCATTAAGTGAAGAGGTTTTGTCTCTAATTTGGCTGCAACTTTGGCGATCAAGCCTTGGCAGACTCGGCATATTAAGTGGTGAGTTACTGGACAGAAAATACTCTCCAATATTTCACCCTCCCAAATTTTCACAGTATAAGCTATTTATATGCGTAGAAATTGGACAATAAAGCGTAGGAATTGGACAATAAAAATGGTTTCAATAGAAAAAGAGTGAATGTAAGATTGAACGAAGAACTAATCGTCTGAGGAATGTTCCTAATAGGTTTGAGGCTAATATGCATACTTGATGAAAGTCATTGAAGAAATTCTATCACGAATTTCCATTTATAGCCTTCCATTCACAAGAATTTCCAATTATAGCCTTTGGAGTTCGATAGATTTGGTAATAAATGGGATTGATAGTATTATTTAATCTTGTTGTATTTAAATGAAATTAAAATTACTGGACAAAATCAAGAATGCGTACTCATATTAGTATCTAAGAAATCATGGTGATAAAATTATGGAAAACGCTTTTGTATTCGTTTTTATAAATATAAATACAGTTTCCTCAAAAAAATAAATGTACAATATTACCGAATTATAAATAATTATTTTTATTAATATATAATATGATGAGGGAAAATGACTGTTTGAATTTTGAGAATGGTCATCAATTAGAAATTCCAGTTACTGCATACGAAAAAATATGGAGCTTTATTAGTTTTTAGAATTTATCCATGTGTTTGCTTAGTACGCTACAAATTTTTACGTAACTCTAAATCTTTCGCCGATTCTTTCTCACAATTAACCTTAGAACTCTTGTATAGCTGTACTCAATATAGAATAATTTATTCCATGAATTATATTCTTTAAAAAGTATTTACTTAATTCAATTGACAGATAAAGTTAAATTCGATTCTGTTATAGGAATTTGGAAGGATAAAATGTATGACAGCGAAGTTTAATAGTATAAACAAGCGTGTCATAATCAGAAACAGAGCTTTTATGTAAAAATCTAAGGATAAAAAAATTTAAATATTAAATATCATAATCGTATCGTATAGAATTTTTAATCAAGGATTTTTTTTTTCAAAAAAAGTTTTTTTGTGTAAAACTATCGATTTTTTTTGTAATCCAACACGCTCGCAGATGTAGAGCTAACTTAAGCTTCCCAAACACAATACATTTGTTTCAGCATACATAAAAGAAAACAAATTTCCCAACTTAAATATTGGTATTTCTTATGTAATATCCCAAACTTTTTTTCACACCTCCCGCCCAGAAACCATTACTTATAAAACCCATATCACAAGGCGATAAGCAGCCACGTTTTAGAAACGATAATCTTTTGTTTAAACTTAAGGCTGCAGATAGAACTATAATGCAACAATTAATCATGTAACCCCCCATACGCACCAGTATTTTCATCCGCAACATCCTCCCAACCCTGATTTTCCGTCACTTTTATTGTTAACGGAATTTCCTATCACCGTTTTCCTTTTCCGCGAATGATCCATATGTTAATTTGAAAATAGTGTAACTAACAAAAAATTGTATTTTTTTTTAATTAAGTAAATCTGAGAGTAAAAAAGCTAAGGTGGTGGAAAACGAAATATAGACTGGTAAATAACACGAAAAATTTAAAGAAAAATGGTTTAAAAATTAAATATTATGATTGTAGTACAATTGTTATGAAAAACATGAAAGTTGAAACTAAGACAAAAGGTTTTAAAAGCTTTTAAAATCAAAATTTTGATAGTATAATAAGAATTATATTGTGTTTCAATTATCTGCTGTATATTTTAGTGTCTTTTTTTTTAAATCTATGTTTATGTAAATTTTATCTGCTGTATATTGTAATTAATATTCTTTAATTTATTTCTATGTCAAATTAACTACAAAAAATTAAATACATGTAGTGAGATATCGGGCAGACTTTTACATGTTCAAAAAATTATAATTTTACAAAAAGTATGAGATATAATTTTGACAAAAAAATGAATTTCAATGTTAATAATTGTTGCAGGGATAGGCTACAGGAAATTTTAGTCTCAGTCGAGGCAAAGCGTTAATGATTGTATAACGTCATATTTTCTGAACATAAAAGGACGAATAATAAATTACTTTGCTGCTGATGTAATTAAAAATTCTACTCTGATGCAAAATTTATTTGAAATGTTTATCTTCTTTCGAAATTTAGTAGAGGGAACGTGAATCTAACAGCGTATTTCAAATTATGTTGTTTAGAAGAGAAACTACGATTCTGAAAGCATGCATTAGTTAGAGAATTTTGTTGATTAATTTTCAAACAAACAAGATGTTTTCAACTTTGCAAATATGCATTTGTAATGATAGTCTAAAACTAGAATTGTAAGCACTCTCAAAATAATAAATGTACGAAACGTTGGATATCAATTTCAGTTATTAATTATTGAGATTTTTTAAACTTAAAAAACATTTTTTAAATACAAATTTATTAGTAGCACAAGGTTTTTTCATTTGTAAATAAATTAAGAGTGTAAATATATTATAGCATTTTTTAAAGGCTTTATCTTTTTCGGATTAATTATGTGAAATGTATTTCTGAATTTCTCCCGGACTTATTTGTCGAAATATTTTGTATGTGTAATACCTAAAAGAATTCTCAATTTCTCTTTATCATAAATGCTACCAAAGTATCATAAACTTTTAAACTCCATTTATGAACAATTTAAAAAGATACCTCTCTGATATGACGCATGCAGTTCATTTTAAGAAGTCATGGGGAGAGATTAAGACCGTTGCTGCCAACAGAGTGAGGTGGCGGACCATGACGAAGGTCCTATGCTCCATGTTGGAGTGAAAGAAGTAAGAATTTGGAGTGTAAGTACAAAGATACTCTTCCCTAAACAATTGCTTAAACCACTCCCACTTCATACTTAGAGATTAATTACTTAGGATAAAAGATAAAAATAGAGAAATATATAAAAATATGACTAATATGAGTTACTAGATAAATATACGTAGTTCACATACTCTCAATAAACCAATTTAAAACAAATTTTAAATGCATAAGAATCAAAATTTGTGTTTGAAAATAATTTCTTCAAATGAAAACTAAATTTAAATCTTTACACAAACTGATATTAAAAGGGTTGAGGTAAAATATTCTAACTCCACTTTTTTAGGAAAGCAAAGTAGAAAAAATGTTAATAACATTTTTTTCGGCAAAGTCTAGGAACTTAAAGAAAAAAAAATGTACGGAGGAGAACAAAAAAAAAATTTAATATATATGTAAACACTTTTTTTTCTATACTTCCCTTTAATGCATTCTCGTGTATCTGATTTTTTTAAAAAAACATATTTGCATTTTTCAATACTTTTTATTAAATTTTTAAGGAGAAAAAAATTGTAATAGAAATATTTTTACTTTTCGTTACGTACATTCCAGTACAATTGCTTACTTCAGAAAAATAACTTTAAAAGTTTTGTTTTGAGTTATAAAGTAATATTTGTCTGAAGAAAGAAGGATTATGTTTAGATAATTTAATAAACTATCGAGTTTAATTTTACAAAGAGAATAATATAAAGAAATATCTTCATTCATTACTTCTAACTTCATCTTCAAAAACTAGGTTGAGTAAAATTTACAAAAGGAATACAAATCAGTTTATAATTTTTTATACATGTTTA
This sequence comes from Hylyphantes graminicola, assembly GCA_023701765.1. NCBI lineage: Eukaryota > Metazoa > Arthropoda > Arachnida > Araneae > Linyphiidae > Hylyphantes > Hylyphantes graminicola. The sequence continues at coordinate 54,659,943 of CM043114.1, read as the reverse complement.
GAAAATCGAATCAACTTTAGTTTGATGTTTGATGCATGTTTAAGAAAATTATTATACCATTTTAGAAATATATTTTAAGTGTGACGTTTATAATAATTAGTTTTCCACAAACTTCATAAAATGTCGTTTTTGTCGTATTTTACATAATATAAAGTTTTTTCTAAAACAGTTAAAAAGGTTTTTCCCTTTTATATTTGTGTTTTCGGGAATTTTGTAATCGTGTCGTGAATGATTTTATTGTAATCGTAAAAAAGTTATATAAAAAGTTTTGATAGCAATTGTTAAAACCAAATAAAATATTTTATGATGAATAGTAAAAATATACAAATAATAAAAAGCACTTAACTGTAGAAGCATATTTAAAATCTTTCTAAAAGTTCAAAATTCCGAACTAGAAGATTAAGAGTAATAAATTATTGACAACAAACTTGACTACAGTAAATTTAAGCATGTTAAAAAAGTTCATATATTTTTTAAAAATATTAACCATACTTAATGCTTACATAAGCAAATGTTTTATCATTCAGTAGTTAATTTAGTTTATATATGACAGACGAATTTTGAAAAAAAAAATATTATTTACATTGGAAAACAGTTTTAATCTATAAACCGTCGAGAACAAATATTGTGAAATATATCTTTTAAAACTTTTGTTTAAGTGAATTCGGCTCTAATCTTTGAAAAGCGAAAATCTGAATTTCCACAGTCATCATAACTTTTCATTTCGGCTTTTAAAATCAATTTGCTGATGGATGGGAGCGATTTAAGTATACAGAAAAGTCTAGAAACTTAAATCAAAACAATTCGAAAAAGGAATAAATTCGCTCATTTGTGCCACATTAAGAAGTACGCCTCGTGAAAATTGCGTGGCACCCCAAGAAAAGTTTGCTGCAATCACACTGGCTCTGGGCCAGCATAACACCAATTTATGATTGCGTTCGCTGTTCATCTATGAAGAGCTTAGTGGAAGAACGTGCTAAGTGACAAAAAGTTGAAAACGAGAAAATTACCTTTAAAATTTTTAGTTTGCACTCATATCGATTAAAAACGGTACTTGCAAAACGTAAAAAATTATTAAACTCAAAAATTATGAAGAAGGGGAAACTGGTTATCGTTAAAGTAGTTAGTAATATATTCATTGACACAAAAATCTCAATATTATCAAAAATGTCACTTAGCACGTTCTTCCACTAAGATCTTTATATGTTGTTGATTGCGTATTTTAAAATGAAGCATATGTCTCTCATTTGAAATAGTAAGTTCGGAATAATTTTTGGTGTAAAAACAAAAGCTTTGTTTCTCTAAGAAAAACTGACTTTAAAATGGGCAATCGAAAAGAGAAAGTCATCATAAATATGCGCTTGAATGACTTTTGGTTGAGCATTCGAAAAGAAGCAAAGTGTTTATTTTTAGATTAAAGCCATTTTATATTTTGTTGGTAATGGTGTTTGACATGTAAATATTTATGATACATGCTAAAATGTTTTATTTGTTCGTGCCAAAAAAAGAGTGATGATGTTTTATGTTGGCAATAGTTTATTTTCTCTCTCGATTATTAATAAGTTAAATTGAAATGCCACTATAAGTTTAATATTATTACGTTTGGGTTAATTAAGCATTAATCATCCTAATGATTATAATTATTATATTTTAAATACAAATATTTTTTAAGATTTATTTTTTAAAGCTATTTTTAATAATTTATCATACTAAAACAACGGGAGGTTGTGATAACTACTCGTAATAAATAACGTAATGGTGACCGTTGATATTATATGTAGCTTTAAGAAATGAAATCTTAGATTTTTACTAAAATCTAAGATTTCATCAAATATTTTTAAACTTTTAAAAAGTCATTGTTCATTTCATGTTATAATTTTATTGTAACGATATCTCAATTTAAGATAAAAACTATTGAACAAGAGCGTTATTAACTAATAAACAATACAATATATATGTTTTATGCATCACTCAATATACGTTATTACATCTAATTTACAATGCTCCAACAAAATGTTAAAGCTAAAACTTCCTTTTCCTTTTATACCTGCTTCTTCCCTTAAAATCGAGGTTTCTGGACAGTTAAATCTACTAGAGGCACAATACAAAATGTTAGCTAATGCCCTAAATACCATTTAAAAAATTATATATACTTTAGTGTTGCGATGCAATACATTAATTTTCTAGTTATTATAATATGATACTCATCTTCAATATGTTCAAAAATAATTTAATAAATTGGAAAAGGTATTCTCCATTCATCCTTATTTGCGTGTAAAATAGTTATCATATTAAAGAAAATTGTGTTGCATCATCACTCTCGATGTTTTCCCTTAACTCAAACATACGATCTTCAAACAAACGAGCAATTTTAACTCAGTCTGAACTCTGAGTTAATATTCACTCATTTCCTGTGTCGAAAATGCACTACTCCTACAGGAGTGGATTTCACTCCTTTGTTTTAAGAGTGTAAGTATAAAAAGCATATGGTAGCATTTCTTTCAAATATTATCTTATTGTAAGAGTAATACTAGTTATCAAATAATGCTATGCATCCGTGGCTTTTGATTTTTTTACTAATCAGTTTTTATTTCCTCACATACTTATAACAAATCCAATAGATGAAATCTGTTTCTTCTTTAACACCGTAAAAATCAGTGACGATTGAATCGCAGGTTTGGGGACAAAATATCGCGGCCGAAATATCGCGGGCCAAAATATCGCGGCCAAAATATCGCCGGCCAAAATATCGTGCGCCCAAAATATCGCGGGCCAAAATGTCGCGGGCCAAAATATCGCGTGCCCATAATATCGCGTGGCCAAAATATCGCGTGCCAAAATATCGCGTAAAGTAAATATGGAGTGTATTTAATGGATTTTTAGGTGTTTGGCAGTGGGAAGAAGTTCGATGGTAAAATGATATTGCACTTCTTACTTATTCAATAATTTGTGGTGAAGTTCTGTTTTACGTAATGGATCCTGAATTTTTATTAAAATGTATTTTAAGACATGTATTTTTATCCCTTTTTAATTATGACAATGTAATCACGAGTTAAGTTCAATGGGTTAAGGTTTTTTATTTGAACTTGATTTTTATTAATACCATTAAATTTTTTTAAAGAATTTAGTTGGGGGTAATTGTAGTTTAAAAAGTGTCTGAATTTTAAAAATTAGTAATTATTTAACGAAAATGTTGGCGATGTTTGAAGCGTTACCTTTCTGTACTGCTCTTTAAAAAGAGACTCGTTTTTAATAGGAGGATTAGTTTAGGGTTATTTCGAATGTGATTTTGGGAATGTGAGGAAGTTGAAATAGTACAAACATTATCATTTTTTTTAAAATATATATTAATTTTTTAAGTGCATTCATATAAAATTATGTAGCAACTGAATAATTTGCTTACTTTAGTGAACACTTACAGAACAAAAAATAAGTTGATTAATCAATTGCAGCCGAACTCGTTTATAGCGAGTCCAGATTTTACGAGTACCCGGATTTATCGAGGGAAGCAAGATTATTAGTTTGGTCCAGGGGCCCGGATGGCCGAGTGGTTAGCATCGCAGGCCAGCAGTCTGCGTGCTGTAACGGGTGCGGGTTCGATTCCCACCTTCGTCCTGGGTGTACTTCCTTTCTCTATGACTGTAAAAACTCTTTCTGTGTCTGTCTTACTTGACGAAGGCTTAATAAGCGGGTTTCTGATCAAGCACACAAGCCGGAATATATATGTTCCCTACCCATAGGTTATGACTTATGACTTTCTTGGTGAGGGGCAAGATCGCCATTGCTTGATGGGAAAATATTTCGTCAACAGCCCTCCTGTCTATACTAAAACCGACCTTAAGTTTGCAGCAGAGAAATGTACTGAGCGGAGGAAACTGGGTAAATAACGCGGCTGGCGCCGCAATTTCGCCTACTCTGATTCGCTGCTCCTATGACCCTGATATTCGTGCGCCCTGTTACGTCAAAATCGAAGGAAAAAAATAATTAAAATTACACTATAACTGAAGCTAAACTAATAAAAGCAATAAATTTATGTCTTGAAATAACAAATAAAATTGTTTATTGAATGTGAAACATCTTTTTTTATTCGATTCTCGCACTCGAAAATGAGAACTATTTACCCTTTTTCTCGTAGAACATTTGTATACTGCAAACTTAAGGTCGGTTTTACTATAGGAGCACAAAAAATCAATTTTTTTCCAAAACACAACTGACGAATCCTCCCCTTGTCATAGTATCCTGTACTGAGGGGAGGAAACTGGGTAAACAACCCGGCTGGCGCCGCAATTTCGCGTACTCTGATTGGCTGCTCCTTTCGACCCAGATATTCGTGCGCCCTGTTACGTCAAAATCGAAGGAAAAAAATAATTAAAATAACACTCTAACTGAAGCTTAACTAATAAAAATAATAAATTTATGTCTTAAAATAACAAATAAATTTGTTTATTGAATGTGAAATACCTATTTGTATTCGATTCTCGCACTCAAAATTGAGAACTATTTACCCTTTTTCTCGTAGAACATTTGTATACTGCAAACTTAAGGTCGGTTTTGGTTTTGAAATATAGTCGTCGAGACATTGGTCTTCTCCACTGGAAAAAAAACTACCTAATAGCGCCTGTCTGGCTATCAGTTAAGCTAACATAATAAAAAAAAATCGAATAATACAAAAAAAATGTAACCAAAATCTTATTCCTCGCCATAATTGCCACTGGTTTAAAAATAAATCTGAGGGAGGGTGAGAATAGCTTTTGTTATTTCTTTTCTTTAATATTGCGTAATATCGTGACCTTTACTGATTTGTGAGTGCACAATATAGCAACTTATAAAAAATCAAAAAGAAAAAAATGGAGCCACGCGTCATTCTATCAGAATTTACCCCCATGCGAAGTAGATTTTTCCTATGGAATGGAATTGCAACTTTGGTTTTCTTCTTTTTATTGTTAACAAAATAAGATTTGACTTGTAGGCCCGGGCAGCCGAAAAATGTCCGACGAATACCCCGGCCCCGTGTAGACGCAGTGCATGTTAAATATTCTCCACAGTTGTAACGTTGCGTACGATGTCACTATTAACGCTTGCGTTGTGTGCCTACTCAGGTGTCGGATCGTTACTTAACTGTGGTTTTCTAATAAAAGAAAAAATAATAAAAACAAAGAAAAATAAAACACTAACTTTTCTCACTTGTCCCCGAATTTTAAGAATTTTGAGGTTCCAAAAGACAAGGGATCTTAGGCCCCGTCATTAAATGGGCTCGTTGATAAATATTCTCTAAGTTATGGCCTACGATCCAAACCACTCGGCCATAAGGGCCTCACATGCCACCCTATATTTTCTGCGTGATGGTCCATGGTGCTGTTGCCAGGTTCTGTCTCGACCCTACTATAGAACTCTTTGGTTTTTAACCCCGACTGGGTCAAAACCCGCCACTAGAAATTCATATTTATTATGTTTATATCTCGATTTTTCTCGAATTTGGAATGTTTATTTTACATAATATAAAAACTGTTTGTTCTTAAAAATTGCTGTGTACCACTCAATTCTTGAATTCAGCACGAAAAACACAGTTAAATTACTACATTCCTATTATAAGAAAAATATTTATGTTTTTTGGTGCAGGCCACCTGCCATATGGCCACATAATAAATAAGTCCTAGTTATGAAATGAAACCATAAAAAATTAACGTTAACAATGGACTAGTAATTAAATGGATGAGTAATTAAATTGCCCTTAAACATAACGGCATTAATCTATAAATTTGTTGAGATTTTGAACCAGCCGGGATTTGTCCCAGTCGGGGCTTCTTAGAAACGCAGTCAAGTGACGAAGTGAGTGCCGTATCTTTCACTCAACGAAACCTCAGAGCGGCATCGACAGCGGCGTCAGGACTTTAGACCATGACATCTTTAGCGTACAGTACATCAGTGCCATTTACAAGGACCTATTTATGAAATTAAGAAATGCGTGCAAGAAAGTCTAAAGCTCTAATTTGAAGTTAAAGGTGCCCTCAGGTCAGGATTTTTAAATAGGCTAAGTAGGATGTAGCCTAGAGCGGCAAATTTTTTGGGGCGGTACAATTTACTACCAATAAATCAGCATTTTTCATAAAAAAAATTATAAAAAGAAACCAATATTTTTAAGAAAGAAAACAATATATTTATAATAATGCGTGAACCGTAAAGGTGCATAGATAATTCTAAAACATATGTAGACCGAAAAAATAGCCAAGAAAACTATGTCTGGGAATCTGGGATGGGGGAAGGAAAAACAGTAAAAACACCTTTCAGACGCCAAACAAAAAGAAAAGCACAAATAAATTCGTTATTTGAAATATAGCCGTCAAGTGTAAAAAAAAAGTTTTAGGTAAAATTAAGATAACGATCCGTTATTTTTTATAGATTCGATTGGCGATCGCTTTCTGTTCTCTTTATTAGTTTCAAGTCAGGCCTAAGTACACGTGTTCAACGTATTTTCCTATGGTATTTTCACAAAGAAAGTAGAAAGAGTAGAAAAAATGTGCATTGTTTGCTATTTTCAAGTCTTTGTCACCATCATTAGGTGATTCAGCTGCTAGGACTGAACTATTCAAGTTTAGTTAGAGTTGGACTTCGATTTGTTATGTTTTGAAGATTCCCGAGTATCAAACGTCCAAACAAAAAGTTTCGGTTGCTAAACATAAAAAAAAGGCGTATTTCGGGTCGGGTGGCTTCTTTGGTGATTCCATTTACGGCATAAATATTTCGTCAAACGTTCAAATCAAAATCAAATAGTCTCTCATATCGTTATAAAAAAAACCACCAATTTGAAGTAAAAGGTTAGGTTAGGTTTGAATTATCGTCGCACTAGAGCTACACGAGGGCTATTGGTGACGGGCGTCGTATTATAGAACCACAGTCAGGTGACGAGCCAACGCAACCGTTAAGGGCGACATCGTACGCAGCGTTAGGACTTTGAAGGATATTTAACGTGCACTCCTTTTCACGGGGTATTATTCGTCGGACATTTTTAGCTGCATGGGCCTTTTATAGGTCGGCAGCTATTTTGGCGATGCCCGGACCCGAACCTGGGACCTTCCGCATGCTAAGCGAGTGCTTAACCGACTAGGCTCCCCAGCCCCTGAAGTTAAAGGCACCCTACACCAAAACCGACCTTAAGTTTGCAGTATACAAATGTTCTACGAGAAAAAGGGTAAATAGTTCTCATTTTCGAGTGCGAAAATCGAATACAAAAAGGTATTTCACATTCAATAAACAAATTTATTTGTTATTTCAAGACATAAATTTATTATTTTTATTAGTTTACTTCAGTTAGAGTGTTATTTTAATTATTTTTTTCCTTCGATTTTGACGTAACAGGGCGCACGAATATCAGGGTCAAATTATCAACCAATCGGAGCAGGCGAAGCTTCGGCGCCAGCCGCGTTGTTTACGCAAATTCCTCCGCGTAGTACATTTCTCTGCTGCAAACTTAAGGTCGGTTTTGGTATAGCAACAGTTAGAGTGTTATTTTAATTATTTTTTTCCTTCGATTTTGACTTAACAGGGCGTTCGAATATCAGGATCGAAGGAGCAGCCAATAGGAGCAGGCCAAATTTCGGCGCCAGCAGGGTTGTTTACACAGATTCCTCCGCCTGTACCAAAACCGACCTTAAGTTTGCAGTATACAAATGATTATTTTTATTAGTGGCTTCAGTTAGAGTGTTATTTTAATAATTTTTTTCCTTTCGATTTTAACGTAACAGGGCGCACGAATATCAGGGTCAAATTATCAACCAAATCGGAGCAGGCGAAGCTTCGGCGCCAGCCGCGTTGTTTACGCAATTTCCTCCGAGGTAGTACATTTCTCTGCTGCAAACTTAAGGTCGGTTTTGGTATGGTACATTTCTCTGCTGCAAACTTAAGCTCGGTTTTGGCGTAATACTCCTTGACACGTATTTCTTTAGTTGTTCCCACATTTAAAAAAAATCAATCGACATTATATGTATTTGAACAAAATACATGAAGTACGTCTTTTCACCAAGTATCAAAATTGAAAACAAGAAAGTTTAAATCCAGTTATGTGATATCGTAGGCGCCCCATTGCTCCTGGCGCTTGGTTTGTCGAAAAGCGGTATGTAAAATTAAAGGCGCCCTAATACTCCTTTACGCACGTTTTTTTTAGATCCCTCATTCAAAAACAAAAAATTCCGGATGATACGTCAGATGTACTATTCTGCACCAAGTATCAAAACTTTAAACAAGAAAATCTAAAAAGCGTTTTTTGTGATATTGTACGGTCGTAGGCGCCCTAATACTGATCGTTAGCGCTGTTCTTTTTACATCCTTTATATAATCATATATTGGAGCGCCTCGATATCATATAAGGCGCTGTATCTTTCTTGTTTACAACAACTTCAAAACTGGTTCAAAAGCCAACTGGTTCAAAAAGCCATATGGCGCTTCAATGAAAAGAAAGGCGCCTTATTTAAATCAGTTTTTTAATATTTGTCAAGATGTCCCATTTGAAATGTATCGTTAAAATTGATTGTATCGGGTGTGTTAAGGCGTAAAGCAATGGGAGTTACCTTGGTTCTGTTTCGTCTAACCACCTCCTAATCGGACAATGTAAGTATATTACACAAATAAATAATTCCATGCTGTATATGAAATTGTAATCATTAATTTAACCATCTAGTCAGCGCCCAGTATAGAAGTGAAGGCGCCTTGTTAAGTATCGGCTTAGCTATTAGTAGTACCAAGACATTACAAAATGGCCCCCTATGCACCATATGAAAGTGCGAACAACCTACGAGAAGACGAATCTGGAGTTCAAAAACGGAGTCAGATTTGATTTTTTTTTTTGTGAAAAAGGGCGCACCGGCCCGCCGCCCGACGGGCCGGCGGGCCAGTCCGGGCCTGCCGGGAATCGAACCCGAGCCCAGCAGCTCCAAGGGCTAGTACACTAACTACTACGCCGGCGGGCCGGCAAGGTTCTAATAGGTAAAACCGAACTTCAGCACAATTTACTAGATAAGTAATACCATTTTAACCATAGAACTAAAAATCAAGTTCAAATATAAAACCTTAACCCATTAAACCCACCTCGTGACTAAATTGTCCTAACAAAAAAAATGCATGACTTAAAATACATTTTTATAAAAATCCAGGCTCTAATAGGTAAAACCGAACTTCATCACAATGTACTAGATAAGTAATACCATTTTACCATCGAACTCCCTCTCACTGCCAAACACCATAAAATCCACTAAATCCACTCCATTTTTACTTTACGGCGATATTTTGTCCACGCGATATTTTGGCCCGCGATATTTTGGCCCGCGATATTTTGGCCAGCGATATTTTGGGCCAGCGATATTTTGGGCCCGCGATATTTTGGGCGCACGATATTTCGGCCGGCGATATTTTGGCCGCGATATTTTGGCCCGCGATATTTCGGCCGCGATATTTTGTCCCATTACCGAATCGCAGCATGTAAGTATTTTTTTTTTATTTATGCTCATCTTAAGAATAATACGAATTATTATGTACTAATATTCATTCGTTGCATAAACTGCAAATTTACTTTTTTACTAATTATAGATTTTCTTATTCGCCCACATACTTACACCAAATCCAATACATAAAAACCCTTGGCTTCTCATCCCAGCCTTCCACCGTAAAAAACCGGTGGCGATTCAATCGCGGCCTATAAGCCTGTTATCCGGCGCAAGACCAGACGTAAGCCGAAACCCGAAATGTCTTTACCAATACTTAGCACGGAATGGGTCGGCCATTTTTACGATCGTGCCAATCTCGAATCGGAATTGGACCCTGCGAAATGGCGGATTTGTTGGCGAGGGAATCTTGGCGATAAATCTTATTTTCGAGGTTTGTCTTTACGAGTTCCAGTGAAAGTGTCCAGTTGTCATTTTCTTTCTCATATACAGGCCTTTTGTTATCGGGTTTCTAAATGACATTTTGTTTTGTGCGGACAATGGCGGAGTTTTCTCGATTATTGCGGTCATTGATGGTGTTCTTATTTTCAGCATTAACAATCGATTTAAAGTAACAGAAGGAAATTCAATTTGTGTAAAAATGTTTATGGATGACGTGGTTCATTTTGTCGTGAACTTACGTGAATTTGTTTGAATATTGGCAAAGTTTTTGGTTTAATTAGAATTTGGTAAAAATTGATCTGAAAAGTAACAACGATTTGTTGTTTAGAAGTGCATTTAAATATTAAATAAGTGTAAAGAATACTTACTATAGTGCATAAGTATACATTTGTTATTTAAATAATAATGCATGGGTAACACAATCACATTTGACTGTAGCTAAATTCAATTTTTAACTAATTTTTTCGTACGTTTCATGGAAAATAAATTTGTCCTTTGCCTGATGTCGAAAAATTAATTACATTTACAATTTTTTTTCGGTGTAGGTATATTGGGTCCTTTAAATTTTATACGTTTTAAATGTCAAATTCACCAGAAGGTCATCATCAACATTTTACTATTTGTAATTTTTATTCTATATTTTTAGCTTATTCACCCTTCAACAGAACTTCTCACCACACGTCTAACAACTAGGAAATCAAATTCGCCGACGGAAACAATAATTACATACAACCCATACTAAAACGTTACAGAAAAAAACCCTCTCTAGATTAGATAATGGTCCAATGGCAATCACTGCCTACAGTATTGATCCCCAATACTCTTATTATATTAGACTGCTCGTTCCGTTTCACAAAGTGGTTTCTAATAGCATTAAAGGATGCCTCGTAAACAGCGTGCCAGACTGCATAACAAACACGGGTAATGAGATAATTACCCTTAACAGTTTCTAATGAAGGTTTTATGCCGATAAATAACTCTTATTTAGCGATCAGGAAGAGTGGTGCCAGAATGCTTTGTTAGTGTGACATAACTGTATCTGTTTCTTAGTTTTATAAAATATTTCGTATTTTAATAATTATATAAGCTGATTTTATTTTTCAGAAAAATTTTTATAACAATCAAGCAAAATAGAACAATACACTTTTTTTTAGTTTTGTCAAAGATTATGTTATTATAGTAGTTTTTAAAGAATTCTTAATTTAGTAATTTGGATGTTAGTAACAACTTTGTTCTAATAACATGGTATGGTAGGTAGTTAGTGGGAATTTTGAAACCGGAAAATACCGCTTTGACGAGGTTTGGAATTTTATTACCTTGTTGACGAAAGTGTGTGCTTATACTTGTTTTACGACTTATTTATGATAAAATAAAAGTAAATCAGGAAAAAGACGTCTTACGTTTACTTTCAGTATTTGCCACATTGAAACTTAAAATTTGTTATACCTCACATTTTTTTTCTTTGTTACCCCTAGAACAAGGTGTAGATATTGTCCCCAGATATATTTGTGTTTCAGGGTTAAACTGGTCAGTGACATTATCGACTGCTATTTAAATTGATGTTTCATAAACTAATCTATAATAAAATTAAATTAGTTTCGAAAAATTATCTTCAATATTAACAAAAATCATATGCTTAATAAGTTAAATTGATGTTTTCAAAAAGTGTACAAACTGAACTAAGGGTTAATATATTACACGAATTGTAGTTAAGGGTTAAAAAAGTAGGTTCGTATTTTTAAAGTTAAACATAGCATATTTTCTATGCATTTACTAAAAGTCCACTAATTTTACGCTTTAAATCTAATGCTAAAAGCATAGTACGTGTACACAATTATTTAAAAAATACCACAAATCTGTTAACCTATAAAAGAAAATGATAAAATATATATATTACTGAAGTGAAAAACATACCACATTCAAAACAGCTGTTTTCGTGCTTAGGATTTTGAAACTGATTTTAGTTATATTTATGTCGCAATTTTTCGTATTTTATATACGCTTTGCCATTAAATTATATTTTTCTTGGAACTAAATAAAATCTTACTCTAACAATTTGAGATTATTATTTACTTATACTGTTATGTGAATCATTTTTTTAAATAAATCAACAAACATACCTATTAAACCCTCACACTGTTAAACATCTTTTAAATCATTCAATTCAATTAGTTTATTAACCTTGATCATTTATTAATTATTTTTCGGCTATATTAGTCAACGTCAATCTATTCAGGTCATAATTAACTTTAATTGATACTTATTAGCCTCTAGTTGTCAACTTTAAACAAAACACATTATAGAATTATATACTTGCATGTCTTATTATATAATAGTTGTATTATACATTTTCAACTAATAATTTGAAGACTCCTTTGAAATGTCATTCTATTTCAATGCATTTTCTTTTGAATTCTATAAGCAGACTCTTTGTTAGTTGTTATTAAAACAATTATCAAACTAATGTTTTCACTGACAAGAGTTGAATGATTAATTAAATTTAAGAAAGTACTTTATTAATTCCTTTATTTTTTTTATTAAGAATCTGATATATCTATCATTATTTTTGCTCTGATGGTTCTTAGCTTCAAAATGCTTTAATTAATTTTTATTTTTATGTAACGACTGAACTTTATGTAACTACTGAAATGATATTTTTTCACAGATATATTTTAAAAATAAATACCACCATTTAAAACGTGCATATTATTTTTATGTGCGATATGAATAAATATTTATGTAAAATCATATATAAATCTTAATAGTAGTACTAAGTTTGATTAGAAGGAGTAAATTAAAATTAAATAAATTTATAAAACATTGAATCTTTTGTCTTGATAAATGATAGCATTCAATATCAAATAGTTTTCACTCTGCAATAACCCAAGTTATCATAGCCTATTGAAATGTACTACTACTGGAAAATAAACTATTTCAAAATTTGATTGATCAATTAAACAAATTTGATACAATTTCACAAATTGATACTTCCAGCAAACGGAATAAATTATGCTAATAAATGCACATGCAATAAGTTGTAATTTCATATCATCCCGTTCATTATACAAAATTTAGTTACCATCGCTTTTGTGCCTTATACATCACATTCCAGACATCATTTATAATGGAATGCAACCAAATTCATCATCCAAACCGACACGCAGTGATGGCCGATAAACACTAACAACCCAAAGGTGAACTGCCATTGCCGGAAAGTTTAATACGAAACGGAATAAAGATTAAACTCCCGCTGACTTTAACACTATTAATTATACCGGATAGGTAGGCCTTATTAATACAGCAGTCCTGACATAGTGAAGGGATATGATAATGGTCGTGCATTGTAATTTGATAATGCAAATTCGGGACTGAGGGATTGTTGCAGATCAAAGGTAGCCAAACCTCTTGTGTAGCTGGTGATTGCTTCTCCAGAGATTCGGCGTGTAAGCGAGCTGCTTACATGCTATGCCTAACAAGGTTAAGGTCCAGCAATTTGGATTGCAGCTGTAGATAGAGATCTTTGCTAATTGATGAGGTCTGTGATCAGTTTGAAGAGTGTATTTGAATTATATTGATTGACCGGCTAACGTTTGAGCAAATTGGCTGAAGAGTAAACTAGTTTCTCTGGCATATAAATACAATATTAAGTTTTTAATTGATAATTTGATTTTCTTTAATTTTTTTAAAGTATATTTCTGCATAAGGGGATTATAAATGATTCTTCTATACTTCAAATTTTAAAATTTAGTAAAACTATAAATTTAGAAAAATTATGTTTGCTAATGGAAAATCTGATTTTTATATGATGGGTTTATACCCTTATAACCCTCAGAGGATTAATTTTATCTCTAACTAAATTTGTTACACTTTTTTTAGATAGTGAGGAATGTAGAAGCTATTTAATTCATGTATTTTAATTGCAATTTCAATAACACAATATGTATTAGATGGACTCCATGTTAGCTTTTATATCATCAAATGGTTAGAAAGAACATGCTCTTCTACTATGGTGTTTAATTGGTAATAGAAACATAATAAGTGTGAGAAATCGTTTATGTATGTACTTTTATATTTTCAGACAATTTAAACAAACAAGCATTTTTAACATGGATTTTAAAGTAATTTTTTTTTTTTTGTAATTGATGTATTGATTTTAGTTTTTCTTTGTTGGTGATCTTACTACTGAGATCAAGAAAAGCTATTATAAAAGAGAGAAACACTTATCAACAATAATAAATAAATTTTAAATATATTAATTACATATTTTCATTCTTAAAAATAATAATTTTGAATGTTTAACAATGACAAAACGTTAAACAAATCCTTAATTCAATTAAACCTAAATCACAGATCATTTACCTAATCAAAAACAACTGCATTACGCCAACGCATTTTATTACTTTCACGTTTTATTACCAAAATCCTCTGCTTCATCGGGTTAGATGGTCAATCTGATATATAATATTCAAACATATATTCCTTACGCCCACTTCCAGTTACTTAAGGTCCCGTTACTTTCCACGTTTCGTAAAATCGTAAACCGTATAGCTAGGGGCTAAAACTGACGTAATCGGACAGCCATATGCTTAAAAGTGAAGCTTCTGCCACGTTAATCCAATGGGAAAAGATTCACTTTTCTACGCACTGTGTGATATCTTACGTATCATATTTCTTTTCTCTATTTAAGGGGGGTTGTGTAGTAGACATGATGTATTTTACGGTTGTCACAACAGTGATTTGGGGGCGTAATATGATGGATGGTGCATAGAATTGAATTGTTGTCTATTAGGAATGAATTTAATTGCGGTTGGTTTGGTGTTTGGGTGGGTTTTCAATGGTGGAGGGATATATGTGTTATAAGGATGAAGTTTACGATCCCAGATAAATGTGTAAATATTTTTAAGTGTATTTACTTCCATAAAGGCTTAAAAAATTCCTTAAGAAAGTAGTAATTCTCTGCAATATGCAACACTTTGCTTTTATATAGACTAATCAATAAATGTTATATACTTAAGAAAATATTTAAACATTCAATAATGTTTAAATAAGTAAAATATTTAATTGCACCAAGATAAAATATTCTAAATAATAGTTAAAAAATTAAAAAAACGATATACAGAAAAAGATTTAGACAAGTTTGAATTAAGATCTATCTCAATCAAAATAATAACAAAATAGATAAAAACTGTGGTTCAGTCAAATATATTTTCACATTACTACTTAGTACTTTATTTTTAAAACATTATATTTTAATAGCGTTTTTAGACATTAATTAAATAAAAATAAACTTTTTTGAACCAGGTTTGTATCTATCAGGTTCAGAAAATGCATTCTCCATCGACTAGCATAAACACCTGCAACATATAAATTAAGATTTCTGTTGCTCACTTTCATGTCCAAATCACCCATTTATTCTTATCACATTATTTTATTTACTACATATTATTCTATTCAATCAACGTTTCCTACACACAAACCTAATCAATTTATACACATTCCCTATCCGTCCCTAAATAGCACCCAACCCATAACTGCCTCCCCGAGTGAGTGGGCAGATGGCACGGGAAGAAGAGTGGAGGGGGAGACAGAACATTAATGGATAAAAAGGTCAGCCCGGAAAAGGGTCAAAACACTGCAGAATAAAGTGTGGACATTGGGTCGCGCGACCCGCCACTTGGGGTCAAGCAGATTGGGCGGAGGCGACGCTTCTATCGCGTAGTAAACTTGTTATCTTGTTTTACTTTTGCTTGCTATTTTACTTTATCTTTTGTTTTTTGTAAGGTTTTGTGATTGTTGCTCTTTGGACGGGTTCGTGAACAGCCATCTGCTTCTATAGAAATGAATTTCTTGGAGTATAGATGGTTTTTTTTTCTGTTTGAATTGTATTCGAAGTTGAGTTAAACGGCTTGATCACCCACGCCATAGTTCAAGGCGAAGTTCATTGAGTTTTGATAGTTTTTACTGGTTTTGAAAGTATGAAAGAATAAATCATGAAATGGTTTTTAACTCTTTGATTTCGAGTTCAAAATCTGGGTTTAATGTCTCGGTCTCCCTTCTGTTTTACGTTTTCAATTTTGGTGACAATTTCAGATGCACGTTTACGAATTTATGTTTGGCCTCACAACCTTTTAAATGTATTGATTCAGAATAAGTTCTTATTGAAATGATTAAAATTATTCCAAAGATGTTATATTACTTTATTCTATTAATAATTCTCGGAGCCTTTAAACTAAAGTTTGTTGTTTGAAATGTAAGGTTCGTGAATGTAGCTTTTTGGGCGGATTATAGAACGGCCACCTGCTTCGTTAGAAATGAATTTCTTGTAGTAAAGAGTTTTGGTTTTTTTTAAACTGTTTGAATTGTATTCGAAGTGGAATTAAACGGCTTGATCACTCACGTCATAGTTCAAGGTGAAGTTTATGAGTTTTGATAGTTTTCTTTTGTCTTTTGATAGTTTTAAGTATGACGGAATAAATGGATGTTCGAATAGGTTTTTAACTTTGACAAGTTTAACATCTGAGTTGAATGCTCTTCTGTTATACGTTTTCAGTTTTGGTGATAATTCCAGATGCGCGTTTACGAATTTTTAGTTTTGCTTAAGCATATTTTTGTAATGTATTGATTTGGAACATGTTTATAGTAAAATGAATAAATTTATCCCAATGTAGTTAATCTATTGAATTAGTTTAACTTTCTAAAATCTAAATAATGATGCTGTTGATGATTTGTTTGAAATTGCTTAAAGAATTTTAAGATGCGTACCATTTCACCAAATCTTAACGCAGTATAAATTTACAGCCTAGCTTTTACCTTTCGCTATCATAGAAAATGAACACGGATTTCACCAATAAAAAACTTGAATACGAATGAATGATTTAAATGTTTTGAATGTAACAAAGAAAAAAAAAAGCTTCGATACGGCATCCCTCATTTACAAGAACTCCCCCTTTCAGTACATTTCTTGTCTTAGTAGCCGTTTTTGTACCGGATGTAGTAATTGATTGTGCTACGAACTTCACTGAAGCGTGCCGCGATGTTTTATTTCTTTCTTTTAATAGCTTCTTTTGTACGAAAAAAGTTGGGTGTTTTATTCCGTTGAATAGGGAATAATGCTGCCTTAAATCTTTTACGCCTCATGAAATAACAACAGGGTGTCAGCGCAGAAAGCTTCGAAACTTGGCATTTGTATCCATTCAATTGCATTAAGAAAAACTGTTTCGGGAAAAAAGGATTCAGTGGAGTAATTTGCATAAATTATTATTCATCTTTTGTACATTTTTTTTATGTTTATAGCTATTTTAGTGCGGTACCATTTTTTTCTTACATGAAAAGGGATGATTTAAGTTTTTTGTTCATTTATTAGCACTTGGTAATATTAATGACTGATACTGATGCCAAACTTGTTATACAAGAATGGATTTTTTTGTAGTGCGCAATTAACTCTTTTATTAATGTTTTACGTGATTAAATGATTATCTTCATTTCTAAAAAATATGAGAGGGAAAGTCATTGCATTTAAATAAAAAAATGCAAATCTACTTCCGTTCTTCTTTCTAGCAAAAATAAATTTTCGAAGTTGGGTTTTGTACGAATGAAATAATTATGCATTTTCGGTATTTGTTGTTACAAGGAGAAAGTCAGAAGCTTCTTAAAAAATATAATCATAAATGTTTATGTGTGAAAAGAAAGTTAAAGATATAAATAAAGAAAATCATAAATATTTGTGCCCAAAACACAAATTATTTTTTTCCCTAGCTTGGCAGTCTAGAATAAACTGTGTTAAGAAATTTATTCTACTCGATTTTAGGCAGAACAACTTTTTGCATACAAGTTCCAAATTTATTTATTTTCTTGTTTTTTTACACAGTATGTTTATATAATACTTTTAAGATTATGAAGTATAATTAAAGATGATGCATTAGAATTTCTGGAGTAGAGAAAAGTGCATACACATTTTTTTCTGTACTTTTATAATGTCGTTTCATTAATGGCAACTACAATTAAAGAGGATGTATTAATAAAATTAAAGATGATGTATTAGAATTTCTGGAGAAGAGAAAAGTGCATACACAATTTGTTTTTGTACTTTCATAAGAAGTTGATTTAATTTTAATATTTATAGCATTATACAAATAAAACCATTGAAAATGCGCATGCGAGTTTGTAATATGTTTAGTAGTAACAAGTTTTACACAAACAAAACGCTTATCCGATCACGGAAACATGCTGCACTGATTACTTTTTCTTTGCAAATGAACCCTTCTTAGAAATAGACATTTATATTTATCCCTTCTTAACACTTTTTTAATTCCAAATTGGACCATATCATCAATAGCGTGACCGGATGCTAACTGAAGCATCCTCGAAAAACAACCGCCTAATATCTGCTTCCTCTAATTGTCGCCATCTTAGATAGAGACCAAGAACAAGATTTAAGCAGGAAACCCGAGAAAAGAAAAGCAGTGCAATCCTGTCAAACCCCGACCAATCCGCAGAAAAATCAAAGTCATGACCTGACGGAAATTGCAGTATAAATATAGCCACGGGACACTAGAAAAAAAACTAGTGTAACTACAACTACTACACCTGGCGTCTCTTACTTTCATTAGCAGAGGCTGGATAAGTTTTCAAAAATTGTAACTAATAACTGATCAATTTGAGTAAAATTTGCTTGAAAAGTCGAATTTCAATGGAAATATAAAATATTGAAAAAATAATTCTTCAAATTACTTTTATTTCTGAGATCGTTACTACGAATTCTTATGCTTTCAAACAAAAAATAACTTAATTATTTTGATTCCAATTTTGAAAATAGTTTTGAAGAAAAATATGGAATACATGTTTGTTAAATGAACTTATCATGGCCCGGGGGGGATTAGTAATTTATTCTACTAATGTGTTCTTTCTTAGCGTCGTTTTCGTTTTTATTCTTGTCGTCTTCTCTGTCCCCCCTCGGGGTTCGCTTCGGAGGTCAAACTGAGTAAAAGGCGTGGCCATGGGGAAGAGTTTTGCGTGGGAAAATCGTGGAAGTCTGAAACTGAGCACGTGTCAACGACATTTTGGCCGATAGATGGCAGCAGGGGTAGTTTCAGAGGATCTTTAGGGAGATGGGCGAATTTCGGAAGAAGGGGTATTATAAGTGATAATTGTTGCAATAAAAAATTGAAAAATAAGGTTAAATAATGTAAAATATTATCATTTATTTGTTTTAATGAATTAAAAGTTATACATTATAAAATAAAAGAATAGTTAAATTTTATCAGTTGCAAGGTTAAACTAAAATAAGTAAAATAATTTTTAAGGCAAGTTTCTTTTTTATTTAACAAAATATTATTGAACTTTTAAAATGTTTTTTCATCCTAAATCGTAAAAAAATCAGTTTTAAAGAATACTTAGCGAAACTATTGTC
Organism: Hylyphantes graminicola; assembly: GCA_023701765.1. Lineage (NCBI taxonomy): Eukaryota > Metazoa > Arthropoda > Arachnida > Araneae > Linyphiidae > Hylyphantes > Hylyphantes graminicola. The sequence continues at coordinate 54,640,659 of CM043114.1, read as the reverse complement.
GTTAATTTGTCTCCATACTACAGAAGTTATTCAAAGTAAAAAATTAGAAAACTGTAAAAAAAATGACACTGCATGAATTTTGTTTAAGTGAAAGCATTTTCCGCCAAAAAATATTTGCTTAAAAATCACAGAAAAGTTAATGTGTTATTGTTAGTGCAAGTTTGTGAAAGTAAAAAAAAAATGAATATATAAATCATGCAATATTTCTTAAATAATAACTTAATATATTTAACAAAAATTACATATAAGTTTCAAAAAATAAATAATTCGAATTGTAATAAATACAACACTTTTTTTACAGATCTTATATAGCTATAGTACAACGTTGATTTTACCAAATTAAAAAAACTCAATATTTTCATGTAAACGTGCGAGAAAAATATGCAATAAACTTGTTAAGGAAACCATAAAATATGACATTTTCTCCATTTGAAAATAACTAAAATATTTAAGTGCGATTTGAAGGTAGTGCTAGGGAATTACAGAAAACTGTAAACAAATTCACAAAACGTATTGATTTGTCAGGTAAATAAAGCGGTTCAAATTGAATTGTAGACTTCGATCGATCATAATAAGACAAATACTTTTTGAACTTTTATTGTGAATAAAAAACAATGCTTTAAAGTTATAGCCATATATTATTTATCATTCCATCAAAATGACAGCAAACTATTCTAATTCTTTCCATGAAATAAACACAATAATTCGAATTATTCAGTCTAAAATATCTATCCTCGGAAAAAGTAAACGCCCATAAACAGCAATTTAAACTTCACGTAACATTGCTTCAATTACTTTATTTTGTTTAACACGAACAACAATATTTGGTGAGCATAATGATTTTAATAAAAGAAAGTTGCAAACAAATGTATATTTTTATATTGTTGGAAATAAAACCTATTGTTGGAAATAAAACTAAACAAACTAAACGGCCGAGTGGCGCCATTGGTTTCAGATATTCAGATAACTACGATTGGTGTGATATAATTGCAATTATCATTTCAGTCACAAATGTTGGCTGGTTGGTTGGTTGGTTAGTAGACATATATTTTCCGACTTGTGTGCTTGGTACGAATAAGTGTTACACTTCTACTATTCTGTCTATTTTTAGCTTCCGTACAGAGCTTTAACAAAGCGATGTAACGCTCCATCGTAATTTGGAACAGCAGTCGAGTGGCGCAAACAATTCAGGCATTACAAGAATCCGCGAGCAATATGGAGAAAGAGTTCGGGGTCCACAACTTTAAAAAATCACTCAGTCAAATTGTAATAAGCTGTCCCAACAGTTACTTTTGGTATTTTATATAAGTGGTAACATACCACAATACTACATGGTTGCATGAAATTATGAGATTTATTAATTTATAATTATATGGCTTTACTGACGATCCTGTCTGGAAGTAATTTGGTTTGCTTCAAGTAACGTTGTTCATTACTATTTTCATTACTGAGACCCATATTTAATTTTGGCAATTGGTGGGAAGACACGTTAAACTGAACTCACTGCATTGATTAACCAATCGAGATATTTTCATTCCCATGGATCTGTTTCCATTCAAGACAAGTAATACATGCCCCAATGGCCATATTTCTACATTTAAAGACACAATCGTTTAAATAAGCAACTAACCAGCTTATTTTCTGAAAAGTTGTAGGGCTAAAATTTATAATACACTCCTTTTTTCACATGATTCGATTACAACTGTTACTTAGACATCCATTCTATTTAATTTCACTGAAATAAAAGTTCCACCTTTGTTTAACTAACACTGGCAACGGTCTACCTACGAACCGGCAAGGGATGAGTAGCATTTAAATCCGAAGCAACAAGTCTGGATGACACGAGACATTGAAAAACAAAGCGAACAAAAAAAAGATCATTTCATTATAGAGTATCTTTGCACGCGAACATTGCTTCACATCGTAGTTAGCCCGAGGCAAGCTTTCTTTTTCTTTCGGTATACTTGTTAAGAAAATTAGATTTTTTTTCTTTCTGAAATTAGGACGTAAGGGGGCCATATTAAGAGTGCAGTTGGTTAAGCTTGTGATTGTAATCTTAGAGGGAAAAGGGAGAATTATTAATTGCACTTAATACAATTTGGATGGGTAGTTGCGTGCACAAAAACTTGGAACTGGAAAACAATATGTTGTTCTGCTGATAAAACTTTCTTGGATTTGAAATTGGGAGAGTATCATAAAGTCTAAGTTGAGAAAGTATCATAAAGTCTAAGTTGACATTTACAGGCTAAGCCCTCTGACTACTGGGCTATAAGTATTAAAAAAAAATCTGAGTTTTTAATGGTTATTTTCCACATTTCACTCTGCGATAGAAATAAAAATGAGCAATTATCTGAACTGCAAAGTCTACAAATATATGTGCTTTGCCAGTATATATAAGAAAAGCAATGGTGTATTTCATGTAAAATTTGCACATAGGAGATGAACTTTAATCCTACGCTGTGTGGTATTTCTTTCTACAAGGCGTTGCCCATGTAAATAATAGCATGTCAAAATCCTGAGTGATATGCAGGCCCTTTCATGTTGAGGTTAATTCTTCTTGCTTACCACTAACAACAAATATGATTATATCTTATTACGCTAACAAGTCCATCACTTTCCTAACGTGCTTGTGGAAAACCAAACCACATCCCTGAAAATGATAATAGTGGTTGACCACCAACAGAAGTCGCCAAGACGGCTATTAAAGATGGCTCATGCAGAGCCTCTTCAAAACTCTTTTTCTTCTCAAGACAAAAAAAAGAGGGCCATCATTAACAAAATGGCGGATTGTGGCAAGGATCGACAGCTTATGACGGTCCGGTTTTCCGCTTCGAAATGGTCTCGAAAGGGGCGTGGACTACGTGATAAAACGCTTAGGCCTAAAGACGATTTTCTTCTTTTTGTTGGGATTTATTTTTCCTCGGAAGCCATATTATTTTTTTATTTTGTTTTAAATGTCTCTGGCATGGTTTGGTTCGCACGCGATCACTTTTAAGGACATCGAGGATGACCGCGGGGCCTAGTTCCTTAAAGGATGGTCTTTTTTTGTCTTCTTTTTTGTTCCTTTTAGAAACGGCAGGTGTTTGCGAAGATGAAACGTCTTATAAATGGCGGTCGTAAACGAGGGAACATCAGTTCTGCATCGGTACCAATGAGTACTGTGTCCTAAACGGACATTCGTTTTCAAATGATAAGTGATTGTATGGAAGCTGAAGCACATTGGTGTATTACCTCGAAACCTTGATATAAGAAAACTATTTCTGAGAAGTTGCTTATAATTTAAGCCAATATTGTTTAGTACATAAAATTCCCACCCTTCCTTAATCCTTGATAAATTTAGTTTTATACTTAAAATTCCAACTGCAAGTCAGTATAGTATAGAATTGCTAAACATACTTTCATTCCAATCAATATAGTTTAAATTATTTTGTTAGTGGCATTATTACTATTTAAATGTTGAGTTTTTTTCCATAGTTAGGGTGAAAAATACTTATTGGCTTACCATCATTCTTTTTAAATCACTAAGTATTCTTAAAATCTAACCAAAAACATTCTAGATATTTGCTTCCCATTTACACAGCACATTCTTTTTAAAGAACAAAGCTGGAATAATCACCTCTTTTCAATGCATCGAAATCTAGACAATTGTGTTTGAAAAAAAAAATGAATATTCATCCCATTAACCTCATTTTTCCACATACTATTGTAAAATAATCCTTTTAAAACTTACAGCTTTAAAAAAAAAATGCTTGTTAAAATTTCGATAGGGCAAAGCTATACATGGGATTTCTGTTATCTTCTGAAAGACAACTGTATTACATCAACATCAACATGTCATTCTAGAAGTTTCTCATGACCAAAACTATGCCACTAGGACAAACTAGTTTTTTTTTTATCTGTCAACTGATATCAAACCAAGATGTCCTTGAACCGTTCTACTAAATCAAAGATAATTGCGAAGTAATTTTTATAGGAGGAGGACCATAAGAGCATTTCATCCAATCGGATGGTCACAATCATCCATTATGTGTTCAACGGATTTTTTTAGGCATTTCGTTAGCACTTCGGCTAATTGTTTCGTGTTTAGATAGAAATTACCCTCCAGCTAAAGAGTCTTCGTATTATAGTCTTTTTGATGGTGAAAAGCCTTCATGTTCTTTTTTGCATGAAGACTATATACCTTGTGAAAATCCTTCACTTTTACGGAAATTTCAATAAAATAACATTTTAAATTACCATATATTAATTGAAAGCTGAATATGAATTTCCGCATTAAACCACGTTATTTAAACACAAGATCTAGAACAATATGAGATAAAAATAAAATTGGAAAAAGTACCACTTTTAGACTATCATTGTTTTAAAGCAAAATACTTTGTTACGATTCATTGTTAGGTTCAATTTTTACGTTCAGAATACAAGAAACTGTAACAAATTATAATAATTCTGCCCCGATTACAACAATGACTTCTTATTTTTAATAACACACATCTGCATATTGTTCCCTTAAATAATGTCCATAAAATATTTACTCATAGCATAATCTCTAGCTTAAACCTCAAGCTAATTTAACAAACATCAAAGAAAGACAAAGTGTTGATTACGATGTTATTATTTGCTAACAACGCCTTCAGTTTCCTACTCTTTTGTATTTAGCATTAATTGAACCGTTACTTTTACTTGAGGTTACATGGTGCATGAAGCGTGTAACGACCGATTTTTAAATTGTGTTTATTTGAAAGGGATCCAACACCAAATAGTTACTAAAAGAAGAAAGAACCTGACTCTCCGGAGGATATTTATTCTGTTAAGTCTAAATATTTAACCACTTAACCCTCTGAGGTAATGAGATGTATTTATTTGTCTGGGTTCAGTTAATTTACAACATAATTATTTTAAAATATTACCGAAATTTATGATTTTCCTCAACTTAGTTGAAATTCGAGGGATAATTCTTGAAAGACATTTGATATAAAAAAGTACACTGTAAAAAGCTTCTAATTTATTATCACGGTGGTGATTGTAGAAGTCTGACATAACCCTGTGAAGTGAATTTATATATAGAATATAAAAAAATGCATGGTATCTGCGAAAAATCATTAGCAGTGATTGAATTCATTTTCTCTTTTTAAATAGTATAGGACTAAGTTGTTCATTTGACTCTTTCATCTTGAAAATATCAGAAAAACAAACGTTGCAACATTGTAGTGTAGCAAATAATTACAAAAAGTGTTGTAATTTTTATAATTTTTTTTTTACAGTGCAACAGTGCAGCAGATAAAAATCTAACTATTTGGAAAATAATATGTAAATCTTAAGAATGAAAACAAGTTTACACACTTGTGAAAAAGTTTAGGTATCATTATTCTTCAAATTATAGTTTACATATAACTATACTCGGAAGTGAAGCTTTTGCATTGCAATCACAACAGAAAGAAAAAAACACTGTTCCATGTAAAATGAAGTAGATTTCTATCATATCCATGAACATAATTTGGATTTTACTCGAACTGATATGGACTTTAAACAGTCCAAAGCAATATACAACATCATATCTTCAGGGTTTTTTTTGCCATTATATATTAAAAAAATCAATTTTCATACTTTTAATGCATTTGTCTGCTAAAAACATGCTATATATCGTTAAAAAAATCCGTAATCAACTTTCATTTATAACACCACTTTAATAAACAATAATCAATAAATAAAAGCTACTACATACATTAAAAAATTATTTAAGTGAAAAAATTGTTCGAAGCGAACAAAATCAATCACATAATTCCATGAAGCTATTATCTATAACAATGCCGAACACCAATACATTTTTAAACTCACCTATCACGCATATACAATTAATCACCTGATACAACCTTTCTCTATCATTATTTTTATTATTTATTAACACCAGCATGCATGCCCTTGTAAACGAACCATGCATAATTAAAACCAACTTCCAATCATACACGGTGCAAAATATGTGCTACAAAGCTCCCAGGTGTTGTCCTATTTTTTCGAACCTTATCCAAATTAAAAAGATCCTGGGCGATATTATCCATTTATTAAATAATAGTTTTTCGTGAAAAATCGCTCTTGGGAAGTATGAAATGTCATGGGATATGCTTTTGTTCTTGTTTTTATTACTAAGCGAGTTTGGTCGTCGTTTAATCGGTTGAGTTCGGTCGGTAATTGGATGCGCGCGTGGTGTGATAATGGAGATTCGCGGGGCCGAATGCTATCTGATTCAAAGGGGATGTTAGAAGCTGGCTGTGTTAATGCATAAGTTAAAATTCTTGAACAACTATTTTTTATCATTGTTATTTCAGAATTTCTAGTAAGCTTTTTGAAGTGAACTTGTTGTGTTTCCGGGAATGTGTCTGCCCACTTTTGTAAAAAAGTGGCGTCTGCCCACTTTTGCAAAAAAAGTGGCGTCTGCCCTATTTTGTAAAAAAGTGTTAGCAAATGTAACTTTCTTTCTTAACGATATTCATTGTCAAACGTTACAAACTAAACTATTAAATCATTCTAAACAGACGTCCAAAATAGTCAGACTATAATTTCTAAACCACCAAAACAGTAACAACAAGACACTAAGCAGTCCAATCAGTGTTTTTAAAGCTGGTTTCATATCTAACAACATCAAAATCAGCTTAGCTTATACATATTTTTTTTTCTTCAAGTGTATATAGCAGAATAGAATTATGTTATTGTTTTTTCTTGTTTTGAACAAAAAATAGTTCATGTAACCAAAATAGTTTAACTGTGTCCTAGTTCTTCCATTCTTCCACAATATTTTTCTGGACAAAACACGCATATTTTTACCTTAAAAATATTGTACATTTTAAACGGCAAGCAAAACAATGAACAACAAAAAAAATCTGTAAGTTTTTGAAACATTAATTCAACAAATAAAGGTCCAAGCAGTCCAATTACAATCATTGATACAACAATACAAATGAACATTTTTGTATTTTATTACAACATCACAATAATGGACTTCCTAGCAATAAGAAAACAAAAAAGAGTAATCTTCAAGGTCTGTTCCACTCCACAACATGAATATTTTTTGTTTAACTAATCAGAAACATGATTATTTTTTGTTAAAACTCCCCCACGTGATTGTTAGTTAATTTCCAAGCCATGGTTTTTGATCTATCTAACAGCCACTTCTGAAATACAATCAAAAACAGGTAGCATAACAACACACCATTACTCTACTTCACATCCCTAGCGGAACTTTCATCCCTAAAAAGTCAAAATCGTGATGTCAGCCGAGTAAATGGAGTCGCGCACGCGATCGTTTAGGAAGCAGATACGCTATCGGTGTGCGGATCCGCGAAACGCATGGCCGCCGTATGATGAGTGTGATTGCAGTTAAGATCCATGTTGGGCTGAAATGCAACAAAAGAGCTTTTATACGCTTCGGTAGAAAAAGTTAATAGAATATGTTTTAAGATGGGTTTTGCTTAATTGTTTCAGAGGATTGTATTGTTGGGGTGTTAGTGTAATTATTTTGAATTGTTTTGATTATTTATTATTTTTGACTAATTTAAGTATATTTTTGCAATTAGGGCATGTTTCAGGTCCTTGGTTAAACTAACCAGTTCGTTAGAAATGTGATGCGCTAGCGATATAAATCCATAAAAATCATTGTTATTACTATGACAAATTTTATATAACAAAAAAATGTTGCAGTACAATTAAAAAAAATGCAATAACAAATCGCAAATAAGTTAGATTTTTAAAAAATTATCTTCAATAATAAATTCGTCATAAATAGTGCTAATCATTGTGTTATGTTGCTTACAATTTTAAATATTTTAGGATTCTTAATATATTGTTTATTAAACCCAAACATTCTCGTTTTTTCATGATTCGAACAGAATTTATGGAACTAAACTAATAATAACTATATTAAATTAATAATATTGCATGAATCAAAATTTAATTAGTGATATGAGCTCTGTTTCATTTATACAGTTTCCTTTGGAACTCATTTTATATGAATTGAATTCAATTCAATTGCTTGTAATTACCACAAAATTAAAACAATAATCACATGCGATTTATTTCAAAGATTGCATCAATTTTAACTAAAACAAATTTTATTTAATGAATATTTAGTTTTTATGAAAATAATTATGATTAGTTTAACCTTAATTCGGAACAAAATTTAATTACGAAAAAAAAAAACTTTGAAAACAATTCTTCGAAAATTAATCATCCATCTATCATATTCAAACTAAAAAAGATACATGAATAAAAATAAAAATAATCGGACAAAAGACTGTTGTTTATTCCTTATTTTATTTATTTGATTAATTGTGCGTCACATTTAATAATTGTTTATCATAAACTAGACATAATTATAAAAATATTTTTACAAATACAATAATGAAATGTTAAGTAATTCTGATTATAAAAAAATATCTTTTATTATTTGCATAACTGAGGAAATAACAAATGAATTGTTTCGTCATTTTGCATCCATATTATCATTAAAAAAAGTATTTACTGACAAAATCATTATTATTTTTTTTTAATTAATATTTTATATTCTACTGATATAATCATTTTATTTATCAATGTTGTTTTAATAAATCTATTTTATTTCATAAAATCAAAATACTCAAACGTTATCCCTTAAAAATCCAGTAAGCCCATCACGTAAAACAATAAATAAAATATCACCGTAAAACGGTCCATGAAGCCAACTTATACTTGAAATGCCGCCAAACACTCCCATTGGCGTATGAATGAACTAAATCTCACATCCTTAGTTTACTTTGCTAAAAATTCCAAGCTGAATTCCAGTATACCCGAGATCTAAATTCCGGAAGAATACCTCGATGGTCGTCAAAACCCGAAAAAAAATCAATAAAATCATTTTTAGTGTCGTAAAAATCGCCATCCGAGGAATTTACCCGATTTTGAGCAAAAGATCGAGGACTTTATGTGTCCCTAAACTGTTTTCTGTATAGTCAGTTAAATTCTTTTTCAGTGTTTATGTTTTTTTCTGCCAGCTAGAGGTCTAGTTTAGACAGATTTTTCGTTACGGATCATTATGTTTGATGTTTCAGTCGGCGTTATGTTTGATATTTTAGTGAAAAAGAAACTGAGGGAGATTTTCCGTTTTCTTTAATAAAAGAAATCTCCTATCATAAAAACTTACCTTTTTTCCTGAAATTTGAATGTTTATATTTTAAAACTTTTTTAGATTCTGACTGGTGCACTATTTAGATACAAGAGGATTCTTATACCAAAATTTTAACAATAAAAAATATTAAAACAATTATTTACACAGTATTATAGAGAACTTGTTAAATACATAAAACAGTATCCTAACAATGTAAATTAATTTCAATACTATTAATATTGAACTTTTAGTATCACAACAATATAATTTTACAAAATTAATATTATACTTTGAACAATGTTCGCATTTCTGATTATCAAATAAAGCTTTTAAATAATCAAAAGGTTTCTATTTACAACTTCAACTATCGCTTTAAATATTAAATTTTATCTTCGCCATATCACAATTATTTTTTTTTTAAGTTTTCGCTAAAAAATATTTTACTTTTCAAAATCGAAAAGAAATAAAGTCGAGAAAAGAAAAGTCACATGATTCGAAATTTATTTAAGAGAAATTCCTCTTCATGCCTCAACTCTTAAATTAAATAGAAATATTTACTGAATTTGTTATTATTATTTTTTTTTGCCAAATCCTTAAAATGTAAGCATCTATCACTTCTGAACAAAAAAAAAATAGCTTAATGATAGGTGTTTCTTGCTAAAGCAATGTCTCCTACTTATGTGCTTAAAATAATGCAAACCAAGATCAGCTCAATAATAACCAATACTTCTCTATCATGAAACCTCGTTATTCAGCTTTCTTATCATTATTCAAGTCTAAATTTTAGAACGCAAAACACCATTATTCTAAACAAAAGGATTTATACCCTGGCAGTGAAGAAACAAAAACATAAAAAAAAATTCCGTAAATTCCAACACCCGTTGATGGCACAATATCGTGCTACATTTCTGTTCCTAACCGTTACCTAAATCAGAACACTTCGTTTGTTTGGTTTGACAAAATAGTAACCGTAATTAAACGTTAAATTGATTTATTCAATCTTTATAAGCAGTTGTTTGGTTTTTACGACAACATTGACAGGAGAAAATAATTTCAAGCCGTGCTGGATTTTCCAATACAAGTGAAATTGACAAACCTATTTAAAAGTGACTCTTTGCAAAGTGAAATTAGGAAAAGATTTTTTTATCGAATGCTTTTTTACTGAGAAAGGACTAAAGCCAGGAGATGATTCGTTCTATTGCAATTTGTTCAACATTGTCTTCAAGAAAGCAGTAAGATACTCTGATATATATTTAAAAAAAAAACTATTTCTAAGATTCTTACAATTATTATTGGGCCTTGTGGATAACATTGATATCATAGGGAGAACTAGAGGAAGATAATTGAGGCATATTCTTTACACTGGAGACAGCGGTTAAAAATATTGGTTGAACAGTAAATAAGGAAAAAACAAAGCTAATGACTGTGACAAACACGAACCAAATATTGTATGTCTTTGAAAAAGTAAAGCACTTAAAATATTTAGGTACAATAGTGAATATCAATAATAATATCACCATGGAAATAAAAAATCGAATTAACATACCCAAAAGATTCTACGATGGCGTGGTATTATACGGCAGAGAATGTCGAGGCATTGGTTAAGTCAGATGAAAATAAACTAGTAATTTATTAAGATGGTATTCTGAATATATTAGTATTTTCGATAAACTGTATTTTCAGCAATAAAGTTTTTTCCCCTAAAAAGATAAAATATAAGATAGCCGCTACTATAATCTAAACAACATTATCCTATTTTAGTGTTTCTTATATAAAACATAATGTATAGTTTTATTTAATGTTTCACGTTATACATAAGTAAAGTGTGAAACAAAAAGGTGGAAGAACCATAAATTTGTACATAAAGTAATCGATAGTTGTTACAAGAAGCTTTATAATAAAATAGAAAATGTTTTAAACCACACTTTGACAAAACATACCGTTTACCGTATTGTCAAAATAGCATATCGTCTTTTTTACCAGAACACGAAAGTAACAAAAGTTCAGGAAAAATAGTGCACTGGTATGTGATGTATTGTGTGAAACGGTAGGTCCCGTTGCAAAGTGAACATTCGTGATGATTTGAAGGAAGATACTATTTATCGACAGGAGAGAATAATATACATAGGTGTAAATTACAGAGTCCTTGCGTCCTTCTGTTGCTTTTATTTATTACCTTAGATTTTTGCCGTTTTTGGACCTCACGAATGAGTAAAGCACGACAAAGAACCACTTTTTTTTAGCAATTCTTGTATGTTTCTTAATGTTTTTTTTTGTATGGTATTCTTTTTTATCATAAGTGAAGATATAGGTTAATAGTTTTAACTGTTATTAGGTTGCGTATTAAGGCCATGGTCAAGTTTATACTGTTATAGCATCAAATATCTGCATTCGTGTAGGGTATTTATATATTTTGGTTCAATTGCAGAAAAAAAATATTAATTATGAATATATTAGTTATGATTTATTTGCATACAAAATTAAACTAAAAAAACAAAAATAAAATCACAAAATTTTAAATATTATGGTAGCATTTTTTTAGAATTTTTCAAATGAATTCTATAATTTTTCTATGTATAATAAGAGAGACTTCGTAAAATCTTGATTCAAAGACATATTTTTGTTCTTTCCTCTTCTTTGAAAGCATTGTAATTGGACCCATTCTCCTTACTTTTAATTCAGTGAATGTATCCATAATCTTGAAAACAGAGAGAAAGAATATTTTCAATTTCATCCTTTCTTCTCATTACAATCCAACTAAACACGCAGCTCTAAGAAGCGCCCGGGTCAACGATCTAAATAAGTAACAAGTACTTTGAATGAAACAATGGCGCATACATCAAGTGTCTATCATAAGTCTCATAATGTTTGTTATTTTGAAGTATTTAAGGGGCTGGGGAGTCCAGTCGGTTAAGCAGTCGCTTAGCATGCGGAAGGTCCCAGGTTCGGGTCCGGGCATCGCCAAAATATATGCCGACCTATAAACGGCCCTTGCAGCCAAAAAATCCGACGAACAATATCCCGTGAAAGGGAGTGCACGTTAAATATCCTTCAAAGTCCTAACGCTGCGTACACTCTCTAAACGAACGAGCGATTTTAACTCAGTTTGATTGATTTTCACTCCTCCAGTCTGGAAAATGTACTTCTCCTTTTGGAGTGGAACCTTTGTGTGTTAAACCTCCGACAGGATCACTCCAAACGAGCGATTTTTACTCAGTCTGAGTTAATATTCACTCCTTTCCAGTGTCGAAAATGCACTTCTCCTACTGGAGTGGATTTCACTCTTTTGTTTTAAGAGTGTAACGCTGCGTACGATGTCGCCCTTAACGGTTGCGTTGGGTGGCTATTCAGGAGTTGTCTCGTCACCTGACTGTGGTTCTAAAATACGACGCCCGTCGCCAACAACCCTCGTGCAGCTCTAGTGCGACGATAATCAAAACCAAACCAAACAATCCAACATAAACACGCAGCTCTAAGAAGCGCTGGGTCAACGCTCTAAATAAGTAACAAGTACTTTGAATGAAACAATGGCGCATACATCAAGTGTCTATCAAATATCATAATGCTTGTTATTTTGAAGTATTTAATTATAAACAGACAATGGCATGTACAAATAAAGTCCACTTATGTTTGCCGTAAAGTTAAATAAAAGTGTTGGGGCTCATCATTTTCTACCATAAAGTCTCCTAATTATTTCCGTGTTTTCAAATGATTTGTTTGGGTAAACTTCTTTACGTTTTATTATCACGTAACATCTTAAACAGGATTTTGAGCTTTTATGGTTTGCGCGTGATATACTAGTTCGGAAGAGCCAATCGCTATTGGTTAATGATGGTGCGTATGTTAATAATAATAATGTTATGGGTTGGTTGTTGTTTTAATATTTAATTATCTTTAAATGGCTAGCTAAGTTTGAATGAGAAAATTGCGTATCAAGTAAAAGAGAAGTGAATTTCATACTTTATTTGAACCATTAAAATATGTTGATCAAAACGCTATTTTCTACTTTATTTAAATTAAGGAAGAAGATACCAATACAAGTTTTGAAATACTTTATTTTTTATGTATATTTTTAACAATCTACACTGTAAATGTACAAGCTCAAAGGACAGCATAAATATACAATGAAATAAATATTCGTAGAAATTCACTAACTAATGAACGCGAAGAATTTATGGAAATAATCGAAGTGTTAAACGTGTAATAATTCAAAAGGTAGTTGAAATATACTTATAACTCCATATATGTTCAAATATTTGCTTTAAAAAAGATAAAGGTTACTATTTAGTTATTTAGTACAATACATTATTAAAAATATGGAATAAAAATTATAATTTTTGAAGAAATCAAGAGACCTTAATGTTAAATGTCCTAAGATGTAAAGATCATTGATTTAATCATTTCTACCACAAACGCCACGCATATCTCTTCATAACACTTCAAATTTTCAAAGCAAATTATTAACATTCAAGCAATACCTATCAATAATAAGCATCGAACGAAACATCGAGGTAATCGTTCCATTTCGTTCATCCATAGCTCTACCATAAATTATTTAATGCATATGATATTGCCTTTGAGCAAACGAAACGTTTCCATTCATTAACTTTGAACTTTTCCCGTTTAATTTATGAAATGTTGATAAAAGTGGCAAAATTGTTTAATTGCAAAAATTAACGCAACCACCATGATGATTCACTTTTCTTTAACGAAATGACAAATTTCAAGTCATTACTGAATTTTTTGTTCGTAGTTTTCGATTGCTACTATCAGTAAATGGTTTTAATCAATGTGTTTAGACATGCTTTCGTCAGTAGTAATTCAGATTGATCAATACATGTTAGTATAAAATTTTGTTAGAATTCTTGAATGAATATAATAAATATCTATGATGCAAACGAATTTCCCATTCTTTAGACTATAATTAAGAAAAAATTTTAAAAAAAGGAATTTTACAGAAATTAGTTTAAGAAATAAACTTGCTAAAAATGTTGAAATTCAAAGTAAAAAAAATATAATGCAGAAAAATGTATAATATATAATATAGAAATTTGAAATACTATAATACAAAACAAGATTTAGTTTTTCTTTAACATACAAAGTTTAAAAAAGTTTATACAAAAAAAAAATATATTAAAACAAGATTCAAATACTCTCAGTACCAATTGCTAGACTTTCGAAAGAGTAAATGTTCAATTTTCTCGTTAATAAACGTTCTTTAATTCTTGTCATTTTACAATGAATAAATTACTTTGATCTGAAAAACGAATTTTAAGGAGTAGGTCGTTAATTGGTTAATTAAAAATTCATATGGCGTTTAAGTATTGCAATAATGTATTCAATTAATGTAATATATCATCGTTAGTTAATGGAACGCACATAAAACACACTGTTATATATATTTTGGCTTCTTATTTCCCTTTTTTACATTTTCGGAATAATTATGTTATCTAACATTTATGGCTAAAACTGATTTTCAAGGATTAGCATTTACAAAAATAAATTCAATAGGAAAAAAAAATACAAGTCCACGCAAATGAATGCATTGAATTATTTCAAGTGTATAGCTAATATCTTTAGCTATTGTTTAATATAATTTACATAAAGTATTTTCTTTAGCCGCGAAAGTTATGAATATAGATACAATTTTTATTAATGTTTTGAATTATCTCAGTTATTCAAAGAAACACTCCAACGAAATATTTATAAATTTAATAATCTCATTTTCCAATGTTTAACACCAGATTTTTATTTCGTCATAGTTAAATAATATATATTTAAATATAAATGCGAATAATCCAACCCAGCAACGTTTCCAATATTCAGTAATTCTTTACCGCATAACGATAATTTGTAAACACACGGATTTTTATTCAAGGTGGAAATAAAATGGAAAACCATTTTGAATGTAAATATCGAACTGAGAAAACTGAATGGAAAATGTGTTCTTATTAAAATGTAATCGAAATAGGCTTTTATATCAAAATTGCTTTGTTAATAGAATATGTTGAAAGTTTATTGCAGAACTTCCTTGCAGATTTTAAAGCATAACGCTATTTTTGACATTTTAATTTTGATCTCCGCTAAATATATACAAAGAAATATGTAATTTTAAACTTTTACATCATTTTAAATAAATGATATTTATGTTTTCTGAAAGAAATTGTTGATTTAAAAAGATTCATTGAAAATGAAAAACCTTGGACATCAAATTTAATTAGATTCTTTCATTCTACGTCAATAAATAGGTATGTTTGGATCTTGAATATATTTTCTAAAATACTGTGTACGAATTTATAAATTTTTAACATAATTAACGTATCATGAATTAGCTTCCGAATGTAAAAAGATTTTTGCTACAATGTCAGGCTAGCAGTTTTTAAATGCACGTAAGAACAATAAAATTTTGTTACTTTCATTAAATTTTGATTTAATTTCCAATATTTTTATTTTCACATCGTGGACATTATTATTGCTTTGAATTCGATGAATAACAAAAACAAAAAAAAAAGGATAAGGACAAGCTTAACGAGAGTTTCTGTAGTTGAATAAAAAATATGGTTTTGCGATTGTAAAATCTTACTGACGTATAAACACGCGGTCAAAAAAAGTGGAAAATTCTTTTTTATGCTGCATGAGTTAAAATAAAAATTTAAACTCATGGATTAAAAAACATATAACTAAGAAATTAACTTTCTCAAATTTAATATATCTTTAAGACTTCATATAATAAGAAATTCATTATAAATAAGCTTGATGTTCTTCAAAAAGTATATAACTTTTTCAGCGAAGAAAAAATTGGCTCATATGCTGCTTTGTTAAATTAGTTATAGAAATCACGACTTTAAATAAATGTTTGTGTTCCCGAAGCTCTTTTCAATGAAAACAAGAAAGGTAAACATTTAGAATTATGATTCATATTTCAGCTTGAGTAAATGCGTATTTTTGATAAGTATACACAAAGTAGTTGAAGTGATTGTTTTCACATTTCTTCCAGGTACTTTTAAGCTTCAAAACCTGATTTGTTGTGAAAGTTATTGCTGAGAATTGAAATATTTCTAAACTTGCATTTATAACAAAGACAAGAATGCAGTGAAAACAATGCAATGGCCAAATTATATAACGTGAATAGAATGCGTGTAAATATAAAAGTTCTTAAACAGTCCTAATTTCAATTCTTTGAAGCCTTATACAAAAATGTTTGAATGGTTTAAAATGTTACTAGGATATGACAGAAGAAAATTTACTTAATTTGTTTTTAAAATGTATATAAATTTAGCAAACTAAAAGAAATTTTTAATTTTACTTAAAACGAAAATTATTGAAAATAGCCAATATGTTTTAGTTTCAATAACCAAATGCTGTTTTAAAGATTTTTCCAAGGGTCTACAAAATTTGTTTGAAGAGGTTCTTTGAGACAGTTACTGCTACAAACATGCTTGTTTTTCTATAAGAAGTTCAGGGAATATTTGAGGAACAGAAAAGTAGACTATTTTTTTTTAATTTCTTTTTATATAAAAATAAAAAACAAAGGGAAATTATTTGTGTTAAACAATACAAAAATTTTAAACAATGGAAACATTTATTTATATTATTTTCATATATATTTCAGTGCACGAATTCCTGCTACTGTTTTTCCGTTCTTCTCGACTCCTTAGGATTAAAAAAGCTGTAACTGATCAATTTTGACTATTATGCTTATGTTGTGCTTGATAAAATAAATTGTAAAGTTTTATATTGGAGAAATTCAACGGAATTTGCTTTTTCAAAAATTACAGCAACTTTAACAGGCTAGTCACTTTCGTGGTCCCGAAATGCTCAGTCATGGTTTTGTCTTCGACAGCCATGAGTCACGCCATTTTTCCTATGAACAACTGGAACAGTCAGGCTTTCGGTGACGTGATACCTAAACCAAACATTGCCATATACACCACAATCAAATCACCTGGCAGCTAATTTACCCAATTTAAAAACTGCCAAATCTATGCTGACACCACAACTGCGCTTAAACATTGTCTTCTTTTCCACAAACAAGCCACACACGCCCTGTCCCATTCGAATCAAATCGGCTATTGAAGTCTTTTCAAGCCCCAGAATATACAAGCTCAACAATACCAATGCAAAATTATTTATCCCCAGAATCAGGAGAGCTGGCTAGCCCAGTCGGTTAAGGCTTTCGCCAGCATGAAAATACGACGCCCGTCGTCAATAGCAATCGTGTAGCTCTAGTGCTACGATATTTCAAACCTAACCTTACCTTTCGCCAGCATGGCAAATGTCCTAGGTTTCACAGCGACAAACTAGCTGCCGACCTATAAATGGCCTGCCACAGAATGTCCAAAGACAAATACCGTGTCTAGAGGGTGCTTAAATTAAATATATTTCAAAGTATGGACGCTATTATGACAACTGCCCTCGTGTAGCTCTAGTGCCACAATAATTCAAACATAACCTAACCTAACCTTAATGCGGGAGTTACATTTCCACCAAACCAAAATAGCTTTATGAAGCTGTCACGATCTCTTTATCCGATGCATGCTTTCGCAGTAATTTTCACTTCGTAAATTAACCGTTCCAAGTTCACGTCGTGACTGCATTATTTATACTGTACACTCCGTTGTACGCTTCTGACTTACGGAGAAATACGATTACCCTATTCTTTAACAAAAGTTCACAGGAACCAAAAAAAATGTTAGTGGAAAAGAGAAATACGTGATATCCAGCTGAGTTTTAACTTGAACTGCTCTTGCATTAATGGACTCTAACACAATTAGACTGAGAAAATTACGAGGATACCTGCGATCAAACATACTTGTTATAATGAGTAGTCTTTGGTAATTTAATATAAGTTATTGATATAAGGTATAATGGTATTGATATATGTTAATAAGTAGCCTTTTGGTATTTGAATATTATTTATTGGTGTTGTAGTTTTCCTTGAAAAATTCTTTTATAATTGTTAAATTTAGAATTAATGATTATGATTTACTTAATATTTTGTAAGAATCCGAATTCATATTCTGAACCTTTACGATCCCAATAATTACGAAAATACATAGAGCTAGGCTCGCAAAAGATAATGAGTAGAATCACGAGCTAATGCAAGTTATATTATTTAATTTTACATGGAGTTTCCTTTGAAAAACTCTTAAGCGAATATACTACACTGCTTTTAAACTTTAGTATAAAATCATTTTGCTTGATTATCGATAATTTAAGGTATTACTATATTGCTTATATATCGGAAAGATATATTAGAATAACATACTTTTACTCATTTAATGAATATGCATACTTTAAAATAACATTCGTATAAAAACATCACTACAAATGCAATTACAAACTACAAAGAACACAAATGTCTACTGGGATAACTTAAAACCCCTTAAATGAACACGTAAGAATATAAATAGAGAAGAATATAGTTAAACCCAAAATAAATATCATTTATTTAAAATTGTATGGTTCAATATAGCTTTGTTAACTTCATTTCTACCTGGAAAAGATAATTTATGGACCACTTATATTTTTTTATCTAACTATCACTTATATTTGAAGTTTAATAGTTAGGTTTAACAATTGCAATGTTTATTATTTCATTATACAACGGCATTAAGTTTAAAAAATAGCGAATTGCTCAATAGTTATATAATTGCGTGAATTAAGACTTATCTGCTCGTCAGTGTGCCTAATTCCAAAATTACATCCTTTCAGTTATGCGAGAGTTTTTTTTTCGTTTATTTCTATTTATAAATATACGTATCGACGGCCATAATTTGTTGTTTTGGCAATTACAGATTAAGTTTGGTTTATAGCTTTACATAAATCAATGGGAAATATAGTCATCATCTTATACAAATTTATTGTACGCGAGCTATAAATTATATGTTACCCTGCGACAAACAAGTCAAAATAGTAAGATGTTTTTAGTTTAATTTTTGTTGAAGTATGAGAGTATATAATATTGAAGTTTATGGTATGAAATTAGCTTCCCTTTCAAATATTATTAAAATTGGGTATTGTTAAAAACGCGCTATATTTTTTTAGTTAAAAAACACACACAAATTACAGATTCTTTCAAGTGTATTATGTAGTATTATGTATTCATATTTTTAAGAGGTGACATTGACGGGTGAATGTAAATAAATACTTTAAAAGGAAATGTGCAGTCAAATATATTTTTTGCTTTGGTCTAAGAAATGATTTGATTTAGATGAATATCACTATATCCATTCAATTTCAATAATTATTGAACACAGATGGATTATTTTTGTAATCAAACACAAAAACTGAAAATTCTAAATAAGTATTAAGTAAATTATTACATTAAAACGTTATCTTAACTATACGCTACAACGGTATTTTTAAAAAGGCAACGAGCTTTTTCTCAAATTAAAAAATATCCACAACAGATATTTTAAATTACATTATAATAAATTGTTTTAAAAAATTAAATGAAGAAAAATCTTACAACTCAAATGTTGGCTAAAATACAAGAGCATAAATGCATTTTAAATCAAACATTTCTAAAGAAAAAAAATATTATCCATAAAATTTTAAAAGTTTAATTTCAAATAGTTTATTCACCCTTAACTTACAACACCACCTTAATAAAACTCTTATATATATCTAGACGAAGTTCCTATACTCCTTGCCAATCTAATTGGGTAAATAGAAATATGCTATGGAGAAGATCCTTCCTCGCATGTAAAGAGTTCCATAAATTTATTGTGAATCCTTCCTGAAAACATGTTTAAAACATTAATTTCATTTAATTTCTAACAGATTGAAATATTATTTGAGAAATTTTGGCATTGTTATCAGAATGAAAAGTTTATTTTGGTTAAATTGAATCCAGATCATTTAGTATTTAAATATTACCTTACAAGAGTTTCCAACTAACGGGCCAATCAAGCTTTTCTATCTTCCGTTTTACTCTTTTTTTTTTACCCAAGTTAGGTT
This sequence comes from Hylyphantes graminicola, assembly GCA_023701765.1. Classification (NCBI taxonomy): domain Eukaryota; kingdom Metazoa; phylum Arthropoda; class Arachnida; order Araneae; family Linyphiidae; genus Hylyphantes; species Hylyphantes graminicola. The sequence continues at coordinate 54,620,564 of CM043114.1, read as the reverse complement.
GGCACGGGGTGCAGGATAGTGCTTTAATAATGGGGAAGGAGAGAAAAAAAGTCCTTACTTTAAAAAAATGTGTATTTAGCGTCTTCTCCTTCAAAATGAACTCTGAAGTGATGTCAGATCTCTTCCATTTGCGCCCTCTTCCATCCTCTTCTAGCTCTTCGTCATCTTTTGGTATATTTCATGTCTAAAAATGTCATGTCTAAAAATCGAGAAAAGAAATTTGAGCAAAGATAATTGATAATTTTCTTCGTAAATAAAAACTATATTATAATGCATTGATGCAGTTTTCTTTAAATTTTAAAAATGTATGAATTTGTATAGTTGTTTGTAGAAAAGCATTGTGTTAGGTTTAAGTTTGCTAGGACATTGTGTTGCTATTCAATATGTGTTGTGCTCTTAAATTATTTATCTTCCTTCCCTTCTTGAATATCTAAAAGTATGCAATATTTTAAATCATGTATACGTTAAAAAATACACTTAAACTAAATATAATTTATATCTTCAAAAAGCAAAGGATATGTTCTAGTTGTTTTGCATCAAAATTTTAACAATTGCTTTAGTAAGTTTGTCAATAAAATTTCGTTGTATGCGTCAAAATTCTTAAATCAACCAAACACATATTCATGGTATTATACTATAATTTCAGCATTTCTAATTCTTATAATGGATTGTTTCTAGTTATATTGCATCAAAAATAATAAAACATTTATCCAACTAATATCTTAAATTTTAAAATGGACACACGTTGAACGAATTCATAAAAAAAACCTTTAGCTTTACGATTCTACCCACTGACATAGTATCCCCAACCCACAACAATAAACATATTTTAATCTCCTCTCCACAGACGGTTCTGTCATACACAATGTCAGCAAGACCCGGCGTCTATGCCTGTGGATATGACTACCCCATTGTCTGTGTGCAAGGGAGTATGTCAGAAGACCCTAACCCCCTCCTGATGTCTAGATGATCAAGACAGGCCTATTCTTTATTTATTGTGAGGCTGGGCATGAATCCCATTATGTTTTTATGTATATCATTGGGTTATTCTTGTGGTTGGTTCCATTGTAATGGGGGTACGGAGGAATGATGGGGTTTTGTTGCAAATGAGGGTATTTAGTGAGTGAATGTTGGGGATGCTTGGGAAGTCTGTTTCACTTGGCAGTGAGCTTTTACAATGGAGGAAAGATATGTGTAGTAATTTTATTAATTTCTATTTTTAAAAAAAGTTTCCTTATCTCTGTTTATCCATGTATGTTAATGGAATTTAAAGTTTAGGATAATGAGGCTTCTTCGTGCATTACACTCTTAAAACAAACGAGCGAATTTAACTCAATATGAGTAATTTTCACTCCTCCAGTCTTGAAAATGCACTTCTCCGGAAGGAGTGGATCCTTTGTGTGTTACACCTCCAACAGGATCACTCCAAACGAGTGATTTTAACTCAGTCTGAGTTAATACACACTCCTTTCCAGTGTCGAAAATGCACTTCTCCAACTGGAGTGGATTTCACTCTTTTGTTTTAAGAGTGTACATATATTTAAACTTTGAATGGTACAATTGAATTGCAATTTCCACACAAAACTCAGTTTTATTCCTTTAAACAGAAAATTATTTTAATTTATGTTATGTATTTTTAAGTTAGGTTATTTTTATGTATATCATTGGGTTATTCTTGTGGTTTGTTCTATTGTAATGGGGTATGGAGGAATGATGGGATTTTGTCGTAAATGAGGGTATTTAGTGAGTGGATGTTAGGGCTGCTTGGGAAGTCTGTTTCACTTGGAAGCGAGCTTTTATAATGGATGCAAGATATGATGGGTAGAAATTTTATTAATTGCTATTTTTAAAAATAGTTTCCTTCTCTATGTTTATCCATTGATGTTGAAGGAATTAGTTTTATTGTAAGTAGGCCTTCAACCGGATGAATTGTCTCGCATTAAATATATTTAAAGGATGAACAGTACACATGGTATAAAAATCTGAAACACTCCCCTTTTTCTTCGCACAGACCACATTATTTTAATTTATCTTAAGTTATGATCCGGGTGAAATAAGGTGATAAAGAAAATTGCAGATTTATGTTTATTTTTTCATAGGTAAATTTTTGTTAGTTGTAGCACTATAAAAACTATATGAATGTTGACGTATATAAATACTTGTTTTTGTGTTAAAATATACAATTATAAGCAAAGATGACTATGCCTGTGGATATGACTACCCCATTGTCTGTGTGCAAGGGAGTATGTCAGAAGACCCTAACCCCCCTCCTGATGTCTAGATGATCAAGACAGGCCTATTCTTTATTTATTGTGAGGATGGGCATGAATCCCTTTATGTTTTTATGTATATCATTGGGTTATTCTTGTGGTTGGTTCTATTGTAATGGGGGTATGGAGGAATGTAGGGTTTTGTTGCAAATGAGGGTATTTAGTGAGTGGATGTTGGGGCTGCTTGGGAAGTCTGTTTCACTGGGCAGTGAGCTTTTACAATGGAGGAAAGATATGTGTCGTAATTTTATTAATTTCTACTTTAAGAAAAAGTTTCCTTCTCCCTGTTTATCCATGTATGTTAATGGAATTTAAAGTTTAGGATAATGAGGCTTCTTCGTGCATTATATATATTTTTAGTTTGAATGGTACAATTGAATTGCAATTTCCAAACAAAACTCAGTTTTATTCCTTTAAACAGAAAATTATTTTAATTTATGTTAAGGGTCTGGATAAAATACGGGGCAAGAAAAGTGTATTTTTATGTTAATTTTTTCGGAGGTAATTTTTGTCGTTTGTTAAGCAAAAAAATATGTAGAGATTAACTTATATCATTATTTGTACTTCATGTCAAAATATACGATAACAAACGGTTTTTTACGAGGAATTTCGCTTAAACTTTCAATGTTAATATTATAATGGTCTATTTTATTTAATACAAACAATATTTTTGTGATTGCCATTTGTTGGAAATTTCAACGTAATGCTGCTAATTTTAGAGTCCCTCCTGGTACAGTTGTTTTGCATTTCAGATATAATAGTATAAAATGATTTTTTTATTCACTACATATTACTCTTTTAAGGATATGCTTCTCAATATTATTTAAGACATAAAATTAAGTTTCACCTTACACATTTTGAAATTAACCCAAGTGAAACCTTTGAAATATCAAATTTTACAGTACACAAAGTCGACACCCTAAACCACCGAACCCAATGTTTAATATCTCCTAAGTCACTTACACCAGAAACCTAATATACTTCTCCTCCTTATCCATTGATAAAGACAAGACCCTTCACCCTGTGTAATCAAGATATATGCATAAAAAAAATTCTACGGGGGCCCCTAGTCTAGCGAAAAGGCCCCGATGTCGCGCCTAGATGGGTTCCATTTGGTGGCCTGAAGCGACAGTTGGGCGCTGTATTGCGTTCCGCGTATTATGAATCCACCAAGAAACTTTACCTTAGTCAAATCCACTTTTTGGCAGGATGCGGATGATATATCAGCCTCTCAGATAACGCGGGTGCAAACTTTGCTTGTCCTTCCTTGTATGTTGGCAGGACACTTAGGCGGGGAATACGAGACGTTTTTAGCAGGATAAAGAATCGATAGAGAGGATAAAGGGAGTTATGGGGGATGGTGTTTATTAAGATATGGTTATGGAGATGGGATTTTCGATTTGGATGACAGCAATGCAAACAAGAAGATATAGTAAAGTGATATTAGATTATACTTGACCCAGTGTTACGAGCCCAGTGTATTGTCATAAATAAGATTCATAACTACTAATTGAAAGAACTTAACTTTTAATAAATAAAACATAAACTAGACATAACGAACTAATAAAAACATACTGGAAGGTTACACGGTAAAAGCAACTGCTACAAATTCATCGGAGTTTAAATATGATATGGCTAGTTACAAATACAGAATTTAACAGTTTTACAAATATTGGTGGTTGTAGGAATCGATTATACTAAATCTTTTCTCGTTCATGGCGCCACAAGATAGTATAGCTATGCTTTCTAACTTCGAATAAATGTTGGTTTCCTTTAATAATATGTGAAGTTCAAAAGACGCTATGCCAGATCTTTCACATTTCCTCTTATAATTAGCTCTTTTTCCTCAAAGTATAACCTTTCGTTTCTTTTCCTTTACAATTTAGTCAATTTGTAAGGATGAGAAAGCTACTAGTTGTAGTAACTAAGTACTAACAAGCTTAGAAAAAATATAATTATTAATAATACTGTTCGGGTAAAGATTGTAAACTAGTTTTTACATGTTTCTGTTACTTGTTTGAACAGCCATATAAGTTTGAAAGAAGTCTGTAAATGTCTGTTAATACAATGAAAGGTTTGTATTTATTTATTGACTGCTATACATAAAAGAAAATTTACAATTACATAGCAGAGACAAGAAACTAAAATCGAATAAAATACAAACATTATATATTTGAATAAAATACAAACATTATATATTTGAATAAAATACAAACATTATATTTTTATAAAATACAAAAATTTTATTTTTATAAAATACAAGCATTAAAAAATTTAATAAAATAACACCACAAGTTGAATTGATAAGCTACTGTTCACGTTCAGTTGTATTATTGACTAAAACTTGATTAAAACCAAAATTGTTCCTAATAGTAAATATAACTATTTTTGCAGAGAAGCAAAGACCATTATGATATTTGAAATTTAAGTTTTGGGGCTTTCTTTTCAAGATAACTTTCTTAAGTTTTTTTTTAAGTTTTTTCAAGTATCAACAAACCACTCATCTTCCACAAAACACAATTTGTAACTTCCTCATTTTTTCAACTCCCAAGATAGACTCCCGCAATACACACTTCCGAGACCCTATTTCTTTCGGGGAAAGGGCCTGGAACGATTTTATATATTATGACAAATCCCCCTACCCAATCTACTTATCCAAGCCCCCTGTAGAATCTCCCCCCAAGCAGCCCCTGAATATTTAATCCCCTGCTTCGAAAAAGAACACGCCACTTTAGAACATCCCTTTGCCGAGGCATCAACAGCTTCAAGTGTTTTTGATGGAAAGCTCCAATCTCGACTTCAATTCGGAAGAGATTTTTCAAGGGTTTTGGGTTCGGATGGTGGAATGGTTGTTTCATGTTTCGGCTATTATTTTTTTTTCAATTAATTAAGCTTGAAATTAATTTTTAAAAGTTGTAACAGCCTTAGGACCTTTTCATCTACAAAGAACCTTCACTCTTAAACAAACGAGTGAATTTAACTCAGTCCGAGTTAATTTTCACTCTTTTCAGTGTCGAAAATGCTCTTTTCCTATATGAGTGGATTTCACTCTTTTGTTTTAAGAGTGTATAATTATGGCGAAAACAATTCCAACATTTGTAACAGTGCATAATCCCAAGGCCAACACCGTTTTCTTATTATGCTTCGTAACATTACTCATTAAAAGGTTTACATTAAGACTATTAACTATGCATTTCTTTAATAATACTACATTACCTGCTCATACATGTCCTAATCACCTCTTTTTAATAGATCAAGTATTATCAATACATAACTCCTAAAATTATTTGTAACGCACACGATCACCACATGGGAAACAAATTTTACTTTCATGTAGACAAATATTTGTGTGACGGTCAATAATGCCATATATTTAAGGTTTTAGCTATAGGTAATTGAAAAATATCAATATCGTTTTCCTAAAAATATCTTTCTAACGATATTTTTTTCTAAAAATGATACTAGGCTTAATAACTTAATGTTTTTTCAAAGCTACAATAAATACAAAAGCGAAATCTCTCAAAGCATAAAACAAATAATCTATTTGAAGTAAATAAGTCTGAAAAATAATTGATGAAATTACATGAAATGGCAGGAAACAAACTTTCAGTAAAAATGGTCTTCAGCGTATATGAAGCTAATTAAGCTAGGAATATAATAAATCTACCAATCAGAAATTTTCCTTCGTTATTTATAAGACGACAGAAAAGTTAGTTTAGACAATCATTCAGTTAATATTGTCGAAACTAAAGACATATTTTCCAATTAATAGTCTCATAATAATCATTATTTTCTGTCTGACATAGCAATTAACAAATATTTTTGGGCTGAGAAAATAAGAATATAGAGGTTAGTAGCTGATTTTTTTTCAAATTTCTTTCATTTGGAAGACCCTTTCACAGCAATACTAAACAAGAAAAAAGAACTTTAAAAAGGAACTGTTACTTGACACTTTTTTCACCAAATGAGTCCCTTAAATTTGAGATAAAGTCTTGTGTTTGGTACTATCATTTAGAGTGTATACTTTGCAAGCCGAAAGTTCCAGACCGGGTCAAGTCACTTCTCGACATTTTTTGTATTGTGTATTCCATTCACTCTTTATGGGAACTAAGTTTCAAAATGTACCACTTATGTCTCAGGTACTGTTTTATGGGTGTTATCATTCATCAGTTAAAATTTTTAGTTTAATCAGTTTTAATTTCAGTTAAAATTTTATAAAATTATACTATTTTAGTGCTTTCCCCTTTCTATCTTTACTAGTTTTTTAAAAAGAGACACAAATTATTCTGGTTGGTTCGTTAGGTAAAAATGACGTCTCATTATAGCTACGCGAAATCAGTTGGAGACAGGCCTTATGGCTTTGAAACTATAGGTTAAACACGAAGATTTAGGTGGGTTTATACGTTTGCATGCTCAGAAGCTAACGAACACGGGAAAAGTAACACCATGGCTTCTTCTTGGACATCATTACATCCAAGCTGCTGTTGAATTATGAAAGCACCGAGGATGGATGGTACGAGGAATGGGTAGCAAATACGGGGAGGGATGAGTGTACCACGCATGGGTCCGTGCAGATACTACCAAGGGGATTAGCCTAATACCACTTGAGAGTGTACCGCTAAAAAGAACTACTCCACATCCACAAATCACGGAAGTGTATATGCATACACGGACTTTATCCGTGCTCAAAAGCCGAGGGGTAGGTATAAGTCGGTAGCTTTTCCATATAGTGGATTGGTAGGTGTGTTTGGCGATAAAAGTATTGTGTTGTGGCTTGATGAATAATGTAATTTTCCAAAGATGAAGCCATTAAAATATGATGTGATGGAAATACAACGAGAGTCTTGTGTTTGCCTTGAAGCTATGAGTTAATTGTCTTTCTCTTAAGTCGAAAAAAAATTTAATACCGAAATTTCACTTAACACTTTACCTACGGGCGTCGACTGACCCATAGACTAAGAACACTCTAAGTTTCAAACTCTCATAGGAGAATTTCTACATTGAAATTGACATAGAAACTAGCGCGCCCCCTTTGTGTCTAAGGGAACTAATGTAATGGTTTCTGGCTGCCTATTTGCAGTCACCTTTAGGAGATTTAACAGAGCCAATGACATCTCGTAATTTGGAACCCTTATCAAGTGACGATAGGGATCTATTTTTTACTACAACTATTTTCGACTTTATTTTTGAATATATAACAGCTACTCATTAACTTTTATATCCCTCGTAGGCCCATCCTCAAGATATTTGACCTTGTGCTTCTTTTTCTCCATTAATAAACCTACAGACTGACTACGCTTGTCATTTTAGACATGGTCCCCCAAATATCCACAAGTGATTCGATTGAATAACTCGTCAAATATTCATCCAAATGTAACAAAAACTTAGATTTAGGGGTTTTCGAGGGTTTTTCACATTTCTAAGTAATTAAAATTGGGTGTTGCTATTGAAAATTTTAAAGTTCGTAACATTTTTAATATTAAGACGGACCCTTATGCAAATTTTGTGTCATGCAATTAACTCAAAATGTTATTTGTTCACATAGTCAAAAAGGTCCGATGTAAAAGGATGACTAACGGTTGAAATAATCACTAGTGGGTAACTTTTTTTTTAACAGAGAACATTCCGAAGAAACAGTAGCCCTACAATTGAAAGTACAATTATGCCAATCAACAAATCAACCTTTAATAGTGTTTTAGTTGCTTTCGACACGTTAGAAGAGCTAGGCATTAGATTAAGTTGCTGGTCTAGAAGATTTTTAGTCTACGGGTCAGTCGACGCCCGTAGGTAAAGTGTTAAGAGTAAATGCATTAGAATAAATAATATCCGAGATAGCTCAGTCGTGTGGTGAGTCGTGCTCGCATCGGAAGCTTTGTGGGCTCTGTCCTCGACGGTGCTCGCCATTCTGGATAGTTGCTTTGTCGGAGCTTGTATTCGGCTAAAGACCGCCGTGTTGCTAATAGTGGCTGGGGCACGTTAAATATGTCATGGTCAGTCCTCCATGTTCCCATACCAAACTCTGGGGGTACCAGATTAAGGGGTTATCGGTCTATGATCTGGATCAAAATTCTGATATGTGAGAGAGAATGGATGTATGACGGGGACCTTCGTGTAAAACAGAAGTGCTATGCAGACGAGCAAAAAGTCGGACTTCCTCCCTTCGTAGTGCTCAATAAAAACAGAAATTGTCCCACTTCAAATTAAAATTGGGTAGTTCTCTACTCCGGGCCCGGCTACCGAGTGGCATTAGAAGCAACAACAGTAGAATATTCTGCAAATGAGGGCTATTTTGATTTATGAAGTTTTAGTTTTTTGAAACACATATTTATTGTTATTAAAATAAAAGAAGTTATGACTTTCATAATTGATTTTTAACACTAAAGAAAATGCCATTATAATTTCTGGTTACTTAAAATGTAATGAACTTAATATCATACTTTAAATATTCAATACGTGTACCAGTTTCTATTTCCATGTGTCTATTACTCTATTAACCTTCACGCATTAAAAACATAAAAAGTACTATTTGTAAGTCAATTTTATGTTGCCTCAAACAGTATATTCTAACAAAAGAAATCACAACCAGCAGCTATTTTTAAATCTGAAAAATACACTACACAACATAACTGAAATGTACCTTCAAACACCCCTAAAGCGGAACGCCACATTTGAATGCCTACCAACCCAAGCCGACCCACCTTTTCATTCTTATCTTAGACCTTCACACCTTCCCCGACATGCATTGGAGAAAAATAAATATTTTTACGAGCTATTATACTACAGATCGCGCACATTTGGCCATTATGCCTACATATCCTGAATGCAAACACGATGTCCCACTCCCTTGAAGTTGGGGATGTGCCATAACTGACACAATAAAAGCAGAACCGTGCACACAAGCCCCTTCGGTGGTGCCCCCTTTTAAAAGCGTCCGGAATACAATAAAATCTTCTGGATCGGTCTACTATGGTGATGTCGTTATTGCACCGGGCTATTTATCACCAAGAAACGGCATAACTTTAACTGTGGCCAATGGGACATATCAGCTTTGTAAGGTGGCGAAATGTAAAGGTGCTATATGAAGAATGGGCAGGCGTTTGCACATGTTTACAGGAAATGCGTCTTGATTCATGCGTATTGACCTTATTGTGGATTTTTCGGTAGATATTTATATAAATAAAATTTTAAGATTATATATATAGGCAATTACAAATTCTGTGTATTGGCCAATTATATTGCTAAAATATAATAGCATTGTTGTTAATATTTAAAAATTTAGACCAAGCAAGATACTTAATATAAATCAAAATGAGCGTCCTTCTCCATAAGTTTATTTGAAAAATTGCAGTTTTAAAGGTTTTGACGACCACTAAAATAAACGATTATTTATAATATGCCATTAACGAACTTGATTGATAATACACTATTTTTAAACCACTTAAATAAAATGTAGCTTTATAGAATGTGAAAACTAAATTACATTTCTTATGCAAAGTAAAATCTCAACGTTAAGAACTAAAGTTTCTTTTTAAATGATTGATTGTAATTACTTTTACGATTTTATCACTTTGGCAAAACTTCTTTTAATTTCTTTAATACTTGAGTTTTTATATATTGCTTAATAAATTTTGAAATTTAAAAAATTCTTTCTTATTGTAATCAACACAAAGTTTAATATATATATATGCATGCCTCATAAATGTATTGACCCATTTATATTGTCGAAATAATATTAATACATTAATTTGAATTTTTTCATTATAGGTACTCTTCACTGGTTGCAACAATACGCAAAATTTTCCGTGTAATTCTTCCGAAAAATATCCCTTCTATCTTCTCAACGCACTCAGCCATATCAATTTTCTTCCCAATCTCCTTTTTTTTTCTAAAAAAAAGATACCCGAACTCTATATGAGGTCCCGCGCGGAGTTAACTAAAGGATACCAATAACCTCCGAAGATGAGCAGGTGAAACTTCACTCCCTAAAAACGATACCTCCTCTACAATAAAATCTTACAAACAAGAAAAAAAATAGAAAAAAGAATCTGAATAAGAAAAAAAGAAGAAAAGCTGACAGAAAAAAGAACAGTCTGGGCTAAAGAAGGAAAAAGTACACCTCAAGAAAAAGCAAGGCACAATGGGGACTTATTGTGCCTCGCTTTTGAGGCAAAGGTGCAAGGGGGCGTAAAGTTGGGGTTCTGCCACAGTGTTCTTTTTGTATATTCTTTCGTTCGAAGGCTCCTTTTTAGAAGGTTTTTTGGTACGAAGTGGACAGATGCTCGGTCCTCACGCCCCTAGAACAGCCCCTTTGGATTTTTTTGTTGTGTGTTATTGTAGAAGAAAAGTTGTTCATTTGTGAGTTGCGATGAAAGGTTTCGGGGGTTTCTCTGCTTTTGTCGAAGTATGTATCCCCCTTCCCCTAAAGGCTTGGAAAGTATGGATGGAAAGTAGATATGGGAAATAATATCGAACCTTACAAGCGAAAGTGGCGTACCTCTCACAAATTTTCGATGGAAACGTTTAAAGTTTTGCGTATCATTTGAATTATTTAGTTTAAAATTCAAAGATATATTTTACATTGACTCAAAATTATTGAATAGGCCAGTTTAAGAATTGTTCTTGTCAATGCATTTCAAAATATTCGATGTTTTATTAATTTTGACAAAAACAGAATATTATTAGTTAAGTCACTTTTACACGAACTTTGCCATACAGAAAGCAAAACCTTGTGTTGGTGTATGCCGATTTCAATATATTGGACTCTTTTGTACATACGTTTTTGGATATGTACGCAGTTGAATTTATGTTTACCTTAATAAGAAAAAAATAGATAATCAATAGATTTCGAGATGAAAAGGGTTACTATTATTTTTACCACACACAAATACATTGCTGGGATTCATGTAAACAATAAAAACAAATACATATTGGTATTCTTTTCCAGAAAAATACCCTGATGATCGATGGAGGCAAGCATATTTTTGGAGAAAAAAAAACAACCCAAATTGCGACTTGGGCAAATATTATAAATATCCAATATCACATTAAAAAGGCGATACAACACATGTGCAAAATAACCGAAAACAAATAGTTTGGTACATTTTTTTAATTCTATGTTTTTGAATTTGTAAGTTTTGACAAATTTTTTGAGCATGTTATGAAAACTACTATTGCAGAAAATTTTGATAGCTAATATTTGTGGAACATATGTCCTTTCGCAGACCAAACCTAACAAAATAATATTCTAGAATGAACCATTAAAAAAATGCACGCACGCCACCTTATCTATAATATGCTTTCTGAAAATAATGTTGTTTACTATCTGGTCGAAATGCAAAATAATATTTGTTGAAACAAAGTTTGACATGATTATGTTATTACAAAATAAAGTTTATAACGAATGGTATATGTTTATGGAACTCATATTATTTATAATATTCAATTTTCTAAATGAGTTTGCTGTTATATTTGCTTTGGAAAGGTTTTTAAAAAAAAAATCAAATTTTTACATAATATTATTCGATAGATGGCTTTAAATGTTTTTAATATTGTATTTTTTTCTGATATTCCATTAACATTATTTGCATTCTAAACAAATTCCAAAGAACAATTCGTTTTCTAAATACTTTTTAGGGTTATGTTTCCAAGAGAAGCCTGGAAAAGTTTATCTCAACTGACAAAATAAAAAAAATCTATTAAAAATTTCTGGATGACTTTCTTCTGTATATTAAAACAATAACTTTAAAAAAAATGTGCATTACATAAACATGGCAAGTATTGCAAAATATCTAAGTTCTACAAACGTTTTGTTTATTTTCTGAAACCTCATTAAAAAATAATAGTTGAATACAAATGAAATCATTCAGTTTAAAATTAAACTAATATTCAGTACGGTAAACAATAGGAAAAGACTAAGCCTTTATTTAGGTATTTATCAGTCAAGAAAGAATAGCCATTTTAAACATCTCTCTATATTAAAAAAAAAGTAAGCTTTTTTGATCTGTACGGCGCAATTTTTGGAGTACAGCTCCAATTTTTTTACTGAAGGTCTCAATTGGTATAGGTGTCATGTCCACAAAATATTTTTAAAAAAATCCAATTAGTTTCGTAATTAAAAAATAAAAAAGGGCGTTTTTTGACTAAATTCGATATTAAAGAAATTTTCGTCCAACGATTTTTCTGAATTTCGAGTATTTTGTGGACTTTTTAAGTATCAACAAATTGCCATAGTTATTATAATCAAATTGGATCCGGTTTAGAAGTTATGAGTTTTTTAATATATTTTTTTTATTTTTTTTTATTTTACTTTTTGATCTGTACGGCGCAATTTTAACCAATAATCTCCCATTTTTTTATTGAATGTAGAAAAGAGTATAGATTTCATGTCCACAATTTTTTTTAAAAAAAATTCAAATTAGTTTTTTAATTAAAAAATATTTTGTAAAAATGCAAAAAAGGCGTTTTTTGACTAAATTCGATATTAAAGAAATTTTCGTCCAACGATTTTTCTGAATTTCGAGTATTTTGTAGACTTTTTATGTATCAACAAATTGCCACAATTATTATAATCAAGTTCAACCCGGTTTGGAAGTTATGGTTTTTTTAATTTTATTTTTTTAAAAAATTTATTTTACTTTTTGATCTGTACGGCGCAATTTTCAACAATAATCTTCAATTTTTTTTACTGAATGTAGAAAAGAATATAGATTTTATGTCCACCAATTTTTTAAAAAAAATTCAAATTAGTTTTCAAATTAAAAAATATTTTGTAAAAATGCAAAAAAAGGCGTTTTTTGACTAAATTCGATATTAAAGAAATTTTCGTCCAGCGATTTTTCTGAATTTCGAGTATTTTGTGGACTTTTTAAGTATCAACAAATTGCCATAGTTATTATAATCAAGTTGGATCCGGTTTAGAAGTTATGGGTTTTTTAATATATTTTTTTTATTTTTTTTTATTTTACTTTTTGATCTGTACGGCGCAATTTTAACCAATAATCTCCCATTTTTTTATTGAATGTAGAAAAAAGTATAGATTTCATGTCCACAAATTTTTTAAAAAAAATTCAAATTTGTTTTTAAATTAAAAAATATTTTGTAAAAATGCAAAAAAGGCGTTTTTTGACTAAATTCGATATTAAAGAAATTTTCGTCCAACGATTTTTCTGAATTTCGAGTATTTTGTAGACTTTTTATGTATCAACAAATTGCCATAAATATTATAATCAAGTTTTCCCCGGTTCGGAAGTTATGGGCTTTTCTTTAATTTTTATTTTTGGTTTACACTCATACTTTTCTATCTGTACGATACAATTTTTATGGAACAACTCCAATTTTTTTTACCGAATAAAGAAAATGGTTTTTATTTCATTTCTGCAAAATATTTTTCAAAAATTCAAATTAGTTTTTTAATTAAAAAATCTAAACGTACAAGCATTTGCGTCAGTCAAAGTCAGTGTTGAGTCAATAACTCAATTTTGCTTCAAAATTCCTTCTTTGCAGATAATTTCTCTATATTAAAACAAAATAAGCATTTTCTATCTTTACTAAGCAATTTTTGTAGCACAACTTCAATTTTAAATTTTGCGGCAATAAAAATTCGACCATTCAATGGAAGCTGCTTTCAAGCCTCACGCTTTGTGTTCTGAGCAGATTTACTTGAAGTTGTTGTATTTGGAATCTGGCAACGGAGATGTCTGATGTTTTGCCATGTGGGAAATCGAAAATAAAGATGTTTGTCTCAGCTTTAACCGGGCCGAAAATTTCCACATTTAAAATGTTAAAAATAGCTAAAATTACAAGTTTTTGGTTATTTCAATTGGTTTTCAGTGTCGCACATGTTCAAACGCGTGGTTTGCTGGGGAGAATGGGGGCACTTGTTGACATTGGAAGTCTGTTGGGAACGAACGTCAAGTCGTCGAATTTCCAAACTTCGACAAAAAAAGTTCAGATTTTTTTAAAGGTATGTAATCAAAAATGCAAAATACTAATAATAATATATAAAATAACCTGAAAAATGACATCTTATTTCAATTGTACATGTATTTCATGTGGCAAATATCATCAATACAGAAGTGCAATCAAATAAACATCTAAATTTCATATTATTTAATTTCTCCGGTTTAACCGGATTTTCGTTTAACCGGCTTACCATCGGTCTCGTTTAGGCCGGTTAAGAGGGAGTCTACTGTATTGTGTTCTGGTGTGATTATCGGCGGTTTGTTTAGTTTTTTTCCACTCATATGCTTGATATGTTTCAAGGTGTAATTTATATATGTATATATATGCATATAACCATGGTTATGACAAGCAGAGATGCTTTGTGCGTATCGCAATTAAATGCAAAACAAAGCTAAATCGCTATCACAAGTTTCTAATTTTGTATCGCTTTTTGCAATGCGATATTTGCTTACACGCTGGGCTTACTTATTTAACACCCTGGGCTTAACAGTAAAAAAGGTTTTTCGTCCCTGTGTATAGCGCATTCATAATTTTGTCATTTGACCGATGATACATGTTTCACGCTGGATCTGGCAACAGCTTCACAGTCTTGTTTTCTTTTTTTTTCTTTTCTCGAATTACTTTTGTTTTGGTAGGGTGGTTGGTCAAGACATATTCAGGTTTGTGCGCTGACCAAGCACACTGACCTGAATATATGTCTGCAATCCATAACCAAACAAAAGTAATTCGAGAAAAATGAAGACGAGACTGCGAAGCTGCATTTTGGTGTCACTTTTCGCAATGCGATATTTACTTACACGCTGGGCTCACTTATTTTACACCCTGGGCTTAACAGTAAAAAGTTTTTTCGTACCTGTGTACATTCGTAATTTTGTCGTTTGACCGACAATAGTTGTTTCACGGAGGATCTGGCAACAGCTTCGCTGTATTGTTTTTTACATTTCGATTCCTTCCGGGCTGTCAATGTAGCTACTCAAGCCGTGATATCCTTAAAAACACTGGTACCCTCTGCGTACTGCTTATTATTGCAATTCGGACCGTGACATTCTTAAAATAACCGCTGGCACCCTTTCCGAGCCGTCGATTGTGGCTATTCTGGTTGTCGATTATGGACTCGGGCAGTTATATCCTAATGATTGTTGAAAAGTTGTCAAATAGCGCCAGACCACAAAGTAGGATTTTACCTGTAATTCTATTAATTTTCCAGAATTTTACGGACAACATTAATTTTTTATTATCCAAAGTAAAAGGAAAATGTGCTTTAATTAAAACCATCTTTGTGGTCCGGTGCTTGGAAATAGTTATTCGAATTACTCATTAAAAAGTGGCTAAATTTGTTACCAGACCCTAAAGTAGGAATTTACCTACAGTTTATGTCTACAACTCCAATTTTTTTACTGAAGGTCTCAATTGGAATAAGTGTCATGTCCACAAAGTGTATGGTGGCCAGCCATGTCTATTCACTAGCGGTTTTTAAGGCATTGAAGTAGAAATTGAAATGTAACGTGGGTGAAGTTTGGTTTGTTTTTTATTTTAGTGTTTGGTTTTTCTTTACGGCCTCGAGGAGGTACCAGTGCGCAATCTACTAGCTTGCGAGCCTAGGGAGGAAGCCCCTACGAAGATTGCACAGCAATCCAAGGGTGCGAACCAGGGCCATCTTGAATAGGGAACGGGCCTAACTGCAGGTTGCCACCGGAGATATTGCGCAATACTAGTGGGCCCAAAATCGTAGCGACCGTAGCGTAGCGTGTATGATGTGGATTGTTGTGAACTTTAACGTTTCATTTTGTGTTGATAATTTTTAATTAAACAAGGAAATATCTTCAAATTAACCTACAGGTAACTTCTTGAAAGTTTTTATCTCTTTATGTTCTAATTATCTGACTGTATTTATGACTTTCTTTAAGCATTGAGTGTGTGTTAGTGTTAACGTTAATGAGCTTTGTTGAACAAAGCTGGTTGGGTAAAGGTTGATTTTGTTATAGAAACTCTTTTGTTTTGTGCTTAATTATGTTTTTTGTTCTTTTTTTATCAAGTTGGGATTTATCTTAAAATATGGCAGCATAATTTTGATTTGAAACGAGTTAGAATGCGTTTGCCAAAGGGATAAAAAAAAATGTAAACAAACATTCATTTGTGTTTATTTTATATTATATACTAACTAACCCATGAAAATAATACCGTATAATTTAATGAAAATATGTGTTCCTTGAATATTTGTCCTTAATTTTGAGGTATTGCATGTTTATTTTGCTTTTTAAGTGTTTTAAAATTTGATAGAGATTCTTGTTTACATTCATGTTCAATATATTGATATAGTAATTTAGTTGACTTGTATTTAAAAAAATATATTATCAGACACATTGTGCATAGAACTTCAATATTATACTCTTTGTATTCTGCATTTAACTATTTAATACTTAACTCTTCATTCATTTTAAAATTGTGTACACTAACTGAAAGGTCGAATTGAAAGTATGCCATTATTGTTCACTATGAAACTGTTTTAAATCATACATATTGGCTTAAAAGTGCTTTGCAGGTTACAATATATTTTTTGCCCATTTAAATGCGAAATAAAACTAAAACATGGAACTTGTGATATCCATTTTTTATCATACAGTGTGCATAACTTATTAAAGAATTGAAGTGGAAGACATAAATTATACAGTAAACACTCTATAACTCGAAGTCCCTGAGGATCCCCAAAAATATTCCACTTATCCTAAGTTCGAGTTACAGAAGTTACATTCTATTTCTCTCTACTGTCACTTAAGATGGGCAGACATGGTTTAAGTGGTTTGATATGGGCCATAAAACTATAGCTATACACATTTCAATTATTTAATAGTCCATATAAACAACAAGTGAAGATTGGGGTCAAAAGGTTTATTAAAACTTCATGTAAATTTCATTTAAAAAAACATTTCTTGTTGAGTGTAATTGTATTTTATAAGGTTGTTGGCATTCGCAGACATGGATACAACATGCTGATTAATTTGAATTGAAATTTAATTTGTAACTGAATGCGTCTTTAACATGTGAAATCTATGACAAAAACTTCGACTAAGAAGACGTTAACTTAGAGTTATTGAGACAGTTTTTAAAGAAAAGTATAGGCATTATTCGGGACCTGATTAAAAGTTCGAGTTAGCTGATTATTCGACTTGTAGGAAGTCGAGTTATCGAGGTTTGACTGTATCTGTCTGCACTTTATTGGTATTTGATATGTTTACAGTTTTCAGTGATTGCAGGGTGTGTAAGAAAGGTTTGAGCTACTGCTAATTAAATTAGTAATAGTCAATATATATATATATATAGTTTTTAAAGAAGTTCAAGGTAAATGCGTTCTTTTTTAAATTAACTATTCCATTTACTGTGAATGAATCTTCCAACTGTATGCACATGATGAGTAAAACATGTTTTGGTAGTTAATGCCTAATATCTGAGTTTCGGCGGCTGCCACTAAAGCGGGGCTGAAGAAGTCTGTGACCACATTTAACCACTCTATAACAAAATATGACATGTGGATGAAATGATGATTTCGTTAACCGTATCATTTATCATTTAATTTTGATATGTATTGTTTATGTATGACAACCGCTTCAGATAATGTGCATGTCAAAATGGTTTTTTTTTATGATTAAAAGGGATACATCCCACTGACCGAACTTCTGTGATTTGACCCTATTTATAGTAGAGTGGCCTATCATTGGTGTTCGGTTTTTAGGAATCCCATTATTCATGTGGCGAGTAAATAACATATCAAGCATATATTATTGATGAGGGAAATATAAATACCCATTACATACCAATGTATAAATTTGAGAGGAATGTTGGAGCACTTTTTTTTTATGTTCGACTCTATGAAATTGCATTATTGTATTGTTACAGATTACGTGTTATGAGTAAAAAAGATGTCGTTTAAATCTGGTCATCATAACCCCATTTCTTTTTTTTTAGGTTTTTGTGACTATCTGAAGCAATAATTTCAAAATATGAAGATAAATTCTTTTGAAGTACTGATCTGAAAACAACCTTAATGTACAAAACTATGGAAAAATTATTTTTTGTAAAAGCATGACTTGACTACAATAATGTGTACAAAATGTTTGCCAGTTATTTCTAATGTTTAGCAATAATTATTGTAATGAGGAAGGGTGAAGGATGAATTTTTATTAAGAAGTTAAGGAACTAAACAAAAAAGTAAATTGTCATCTGTTTCAAATAGCGAAAAAAGATATCAAATTCTAATTGTAAATATTGATGAATAAAATGTTTGTTTCCTAAAATTGTGGTTGTTTGATTTTTGATTTCTTTAAAGTTCTGTTAAAAATGATAAATATTTTTTTCTTCTAATCTTTTCATGTGACTATAGTAAACTATATGAAAAAAAAAATAATAAGCTGACTTGCTGTTGTAAAGCAAAGGAAATCCTTTTACAAAAAGAAAGAGAAAAAATCATAATTTGTCAACTATTTCAAGTAAAAATATATATATGAATAATAAAAGAAAAAGATCTAAAATTGTAAATCTCCTTTTGTAAAGTAATAAGGTTAGTGTTTATTAAAATTTAAGTTTTATTTCTGATTTTCTGTTAAGAAATCTTTTATTTTTTTAAATATGTTTCTAATAATATTTCAAAAATTATGTTTCTTACTAATCTCTTAAAGATTAGTAAGATAATTTAATCTGCAGCTTTCTTTTAAATACTTCTTTATTTTAAGTTCGTAAGTTATTAAAAACACATGTAGATTACCTAATCTTTCAGTTTAAATACACTAATATTTAGCATCAAATTAATTGAAATCAATATTTAGTCTACAATTTATTTGAATAAATTTGAAAGATCATTTTCACGATGTATAAAAAAACTTTCGGTAGAAAGTATCGAAGGAAAAACGGCACTTTCCTTCACGGGAGAAAATGCTCTCTTGTGGGCCCACTATGATTGCGCAATATTTTCTGCACTCAGGCCCGTTCCCTATTCAAGATGGCCCTGTGCGAACCGAGTTAGTACTCGCTTGCGAGCCTAGGGGCGAAGCCCCTACGATGAGATTGCGCAGCAATTGAAGGGTGCGAGCCGAGTTATTACTCGCTTGCGAGCCTAGAGGCGAAGCCCCTACGATGAGATTGCACAGTAATCCAAGGGTGCGAGCTTGGGAGCTGAGAGAGATTGGGCAGCGAGCGAAGCCCCCTTCTGGCCTCAAAATTCTCAAAACTAAACTATATTTGTTAAAAGTATTCAGGTTTTTATCGGTGACCAAGCACACTAACCTGAATATAAATAACTTTGGTCTGCAAACCAAAACAAAATTAATTGGAGAAAATGAAGGCGAGACTGTGAAGCTGTTGCCAGATCCTCCGTGAAACAACCCCATTTATTTATTACGCTAATATTGCGTGCAAAATACTTCTGACGGCTAATTAATGTTGAAAAGTTTTCAAATGGCGCCGGACCAAAAAGTAGGATTTTACCTGTAATTCCATTAATTTTCAAGAATTTTACTGATAACATTAATTCTTTATTATCCAAAGTAAAAGGAAAATGTGCTTTAATTAAAACCATCTTTGTGGTCCGGTGCTTGGAAATAGTTATTCGAATCACTCATTAAAAAGTGGCTAAATTTTTTACCAGACCCTAAAGTAGGAATTTACCTACAGTTTATGTCTACAACTCCAATTTTTTTACTGAAGGTCTCAATTGGTATAAGTGTCAGGTCCACAAAGTGTATGGTGGCCAGCCATGTCTATTCACTAGCGGTTTTTAAGGCATTGAAGTAGAAATTGAAATGTAACGTGGGTAAAGTTTGGTTTGCTTTTTATTTTAGTGTTTGGTTTTTCTTTACGGCCTCGAGGAGGTACCAGTGCGCAATCTACTAGCTTCCGAGCCTAGGGGCGAAGCCCCTACGAAGATTGCACAGCAATCCAAGGGTGCGAACCGAGTTAGTACTCGCTTGCGAGCCTAGGGGCGAAGCCCCTACGATGAGATTGCGCAGCAATTGAAGGGTGCGAGCCGAGTTATTACTCGCTTGCGATCCTAGAGGCGAAGCCCCTACGATGAGATTGCACAGTAATCCAAGGGTGCAAGCTTGGGAGCTGAGAGAGATTGGGCAGAAGGCGAAGCCCCCTACCGGTCTCAAAATTCTCAAAACTAAACTGTATTTGTTAAAAGTTCACCATCTTTAACCACAACCAGGTGTTTACCTCTTTGTCTGTGCAAGCCAATCTTGGCGCGCGTATCGCCCGATTTGGCGACCAGATCTTACAGATAAGCATTCCTGCACTGGCAGTATCCTTATAATAGTCTTGCATGTTTCTTTGTGGGGCAAACAAAGAGAAATAGCGTAGCAATTCTCGGGGGTTGTCGAAAGGTAGCGAGCAGGGGGCGTAGCCCCCTAGTTAGGTAAAAAAAATTAATACGATAACTTATAAAGATTGAAGTTTCAAGATTGCAAGAGGACTTTGACCAATTGTGAATTTCAGTGGTTGTTCTTGTTATTAAGACTTTCAATTCCTTTTCTTTTTCAATTACTAAATATTTCAACACTTTTATATAATTTTTTTTTAATGAACACTACCATTATGCGAATCACTGGTGGGCTACACAGGCATTTACTTCATAATGATCGTGGATATTGCACTTCTGCTTCTGATCTGCAAGAAATGGTATTCCTGAAAAACGCAGTTTAACTTTAACCACCCCGTTAATCAAAAAGTTATAGTCTTATTCCGAGGCAGTGTTTATCTTTAAAAAAATTAAGATATTTAGCTTATTTTCTAATGTATTAGTCAAATGTTTTCGAATAATTTACTCCGATGACCAAATAAAATATTTTAACATTAGATTATCATTCTACATTTTACGAAGTTTTGTGGTGTTCAATAAACCTTACTCATTAACAAAACATATTATGAAGATACTTAAAAAATCTCGCCAAAAAAGAGATGCATACTCAAACCCAGCTTAGATCGTCCAAAAAACCCAACCAGGTAGTGCAGAGGTCAGACAGCAAGGGTTGCAACTTGAAAAAAGAAGTACACGCTCTCTATGGCAATATTAACACCCACTCTTCTCCAGGTAGTAATTTCGAGGGGCAGATGTTTCGACGGAACGCGAATTATGGTGCTTAGCTTTTCAGTTAGTTGCAGGAAGAAAGGGTGAGCTCGCACCATCAATGACTGTAATTTTGTAGTGTGTCAATCGCGGAAGCTGCCTTCCAGTAGCTACTTAGTAGAAGAAAAATCGTGTGTAGTGTGGAATGTGGGTTACGTTTAAGGCTAATAAGCAATGATATTATTTTTATTTTGTTTAATAGGTTAAAGTGGTAGGGATTTTGTTTTTTCTTTGCACTAATAGAAATGTCACGATACTCTAAATTGGGTTTTACAATTGTTTCAATTTTAAGTTATGGAAAAAATGTGTAGTATATTAGAAAATTATCTCTTTTTTCAGTTCAATGTTGTAAATAATACATATTAAAAATTTGCTTTTTGTTTTCAGTAAGTTAGTAAGTGCTTAACATATAACACTAGTAAAAACAAAACTTTTAATTTTAATTAAGTTTGATTTATTCATTGTCTTACATTTGTTATCGGGACTTTCAATAAAACAAGATAAAATAAATATAATCTATCATAATTTTTATTACCTATATCCTTTATTTACCGATGCCAAAGTCACAATTATTGATTTGTGTTTTTGCTTCTTCAGACTCCCCCGTACCAGTTTCTCCAAATTTACACAAAGAGTTATGACATAACGAACTGCGTTCCAACTCTGAGCAAACAATCCCCGGAAAAAAGCCGAAAACTCAATACCGCAGCCTATCTTCATCACTAGCCATTTCAACAAACAAAATACCAATACATGGGGGCTCAAACTACTACTACAGCAAACAGAATAAAACGTATAAAGAACCAACCACTTCGGCCCAACAAGGAAGCTAACTTCTGGCCAGGACATTCCACCACTTAGGGCCGGGACTGCAAATGCCTACTATTTACCTTGAAGGAGTCATCGTACACCAGACATGTACCCCTAAAACTCTGGCGTAATGTACACACGGATTGGACTGCGAGTGAAGTAATGGGCAAATAGTGAAAGGGAGTCTGTAGACTCAGATCTGCTGGCCCCTCTTCTATAGTTCCCGCCACCCTAATTTGAAACACTTTAGGGATGGAAAACTGAAACCGGTTTTTTACCCTCGGTTTTGACAGAAAAACCGGTTTTTCATGAGGCTGGTCTCAACAGGAAACCGGTTTTCTGAGGTAAAAACCGTAAATCTGTTTTTTTCTCAAAAACAGCCATCCCTACCGTTTCTTATTTGGTTGGCGGCGAGTATAGACATAGCCATTGCTTGGGCGCTTTAGGTGGAGTTAGGGAAGGCCAAAAAGGAGATCGTTGGAAGAGTGCCATTGTGAACCATATATAAAAAAGAGAAAGTTTTAAGAGGAAAAAGTTTTACTGGGGTACATGGAGATTTAAAAAATATCTAGATTAAATAAGGATTTGGGTTTCTTTAGAGCAAAAAGCAATTTAGCAATATTTGATTTTATTACTAAAAAGTCATATTTCAATGGAATAAAGTATATTTAAAATATTTTATTATCTACACATATTTCAAGATTTCATTTTATAATAACATTTTAATTGAAACTTATACATAATTTCATGGAATTTGGAACATGATCATGGAACATGGACTTCTGCAAATTGTAAGTATCACCAACGTTATCTGTATTAAATAAAGATCATGATCCATTTAAAGACAGAACACAGGTTAACGTAAAATAAACTGTCCTACACTTTCTTGCACAATCCTATTTAATTTCTTTATAACATTCTATGTTTAAGATAGATTTATATAATGTACCCTTTTCCTCTAAAAATAATTTGGGCAATTATTAATAGAGTGAATAGAAACATAGCAAGATATTAAGTTTCTGATATCATTTAACGTGAAAATAAATATTTTTATTTTGGTTTTTATGGGCTTAAGTTACAATTTTGAATGTCATAGAAATACAGTGGCCGCCGCTTTTTGGAATCACTGGTTAATTGAATCAGCCGCTTAATTGGAATAAATTTCGCAGAACAGAACGGAATCACTTTTAACATTGAAAATCCGCCGCTTATCGGAATCAAATCACCTTTTTACCGCCGTTTTAAGGACTCAAAAAATTCTATCAAAGTTCCTTTTTTCTACGATTCGTGGTATTTTTTTTTTTACCTCAAATGACCTCTAACTACAAATGCGAACCAAAGAGGCGCCGACGAATCTATCTTTAAAAAAAGGTAAATCGCAGAAATTGTATTATTAAGGCAAAGAGGGAGAGAGAGAACTATAGTGGGGGGAGGGGGTAGAGGGGAAGGAATTTGTAATCGACACGTGTGCATGAAGGTGTAGACAGTAGACTCATTTTGATTTTTAATCGATTAAATTAAGTACGTGTTTTTCGGAGTGTTATCGCGATGTTTAAACGGAAAGATGTTAGCTTAGCCAAAAAATGTGAACTCCTAAAAAATATTTATAATCTGGAAAAATGCAGCCAAAGAGAAGCTGCAATTAAATAAGGACTTTCTCAAGCAACTTTATGTAGGATTTTGAAGAGAAGAAATGAAATTATAGAAAGTTGCGAAACAGAGCCCAACATAAATCGGAAATGTCAGCGAGTTGGCAAAGCAGAAGACGTAGAAAACGCTTTATTAGAATGGTTAAGGCCACGAGGAGTAAAAATATGCCGGGCTCTTCAAATGTTAAGAACTTTAGAGCAACGGGGTGTTATGTGTGATGATTATAATTCCTCTTATGACATTGAAAGGAAGGTAAACGAACTTATCAGTTATACGACAACGCAGGCGAAAACAACGAAGTTATTCATTCAAGTAAGCAAAATTTAACTAGATTTTAGTACTATAGTAAACATTGTTGTTTATGCTTTTAAATTTTGTTTTAAAATTATACATAATATCGTTCAAATTATTAAATTTTTGTAGGTATTCGTATATTACCTGTTAATTTGTATAACTCTGGATTTTATTAATCGTAACATAACGTGTTTTTCTTAATAATATGTAGTGCTAGTATTACTCAGTAACAAGTATTAAAAAATCATATTATGTCTAATGATGACAACTTTTTCTTTATAATTTCATGACTTTCGGTTAAATGGTTCAGCCGCTTTATTGGTTCAAAACGTACTGGGACGGATGTGATTCATTTAAGCGGCGGCTACTGTAATAAGAAAACTCGTTTCATGAAATTTAAAAAAAAAAAAAAAGAATATATATATATAAAGAAAAGTTTCTTTTTTCAGGTTTAAGTAGTTGGAATTTTATTTTTATGCACGATGCATACTAAGGAAAGTTCAGTTTTATAATGTAAATGCCTGCTTTTAGAGCATTTTCGTTTTACACGACAGTTACTTTGGTAAAAACAAATCTTAAATATTCTCCGAGAAAATTTATTAGAAATCCCTTTAAAACTGCGCACATGCAAAAAAAAACTAAATTTGCCATGTTATTTCAACGCACAAAGAGCCAAACTACTTGCACCCCCAAATCAAAAATCCTCAAATAAGTTGAAACCATTTTACAGATAGTTTTGTCAAGTATTTTCTTTTTTTTAATATCCGTTAGTCACGAATATTTTATTCCAAAATATTGTCTTCTGAAGGGCAAGCAAGCCTTTCGTATTTATTTGTTTTCATTCCTATCGAAAAACGATACGAGCTAAGTGCTGACATGAATTTCATCACAACAAGCCCGATGAATGCATTAGCACTGCTTCGGTTTAAATAGGTTGTGTTTCACAGCTTCTCAAATAAATGGGTCGTCATTATTAGAATTGCTTTTGAATACATAAAAGGTTCATAGAACATTTGAAATTATTGGAATAATTATGTCTGTTAGTTTTTGTGGTTATCGGGTTTATGTATTTGTTTTGAGTTATGTACTTTTATTTAGCTGGATCGAACTGATAAATATGTATTGAAGCTAGTGTTTCTAACTTAATAAATTTAAAAATGCTTTTTGTTAGGGTGACGAATATTCAAACGATACAATAGCATGTACCGTAAATGCGTTTGTGAATGACTTATCGACAATAAAACTGTGTTATACTTTGTTCAAGTAATTCTGAACAGAATGCATGTTTATTGGTTTACACTCAAAATGCACATGCTTTAAAAATATTTCCAACTCAATTTGCGACAGCTGACCTGAAACTTATTTCCATTAATTTCACCTGAAAGAATCGAATTTTAAATCTATCTTTAAAACCAGTGCACAATGGCTCCAAAGACAGATGTTAAAATTCATTGACAACGTCTTTAAAAAAGGGGAACTCATTTGAATAATGCGCAAAAATCATTCACCTTCCACAAGTGGCAAATTCAGTTCAACACTCACTAAAAGCATTTCACGGGGGCCTTATAAGTCCCACAACAAAGGTCTTAAGACTCCAGGGTTTACCTGCTTAAGGAATCTATTTTGATGTCCTTAAGTCGAGTACCACTTGAAAGTTAAGGGTCGGATGGCCTTAATCCAACTTAAGAATTCACCATGTCTGCAGTCTAGGGGAAGGGATTTAAAAGTGTGAGGGCTTTATGAAAGTTGGAGGTTGAAGAATTTCCTTATATCAGTTTTTGATTAGAAAACATTTTTGTGATTTGATTGTAGTGTAATTATATATCAGAATTTAATTACATAATAATTGCTTTATAAAGAGTATATGGTTATGGAGTATTTTAGGTAAATCTCCTATTATTAAATTTTATTTCCCTGTTATTTGTTAATTCTTTTATGCTATTCTCATTTAAATCGTCATACATTCACACAGAACAGAAAATTTATTTCGTGTAGCTGTTACAGTTAAGTTGACATTCAATATAGAGTTTAGTTAGACAACTATATTTTCAGATTTGTTGTTCAGAATTAAGCTAAAAAATGCATGAGTAATATATGAGATTAGTTGATACAATACGAATAAGGAACTGTTTTTAACTGCAAATTTAAATTGATCGATTAAACCAGAGTAATATGCATGCACACTCGTTGGTAAAAAAGATTTATTATTCATTTCTATGATTTACAAACGACTCTATACAATTGTCCCCCAATTGACATCACAATAAAATATAGCCACTCAACGCCCCGAAATGGACAACTCTAAATGCAAATTAGCTTTCACACATCAACTTGATGAAGTTTATCTTTCCCACAGAACCTCATGGGAGCAGCACAAGTCAAAAACCCAATACAAAGACCCTTCCATCAACACCAGAAGTAGCCCATATCACATGTACGTGGAAAAGTGGCCTATTGGACAAATATGACTTCGAGTTAAAAGATCTACAATATTTTAAAGTTAGGAAATTAAGTGATTGAAGCAAAGCTAAAGTCGATTGGTATGATAGTTAGGCTATAGCTGGCAGATAAAATATTTTTCTATGACACATTATTATAGAAAGCTTAACTGCTGATGATTCTCCTGAAAAGTTGTATTTTTACTGACACGCCACTTTTCTGAGCACGGTACAATACAGCATCATGCGCATAAAAGTGACTGATATCGCATGTTAACTCCAATGTGATATACTCCATTTTTCCGCGCACTGTGTGGCATCAAATCACCACCACTGGAAAACCCCCATGAATAAAAGAAGTCACCGTAGATAAACGAGACAATTCTCTCTCGTGACGCGATTAATGGGCAATCTGCAGAATGACGCCATTGCCCTTCTTGTCACTTTAACACGAAATCCCATCAGACGGACGCGTCACTACTTCCCGCCAGGGCAAATAATTCATAGCCCCATGCCTTAACTGGAACACCTGCTCCAAGTTATCCGTTTAACGATGAGGGCGTGATTGAATGCCCAAGCCCCCTCTAGATTTCCCCAGAGAAAAAAGATGGGGCAGCTACTTCCCCTACACCCTCATGGGTCTTTCTTCTTTCCCCGCGGTCTGGGTCTACCCTCCTATGGGTTTACTCTGGACCCACACTGAATTACTGGGTTCCCCCCACTGACAGGAATTCCGGAATTTTAAGCAAACAGGGAGCACAGAATGGAGCTTCAGAATGTAAATCACTATGAAGTTTGCACCACTTTTTCCTCCAAGCAGTTAAATGAATTGATGAATCTCGGGTAAGGAAACATTGAAAGAAAGTGGTGCAAGCCTACTTTTGGGTTACATTACTTTTCTTCCAACAAAGGGAGTCTTACCAAATAAAAAAAATATCCCCCGTTGCGCTCTGGTTTTGTAAAATGCCGGGGCACTGTGTAATCTGAATTGAATATTCATGCGTGGTTTTTTATCCATCCCCCCATAATAAATTTCTGCTTTTAGTTGACTTACTGGGGCGTGTGTAATTAGCGTGATTATTAAGTTATGAATACGCTGGAATGTAGTTTTCTCACGAATTTATTATGCATGGTCTGAAGAAGTTTTTGTTCGATGGGGGAGTGAGGAAAAGGCTCCCCTTTAGACATTAAGGAAACTTCCCTTAAGTTCATTCACTTTTTTGGTTTTCTATTGTTGAGGCATTGCCTTGCCTCAATCATACGCACGACTTCAATTTGTTATAAAGGGGCAGATGTCGCTGGACAAAGTGCATTTGACTTGCTTATTGAAGATGTTAACTTTACGAGTACAAGTGTTCAACTTTGGTAGTGCCGTGTAGTTGAACACCTGTACTCATACACCGTGACAAAATCTTTTCATTTTTAAAGTCTATACACCACCGTGGAGACGAATGTAGTGGAATTATAAAACTTAACTATTAACTTTAAAAAGTTAGTTTGAATAACGAGTACTACCATCGTATGCAGTACAAGTCCCTTTTGAAAATAGTTTGGTGTCTATCTTGAAAGCCATGCAGGTTTTTTGTTCTTTAAAAATTATTCGATTTTTTTATGAGACTTCTTTATTTTTTTAATTCGAAAGAATTACAAAAAAATGTAGGTATTGACATGCGGTCGATGTCCGTACCCCGCTTCCAAAATCAGTTATATCCATTCGATCTTAAAAATTCTTTGTTTGTTAGAGAGGTATGACCTCAGATACTCAAATTTCATACTTTTGTCTTTTTGTCTGTACGATCGGGTGGACATAAATCTACTATTTGTCGACGAATTCCCCATTGAATTAGCATTGAAATTCAATTTCGAGTCATTTAAATCGCTGTTGCCAACTCAACAATGACATGAGAAACTTAATTCATTTAAAAATATTATTTGAGGCAAAATTTATGGATGCTGTGTTTAGTGAAATTTGTATTAATGTTATGTTGGAACGGTTGTAAATGACATTTTCTGTTACGAACCTAGTTCTTTAACAAAAATAAATTCAATTTGTATTTAAGTAACAGGCAAGTAGGCTATTTTAGTTCTTTAGAACTTCTTGTGTTACATAGTGTTTTTTTTTCCTCCTTAAAATCGAAAACTATTTGTCCCAAAGATCTACGTATTTTGCCAAGTTTTTTACTGTGTTTCTAAAAAAAAAGCCAAATTTAAAAAATCCGATTAAATGTAACCTTGTATTTATGTGACAAACTGTAACTTAAAAAAATAATTAACATCAATTTAATTGCTTCTCTTTTAGACACTAGCACGTCATTAATGCGAAAAAATACCAAATAACAAACAAATGTTTCTTTCTTCACTGGTATTTTGTTAAATCCTAACAACATTTTTTAAGTTATAATATATTGAGGAACAACAGACATTTCTCATAATTACCAACAATTACGTTCCCTTAAATCTGAAAAGGATTGGGGCAATTTACTTAACTAATTGAACTTTGATTGAAATTATCAATGCAGAAAAAAAAGATCAAAGCAACAGTTTAAATAAATGGGAGCTATAAAATATAGCAAATTATAATTCCGGCATTGCCAGGCTCAAGTGCAGTATAAATCTAATACCTCGTTTAAATAAATTAATCGGATTAATTTCAATTAATGAAGTATTAAAGCCATTTCACACAGTAAAAACTAGCTTAGAATAAAAGAATGTTCCATTTATTTTTATACATTTTAGGGGGCTCGGGAAATTTTCGCTACTCGAATAGCATTTCTCCGCTTTTAAGGGGATTTCGTAATTTCACTAATTAGTCTTCCATTTTAGCTTATTATTATATTGCTGGTATTTTGAGTTCTTATAAAGATGGTTTTCTTTGTAAAACTATTTCACGTGGAGAGTTATTTTTTATTTTCTGTAATTAAGAAGATCTTTTATTGTTTCCTTTATTTCCGAGAATCGTTTCTTCTATGCCTCATAATTTTTCTATTTTTATATTTTCGTTTTTGCAAATGCTAA
The DNA here is from genome assembly GCA_023701765.1 of Hylyphantes graminicola. Lineage (NCBI taxonomy): Eukaryota > Metazoa > Arthropoda > Arachnida > Araneae > Linyphiidae > Hylyphantes > Hylyphantes graminicola. The sequence continues at coordinate 54,591,009 of CM043114.1, read as the reverse complement.
GGAATCATTTTTTTGCGGAGTACTTTTATGTTTATAGTTTTTTTAAAAAATGAGCATAATTATGCTGCTTTTAGTGGAATTTGTATAAATTTTTACTTATCTTTTTACAGTTGAATCACCGTGCATCTCATTATTTGAAAATAAAACATTTTTTGATTTATATTATTTTGTATTTTCTTTCAATTCTTACAAAATGACCGTTTTTTGTGTGCTTTCACAAAAATATTATTTTAAAAATTTTATTCATGTAATTCAGTAATTGCTACCGCAATTAAAGGCAACAAGATTTCGGTTGGTTAGTCACGTTTCATGCAAATTCCATTGATACGTTAATTTAAATATTTTTTATGGACCATTATAATTAAGTATTTAAAAAAATGATAAAAACATTATTAAAACTCCTTTATTTTATAAGGAAAAGGTACATTAATGTATGTTAGCAGGACACAGGTCAATTTTATAATAAGTTTTTTTCCTGAAATTTTGAATCACAACCATTTTAGAGATACTTATTGAATAAAAACATTTACTTTTCATAGAAAAAAAATATATTTTTCTTAAAATACATCAAGGAGTTTTGACAGAGTTCGTTATGTAACAATTATGTACAAGTTGTTTCTTCAGAAAAAATACTCGTAGTGGAAGCTTGTTTTAATAACCATCTATATTTTAAAAGTGCATTTTCGACACTGGAAATTAGTGAATATTAACTCAGACTAAGTTAAAATCACTCGTTTGGAGTGATCCTGTTGGAGGTTTAACACGCAAAGGATCCACTCCTATGGGAGAAGTGCATTTTCTAGACTTGAGGAGTGAAATAAACTCAGACTGAGTTAAAATCGCTCGTTCGTTTTAAGAGTGTAAGGCTTTGAGAAAACTTTAGTCAGAGTAAAAGTGTTCATATTTACTTGGTTTAATAAGATATGTTATAAAAATTCTAACGATAGTTTTTCTATCGGAATTTATTTATGACTGCAAAAAAATAGACTTTTAAAATGAAGTTTAGCAATTAAAACGAACTATTTAAAGGAAAAGCTTTGTAAACAAAGTATGAAAAAATTCTCACTTGTCCGTTTGAATATAATTGACACTGTCAATTATTTTAAATTAAAAAATATATCTTGAAAATAGAGAAACAGATTTGAAAAATGGCTTAAAATGGCTAATAATATAAAAAAATTCAAGCCAAGTCATTAGTCCTCGTGTAGTCCTAGTGCGAGGATAATTCAAATTAAATCTAAAAGAACTATCCAAGTCCCCCCCTTTAAGTACTAAAAGGTTGAGTACAAATTATCTACCGCCAATTAGAGGACGACCCAAATTTTAGTCAACATTGATGCAAGTTATTTTTTTTTTAAATGGTTATTCCGACTATTTGACTTATTTAAAACAAAGTACAAGCCAGTTTCAATATTTTTCTTTTAAATACAATTTTAACTACTCAATACCACTCAAACAAAATGCCAATCTTTGTCTTGTTAACTGATTTAAATTTATAAAAAAAATTGTGATATTTAACTAAATTTAATTATTTGGCGCAGAAACAAAGATGTACTTCTTTTTCTCAAAACGAAAAAAAGTCCATCCCATGATTACAGTTCTTCCGTATTTCACTTTTTCGTGAACAAAAATAAATTTCAATCAACCTAATCAAATCTCCTGAAAAGCCCGATTGATATTTCTATACTAAATTTAATCTTTCAAGCAAATTCAATTATGCCTAAGCCGAGAAAACTGGCTCTTAGGACAGTAACGCCATCTGATGGTAAAAGTTATCCCAACTCTTCGTGTTAGGACTAAAACGGTTTCGCTCTAAGAAATAATCATTCGGTATTATTTGACGCATCATCGCCCAACAAAAGCCGTTACCAATTAAGTTTATATACCGGTTTTTAATGTAAACTATGTTACTGCTATGTCAATTAGAAAGTTATTGCAATATTTTCCATTGTCTAAAGTATTTTTTTTTAGTATGAGGGATTAATTTTAGTTAATTTACCGTTCAAAAAGTTTACTGCGGAGTTTTAATGTCTGCATATTCGACTTATTTCAGAGAATTGTTGAAAGTGATATTTTTTAATGTTGTGTCTTATAGCGGTTTACAAATTGAAAGTTTCAATAATAATAAAAAATTACTTTAAACATAGCTTTTTTTTAGATAAAAATGAATGATTATAAACAATATACTCTGAAAAGTAAGCAACTACGGAAATGATATATTTAAAAATATTTCTTCGAAGTAATAATTCAAAAATATTATTTCTTTGAAAATTGTCTCGGTTTTTATAATTGTTTTTGAAAATCTAGAAATAATATTTATAGATTGTTAACAATAGCAAGAAATATCCTGTACAAATAAAGATAGCATAATTCTACATTTATCCAAAACAACAAGTGCAAATTTATTTCAGAAGTCAGCTATATTTTAACTATCAATTTAATAATATTTCTTATGTGAGTTGTTGTTAAAAAAATTCACTTAACTAGTAATAATCAAAGTAAGTTTTTTAACGATATCAGTTTTCTAAAATACAAACTTAAAAAGAAATAATAATAGTATTTATACCCAAGGGTTAAAAACATTTGCAGTAAATTTATTTTGAACTAAAAATATTTTAGTGAACATAGTTACTTTGTATATTATATTTAATCTATATTGCTTGCTTCAAAATACTTAAAAATTAATTCTTAACTATTTTTAAGTGAATACACTTAACGACGCAAGTTTATTTTTATATTTCTAAATTTTTATTCCAAACATTCATATAGAAGCGTTACTTTTAGTTACATTTTTTTTTCAAATTTTAAGTTTTAAGTATTAACATTCAAGTTAGAAGTTATACAAAAGAACAAATATCCATACCGTACGGATTTTTTTTTATTATCAGACAGTCGGAATTTCATATTTTATTGAATAAAGCAGCTAATAAGTTTTTCTTTCTCTCGAATGTAAAATACTCAACTGTTTTGGTAACATTGTAACTCACAATTTATTATCACACATGATTTTTTGATTTTCAGAGATATTTTTACATTAGATTTATGAAATCAAACATTCAAATTTGATTTTTGAAGGAAATAACATTATCTAAAAGTAATTACATTTTATTATTCGAGTTGATTTGCGTATGGAAACTTAATTTTTAAATCGCAAAAGTTGCATTTCTAGTTTTTAAAATGGCACATATAGATCTACATTGTAAAATAGAAAGAAACTCCTTTTTAATTTTTTTCGATACATCTTTATTTTTTTAATGGCTACTTTCAATATCAATCTAATACAGGCAATCACGCCATTGGTTCCTGAGTGACAGAGATAGGGTGTTTTTCGCAAACAAACAACTCAAATTGATCGTTTTTATTGATACTGTTAGAAATTTGTGAATTTGAGTTGGCACAATAACAGTCAATTGCTCTAAATACAATTGAAAGCAACTCTTTATTTCATCTAGTTCACGGGGTTTTTTTTTAGTGACTACACTCTTAAAACGAACGAGCGATTTTAACTCTGAGTAATTTTCGCTCCTCCAGTGTGGAAAATGCACTTCTCCTCTTGGAGTGGATCCTTTGTGTGTTAAACCTCCGACAGGATCACTCCAAACGAACGATTTTGACTCAACTCAGTCTGATTTAATATTCACTCTTTTCCAGTGTCGAAAATGCACTTCTCCTACTGGAGTGGATTTCACTCGTTTGTTTTAAGAGTGTAATATAAATAATTTTTGAATGAAATTGTTAATTCGATATTCTGATTAACTGATAGCTTTTATATAAAGAAAATATAATTAAATAAAATTGAAAGATAAGCTGCAATTCTATGTTACAGTAATTTCAAACCAAGGTCAAGAAAATCTCTAGCACAGCGTTCATCGCATTCTTAATACAATGAGTAAAATCTAACTGACAGACCAAGTCCCTCAGCGTACAATTACAATGAACGTGAATATATATACACGATGAATGTAACATTATTAAGAAAGAGAAGCAGAACAAACATATATAGAATTATGCGAACAGAAAAGAAAAAAAAAACTTTTCATCAGTTTGACAAAACCATTACTCATATTTCTATGTTTTGATCTTTATGAAATTTAAATGGACACTAAGATGATTTTTTTAATTTTAGCAGATATTTGTGAAGCATTGAAATGTGAGAGTTGTTTGACACTGATTTCGATAGTGAAATATTTGTTCTTCCAACCAAATTAAATTCAGAATTTTTACATTAACGTCACATTACACAAATAGTTACACAATTATTAGAAACAATTTTGTCAAATCAATGAGAGGACCCTTGTGTAAAATAAAAGAAGAGGGATAGACTACAGTGTGGTAAATAATGTTTTTGTTTTCATATTTTAGGACTTTTCTTTTGATGAATCAGAATCCCCCAGGAGGTTTCAGCTTATTGAGTTGATACAAAAAAATACGTTTGTTAATTTTCAAAATATTTTTTTCTTCTTCCAAGTTTCGAAATAGAACTATGGGAATTGAAAGGCGAGAAATGTGTTCTTCTCGATTCAATGCGATCGCTTATAGCTAAGTAAAAGGGGAAATTATATTTTTAACCCCTCTCAGTTGAAAAGCGTGAACAAAAACGGAAAGGTTTTATCATGCTTTTTGGTGCTTTATTTTGACAAAGTTGGAAATGAACCCTTATTGCACTGAAACTGATTTAAATATTTGAAAAATTTAGTTGCTGAACTCACATTCTTCAAAGTATAACTAAGATATTCTTTTAAGACCGAGCTATCACGATCTAGCGGGTATAAAAGAGAATAATAAAGCTTTTCAAAAATATCGACACCGAAGCAGCTGACTTATACCATTCGTTATTTGTATAAAAAAATGGCTTTGTTTTTAAGGAGTTGCTGGTATTGAAGCTGTTTAAGGCATTTTTTTGTTTCGAAAAACTCTAAAATTTAGTCTCCATAAACTTAAACCAGCACCATCTGATGGCTGGTTTTAAAGGGATATAGAGTTGTGTCCTTAGTTGACTTTTGATAATGGACATTCCATTGAAAGAAACTGCAAAAGGAAACACACCGTATATCTTAGTTATACTTTGGAGAACAAGAATTTCGGGTCTTCATTCATTGACCGCCAATTTTGCAGCCCCAGCAGAGAAAAAAAATCTTCATAAGCTTCTACCGGAGGTTTTATTTACTTTTTACGTTTTCAGATGTCTATTTATAGCCATCGGAGAGGAAGTACAAATAACTCTTAAGAACATCAATTTTGCGGTAAAGTCGACAACTGAAACCTATAACTGTCCCCCAGTTGAACTTTAAGTTACGTCGTACACTAAAGAAGTCGGGATGTCGTAATCTTCAGATGCAACAAGAACTCCTGTTCTAAATTATTTAAGGGGACTTATTTTTTTTATAATCAAGATGGAAAATGTAATTATTTCACTACATTTCAATAATATCATTTATTGTATTATAATGCAGTGTAAAAATTAGTCAAATAATTTCTGATGTTAAATTCCCAGCATCAGATGGACCGAGCTAAAATAAAACTTTTTTTTCACGTCTCGTAAATTAGGAAATATGTGCACTGATTCAGGAGCTTTTATGTGTAAATTAATTTTGTCTTTAATATGAGAGCCACAGGTCAGATAGTTGTGAAACTGGGTAGGAGTGCAATTGATGAGTAGTATTTTTGTAGACCAATCAGCAGAGCAATGGAATATTAAAATATTTCAGTAATGGAACAATAAGCCATGTCCAAAATTTGAAAACTGCTCTAAATAGTAATTAGAACAATTTCCAAAAATGGCTGAATATCAGAAATCGCTCTAAATAGTAATTTGTTAATGATGTTGAATATAGACTCATGATAAATTGACACAAGATGTAGCCATCCATAGCAACAGTATCTATGAATAGAATTTTGATTGCTTCATTACTTTTTCAAAGAAATTACATTTCTTCTCATACTTCTGTCGAAATTTCCGAGAACTCATTGTTGTAATTCTTATTTTACAGCCAAATTCAATCGGAAGTTTGATTACAATCGTCTATTTTAAACCTCGTTTGTAAAAAGAAAGGAAAATAATTACAAGTTTGTCAAATAAATGCATAGAATTGTCAAAGGATTTAATCTATAAAAAAGAGCTCGAAAGCTTTTCATAAGTTGAATAGGGAAAAACAGAAGCGGAAATAAAGACTTTTCTTTTGTGTATTGTACTATTCTCATATATGGATTATTTTGAATTTTATTAGCAAAATTTTATTTGAAATACTTTAGAAAACAAAATGCATTTGCAGCTACATTTAAAAGCACTAAAGGAATTATATTTTCGTATATTATTCATATTTTCAGGATTTTTTATGCATCATTAATATTTCAAAATGTTATTTTATATTTTAAACATCTAAATAGTATAAGATGTAGAAAGTATTTAAGTATTCAAGCATGCATTTTAAAACTTGTTATTCTATAAAATAAATATGTCTGTTTACTTTAAAAATAATTATTACCTTTTAGGAATTAACTGAAATGCTAACCCCGTGTTCTTTAATTAACGCTTTTAAACAATATTTCTTTAAAAGGGACTTAACCAATCTAATTTGGGATATTGTGGTAATTAGGTAATTACATTATTTTTCTACTGGACTAATTATATCAAAATATTTATTAAAAAAACAATAAACTGCTTGCTAATAATGAACGGTATTTAGTTGTTAAAAAAAAAACTAAAATACATTTTAAATTACCGAAAAACGAGTTCTTAAAATTTAGAATTGTCCTTATTTGTCATATATTTTGTAAATTTAGATTAAGCCTAAAGTTTGTTTTATCATGGTATTTTTGACAATAGTTATTAATGAGTTAAAACTGAATTACCATGTAGACAGCTTTATGTATTTTTTTAAAGTGGTTAAATATATTACATGCATCTAATTATTAACATATGCAGTAGAAACCTGGACAAATACATTTACATTATACATACAATACATATTTTTACAAGTTCATAAAACAGGGAGACATGGAGGGATAAGGTTTTACCTTAAACAGCCGGACCAGAGGGCATGGTCAGAAATTGAATAAATCATGCTTTAGAAGGGAGGCAAAGAAACATTATTTTTACAATAGAGACGCCAATGTGTGGAATGACCAGAATGCGTTTTGTATTCGAAAAGAGTTGAAGGTTTTAAGAAGAATCTTGATAGCTACTGGAAACTGGTAAGGAATTAGATATTTTTGGACCAACTTTGCTGGGCATCTGGCCTGTTGTTGGCCGACAAATTTTGTATTTGTATTTAAATACCAGAAACACAAAGGTAATTGAACATCTTTAATTTTACAACATAAACTGATAAAAATTGCTTAAAAGTTTGCCTTCTTTTGTCAATTTTGTTTCTACGTTTGTGCAAATAAAAGTGCTTTTTCTGATGCCATTTATTTGCATTAAATAAAACATATATGTTTTATTTGATTTTTAATTGTACTGGGGTCTCCTATGTTCCAAATGAGTCAATTTTCTAGAAGATGACAAGAGCTGAATCATTATCCACATTGTACATCCTTCAAATCATATGCAATGCATACAAACCCGTACCAAGGTTGCTCTATTTGAAGCAAGATTTCATCTACTTTTTAAGTAGTTCGTGTTGATGTAATATCGTAGGCATTTTAATTTTAGACCGGCAGCTGCCGTTTTAAAGAAAGTCCACTAAACTGGTTTCTAGGGGAGAATCTGTTACGGCTTTTGACAGCTAACACCTGCTCGACTTGGACAATCAAATTATATTGTTCTGGATTGTTAACCTTCACAAGACTAAGTTGAGTTAAGGATTCTATTATTAAATGATAATAATTATTTTTCATTATTATTTCGTAAGTTTATATTGCAAGATTAAATATTAGACAGAATTTACTATCCTGATAAATTAAGTATTCTATAGTATCTTGAATAAAAAATCACAAAACACACAGCTTTTTTTCTTTTATCTGTGTAAGACTTGTTAAATAAGTAAGCAAGACGTATTAAATTAAGTTTAAAAAAATATGTAATTTCTTTTTTTATTTGACATAAAGGTTAAAGGTATCCAATTTAATGAGAAAAAAAGCTGAGGTGTAAAATGGTATAGTTTCAATAGCAATCCCCCTCAGTTGCAAGGGGACCATTGGTGACGTTACACTAAACTAAACTACAAAATAAAATTAATTAATTGTACTTCATATTTCCTCTTTATCATATACTAATAAACAGCTATTAAGAAGATCAATATAATATATCCTGCGTATAAATAGTACATAAACCAAATTTATTAATTTGTTCAAAACAACATTCCAGCAACCACCAGTATGTCCATACAGGAAGTAACCTGCAAGTAAGTGTTCTGTAATCCATTAGAGTGGTATGTACCCCGGCAAAAAAGAAACGGGGAACAACTATTAGGGTAATTATAGATCGCCTTCAAGAACTGTGCCGCTGGGATGTGTCTAATAACATCGCAGCCTTCATGGATAATAATTGGTTTTCGATGAAGGTTGTACAGTAATATTTCTCATATAAGAAATTTATGTTGAAGTAGTTATACTTTCATTTGGCTTGGTAACACCTAAGGGCTGCCTATGTCTAGCTTCCTTTGACATAACCATGTGCATCTTGTAGTTTCGAAAATTTTTATAGTTGAATTAACTTTTCCCTAGACTTGTATTTACCGATGGCAGGATAAGTCTCAGAAGTTGAAGAATTCTGAAAACAATTTAAGTTAAATTTAATTATTGCGCATTCGAATAAAAAGTTCTAAGCTTGAATAATAATATGCTGGAAAGCCTGTTTAGTTAGTAAGAACTATCCATGCATTTTGCACTTTAACACGCTCTTGCATTTACATTTATTATTTTTATGCATTCTTTAAATACACTTTATTTAACTAGTATCACAGAAAAAAGTTTTTTTTTACCTTGAACACACATTTACATAAAAATGGTGAACAATAATAGTGTAAAAATAAAAAACATGCTAATCGGTGTTGATAGTCGTGTGAGTAGATGCCTTGTCAAGATTTATAACCCCCAATGTCGAGGCAAAATGCCCGTAAATAATCGGGTAAAACAAATGAAGTACACATTGTGTGCCTGTTGAACAAAGCTGTAACTAGTATTTTTGTAAAAATACAATATCCTTTGTTTCCAATATGCCATACTTTGAGGAATAGGTAGGTCGGAAGAGGCACCTAGCATCAATTTTGCACCAAGTTAAATCTATGCATTTACCAGATTTGATAATGTTTTCGACAAGGAGGATTGCCGAGCTTCGTTTCAGAATACTTTGATAATATAGAAGTAAAGTTTGATAAGTAGAAAGAAGTTTGATAATACAGAATACTTTGAAGAGTAATTGCACTACTTCGACTTCTCAACTAAACTTCTTTGCAGAAAATCAAACTTTATGTTTGCCTATATTATAGGGTTAGTCAGGAAAGTGTTTGTGATACAAATAATAACAAATCCCTGTCCTTTCGTGGTTAAATATAATAATTTTTCTAATCTCTTGCACTTAAAAATGAGTATTTGATAGTTATGTCTTTGTCAAACAGAACTGATGATTTGTGCTAACTCAATTAAGTCAGCGTTTTGTGTTGCTTTCCAAAGATAGCGTGATTCAAGCCGACCGAAAGGTGAAATATGGTTTCTGCTGGTAAGGGGACGCTCCCCACCATTTTTTAACCCCACATTTAACCGTTACTAGGTCACGGAATGTAAAGAATATTTATCACCCCATAAACAAATGTGTGTAAAAACTGTGGAATTAATTCGTTCCAGGGTACGTGACTTCCCTGTTTTACCCTTGCTAATAAAGGTTCTCCGGTAGTCATTAAGTGATAGTTTATTGAGTCTTTTTGTATTTTCAAAAGTACCCTTTTAAGGTGGTTTGGTAGTTTTTTCTATGGTAATGGTAGGGTAGATATGGAATCTCTTGTTTGCACGTAAGACATGTTAATCACAGATTGCGCTATGTTAATCTGTCATGCTTTCAGACATCTTTATGGGTCTGGGCAGTTCTGGAATTTGTTTACAAATTGGGTGTTTTAGCATATGGAATTGAGTACTTATGTTTTTGTTTAGAGAAGTTAATGAATAAATGTCATACATTTAAAAGTTGGCAGGTTACTTTTGGCATTGAGAAAAACAGTTGTTCTTCGTTGTTGAAATCAATAAATCTTTATTTGCTTAAGTGTTTCATCACTAGAAATTATCTGGGATGACTTCTGCTTTGTTGTATAAAACTTCAAATAAGAGAACAAACTTCAAATAAGAGAGTAGTCATTTTTTTCTACGTAGCTATTTGAAATTATCTATATTCTCACACAAAACAATACTAAGTCGATTCAAAACCCCTACAGTTAAACGAAAAAAAAAAAACACTTAGAAAACCTCTTCCTCAAATGAATATTACTCAAAACACAAATAAACAACTCAACGGATTCTCGTCATTTCAAACCCTTCATCAACATAACGTAAGCATCAACGTTTATCATCAAAACAACCACTACCACCTACCAAATAAAACTCAAAACTACAAACACAAAATTTAAAATCCTCACCATAATTCCCACTGATGCGCCATCATTTTCAATTCCTGCCATCTCCCGGCACATTTTTACATAAATTTCGGAAGCAACAATTAGCGTTCGACGTGCTCTATGCTAGGGAATTTCCGAACGTATACTTTATTCTAATACAGTCTTTTCTGGCGTGCCAAAGCTTTTGGCAGTGCCACTTGTATACATATGCGAGTGATTTTAAGAAGTTAAGGCTTACTTGGCGTCGTTTTGATGGCCTGCTTTTCGGTTACGGATACTCTTGGCTGGATGTGGATGGTTCTAGAGAAGGAACATGTTATATGTGATATGGATGGATTTCATGGAGAACGGCCCCGCTTATAGTGACGTCATGTTATTTGACGAACTGTCAGATTGACGATTTTTTTTTATAGCTAGCTGCAATTGAGAGAAACTGAAAGTAATGGTGCGACACTGCATTAGAACACTCAAACTCTATGGATTTTTTTTCTATTAACTGCAATACAAAATAATGATAAAATAAGGAAATTTAACCAAAGTTTACTCATCTTCGGTTCGAACAATTAACAAAATATATTTTAAATAGTAAGAGAAATTTCTTTAAAGACAAAACGATGTATACTTTGAAGTGTTTTAGAATAATGTTTGCATTCTTTTCATTGTTCATATTCACTGTATTTTAGAGATTTTTGGCAAATTTTGTTATCTAAACGGAATAATGGAATTTAAATATTATTATCACTAAGTTATAACACTCATCCCATACATCTGCATTAAAAACAAAATAAAATGACCTAAAAGCCTATATGCACAATTGTAAACCTGCTACTTGCAAAAATGAATTCCAAAATTCCTTTGCAATCTATAAGCTATAATTCGAAATTATTCTCAAACATCCGCATGGGTTCCGAGGGCCAAGAAAACTGTTACTCAAAGAAGTAAATAAAAAATATTAAATTTATATTTCCTTCACATCTGAATTCTGTGTTATAATCAATGGAAGCATGTAAGGAGAGGGGGAAGACGAAACTTGGGAGGTGGAAGCCCTGATTTGCATTCATTTGGTTTGGCTTCTTTATTAAGGTTCGGCCATGTTTGCTTCCAGCAACATTAAACTTTAAAATCGAAGTTTCCCGGGGAGGCAGGTTTGAGGTTTGAAGTGCATTTGACGTCCGACACCACCCTTCATTGGACTCTGGTGTTAATTGCTGCGAAGAGTTTTAGGTTGGGGTTTGTGTTTTAATGTGAGGTTGTGTTTTATTTGCTGGTGGTTGGGAAGTATAAATTGGGATTAAAATATCACACAGAAAAGTATTGATAAATTATTATATGCAATAAAATATCCTTGGTTATCGGTAATTTGCCTGGTACAGTTGTTATGGTTTTGTAGATGGGGTATACAACATGATTTTTATTGTTTCACTTGGACAAACAATCTGTAAAAAAGCAAATTTACTTTTTAAAGAAGTTGCTTCATTGCCACTTTCTCGAGTCACTAGAACGATGATCATAAATGCAATGATAACTGTTATGTCCATTTAGAAATTATATAATTATAAATGTAATGATAACTGGTGTGTCATTTAGAACTTACGTAATTTTTTGCCAAATGTTATATGTTTGTCGGGAAATTTAGGATTTCGATTAATATACATTATTTTTATGTATTAAACTAAATTGAAGTAGATAAGTTTTACAAGATAGGTAACAGAAGCATTGTATGTATAATTTACTAAAAAGTTGCAGTTTCCTGGTTAGGCAGGTTTGAAGTGCATTTGACGTCCGACACCACCCTTCATTGGGCTCTGGTGTTAATTGCGGCGAAGAATTTTACGTTGGGGTTTGTGTTCTAATTTGAGGTTGGTTTTATTTGCTGGTGGTTGGGGAACTATGAATTAGGATTAAAATATCACATTGCAAAGTATTGATAAATTATTATATGCAATAAAATATCCATGATTATCGGTAACTTGCCTGGTAAGGCTGTTATGGTCTTGTAGACGACACTACAACATGATTTTTATTGTTTCAATTGGGCAAACAATCTGTAAAATAGCAAATTTACTTTTAAAAAATGTGCTTCATTGGTACTTTCTCGAGTGACTAGAACGATGGTCGTAAATGCAATGATAACAGTTGTGTCATTTAGAAATTATATAAATTTCTGTCAAATATTATATGTTTGTCAGGAATTTTAGGATTTCATTTAATATACATTATTTTTACGTATTACACTAAATTGAAGTAGATAAGTTTTACATTATACGTAAGAGAATCATTTTATGCATAATTTACTTAAAAATTGCAGTTTCCCGTTTAGGCAAGTTTGAGGTTTGAAGTGCATTTGACGTCCGACACCACCCTTCATTGGACTCGGGTGTTAATTGCGGCGAAGAGTTTTAGGTTGGAGTTTGTGTTTTAATTTGAGGTTGTGTCTTATTTGCTGGTGATTGGGGAACTGTAAATTGGGATTAAAATATCACATCAGAAGGTATTGATAAATTATTCTATGCAATAAAATATCCTTGGTTATCGGTAAATTGCTTGGTACAGTTGTTATGGTTTTGTAGTAGATGGGGTACTACAACATGATTTTTATTGTTACACTTGAACAAATAATCTGTAAAATAGCAAATTTACTTTTTTAAAAAATTGTGTTATAGCTACTTTCTCGAATGACCAGAACGATGATCATGTATGCAATTATAACTGGTGTGTCAGTTCGAAATTATATAATTTTCTGTCAAATATTATATCTTTGTCAGGAAAATTATAATTCCGATTGAGATATATTATATTTGTGTAATAAACTTAATTGAAATTGATAAGTTTTACATAATAAGTAAGAGAAGCATTTTATGCATATTTTACCTTATGATGAGTATATAATGTGCCATACCATAACCAATTCTACCAAAAAGACCAGATATGAAATTTAATGAAAATCCTAAAAGAAGCATAAATAAAAATTTAAAATTTTACTTTTAACTAAAAGAATGTCATAAAAGCCATAAAAAATTTATATTATCCGTTTAAAAAAAACAATTGTCCTTCAAAGGTGTGCAACTACCATCATTTGGATTATTCGGATTTATAATATGTAGTTAATATATTGGGTTTCATTTATTTGTCTTGACATTTTAACGTAAATTGTTTTTTTATCCTAATCTGCATACTTCGGCATAAAAATAAGCCGTCTTGTAATATACGAGAATACAGACTTCGGGTGGTTAATTCGATTAAGAATTTCATGGGTGATTGGCACTAAAATGAGAGTTTAAAAGTTTCATCCAACCGATTTTTTTAATCAGCTCCTTCTGTTCTTGTGTGTGGACATTCTAACTAAACAAATTCAAATAAATAATGACAATCATTAAAATATTTTATTTGTGTTTTATTAATTCAAGAAGCTTAATTTAACTTTCTTTGGTTTCGTTTTAATGACCAAAGGATTTTGAAAGCGCAATCATCAAGATAACCCAAACCTTTACCAGTTATGTGTCCATAAATGGTTTGGGGAAAGTATTTTGCAACAAAAATTCTCTTTCGCCTATATTCAAACATTTTCTGAATATTTTCCACTCCCACAGTTTTAACCGCAAACTCAATATTCCATATCAATCTACCCTCACTCATAAGGAATTAAACCGTTGGTATTTACAGTTCACCACATTTCTTAAGCTTGATTTCAATTGCGGTAGAAGTTCCTTCATTTTGGATTATACATCCGATTGTGCTAAATGTACTGAAGAATTCTCAAACTATGAATTCTCCTTACTTGGAATCTGCAATCATGGTAGGCCTCCATGACCACCGTTCATGGTCAGACTCTGACTTCGAATTCCGCGACTCAAATATTATGGCGAACGTTTAAGTTCCCCATAAGGACTATAAAATCCGATAGACTTTTGGGTTTTAAACGTTGAAGATAGGGCTTTTAAGAATTTTCTAGGAAGTTTAGCTTCGTGTGTTGCTGGAATTCATGAAACTCGTGGAGTGTTGAGATTGCACAGATAATTATAAAATCTTTGTGGAGTTGGTTCTATTACGTTGGTAAAACGAATATTGAAATGCCAATGGACGAAATATTGAAAATTTTATGATGTGGTAAATAAATCAAACATACTGCACTTTATTGTATATATTTTTATTTCTTATCAGGTAATTGGAATTCAAATAGTTTTAAGTTTTATATTCAGACGACATTACTTTAAAGAGGAATGCGAATATACATTTATAGATTCTACTTAACGAAATGTATGAATTTTAAAATATTTGAAGTATATAGAAAGTATAAATGAGAGTAACTTATTAAATAATATGTTCATATTACTTTTATAAGATAAATATTTAAATTTTAATGTGTAAAATATGGATAACTTTAATAATTACGAGACATAAGTAGCATTTACTTTTTAACAAACACTTTTCAACCTCCGATTATAAAACAACAACAACAAAAAAACATGCCATAACATTATTACATGTCATTTATTTATTTTTAAAAACAGAACATTTACTTATTTTTCAAAAACAGAATGTATTGGTTGCCAAGGGGGCCTCGGGCCCTTCCAGACAACATAAGATTATACAATCAAAATCATCAAGGGAAACTAAAAGCAACATTTCAGATTATACACGAACAAAACGATAATATTAATCATGTTTTAAACATAATCAATGAATATAACTTAACATGCCACACTTTTTTTCTATGTTTTTACACATATATACCTTTCCAAAAACACTTCTTAAGCGCTGCATAAAAGTTTGTATCGCTCCATGTACTCTAGAACATTATACTTAGCATATAAGTTATCAGTTCGTTTAAAGTAGTCTCACTTTAGTTTAATAGATAAAGCATGCACACACACTTCGAAATATTTTCAAAACCGCAAAAAATCGCGGAAATCCGCAATAGAAAATTTTCAGCAATGGTCTAAAACGTGATGAGAATTTTTTAGTATGGTAAAGTTAGGGGGAGGGCTGTTCTCCATCGCATTTATATGAAATAGCCAATAAAAGATGACACCTGTGTTAAAATACGATGCTTTTTTATTGCTATTTTTTCAAATGTATCCTGGCATGGAATTTTTTAGCTTTTTAAGGTATAGAAGCATAAACATTAAATATTTATACAACTGGGTGCGATAAAAATCCAGGCGAAAATAAAAGAGAATAATTTTGTGCTTAAAATTTGCATATAGGGTTGCTTCTTTAAACAGACTGTGATTTTGTTTATTCTTTTTATGTTCTAACTTTTTTTTCTTCATAAATACAATGGTTTTTGGTACATTGTGTAAACTAACGCCACATCAAAGTTTTTAGCTTATATTTCACACAAATATGTGGTTCATTCTTCAGTGTTTAAGATTTATGGAATATATATTTAAGAGTATGCAAGTTTCTAATTTTCAGCTACTACTTTGAATAAATTAACTTATGTCGTCGAAAATTAACTATTTGTGGAATAATTGCTCTGCTCTTTCCCAATTTTAAATTCTAAGTCATACACGTTTAGATCTTAAAATATATTAAAACATTTCTTACTTTAAAGTATAAACAAAAGATAATTGAATGTAAGAAGCTGTAAGTGTGTTAATTTTTAACTAACATCTCTTATAAAAAAATGTGTTTTTTTAAAAATATCATATTACTTCGATAGCAACATTACATTAATCCAAGTCAAAATGCTCAATGTCATAATAAAGTTATATTTTTAAAAAAAAAGAATGCTTCAGATGATTTAACGCTAATATTAATTTTTTTTTGCGTACTGCGATTTCATTGGTTGCTTTGGTTTCACTCTCAAAATTATAGCAAAAGTTGTTTTTATATATTTCTTCTATGTCAGCTTTCTTTAAAAAATGTTTAGAACAACCAACAGCACAGCGAGAAGTTGGCTTTTTAAAAATTTAATAAGTTAAATATTCTCAGGACACCCATTTTCAATTACCAAAACAAAAATATTTCCAGACAACAAGTGAAAATCTTTTTAGCTGTTTTATCCCCTACGAGAAAAACCCAAATAATGGTTGTTTTATTTTATAAAGAGCTCATAGTAGATGAGTAATAGTCTACACTTATAAATGATGTTAACTCAGGTGAAATAAATATTGAACTCCTGATATCCTCCCTTTAACAATGGACATAACCTTTCACCTTGTCTTTTAAACTTACAAATAACGCATTTTATCCAATAAATAAAATCTATGGCTAAAATGAGTTACATCCATTTGGAAATTTTCCTTCTCTTTCTTCTCTTTATTATTTTACTTAAAAAAGAAGCCTGTTTGGAAACTCTTCCTGTAGAAAGCATCTTTTTTACATCTCCAAGGGTCAGAACCTTCTAATAGTATAACAGTAGAGCAACGTAACATTGGTTTCGTCTAAAACATTTTTCATCGATTTTGACAATCCTTTTATTGCGTTGTGCATATATAATATAAATTAAAAATATTGCGATTGTTTGAAAAAGGACTTAATGTCGATGTTTTGTTACGTCTTTATACTATATTCAATCTTTGAATTTCAATGAGCAGTTAAGTAGCAAAAAGAAAAAAAAAATGCTATTTTATTTGTTTTACAACTTCTTGTTACCAAAGAAATTTCCATCCCTTAATTATTTTACTCAAGTAAATTTTAAAAAAAAACCTGATCAATGCTTGGCATAAAAAAACTTTTTTGTGAAGAAATGAGAATGTTTGAGATATTGTACTGCTTTTGTTTTCATTTTTATCGGTACTGCGATTTCATTGGCTGCCTTTGTTTTACTCTTAAAATGACTGATATGGATGAAAAGAAACTTTTATATCAATGCAAGCTTTCTTTAACAAAAGTTTTGACCAACCAACATCACAGCAAGAAGTTGGCCTTAAAAAAATTATATGTAAAATATTCTTAAAAAACTCATTTTCGAATAGCGACACAAAAGTAATTCCAGACAACTAATGAAAACAAACCGTTTTAACAGTTGCCATCCTCGACTTGAAGCAACCTCATTCTGTAAATTCAATAATTTATTAAAATGTTTAGAAACATTTTTAAATCACGAGACTTTTTAATCGATTACGAAATAACAATTGGTCATAAACATAAATTATTTCATCATACAGATTATTTCATATGGAAACTTTCTGGAATTTGATAGTTAAGAAGTACTTATCTAAACATTTGTTATTAAATGCCA
Source organism: Hylyphantes graminicola (assembly GCA_023701765.1). NCBI lineage: Eukaryota > Metazoa > Arthropoda > Arachnida > Araneae > Linyphiidae > Hylyphantes > Hylyphantes graminicola. The sequence continues at coordinate 54,573,273 of CM043114.1, read as the reverse complement.
GTATTTAAAGCTACGTAAAAAAATCGCAAATTCTAAGAAACATCAACAGGTTTCAAGTTTTTCTTCTGGATTTAGAGCTTTCAAGGAAATTTACTTCGTAAAATGTTCGGGAATTCCGCAAGATCTTTTTATGTCAAAACTGTATCTTCTCTTTGCCATCATCGTATTTTGCCGTCCTATTGTCTCACTCAAAGGAAAACTGTGAACACAAATGTTTTTGATGGTAAATAATTTTATTTATAAATTGGAGCAAACGTTTATTAAAATTGTATAATTCACTAATCAGTGCGGAACAGCTATGATACGATGGCCGGTCTCGATTTGGCGATTTTTCTTTACGTTGCCAATCAACGAAAATTCTCAATTGTAGTTAAAGTTCCACTTCATATTTCCTACTACTCAATATGTATAGAAAAACCTACGTTAAATTTTCCATCTCGCCATAAGGTTACTGCTAGCGTATTAACTTTTTAAGTAACGAAAACGTACCAGCCGTACCGAACGCCAAAAGTCGCCAAATACCACTACGGTCCGAATGCGCTAGGTGTTCCGCCATAAGTCACCAATAAACAGACCGGCAACTTTATCATAGCTATTCCCACATCTCTTGCAAACCAGCCAAACCGACAATTTCTGGATACAGACCATTTCGAGTTGAAGTTCGCGATTCGCAGTTGTTTCATATTTTATTTTTACACAATATTTTCAAAGACATTTTTTAAATTTAATTTTATGTGTGTCTGTTGATACTTATTCAATAATAAAATCTTCCGTCAGTTAGAGGTTGGCGACGTTTTAAAAACATACAAAATTTCGTCGGAATAAATACCAGGATTTAAAGCGTCATCAATACTTATATAATTAATGAGTCATTAAACGGAAGCTTGGCGAAAACTCATAACCCTAAAAATCACAAGAACCCGCCATCATTCTAAGCACTGATTCGTGAGTTATACAAATTTAATAAACGTTGGTTCTAAGGTACAGCTACGTTGTAATGGCCGGTCTGCTCATTTGCGACTTTTGCCGAAGTTGAACATTTTCAGTATGGTTGCTACATCTATCGAGTTGTATAAAGTATGGAGTGAAATGTTTACCACCATCAGGCATCTCGTTGCTTGGCAACATAACACAAATCGCCAAACTGAGACTAGCTAGAATATCATAGATGTACCTGAACGATATTTTCCAACCAAAAAAATCCGTTGCATTTTTTTGACATCAATTTTCAATTCGAAACCACGCCAAACTTTGAGAAAGAAGCCATGTCATGCCACAACGGCTTTAGGAATTTGATAAAAAAAACACACCGATAACTAATAGTTACCCAACTTAATGATTTAATTAAAATAACAACTGAAACTTAATGATCTAATTTAAATAACAACTAAAACTTAAGGATCTAATTAAAACATAATGCATTTTTATTTAAAATTAAACTGCATACTACGAAATGTTTGAAAAAGTATTTGTTATATAAATTTCATATTTTTAATTACATACTTGATGGTTCCTTCTGGTTGATAAAATTTGCAGTCCTAAAACTTTATTTAAATGCTTAATATAAGATTTGTCATACTATCTGAATAACATGGGTCTTAATTTAGTTTTAACATTTTGAGGTTATAAGTAGTTCAATTTACGTAATTATCGAAATACATTTATTGCTTACATTATTTATAAGTAATAGTACTAGAATATATAAAACCCTTTAAAATCCATGTATAGTTTAGTGGTTGTTCAAATCTGTAATAGAAACTTTGCTATATTTTTTAATTGCAACTGAATTTTTCTGCAGACTCGTCTATGAAAAGCCAAATTCGTCAGAACTACCACGAAGTGTCTGAAGCAGGCGTCAACAACCAAATCAGTAAGGAACTGCATGCTTCATACGTGTATGTAGCAATGGTAAGTGGATACCTTGTGTATTACATACTATCACTTAGCATAATTTAATTTCGAAAGTTTTTTCAAGCAATGATTCAATAAATTTGTTTACAATAACTTGAAAATATTAAATTTCAATGAAGTCAAGATCATATTATGAAGAAGTCCGTGCAGACATCTTCTTAAAGTAAAGTGTAGAGATGAAAGTACAGGGAGAGAAATTCTCCAATTAACTTGACTTCTTTACAAGATTCCTTATTCAATTTACTTCAATTTAATTTAATTCTAAGCCAATAACATCGTCTGCTTTGATCGTTCAGGCCTTCCACTTCGATCGTGATGACGTGGCCCTTCCAAAAGCCTCCGAGTTCTTCCTCAAATCCGGCAACGAGGAGTTGGAGCATGCTTACAAGCTTATGAAGTTCCAGAATATGAGAGGAGGCACAATTCAACTTAAGGCCATAGAAGTACGAGAAATATTATATATCTATAAGTAGAATTAACCAGCCTAAGTAACTTCAGTGGAAATAACCAAAAATGGCATTTATTTAAATAAGCCATTTGAAATGTTAGTTTTGTGTCACTATGAACAAATCGAACGGAGTTGAGTGGTTTGTTTGTTGGAAAGAAGAAGAATGCTTGAAGGTAACTGTAGCATTACTCTAGGCGTGACCACTCTAGACATGACCACACTTGGCGTGTTTTAGTTTAGGCAAATTAGCTGCTGGGTGGTTCTTTGGGGATTAAGATAAGGGCTGTCGTAAGTGTGACGTCACTGTTTGACTAAAAGTCTGTTCTACACTCTTAAAACAAAAGTTTTAATCCGCTCCTATAAGAGAAGTGCATTTTCGACACTGGAAAGGAGTGAAAATTAACTCATACTGAGTTAAAATCGCTTACAGAGTGTAACAATTTGAGAGTGTACGAATAATATTGTTTTAAGAGTGTACGAATAATATTTATTAGAAGAAAATATATTTGATACAACTTACATACACCTAACTCATTACAACACCAAACTTTGTTTGAAAGCTCTGGTGTCATCTGCGCCGTCCGCCGTTTAAATTTCAAAGCGTAGGGGACTTTGGTGGAGATCTTGTTGGAGGTTTAACAAAACAAAAGAGTGGAATCCACACCTATAGGGGAAGTGCATTTTTTGACACTGAAAGGAGTGAAAATTAACTCGGACTGAGTTAAAATCGCTCGTTTTTTTAACGAATGTAGTCGCCATTGCGCGACAACCACTTGATAAGTTAAGAAAGAAAAAAGACAAACGTTTAATATCTTAGTATTGTTATTCATTGAGTTCCTTATACCACGGTGACGCTAACCAAGTCAGCGACCAAGTCTGCGACCAAGTCAGTGACCAAGGCAATGTAATCGCGACAAACCAAGTTAAGTTTTTTTTTTTTACCGTGGCAAAACCAAGGTAACACTCAAATTGCTGCCCAAGTTAGCGCTCAAGGTAGTGCAACCGCGGTATTAGATGTATCGAAACTCGGCTACAAATATTTTGGTATAAAATTTAGGACACTGTTTTTATTTAGTCTAAGAATAGAAATGTTTTGAGTGAGTCATATTTCAGGCTCCGGTTAAATCGAATTGGCCAAGTCTTTTGGAAGCTATGAAGGATGCTTTGGAATTGGAGAAGGAACTAAACCACGAACTTCTAGAATTGCATAAAATTGCTTCAGCCCATAAACCCAGGTTAAAATTTATGCTATTTTTGCTTTGCTAAATAGCATAAAAGATGCTACTGCTAGCATAGGAAACTAGCATGATATGCTTCAAAATATTTGCTAGTTTAGCATGAAGCACTAGCATGAGATGGCCAAAATTCGAACACATTTTATGCTTGTTAGCATAAACAAAAAAGCAACACATGCTATTAACTGTTGCTTATTTAGCATAACTTTATATCATCACATGCTAAAAAATTATGCTAAATAAGCAAGAGATGCTACTGCTATCACAGGAAACTAGCCTGAGATGCTTCAAATGTTTGCTAGTTTAGCACGAAAAACTAGCATGAAATGATTAAAATTCGAACACAATTTATGCTTATTAGCACAAACAAAATAGCATCGCATGATATTTTCTGTTGCTTATTTAGCATAACTTTATAGCATCATATGCTAAAAAATTATGCTAAATAAGCAACAGAAATAGCATGCGATGCTATTTTGCTAGCATGTGATGTTTGGTACACAACTTCGAAGTGGGATGGCGCCACCATTAGTCAGAATGGTATTATTGGTATATGTTTCTGATACTTGAACCGCAGGCGCAGGACAGATCTCACGATCTCCCGGTCCACGAGGAAGGGCGTTAGACATCTCAGCCACGGGAGCTCATGCAGTGGAAGCGTATAATTTAAGTGGTCAAATGGATGTTAAATGAGTTTTTTTTTTTTGTTTTTGATGAAGAAATTTTAATTTTGCGTTGTATTTTTTTGCAGGTTTTAAATTCTTTTTAGATATTACTTTATTTAAGATGGATATTTTTTAGACATTACTTTATTTATTAACTCAAATAGATATGCGTCAAATTTCAAAGTAACATTTAGTAACTTACGTTTTAAAATTGTTTTATGATTTATAATATTTATTCAAAAATCTATTTTATTTAAAAAATGTTTTATGATTTATTATATTTATTCAAAAATCTATTTTATTTAATCTTTTTTTCAAAAATTAACCATGCCCGAAAAATTTAAAAATTATTTTCGAAGTAACTAAAATGAATCATTTATCACGCAGTTAAAATATTTAGCTTTGCCCTCAATTAAGAATGTGGATTACCAGTGTGAACTGGAATTTTTTTTCGGAAATATAGTTTTCGAAATTATTTGACGCGATTTGTAGTTTCAATTTTTTCAGTTTTTTGAAGATTGCGATATCGATTCGCCATAATTTTCCGAAGAAAGTTACGCAGATCCAATTCTCACCTTTGACAGTTATCGAATCGATGACTATTAGCAATAGAATTTCGTTCACCAATTGCCGATGTCAGTTGAACGTTCGAATTACGGATGCGATATCAACGGTGAGTTTTTATTAATTCCGATCAACGATCGGTCGAGCAAATTTCGAAAAACATTGCTACTAAGCTCGAATCCCCGTTACTTTATATATATATATAAAGCAAAAAATAGCTTGTCTTGGTAATTACCACAGCACGCTTTTGAGAATTATGCCATGTTATTTAGCATCATATGCTAGTTTCATAGCATAAGATGCTTTTTCTGTATGGTAGTTGTATAGCATTTTATGCTAAATAGCATAAAGACGCAAAAATAGCTTGTCAAGGTAACCACCTCAGTATGCTTTTGAGAAGCTTGCGGTGCTATTTAGCATTATATGCTAGTATTATAGCATAAGATGCTTTTTATCTGTATGGTAGTTGTATAGCATTTTATGCTAGTTAGCATAAACAAAGCAAAAAATAGCTTGTCATGTTAACTACCACAGCATGCTTTTGAGAAGCATGCAATGCTATTTCGCATGATATGCTAGTTTATAGCAAAAGATGCTTTTTCTGTATGGTAGTTGTATAGCATTTTATGCTAGTTAGCATAAGAAAGCAAAAAATAGCTTGTTAAGGTAACCACCTCAGTATGCTTTTGAGAAGCTTGCAGTGCTATTTAGCATTATATGCTAGTTTTATAGCATAAGATGTTTTTTTTTTTTATCTTTATGGCAGTTGTAAGCACTTTATGCTAGTTAGCAGAAAAAAGCAAAAAATAGCTTGTCATGGTAACTACCACAGCATGCTTTTGAGAAGCATGCAATGCTATTTAGTATCGTATGCTAGTTTCATAGCATAAGATGCTTTTTCTGTATGGTAGTAGTGTAGCACTTTATGCTAGTTAGCATAAAAAAGCACAAAATAGCTTGTCATGGTAACTACCACAGAATGCTTTTGAGAAGCATGCAATGCCATTTAGAATCATATGCTAGTTTCATAGCATGAAATGCTATTTTCTGTATGCTACTTTTATAAGCATGATATGCTAAGTAGCATAAGGAAGCATACTGTAGCAAAAACATAGCATAAACATAGCAAACATAGCAAAAAAAAGCATAATTTTTATGCTAGTACTAGCATAAATTTTGACTTGGGAAGATGCCCAGGTAAAGATATAATTTTATTGGAGAAAATGCACAAATTTCATAAACTGTTAATGTTTGTTTTGATGATTTTGAACTTAAATTTAATTTTAAACTTACTTTTGAACGATTTGTTGTTAAATACATTTCAAATGATCATCTGTCAATTAACTTTTAATTAAAAAAAGAAATATCAATTACAGGCAACACAGAGGTCGTTACTTCCAATCGATAGTTTAGACGAATAAGAACCTTTTACAATATTGCTTTATTAAAAATCAGTATTTGAGTTCAATTTCGGAGAAGTCGCTAGAAAATAAATTAATTTCTATTTTTAGATGTGTGATTTCTTGGAGAGCGAATATTTGCACGAACAAGTTGAAGCCATCAAGAAACTAAGCGACCATGTCACCAACTTGAAACGTGTTGGCAGTGGTCTCGGAGAATATATCTTCAATGAAGAATTTAAATGAATTGACGTTTTATTTTTACGTGCTTCATTTGCTCTTATCTAGATACTTGTAACGCTGATGCTACATTAAAGCCTTATTTAAGTTTCTTTATTCCAAAGTAAAAAAAAAAAACCTTATTCTTGTTTTTGTAGTTACGCATTGCTTAAACTTCATAAATTAATAAGTGTGTGTTGTGATCTAAATAATTTATGTTAAATGTTATTTTTACGGAAGATCATAGTAATTCTTACAAGTAAATTCAAATATTTATAAGCTATTGTTTTTTTAATCTTTGAATAAGCCCTCTAGTATTTTCTTAGAATCCATTTTGCGATTGAACAATTGGATTGAATTTACCACTTGAATGTACAACTATTAAAAGTTGCCAATGATCGGGTCGGACCCGATATGTTAGTTTTACTTTTTAGAATGTGAGCTTTGAAAATAGAGCTTTAATTTTTGGAGTTATTATGTGTTAAAAATGTTTTTTTTTCCTAATGATATCTGCAAAAGTAAAACTAAAATGTGCCCTTCCTAATAAGATGTCTTAAACATAATTTAGATACAAATTAAAAAAATACTTTGACGCGTAGAAATAATCGCTTTAACCTCAATTATTCATGACAATATCTTTTGACACTTTTTCATCACTTATTTAAAAAAAAAATACATTGATAAAAATGTTTTGATTTTTATCAATAAACTACCTACTTACGAAACATTCATTTATCAAGAAAAAACCCAATCCATTATCTGTTTTTTATTGATATATAATTACTGTATAAAAAACCTACCAATTATCTGTTCCTCATTGATAGATAATTACTGTTAAGTTAGTTACTAATACTTTAATACGTACATTTTTATATCGACTTTTTAATGATGATATATTCATTAAGAACCTTCAAATACACAAAAAATTCATTTCAAAACATGCCTTTTAAGTATCTTTTTAAAGCAGTTTTTTATGTGTCTATGATAAAAAAAAACAACCTTATTGTAATTATTACAGTTAGATTTACAAGTCACTTTTTTTTAATCACTAAAAACGTAAAATGACATATTTATGAAAAAATGATCAATTATAGCAGTGCTAACAAATTTTTGTACCAAACTAACAATACTTAAACACATAAAAAACACTTTTTTGTAACATTAAAAGTTATTGTACTAAGAAAAGCTGTATAAAAAAGATTCCTTTACTGATAATTTTTGTTTTAATTTTTTTTGCGACTTGTTGCTTTTAATATGGAATAATATTATGCTGAGGATAATGAAGGAGAGGATATTTGCAAAATTTATGCAATTAACAAATAATCTAAACCAAATGAAGATCTTGTAAACTATTTCAACATTATTTTTTTATCTCTTAGTCAAACCCACGAAACAAAAAGTCTATTCCCAATTGTATAATTGTATAAATCATTATAAAAAAAGTTCATTTCCACAGAAACCTTTCTTCACACGAATCTTTCTTCGCTAGACTGTTTCAAGTAGGAACCGTGGCGGGAAATCATCCAATGGTCCCATTTTACAAATAGAGACGTTCAATTACTAGCACATGATAAGTAATTACCCCCTAATCCAGCTTACATAATCGACAACAGCCTTCTAGCATAACAAAGCACTTCTCAAAGAATCCAGTAAACTCTAATCCCAGATGCATTTCAGGGTATTCGCCCCCTCTAGGTACTATGAACAAAAGAAGTTCTTGGACAAAGAGTTTCTTTTAGAAGGTGATAGAGACGTCTCCAAGATCCTATGAAAATTTAAGGTCCGATGATTAATAGAGGGTGGTTGGTATCTTTATTATGGAATAAAGACTCTTTGTCTATTCTATTGAGAGATTGGGCTATGTTTGAGTAACTTTGGTGTGATGTATGAGTTTCAGTTAACTGCATAAGGTTGATTTTAAAACATTTTTTTAACAAAAAAAATGTTTTTAGATTTTATATGGTTGTTATTCATGTCAAAACCAAAATGATATAATTTTTTTAAAAGTTTTTAAGGAGTCTCAATTTAAATAATGTGCAAATGTATATGGTAATGTTAACACATACAAACTTTCAAATTAAAATAATTTAAATTTTACACCAAGCTCATAACAACCATTTTACTAAAAAAATACCCTAAGCATTATCTGATATATATATATATATACATATATACATATATACATATATACATATATATATATATATATATATATATATATATATATATATATATATATATATATATATATATATATATATATATTGAACCCTTAATGATGTATTTGTGAATAACATTTAGCAATTTCAATTTAAAAAAATTTAAGTTTTTTTAACTCATTTTTAGTGGAACTTAAAGTGTAGTGCATATATTTTTAAGACTATAGTCTTCATTTGTCTATTATTATATTTATTTCGATAAAATTAAGCAGAAAAGTTTCATTTTCAGGTAGCAATTTTTCTTGCCAACCATCTTGAATGGGTTAGTTTGTCTCGTGTAGCTGCGACGATAATTCAAATTAAACCAAACCATGCTGAGTTTGTTTAAGAAACAACGAAATGAACTTATTCGGATTAATTCCATCCAACTAGTAATAAAATATTAAAAAGAAACATTAAAAATATTCCCATCATCCCAAAAAGTAAACAAATTATAGCCTTCTCTATCAAACGCAACGTCAGACGAAGAAAATATAGAAACGTATTAATTTAATCAAATATCTCTAGAAATAAAATAACTCAAACTACTAGCCTTACTGATTAAATTTCAGTTTATTTTCAACATAACTTCTTTGTGAAGAGCTTTTTAAGATAAAGAATTCTTTTTCTTCCAAAATGACGAAGACGTCTTTAAAATCCAGAGTCAAATGATAAATGAAGCTAGGTCGGCACCATCATTATCGAATAAAGACCCCTCACGAGTTCTATTAGTAGTCCAGGTTCATAGATGTAAAAGAGAGGAGGTAGATATAAAGAGAATGAAGGTTATCCTGATCGAGTGACAAAACTTGTTGTTAAGTGTTTGCCATAGATTTAACATGCTTTTAATTGACAACCCGTTGAGGTGGATGCTGGGACATAATTCATCATGGCCCAGGTTCAAGAGGACTTGTTTGGTTGTCTATAGATAATAATGGGGATGTTTAGGTTGTTAAGGACGCTTAATTATTGTCGTAATAAAATGCAATCTTGTTTTGTAGATAAATTAGCTGGGTTTTGTTTGTTGTATTAATAAAGAGTAAATAACAATCTATGGGAGGAGTTTAATGATTGTGTTTGCTATTTAAATGGTACAATTAGAGACAATTTTCGAAAAAAAAATTATTGATTAAAATAGTCTCATTTGTTGAACTTAAAATAATATAAGAAATTAAAAAAAAAAATAAAAAATTTGTGATAAATTCGAAATAATGATGAAAATCAAAACTGTGCTATTATTTTTTTTCGTTCTCAACTAATTATGCCTAAGTGTTACATTCATAATTTTTTTATAAAATTAGAAACTAAAGAAATGAAAGGTAAATATTGTACCTAGCATCTTCATATACACCTTGCAAAAACATTGCTTAACATGATATACTTATAAACAGCCATCAGCAAATTGCAATTTTTATTTAAAATATTGTTCTGCCTTATTGAGTTTCCAACTATTCTTAAATAACATTTTCAAAGAAAAATACAAAGACATTGTACAGCATTTATAACACAGCATAAAAGAATAAGAATGAAGAATAAATGAACTGAACACTAAAGGAAATTTACCAATTAAACACCGAATTGTTGTCTGAAAATTGCTCTCGAGTGGGCGTATCGGAACAAAACCCCTAACATTTTAATATGATGTTGTCATTTACCCACTTTTGATCATTTCATCAAAGTCTCTATGCTTAGTGAATGGATATCTTTATATACTATGTAGTGTTCTAGTGTTGATTCATGACATGTGACATGGGCGTTTCTCAAATTCTAATCTTGACCACAATGAACTACCCCTTAAAATAAAGAGTTTTTGTGGTTAACCTGGCTATTGAAGGCGAAACTGCATAGTATTGCATGCAAAATATTCTTTTGATTTAGCTGTAGTGGGTGTGATGTGAATTTATGTTTCCAGGTGATTAAGTAAAGCTTTTATTTCGGATTATTTTTAGAAACCCAGCATTAATGTGACGTCGTCACTATCATTACATTAATATCTAACCAACTAGTAATGTTTGTATTTACTGATTAAAATTAGTATTTACGCATTTATGGGTAATTTTATGGTGGAATAATCAATATTGAGTTAACAGTTGACACATTATTTTTTAGTAAATCGTCAAATTAAATAAAAAAAAACTTGACATGCTAACATACGCTAAGTTTATAAATTCTGAAAATGAAAGCTGAATTGGTTCAATAAAACTCTATTTTTATCAATGGGTGATTAAAAAGTTCTTGTAACTTATTAATACATATAAAAACGAATTTCATGAATAGTAGCCTGCTGTTAGAAAAAAAAGCCTTAGACTACTGCTACAAAAAAAGTTAAGGAGGACTTCTCATGCTTTAAAGAAATTATATTGTTAATATTGTTTGTTTTAAATAAGTATTTTCCATTTTCCATTAAAATATGAATGAAATAGAATATGCATAGTTTCATGTGGGTGATAAAAAACATTATTAATTCAATAATTATCAAATATATGATAATATAATCAATGAAGAACAATTATCAAAGATGCTAAAATAAGAATACCAATTATCAATTTACTTAGTAAAAAAAGTATAAACATTAATTGAAGAAAACACAACCTAAACAATATGCTGAAATTTCTTTGAAATCTCTTTTATTCGTACAAATTACAACAAAACTCAATGCAATCACTGTCTTTGGCCTGGTTTAAAACCTGTTAGCCAGCTATATCATAGTTTTATCGTAAGCCAAATTCAATCATCCTTACATTGTTTTACCAAAATCCGAATCCAATCACTGATTATAATGAGATTGGTAAATGAAAACCGATACTTACTTTACAGCAATATCAATGAGATTGGTAAATGAAAACCGATACCTACTTTACAGCAATCTCAACGAGATTGGTAAATGAAAACCGATACCTACTTTACAGCAATCTCAATGGGATTGGTAAATGAAAACCGATACCTATACTTTACAGCAATCTCAACGAGATTGGTAAATGAAAACCGATACTTACTTTACAGCAATCTCAATGAGATTGGTAAATGAAAACCGATACCTACTTTACAGCAATCTCAAATACCAGCATGACGGCCACATAAAATTTAATTGTTAACCTGATGGCCACCGACAAAGCTCTTGTATTTTATTTTAACGTAAATGATCCATCATTTGTAAGAAGTAGCTTGAGTTTGTTTAGGGCATAGACTGATAGTGAGTCGCTTTAAGCGACAGACAGCGCATAAAGCTTCTTTGAGAACTAGCTATTTCACCTTACGCTTGTGTACTTCAACAATTTTTCTTTCTTGATTGACGTTTTTGGTGGTTGTCTGTTTATATAACAGAGTGAATAGTAAATAATAATGCGAGTATATTTTGTGAAAATAAATATTTGTGTTTGTGGCATATCTATATAAAAAGTATTTGTTGTTTTATAGTTTTATTTAAAAACACTTTTAGATAATAGAGGTTGTTTTAAATTAAGCATATTTTAGAACATTAAAAAATATTTATGTATTTTATTCAAGTGTTATGAGTTCAAAGAATGGACTTAGCAAGGTAACGTTGAACTTTATATCCCGTAAGTCAGTCCCCTATGCATGTTAAATAATAATGCTTGGGATCTAAACAGTAAACAATGGGACTTCATCATGAGCCTGATTATCGAACAAGAAAAAATTCATTGCGCCCATATAATTTTGTCTCGTAAATTTAAATTGACACCAAAGACATTGGCTCACGCCGACTGTTCCGTATTTTTTTTCAATACGAATAATACTAAAATATAAATTTTCAGTTGGATGATTTCAGGTGACGTAATTAATTCCAACTTTTATCCTTAAAATTCCTTCGATCAGTTTTCCAATTGGTGATCGGTTCCCACATTACATTCTTTCACCTATCGAGGCTTCAGAAATACTTTGTTTTCATTTAGCATTTCTGTTGCCACTCAACTTAAATAAAAACTGCAAATTGATCTGAAAACATGCTAATCGCTTCATTAAAAGTACAGTTATTTACTTAATATAAACTTTTAATGCGAACTTCAATCCATACAAATGGTAGAATACAGTATTAGCAAGTAATATCAAGTAAAGGTATACCTTTATCTTTTTGTTAAAAAATAGTTAGAACTTCTATTTTAATAGTATTAAGCATCTATACTTTTACATTTCACTTTAAATTTCATTTAGCATTTTTGTTGCCACTCAACTTAAATAAAAACTGCAAATTGATCTGAAAACATGCTAATCGCTTCATTAAAAGTACTGCTACAGTTACTTACTTAATACAAAATTTTAATGCGATCTTCAATCGATACAAATGGTAGAATACAGTATTAACAAGTAATATCAAGTAAAGGCTCACCTTTATCTTTTTGTTAAAAATAGTTAGAACTTCCATTATAATAGTAATAAGCATCTATACATTTACATTTCACTTTAAAAAAAAAAGGTTCAAAGCTTTTCTTAAGCTATATTTTCTTTCCATTAAACATCTATTATTATTACGATAGTGCGTCAGTGATCTATTATTACGAGTTATCAGTGATCTATATTTACGAACTTTATTTAAATTGCGTACATATAATTATTTTGCGAAAGGTTGCTTAACCAGTATGTTGATTATGGCATTTAGAAATAATTTAAATATAATTGGTTTTATATCTTGATGCTTAATAATAATTCGCCAAAAACTTTTCTTGTGATGGCAAATTATCATAAATTTAAGTAGTCCAATATTTTTTAAAGAAATGATTATACATAAAAATGACTTTTTATTTGTCGTACATAGTTTATTGTGAAATAAATCGACACATTAATTAAGCTTTCACGAAAAAAATCTTTAACTTGTTATAAATATAGTAGTCTAAGTTTCAAGAATTTTGTATTTGTTAAATTTTTATTGGATTTTCAACAATGATAGATAATAATCGACTCTTTCGAAATGATAGAAGCGATTTTGTATTAAAAAATAATGAAGAAAATAATTATTTCATATCAGTTGTTTAGCTTCCAGGGACAGTTTTTTTTATGATAGTTTATTAGGAAAATACGGCCCAATTTAAGAGTTTGATTATTGCATATTGAATTTTAAAAAATAAGAGTATTTACTTGATATTGATATCTTACATAAAATGTATGCTATTATTATGATTTTTTAAGTGGTTGCTCAGTTATAAAAAGAGAAATTCATTCTCAGATTTCAATTATTAGTTATAGTTATTAAATTACATTAAAAAATATTCCTACAGTGCATTTTAGTTGTGTCACTGATGATCATACCTTCGCCTAATTTTCATTAATTGTTTTTATTGTAATGTTTTTTTAATATTTTCCTTGTAAAAACTTATAATAATTGTAGTTATAATTATTGTCTTTATAATTATTATCATTGATATTTTATCAGAAAACTTTTTTCTGAATTATTATTTTTTTATTTATAAACTATCATCTGCTTTTTAAGTTATTTTTTTACGTCTTTCAGGAAAAAGGATTTATTGAATATTTTTTAACCTGTTTCTACAAACGAGATACTTGATATTTACTTATAATTTCCGGATTACTAAAAATGCATAATCAAATTGATAAGATTCCTCGGGTCATGGGTCTGGAGACTAAGTACGTCTTGTTATTAGTTAGTCGTAAAATGTCATATTATTAATAACGAAGAAACTTATCAGTCATTATATATTTTTTATTTTATGTAAAACTGCAGATTTTTAAATAAAATGTGGATATGCTTTCTTAAATTTCGTTTTCCTTTACATTTTTAAATTTAAGTGTAATGTTTATTTGGCCTTTATGTTCTTATGTAACTACTGTCAAAAATATATATATGTATTTAAAATGCATACTTTTCAGTACTAAATTAAAAAATATTGCTAAAAAAACACAGTTTCACTTGAGTCAGAATGTGGCCAAGTAAGAATGAACCTCAAAAATAAGTCCAAGTAAGTAAGAATCGGCAAAATAAATGTAGTACTAATAACTTACGTCAAATGAATATGTAGACAATGAAAGCAAAAAATATTAAGAAATATGTTATTAGGAAATTCTTGAAAATATTAATAATTTAAAATTATTTTAGGTATTAGTGTTAGGTATAGTACGAGTTAAATCGTAGAAGGATAAAACTTAAAATACCTGCTATTCAACACATATATCAAATTAATAGTTACATAACACAGACCATAAATGACATAGATTATTTTTCAATGTAAACCAATTTATTAAACAATTTAAACCAGTCTATAAATATATGAAGAGTCTATTTGCCAAATTCAAATTCTCTAAAGAATCAGATCTAATGTTTTTTTTTTCCTATCAATGGTTACGTCGTCCAATTTTATGTATGATGGCAAAAAAATTCGCCAATCATACCATATATTTTAGTTAGACTTAGGATAATATAAGTTTTGCAACCAGATCCATCGTTTGTGCAATTTTGTTTTACCGAAGAACATCCACACGATAGTTTCTATCTCACTAAAATTCCTCAAAGCAACTTTACATTAATAATATACCACCTCCTGCCACTTTCTGATGTCGCAAGAACAAAAACTTAAAAGTTTCATTCAGGATACAACACCAAGAAAAATAGCCATCGCCTTTTTTTAACGATCATTTAGCAGCAGCCCACTCACTTCTGCCGTTGACGGTAAACTGCAGTAACTACAACAACGAATTGAACCACTTTCGCTCTGAAAAAAAAAGTCTTTTGGTATACTTTCTTATAGTTCAGAGTTGTTGAGTACTTGCAACAATGGTCCAAGTCATTAACCCAGTTACTGTAGCTTACCTGCTCACGGCAGTCTTACCTGGTGTGGGTGTATCTATGCCCGGTATTTAACCATCCAGGTAAAAACAGCAGGCATGGCCTACCTCTGACTGTTTCGGTGGAAACCTCGCCTTTTAAGCCTCAGCGTCCCGTTGCTGACCTTTTTGCAAAAGAACACACTTCATTCCTTGGATGTAAACATATTTATTTTATCGTTAGCAATGCGATGTCTGAAAGAAGACGCGTATCGTTTATTATTGAATATATTTTTCTTCTAAAGTGTCCTCTGGTAGCGATTTTGTTGGTATGATAATAGTTTAACTCGCCTTTAAAATGTTAAGTACAGTAGAAAACCAAATGTCACTTACTGCCTATCTTAATAGAATGAAATCCCAATGGGTTGTATAAATAGCGATAGTAAAAATAACAATATTATCTGTGAAAATTTGCAGTGGAAAATACTATTATCAATTAGAAAGAAATTAATAAGCGATTTAAATGTGTTTTTATATAATTGTTGATGTTGAAATATAGGATAAAAGATAAGATTTATTAAGTTACATTTTTGCTTTATTTCTCTGCATTTTTTTAAAAAATTCTTTACCTTTTTTATTGCTAAATGTAATTTTTATTTTTTATGTAACCGAAAATCTAAGTCCATTTTCTTAGTAATAAGGACATTAAATCAAAGCAGTTACGAATCTTCCATTATATTCTAAAATATGTTTTTTTGAAGAAGAACAGTATTAAAAAAAGTTTTACATGTTGTTGATAAGCACAAGAAACTCATTGTTAACAATAATTTCAGATACATCTTTGTTGAACTAATTAATGCTGAATGGTGAATAATGAATAAGATTTTATCGAGGCTAAGAGGGAGGACGAGTGATATCTTCCCCATTGCTGTAACATTGCAGAAATGTCACTTTTCCGCGGACAGTAATTTATCTGGTTATAAGATCGTCAATAGAAAAGTCTAGATCACTGACCCCTTGGACTTGACTGAGCTGGTTTGTCATTACACGTGAAAGACATATGAAGAGTGTAATTGAAAAACTCACATTCTCCACAGTATAACTAAGATATAGGGACCGGCCTCTTCAGAGCGACTTTTTATAATGTAAATTCAATTGGACGAAACTGGACATGATGGGGCCGGCCCATATATCCTAACTAAACTTTGGAAAAGGTTATTTTTGCAATTACACAGCTCAATTAATTTCTTATATTGTAGAATATATTAGTTACTCATATTTATATCTTGATTGCAGAAGAAGACTGACAGTTAAATTTATTTTACCTGTTTTTATTCTGCAATGTGACAGAACTAATGCTATTCATTAATTTAGATAATTTACGAAATTTTTCAGGTTTATTTATAGAAAATCTGAAATGACGAAACAATGCAAGTTGATTCTTAAAATGTGAGAACAAAAATTTTGAAACATTAAAAAGTTTTCGATTGTTTTTAAACAAGAAAAATATACTTTAATTATATTTTTAAATAAAAAACAAATAACTAATCATTTTAATAAAATAAGTTTGGCTGATGTATTAATGGGATAATAATTGAGGTTTTGAAAAATTATTTTAAATAACGAGCTTTGCTCAAATAATCATGCTTCTGAACAGTAGACTTTTATTAAAGATTAATTATTCAAATGCATAACAAAATGCTATAAACTCTGTTTTAATATCTCTATTAATTGAATTATCGTATCAAATATATTTTGTACACTTATTAATGCATTTAAATTACAAATCAATTACACAGTCCATGAAAACAATGCTTGTCTAAATCGAATATAAATTGAACTAATAAAACATTTTGTGATTGATTGTATAACAATCGCAGTTTTTGTTGTTGTTTATTTCTGGTATCTACTAGCCATTAGATAAGTTTTGGACTCATGGGAAAATACAGATGCGTTGCATTCTATTCTTTTCTGTGAAAAAAAAACTTAGGCTAATGATGCTACAAATAAGAAACAAATAACAAAGTTTGTTAGTTCTTGCAGAAAAAATGTCTCATTCGGCCTTCTTTCTTATAAACAAAAGTAAAGAAGTGAGGTATTTGTAATTTATCATTGTAAGATGGATCCGAGTAATTACTTATATGGTCTAAATATTTGTTGAAAAAAAATACATAGGAGTAGATTTGTTGACATAGATATATATAAGCAAATTACGATTTTGTTGTATATTTCGTAGAAATAGGTTGAAAGGTAAAATGGTTATCACTTATTATAACGTAATAAAAAATATAAGTACGTGGACGTACTCACTCATCATAGATGTAAAATTCTGAAGTATCGAAATCAAAATAAAAATTAAAGCCAATTAGAGTGCCTGAAAAATGTTTACTGGTTAGGTGTACTGTTATATAACTTACATAATTCAAGTACTGTTAAATAATTTCGTTATAAATCAGCTGTAGCAGTTTTTCCAAAAGTAGAACCAGCAAAAATTTACCTTAATAGAATGCTGTTATTTGAATCTTCAATGGTGTTAAGTACAATATCTGTGTGACACATAACATTATTCTTGTGATGCAAATACCAAGAGGGAGTGACCCGTTAAACGAAACATTACCACAGCACAACTTCATTCAAAACCTTTGACTCTTAAAAATGTACCCCACCAAAAGGTTGGTAAATTAATGTATTTGCATAATATTTCCTTAAAACATGAATGAAAAAACAACAACACTTAGAGTACAATTTTACGAATGATACTGTTCCGGAATTCGAATTCTCTGTAAAACGAATAATTTCCTGTAATGCAACCTTCAGTCCACAGACACAACTCCTTTAACCTTTTATCAGTGAAAACTAGTCAATTCAAAAGTGTAATGCAAATTTAGAGGAATAGAAATGAATCGGTGAGTGCAGAAACAACGTCAGTCACAAATTTCAAATTTTTCAGGAAGGAGAAAAAACGTAATAACTCCTCTTCTATTTCTGCACTCAACACTCGAAACAAACGTCTTGTATTTACGGAACTACCCAACAGACTAACGTAGTTTTTGTACCCAACACGCATCTTGCCTTTCTATGCTTATTTTCATTGAAAACGAGTTTTCGGATTTTTTTTACTGAAGTGGTTTCTGCACTCACCGATTCAAATATTAAGTGGTCCAATAAAATAAATAGCTGAAACCATAGGATAAAGTCACTGCATTATATATATAAAACCCCATTACTTTACTCATACGCAGTACCCAATGGGACTCTTAGTATTTTAAACCAGTAAATATGACTTATGACTACAAAACAGACACCAAGGGAGGAACCCGTAAAACGAAACATTCACCGCAATCCATTCACAGCAATGTAACTTCACTCCTTCCATCCAACCCCTCTAAACTTTGACTCGTAGAAATTAGCCCCATGGAATGGGATGATATATACGAGTCGCATCCATCTTCGGCAAGGCGAAAGAAGCCCAATGTTTGGGTCATCCGGAAAATGGCGACGTGTTGTGAAGAGTTTTGGGCCCAACAAAAAGTGGCCGCGATGGATGGGCCTGGGTCCCCGGCCCACCCAGGTGGAAGGAGTGTGAATGAGACACGGCGAGTTTTTGTGAAGATCTTTCTTGAGGAGGGTATTCCATGGGCTGGTGGGTGATTTATAACTGCGGGTTCGAGAAGAGATTTTTGTTCTGTGATTGGTGTCGTGGCCTGGTGGTTTGAGGCGTTGGATTCTGGGCGTGCAGGGACGCCCTTAGCCTCAGCAGATGCGATGCTATTAAGAGTCTCATATAAACATTTGAGGTTCAGGTTGTAGTCTCCGAATGTATTTAATTGCTATGGTTTTCTGACAACGCCGTCCGACTGTATTTAATTGCTGTTTTTCTCTGACAACGTCATCCGAATGTATTTAATTGCTATGGTTTTCTGACAATGCCATTCGAATGCATTTCATTGCTGTGGTTTTCATGAAAACGCCATCCAAATGCATTTAATTGCTGTTGTTTTAAGGCGATACCAAGAGTACTGTAAAGATTTGCACAGTAGCAGATGCGATGCCATTAAGAGTATCATATAAACATGCGAGGTTGAGATTGTAGTCTCCGAATGTATTTAATTGCTGTGGTTCTCTGACAACCCATACAAATGTATTTAATTGCTATGGTTCTTTGACTACTCATCCGAATGTATTTATTTGCTATGGTTTTAAGACAATACCAAGAGTACTGTAAAAAGTTTGCACAATATTACAATTTTAAAGGATAATCCTTTAATTATTTAATTGAAATAAAAGTTTAAAAGTAAATGGTTTTCACGTTTTTGTCACTTAACAAGGTTCTTTTCCACTAAGCTCTTCATAGGATTTTATTCAATAAAATTGGAAGTTAAGATTCGAAATAACTGCGGTCTTTGCAATTTTCTTAATAACTAGCATTACCACACCAGACCTTCCATTTAAACTGAACGCAATGCAGCAATAATTTCAGCGAACTCATTAGTTGTGTGTACTCTTCAGCAAACCAAATTTTATAATAATCGAAAAATTTTATATAAAACACAGTTATTTTACGTTTTAAAGATTATTAAATCTCAAATTATGTTAAGCTTCTCTATAAATAAAGTAGGACTTGATTCCAACTACATTCCCAAATTGTTTATTTCTTTTAAAAGTTCCTTTCAATTGTTGAAAATCCCTTAAGCTTCTTGAAAGGATATGTCACACCGTTTGTGCACTGTCAAATTCTCAGGAGTGGAAGTTCTTTAGATATTTCCACCGGTAAAGGATTATTGGAGTTTACACAGCTTTAGAACATTTATTTTAAGAAATGTATTTGAGTAGCTCCATAAATGAAATACACAAACACATTTGTTTCATAACATTTATTCATACTTATTAAATAAATGAACTGATTTGTTTTGTTGAATATAAAGGTATAAAACTATTTAGAAATGACAAGTGCTTCAATTAATGCAACAAAAATTAATAAATTATCTATTTAATAACTAGCTTTTTATGGCACCACATTGTAATACAAAGTTTCAAAACACAAGTGCTACAATTTAAAACTAAGTTATATAAATATATTACAATTCAATATCATTTCAAATATAAAAATTAAAAAAAATAAGAGTAGCAGTTTAATCACTTTTTTTAGCAATAATAATATAAAACGCATTAAGATATTTCGCAGACTTTCTAAATAAAGTAATTTTGTACAAATCAAGAAAAATATTTAAATAAGAGGGAAAAAAATATCGAGCGAAAGAGTTTTAAAGTATAAAATTTAGAATAAATTTAATAAATGCATGCTGTTTTTATGTCCATTTGCTTTTCATTCGGTTTTTTTTACTGTTCATTAACCCTTTTAATAAAAATATAAAAACAATGTGTACCTTTGGTGAAACGTATTTCTTGCTAGAAAGAAACCGTTTCGCTACCTAACTTACTTTCAATACTTTTTTAACGACTTTCTCTGGAAACAATGTTGTTAATCTTAATCAACCAAACAAATAATTATTATCTAACGATAAACTTTTTCGAAAACTTCTACTTTTGAATGGCACTGATTTGCTTGAAATAATTGTACTTCATTTTAAAGAAAATATTCTGTTAGTATCAGTATTATTAGACATAATTATTTACAGATATACAGTGCATTACATAAATATACAGATTATTTATAAGTATTTGTAGTCATGCTGCGGGAAAATGCATTGAAATTCTTTAAAATTTTGTTTCAGCGTCAACATATTTTTAATTCTTTAAACACATTCGACTTTAGAGCGATTGAACGGTTTGAATTTTGTATTAGCCTCTTGGTTTAAATACCGCATCTGGAATTTGAACGTTCGTTTCATTTTGTATTCATTGTACAATCAATGTTTGGTAGTTCAAAATATATATCATAGCAACTCTAGTTTAGTTTTTTTAACTATAATTTCAATTGTGTTTCGGTTACAATTTTGACAAACCAATATTGTTATTTTTTATTTGTTTTTACAAGAAATATGTTTAGCTTTTTGCTTTCAGTCTTTTGAAGTTTTTCTTTGTTATAATAAGCATCATTGTTTTCAGACAGGTGGAAAAAGTTGTGACGTCAGCTTGACTTTCTTTCAAATAGCTACGGGGCTTAACTCTTAAAAATAATTATCTTTCAATTGTAGTCTTTGTTGTGTATGTTACTTAATTGGGCTTCGTGAAGTTAGATTAAAAGTATATTGTTATTAAAGTTATTACATCCAAGCGAAGAAGTGGTATATAAATAAGAGTCGGTTTTATTATTTTTATTAAGTTATTTGGGATATTATTTATACGTATGAATTTATGAATCCGTATCGAAGCTGGATTAGGGTAAGGTGGGGTAAGTGGGCCACCTTTTTGGCATAATTCGACTTTAGACCCTTATACCTCTGGATGTAATCGGCCTAACAACTTATTTTTTTTTGTGGTCCATTCTCTCATATGTTATTACTGTACCCATGACAACCTTAACACAAATTGGCAAAAAATAAATTTAAAAAATATGTTTTTCTTTTTGGTCATCCGAGTGGCCCACTTGCCCCGCAAGGTGGGGTAAGTGGGCCACCCCCCTAATATATTTTTACACATAACTGGTAGAGATATGGTGGGGCAAGTGGAATAATCTGCATGATTTTTTGAGTGTTTGAAAAAAAAAAGTAATGATGCATCTTTAATAGTTCCCCAATAGCAACTTTTTCTGGCATGCAAGCTTACTACAAGAAAAAAAACGTTAATTTTCATCTTGTCATTTTTGCATGTAGTGTAAAAAAAATGTTAGGGCTACAGATTTTAAACTGGCCTATGTCAATGAATAGGACTATGAATAGTGAATATGACGAACCCTATGAATCAGTGAATATGACTTTTTTTAAAGTATATTAAAGAGTTGGGGTAAGTGGGCCACCCCTGGCCCACTTACCCCGCCATTGTGGTGGCCCACTTACCCCAAACGCGGGGCAACTGGGCCACCCCAATTTTCTTTTAAACTTATCAACATCACAAGTACATGACACTGCAAAAAGATACTATGTTTTATACACTTTCAAAACATATAACATTTTGTTTTGTATCACGAACCGTTTGGAAATAAATTAAAAAATAGTATGATGGCATGAATTACGAAAAGATGCAATTTTAAAAAATTTCACAAAAAGGATTGTACCTTGTTACATACTTCAATGAAAATGATGCCATAATGTTTCCTGCATCTATTGGGGTAAATACGTAAAAATATTGTAACAGATTTTTTTTACGTCCATAATTCGGGAAATGCCAGGGGGGGTGGCCCACTTGCCCCAATGGCCCACTTACCCCACCTTACCCTAAATGAAATAAAAGCTTAACTTTTAATAATATAAAAATATTGCAATTGTTTGTTTTATTTTAAAATTTTGTAATTGTAAGCTACTGCTTTTTTGGTAAACATTGAAGTATTTTGGTGGTTAGTATAAATTGTTTGAAACATATTATAAAATTTATTGTGTGAATAAATTACGTTTTGAGAGAATTATGCACAAGTTTAAAATCTTTCATTTAGAAATTTGTATTTTCTTCTACAAATACCTTTTTACATTTATGAATTATTAAGAAAACAAATACATAGTTTAAAAATTAATCACTCCATTTTGTATTTTTAAGTCTTTATGAAATTATTTAGATAATTTTACGTTATTGAGAAAGTATTTTTTTTATCTTTTATAACTAAAGGATTAAGACGTAATGAAGCCTAAAATTTATAAATAAAAATTATTTAGAACGATGAAGGAATACAATATACATTGCAACAAAATTTAACAAATAAGCTTCTACAAAATTACGCTGTAAAGAAATAAAAGATTTATAAGTCATTATAAATAATTTTAAAACGTAATGAATTGGACATCTTTTATTTCTTACTTTTTAATGCATAAAAACTCTATTTCTTTAATATTATAATTAATGTATTTCTAAATTTAGGAATAGAGATGAATAAAAAATACTATCAATCAACATAGTTTACATCTATCTTATTCATATTTGCACCTAAGCTAAGAAATGCATTAATTATAAAGGAAATAAAGAGTTTTTATACCTAACAATTGACATTCTGACACTGAAAATAATACCATCTTTCTTTTGCCGCCAAGGTGGCTCAATCGTTAAGACTCTAGCCTTTGGAGCTGCTGGGGTCGGGTTCGAATCCCGGTCAGGCATGGATGTTTGTGACCGTCAATAAATGTTGTTATTTGTCTATGTGTTATTCATTTCTTTGTGACTGTAAAAATTCTTTCTGTGGCTGTCCCACTTGACGAAAGCTTATAAGCGGT
The DNA here is from genome assembly GCA_023701765.1 of Hylyphantes graminicola. Classification (NCBI taxonomy): domain Eukaryota; kingdom Metazoa; phylum Arthropoda; class Arachnida; order Araneae; family Linyphiidae; genus Hylyphantes; species Hylyphantes graminicola. The sequence goes on along the minus strand of CM043114.1, from coordinate 54,549,577 downwards.
TCTCTGAACAAGCACACAAGCTGGAATATACATGTACCATACCATACCATACAATACCATCTTTCCAAAGTGTCACAAATCTAAAAAACAAAACTACCCAAACATCCACTTATTCCTTACACCTTAAATATTTCCGCGCAAGTGACAACCCTTTTCACATTCTCCGCAACTGCGATCTTCAACCTCCACCCCTCAGACAACCACAATGAATTATGCAAATCTCCCGCAGTGTCACGGGTGGAATGGGGATGATGACATGGGAACTCGGTGGGACAAGTTCTGATGGATCGGGTTTGGGTTCGAATCGATGATGGTGACTGATCGATAGTTTGCGACACTGATGACAGACCAAACGAAAAGTCAACTGAAAAACATAGAGATTATCATCATAGAGATATTCAACTTTTTTTTCTCTTTAATTTATCAACTTTCAGATTTCTTTATCATGATTTCCTTTTACAATGTCCAGAATATTGTTTATAACATTTTCACTCCTCAAATAAAATCCTACGAATATGTTCTTTAGATAAACGTATTTATCAAACAATTATATATTTTAAATTATGCTTTGAAAGAAATTTTAAAAAATATTTAACATTTGATGAGAGATGAAGAGAATTTAGTGGAATTCCAGTGGTCCATTCTGACATTTTTATGCACCTTTTTTTTTAAATTTACTGTTGAAAAAAATTAGTTTTTTGCAAGGACCTTCGAAATCACCTTATCTTGCTAACAATTTTTTTATACGATAAAAATTAACCTGCTTTAGTATCGATATTTATGGATAGCTGAGAAGTGTAGTTGATAATAGAAAGTTTAGAATTATAGAAAGTTGTAAATTGAAATTGTGATTTCTGGAAAGATCTGTGCAAGTGTACCTTTAGAGCGAAGATGATATGAAATGCATTAATGAATTACAATAAATCATATATATTTGAGCATATCATGAATTAATACGAAATACGTCGAATCGGATTTCTTTGATTATTTGATGCATAAACTAAAGTTTATACAATTTTCATGCAGCACTTAATGTTTGCATTTATGTAGTTTGTCCTGTGTTGTTGAACAATCCGAATCTCGTACTAAGACAACCACAATAAATTATGCAAATAACTGCGACTGTCACAGGCTTAATGTGGTGATGATGACATGTGAACTCAGTGGTGATGGATCAGGTTCGCGTCTACTCGGTTGTGATGACAGACCTTATCTACAGTTTGGCACAACCATGTCGGAGCGAGAATAGCAAATCAGCTAGAAAATCTATACGACATTTAAGGGTAGGATAATCGCATATTATATATTAAAATGTCTTTCGCTCATTTTTTCTTAATTTAATAACCTGAAGCTTAAACTTACGTAAGGCTGTTTTAAAACGTATTAACTATTCGCACGCGGTGTCTTCTTAAGAAGAAATTCCTTTTTGAAGTTGTAATAATTTGAACTGTGGAAAACTTATTCACACATTTTTGCTTCTTCTATATTTAAACTTTTATAATTTACCAACGCTAAATACTTTAAATTATAGCTCGATGTTTAGGAGCTATATAAATATTAAATTCATGCAATCTTCAACCGGCTCTTGTATGTATAAATTCATGTTCTGTATTGCTGCATGATTCAGTCTCCATTCTAAGACCACTGAATTATGTAAATCGTTGCGAATGTCAAGATATGAAAGCTCGGGTATATAGTGGACAAGTTTTAAAGAATATATTTAGGTGTAATCAATTGTAATAAGAACATAAATAGTTTGGGACATAAAATGACCGACCAATAATGAAAAATAAACTGGAAAAATTAGTTGAAGCTGTATCGAAGAATAAACATATGTAATATGTATATCCGTTTCAAAATGTATACACCACGTGGTTTTATGAAGTAGTATTTTTTTAGCACGAATAGTCAAGCACAAATGCATAATAGACATTGAATTAATGTTTTTGAATTCGTTTTGCTTGGCATATTATATATATTTTCGGGTTAATCCTCATTGTTACTAGTAGTCTGCAGTATCCATAAATATTTTATTTAAAATACATCTGGTCAATAGAAACAATTGCAAAAATGAGACAAATTTTTTATACACGCTTTATGTTTTACTAAAATGTATTAGGAGAAAGGAAAAAGCACATTGAGAAATTATCCATTAGATTTTACTCCTTCCTGCATTTAGCGGTTCTGCTATATTCCAAATTTGTATCTATTAAAATTTTAATGGCTTTAATATAACTAATGCATTTCCATTTCCCATTGAATAATTCATCATTTTATATTCTTTTCTCTCCTAAAATTTTAATAGTTAAAGCAAATATTCATGTTCCTTCCATACAAAGGCATAACATGATTCCAAAAAATATCAATCTTCAAAACAACAAACCATATCCTCTAACTATGACCGAAAACAAAGTCTTCGAGGACGCTTGAGAAAATCTATATATAAAAACCGAGAGACTAGCTCCAGGCCGACAGCACACAAAGCCATTGGATTCGCAACAAAACATGTCAGGCTAAAGAAACACCAGTCTCAGAATACGGAATTGCGTCTTGTTACGGCCTCCTTGCTTTCCTATGCATGGAGCTATGCATTAGTGAGAGGGGAGCTACGGGCCAAAAAATATGTGACATTTTTATGTCGGATGAGTCTTTCTTTTCTGTGGTACCGATGCCTGAGGGTTTAATCTTTTGATGGATTATATTAAATATTTATGCCCACAATGAAATGGTAAATTTAGTTGATTGAATTATAGTTGTGTTGCGATAGCATGAAATGCTTTATCTGATTTTATTATTTATTAAAATGGATGAGGACATTAAAAAAAATCGAGAGTAAAACCCGACTGGTTGTCTCTAAGGATGTCTATTTTGCACTTTTGGAGATTTTTATGTCTATTCTACTTTTGCTACAAAAATTAACAAAAATTTGACAGCGACAGGGCATATTTATACCAATAAAACTGTATTTTTGCTCTCTTTGTCATAGTTTTAGTTCACACTCATACATATGATTGATCTTAGACATATTTGGTAGGTATTAAGATGGACTTCGTTGCAATGACCGTACCACAGACAGATGTCCCGTGTATGTAACCTTTAGATAAAAAGTAGTACTTCTGATAATCGCAACAAACCACCACAAATGCCACGCTTGTTACTGAAAGAATTTTTCAATTCTAATCAATCTGATTTAGTATTATTGCAAATATCAATCCATTTCGATCTCGGTCTCCTCAGGAATAATCGGCCGACCAATTAAGAAACAATTTAATGCAAAATTAAAGACAAAAACTTACGTGTAAAATGCATTAAAATTAACCATTTGACACCTAAACTTACAGCCTTAAACATTAATATAATGATTTTTTAATCAATACTAGCCGACCTCAGTGACTACAATGATTATCGGCCAAACTCTTCAGATCCAATTTATATCTGGCAATGGGGAAATTCCAAATTTTTTAGGGACTTTATGCATAAAATCAGGGCTTGTTCTAGGAAATTTCAGACTATAGGCACCTATTTTTGGGGCCACTTTACGGAAAATCTTGTGTATGATTTCCAATAATGATGGTGTCATATGATCTGTATCAGATTTTCGCTACAACTTTATAGGCTTCCTTATAAACATCGCGTTCGCATCAAAACCATCGCGTTAAGTCCATTTCCCCATAAGTCAAAATTGAGAAAAAAACGAAGTGGAGTATCAGATTTTTTTTACTATACTGATATTTTGGGGATTAACATAATTTAGCATAATAGAAACTGAAATTTATTGGTCCCTAAAATTTGGGAGCCCTAGGCCTGGGCCTAACGGTCCTTATGGAAGAACATGGCTTTGCATAAAATACATTGCATTTACCCGTATCAAAACTTATCAATGCTTTAACTTAACAAAGCACCACCACCACAATGACAAATCGAAAACAATGCTGCCAAAAGACCCACCTCTTCATCAACTCTCCGATCTAATTTGGTATTGTAACAAAAATCAATCCAATCCGACCTCGGTGGCCACAGTGATCATCGGCCGACCAATTCAGAAGCAATCTCGCAGGCAGCGAAGGGGAATGGGCGTAAGCGATGAAATGTTGGATTAATCCGACCTGCACCCAGGCCCCGTTGTTTACCCAGATTGCCAATATTGATCGTGGGAAGAGACCAGAATACAGAACACACTATGTGCGGATATTAAACGTTTGGGATTGTGTGTGTGTATAGGATAATGATGTACTGGCGTGGTCTTTTACTTCGGGGAGAGATTCTTGTTCCGTTATATATGGTGGAGGGACGTGAGAGTCCAGTTGGTAAATCGTTGGTCTTTCAGACCTTCGGATTGGATAGTGATTTCAAACTGCCTTAGTATAAAGCAATTAAGCAGTTTTAAAAACCGGCCCAAAATCTTTGAGTAAACAAAGGTGATTCACTTGAAGTCTGTCACTTTCCAGTGTCCTGACGAAAAGTAAATGTTATTTTTAATTCAGTTTGGTTTGTTAAGGCCTCGTTCTCGGAATCGGAAGGTCCCGCGATCGAGTCCTGATGTCACTGAAGACCCACCGAGTATACGCGGAGTACATGCTAGTTTAATCTGTGGGTCCGGAAGTCTTGTAGGCGGTCATGGTGCAGTTTCCCATTGGTAGGTCCCTGGATCGGTATTTCCCTCCCCTTCAGGGACATATCTAAATTGCGGAAGTGGTATTAGATGGCAGCATCTGTCACTTTTGTGTGTGTTGTGTCAGTCTTACTTGACAAAGGTTTATAAGCAGGTCTCTGACCAAGCACACAAACCTGAATATATAAGTCTACCTACCAACTAATCAGTTTGGTTTCTCTCGGGTGTCAACTTTTTCATTTTGACACGATACACAATGGGGTACTTGACTGAATTTTTTTAATTGGCTTAAAATGTTCTTATGCCAAAAATATTCGAGCCGTATTTTTTCTTTTTTTCAAATACCCCATAAAATGCAAAAAAAAATAATAATTTAAAAATTAGAACGAAAAATCACTCCTGAAAACGCTTTCTGGCTGTCACGTGGTATCTGTGATGTCACTATGAACTATAAACAAACTTTGAAACACCACATTGGAATCGATTTTAGGCAAATTTGAAATATACGCTTCTGTAAAACAGCCCTACATTTTCTCAACGTTTATTATTTCAATAGTAATTAGATTAAATCAAGTTTAATCAGAAAACAAAAAACACCACGCCGGTTTGTTTATAGTTCATTGTGACGTCAGCCAAACCAACGTGTTTGTGTCCACGTGATGATCACGTGAAAAAATGCCTTTTTAAAACGATTTTTTTTAATGATTTAAAGATTTATTTCGCAAAAATAATGTATGCATGTGTTATTTTTTTACTTTCAACTATAATTTAAATAACTTTGGAAGGTATTTTAGCGATGCAGTCAAGTACCCTATTATAATGCTCAGTAAAACAACCCCCGTAGAGCTAAATTATGAAGTCAATTGAACCAAACCAAATAATCCCAATATTAGAGTTCATGTAAATCGTTCTTTTTTAGGCTTACCAATTATTTGTTTATGTTGGATTTAGACTATTTAACCTTATTAGTTTTAACCTGGATACCTTATTAATTTTATATTAAAACTTATAAAAATTTTACCATCTCTCATTTATCATTTAACCTTTTAAATCTAGAATCTATTTTCAGTCGACACAGTGGGGATAAAGCTCTTAGAATTTCCATCTAACAAACTTTTAAAATTATTGGCCTGAAATTTTTCACCCAATAAAAACTGGAAGCAATTTAATAAGCTCATATTGTTTTGAGTGGGTGACTTTTCTAAGGAAAACAAAAACCAGCTATTCCAATTTGCATCTTGTTCATTTTTCTTATAGTTTGTTGTAAGATAAAAAATAAGTTATTTTACTCAAAGTAAATTATTGAAATAAAAATTTAACAAATATTAATAATATATACCTTAAAGATAAAAATTCCTATAATTATTACTCTTTATGTTTATCAGTATTTTGTAATTAATTTTTATTCAGCTTCCGTTTTCGAATACATGACAAACATATTTTTCGAAGTAATTTTACATATTTATATAGTTTCGATAAAAATATAGCAAATAATTTATTCTTCATTAATGATTTATTCAAACATATAAGTATTTTACTTTTAAATAGTTTTGATATCTCGCTATATAAAAAACCACTGTGATTTATTTACTCCGGTTATGGAGTGAACTATGAATATTCACAATGCACAATCACTCCCCAAAAAACTACCTCGATCTTAATTAAGTTTAATCAAAATGTTTCCGCCAAAACCTTCAACCTAATAACCGTCAACCACCTAAACATTAATTACTGGTCTGATTTTCATGAACATCAGACAATCATTAATGACCTCACTCGTTAAATTTGACATAACACTCATTACTTTTTTTGTTGTTGAAGATAAACTTCTAACGGTTGGTCCCGTAAGACTTGCGACACCCCTTTTTCTGAGGCCCCTTACAGCATTCTGTCACGCAGGTTGCGTGATGGAAAGGTTGCCCCGAGGCACCGATTTGAAAAGTGAGAACACCCAGAGATGTCAATTCGGTGGTGCTTCCAGTTGGGTTCTGTTTTTTCGAAAGGTGTTAGCAAACAAGCCAGATGTAAGGGATGGTGGGTCGTGGCAGGTACATATATATTCTAGCTTGTGTGCTTGTTCAGGGTCCTCTTATATGAGCCTTCGTCAATTAATACAGACACAGAAAGAAAGTTTGCTTTCACTGAGAAATTAAAGTACACGCATGGTGAAGCCGGGAATCGAACCCGCACCCGGTACAGTGCTCAGACTGCTAGCGTAATGGTCCAAACCGCTAAGCCATCCGGGCCCCAAACAAGCCAGTTAGTGGTCTCCCTTTGAACCCTCTGAGGGATACAGGAATATCATCTTAAGACAAGAGTAAAATCTTACACTTATATTCTTAATCGAAACATACTTTTAATACGAATATATGCTAAAAAGTATGTTTTCCAATTACAATTTAAAAGAAAAATATGTTTAATAGTTATTAGGGACACGACTTATGCTCTAAAAATACACATTTTTGTGCTATAAATGCAGCAAAAAAGACTATATCACTTATTTGTAGTCAGCAGTTGATTTTAATATGTTTTTTATCTCAAAATGCCTTTAAAATTAACCACTAAAAGAACTTTTAAAAGTTTTAGTTATTTTGTTTTAATAAAAAAGAGATAATATTTTTAAAATTAAAATAAATTAATTTTTGAATTATAAAATCACATAGTGAAAACAGTTTACACTTCTTATTTGCTTATCCCTCAGAGGTTTATCCCAAACTTTGTTTAATCGGATACCCACTTTAACTGGCCTATTTTGTTTATCCTTAATGTGTAGATTTTTTTTTAAACTGACTAGTCCGTTGTCAATCTTCCATTGATCTGAGGTTAATGCAAGAAGAAAAAAAATAGTGAAACTATGTGACAAGTTTCCGATTCTCTCGGTTTAAAAAAAATATGAAAACATGGTGTGGTTTTCAGGTCTGTAACTTGTAATGATTGAATACATTGAGTAAAATGGCGCATTAATTTATTTTTATGTTTATTTGAAAGGCGAATATAATCAATGCATTAATGCGTAATTAAATTGTACATCAAAACGTTAATTTCACTGCACCGGTTTAACCAGATTGTTGATTAACAGACTTGACATCGATGCAATTAAAGTTTGTTAAGAGATAGTCTACTGTATTGCTAGGTCAAGTTCCCAAGCATTTGTTTTTATTTCCTTACATTAATAATTACGCCTAGGAATCCAGTGTCGCTTTGAATTTTCGATTGTATGACTTTTGCAAATATTTTTTCTTTAAAAACATTCAAAATTAAGCTTTATTTTTCATGTTGCTTTAAATATTTATTGCGTCTCAATGAGAATGTTTCACGCTAGGAGTGGTAACAGTTCTTTTGAAATGCAAATACGACCTCGATAGGTTAATAATTGTAGCAGGCAGGGCTCAACGTGTTATACCACCTATCACCAAAACTACTAATGGAATCCTGAGGTGAAAGCAGAAATGATATAACTTAACGTGAAACAAGCCAATTTACGAATGTTTACATCCTTAAGTTGAGAAACGCTCTGAAGTCTAGCCAGTAAGTAATACATAAGACTCTAATGACTGCTCGATTACTGCTTGGGGTAAAACAAATCTGAGGCCCAACCCAATATAACGCTAACGATAATTTAATATCTTATAAATGTAACTTAGTTCCTTTCTAATAAACTTTATCAAGTTGTAAGGGGCCCCTTTAACAGGTTATAGCATACGATCGGGCCTTGACAACAGTTACGATTTCAATTGGGTGGGTCCTTGTTACGATGTCACTGCTTGACCTTTGATCAAGAGAGTAAAAAAATCGTGCATTGTTATACACTCTTTTGTTGTTGTTGAAAATATTATCTGACATATTTTCATCATATATGGTCATGCTCTTTTGAAGCAGTAAAAATATGCCGCTCTATATATTTTGTGTTAAATTTAAGGGTGCAATCACCAATAGAAAAATGAAATAGAAATATTTTTGTGTTATCCCAAGTTATTCAATGAGATACGTACTTCAGACGAATATGTTAGTTAATGTTTATGCATACAAAGCTAAAAAAAAATATAATTGAAAAAACTCTACATGGAAATCGACTGGAAAAGAATCATTTGATAATAAGTTTATTTATAAAACAACTTCCAAAAGGAGAAAAATACTATCTACTGTGGATATTTGATTGTCAAATCTAGATTGTGATAACTAAAATAGTCTTATATCACCATATTTTTAATTATGTTAAATTAGTTTCAAAACTCATTAATGGTTCCGAAGTCAATTAGTGAATGATTGTTAATAAATAAAATCTCATTTATCAAAAAGTAAGCGAAATATTTTTTAATAACGTGAACCCGGAAATATATCGCACTTAATTAATATATTTTTTTAAAATTTTTAACATCAGTTTCATGTAGATAAGATATATTTTAATTATTGATCATCATATTTCACTTTAAAAAAACTTCAAATAAAAGTGTTTAGGAACAAATAGGACAATCACTTGATTAATAATTCTTTTACGCAAGCTTCATTACAAAAAGTCCATCGATTAATTTTTTAAAATGTTTGTGCATACTTGCAAGTATTCGGTGTTTATACGCGATGTGATAAGCTTTTTCAGAACTAGATTAAGTATATTTTACGAGCAAGTGGAATAATTTTACTTAAGGCTAAATAGATAATAGCGTCCTTGCACATAAATTTTTCCCAACCGAATTGCTATTCATCTGACACCGCGTTGTTTCTTTATCATTAAAACAGGTTTCACTACTATTGATTGTCCGCCACAAGGCTTCGGACCCACTTTTGTAATTTTTGTTATATTTTTGCGAAAATCATATGACGATTATGCTTGAACATAACGATCACTAAGCGATTATGATCGAACGTTTCAACGACTCACTGCGGTGGCCTTAGAAAATTACAGGACTTAATGACGATGAAGCTAAGAAAATAACGAAAGGAAGCATCGTGTATTTACAGAGAAATTGTCTTTAAACATGGGTTCTAGCACATCGAATGATTGTTTAACTGTCCTTAATGTGTTAGGAATTTCAAATTTATGGCAAAGCTTTTGCCGATAAATGAATATGAATGAATTGTTTTCACACTCGTAAGAGTTTTCCCAAGTACTTGCTTCTTTTTTTCATTGGAAAAAAAATTAAAACTAGAATACTTACTAAATGGTAATTTTTTTTATATTGCTTTGAAGAGTTATTTCATTTACATAAACATTGTTTCTTGATGTTATTAGTGGCAGAGTTTTCCAGTTGTTGTAGTCTCTAGAAAAATGTTCATGGAATATCTTATTGCTGTTTGAACTACTATGTTAAGGGTCCAATATCAAAACTCGCATTTTTCCAAGCATAACTTAGATATAAGGTTACGGACCGTTCATTGGTGACTTCGTTCAATGGAATTCGACTACGCCTTATATGTTATTTTTACTATGGAAAATGGAACACTTCATACACTATATGGTGATTTAAATTTAATTTTAATAGAACAATATACGGACATGAAAATAATGAACGCTATAATGTATGAAAGGAAACCCAATAATAATTATACATGATTATTAAAAACTCTGCAAACAATTATTGAAAAGTATTTTTATGTTTATGATAAACACGTGATTTTGTATTGAATTATCATAAACATTTTAATAGAAAAATATACGGACAGGAAAATTATGAACGCTATAATGGTGTGCAAGTAAATCCCATTTGAATTATGCATGCTTATTAAAAACTCTGCAAACAACTATTGAAAAGTATTTTTATGTTTATGACAAACACGTGATTTGTATTGAATTATCTGATTACATGTTAGTTGTCTGAGTAAGTCATAGATATAGGTTAGTTCACATGCATTTTTTTTACTGCAGCAAGAAATTGCATAAAATCAAATAAATAATTTTAAAATGTTTTAGAAATAGAATCCTAGTATTCTTTACAGATCATTTTCTTAATTTGTATGCAGCATTAGATGACTTTTTGAATTAAATATGCATGTATCACAGTACTTGCTATTCAAGGGAATGGGAACTTAGCTTTTTATTCATATGTCTAAATGAAATAACTTGGCAATTAAATTATTCCCAATACCATAATTGCGCAGTTATGATGATGACAGCGTTTATTGAAAATATGATCAATCTATAATAGTGCAAGTTTTTTTTAGTTAAGGAACCACATATAAATGAGGACATTTAAATTATTAAAATTTAGGTAGGAATATATCACAGCAAAACAGGATGGGTGTTCTATGTCATAGCGTTAGACATTACCCTGTTAATATTAATAAAACAACTATCTTTTATCAATATAACTAGCATTTTTATTGGTAGCATAGTCAATATGGAAACAAAATATGCAAGCCCATGTAATTCCAAATCGTTTAAATAAAATTTCATCCAATGAAAGATAGTAGATTGATGGATACCACCCACTGAGTTTGCGGACAAGACATTAGCAAACTAAATATTAAATGATCAAAACTGAATGCTCTATACGCGGAATAGCCATCGGCTGAAAAAGGGCTTTTGTCCTATTCTAAAACACTGAGAAAGATTATTTTTTTCTATCTGGGGCATATATTTTATTGACTGCATTTTATTACATAGGTCCAAGAGTCGCATCTTATCCGTCTCCCCGCGTATTTATTACGCCCAATCAGCCGATGCTTTTCTGTTAAGTTTTAAATTGATTTTTAAATCGCGGTTTTATCGGCGGATATCTCTAATCACCCCTATTAGCCTCGTAATGGGCCCTAAAAAGGCCCGTAATTATTTCTGCAATAATCGCTGGCTGGCGATCCTCAACGCGCTTGGAGGTCGGCTCTGTGACAGGGCGGGATATTGCTCGATCATTGCTCGTTGATTCGCAAATTAATAAGCAAAGAAGGATGATTTCGGGGGATCGATCAAACTCGGGCTACCATGTGCCGACTGATAATGTAAAATTGACAAACCTGTATGTGGAGTAAGTTTGAGCGAAAAGGGTTGGAAAATCGAACTAAGCATTTTTCTGGTTTTCATTATTAATATTCCAAATTATGTCTATATCCAATGGCTCATTGTTGATTTAATTAGTACTCCTCGCGTAGGAAGCACACATTATATGTTCTTCAAAGTCCCTACATTGCTTACGATTTCGCTTCAAAAAGTCGCATTGGGTTCTTAAATATGTGTTGGCTTGTCACTTTACTTGAATTGTGTCTATATTTGTTGTCTCATCTTTGATTCGGTACTCAATGCAAAGAGAGTACGAGTTAAATATTCATAAAAGTACCTACACTTGTTTGAGATCTGGTCCTCAAAAGTTGCATTGGGGCGCCTACTATGGTGTCGGCTTGTCAGTAGACTGTGGTTTTAAATTATGACATTCGTCAACAATAGCCTTGTGTAGCTCTAGTGGTGTGACGATAATTGAACTCAACCCAACTCACCTTAGACCCCATCAAGATGAGTTGATCAAACTTATTTTGATGGGACATCCCTTAACTAACTTCCCATGCTAAATTCTAGACATTATTAATACCGAGCAACTTACGCAAAAAATATTTTTGTGGCTGTATCCCATGCATGTCCAGGATTTAGAATTAAATTAATATCACCTTAATCACAAGGCTTGATTACTGGAAGATGTGAGAGAGTGTAATGTCGCAATTTAAGGTGTTGATGAACAATGAAAAATTGTATTTTTTTATGTTATCGATTAAAATTCGACCGAAGGCTTTCTAAGAAATAATGTTTCAGATTTTAACAGATTTATGTCATTCGGAAAAACTCTATTTAGAAATTTCTTTCGAGGATTAAATTCATAATTACTCGTTATTTCATCTGTTAGTTTTTAATTTTACATACTTTTAAGTGGAATAACATTTTTTTAGTTATAAGTAAAAATAACAGTCAAGTAGTAGTTTAGTTTGAGGGTTTTACGTCCACAATATGCAATCCATGCAACTATCTTTTGGAATACATTACGAGCTGAAATTTTGTCAAACAAACTCAAAATGACTAATTGTGGAGTCCATTCAAATCATTTTTATAACCAGAGGGTAATCGCTATATTTTATGTTTAAGCTCAGACTCAATTCCCTGTTACATGCTCAGCCAAATGACAACCTGTATTTACCAAATCGTGAGGGGAGGAGCATTTCCAATGGTTCGGAGTTTCAAAGGTTTCATAAATATGAGTTTTGGCCTTTTAGGATGTTGTGATACTTTGATTAATACCCTACGTTATTGGTCATTAGATATTACTCGATATAAAATCAGTCAAATATTGATTAAATTTATGCAGACCTATTTTTAAGTATGAGTTTATGTGAGTAAGTAAATCAATTTTGCAGTTTTTACATCTTGCCAGGGACCGTCGGATGCTGAGAGTTACCCGACACACCATTTATAAAAATAGATTTTTGTATGTAATTACTAAGCTATCCATCATGGCTAACCTTTTCAAGATCACTGCAAAAAAGGAACATCTTGAAATTGGAATCATATCCTTCGAGAATTAAAAGTATTGAAGTATTGAGTTGTCTTTTTCTGAATAAATGATCCTATTTAGGTACGGTATTTTTGTACCTAAAGACAAAAGGAATTAAATAAAGACATGCCACTTTTACTGTGACACTATATTTTAAGATATTAAATAATTTCTCAATTACTTAAATTTTAACTAATGATTAACAACTTCCAGAATAATATTAAATTCATTCAAAAATTAAAATTTTTTTGGAGGATGTACCTGAAATTTATGCAACTATAAATGCAAAAAAAAAAATTGCATGCCTCATTTTATTTTTATGTTGTAGTGAGAAAATTTAAAAATAAAATACAAATAACTTTTTCATCAGTATAACACACACTATTTTAATAACCACTCTTTTATATTGATGGATATAATTTCAAGATGACAAAGGGACTACTATAAATACAATTTTTATAGTTTCAGCTTCAAGCAATTCAATTCATTGTAAATATACATTACAGCAATATAAAAGAATAAAACAGAAATACCACAAACAATGCACTCAATGCTACATTCAAAATCTATCGCCCAAAAAAGCACTTAAGGTTTGTTTATTGGACTTGCCTCATTTGACCCCCAAGAGAGATGTAGTCGGACTTTCCTAATTAAGCCAGGGGCTGCTGAATTAATGCATGTTTAGTGAGATATATCGAGGGATAGAATAAACGATGTAGGGAATACTGTCCCGCTGTGGTGAAGGGTAGGGCATGTCGAATGTCTGAAATAAATATGTGCGTCTAGTATATGAAATGGACTATTTAGCGGCTTTTCTTATACAGATAATGGTTAAAACTATGTCTGGTGGGGGGGGGGGTATGCATGCTTTAAAGAGTTTTTTTTAAATATCAGTGTTGTAGTAAGAATTGATTTTATTGGATTTCAAGAAGACATCTATTTAAAAGTGATACATAAAAAAAACATGATTTTTTTTTGTGTTGGATAGTGTTGTTATTGTTGTTTATTTTGGGGAGGGCTATAGATTCGTTAAAACGCGAAAAATGTAAATCAGAAAAAGGGTATCACGTAACACGTAATTATCGCGAATTTGAGGGTAATGAAATACTCAATATAATATTTTACAATAATATATAAGTAAAAGTTTTAACCATACTAACTGATTTTGATTTTGGCTTTAGTTAAACTCCAACTTCTGATAGTTAATTCAAACTTATTTTCAGAATTTTACGACGTTTGTAAATAAAAAAAAGTAGAGCAATAAGGAATTGTCTACTACATGGATACTAAAAACGTGTAAATATACCATAAAATAGACTAATAATATTTTAAAACTTATCCCTACACCCAATATTTTGCCCAAATTCTTCCAAACACAATTTCTGGGATGTGTTTAACATTCTGTGTCTCGCTCCATTACCTAGTAACGAGCTGAAATTTCTCGCGAAATTTGTTTTATCGTTATTTACATAACTTCCTATTTGCATTCTGCCGACAAAAAGGACATTGGAGTCTTGTAACTCACTTTAACGCAAATTAAAGCAATAACCTCCCGCACACGACGCCCCATATCAATGACGTAGTTGAACAAACCTGTAAGGTTGAAAATTGGCCAAATTCGTGAAAAGATCATCCTGGATATAGGAATCCGCAAAGAATAATTTTATTCTTTAAATTTTTTTTTTATTTTTTATGTAAAAACAGTATACCGTCGTTCAAATGAAAAAAACAAAACAACGAATGTGCAAATTCTAGGGATTGGTGGTTTTTATGAATGGTGAATTTATCAGTATATCCTGTTTTCCGTCACTGGGGTTTTGTCTTTGACCGACGATATGCATTCGTGAGGCAATATGGTTTATGTATGTTTTATTGAGAATGATCAAGGTAGCAGTAGAAAACCGTTCATCCTAAAAAATGCCCACAATTCTACAAAAAAAAAAAAAATGGTTACATATCAATGTCTTATTAGGAAGTCTTAAGATATTCTCACTGGTCAATATTGAATAGCATTGCTTTATAAATTAAACTTTTGTCTAACTTAATAGCTCAATTACTCTAGTATACCTTTTATCCATTAAATTTCGAAATTTCTTAGTCCTAAGAAAGTTTCTCTATATTTATGCTGTTCATAGTTTTGACCTGAATTTTTTATTCATACTCATTTGTTAATTTCAACACTGATTAAATCTAAACAATTTGTCATTGTAAAACTTAAAAATACGTATTTAATTTAAGAGAATACTTTAAGAAACTGTAGAAATAAGTATATAATACCCGATTGCTAAAGCTAAAGTTTTCGCCACAATTTTGTCAAAGCTCCGTATCTACACAACAGACTTCAGATGGCAGAAACGAAGTCGAGGGTTGTAAATGTGGTTACAGAAGTTGTTTTGGTATTCTGTAAGAAACACAACCAAAATAAAAGCACGAGGAAAGTATAAAGCTAAATATTAAAGGCGGTATAAAATTGCATTGCGGAGTTCATTTCGTTTGTTATGCGCTTTGTTTATAAGTAAACTGGCACAAATGATGGTTGAAGACAAACAAACAATGAAATGGGTCATTTATTGATAAATTTTATATCCATTTGAATTTTATTTTATGTTGATCATAACTGCTAGGTAAAATATGCTGAGAAAGGTTTTGTTTAGACATGTTTGTTTTATATTTACGTATATCAGGTTACAATCTCCTTGTGCTAAATATGTTTTGCACCTACTCTTTGTAATTAAAGTAATTAAAATACTAATTTTATGTTCTGTAATTTCGGCAAATTTAGTGATATTGATATGGTAGAAATTTGGTTGAATTGTTTAAAAACTTAACAAGTAATAAACTCGAAAACTTCAGAGAAGTTGGTTAAAAATTTGCTTGTGACTTTTGTGTCATTTTTTTAAAATTAAATAAACTCGTACACAAAATGTGAAAAAAAAGTTTTTGAAGAATTTTACGTATAGAAATATCTGGCAGCTAAACGAAGAAGATGGCTCATAAACAGTATCCAGTCAAAAAATAGCAATCGTTGTAAAATATTGAATTCTTACTTATACCTATTTTGAACTAAATAAGAAATTTCTTCCGTTTCTAAGATTATTTTATACCGAATGAAATTTGAATGGGCACTGATGCAATTTACCGTTATAGAACAAAAAGCTTAACCTTTTGTTCTTGTGTTTGCTATGCGATATATTTGTGCAATATTTTGGAATTTATTGCGAGAATAGCGGATCCAATTTCTTCAAATGGCCTTTTGTTTCTATTTAAAGTAAATGCATTTGTTTGAGAGATAGATAAAAGAATGTTATTATTATAACTTTGTGGAATATATAAAAGAATAGTTGAAAATGTAAGCATTGAGTTTGGTGTAGATGGCTATAAGTAAAATGCCAAAAACTCGTTTTAACATATTTTAAATGTTGACAAGTTTATACACTTCTGTTATTTTTTCTACATTAAGGATTAGTTCTAAATAGTTATATCAAGTTTTTTGAAAATTAGTAATTTATATAAAAGTGTCATTGAAAACTAAAAAGATTTTGGATGATTTATCTTGATGAATCTTTCAGTAAGTAGAATTAAAACTTTCATTGGATGTAGAAATCAAGTATTGATAACGTTATTATAACTTACTCTTAAAATAGTAAAAACCACAAATATGTTGTGGTCAAGCCTATTTCCGAAAAATATTCTTGCGGTTAATTGATAAGTAAGTTTTTATTGAAAATCAAGGATTGAAAATCAACATGAATATGTAACAAGTTAAGAAAAAACATAATATATAAGAAAAAATATAAAAGTTTAAACCATACTAAGATAAAAGATATATTAATTAAATAAGGTAGCTTGGGGTTATTAACAGACACTTGGTAGTTGAGTGTTAGAAAATTAAGTTTTATTTTCCTAACACTCAACGTTTCAATGCATTAAAATATTTATCTGCAGTTTTTTTTAATAGTCAAGACAGATAAAGGCTAACTGACGTCGAGATGAAATACTTGAAAGGGGTTAAACGATTGTAAGTTAAGATAACCAGTAAGCGAAAACATTGGACTTGTTAATCTGAATTTTTTTTATGGTTTCATATAAGTTTTAACTTTTTTTAACCGTTATTTTTGAAAAATCGGCAATAAAATAAAATTGTAAATTTAAAAATATCACCGAAGAGTTTTTTCTAGAGCAGAAAATAAAGACGATTTAAAAGGTTTTAATAAAAATCATGAATAAAAGTTAAAAGGAGAGGTTTTTAATGCGTGGAGATATCTAATGGTAACCCCACTTGTATGCTAAAAAATAATACACTTTTTCAAATCAGTTTTATATTTCATAATTATAATTTTAAAAAATGCGACCTAATTCCATCCAAACCATTCATTAGCTAGATATGAGGGACATTTAAATTTCGTCTACCAATTATCCCAAAGTGTACCACATTATTATTTTGCCTACAAAAAGTTGTGCCAGAAACTTAATTTTTAAAATAAATTTTACAATTAGAAATAATAAAATTAGCATTTTTTAAAATCAAAATTTAAAAACCAGTATTCACATTACATTAATTTGTAATTTTATTGCTTTTATACTAAAAATGTAAATTATAACAATATGTCTATAAGTTATTTTTAAACACACGATGTGCACACGAATTTAGTAACATTGTTTAAGATAAATATTCACAGAAACAACCTTCGCAAAACAACTCGGGTACCTCCAACAGCGCTATGATCAGGAGCCACCATACCATTACCATATTTAACAAATGTAAGTGTTTCTAGCATAAGAAAAACGTTGTAATACACAGAAATCTTCCACGGTATTCTATAATTTTATTTAAACCCCCAACTGTGATACTAAACCCCCTGAGGATGTGATTTACATTTTTGTTTGGTTTAAGTAAATCCGCCAAAACTAACAGGTGGCTACCAACTATCGTTATGTAGTATTCATTGCTTTATTTATTCTGATAACGTGTAGTTACGAAGTCGATTATTTGCATACTCATTTAACATTTAATGGTTACTTTGCATTTTTTCAGAAAGTTTAGCTTTTTTCCCTCAGTGTTTCTGTTTTTATTGCTTCTTCAAATAACGTGTGGTATTTGAAAATAGAAGATGTTAAAAAAATTATTCATTGGTTGTACCATACTGACGTTTTTTGTTTGTAGGCATTCAAATAAATCATGGTAACTAGCAGTTTATTTTTTTTTTTTGTTTCACAAAACTGTTTGGTGTTTAAATAAGTAATTAATGTTTTATCACGGGATTATATAAGCGAAGAACTTAAAATAAAAATAGTTCATCATTTAAAGGTTTATTTAAGGTAAATATGCACTTGTCACATACGTTTGGTTGTAATTTCAATTGTATGTTACAGGTAGATATAAGGATATTTGATACATCCTTACGGATATTTCATTAAGCAATATAAATTAATAATGTAGTAACAACTGTTTTTTTTTGTATTTTTTACCAGAAATTTCATATATATTTGATATGGTTATAACCTTAGCTTTAGGTGTTTTTAAATATATTTCCCAATTACCAATTATTAATTAAAATTACTTACATTTTTATTATAAGAAACTACATTCACATCAACCGTAGCCAGGAAACCCAATAGCTACAGATGTAACGCTGCTTTCTGATGGAACCAATTTAATTTGTATTTACAATATACTTAGGTAAACTATAAATTTCCACTTGTCTGTTAACACTAAAACAACATAAACTCCAACTGAAAACGTGCCGCCATCGCGAAGTTATTTTGAAATAGTTGTTACTGGAAATGGAATCGTTTCAGTTCAAATGCATTTGATATTGGGACTACTTTGGAATTATAAGCCCCCAATTGACAAAGAGACATGTTTCAATAGATGATTGAAAATTTGGCGACGCAACTGGCTTATGAGACTGAAAAAGCTATGGAATTGACACATATTTGGCATTGCTTCTCGGGACATATTGGCAAAAAAAGGTTCTAAATAGTAACTATAAACTATCATGGCTTTTTAAGTGACGTTTCATTACAAACTGTACATTATTTACACCCTAGTTCGAATTAATATAAGTATTACTGTTGGTCGAATAACTGAGGAGGATTTGCAATATAGATTAAAGGTCAAACCTCCTCACTGGTTACTTTAAAAAAAATCAAACCTTAGCAATATACAAAATAATTTAAATATCATGCGAGTTTCAAACTATTGAAAATATTTGGCTTAAACTTTTGACCTAATGTCATGTACGACTTTTTCAAACGAAGACAGATCCTTGTCTACCAAGGGACGTAAAAACATTTACGACGCCAACATCAGGCCGTAACACATTGTTCTAGGTATCCATAAAACGAACGCCAGTTGCCGAATGGCACTTGATGCTGCTGCCATGATTTCAAAGCAAAGGACTACAGGAAAAGAGTTTGATCGAGTTAGAGCTGCACTTCGATCTTTCGCATGATAATAAAATGACAATTTTCATAAAAGTCTACCCCATAAAAGGACGTGTGTGGAATAGCATTGCACGAGGGGACCCCGTAGTTACCGGGTGTTTCGCCAAGTTTCAATTTTATCGCCAAAATGTTTTGAAGTTTTCTGTAATTCTAAGTTATTGTTGCAATACAAAAAAAAATAGTTAACTTTACTATTTGCATTGAAATTCTCTTTTAGACGAGACGTTTTATTTTAGGACAACACAAATAGTATCAGACAATTTACACGTAGAATTCTGGAGCTTTACGACAAAGATGTTAAGCAGTCACATTTTTTTCAAGTTCTGACAAAAGCGTCGCCAAAGCGAAAGCCCGAATTTCACACATTCCTTTTCACTTCAGTTTATAAAAAAACAGTCATTACGAAAAATAATTATATATACAAGAAATGTACGTACACTACATTAACATTCGACACATATAGGTGAATACGCATTTTATTTTATTTTATAATATCCTTGCTGAATTTAAATTGTGTACAGCACCTCACTTAAACAACAGCATTTTTTAAAGAAGTAATTGATATACTCTGTCTGATGTCTCAGTAAGTCAAGGCTACCGATAAAGGAAATGACACCACCTTAACCCTTTCAGTCAAAGCGATGCCATTTGGCATCATCATGTTTCTGATCATAATTAAAAAAAATAATAGGGCTGACTTATATTGGGATTAATAAAAAAATATTTTCTAATAGCAAAAATTTTGAAGAATCGAATGATGTGCTTTTTGATATCATAAATTAGCTATAGACGATCAGAAAAAAAAATTCTAAAAAGAGGATGCCAAATAGTTATTGGGACTGAAAGGGTTAACAAAGCAGTCGAGCTCAGTTTGAAAGTCTCAAACGGGGAATGCATAGATCACGAATGTCAAATTTAAGGGGTCTAAGGAGTCTTAAAAATGTGCAAAGAAGGAACTACAAAGTATAGTTTGATCTGTCATGTAATTTTTTAACTACTCAATATACAAGTATAATTTTTTTATATGTAATTCTACAAGATTTAATTATTATAAAACAAATTTTAAAATTTATGAAACTTTAGCCAAAACTAAAATAAATGATATTAAACATAAAGCTATTTTAACACATTGTGATTAGGCTTGCGCGGCAAATTTTGAGGGCAAAATTGAAAAAATTACCCAGAAAATGACTTTATATTGTACAAATATGTACAAACTAGGACTTATACCTAAATTCTGAGCTCAATTTTAATTATAAATTATTTAAAAATGAATTCAAAATCAAAATTTGAAAAAATTTATTAATTTTTTTAGAAAAAAAGTTCTTAAAATAATTTCTAATTAAAATTGAGCTGAGAATTTAGGTATAAGTCCTAGTTTGTACATATTTGTACAATATAAAGTCATTTTCTTGGTCATTTTTTCAATTTTGACCTCAAAATTTGCCGCGCAAGCCTAATCACAATGTGTTAAAATAGCTTTATGTTTAACATTATTTTTTTAAGTTTTGGCTAAAGTTTCATAAATTTTAAAATTTGTTTTATAATAAATAAATCTTGTAGAATTACATATAAAAAAATTATACTTGTATATTAAGTAGTTAAAAAATTACATGACAGATCAAACTATACTTTGTAGTTCCTTCTTTGCACATTTTTAAGACTCCTTAGACCCCTTAACATACTTCATATTTACAAGCTTGGCGACTCGCTATATTTATTGTTGAATAACGTGAAATTTGGCGATAAACTCCCTTTAGCCGGGATTATCTTCAGAACGGAGTAAAACGGAAAGGTTACATCTGCTGGTGAAATATGAAGAGGTTTTGTTTTATTTTTAATGCTACCGTCATAAAATTAGGCAACATGATTGCATGTTTTTTTAAAATTCATAAAGAAATGAACTTTATATTGATTAGAACTAACAATAAAGATGAACCGACCAAAGTATAAACTGTACGCTTTCATCGATATTTTTTTAACAAAACCATGGAAATCTACACATATTTCTTCGCAAAATAATATAATTTTGCATCATCCAACTCCACGACCCTCTATAGTATAAAGTAAATCTTAGTGATAGCGACTTGACTGAATGTAATCATGTAATTGAAAGTAATTGTAATAATGTAAATAAGGTAACTGAAATTAATTGTAATCATGTAAATAAGGTAACTGAAATTAATTGTAATCATGTAAATAAGGTAACTGAAATTAATTGTAATCATGTAAATAAGGTAATTGAAATAAATAGAACATTAAAAAAATCTTGAAACGGGAAAAGACAATTCTAATAATATTTTTGAGAAATCAAAACGTATTAAAACGGTAGTTTGTTTCAGATATGCTGCGAATTGTTATTGTAAAAGGCAATTTTTATTTGGTCCATCATAATTTAATCCAATTTTAAAGAATCGAATCAATTAACCATGCACTTATCTACAAAACAACTATCAAAACAAGTTAGGGATAAAATAATATTTTTTTCGATTTCTTTTTATAATTTATGAATGCTACGTTCTGCTTTCAAGTAGTTCTTTATCAGATAAAAAAAAATCATAAATACTGAAAGGATAAATGAAACAAGTAGTGATGCATTTTCTCGTTCTCTGCTGGTTATTAATTCATACTTTTTAGACACAAATAAGAACTTCAAGGGACGGTTGTTAAACGCCGTATTTTATTGCGTCTTCCCTTTCTCGCTCGCTCGTCAAGGAAGCAAAATGGGTTACAGTTACAGGCATTTACATAATTTCCACAGCCACCGCTGGCGGCGCCACACACGATTATACAAGTAGTAAATGTATTATTGAAACAATTAACAAAATAGAGAAATAATGCGAATTGTTACTTTTTCATGGTAAATAAATGCATTAAATGAATGAACAATTGATTAAAAATAAGAAAAAAATAAGCGTATTTAAGCTACAAAGAAATAATTTTTAAAAAAAGTTTGTTTGTTTTTTAATTAGAAAAAATTGTCAAAGACTAGTATTCAAATAACGCTTTTAATAAATAATTAATTTTCGGCGTGTTAACGAGTGATTTTTTTAAAAGTATACTTACGTATTTATCTTTCGGGTAAGTAAACATTGATAAAAATAGATAAAATAAACCATTTCAAATTAACACCTTAATTTATTATTTAATACTTTTCCTCATTTTTTTTTAATTCTGTTGCAAAACTCAACGCATTTTAAATAATAATTACGAAAGTTCAGCGAACTTTTTTTAGACTTGTTTACCACGACATATTCCTAACTAATGTCTTGTTAATCGATACTGGTTTATGAATAACATTAAAATAGTTTACATTTAAAAGAAATTCAATTGATGTATCAAAAAATTAAGTATTATGATTTGTTTAATAGTGGAAATAAGCATAATGTAATTTTTTAAAAATAATTGAGAATATGCCTTAGACATGCATAAACGCATACAAAAGTATTATTATTGCCACATCCATTACCTATCACGATTTTAATATGCAATAAAATGTAAATTTGGGTAAAAACAAAAAAAAAGCGTTTTATAACGAGTTAGCTAATGACGAGAAAAATAACAATATACTATAAAATTAGTTTAAATATGATTTAACTACGATTTTCTGTTGTTAGGACTAATAATAAAAATAAACCATCTCGTATAATCTACGAAATGTTTTTCATTGAAATCCTCTCCGAAAAATCACTTCTTCGGCACTAAGCGCCATCTACCGGCAGTTAATTCAAATCCGCTTTTCCCTTTTCATTTCGAACTAAACAACTCTTGTTAGGAAAGCAAGAAAGGAGAACTCTTCTTTACTTCACGAAAAACTCAAAAAGACCAAATAAAGAAAAAGTTTTCCCACTCACATAAACATTAAATCGGAAAGAAAAGGGAGAAAAAACTTATCCCGAGGAGTTATTTTAAATGAAATAAAGGTGCGTCTCCCTCCATGTAAATGAAAAGAGGATAGGTTTCAAGATTCCTTAGCAAGAATGATACTGTAAATCTTAACGGCCCCAAGTATGCAGCTTATGTAGCTTGACAAAATTGTATCTAACACTCGACATCATTTTGTTTACTGTTGTCGTTATGTCATTTACGAATGGCTACGGGCTTCTGAACAAGGTTAGGTTGAATCGTAGGTTAGGTTGGTTAGGTTGAGGTTAGGTTGAATCGTCGTACTAGAGTTACACAAGGGCTACACAAGGGACGTAAGTCATAATTTAGAACCACAGTCAAGCATCTGAACCAGGAGTGGAGGAGTGGGATTTGTACTAAAATAATTATAATTGAAAACTAGAGATTCTATCGAGTATTAATTTTCTAAATTTAAGTAAAGCTCACTGGAATATGCAATAATATTGGCTGCTAACAAGAATGCAATTTCTTTGTCCTTTTCACGTTCTTCAAATAACTGTATACTCATTGTAAGATTTCTGACTCTCGAACAAATATCTTATGTTATAATCAAACCCAAACCTCCGAATTTTTAATAAAAATATAATATAAAATACATTTTGACTTTTAAATGAACTGACTCCGCATGTGTGACATTCGGGAGACATTATTGGAGTTCGAAACACATTTGTACAAATTCAACTTGGGTACCTTTGAACTACCAACATACAGCACTATAGTTTATGTAGTAGAGAATTACCATATTTATTTAGTACTATAGTTACGTTCAATTACATCACATCCATTACATAACATCTTCGACACATCATAAGTTGCAAGGTTTTCACACCAAATGTGGAGAATATAAAAAAAATCAGCGCGCGGTGAATGTGAATTGGGTGATTGGTATGCGGTTTGTATAGGTACTTGGATGCGGTATCTCGGTACCAATTAGTGCTATGGAAAAGGTTGAAAATTCTGGAAATGGGCGATTGCAAAATGCGAGGCAGGATTACTGTCGGGAATCATCACAAATCGTAATTGTTTGGAAAGAGATGCTTTTCTGTGCCCCTTGGAGATAAAAAGATGCGGCGTGAATTTTGATTCTGGTTTTTATTAGCAGGGTATCGAGGAATCTTAACTGACTTATGTTTGAGCTTTTATGGATGAGTGTTAAAGATGTGCGGTATTTAATGTTTAGTTTCGTAGTTGCATAACCTTACCAACATCGAGCGCTTTCTGAGTTATTTGCATTTTGTTTTCATTAAAAATTTGTTTTTATTTTTTATCATGAGTGTTTCTATTCAACATTACATAATTTAAAATGCATGTATTTTGGTACAAATCTTCTGTCCCATTATTCAATTTATCTGAAAAGTGGCGGACTTTACTTGTCCGGGAGGGATTTTGTGTGTGGTCATTTGAAATAGAAAATTGCTTTCCTGCAGCTACCATATAAAATAAATTAAATCCCTAATTATAACAGACATGTAATTTGGGTTATTTTGGCAATGATACATTAACAAGCAAACATTAACTGATGATACATAACTTGCAACATACATTAAACAAGTATATTAGGTATATCACATTTTTTTTTATAAATATAAAATACACATAAGATTAGATATCATTATAAAATGGTTGCTTTTAATGTGTATCAACGTTCGTAATGATACTTATTAGTATTTTGAAGGTATTTGTACAATGCCATATCATATCTATGACTTTTTATAAGGATTATGCCCTTTTATTTAATATTTCTTACTATTTTAACAAGTAAAACATTTCTTCTAAATTATTAATACTTTCGAAATAAAAAAAAACATATAAAACTTATCACATTTAACCTAACAAATATTTCAATAACTATCCAACACAATTCAACAATTGATACTTATTTATATCAACAACTCTATCCAAGACAATAAATATTTCCCGGTATACGAAACCTCCTCCTCCCCCCACCATTCTACTGGAGAATTTCATTTGGAAACTGTTTTCCCGATTTGCTTTATTATCGACAAGGGGCAGATAAAACTCATCCTCTATCACTTCCTCTACGCCACTGGCCGATTCGGAAACGCCACTGGAACTTGCGGTGGGAAGTAAATTGCTGACTGGAGGACAGGCGAATGAGTGACGCTTGAGGAACGCTCGTGGAATAGGGTTTGTTTGCGGTTAGATAAAAATTTTATTTCGTTTGTTAAATCTTTTGCCTAATGTTGTTTTAGATTGTGGAAGATAAGTTGCGGTTTTTGCTGGAATTTTACTGACTTTTTGTTTGGCGCCATTTCCATCTAGATACCTTGAGAGCAAACGAGCCTGATTGAAAACGGATCACCACACCATAGTGCTTCAGTGTTAATCCAATAGGAATTTTTTTAAGCTGCATCTCTCTGGCTTTATTGAGCTCTAGTGCGACGATAATTCAAACCTAACCTTACCTAACCGGCTGTATTGAGTATTTTTATAAACATTTTTTTAAATGATAAATGTAGATAACTTACAGGTCGCTATGATCCCACTTTTTGAAATTGCTTCGAATACTTTGGGAAAAATTATTTATTGAAAATTCAAAAAAAATATATATCTATATATATTAGTTCCAACCAAAAAAATGGGATTGTCGCGACCTATAAGTCAGCTGCATTTATGATAAACAAAACAGTTTGTAAGATACTCGATCTAGTCAGAGAAATGTGGTTTAGAATATATTTTTCCTCCATTAGATAAACACTTTGGTTCGGAGACAATTGGTCCAGCTGGTTAATTCCAACCATGAGTCAACCAAATCACCCTTCAGTTGACCTTATTTTCGGACAGTGTGTATTAACGGCCATGACAGACTTCAGCTTTCAACAAAAACCATAACCGTAAGTCGTCAAGATGATAAATGAAATCTGCTTCTAGTCCAAGGTCCTGATGCTTAGCGCTTAGCATGCGGAATGTCCCAGGTTCGGGTGCGGGCATCGCCAAAATAGCTGCCGACCTATAAACGGTCCGTGCAGCCAAAAATGTCCGATGAATAATACCCCTTGTAAGGGAGCGCACGTTAAATATCCTTCAAAGTCCTAACGCTGCGTACGATGTCGCCCTTAACGGTTGCGCTGGGTGCCTAGTCAGGTGTTGGCTCGTCACCTGACTGTGGTTCTAAAATACGACGCCCGTCGCCAATAGCCCTCGTGTAGCTCTAGTGCGACGATAATTCAAACCTAACCTAACCTGATGCTTAGTCAGTCTTCGTTAACAGCAAATTAATATGCAAACATCGTTAATTGACAGTAAAAAAATTTAAACTCGATAGAAAGGAATGTTACAAAATAAAAAAAAATCGAGCTACCAAAGATAATAAGATTATTATGACTTCAACTTAGTTCAACCCAATTCCGCTACTTTATTACGAAATTCGCTTCATAAATTCATTGAAAGATTCAATTTACCCGCTTAAATGAGAGGAAGTATTTTGTTCACACGTAAAAAAATATAATTTGTTTTCTGTATTTTGTTGTTTTCCATCTTAGTCCCTGCTTGTAAAAAACTTGTGTCGGTAGGTAATGAAGACTCTAAATGACTGTATATCCTCAGCCAATTCCAATACCAGACTAAGCTCTCCCTACACAATACGAAAGACAAATAATAAACAAACCATAAATAACTAACCATCATCAAATCCAGTCACACACTAGAAAATCATTGCTGCTGCATGTCCTTATGGGTACATCCATTACCCACAAATCATTTGAATCGCTAAATAAAAATCGCTTATATCATCTGGAAGATATTTTGCTACGGTTCTTCTTTGAAAATTTTAGTGAAAGAAGAAGACTGTATGGAAATTTGCTTGTGGTCATGACCCTTTATATATTCAGCGATTCATTTAAGAAAATGGGAATCCTTCTTTAAGAAAAGTATTTCTTTTTAATTCAAAGATGACGGTAAACCAGAAACTGAAGCCAACTCCCCCATTCTTTTAATATTTTTTTCTTGAATGGAAAAATGAACCATGTTGTATGCAATAACTCTAGGACATAGTCTCTCTTTCTGCTAAAGTCAAATGATTTTTTTTGTTGGTGGAATAAACGCGGAGAGATTGGTAAAAAAACACCTGTCTCGAGCGGAAAGTTGAAGTTAGCATCCTCGTATATGGGAGGCAGAGGAACAACAACAAAAAAACGTATTCCATTTATAAGCAAATGAGATCTAAAGGAAAAAGGGTTGTGTGACGATAAGCACTGGGATATATAGATATAGATGGATGGATAGATCCGGCAAAATGGGAGACCTGGCTGAAATTGGGAACGGATGTATATTACTTGCGGTGCTATGTAGGTCTCGTACTTAAAAACTTGTTCATAAAATCAAGTTTGAGTTTTAAAAATTCACCTTGATTTTGGTAATTCAATGAAAAGTGATGTGGTTTATGTATAAATTTTTTGAAGGCAGGTTGTTTTTATTTCTACAATTAAAGTCTTTTACTATGCATGAAGTGCTGCCATATCATAAAATAAAATTTATTAAATATATTGCTTTGAAGAAACAAACTCATCCATTAGATATAAGTAACAACAAAACTGAGAAAATTTATTAAACGAAAATGTTTTTTTTTATATTTTAAAATTATTATAAAAGATTTGTCAGGCATTCTGCACAAAAAATTTTAATGTATAAAACAGATGTCTTCAGAAAATTTTATTAACTTATTAGGTAGATAATTAGGTAGATTTAAGAGAACTTATATATATGAAATAAAAACATCTCTTTGCTTTACAAAAGGAAAGAAATAGGAAACTTAACCTAATTAACTTATTTTTAAAATTCAATTGGGAAGCATTTAATTATAATGTAGCAAATTCTACATCTTAAAGAAAATGTAACAACCAAGGAAATATCAGTCTTTTACCATGGAATTTGACAATAAAAATCTTCTAGTTGATCATTCAATAATTACTACGAATCCGACACTTAAATAAATCTAATATAAGCATAATTACAATTTGTGTGACGTCCCTTTTTTTACAAAGAATAAAACGAACGAGAGGATCTGCAAATTTTCCCTCGCAGGGCCTTATATAAAGCCAACAGCAGCAGAATACATCAAATTCCTGCGAATATTTCTGAATATTTTTTCGACGACGCTCAACGTTTTGCGGTGCAAGTGGAACGAATCGTTAGAATGTATTCTCCACACACATTCTTCCTTTTTAAAAGGATGCGTCTCCTCTAAGGCAGCACTTGCTTTGCATCCCACAATAAATTAATCAGGCTACATTTCACTGCATTGGTTTGAAAAAAGTGCATGAGTCGCATTTTGAAAAAATTTCGTTTTAGTTGAAATATCGTAGAATTCGGTAGCATATCAAATGTTTAATAATAGTAACAGTGTCAATCTTAATGGACCAAGGCGCTCATCCAGCAAAAAATAAAAAATCATGATGAGCCTATCCGAAAAAGTCTTCATTTTACAAGGCACATTAATATTATTATTTTTTGTTTTTGTTAATTGTACCAAGTTGTTCCTTATTTTCAAAAAATTATTTCCGAATTTTTCAAATTGCCTTTATTCGTTTCCGTTTGAAGGGTGCGCATTCATCTCAAACGAAAATGTTTTCAATGCACGGAAATATGTA
This sequence comes from Hylyphantes graminicola, assembly GCA_023701765.1. NCBI lineage: Eukaryota > Metazoa > Arthropoda > Arachnida > Araneae > Linyphiidae > Hylyphantes > Hylyphantes graminicola. The sequence continues at coordinate 54,520,535 of CM043114.1, read as the reverse complement.
GGAAGCATTTATGCCGGTAGAATATCTGTTAGACGAAGGAAGTATTTTTTTGTTGTTGAAAAACTGCCAAATTACTTAAAAAATTGCTAAGAATGAGTGTTTGTTTTTAATTTTAATACTGAATGATGACAAATTGCATTCATGCTATTTTGAAGTGATTAAAAGTAAAAATAATCAATTGAAGATTAGACAATTAATGTTTGATTAACCGATAATCTTTTTAAACAACCAGAATGCGTTGTACATATTTATATTTCACGTAATCGCATTATGGTTTCGAAACAGGCTAAAAAATTCCAAGAAATGAGGGTTTTAATCTGCTTCTCAAAAATTGAATCTCCTTTGACTTTGTGCAAGAATACAAGAAGAGTTGATCACGTGACTTAAGTACTTCCGGAACCATTGAGTGTGATAAAGTGTATTATTATATATTATTTTCATTCTAATTCACTTAATTTCAGCCGAGTCTTGAATACAACTGTGTCAAAGTAACGCAAGGATTTAAAGAAATGTATTTACTTTACAAATTAAAATTTTTTTCCCCTTAGCCCCCTTCAGCTGCATAGGAATGGATATTAAAATAAAATTACATCGTCTCGGCGCTTGGGGAAACGCAGATTGCACGCCCGAAATTTTGATGAAAAGTGCAAGTTTTTGTCAGTGCGTGGATAAAAATATATTGACACAAGAAAATTAAATTTAAAAGACTGGAGGGTCTCTGTTTGTTAGACGTAAATGGGGTACTTTTTCGTTGATCCGCATCGTTTATATTTTGGCAAACAATACGCTTTTTTGCACGGATGATACTCTATAAGATTTTATCATTTTCCACCAAGTTGAGGGAGGGGGGGGGGGATATAAAATCATGATCTTTTAAAAATAGTCTTGAAAGCGACGGTAAAGGAATTTTTTGAAATTTGCATAGATGCGTTGTACGAAACTTACTAATTGGAAAAGTTTTAGAGATTTGGGAATTGAAGACATGTCAGCCACTAAAATCCCAATTTAGAAATATTTTACGTTGCGTTTCTTAACTCTCACGAATTAAAGTTCTTTTCGTAGATTTATGCAAGACCTTTTAAATCTATCTATTAATATAGCTATGAAGCTATTATAATTTTATAAAACTTAGCCCAACCCTCCAATCTTCAGATCCACTTAAATTTGCCTACAACATGCCTTATACAGAACGCCTAAAGCAAACAGAAGCACAAACCGATTTGACAAATTCATACGAATGGCTAAAGGCAGGATCCAGTCCTTATGACCTTACTTACGGAATACCTTTTAAATGCTCAATAAATTGCATAGTTTATTCCTATCATTTCTGATGGTCTTTTAACTCTGCAATTTTTATGATTTAAAATACGAAACCGTGAACGAAATATATGATCATATTTTAATGTCTGTTAAAAAAATGCGATAGTAATTATGGTCAGAATTATGCAAATTATGACATCTTGATGATAATATCGATCAATGAACAATTAATTAATTTTTTTCTCTGATCACATATAAATTAAATAGCTAATTAGTGCGATTACGCCGGGATCAATCAATTTTTGAATTTGTGGCCTATTTTCATCGCTTCCTGTGTTATTTAATTGTTCCATTTTAGCTTTGTAGAACCAAAACTCATTAAATTTATGATAAGTTCTGAACTATTTCCCATGATTTTGTCCAGTAGTTAGCATATTATTTTTCAACTTTAACTTCAACTTTAACAATCAAAATAATATTTAGAATTTTTTAGTTTTATAATCACAAGAAACACAAATGCACTCTTAAATTACTATTTTATTAATATTACTTAACATATCAAAGAGTTAAACATATTTGTGCATACTACAACAAGGAGTTGTATGAATATCTATTTCAGAAAATGTCATTAGAATAGAAACTTTGAAGCCTATTAAAAATAAATACACTTTACAGCGTATATGCTGCTTTCACATAACTCATTAATCGTCAAATCACGTGCGGGAGTCATATTTCTGATTCAAAATACATATTTGGGCAGTCATAACGGCCCTTTAATTCGATCTATCCGGTAAAAAATAGCCCAGGAGATTTCCAGTTCTCCCAAAGACACACCCGAAAACTCGTCCTAGTGTGAAAAACCGAAAAATTAATGGTAAATCAGCAACCGCAATTGGATTTGTTTAGTACAAAAAGAACCAAAAGCCAATACTTTATCCCTAGAAAACTCATCAAAAAGTTTACCTCAAGAAAAGAAACGACCACAAATAACCTCGTATTGTGTCGTAGTACATTCAGATATTAGATATTGTTTGTGTTTGTCACAAATGTAAAAACCTTCTGTTGTGTTATTAACTACGTTTTGATAGCACGTGCCATAACTTTAGCAATGGAAAACTTATCGAAACATTTACAGAATCCACGGAATGACTTCGTATAAGTTTTAGTATAGACAGATACTGGATAAGGGCTGGGAAGCCCAGTCGTTAGGCACTCGCCAAGCGTGCGAAAGGTCCCAGGTTCGGGTCTTTGTATCGCCAAAATAACTGCCGACCCATAAAACGGCCCGTGAGGCCAAAAATGTCTGACGAATAATAACCCGTGTAAGGGAGTGCACGCTAAGTATCCTTCTAAGTCCTAACTCTGCGTACGATGCCACCCTTCATGGTTGCGTTGGGTGCGTATTCAGGTGTCGGCTCGTCACTTGTCTGTGGATATAAAGTACGACGCCAGTCACCAATAGCCCTCGTGCAGTTCTAGTGAAACTATAATTCAAACCCAACCTAACCAGATACTGGATATTGTTTGTGTTTGAGACATGCTTTTTAAAACCAAAACTAATATTTTTGTGTCATTAACTGAGTTTTGATAGCATGTCGTATGGGTCTTTTCGGATTAAAAAAACTGCGGTATCGAAGAGGGCGCCCTCTCTCTAATGCCCTTCCTAAATGCCGAGCGATTATCCTGAAAATGAAGAGCCCCACGCTCGACCTACCATGTGTGAAAAAGGTGGGTGGTAAATTACTTTTCTTTTGTTGGCAATACGGGGAGGATTTGGATAGGGACCAACCTCAGAGCTACAGAGACGTATCTACATCTAAAAGAACTTTACACGAGAGGGGGGCCCAGATGACTGAGTGGTTAGCATCGCAGGCCAGCAGTCTGCTCGCTGTAAAGGATGCGGGTTCAATTCCTGCCTTCGCCCTGGTTGTACTTACTTTCTCTGTCACAGTAAAAACTCTTTCTGTGTCTGTCTTACTTGACGAAGGCTTATAAGCGGGTTTCGGATCAAGCACACAAGTCGGAATATATATGTACCTACCCTACCCTATCCTACATGAGAGAAAGTTAACTGCACGGGAACTAATAAGTATTGAATCTGATATTTGTGATTCAAATATATACAATTGAACTTAAACATGAAGATGCTACAACTTTACAGGACAGGCATAGAATAGCTTAAGTTCTTGTCTAGTGTGCGAGGCCTTTTTTTTTGTCTGAGTTTTAATAGCTTTACACGAGAGAAAAAAAAATATATCAAAGTGCTTGTCTATGAAAATCTTGTATCTTTTGTTCAAATGTTAAGTATTATATCTAGGATATAAAACTTAACATGAAAGCCAACACATTACTTGTGTCTGCAAATCTGGTACTTGTACTTCATATCTAACTAAGTATATCTTGGTATAAGTAAATATGTAAGATCTCGGACCACATTTACATTATAACAAAACAAGAAAAATTTCTTCAAATCTGGTTGTCAGCAAAAATTTATTAACTGCAATCAGCCTGCATAGCATTATGTCTAATCTTGAATGAAATAACACCTTATTATAAAATTATTTTGCAGACAAAACCTCAACCTATAGACAGTTTAAGAGAACGATTTATAATTGGCTAGTTGGGTCAAACATTTCAACAACAAAAAATATTTTTTCTTCTTCTTTTCCAGCAATAGCATACTACAAATGATCTTATAGAATTGTCGGTGAAAATCTAGTGACTTTTTATTCACTCTGAAAATAGGTAGTACCGAAATACATTATAATTCTTACATTATTTAATATTTCTTCTCACAGTAAAGATATACAATTGTTCTGAAACGTACAATTAAGCTAAACGCCAGATACCAAATTGAGACTGGTCAGATGCACTAAAATACCAGATTCGCTTTAACAAACAACGAATTCAAATACATATTATCAGACCCCTGTGAAAAATAGACCTTTTTCTTCAAGATTCTAACAGAAACGTTTAACCTTACAACCAAACCATGCTTTAGAGGCCCGATCCTCCAACCATTTCAGCAAATACGAAAAATAAAAATCGTCACATACACCCCTCTTCCTCTGCTAACAGATATTCAGGACTCATACCTGCAGCAATTAATTCCATTAAAACCCTTGAATAATTAAATTCTCGACTCGCGGGTGCTGTTATGAATACGTTATCCTTTTGCCGTTTCTTGAATTATGCGCTTTATAAATACCATTAGGTAAAGTAGAGCGGACTATTAATTCCGTCCGACGGTTTATGTGGTCCGGGGGATATTAATCTCCGGGATTGTTGGGATGCATGAATGGGCCGGAGGATTTCTTTGGATATCGGTAATACATTGTACTGTGCGTAGGAGCTTTAAGAATAAAAGTGGCTTTTCTGCTATGTTAACTCAATGGAAGAAGCGTCACTTTAACGAGTAGAGTCCGATATTCTATTTTAAAATGGTGTATTGTAAAATGGATGCAATACTGAAGGTATTACTTTCTGAAGAAAAGTTAAGGTCAATTATTTTTTTATAGGTTTAAGATTTTTAAACAAAAAAGATTTTTAAAATAGAAACTAAATTTTAAGTAACCTGTATCAAAAATATTTAGAGAATTACGTAAAAAATAAAAATAATTTAAGTTGGAAATTGAACTGTTCAGAATTTATATTTATTGCAGCATCATTTCATTTCATAAGCACATTGAAAAAATATCAGCTTTAGCCAAAAAATTTAGATACTAAGTTTAGCATGATTTTGTTAATAATTCAATTTTTATACTGTTTCAATTTTTCGGTTATTATTGATTGCTTTTGAAATTATTAAAATATATAATGGCATGACTCCAGTTGCTGATGCAATTTATAAAAAAGGGTATAAAAAATTAAATATGGAACTGAGTACCATAAACCTGTAGCAGGAAATTAAATCATTATCTTATTTATAAAATGTGTATAAATATAGCCTTTGTAAATTATAGTGTTCTTTCTATACATTCGAAAAATTACGTATTTGATAAAGTATTGTCAATTTATTTTAACGAAAATAAAGGTCACGATTATTTTTATAACTAAATTATTTGCATGCATCAAAAATAATACAAGGGCGTCAAGAGGTCAAAGTGACCTCTGAAAAAGAAATGTATATCTAAATAAATAATTGCATAACAAGTACTTCTTTGATTGTTTTATATCTTGTCTGTTAGTGCATTTTTAATAGCAAATGACTATATTTTTAATGCATAATTATGCGAATTTGATAATAGTAACCTGAGTCATAGTTAAAAATAAAAGTCGCTATTTTGTATAACACCATAAGGCGTCGGCAGATTTCCTTTACAAAGCATGTTTTTGATCACAGTGAGGACTATGCAAATATATGTATGGTAAACGAATGCTGTTATTCTCATGTATATCTCCACCATCTTACAATTATCTTTTTCATCAAGCATATAAAGCTTCATTATCGTTATATGTAAATATAAAAGTGCCTGATACCAACTACGATCATTCATTCATTAAAAAACAAAAAAACGGAAAATTAAATAAGCATTGAATGGTATCAGATAAATATTATCTTTGTTAAATATCTTCAAATAGGCTATAAATAAATAATATAAAACAAATACAAATTTCAAACGCTCTTCCAATTGAAAATTCGACCCCCATTTTCCCTATGTACAAAGCTTCCAAATTAAGAAGTCGTTGAAATCGTGACACTCGCGTTGCCATTCTTATCAACAAAACTTATCGGAAAATAGAAGGAATCAACTTAAGCTTCGTGCAACAAAGAGTGAAAATTGCCCGAAATTAGAGAATCATGCATCAGGCAATTGGTTATTTGGTCTTCCATTGCTTCTGGGTCATGCCGCTACACCAAGAGGCCCCTGGATTGGGAATCTGATAATGGAACACAGTTTGTTTCAATGAAATCTGAGGCGGACGTGGGTTAATGTGGAATTGATGGATCACTTCGGCATTTTTGATGGATTCGCGCTGGGTTACATTTTGCGAACAACTATCGAACTAAGTGTAAAACTGGGTAAACATGTATATCCGATACCATGAGGCTAACACGTTTAGAAGCGTGATGCTAACAAAATAAAAAAAAGTATATTAAGGATGACTATCATGTTAAATAGTTAAAATGATTCTTCGAGATTACCTGTTATTTTATTATTATGGCATCGCTTTGTAAAATGTGTTAAATAAAATTCATAACAAAAAAAAACAAGAATATATTATTCAAAAGGAGTCATAACGTCATGGTATATTTTCGTTTCTCACTCCATAATATCTGTAAAAAATTGAAATCAACTTATAAATTTAACTAGGCAACCAAGCAGATGAATACAGTTTTAAACTATTGAAGCTCAAGCTTAAGTTTCTAAAGCTATGGGAATCTTGCAATTTGATTAGATTTAGATTATTAAATATATAATATTGCTGTTTTCCATGAAATATTATTATCGGTAAGCCTAAGTATATCCTTAGAAATATAAAGTAGTTCCTCTTAAAATTAGTTTCTTAACAAAAAATCACGTAAAAACTTACTAATTGTGACCATCCATCAATTTGAAATTAGTAGAAGAACCTATAACTTTTTATTCCAGCCCATACACGATCTTATAAATGACGCCCTTAGGGTTCAGTAGAGGTTGCACGCGACAGTATTCATAATAAACCACAGGATTCTCAAGGCCACACATAGAAAATGCAATTTTAGGTTAAGAGAAATAAAATATGATCTGGAAACTGGTTTTGGACGGAATATATCTCAAGAGTTACTTATAATTTTTTATCAGAGTATCACTTTGAATAAGTCTGATTCAATTTTCTACAAAGAAATTATTTTAAAACAAAAAGTTGAAAAGATGTTTCAAAATTTGTCGTTAAAATATTTTTTAATACGGTTATTTGCAAAATATATTTTGTCGTGTACATGAATTGCCATAAAAGTTCATTAACAAATTGTTTCTATATAAATTTTTCAATTAATAGTACATAATTCAATTATATATTATGTAATAATGTAACAATGTATTGAATTAGGTATTTATAATACATAATCCAATACAATAATAATAATAATTCAAAATACATGCTCAAAGGTTGATTTTGAAATCTACATAAATCATTAATTTCATTTTAATAATATAAATTTCAAACACTTTTCAATATTATCCATACAGATTAATCCTTTTCAGTTCTAAATAAAATATACTTCATACAAATCTGTTTTTTTTTCTTCAAACTTTCGGATTTTTCTAAAGCAACAAAAACCCAACCCTGCGCAAACATTATTACAGAATTTTATTTCAGAAACTTCAGTAACAAAAAAAACAAAGCCTACAAGGAAGAGAGCAAATAAGCATTGTCTTTGGAGACTTGCAGCAGAGTTCATCGGGGACTTACACAAAATAATGCATGACTTCTCTGGAGAAAAAAAGAAGTCCCAAGATAGGCCGGATCATGGAAAGTTTTGGAGTTGCATAAAGAAGTTCGTACCTCGAGAGAAGTCTTTGTTGAGGGCTAAAGCCGATTTGCAAAGCCAGGCTATTCGTCCATAAAAAGGATAATTCACTGTTCAAGGATTTCGAGAAATCGGTGACAAAGACGTCATAATATTTTTTTTTATTTTTGTCAATATATAAAGTAGTATGAGCTAGTCAAAATAATATTTTTGCTTCATATAATAACCGTTTAGATATTATATAATGCATTATTTGGAATCAAACGCCTATCGATGTAAACAAAGTACAAGATCATTTTATCACTTTAGATTTCTATCACTTTAAAGCCAATTAAAATTAACTAAATAACAACCTTGATAACTCGCTGCGTAGAGATTTTTTAACTTTGATACAATGACGCCATTTTGGGGCGGTCATTTTTTTTTAACAATGAGCAAACAGTTATGAACTTTTATGTTTAATACACAATATTGTGGCGCCTTAAAAGATGAGTTGCAATAGCTGTGTAGCTGCATGATTCAAAGTGACTGAATACATGCTTACTATTGTTCGTGAAAATAATTACCCACTTACTTTAAATAAGTAAAATGTATTGAAACACTGAAGCCAGTTTGAGTTTATATAAATTTTTAAAAACTTTTTAGCGTAATTTAGGGTCATCAAATTGAAAATGGCATTTAAACTGGTCTTCATTCTACACTGTAAAAATGTTGGCGCATGATTGCACCAGAATCCTGGAACATTCCAGCTGTCACCACTATTTGGAGCGTGAATGCACCAATTTTGTGGTGAAATTATAGCTTTGATGCACCACAACAGCACTGTAAAAAAATTCAGGAACGTTAATGGGAAATAATGGGCAGCTGAGCTGCCCAATTTTTACCAGTAATGTTCCTGGAATATATCAGTAACCTTCCTAAAAAATATGGAAACAATCCCACTTAGAGCCAGTAACTTCTCTGGAAAATACCTGGAACCTTTGAGGAAACTGAGCGTTCACCCAACGGAACTTCGAGCGACATCGTACGCTGACGCCGTTGGGATTTTGGACTTCACATATGTAACGAGCACGTCTGTCCCCGTGTACTCGGACCCATCCGTCACGAATTGGATTTTCCACTCTCTCCCAGTCAGATATCCGATTTATAGGATGACTGGCAGTAGGTGGGATTCGAACCCCCGCACTCTTGAGAAGGCTGAATCCTGAGGCGGATGCCTTTACCGCTCGGCCATACGGACGGGCCTTTCATGAACTTCGCTATAACAACAACGTTACTGATTTTGAGCAAGGCACCGCGAGCAATGGCGGCGGTTCATAGCAAATGTTGCCAGATTTGAAAGGGGAAAACCTGAAAATCCCAGGAACTTATCACGAAGCGATGGATACTTGAAAAAGCCAGGAAAGTTCCTGGTATATATACGGAAAGTTAAGGAAATTTTTTTACAGTGAGTGGTGAATCAACACTCCAAATAGTGGTGGGAGCTAGAAAGTACCAGAATTCCGGTGCAATCATGTGCCAAAATTTTTAATAGTGTACATACTAACTTATTTTTCTAATTTTAATGTAAAATCTTTAAAAATCAATCAGTTTGTGAAATGAAAAATACGCCTTTCCAAAATAATACAATTCACACTGTAAAAAAATTCAGGAACGTTACTGGGAAATAATGGGCAGCTGAGCTGCCCAATTTTTACCAGTAATGTTCCTGGAATATACCAGTAATGTTCCTGGAATATACCAGTAATGTTCCTGGAATATACCAGTAATGTTCCTGGAATATACCAGTAATGTTCCTGGAATATACCACAGTAACCTTCCCCAAAAATATAGAAACAATTCCACTTAAAGCCAGTAACTTCTCTGGAAAATACCAGGAACCTTCTTAAAAAATACCTGAAACCGTTCTGGAAACAACTGAGTGGTCACCCAACGGAACTTCGAGCGACATCGTACGCTGAGACATCGGGACTTTGGACTCCACAGATTTAACAAGCAAGTCTGTCCCCGTGTACTCTACGTGTACTCGGGCCCATCCGTCACGAATTGTATTTTCTACTCTTTCCCAATACAGATATCTGATTTATAGAATGACTGGCAGTAGGTGGGATTCGAACCCCCGAACTCTTGAAAAGGCTGAATCCTGAGGCGGATGCCTTAACCACGCGGCCACATGATAATGAACTTCGCTATACCAACAACATTACAAAACCACTGATTTTGAGCTAGGCGCCCCGCGAGCAATGGCGGCGGTTCATAGCAAACGTCGCCAGATTTGAAAGGGAAAACCTGAAAATCCCAGGAACTTATCACGAAGCGATGGATACTTGAAAAAGCCAGGAAAGTTCCTGGTATATATACGGAAAGTCAAGGAAATTTTTTACAGTGCAAAGCTTACGAATACTTTATTTTGTAAAATTTATTTTTACAATTCTATTTGCTTAAATATTTCCCTATACACTGCGATCCAAAAGTTTAGACAATGACGTTTTTTAGCTGTAAAATTTATAATTGGGATAGTAGAATTTCAAAACCTCCCTATATATATTAAAAAAGTATTTTGAAATGCTATAATTGAAACATAATAGCTTGATTTGCTATAACAAATTTTTTTTTCATAAAATAAAATTTTGTATGGTCCCAAAAGTTTAGACACAAATACGATATTATGCTAATTTAAAGTACATAATGACCTAATTTCGCATTTTTATTGATGAATCATATATTTTTTAGATGATAAATTAAAGAAAAACGATATCCGGAGAACTTAACAAATTTAATAACGATATTAGTAAAATTTTACACCAAAAACACAATAAAGTCACTTTAAATCTTTATTCAAATCATATTTGCTTCAAATTTACAATTTAACATATCTAAATACGTACTGAATGAATACCAGCCCATCACCTTAAAGTTTTGCCACGAATTCGTAGACTTATAGACGTTCATTGATCGATTTTCTGATGAAAAGTGCAGTATTTCCCATATAAAATCACAAAATAGCAACAGATTATTCTTTTTTGCACTTTAGTACAATGCAGAGATAGGCACCTCTTCAAAAACGCCAAAAAAATTCGGTTATTCCAAAGTAAATTCACTCTACACCATTACAAACTACCACCTTGATGCTAGAGTTTTTGGGGGGAAAAACCGATGTTTTCAAAAGCATATTTTTCAATATTCGGTTAAATCGAACGTGTTTAAATAGCATTAAAGAGACCGGTTAATTTGTAACCGGTTCAAAGAAACCGGTTTTTCTCAAGGAACTTCAAATTTTAGTATGAAGAAGGAACTTTCGTAATTGTGTGGAGTGAACTTGCGTTAAAATTGCCTACTTTATTTGCCGTTTTTGAAGAGTTGACTATCTCTGCATTGTACTAAAGTGCAAAATAGAATGATATGTCACTATTTTGTGATTTTATATGGGAAAGATTGCACTTTTCATCAAGAAAATTGGTCAATGCATGTCTCTAAATCCCCGAATTCGTTTCAAAACTTTAAAGTGATGGACTGGTATTCATTCGGTTCGTATGTAGAGATGTTAAATTGTACATTTGAAGCAAATAGGATTTGAATAAAGATTTAATATGGCTTAATTGTCTGTTTGGTGTAAAATTGAACCAATATCGTTATAAAATCTGCTTAGTTCACCGGGTATCTTTTTTTTTAAAATTCATCACATAAAAAATATATAATTTAACCATAAAAATGCGAAATTAGGCAATTATGTACTTTAAATTAGCATAATCTCGTATTTGTGTCTAAACTTTTGGGACCATACAAAATTTTATTTTATGAAACAAAAAATTGTTGTAGCAAATCAAGCAATTATGTTTCAGTTATAGCATTTCAAAATACGTATTTAATATATATAGGGATGTTTTGAAATTCTAATATCACAAATCTAAATTTTACAGCTAAAAAACGTCATTGTCTAAACTTTTGGATCGCAGTGTACAATATCCTAATTACAATTATTTAAGTTTTTTTTTAAAGTTAAACATTTCAATATTATTTTTAATAATTTAATTACAATTTACAACAATTGCTAAAATCTATTACCAGATACCACAAATAACCATGAGTCTGTTCAGATGAGCAGAATTGTAAATTATTATCCGCAGAATATTTTCAGAAGTGCTGCAAATTATAAACGGCAGGAAAACTCAATTAACTATTCGTAAATCAAACTGAGATGATTATCTTGCACAAGCCCTTTCATGCTCGGTGATTATCCTACCCAAAAATTCGTCCTCAATCACACTCTTAATGAATATCTGGCAAAAATTCATTACAGAAATTTTCGTATGCCATTAGGCGCGCTTACAATGGCGAAACGCGCTTCCAAACCAAACCAACGTCCATCATCAATAATTCACCTCTCGCTCCCCCCAAAAGTTAATAAATATCCATTAAATAATGGAAACAAACAATTCCTTTTCACTGAAAAAAATTGAAACCCCCATACATATTTTAAAAGACATCTACCGTAATATCCCATCGCGGATATTAACTTCCCAGGTCTAACACCAAAGAGGCCCAGCCCCAACAAGGCAAAGATACTTTTAGAAGGGGAAAAAAAGAGGCAATAATAACACGTGCCGAGATTTTGTATCTCGAGTCTGACAAATAGCGGAAGAAGTGGTCATACCTGGCTGACCAGCCCACGCGATTGGTCATTAGGTCCACGTTTAGCGACACTTTGGGCCGTTGGACACTTGGCTGGCCATCCGTGGCCTTGCGCAAGTACAAAATCACTTATACCGAAAAGGAATTGGGGGGTTTGCCGCGCTCTGCTCCGGTGGAGACGCGTTTTTGGGGAGAAGATCTGGAATTATAGGGCGATGGATGGAAGATGCGCAAGAATTTATACAAGGTTCTTTTGAATGTGTTATTTAGTTTGTTTGAATTGCCGTCTCTTTAGAGGTATGCATTTATTGATACGTTGGAAAAGGGCCCTGTTATTTGAAACGGTGATTAAGGGTCGAAAAGTCTCCAAGACGTCTTTCGTACTAGTGAGGATATTATTGGCATAATAAAATATTGTTGTCGTTTCGTAGGCTGGAATGCAAGAAGGTTGCAGTGGCATCCGTTGGCGCAAGGCTTTTGAGTACCCATGAGAGGGTGGATGTACTCCGAGAGGGCGCCACCTCCTCAATTTAGGCATGTCGCTGGAGGGGAGGGGCATCTTCTCCAGACAACCTGCACCCATGGTAAACAGAGAAATGACAGACCACAGTACTTTCGGACCCATAGATTTAACGAGCACGTTCACTGCATAATAAAATTCATAAATTTATTTAGATATAAGTTAATGGTTTTACTTTCAATTACTTAATAATAAAATATTAAGTAATGAAAGTATAGCAATGTGGTTGAAAATCCGAAATGAATTAGTTGTGTTTTCTACACGTTTTAGAGTATGCTGATTCTGTAAAAAGTGGTTTTTAAACATTAGTGTGTCTTTCAAACTGCCTATCAGTCTGTCTGTCATTCTATCAGTCTTAAATCATTCTACAACTTGAGGTAAAAGAGCTATACACCTCAAATTTGGTATACGAGCTCCTTGTACTGTAGTGTTACGCACAAATTCGGTATACGAGTCCCAGTATTTGTCGGACGCCATAATGAGGTTTCATGTCATAATTCCTATAATAGTTCTAGTCGTGTCATTAAACTGTTTTATATTCAAAAAGTGTTGCTGGTTTTAGTTTGAATTATCGTCGCACTAGAGCTACACGAGGGCTACGGGCATCGCATTTTAGAACCACAGTCAAGTGACGAGCCTACACTTGAGTAGACACCCAATGCAGCCGTTAAGGACAACATCGCACGCATTGTTAGGACTTTGGAGGCTATTTAACGTGCACGCTACTTGCACACTATTATTTGTTGGACATTTTTGGCTACACAGGCCGTTCATAGGTCGGAAATTATTTCGGCGATGCCTGGACCCGAAAGGTGTTGCTAGAAAATGAAAACTTTTTTTTTTACAAATCCATAACAGAATTCTAGCAAATAAAACATATATTATGAAAGGTAATTGAAAGTTGTAGGGTGTTTCACGCCCTTAATTTTAATATGGTATAAATAAATTTTTCTTTAATTTAATAGAGTAATAAATAACCTTGCTTTTTAAATGATTAGTTATATTTCCAATGATTAATAAAATAAACTGAAAGACTTGAACTTTATGTACAATAAAGGGTGTTCACAGTTGTCACTGTTATTCTGTCCGTGACCTCTTTCAGAAACAACAACAAAACAACTACAACATACAGGCAACTGTCCCATTTTCACAATTTATACAAAATATTTTCTTTTCATTTCGTTTAAGAAGATATTGAGATGGAAAATTTGATATTATGATAACCTTTTTTTATTACAAGTGTGTGGACGTAATAATTCAACAGAGAATGATTTACGAGAGACAAAAAAGAACAAACAGGAATACTTTTGATTTTAACGACTTTTGTTTTTGGGAGTTTTAGTGAAGTATTAAAAAGATATAATTAATAACCAATATCAATTAACAAAATGAATTAATTAGCAACATATTTCAAAATGTTGTATAAAAAAACTTATTTTTATCAAGTAACTGAACACAGACGCACAGTTGTAGAAGTGTACCTAAAGTAGAAAAAGAAATTATGGAATAAGGACTATTCATGTTAAGTGTTCATACAAGTATTTTCCTCACTGTTGAAAAATCCCCAAAATATTTTTTGTAAAGTTTTTTTTTTACTGTTAGTTTTTCCATTTCTATTAATTTATAATATCTAAAAATCCATACACAGTTTTACAAAAAATTTCTAGAGCAACGTCATTTAGAAATATATAAAATTTGTTGGTGGAGTTAAGTATGAAATAAATGCAAATAAAGGATAAATTTTGGATAATTTCAGACACTAAGTATTCAAATATAAATTTCTTTGCTTATATTTTTAGTTGTTATGAAGTTACAAATTTTTAATTGTTTTAACTAGGAAGTTTTAGATTTTCCATTTTTTTACTATGTCCCTCACAGAACGTTAATTTGATTTGGTTTTAATCTCATAAATAGATTTTCAAGTCCCGTCGAAAGGGTTAACTTTGACCCAGCAGAGTGATTTTAGAAGAAGCATGAAATCCTACCACTCAATTTCTTCCTGAATAACTTTTTACTCATATTATAAGACATAATGAGCGCTAATTGAAAAGAAAGCAAGAACAATCTCAAAACTTGCCCTTAATGAGTAGTTATTAGTTTAAAGTATATGGTCCAAAGTTACCCTCTCCAATGCCAAAGTTACCCCTATTCGACGGTACAGGATCAAAAACAGTTGTAGGAAAGAACACAAAACAACTGTCTCCTAAAAAGAACATAACAAACGCCTCTAAAAAAAGATAACTCGATGACTTTCCGTCTGTCAATATTCCAAGTCACGGTGGATCTGTAAGAGTTTTTAAGTTCAAAATACACAATATGAAAAAGAGATAATATAGCGTTTTCACATATCCTGAAAGGCATAGCCACCCTGAGTCGACATTGTGCCCCGGGTTAAGTGTTAAGCAATGGGGCGGAAATGGCGTTTTGGATGGCGCTGTGTCAGAATGTGATAGCAAATTGTCTTGTTTGTCAGTTTTTTAGAAGCTCAGACACCTAACAATAGGGTTGAAGCTGATATTCGAGTGGGACCATAGTTTTTGGCTACAATAAAAGTTTTTTTTAAAGTTTTTCTTTGTATTTGTAGCAAAATATAATCTTTCATTTTACGTACGCCTTTAGTTATGATCGTTATTTATCATATGTAATATACAGGGTTGAGTAGCAATGAGTGGAGAATTCTTTACAACTATGAAATTTACAGAAAATTTGGCGGGACCGACATTGTGAGAACTATAAAAGCATCCCGGATTAGGTGGCTGGGCCATCTGTACAGATGTCCAGAGGACTTTCCCACCAATAAAGTGACTTTTTCCAAAATTGAAGGTACAAGACGTAAGGGACGACCACCCAAACGATGGTTAGACGATGTTGAAAGGGACCTCAAAATAATAGGAGTCAACCGATGGAGAGCCATTGCGGCTAATAGGGCCAACTGGAGTAGGATCAGCCAGTCAGCCTTGGCCTGCAAAAGGCTGTTGAGCTTATGAAGAAGAAGAAGAATATACAGGGTTAGTCAAAAATGAATAGGACATTTATCTGTCTATACGTAGCTGTAGTTTGGTTACAATAAACATACATTGTTCCATATATAGTTTTCTTATTGTCCTATTCATTTTGACTAACACAATATTAAAACATTCAGTTACATAAATAAAGAATTATGTGTCTTTATAAGTTATATTGAAGTTTTTTTTTTTTAAGTATTAACTTATAGAAAAATTCTATCTTTCTTAGATAATCAAACATGATAGAACAGTATTGATGGGTCTTTAATACCAATAATAAAGAAATATTATTAAATGTCGTGAAAGGAAAGACTGCATTAATCCATGCCCATGCTCACTCATCTAATCAATCATATCCTACACTAAAACTTTTCCATCATCACAATTTGAAAATGCTGCTCAAATTAATGTAATATTCATCAGATTAAGTATATGTAGTCAACTGAAAGTTGTAAACACTTATGGACTGAAAAAATTGCTTTAAACATTGTGATGTTCTGTGATAATGGATCTTTAAAAATAACTCAGTACGATGATGAATACCAGTAGCCGATGATAGATCACTTAATGGTCTCCGAAAATTTGGAATTAAAGTTAGAAAATTATTCTTTTGGGACTACTTGTTCGTTTTCGGTATGTAAAAATATGCACGTACTCTTTATGTGATTTTACGTGAGACAAATGAAAGATGTACTGCAGCTTGAATAATTACGATTATAGTTCGAATAGAAATTAAAATACTATTAATAAATTTTAAAAATAATGCATAAAGGAGTAGGGTCTATAACTGACGTAGAACTAGTTAATAGAATTCACGTAATTGCTTATTGTATGATGTGACTAAACGGTATGTCGTTTTAGAAGTGTTCCTCCTTTTTATGAAGTCCAATACATGTACTGTAAAAATATATTCTTTTTTACTGTAAAAGGTCATACTTTTGCAGTTAAAAGCTGTTCTATAGAAAAACAGTTTGTAACCTTTTTTCTTCATTACCAGGGCGCGTTCAATTGAACTCATCAATATCAGCATGTCGAACCATAACTTTAGATGTAAACTGTGTGTGAGGCTTTCCATAGGTTTCTCAAGTAGAAGATACTCAGTTCAAATCACAACCGTACTATAAACTCATTTGTGCTGGAAAAAAATTCGGTGTCCACGGGTACACTGGGACAGATGAGCTCGTTAAATTCTGGAATTTTGAAATTGAAAAACTTTTAATTGAACAAAAAAAAACTATTGACTTAGCAGTTTTGCCCAGCCAAATTAACGGTTTCACAATTCTAAACTTGAATTTTTCCTGTTAAAAAATTACAATTTTAAACAGTAAAAAACAGAACAATTTACTGGCGTTTCAGTTGACAGTTTTTAATGCACAACCTTTTGTTCTTCCCTTTCAAATTTCCATTTTACATTAGCCAGTCGTTAATACAATAATATTTACACTTCTAAAACATTTGTTAATTTTTTTTATCGCTCACTTATAAATAATAAATATCAATTAAAAAAATGTCCATTTCCAGACGACGACAGCAACATCTGATAAGACTTGATAATCACAATCAATATCACTGACTCAGACCTCTCGCTGCTGCTGCTCAAAGAATCTTTATGAAACTTTAATGCAGATTCGTAGAAATGAACCTTATCTGCTATAATGAGTTAAGTATGCTGAACTTAATTAACGGTTTCTCCCTGCTAAACTTGAATTTTTCTTGTAAAATTAAAAAATATATATTAAAAAATTATAATTTTTAATGTACAACCTTTTACCCTTACCTTACAAATTTCCATATAATATTAGCCAGTCGTTAAAACAATAATATTCTCACTTCTAATACATTTGTTAATTTTTTATCGCTCTCTTATAAATAATAAATATCAATTAAAAATGTCCATTTCCAGACGACGACAGCAACATCTGGTAAGACTTGATAATCACAATCAATATCACCGACTCAGACATTACGCTGCTGCTGCTCAAAGAATCTTTATGAAACTTTAATGCAGATTCGTAGAAATGAACCTAATCTGCTATAATGAGTTAAGTATGCTGAACTTAATTAACGGTTTCTCCCTGCTAAACTTGAATTTTTCTTGTAAAATTAAAAATATATATATACATATAATTTTTAATGTACAACCTTTTACCCTTACCTTACAAATTTCCATATAATATTAGCCAGTCGTTAAAACAATAATATTCTCACTTCTAATACATTTGTTAATTTTTTATCGCTCTCTTATAAATAATAAATATCAATTAAAAATGTCCATTTCCAGACGACGACAGCAACATCTGGTAAGACTTGATAATCACAATCAATATCACTGACTCAGACATTACGCTGCTGCTGCTCAAAGAATCTTTATGAAACTTTAATGCAGATTCGTAGAAATGAACCTAATCTGCTGTAATGAGTTATGTATGCTGAACTTAATTAACGGTTTCTCCCTGCTAAACTTGAATTTTTCTTGTAAAATTAAAAATATATATATACATATAATTTTTAATGTACAACCTTTTACCCTTACCTTACAAATTTCCATATAATATTATCCACTCGTTAAAACAATAATATTTTCACCTCTACTACATTTGTTAATTTTTTATCTCTCACTTATAAATAATAAATATCAATTAAAAATGCTCATTTCCAGACGAAGACAGCAACATCTGATAAGACTTGATAATCACAATCAATATCACTGACTCAGACCTCCCGCTTAAAGAATCTTTATGAAACTTTAATGCAGATTCGTAGAAATGAACCTTATCTGCTGTAATGAGTTAAGTATGCTGTACTTAATTACCTCACCCTCTTTCATATTTGACAGCTTATGTGAAAGATCTTGTATCTCGAGAGGGTACAGATACGGAGCGTTTGTCATTTATCGTTAAGTTTTCATGTGTAAACCTGATTAAGGTTTTATATAAAAGATTTTCGAATGGATAAAAAAACAGAGTTCTAGTTTGTTTAAATTGGTTTTAGAAAGTCCTTGATATTTAGAAATTAATAGTATTGTTGGCTGACCCATTTTTGATTGTTAATCAAGTAAATTGTTTAAGGGTCGTTTATTGCTTGAAAAATAAACTATTCAATCATAGTTGTATTTTAAATGCATATCGTTTTCGAAATCAAATGTAATTGTTGATGTGGAGTTCTATTCAGTAGGTATCTGTTTTTAAAGTTCAAAAACTTTTAATTAAGATAAATTTAATATAAATTTTATTTTCTGCATAGTCTACTTATTAAAATTATTTGATAAAATATAGTCCTTATTTTATTTTATTTATGTTATAAAATTATTTAAAAGCAAATTTTTTAAAAATAGAATTAACTAGAAATGCATATTATCTTTTTTGGTTAGTTACCATGGCAGTTAAGAAAAATAACCACCAACGTACAGGCTTCTTAAGGTAGGCGAATACCCAAAATTCTAAAATTTTTACTATTACTTTAATCTTTTCCAAATTTGGCATAGTGATTTCAAATATTATGAGCAATGCTTTTTTTGGCAATTTTTTTATTTAAATATAATTGATTCATTTAAACGGTGTTTTTCACCTAAAAAAGCGGTTTGCGCCAACACTTCTAGTATAAAAAGTTTTACATTAATTTACCTGAAATTTCTTACAGATGCTATTTCAATATATATCTGTGCCATGAACCTCTAACATCTGGTGTAAATATACAAGTTTTTTTTTTAAATTTCCAAGTGTAAGTTAATCGAAAAAAAATCCTTTTTTTGTGGTTAATTTATAGCATTTTTCTTAATAACTTCTTTTCTTGTAATTTGTTTGTAACTCTAGAGAGTCATTGCATGCATCAGGTCAAAGCGAAGATTTTAACACATAATTAATGTTTATAGGATGAAAATTCAATGTGGTAGGCTTGTTAGCGTTAACCTCTTTTTTTAGTAGAAAAACACCGTTTAAAACAAATAAATTATATTTAAATAAAAAAAATGATGAAATAGTATTATTCATTATATTTGAAATGACTATGCCAAATTTGGAAAAGATTAAAGTAATAGTAAAAATTTTAGAATTTTGGGTATTTGCCTACCTTAATAAGCTTATATACTAGTTTTTTCCATTTAGTTTTCTGTATTTTTTTGTGAAAAATATATTTTATAAGTATAATCAAATATATAGAAGCATACACATGTCTATAAATGAAACCATTTATAGACCCATTCTATAGACACCCATTCTATATTAACAAATATATCATTGTTACATGAAATTTTTTTTTTTGTCAAAATTAACATCCAAAATATCACCTTATTTCATTTTTAATGTTTATAAAATACCAATTTAATCTCGCATCTGACATTTCACCATAAACTCATAATGACTTAACATAAATCCCACAGACACACTTAAAACTCCAGGAGCACACTTAGAGATACAATCAAAAGCCAGAAATGCAACATTTCTACTGTGTGTGGGCGCATGAGGCACGTTAATGTGGTCACGTCCGCATAACGACTTGATCGTGTCAAAGCTCCCGCCACACACGTGATGCGATTTACGACAATATTTAGGAGACAATCCCTTTTACCCATTCAATTTTGATGATTTTTAAGAGGTGACCATCTAAGTTATTTTTTCATTCCTCATTCTACATTTTTGAAGCCACTCAATATTGACTCGTAGTAAGTATAGAATCTTGAAAACAAGTAGGGGAGAGTGGGGGAATGGCGCCATCTTAAGGGAAATTTAATTTTCATGCAGAATTGTGTTGCAATTAGTGTAAATTTTAATGAGCATATAGCATACTACATTTCATAACCTATCTTGTGGTGATTTTTTTTTTAGATTTTAATCTTTAATAGAAACTGAATAAAATTGTTTTTTCAAAAAGCTTGCAGTGGCGGGAATACCCCGGTACCTGGGGTAATGCCCAGGAACCGGGGTAATTACCAATAATTGGGTATCTTGTGGTGAATGAATTAAATACCGTATCAAATTGGTGTATGTCACAACGTTATCTTACGTTAGATCGGCATACATACAGGGCCATGGGAACCTTTGCCAAATTCTTCTTGCAAGACGTTACCGAAATCACTTTGAACTAGTCAGTGACTGGTTTTGTGTATATAATAGACGCGACATCTAAGCTCTACCTATGATCGCATAAGAGTGAAATGCTTTCCGTAACGTCTTGGAGGAAAAGTGACAATGTTTATGCGAAGGTTCACTTGTGTATGCACCATAATCTGTCCCTACCTTGCAGATCTATTAGCTATATGTGAAGTCAACATATAGTACCCTGCACAAGTTTCAACATTGATATCAGAATCTGATCCCAATCATAGAAAAAATAGTTGAAATAAATGCTTTCAACGCAATTACAACGATGTATTCGGTTTAATGTGAAATTACTAGGTTTAAGACAAAATATTGAACGCGTCCCAAGTACATAAAAGCAGACATGATATCGGTAGTATTAAACAATATCGCGATTCGATATAATTCTGGCAAAATATTTTGTTTAATGATTCGCGCTATTGTGTATAATCAACATAGATAATTCATAAGATTTACACGCAAAAAACTGTCCGGTACGTACAAACGAAAATTTAGTTCTCCCAACCAAACTGTTCGGTTGCTATAGGACTGACAGGACTGTCTAGTTGCAGGAACCAAACACGTTTGGTTACAAGCGTTCGGCGGGCGCAAACGACTAGTTCGGTTGAGAGAACTACACTGATATCGCGCAGTTTAGTTCTCACAACTAGACTGTTTGTTTGTTGTAACTGGTCTTATTTAGTTAGAATAAACATATAATTAGTTTATAGAGACAGCTTTTATTTAGTTTTCGTGAAAAGATTGTTTGTTTATAGAAAACGCATTGATTTAGTTATAGGGAACATATTGTTTGTTTATAGAAAACGCTTTTATTTAGTTATTTTAAACGAATGTAGTGTGCTTTATAACGGAACTTATTTAGTTTTAATTACAGTGATGGCCAAAAGTGTGGACACTTTTTTTGAGTTTCATGTAACTTTGTGTGCTTGTAAAATATATTAATTTTCACTTAAATACAATCATTTATACATTAAGTTGAAGGTAATTTAATGTAGAATTTAGTAATAAAAATTGCCAAAAGTGAAAATTAATATATTCTACAAGGACACAATGTTGAAAAACAAGAGACTTTCAAAAAGTGTCTACACTTTTGGCCACCACTGTATATGATGGTTTATTTATATATCATTTAAAAGAGTTATTTGCAGTTATTAAGAACCTAAATTTCCAAAAATTTAAATGTCAGCACAAAGTATTATCTAAATATACAATTAAATAAGTTAGAGGATTGCTGTGGACAAGAAATTAAATTTCTTTTGAACTACATTAAAAAAAGACATAGCATATCATATTGACACGGAAAATAAACAATTTTATTTACATCATACCATATTTATTATTTCAATACAATTCGAAATATTTGTCTTCAATAAAAATACAACCAGTTTCAAACTGTACAAAAACACTAAGAAAAAAAGATCTATGTTGCACCAAAACTTGGTGTCAATTTGCTGGCTACAAAACATGGCGCATTACTACACCAAACTTTGGTGCAACCTCTAGCCATAATTTGGTGCAGTTGAAACTCCAAATTTTGGCGCAACCTTGAACCATAATTTAGTGCAATCTTTCAATAATTAGGTGCTACCGACAAACTTAATTATGATGCAGATGAAAATTCCGAAATTACATTCCACTTAATAACGCTAATTTTAATTGTAGTAAGTTTGAATGGAAATTTTTGTAAACTTAGCTATTTTAATTACAGTAAGTGAAACGTAGAATAGGAATTTTCATCTGCATTTTAATTTAGTTTGTCAGTAGTACCTAATTATTAAAAGATTGCACTAAATTATGGCCTGAGGCTTATTAATCATAACTATAACTTTTTTTAAGTTGTTCGTCTGATGACTAAGCAAGAATGCTTTTTAACATTTTCCAATATTTAATGAAAGCCAAAAGGTGACTTGTAAAATTAAGTTTTAAAGTTAAAACGTTTTATAAAAATTTAGACTTTTACAAGCATTATTTCATTCAGAATGTTTTGAGTAATTCAAATGCAAGGAACTTTATTTTCAAAAATAACTAATAATATTTTTTAAAAATAGTGTTTTAAAATATATGGTACTCAAATACATCAAATTCAAGTTTTAAGCAAAATAGGTTACAAAAACAAAATTTATTTTACAAACCCACATACAAAGTATCAACAATGGCATAAATACAAGTTGCTCAGAAATTTTATTAAATCAGGAAATGAGCCACTTAAATCAAACAGGAACATTTTTGAGAGGACGAATGTATTAAAAAAGTAATGAATAAAAAGAATGCCACTTAGGTGTACAGAAACACTAGAAATTACAATAAATGTTCAAAATTGGTAATTTTTTAAAACTTTAAATGAGTTAGAACCACAAATCGTTTACTTTAAAAAAATGATACCAAGTTTGAATTTTATACTCCATTTCATAAAAAATTACAAAGGGTTTTTACTACTTTCCATGCATTGCAATCTCAAGGACTCAATTTTCTAAAAACTGTATTTTATGCATATGTTACTTCGTTCAAACAATGATAACTGAAGTTTAAATTGGTATTTTGTTTTTAAGATTTTTTAAATTTAAATATATAATTGTGAGATGTTGTGAACCTCAAAAAAGATTAGGTTTATAAACTAGTTCTTTTATTAAAGGTTATTGGTGCAGAAAAAATAGGATTTTTTAGGAATGCTATTTAAATATAAAAAATATATATATATTTAAGAAACTAAATAAACTAGAAAAACAATTTGAGGTTCACAACATTGAGAATGATTGGGTGGTTAATTTGCGTGTATTTTTAGTTGTCCAAGTCAATTTAGGTATCGAGTGTTTAAAAAACATGCTAATTTATGCATAAAATGCTAGCCAATTAGCATTTGAATTCTTTTTTAAAACAAATTCCACACAAATCCATATGCAGGATTTGTAGGTAACAAACTGAAGAAAAAAGTAAAATGAGTATGTACGCCTCAAATTTGGCGAGAAAACAACATCTTAGCAATACGAAGACTTTATGATCAAATATTAAATGTTTGGGAATAACAATACTATTATTTCCATGTTTGAACACTGAGAGTGGATAATTATCTTGAAAAGCTTCAAGAGACAAGATTTTAATATTATCACATTTTTCAATTTGATAGCCTCGAATATGGAACACAGAGTAAATGACTTATAAATATGACATAAAAATACTCCTCCTGTGATTATAGACTGCGAAACATGTGTTCCCGCTTGTCGTAAGCACCTCTTCCTCGATGACCACTGACCCAGTTGTGTTGCACAACATTGCTTTGAACCCTGCAACATCGTCCCTGGTGGAAACATACCACACCACCCTGTCCGTGGACTTTTTGGAATTCGCTTCCCCGATTCTGGAGGTCCGGTTTTAGCAGGACCAATGGAGCAAAGGACTGTTCTTCGCAGAGGAGTTCGTCAATGGACAGGGAAGTCAATAGTTTGCCGGACAGGTCTGAGGGCAGGTGGCACTTGACTTCGTCCCAGGTGAATGTGTTGTGCTGGTTTTTCGGCCAGGAGCCGAGGGGTTGGTGGAGACAGTCGCATGTGAGCAAGTTGCCTGGAACTAGAAGAAATGAGAATGTAAATAAAAAAATAATGCATTAGATATGCCCATTTCCTAAACGGCTTAATTGTTTGGCAATATGACCACAAGCAAAATTGTTCTGCTAAAACGGTAACACAGTCTTCAATGGCAGCTTTGGTCGACCAGTAAGTTCCTTGGCTACTTCTAGGGCCATTGTGTCTGTTAACGAGCGTCTCCCCTTTTTCTATATGGCAGCCCTTATCCCACATGACTTTCCTATTCAAAATTGTGCATGACTTGTTACAACTTCACGTTTACAAAACCTGGAAATTAACATGCATTAAATGCCAGCTAGTGGGCAGAAATTATTCAAAACAGTCGGTGCCCTATTTAAATTCTAAAATTTTGCATGCTTCTTGTCTGGTATATAACATCAACATGTGTTTTATAAAGTAAATAGGCGAGTTGCCCCATTTCCAAAAATTATACATCAGTAAACGCCAGTCGACCAGGGCAGCAATGTAAATAATTAATATTTATTTTATACTTATCTAACAAATTGTAGTGGTGATTTATAATTGTAATACCAAAGTATAATAACTTACATTGTAAAACGCCTTGCATTTATAAAACCTTCCTCAGCTGAAGAGTACACGGGAAAAACCGATTGATTTTGTAGAGAAGTTTCCTTAGCAGGCCACTTTGGCGATGATAGCGAGTAATCACCGAAACTTGTGTAAAGAAACCAGTTCCTACCACATAGATCACAGTTAAAGTAATAGAGTGGCAGCTCACATGACCTCCAATGCTAACGACAAGACGCTCAAGGAGCTCCCAGAAGAGCCCATGTGAAACCAGTGTTGTAGGTCGTCACGTGATCTTCCACTCTAATACTTTAACTACCATATATGTGGTTCCTAGCTACCAAGATTCGATCCCGGTGCTTGGACCAAGCGAAGAAGAAAGACAGAAACCGGTTTTCTGCCACCAATGTTCGCCAAGCAGACAATTGCGGGCATCTGCCTAATTAATCAATCGGTTCTTCCTGTGTACTCTTCAACTGTGAAATATACTAACCTTCCGCACCTTCTCAAACTGAATCCTTAAATAAGAAAAATAAATATTAGGTAATGTACTATTTTCTATGTATGAAATAGTGTTTTAAAATTTAATAGTGCTATAAATACTCGAGCTTTACAGTAAAAATTAAGGTTCGAATGGGAAAACCATTATCTTGACATGGTCAAGATATCCAGCAATGGTACAGCTAGCGTATCAGGGCCATTCTCGATTTGGCAGCCAACGTTTGCAGCCAAGTAGCGAAAAAGGTACTAAATTTGGCAAACATTCCAGTTCAACTTTGATGTTTACATCAATCTTGTTGCCAAATCTTGCAAACTAATTTACTTTTAAGTAGGATTGGCTGAAAATTCTGGTTTTGGTGGGAGTGAGTATTTGTTGTGTAAGGTTTAGTTTTATTATGATCGTGCGCAAGCCGATCATAATTTTAAAATTTAACAACTTTTGATTAAAAGTAAATAAATTATAATAACAGTCCAGCTGTCACAATAGACACCAGCATTTTTTTAAGGACACCACGGCTCGAGTGGCCACAATCGAAGACCCCGGAGGGGGTACCAGCGTTTTTTTTTTAAAGAATATCACGGCTCAAAAAGGCCACAATCGATGGCCTGATGGAAATACCAACATATTTTTTTTTAAGTGTATCATGGGTCGAGTTTCTACATTCTATTGTCAAAGGATTTCCGAGTTTTGCAGCTCGCGGCACAGACAGGATAATTTTGTAACGTATCTGGCGTACAAAATTTTACGTTTCGACCTTTAAAACATTACTGGGCTTTCAAGGCACGATAAAAACTGAAAATAAAATGAAACTAATCCCTCACACTACCGTCACCACTCCGTAAGCAGAAGCAGTGAAAGGAATTTAGAGAAATGCAACTGAGAGAATACGTCACGACAAAAACAGCCAACTACAGCAGAAATAAGCTCCAATGGTGAAGCAATAAACCAACAACAAACTATGTAACCAAAACAAATAAGTAACGAGCTGCGTAATTATTGTTCTAAATTAAGTAATTTTAATAAATTTTCAACGTTTTGAACCAAATATTGATGTTAAAAACTAAAATAAGCATTTTTATAAAGTGAATTTACTGATACCGTACCAAAATAAATATATTTCATTTAATTCTACTAACTATAGCAACCCCGTGTTTACTTTTTGATGAACGCTAAAGGTCACCAAATAGCATTATGGCCCCGATACGCTAGGTGTTCCCCAGCAATTAATATACGTAACGAATAAAACCCTGAAATGTATTTGGATAATGTAATTTGCAGTAAGTGATCAAAATCCCTGTGTATCACTGTAATATTTAGTAGATTTCTTAAAGCAGAAATAATTAACTGAAACAATACATAGTTACCACTCTAATAACAAATAAAAAATAAGAATAGACTTGAATTAAATTTAAAAAAAAATTTAGGACACAATCATTTAAATAAACAGATTAACTCAAAGGGCACATATATACTGGCTTCATTATTGAAATAATATGAATTTATATAAAACTTTCTGTTCAAATCTATTAGCGTTTACATGCACACGAAATTCAGAACCTTTCGCAGGACAAATACAAAATTACGAAAACATGGACATTTTAATTTTTTTATAGCTTGTGCAGGCCAGAAACATAACAAGTAGGCATCTGCGAAAGGCAGTTCGTCTGAACCCACCCTACCTAAATTAATCTCATGGATAAACAGATATATAGACATGCGTTTGAAAAAAAAAGATAACTAAGAGATCGAAATCAAAACTTCCCAACGTATACATTTCTAACTTCTTGTGAAACTACTAGTGAAGTTATTTTTCATTAAAAATGGTAATGTAAAAGTTTGAAAACATCAAATGAAAGTATACAAGTAATTATCAACATAAAAATAATTATTTCAAAACTTACCGGCAAGACACACACGACGAATTAGGCTTGACTCTTGAGCGTTCTCTTGCTGGTGATGCGCGCGTTGGTTGCTTTTTCGTTGCAGTAAACACAGAGTTTAGTTGTCTCAACTGAACTCATTGAGGCAGTTTGGTCCCGTTGACTAAACTCGCTCAATCGAACGAGTATAGTTGTGGTAACTAAACTGGTAGGTTTGAAAGAAACCACCAGTTTGGCTGTACCAATCAAACACCCTTCAACCGAACTTGGTTGAGTTGCATGACCAGCACCATTTTTTTGCGTGTAATTTCCCCAAAGACCCAAAAAAGACTTCTTTTAGACATTAGATTTTAGATATCGCTTTAGGCTAGTTTCATCATAAGTACTTTACTCAACCGTAATTTTATGTTGTTTTTTAGTGGGACAATTCAGCGAAGGCATTATTTAAGCCGATTTGATTTAATCTGGGAAAATAAATATTTATTTTCGTCTGGTTTGTCTGATGTTACCTGCATTTGTTATTATGAATAGTGGGATGTTGTATACAAAGAGACACTTTAATGATATCACGTGCGCATAACGACTCGGACGTGTCAAAGCTTACACTTTCCCCACGCACACGCATATACGCACGGGCGTGAAACGATTGACGACAATTTTATACAGGCATCCTATTTCCATTTAAAATTTATTAGATTTCAAAAAGGTGGTCCTTTTTATCGTTTATTGATCATGATTTTTGAATAATAGTTTGGACATGGATGGGTGTACATTTTGTCAAGTAATGACATTTAACTAAATTTTTTAACACATTTTTTTAAGTATTAAAAAAGTTTACATTTTTAAACGCGAATGTTAATGAATGTAATTAAGAGTTAAAAAATGCAATTTTTTTGCAATTCTTGTACATTTGAAATAAATAATAAAAAGCAATTATCTTCGAAATATAAATAAAACAAAAAATGCTTGTCAAAATGTCTTAATTCAAACTGTATGAAGCAAAGACTAGTTTCTTGCTTTATTAAAACAGTTTTTCACATTATTTTTACTTACAATTATCTAATATAAAAATATAAGTCAATAAAGGCATTGAGATGGAGTAGAAAGCCGTAAAATGAAATTTTGTGTTTTCTACGTTTAGTAAAGTACCGATTTTCAACTTCAATTTGTCTGTGTGTCATCACTTTAAAGCTAGAACTAATAGAGCTCCTGGCCAAAGACGGGAATTTCATTTTTGTTCTTTATCAGACGTTATAATAAGGTTTTTGAGAATATCGCACATTCTTAAAGGGTAGCTGCCTTAGAACTATTATGGTTTTAAAGGTATGGAATGACCTAAATAGGGTATAAAACTTTCTTTAAAGGTATTAATTCAGTAGTAATTGAAAGTTGTGTATTGTTTCACAGCTCTGGCACATCTAATCCAGCAATGAGTCGATGGGGCATCTAGCCAATGACTTTGTGAAGAGTGAAGACCATTGTCAGATAGTTAGTTTTAGTTAAAACCCCAAAACGCACAGTCAGTTGGTTTTTTTTAGTTAAAACAACAAAACGCACAAGGACATTTTCAAAGTTTATTATTGAATGTTTTTTTCTGTTACATAAATAATTGTGTAGTGCAACTATTACATTCAATTTCACATCTCCACAAGCTGAGGATTGCAAGCAGCCCTGCCTGTCCCCTCTGCAAGGGCGGTCAGGCGGGGATTTCAGATCACCTCCGTCTATGCCCTGCGCTGAAGAAAGAGTCAATCTATTGCCGGTTTTGTGAGGCTAGATAGCTGCTCTTCATGCTCGCGCCCTGACTTGTATATATGTATATCTGCTCTATCTTTTTTTTTTTTGTTCTCTGTATCCACTTCTGGTGAAAGAATTGTGTTCCTTTTCGCCAGCTGCATTGGAAATAAAAAAAATCTATTACATTCAATAATTAGAGAGATATAAGCAAGTAATTTGTAAACCATTGAGGGGCTTCATTTCAGATACTTAAATGTAGCATTACTTTCTGCAAACCACTCAAACTATTCCATAAATACATATTTTGTGTATATAAATAAAATATACAACCTCTAAATTACTCTCGATATTAAATAAACAAAACGGTTTTCACGTAAAAACATTTTTTTCACTGTAAACACCGATTGTAAACTTGTTCAATCAACAACCCCAGGGGATAACGCTCCATTTCATCAAGGGACTTCAGCGCGATATGCCCTACTTATATTTAAACATAAGTTTCTGTAACTCAATATTCTTCTGAAAACAAATAGCATTTCGGATGTCTATGCAATCTGTTGTTTATGCTTCCTCTTCAATTGCTCGCTTTCATTTTTAACCCCATTCTTTATTTCCCAAAGATATAAATGTAAATAAAAGGAACCGACTTCCTTCTAGAAGTAAAAAGCCTCAGCCGAAAAAAAAAACCTCTAAAAACACAAGAGCTTCCGATTGATTAACTTTGGTATCAAATTCCGTTTAATCTCGTAGAGCGCCGATTCAAGCAGCGAAGCGCGATGGTTTGGTTTTTGTCATTTTATTTCCCGTTCAATTCGCCTCGTATTATTTCCATTGCTAAGGGACTCTCTGGTTCTTATCTAGCTTCTTATTAAAACGACAACACAGCCGCGGTTGTTTATTTGTTTGGCTTTTTTTTTTAAGTTTTTCGTCGGCGGTTAGTTAATCAAAGAGAAAATGTCATTTCTAACGAACCAAGGGACTTCAGTAAAAGGAATAGCTTGTTGCGTGTTTTGGTGTTCGGAGTGATGTCTTTTAAGTCTCATGTGGGAATATGTACAGATTTAAAATGAATTTACATTTGTATATATTATTTTGAATATGTTCCGTATCATTTGGGATAAACAAAATAAAAATTGAGAATGTATTTGATTCTTTAGATCATCAACATCAAGTGACTCGCGGGTGTGTAAAAAAAATTCATTTAAATCACATTGGCAACGTTTGGAAATAATTCAATTTATGTGTTAATAAACCTGGAAATTTAATTTAAGTTAATTCAATTCAGTTAATATAAACTTTAATTAAGTGTCTTTGGATATCACCAAGCATAATTTAAAATGGTTCTACATTATTATTTTAGAAAAATAAATCGATTAATTACTCGAAGTGATTTTTATAGCCTTTTTCAAACCTATAGACATTTATATTTTGTCTGACACTTTTCTTGGAGAAGATTCTATTACAAGTAGGAAATATTAAAACCCTTAAACCAAACAAATTTACCATTTTAACCAAAAAAAAAAAAAAAAAATAAGAAATCAAATTACGGTTGTGAGGTTAGGGTCCAATTTTTTAAAAATTTATTTTAAAACCAAAACAATAATACAAAAATTATGCATAAATTAGAATAATGAATTCGATTGTTATAAAATAAAGATTTAATCTGCCAATTATTATAAAAGATTCTATAACTATAATTTTTTAACGAATAGCAAAAAAATTTGCTAATTCGCTAAAATAGCCGGAGTTGACATTTACATGTCTGGTCCGCTAACCTTCAACCACACAAAAAACATCCGGTTTCTAATGTAATAACAGTTTATTGCGTCACAAGGAATTATTACATACTTCTCGTGCCCAACGTATCAAACTGCATTATCTTAACAAGGCATGAGTTTACAAGACTTCGAAGTTCTCATTTTCTCGTCACTTTTCATCGGGACAAACCCCATCGCATTGTTGTAGAGGTTAATTTTAAAAGACTCGCAGAAGATTCATTGTTTTGTGTAGTTCGGGAGGGATGCAACCCTCTGGATACATATACGTTGGTTTGAGATGAAGGCTTCTAACATTTGACTTATTTTGAGAAGAAAATGTTCTGAGAATGCGATATGTAGAGTGGTTTCGATTACGGTTAATCTAGAAAAATGGATAAAATGGATTAAATTAATCTACAAAATGGATGTATCATGAGAACTAGCAGTGTACTGTAAAAATTGATGGAATGTTACATGTTGGCAGTTCATCAAAATTTTCGTAATGTATTAGAAATGCTACATTTGATCTGAGCACTCGTGGAGTCATGCAATTTCGTTTGAGGTAAAATCAATACCATAGTTTATAAAAATATAATTACTCTATTAAGAAATGTGACAAAATAATGAAAAGATAAGGAAATCGAAAATGTCAAGTATAAGTAAAAAGATTCTCCCCTGATTGGGACCACGGGAGAAAGTTGTGATGGAGAGAGGACATTTATCCTGTTATGATGTGTACAACACAATCCAATTTTTGTCCTTTTCTATTGAACCTACTATCTAATATTATATCAATTACTTTTAGTCAAACAAATTTACATTACTTCACAAAATATCACATTTAACCATTTTTTTCACAGCCCCAGCTAAATCATCTAGGCATCAGTTATAACCAATATTTTTCATTTTATAGACACTCAAGATTATTTATAACCTGCTAACCAACAAAAGCATTCACAACATTCCCAGAAGCAGCAACAATAGTTCTCTCTTCATTACTTTACAAATACCTACACTCTTAAAACAAAAGAGTGAAATCCACTCCAGTAGGAGAAGTGCATTTTCGACACTTTAAAGAAGTGAATATTAACTCAGACTGAGTTAAAATCACTCATTTGGAGTGATCCTGTCGGAGGTTTAACACTCAAAGGATCCACTCCTTTCGTGGAAGTGCCTTTTCTAGACTGAAGGAGTGAAAATTAACTAAGGTTCTGAGTTAAAATCGCTCGTTCGTTTTAAGAGTGTAGTGATATAAAAAAAATAGTTCAAAGTTTAGTACCAACTCTATCAAACCATGCCCCAGATCTGTTAGATAGAGAGGTAGCCTTGTTGGTAATTATACCATTCCCTCGTGCGCACAAGAGGTTCCACTATTACAAGATAGGGATGAGCGCTAATTGTGTCTATAAAATAGACAGGATTGCCAATCAATCTCGCATTATTTATTGCAACCTATTTTGCCATGGGATCTTCTTTGCCGATCTAAAGAGATATGGATTGATTTTGCTGGTATGATGGATAATCCTCTTTTAAATGGGTCATCAAACCTTGAACAATTGCCTTTAAAACCATAAAAAAACTGTCATGTTAAAATGTATTGTGTTTATGCATTAAATAGTAATGCAAATGGTGAGGACCTAAATGAAGGAGTCAGTTACAATGCGATATTTATTATTCTTGTTAATTGATAATTATTCAGTTTTAAAACTGGATTGGAGGTTCAAATTCTTATTGAAATTATGTTATTGATGTAAGGTAGTTTGAATATCGTGATAAATTCTGGTTTTTAGATGTCAACTTCGATTTTAATCATTTTATATACGATTATATATAAGTTTCAATTTATTGCTTAACTACTAAATTTCAAAAATTGACGGGAGAATTCGTAAAGGTTTTATATCCTTACAATTTTTAATTTATTTATTTAATTAGTTTGCACACCACTCTCACCACGTTGTAAAATACAAATTTTTCAAAAAAAGAATTAGTATCACTAAAACTACTACACCTTAAAAAAAATTCAATCTAAATATACAATAAAAATCGACATAAAACTTTTTTTCCTAACCTTCGAATAACAACCCTCTTCAAAACACCTGGGCAGCAACTATAAAGCCATTATCCAATCTCTTATAATTCGAAGAGCATTCTTAATGATAATGCATCCAAAGTAATATAATTAAACAACAAAATTGCAAGGCCAGTTACAAATTTAATTTATCTATTTTTTTTTTAAAAACAACTCATCAAAACTTATCGTATAAAAAAACGAAGAATTAGATCGCTCTCATTTGGTTCAATTACATGAATCCCTTTGTCACGACCGGCGTACGGTGGGTCGAAGAGTTAAAAAGAAGAAAGAAACTCCGAAGAAGAAAGAAAAAGAAAATCAGTAGATGGAAAGCAACACAAACAGATCTCCAAACAGCAACTTGAAAGAAAACAGTTGGCGAATCCCACCAGAGAAAAAGAATCGAACAAACAAAACAATGAATTGAAGAGATTAATGTATCCGAGTACTTATACTATATTATTGATTATTTCTTGCTGGGTATAGAATAGATCCCTGCTA
Organism: Hylyphantes graminicola; assembly: GCA_023701765.1. NCBI lineage: Eukaryota > Metazoa > Arthropoda > Arachnida > Araneae > Linyphiidae > Hylyphantes > Hylyphantes graminicola. Next base: position 54,487,011 of record CM043114.1, on the reverse strand, counting down.
ATAAGACTAGAAGAAAGGAACAAAGAATTGTTGCAGAAACAAATGGGGAAATAAATAACAAACGAGAAAACAATTTTTGAGTCCGTGATTAACTCAAAAATACCCTGACTCTCCGCCTGACTAGTTTTTAAGCCCTTATCCTCTTGGACTTATACCAACATAATCATTGTAAGTATTTGGTTTATAGTATCACTACTCTCTGCTTATTTTCCAAAGATATTTATAAATTGAACACCACCAATGAAAGTGGAATAGTTTTAAAATTGCAACAATGAAAACACTGACAACTGTACCAGGTTCAAAATACTATGCTAATGCAGACGTTTAAACAAACTTCCAGCTTTAATGAAACAATGGTTAAACCAATTAAAATGTTATGAATTATGATATTTAAATTAAAATAAGGTTCCATTGAATAGGGCAACTTTGCTTCTGGAGGTAAACTTTGTATCAAGCCAAAAACCTGGTACTGACTTCACTCTCAACTCAATTTTGAACTCATAGGTAACATTTAAGCAAAAAATAATTTTAAAAGACAAGCTTGTTTTTAAAAAGTGAATTTAACGAGAAGTTATTATCTTGAGAAGTGAAGCAAAAAAAAAAGATTGTTATAAAAACCCTCATCTTAATACTCTTATTTAATTTTTATTTTAGTGATTTAGTTCATCTTGTGGCCAAGTACAGTTTTATTTTAAGGTTCATACTATTTTCATTATTTTTTAAACCATCCATCCTCTCGGCTTCTAGAATAAATACACTAATTAGTATGTTTATCTGGTGTGCTGTAGTGATATATCCCCATGAACCCTAAAGCCCTGAATGATTATTCAAGAACCAGTTTGAATGCAATGCACCTTTATTCAAAAATAGATCAATATCCAACGACACAAGATATAATATCAGCCCTTATTGTACTAAACTAAGTAAGGATCAATGTTTAGCACATACATAAACGGTTATTGACTCATTCACACAAATAAATCGGATTCTGTGATATTGGAATACGAATTACAGATTTGTTGGCTTTGAATAAGTTTGGATTACGCTTATTTTTAATGTTAACTGCTTTGTTTGTATTTCGCAATCATATTTGTAAAAAAAAATTATTGTTATATGTGTTTGAAATAAGTATTTGTTGATATTTATGTAATAGTTAAAAAATTATAAAATATTTTAAAATATACATTTTTTTTTACAGTGCAAGTTAAATTTAATCTAATTTTATTTATTATGAATATAAATTTTATTAGGAAAGTTAAAATAATTTCGATCAATATTAGGTAATATTTGGTAACATTCTTTTCCTATAATTTTTTTTTATTTTAAATAACTTCTTCACGTTATTTGCGTCATTACATACCTTGTTGCTACATATGCATTGGAAATGCAAAGACAAAATCTCCAAACTAAGCCAACAGTAATACTTTTATTATGATTATGGTAAAATAAAACATATTAAAAATTGATTAGTTGAATTTAAACAAATATTACATGATCGCTAACATAATGTACTTAAAAAAATTATGTTTCTAAATTATTTTTTAATATTAATTCCTAAGAGAAACTGTGAAGGAGCTTTAAGAATAAGCACACCAACACAATTGTTACACCATTGGAAAACATATTTTTTAGCACTGTTATCATACTTAGTAATATTTCAAAAAATATCTTCCAACTAAACACAAATTTATGTTTTTCAATTCCTTCTACTAATTTCTATCTTTGTTAGTTCGACAAAATTATAACCAAAAATTGTGTCAACGTTTAACTAAATGTGAGCTTCCACACTACATTTAAAACGTAAAGCGTGGTCATTGCAATCGTTCAGTCCATTTTCCACCTACTTACGATGATAGAATCACAAGTCTGACGGAGAGGTAGTATACGCCTTATGTCGCTGCAAAAAATCGGTCAAGACTTTATACTAAATGTCATTAAAACTTTTTAATTCCTAATATATTTAAAATTTATGAAACTCATTTTTTTAATTCATTTAAATAACAAATTTCATTTTAATTTAATATTTAAACTGTTGACACTTCGTCAAACGCGCGACGAAAAATATTTATTAGAAACTGAAAAGAAATCCTGAAGAACTATTATTTTTTCTGAATTAAATTAGTTTGGAAGGGAGATACGACACAGTATATATAACAAAATATCCATTGATTGTTTAATATATGTGCATTTATAAAACTGCACAGAGGGTGTTGTAATTTCTTTCTTGTACAGGTTTCTGGTTCTTTTTTATTTACATTTCAACTTTTATTTTTGCTTAATTCTATGAAGACGTCAAAATATAAATAATATATTGTTTTCAAAATTTTAATTCGTTTTTCGGAAAACATACGTATTGGTATATGACGTTATTGTTAAGTTTCGCTTCTATTATTTGAATAAAGTTATTTTAATAAATTTTTATTCTTTGAACTGCAAATTATTTAAATTATTAGATGTGCTTTTGCATGTCATGTGTGCACAAGGCACCAATCAGAAAGAAGAAAAGAGGTATGTCCCGCGGACCAAGTCCCTCCATGTGTGCTAGATTTGTTTTGCTAAAAATATTCGGGCCGTTTATCTGCAGTTAAAGTTTTGTTTTACCTGCTTGCGCAAATATATTTATCAGAAAAAGTTTTTTGCTATTTCTATGAAAATTTTTCACATAAAATATTTGTTGCCAGTTTGGGGTTAATTTTTTATGTTGAAAAAATCGTTGAATCAAATGTCATCACAATGTTTAAACTTTTTTCTGAAAAACGTTGAGCCAAATGTCATCACACTGTTAAAAAAATTCTGAAAAACGTTGATCCAAATACCATCACAATGTTAAAATTATTTTCAGAAATTTGATGAGCCAAATACCATCAAAGGTAACTACTACTAGAAAGATAGCATGACGTCACGAAGAGCTTCCGGGGCCTTAAAGTTGAGCAATTCATGTTCTGGTCCTCTGTGAGCTTGGTTATGTTACCGTTAAAACGCAAAATCAGCTAGAACTAAATAGTGAGAAATAGTTTTAACTAAGGCAGTTAGTTAGAAATAGGTTCTACTAGCTAAAACCAGTTATTACCAGTTAATACAAGTATTGACGAAATATATTTGTTTAATCTAGATTTAACTATAACATACTTGTGTTAGATTAAACTAGAATAAACGGAATATAGCATGCTTTAGGATAATGGGTATTGATTAGTTTAGTTAATTATTGAGCTGAAATGTAATGAAAGCGTTTGGATATTGGAAGACACTCCATTAAGAACCATACTTCGAGTTTTTTAAGGACTCCTTTGCCGTAATAAGAAAATAAAATTAACGTTCATAATGAATAAAAAGTCAAGAATTCGCAGTTAATTCTTGTTTTTCTAAAACGTGTTAGATAATTCTAGTTTTGGCTAATTACAACTAGTTTTAACCAAAGCAACTGGTCAAAACCGGTATTAACTAGTGAGATCTAGTTTTATATAGAGGAAACTAGTTTTCACCAATGGCGTCAGTTAAAACTAGTTAATTCTAGTTTCAGCTGATTCCGGGTTATAACGGTAACAGTTACAAGTTTGTCAAGTACACATAAAACGACATTTCTTCGGTGTACCCCAAACCAAAAAGAAAAAATCCCGTTACACTTCATTTGTCTAACTGTTTTCTAATGCATTCGTAATGTGTGTTTTGACAAGTAAATACAAACTAGCTTCGTTGATTCCCTTCGTTTCCGCCTATGATAAGAATGTCACTTCCCACAGTGGTTTGATATATTAGGATAAGACTGATGAGGCCGCTTATTTCACCATTTTTTTACAAACAAATATAAAGTTTTTGTACGGTAGAAATGCTTTTCATTTCAATTTCTGCCTGCGTTGAAAGTAAAAACACTAGTTTTCTTTATTCCTAACCAGAAATGTAAAAAGTTTTTCCTCCCCTTGGTTTTGAATTATAAATGAGCGAAATGAAATGTTGTGTAAATGTCCTAGTGGAATTCGAAACAACAACTGTGACATTTTCAGTGACTACTGCGAAAGTTTTAATGATAAATGTTTTTTTATTGTTTTTTTTTTTTTTAATATTTTCATCAATCAAGGTTTTGCATGACTCGCAACTAATGTATTGGTAACAAAAAATGCAAAGTAAAAACATTTAAACGATTTTAAATTTGTGCAATATTTTGTCTTTACCTGAAAGTGTGTGCGCATTTATTTATTTAAAATGGATGGATGATGAAAGAAAAAAATCGTTATTATTATTTGTAGTTAAGTTTTCTCACAAATTGAGACAGATGTTTTCTAATATATGTTAAAGATATACAGAAAACACCGTTTTATGAATAAACAACGTGCTACTAAAGGTAATAACATATGTATTCTTTCACAGATCAGCACATTTATTTTCGCAATTTTATGAAGTATTAATTGTTATTGTGTGTATAAAATATTTAAAGGAAATTGATTTAGAATTTGGCATAGTTGATAGATATTTATTCTGTCAAAATGTTTTGATTTCGAAATTAACATATTTCGAAATTAATGGATTTATCAAACTAGATACTATTTAGAAGATATTGAAAATATTTTTTTAAATCTATACATACATTATGTTTTATTTTTAAGAGAATAACAACATATTTCAAAGGTGGAGATATTTTGCATTTAGGATTTTAATTTTTTATCTCAGTTTTTTAAATTAGTAATGAACGGTTTCATATGCAATGTAGTTAAATTTAGAATTACTGTTACCTTTCTTAATTGTAGTTCAAACTTTACACCCATTTAAGATTAATTTTTAGTCAATGACTATTTTAAAAAATTGTACTTTATAAAAATTAATTTATTCATCCGAGATCATTGTCTTAGTTAACTATTAATTATGTATTTTCTTACAAGGCTATTCATTTTAATTGAGGAAGTAATAAGATTTTCTATGCATTTTATCTGTTCTAATTTTTTATTATCAATAATATCAAATACTTCAATAATACCAGGTAGACGTTTCGAGTAACAACGCACTAAGTTCAATTCTTACTTGCACCAATTTCGTTTGAAATAGTTTATTCTTTTCACCACTTTTGTAGCTGAAAAGTATTTTAGTGTTTCAGAACTAAAGTAGGACGAATCAATGGAAGTCATTTGTTGTTCCTGTAGGCTTTTTTTATACAATACTCCAAAAACACAGAACTATCACCCAACAATTAATCAATTCTAGCACTTTTTGTTACACCATTAACTAAAAAATTTAATTTATAACCATCACCAAGAAAATAACTTGTTTGCGCCAAACAATCTACTTCCTATAATCATGAGGCCTATCCAATTTGGGAAATTGCTCGGATCATGTTTCAAACAATAAAATTGAATCCTTCAAAATTATTAATCGTCCTCCTGTGTGAATATCATCACCTCTTGTCAGATTGCATCATAATTATTTTTAAAACAATCAGGGGATTTTTCATGAGATTACACGTTGTAATATTAATTATCTACATGTATCACTAATGGTTTGGGGTAATTTTCCTTATCTTGGAAACCTTTTTTGTGTTTTAAAATAATCAAAATAAATATTTTATTTTTCTATAGCAATTCTGATTTTAGCAATTTTAAATTATAAATACGACTTTTTTTTTTTTAGTTCAGATAGCTTTAAACTATTTTTAAAAATTACAAAATGGAGATATGAGAAGTATAAAGGCTGATAACATTAACTGGCCTAATAATTGACGTGCTTCATAATTATTTAATCTTGCTAAAGTTAGCTATTACTAAAATTAATATTAGTTAATATTTCTATTTTAATATATCATTAATATTGCTAACTAAAATATGTTTATATGGATTAAGTACAAACGCTATGAAAGATAAATAACGCATTCAAGAAATAACAACGAGGGTGCAAACTAAGGTTTTTGTGCATCCTAACTTGTCTTTTATGAGTCGTAACACTCTTAAGTCTCCATTTGACTGTTATTTTCCTTATTTAGATAAACTTAAGCAGGAAGCTTAACTTACTTTCGCTTGACATATCTTCTTACCAATCGTCGATAAATATCGACTTGTAATTAGTTGATATTATATTAATTGAAACATAGATTAATTCCAATTAACATAAATTTATTCTTTAATATATATCCCCTACTTTCATAACTACCCTTTTATTAACCAAACTATCTAAACTCAAACACCAAGTTCATTATTCCCTACAATTAGTATTCCCTTCCCCATACTGTATTCTCAATTATTCCATTACCGTAGCCGGAATTATCTCAATTAAAATTTTAACTCGCGTTGCCATTCCAAAAATGAAATCCCAAATCAAACGTCCCAAGGACCGGAATTTGAGCCAATTAAGTGATTCTTTGGACCACCCTCTGCGACAATCCTATCTACAGAAAAGGAGTCCCCGATGGGACATTATGCTAATAATAATCGTCCACTTTTAAAAGTTTCAAGTAGCGTCTCCTTATTATTTATCGTCATGACAGAGACGGGGTGTGAACTCAGTTTGTTCAAAAAGTACCAAACACTCAAATATCTAATAATATTGGCGAAAAATTTTGGTTTACCTCTTGACCGATGCGCAAAAAATGTCTCTTAAAAAATCTGCTCAAGTTGAGACTATGTCATAGAAACGACAATTTGGTTCGCTTTTCTTCTATTTTGTAAGTTTTCTTTTTAAAAATTATTAAGAAAATTTGGACGAAAATGAACCTTGGATTAGTTACTTTTTTTCTTTACCATCTCCTTTTTGCACTGTTTGCTTGGAGAAGAAGTAATTCTCAACTTGGATCTATTCAATTGAAATCCTCACAACATACCCTTTGTATCAATATCACCTAAATAAGCACAATCCTAGCGCTAAATTTTAAGGACTTGGCAAAGAATCCTTCAAAACGGGATATCCATATTTTGTTGTCTTAAGTACAATCGTGTGATGTCAGAATGGGGGAATTAGTCCACTAAAATGTGACTTCATGTGATTTAGTGAATATATCGTCTGCTGAATTGGTTGGTTTCGCGTGGTATATGGGTTATTGCGCTGCCCGAATTCTAGAATATTTTAAGGTTGGTTGGTAGACATAAATTTTCAGGCTTCTGTGCATGGTCAGAGACCCGCTTATAAACCTTCGTCAAGTAAGACAGACACAACACACACTAACACACAAGCATACCTGACAGATGCTGTTATCTATCGCGCGCCACATCAACAATTTAGACATGTTCCTTAAGGGGAGGGAAATAGTCTCTAGGGACCTGTGCCCTTTGGAAACTGCGCCAGGACCGCCCACAGGACTTTCAGACCAAACAGATTGGCATATACTCGCTGGGTCTTCAGTGATACTCGGTACTCGGATTCTGGTAGGGATACTCGATCGCTGGACCTTCCGATTCCGAGATCAAGGTCCTAACCACAAGGCTCCCCAAAGCCCCTATAATTTAAGGTTTTATATGGCGCATATTCAAGTGCCAACTTCTTATTTTCAGAGTCAGGAATCAACATTACGAGGCAAAAATGACATTGTAAAAAATATGTTATCCAAACACGAAACATTAAAGAATACCTATGTCGATTTTAATAAAATGCCCCCAATAGTTCCTTTCGGACCAACATAACCGTCTGTTGAACTCGTGGGGTTTTGCTAATTCACTAAATGGATTCTCCATTTTGGACGGGTGACATCGAAATGCCATTGTTAGTGAAGGGTGTTGGGTGTTTGTGTGAAAACCGTGAGTGCTTTTAGGGCACCATTAGGGACGATCGGCGATTGTTGTGAGGTTTGAATAGGTGTTCGCATTCTTGTATGGTAGAATTTTGAATGGATAATGAGTGTATAATGTTGGTTAGCTTCTTGTAATTGTATGTATTAATTGATTTTTTTTTTTAATTTTCAGTTTTATGTTTTATTTGTTACCTATATCCCTAAAATTTAGATTTCAAGTCACCAAGTCAAATTTTATTTCGGAGCCGGGGAGCCCAGTCGGTTAGGCACTCGCCTAGCATGCGAAAAGTCCCAGGTTTAGATACGGGCATCACCAAAATAACTACCTATCTATAAACGGCCTGTGCAGCCACACATTGTCCGACGAATAATACCCCGTGTAAAATAGTGCACGTTAAATATCCTCCTAAGTCCTAAAGCTGCGGACGATGTCGCCCTTAACGGTTGCATTGGATTCCTATTCAGGTGTCGGCTCTTCACTTGACTGTGGTTCTAAAACACGAAGCTTGTCACCAATTGCCCTCGTATAGCTGTAGTGCGACGATGATTCAAAAAACCCAAAACAACCCAAATTTTACTTTAAAAAAAAATTGGTTTTAAATTTTAAGAGGTAACAACTAACCACTAACCGCAGCCTAGAATGATAAAAACATTTTCATTTCATACCACAGTCAACTATTCTTTTCTGGCATACAAGTTCCTAGGAAACTAATACTCTATATTTTGAAATTATCATGAAGTTTGAATTTGATTTTAACCTCCACATTACGTTTATGACCTAAGAAAGGGAAGCATTTATAAAAGCTATGCCAGTACTCTCAACCACTTTCAAAGCCCAAACAAATGCTACAGACAAGTGTGATTGATCAAAAATTCAGTTCATCGAAACCAGAAGTCCTTTTAAATATCACAACAAATTAAATTGGAAGTATTTAAAAAAAAAATCCATAAAGTTTAATGACCATTTAAAAGCATAAGAAGGATAGTTTATAATTCTTTAAAATCCTCATTGCCACTCAATCATCATACACGAAATAGTACTTAAAAAAATATTTCTTATCAATTAGAAGTCAGTGCCTCCTAAGGTTGAGTTCATGCCTGTAATTCATTCAAATTGGTTTGACATATGCTATATATTTGATGTTAATTGAGTGTTCTATTTTCGAAATGTTGAATATTGGATACCTTGAGGTTATCGATATGCTAGTTGATGTTGTTTTTTTGATAATATATGAAAACACTTTGATTAGTGTTAAAACAGTTTTTGGCAACTCGAACATGATCATACACAAATTTATAAGGCTAACAACAAAAAAAAAACGAGGAAAAGCAATACTAAGGTGGCTTTACTTTTTAAAAATACTGAAAAAACTTGGCAAGTGGTTTGCAACAACGAATTTTCGACTTTTACCTGACTTAGTGTTAAGTAATGTTGATGGAACACTTTTACGATATTTGTAGATACCTTGCCATCGTGTTTGGGGGAATACACAGACAATCGTTCTTTGCTAAAAGCCTTTATATTTATTCATCGGGTAATATTAAGGTAATGGTTAGAGACTTAATTTCGAGACACCAGCTATATTAATCAGAAAATATGTTTTATTTTCAGACATAACATAAATATTAAGACTTAAATATGTTCAAGTGATAATCCATTCAAAATGATTGACGGACTCCCAAATTTGATGTGCAGAATAAAGATTTCATTAATGCTGTCGTGTTTTCAAAAATTAGCTTGATTGTTGATTGACAGTAGAAAACTTACTTTAAAGTTAAAGAAAAAGGGGTTTATATATGACATCGAGTAATGTCATAATTCTAGTTATGAGGAAGAATTTGAGTATTCTGAAACTAAACGAATAAACTCGTGTTATCACGGCAATTGTTTTATAGGTTGTAACAATGCGTTGTAATACTCATAGAAATTATACATTGTGCGGTGCCTAAAATATTTTTATACCCACCAAATCATGTTTAGTTAATATTAGTTAATTGGAATAGTCTGGTGGAATTTTCTAAGAGCTTAAGGAGTGTCTAGTTAGAATGAGTGTCTATTAATTACTCGACGCTGTCAAATAATTTTTAATGATTAGCAATGAAATGCCTACTTCAAAATTATCAAAATATTTAATTAATCAAAATGAAACAAAAAAATCTTACGTTACATAACTCTAGCAATAGTGAAAGTTCATTAAAATTATTTATATTAATACAAGAAATTTATTTGTTAGAAATGGGAAATTTTCCCCGTTTTCTTGTCTGCCAATTACCCTTAGCTACCCTCTCCAAGTACTTTAAAAAATATTATTTTTCAATTAGTTTTATTTCGAATTTGCTTACTTATTTAAAAACAAGTTTTCTTGTTACAGAATCCGTCACTTACACCGCTTCCACACAACATTTTACGCTCAACAGGAAACACACTAACACCTCAAAAAGTAATTCTCCAAACAGGGCCTTTGGCTAGTTCTAATTCAAACTTTTATAAGCCAAAATTAATAATTTTTAATAATCTTCTATGGGGTTGTTTCACGGCGAATCTGGCAACACTTGTCATCCTCAATTAGAATTTAATGTTTCTGCTTTAGAATTACCGTGTTGACCCGGCAGCACAACGGTTGGGAAACTAGCGCCCGATAGATGGCAGCATCTGTCACGTATGTGTATGTGTGGGTGAGTGTGTTGTGTCTGTCTTACCTGACGAAGGTTTTAAGCGGATCCCTGAGCAAGCGCACAAACCTGAAAATGTATGTCTACCAACCAACCAAGTTTAGAATCGGACCCGTTCATTTCGGACCGACCCCATTAGAATTACTGTTTATGTTTTGTTTTTGTTATTCGGCAGTGAGTTTTCGTTGAGAATATTGAAGTTAATTTTTTTAAATGCCAAGTTTTTGCTGTGTTGTTGGCTGTACGAATAATTCATTAACCCAAAATTGTGCAGAAAAAAAAGTTTCATTACACGTATTTCGCCATGCTGATCCTGAATTGATGAATGAGTGGCTATCTCGAATTAAACGAGCATGGAGGCCGCCATCTTTGAAATTCTAATTGAGGAAGAGAGGTGTTGCCAGATTCGCCGTGAAACAACCCCATTGCAGATATAATAATTAATCTTTATCGTTTGCTAATTTTTTTGAACTTAGAAGAATAGTGATGGATTTTTAATAAATATCTTTTGGCAGTCACAAGTTTACATTTCGAAAAATAAATTAGTAAACTTGTTGCTTTAAAAATAAAAGCGAAAATTTGCATATGTTTTATGCAAATTTAGAATTTTTTTATGCATCTTTCTTCATTCATATATAATGGACCTTCAAAATAACTTTATTGTGCTATTACAACAATCCGAATTGAATTATTGCACAAAAATAAATATTTTTTTCAAGAATTTTCTTTTTCTTTTAAATAAAGTTTCTCGTACGTTTGTTGTCATGGCAACAGTGAAAATATTGAATAAAAATGGATTTTGCTTGTAATTTCAATGTAAATTAAATTTTTAGTTATTTAAATTTTAGATAAACGTGTAATACAAATTTTGTAATGAAATTTGGAATGTAGCCTAAACTGATTTTTTGCTTCAAAATGACGTATCCCACTTGTTTGTGAGACTTTTGGTTCCTTCTGTGAAAGTGGGTGACAGACAGACGGACGGACGGACGGACTGCACGATTATAAAACCTTCAACTTTTTACGTTGTAAACGTAGTGTGGAAGCTAAAAAAGGTAACCATCAAAAATCTATAATTAACTACAATGAATCATTCCTTTAGTCTCCAAGGCAATAGTTTTATAAAGAAAAGCTTAAATGTTGATCCATATGATGCATTCTTAAGCAGCCTCTTGAAGATTCCAAGACATTAAAGTAATGAGTACTGTCATTTTCATGAAATATCTATAATGCTATCACATTAACAAAAAACAATTATAAAATAATTATTAAAAAATCTAGGAACAAGTCTTCAGTATAATTATAATGACCATTAAACTATGTGATGGGAAAATATGCCATGTTTTTAAAATTCAATATTTTCAAGAGACGTTTCATCCTTAAATTACCTTCCCACAATGCAGTAAGACACACCTTGTGTTAAAATTTAATAATATAAATAAGTGCAAATATATTCTGAGATTCATGTAGGAATGATTTTGTTTTAGGTCTCAATTAACATAGATCATTATTGCATTTATAGAAATATGGATGCAATAATGATATATGGTGATTCAACTATGGACAATTATTGTTGTGTCATGATATAATCTAAGTAATTGATCATTTAGTATGGAGGTTTTATGATAAGCATTAATTAAGCATGTTTAAATAATCTGAGAGACATAAAAGGAAAAAGCTATTGGATCTAGAATGTTTGAAGAATTAAAAAACTTATTGCGAACGTTCAAGCTACGAATTCACTATTAAAATGTGCAAATCACAAGGATATTAAAAATATTAAAAAAAACTGCATTTTAAAACAACATTCATTCCAGACAATAAAACTTTGAATTTTATTCTAACTTTTCAGTTGTTACTTAAAATTAAAATAAGGTTGTTCTTTATGAAATTTAAATTTGTAAATGATTCAAAAACAATTAATCATTGTTCAGCAAGTAATGTTTTATTTCTAATGTTTTGTTTTTATTTAAATAATAGATATTCTCTGTATTAATTTTTAAATTGTAGAGTATAACCTTTCAACCTGTTGCATGTTTTTAACATATATCATTAATATATGAATATTTAATTGTACATATTTTATATATTGCGCTTATCATAAACACCCAATTCTAATCATTGTGCTGCAAAATATCGGCCCCTATGAATTACATTTTATCTCTTCCAAAAGTTTTATTATTATTACAATGATATCTTACAAATATATTGCAAAGCATATTGTGTATTTATTTATGTGCGTCCACTTTTTTTATGAATTGAATTATTTATTTGAGGACATTCACTTGAAAAATTCACAACCAACGCTAACCAGCGTTGAATTCCGCATAAAAAAGTAGACAAAAAAAACCTCGCTGTGATTTACACTTCCTCAATTCCAAGAATGCGAAAGTGGATTCCGCGATAGCATAGGGGAGAAATATGTCTAATATAGCCGTATTCACAACCAAGCGCATTTCTCACCCGCAATATTAGCTTCCCGATGAAATATCCGAATTCCCGGTCGAGCCATCCCAGGATTTCGGTTCTGGTAAGACGGACATTTGTTTGCGAGGCATCTCTTCTTAGAGCTTTTGATTTTTCCAGGCACGTAGCTATTGGTCATGCACAGGCATTTTTGCTTCTTTTCCCTATCTTATGGTTCGGGCGCTTTGTCCGTTTTTTATTTTGTTTACATATACTTTATGTGGGTACTTTTTTTTTCTTCATTCCTCTCGATGTATGCGATTCTTTTGAATTTTCTATGTAGCTCTTATATCTTCTGGGAACAAGGGGAAGGGGTGATGGGAGGGGTACTTGAGTTTTTACGTGCGATTCGGGTTTTTTTTATGTGGGTTATTTTAGTTCTTTTTTATATCTGCTTTAAAACGCTGGCTCCTGAAAGGGATGGTGAAGAATTTAGATATATTTTTATAAAATGCGTATTTAGGTTTTGATTTTGATGGACGGTTACTATCTGCGGATCTACGTATTATTTGTTTTCCTTAAGAATAAAGGGGCTCACTTAGTTCTTTTTTTAAGTGTTGATTTATTTTCTGATGAACGCAACGTATTCTTTTCAGGAGTAGATATTATATAATCGTAAATATTTATAATTTTTACATATAATTTTCAGGTACGTAAAATTTGTTAAATATTTTTCCTAAGAATTTTAAGATTCTTACTTAGTTCTGTTTTTTTTTAACAAATGTTGATTTATTCTTCGATGAACTTATATACATTACTAGTACATTCTACGTAAACAAAAATATTTATTATATTTTTAATACACATTTTAAGAAAACATTGCATTTTTAATTATTATTTTCCTCTTTGCATACGTAATTAATAGTTTTTTTTAAATTTAATATTTTGATAATTGCACGTTTTTCTTTTATTTTACTCGAGTTATCCGATGCAATCAACAACGATCAATTCTGTGCAAAAGGCTGTATAAACACTTTCATAAAAATCACCCGAAGCTTTACGTTACAAATTACACTTAATCCTACAAATTAAGCGCTTTTTTATCATCGAGACAGCCCCCATCAGAATTAAAAATTCTCAGACACAATGCCCCCTTTAGAAATCTTAACTAATTCCTTGTAAGCCTCTCCAAGTAACCCGGGTTAACGTCTGGATAATTTGCGGGCAAAGGCTTAACGATCTTCTTGTTGACGATGAACTTGACACTCATTATGTGATCGTCGTCCATCATTTTCGTGGGTAAACATGACTCGGAAAACTTCCTGGTCGAGTTTGACAGAACTGCAACTATTTTGTGATTAATTGATCGCAAGTGAAATGGTTTTCGTTAGTAAAATGATTTGTGAGCTAATTGGAGTAAGGTAGACTAACCAGTGAATGAACGTTTAAGGCGCTGCGTTTTCCAGTGAATGAACACCAGGATGTAATGACCAGGACAACCAACCATGTTAGATAGCTTCCTACTAGATGTGAGGAAGTCAGTGTATTGCCAATATATCTAGTGGAATGATTTTCAATAATTATTTTTTAATTATATTTACCAAATGTGCATTCACTGGGGCTCTACTCACTGGTCGGTCTACTACCGACCGATGTAATGATTTCTTGACAGAGCTGCAATTTATAAGACTGCCTCACAGCCATTCTCAGAAATGCCGTGAAACTTCCATAACGGTTTCAAACCTCTGGAATTGTCTAAAGATGTTCACGCATAACGATGATAGGTCAATCTTTTATCGTGGCCAAAAGGAAACCTGGATGGCCGAGTGGTTTGGACCATTACGCTAGCAGTCTGCGAGCTGTAACGGGTGGGTTCGATTCCCGCCTTCGTCCCCTGAGTGTACTTTTCTTTCTCTGTGACAGTAATTTTTTTTGTGTCTTTCTTACTTGACGAATTCCTATAAGCGGATCAAGCACACAAGCCGTAATATATATGCACCTACAATACCCTCGTGGCCAACAGCAATAAGCATTTTTTTGGCGTTTTAATTTGCACAAAAAAAAGGCACGAAGGAAATGTAATTATTGGTGCAAAAGGAAGGAGAGCCCAGATGTTGCTGAAACCCGCAAAATTTTTCGAAATAAACTATTTGCACCAATATTTACGTTGTTTCATCCGTGAATACTCTCACGTTTCTTGCGCAAAGTAGAAGATATTTTCTGAATATTAATTTACATTTTGACGTATTATTTTCATTATGTTCACATTAAATATTTTTGATAGTTGTTTTTCAGTCTTGATAAGGCCTTCAGTGAGTTCAATTTGTATTTTTGTTTTACCTGCGTTATTAGGGTAAATTGATACGTTTTAAAACACTTCAACTTTCTTCTCCATTTTTGAAAACTAGAAATTGTAAAAATGAAATTAATTTCATCGTTATAATATCGTTGAAAGTTATGGCGTATTCACCTCTCTTTAGTATGACGCCTTGTCCAAAGGACTTCTAAGTTGGTAAAGCTTGATTTCAATTTTCATACGAAAATCAAAACTAAAGCCACCGCCCTAACTCTCTGAGGGATGTAGACGTATAAACCTAACTGTCAGATTTTCTAACAACACCAATTATTTTAGAAATATAGAAATTATATGGTTTCACTACATTTTCAAATTTGAAGTATGAAGGATTCATTTATAATAGTCCAGTATAAAAATGAAGAACTTAATGAAAGAAGGTGCTGTGTGGCAAAAGGAAAAAAATCAAGAAACTGACTTAAAGTTTTTAGTATGCACTTATATATATATATATTATAAATAGTACATGTAAACGGAAAAAAAAACTTGAAGTATATAAAGAGGAGGATAATTGTTGTCTTTTAATAAGAGCAAAATGTTCATTAGCACAAAAATCTAAATTAAAAAAAATCACATGCCACCTGGTTTCCCTCAACTCTCAAAAATAATTTTTTAAAAATATTATTATTTTTTAAAATTATAATTGTAATCTCATACAGTCAAACCAAGTTTAAACTTCAACCAATTTGCTTATCCTCCTTGTCTTGAATTGAGACTTGTCAAGACTTATAGCCACATGAGGCCGCAATTGTTGAAACCCAGTTCCACCGGTTCAGAACGGCCTCCCTGGAAACTGCCCAGCTTGGCCAACCAAGATGGTATCTCCCCTTCGTCGCCACTTCAGCCTTGGTCGGAGTCTCTTTCTTTTACCGTCAGGAGACCAAGATAAAGCGATCAGTTAGTTAGAATCGGGGCTCCTTTTAAGCACATGACCGACCCAATGCCATTTTTTTTATCATTAGGTTATTTGTCAAGGGTTTGTCAGCTGTTTTGATGCATAAATTATCCCCCAGTGAGTTTTAAAAACACCTAGCTAGAATCTATTGATGCGCATTTTCAACTAAGGCTTCATTTCCAATTTTGTCATACCAACGCAACTAACTGTCTCAGCATCGATGATGGATAAGGATGACCCAAGGATGTTTAGTCAAACTGCGAAGTACACACGTGTTTTCAGCTGGATTTTTCTGCAATTTTTCAACTGATTGTTGCCACTGATATCGGGTGTCTCATCGTAATAATAGCCGATTAATTTAGGGAACGAATATGTATCAGCTGGATCTGGTAGTTGGGTTTTTGGCTTGATTTGAGTAACCTAATAGTGCTGTAGCGGATGTGACGATTATTGATTGAAGCGATATGGACATGGGTAATATATAGTTTGTGAAGGATTTTAATGATCTGTAGAAAAAATGAGTGAACTTTTTAGATAATAGTGTATACCCCTTATATGCTTAATTACTTTTATGCTTTAACATTAGCATATAGCTAAAAGTTATTTTAATGGTATAATTTTACTTAACAATTTCGTATTCGGTAAAAGAAATTCAGTATTGGAACTTTTCTTAGCCAATTCTTTCATGTTTAGAAAGTCTATGAAAGTATACATGCCAGCATATTTAACAGCTTTTAATTTAAATTTATTAAATTAAAAGTTGGTAAATATGCTGGCATATTTAACAACTTTTAATTTAATAACTATTTAACAACTTTAGATTTAAATTATTCAAAACTAGTTCTGTTCATTATTTTATTCTTGATTTATATCGACAGCAAATTTATACATTTTTAATGATATTAAGATACATTTTCCTATTACATCATCTTCTATTATATAAAAAACCTCATTATGTTTTTTCATTGAATAAAATATAATTCATGCAAAAACGTAAAATCAAATTAATCGATAGCAATCATTTACGATCATTCGATAGTCAATGAATGAAAGTATTAATATCCATATCAATGAAAGTTATCTAAATTTCGCTATAAGGAAAATAACACATCTTCCAGCTCTACTTCTCACGTCCTAAATTGTGCCAAGCGCGGAAACACCTTCCACACAAGAAAGGACTGCATCTCTAATTTAATCACCACAAACCAATTGCGATATTACCATCCACGGAAGTAAACAGAACTAGCCAGCAGAAAAAAAAAATCTGCTTCCAAAATGTCGTCTGAGTTCTTTTACCGCCCTGCCCTTCCAAGTTCTTTTTGATTCGAATTTCGAACACTCTTGAATAGCCCTAGAGGTCAGAATGGCAATCACAGCGGCACGTTCTTGAGGCGTCTGTTGCTTGATGCCGTGAAGAAATGAGTTTGGTTAGAACGAAAGGGACTGTGAAATGTGAGAGTTACAAGGTAGTTGTGATTTGAAATGATAAGTACTTGTTAGACTTATCTGCAATTTGATAATGACACTCTCAGTTAGGTGAGATTTTGTTTATTTAAGTTAATGTGCCAATGTAGTATTGTATCCATGGAATGGTGGCATAATTAAGTTATATAAAAATGTAGTAATGTAACCTTTGAGTGGTGTAATATGGAAGTAACATAATAATGTAGTGATTAAGCAATAATGTAGTAAAATAACAAGAAAGAAAATTAAATACATGTTAATACAGATAGATTTATATTGCTCTGATTAGGTGAGAAATATTTTATATATAGTTTGTTTCGACTGTTTGTTTGTTTATAAGGTCGTTGGCGATTTATTGAAGCATTTTATGCATTTCTTTACTGTTTCGATATGTCACTATACAATAGCTTTTTTTTTAAAAATAAATGGTCATTGCTCTTCTCCTAGATGTGAATGCATTTATATACCAGTATGACCAGGTATTACTAATTTACAGATGATTTAAATATCAATTTATTTGAGCTATGGTACAGCCATTTTTTTGTTCAGAGTTTCTGCTAAACTCAGAAAATTGTCTAAGTCTCATTAATAGAAGGAAATATCTGTTCTGTTGTGGGTTTAAAATTGTCGATTAAAGTTCATCCAGATTTAAAAAAAAAAAATTGGAAAATTCTTATTTTCCACCATGCTTATGTAACACTGTTTTAAAAATATTTTAAATTATTGTCTATAAAACTAATTATACCTCAATAACTATAAATGAGACAAAATTTAAATTGTTATATTTATATTTGATTTATTATCTTTTAACCCAAACAAAATAGATTAGATAAAATGCTTTGAAAATTAATACAAAAAAATGAGACGAGTGAAAACTGACAATTCAACAGTACAACATAAAACATGTTATCTTCCAATACAAATTCAAAGCAATATGGTGGTTAAAAGACCAACTTCAAAAATCAGCACTTAGTTTCTTTCAGAATAACCCAATCGAAATATCCCTTTCCACTCCTCGCTGTAAGAGCCAAAGGTCCGGTTCCTTCCAGTCTCGATCTATTGTACACGGCAGCTGCCATATGGGGTTAGGTGGTTATGTTATGGCGGTACCCTCCCTCATACTGAGAATAACTTAACTTTGATCCAGGTACGCCCGATTCATTATTAGAAATAGAAAAATCCCTATTTGTCCCTATGTCTTATGTAAAGTTTTATTGAAAATAGTTAAAATTGATTGCAAAGTTTGTTAGATATTGCAAGTTCATTTAGTGGGTACTGCGAATAATTTTTTTTTATTAAGTTACAAGAGTAAAAAACAATTCTGCAATAAATTCTTATAAGAACAAATTTTATACAATTCAATTATAATAAAAAATTATCTACTTCACACACATAATAATGGCAAAAATATAATAATTTTTTTCATATGCTCAATGAGCAATGCAACTTCCATATTCAAAGTATTTTCCCCCTTAATAACTGAAAATGGCGAAACGTAGTTAAATAAAAAAAATTGTCCTTACAAAAAGTTATAAAGTTTTTCAAAAAAGAAAATAATAATAATAATAATTGTTTCTCATAGAAAAGTGTTGTTGCAAAAAAACTACTCTATTGTTGCAAATCTTTATTGTTGCAAAAAATAATACTTTTCAATATATATTTTTTTTACTTTTTTAAAATCAAAAAGTTTTGGATTTTTTTCATTATTGTTGCTTAAAATTAATACTTTTCAACAAAAAAGAAATATTGAATTGTTTTAGATCAAAACTTATTGTTAACGCATACTTTTGTTTCAATTTCTGAATAACTTTACCATTTAAATAATTCATTTCCAAATGACCCACTAACGTAAAAACCAGCAAAAAATCCCTTCTGCCGCCCACTCAAAGGGAAAAATACCTTATAATATCCCCTAAATTCCAAAGTGTGGCGGACCTACTACTCTCTAACAAGCAGATAAAGTGTTTTTAACTCGGGTAGGTAGAGGTCAGATACGTTTCCATCGGCAAAGCCAAATCGTGGTTGGCCTGCTAACCCTTTGGGCAGTGCTTTACCAGACTTTTTCTTCGCGTTGATATACGGAACATCTGTTTATATTTAATAATATTGGTTAGGGAAGTTGATATGGGATGGTTGTTATTGGGATGCCAATTGATTTGCGGAGTTGTAAACTTTATTTAACCGTTTGTAGGGTGTTGATATTTATAGTAGTTCTTTAGTTATTTGGTTTTTATAGCAAGGTTTATTTAATGCTTGTAAGAATACAACGTGAAGGAATGTAAGACTGTCAGTAAGCATTGATTTGGTTTCTTTTCAGTTAAATTGACTTTGTTACATAGGTATGTTGAAAGTATAAAATAATTAATTTGAGGAGCAATGCGTCTATTGATACATTAATTTATCAACACAGATTGTTTTAATTACTTTTTAATTTAGGTGATACAGTTTAAAAAAGTATAATGCAAGTAAAGTGATAAGTACTAATATTATATTAACATTCATAATTATAAATTTTAAATAGGTTAAAACGAAGTATTTTGACAAATTTGTACAGTTAAAATTGCTTTAATGTATGTACATACAAAATAACATTGGGAATGAAATTTGAAGTATTAATTAATCATACATAAGCATTACCTGATTGTGCAGTTTATTTACTTAGCTATAAAATCATTTGTTTTATAGTTTTCTTCAAACGAAAAGCAACAATGAAAAATCTATAAAAATAAGTATTTAAAAATACATAAAAATGGTTTGTAAAATGTGTTCTGACCAGGATAATGCTGTAATTTATTGCAGCAACACTCGTAAGACATGACATTTATTGGACATAATGTTCAACAAGTAGTGATTATATATGTTTCCTCAAAAATTTTCAAGTAATTAATAACCTTTCGGTTGTAATTACTGCCAAATTAAGTAATTAATCTTTTAGATGGAAATAACAAATTTGGACTGGTAAAACACCCAGACAGAATGAGTTTGTTTTTAAAGCCTTTTAGCTTTATAATAAACATATTAAGTTTTACTTTATTTTGGATGGCAGAATTTAAGTAATTAATTAAAAAGGAGAAATCCACCATTTTTGAAGTTTTAATTGGTTTTCATTCTGTTTAGCTTATAATTTTATAGAGAAAGTCACATTAAGATTGAATCTTCAGATGAATGAAACGCAATACAATTTTTCGCATAATTTAGGGCTTCATTATTAGGGCTTTACTATTTTATTATTAGGGTGGTCCGAAAAGAACATTTTGTTTTATTTCTGATCGCTATAGTGAGGACAAGTTGCCATTGGTAAAGACATGGAAAATGCACTAACTATTTTTTTTTCCTTACTTTATCTTCCGTTCGCGCAATGCCATCAAAGTTGCAAAAAATTGTCAAAAATCAAATTTTATAATTTTTTTAAGCACGATAGATGTTTTTAGTTGCGTTCATATTCACCAATGAACTACTAAAAGTACATAAAATCAAAATATATGCACTTATCATACGTTTGTGTCTGATCTTCCGGCCACGCAACATAGTACAATAATGAGGAAAATTCTTAGTTTTTGCAAAATTGACAGATCTGACACAAATGTATAATAAGCGCATATATATTGATTTTATGTACTTTTAGTAGTTAATTCATGATATAGGAACGTAAATAAAAACCTCTATCGTGTAAAAAAATATAAAAATATTCTTTTGTTGACAATTTTTTGCAACTTTGATGGCATTGCGCCAATGGAAGATAAAGTAATAAAAAAATAACAATTGGTGTATTTTTCATGTCTTTACCAATGGCAACTTTTCCGCACTGTAGCGATCCGAAATAAGATAAAGTTTTTTTCGGCCCACCCTATTTATTATACTAATAATTCATCATAATAAGAATTTACATATCAACATACAATCGTTCTTGGTCAATAACACAATTATTCCAAATTGGGTACGATTGTGAGGGGTCAGTCGAGTCTATTAGTGAGGGGGTAAAATTAGCTTGAATAAAAACATCAGTAATTGCTTCTTCTTTTACTATAATATTGCAATAAATAGCCTGAAGGGAAATTATTGTAATAGGACATTGCCATTTTTAATACTAGGTTTTATTTATTTTAAACAATCAATGCAAACGTCTAGAGATAATTGTTTACATAAATCGTCTTAAATCATCATTTAACATGGTCAATCATTTCACCAGTGAGTTTTTTCAATATCTTGTTGTTATAAATGTCAGTGTCCAAAACAATATTCAAATTGAAGAGCTTAGTGGAAGAACGTTCTTAGTAACATAAAGGTGAAAACGAAAAAATGACCTTTAAAGTTTTTCGTTTGCACTTAGAAACACTATAAATGCCACTTACAAAGGAAAAATTGTACTTAAGTTAAAACTTATGAAAAGGGGAAACATTGATATCGTTAAAGAATAGAAGAATAGGTTCATTGACACAAAAATCTAGATCTTTAAAAAAATTTCGCTTAGCACGTTCTTTCAATCAACTCTTTGATTAAAAAGTCGCATAAAGTAAAAATAAATAAAGTAATTTTATGCTATATTTAGGTTTAAGAAAATTATGGATGATTCTCGGTGCCAAAAAATATAGGTTCTTCAACAGTGATATTTCTTTCCCAACAAAATGCGACGATAATTCAAACTAAACTAAACTTTCTCAACCAAATTCTTTAATTTTATAAAGATTTCGCTGTTCCTTCAATAAATTTTGCTTACATTTTGCTGCAAATGGAGTTACGAAAACGTGACGGTGTAAATTTCTAATCATAAGTATCGAATGAAATTTAACTAAAATAAATAAATAACAAATGCAATTTACCTACATATTAAAGTAATAGTATTCAACTTTTTAACAATGTTGAAAAGTTCAAAAGTTTAACAGCAGTGACACAAAATGTAGCGGATCTTGAAATGCTATAGACTCTAAACTTATTGTAAAGCAAACATTTATTTTGATATTTTTGTGATTGAAATGAATCATGCGTGTGACACTTCTTGTCAAGTAAAGTGATGCACAAACAGTTTTTTTATAAATATTCTTTTTTGGGAATACAAAGAAAACTGTGAGGAAATGTGTTTTATTTTTTTTTAACCAAGTGAAAGAGGGTATTTGTGTAGTGCAATAACATTAAAATTTTATTTTCTATGGTGCAGATATTTAAAGACAATTATAATCGTTCTTTGATATTTCTTACGTAAATAGAGGCTTTGACAACTTCAATTACTCTTTGTAAAGTGTAAAGTTCTTATTTTTTCTGCAGTGTAAAACCTTTTTGAGCGTTACATCCTTATAACTGTGTCAGCTAAAAATGTACTTCGGTAGTAAAAGTTATTTTTTCCAACAAATTAGCACATAATTATTTTTATTTATTTGAATTATATTTAATGCGAATACTTTACAAGACTCTAAAAAACATTTAATGGAAACTCCTATATATTTCATTATAATGCTGAGGGACAAATATCTTGTTGTAAGATGATACGTAATAATAAAATGATGAATGAGAATTTTTAGTCTTTTAGACTTATCAAGATACGAAGGGTTCAGTTGCAATACTCACATTTTCCGAAGTAAAACTAAAATAAAAGGTCCTGCCCATTAATTGGCGACTTTTGACGACCTTAAATTCAATTGGAAGAAGTCACCAATGAACGAACCGGACCTTATATTTCAGTTAAACTTTGGAGAAAAGGGAGAATGTGAGTTTTGCAACTAATCCTTTTTTATATCGAGCATCTCTTTCTTTAATCGAAATGACATTGAAGGATTGGGTAAATGTATGGAATTTTTCTGTTCCTCGTTGCATTCTTTACAATGAAGAAACGAAAAAATACAAGCATTTTAGCACGTAATTGGAAGTTACATGAGATTTGATACACAGTATCAAGTTACTTATGTTTTTTACAACGTAATTCATTTACGATAAGTTAAGGAATTTTTCCTTGTAGCACTAGATAAAATTTTAAGATTGTTTGATATAGTTTTATTTCTATGAAAGTATGTTTTGTAAATAAAATGCAATAAAATTATGTGAATTCGAATATGAGTTCTTCATCAAAAGTGAAATCTGCAACAGGATTTTGTCTATGTTAAGCTTATTTTCCTTATATATAAAGCAAATCATCTTACAGAGGAAATAAAAATCTTTTTTTCTAGAGCATAGTTCTGTATAACATAGGTATTTTTTGCATGTACTCTTGTTAGTTACCAATAAACTGCAATAAAATGTCACACTGGAATAGGCTTTAGAAAACATTTTCCATTATTCATTAAAATTTAGTTTATTATTGAAAAAATACGTAATAGAATATCACTTCAAAATTAATTGTGAAAATGCGGTAAATTAATTAATTCTAAAATAGCTGTTCCAATTGCGTATGGTAAAATAGATTATTTCTAATAATAAAATAATGATGAAAACAAGATAACGGAAATTTTGTTGCCGCCAAAATCGTGGTTACGTCGTATCGGATAATTGGAGTTCTATTGCAAATATATAATAAAATGTACTTCATCTGAGTAAGAGAGATCTATGGATAGCTAAAATTTTATTAAGGTAAAACCCCTTTTGAAAGAAAGTTTTTTGTATAAAAAAAATACGTGGATCCGCATATTGATGTCAACGGGGTGGGAACAAACTTTTCCAGGACCCAAGTAGCGTATTTTATTGCCGAACTCGGAAGCAATAGTAGCAGAGTCCAATGCCTAGAAGAAAATGTAAGTTCAGAAATATAATAAGAGAAATATGCGTTGTAAAAAATGTATAAAATAGGAACTAAATCTTGAATCTCAAGAGGGGGTGCGAGTCAGTAAAATTCCGAACAATTTATAGCTCCTCATCTCATGGAAATGAACTGTATAAAATCTCGCTCAGCTAGCCAAGAGAGTGATATTCTCTTTTCGATGGTTTGATAAAAATGGAACTAATATTCAAATAAATTTGAGTTTAAAATGAATGTCCAGTTAGTTAACAGTTGTAATTAAGAAAATGTATAAAGTTACTCAAATACTTTATATAAATAATTCCTTCGCTTTTACCTTACTGTATCGTTATCTTTTTTTGTATGAACTTAAAATAGTTTAGAATTTAAAATATGTAGTTAAAGTATAATGAAGGTAAGTAAAAAATTCAACTTGTACACCCGTTAATTAACGCGTTATGTTTATGCGTTTTAGGTATTGTCTTAGCATGTAACATCAAAAAATAAGCAATACTTGAAAAGTATCAAGCTTTATACAATAAACAACTAGGCTAATTATATTTTTAATGATTAAAACTTTACAAATTAACGAAAATTTGTAATTGAAACTTTCATACTTGTCAAAAGAAGGGTTTAGTTACAATATTAAAATTTTTCAAAGTATAGCAAAAATATTGAGCTACGTGTTCATTAACGACTTTTGACGATCGTAAATTCGACTGGAAGATGTGCCAACAATTAGACCCTACTCTATATTTTAGTTTCAACTTTAGAAAATGCTAGTTTTGCAACTAGACTTTTTAGTAAATATCATTTTGTCAAATTCCATTAATAAGGCTTGTAATTTGGCACAATTAAATTTGGTATAACTAATCACCAACTATTGAATAACTTTTATTCATTAATCTACATTAAATTTAACATCACTAATTTTTTCAACAAATTTCAACTGCCCTAAATATGAAAGACCAGTACTCGCAAGGAAAATCGATTCTCCGATATCATCTTCAAAAATACTTATCCAACAAATGATTAATTCAATTGCCATTCCTTTTCGAAGGAGTTTAAACAATCCGACTCCAAAAGCAATCACGACCAATTCATTATCCTCCTCTCAGCTTAAGTGCCGCTGATACATATCGGAATCTCTGTCAATTGTTGAACCCTCACCCTTCGGATTCCTCTTGAAGCTTTCAGAAATGGTTTGACAAGGATGCAGGCAGAGCCTCATCTAGGAAAACTCAGACTATAAGCACAACAAATTTTGGGAGCCCTTTTACGGAAAAAATTATGCATGATTGCCCGTAATGATTGTACAAGTTGACCCATGTGTCTTATATTTGTTTTAGAGAGATTAGATAATTTTATGTCTCCTTGCTTATGATTATTGATCTAAACAATCACTGTAGTTCAATATCAGAGCCAAACTCCGTATATAAACAAAGTGGTGTTTTGAAGTTACATTAATTCTAGTAATCAACAGCATTTCTCAGAATATGAATTAATATTTAGAAGCTCCGGGCCAGGGCCTAACAGGCCTTACAGTACATCAGAGAATGGATGCAGGTTTTTTGGTGAAGAACATTGAAGTAGCCATTAAGATGTTAGAAGACGAAGTATTTAACTTGCGCAGACTTCTTCTACAGGGATGATTTTTCTTAGATTTTTATAATGCATCATTTCGTTTAATAGGTTCAAACAACAAAGACCAACTGCAGATAATTTAAAGAGATAAAGGCCGACTTTTTTGACAGCTTTGTGGATACTAACTACTACTAATTTACTTAAGAGTTTTTCAGGAGCATTCATTTTTTTAAGAGTTAAGAGAACATGTATCGATTATGACAATTGATAAAGATCTTTAAACATGTACTCCCTGTAAAATAGAAGAACAAGGGTAGATTTAATTCCGTTATTCAACTTCATCAAACAGGAGAACAAAAGAGTTTGGGTTTTAACTTAACTATCAGAACAAGATAATATGATCAAAAGTTTTTAAAAAATACTGTTTTAAAAGGTAGGTAACCAAACATTATAAGAGACTGGTATTGAAGACATGAAAAAATTTAGTGTAATTTTTTACCAACCATGGTGGGCTTCAGGCCTGCTCTTGATTGTCAATTTTTGTAATCATGTTATTGATCGTCAAATTTTGTATTCATGTTATTGATCGCCAATTTTTGTATTCATGTTATTGATCGTCAATTTTTATTTCTCTTTTGTCTCTATTCGAAGGTTTTAAGGGGGGATCATAGTTAGCGACAACAAAAATGACCAATTCTTAGTATTGATTTCGAAAGGCTCTAAATCATTTAAAAATTATGGTACAATAAAAAAAATTGTACCAAATTATAAATTGTACTTTTATTATTATATTTACACCTAAGAATCTTATTTTTAAAAATTATTATTTTTGAAAAAAGACATCTTTTGAAACATACAATTACGAATTTTCAAAATTACAAGTATTTTTTCGGTACACTTTTCTCCAAATCTATTTAATATTTCTTAATGATTTCTTTTGTGTGTTATAAAACCATTTTAGATCTAATTAAGTCACCTATTTTTTTTGCCTAAAATAATTTTTAAATTCCATTTTTAAAACATTATATTCTACATTCATAAAAATTCTGATTTTCAACGAAGAAAAGTGTAAAATAATAAAATATTTTTTTTAATTTGTAAGACTAAATTAGGTGACTTAAATAGATCTAAAATGGTTTTATAACACACAAAAAAAATTATTAAAAAATATTCAATAGATTTGGAGAAAAGTGTACCTAAGTGTTGAAAATTATAGTTTTGAGAAAAACGCGAAAAACAAATGCAGTCGATCCCGTTAACACGAACTCGAAATGACCACCGAAACATTTCTTGTTCACCGAATTTCACGTAAATCGTCAGGAATTTTTTTTTACATTGAGCCAGTGAATAGTTTTCAAATATTAACACAAAAAATTTAGATTTTATAATGTAATACATAAATAATACAAGCATACAATTAGTAATTCAAAGGAGGCGTGGCACATTTGTTTATTTTTATAATTTTAATTTTTTATAAGAAATAATTAACAGATCGATACAAAATTGGTCTTATTCGATAGATTAGGCTTCCATCTATCAGAAAATACTGTTTTCAAAAATTCGATTTTTTTGGTTTTTGTTAACTATGATCCCCCCTTAATTACTTTAATTATCAGTGCATTAATGTTACGGTCAGTGTTTTGCCACATTTTGATAGAGACTAGGATCTATAGTTTAATTCTTCTGCTTCCTAATGATTAAAAGGAGTTCTAATTGAACCAATGAATTTGGGGAAAATATAACAAAAGCTGAAAAGAGTATAGTGCTGAGAAATTGATTGACTATCGTTTTAAAGGTGTTGCTGAATTTTAGAATTACAATGGTTGTCCATGTCCATCAAAACAAACATCGTTTATAAGTTTCTAACAAATATTAAACTAAGCCCCAAAGTTTTGGCATCAATACATTGTTTCACCAAAGAAAACGAAATTTTTAACTGGCAGTTTATTCTGTCCCACTCATCATTTCAAGCAGTATTCCTCATTTTACAGACATTGCAACCGCCCTTACTTAAAATTATACTAACTGAACAAAAACCAAAATTTTCCCACTTAAAATATCTCCTTAACGAACTCCTCACGATGCAAATTTTAATTTTCAGTAGGGGCTGGGGAGCCCAGCTGGTTAGGCACTCGCCTAGCATGCGAAAGGTCCCAGGTTCGTTTGCAGGCATTGTCAAAATAACTGCCGACCTATAAACGGCTCGTGCAGCCAAAATGTCCGACGAATAATCCCTCTGTAAGGAAGTGCACGTTAAATATTTTTCAAGTCCTTACGCTGCGTACGATATCGCCCTTAACAGTTGCATTGGGTGCCTATTCCGGTGTCGGCTCGCCACTTGACTGTGGTTCTAAAATGCGACGCCCGTCGTTAATAACCATCGTGTTGCTTAAGTGTGACGATAATTCAAATCCAATCTTAATTTTCAGCAAAAATACATATGACAAGTTTGTCAAACTACCCCAACGATGAATTCTTTAATCATTTAGTTAGTCGATGTGGAGTACCTATCGATTACCTGTAGAAAACAAACAGAACTGCAAGAAAAGATCCAAGGAACAAGTCATCCGAATAACAAAAAAAAACTAATAAATTAGTCGCATTTTCTTTTGTTTTCACCCAAAAAGATTTTCTGCAATGGTCTTTTGACCGGTTTCTATTAATCATGGCCGAGTCAATATCTTTTCTTCGGTAGAATGGTGGCCGTTATTCGATGGTATTGATCTTTTTTAAAGGGGCTATTGATACAAAGATTGTCATTTTGTCGATTGGGATCGTGGACGTTTTGGTGGTGAATATTAATAGTTATGCTACTGCTGTAAGATAGTTCACGAATTTGGATCAATATTTAATTCAATTACTCATTGGGACTTATATATTTTTGTCGCAGTTTTATAGTTTTACATTTATTTTGTAAAATTATTATTAATGACAGAAGAAGATTTTACATGAAAGAAGTGTTACCTTTAAATTTAGTTAAACATAAATGAAAGTAGCTGCCGTGGCCGAGTGGTCAACAAGGTTTTATTTAAGATGTAACTTCCTGGGATGTATGTTATCGTTAAATTGGGGGAGTCCGAAATTCCGACCACTTTTTTATTTATTGTAGCTCAAAGTACCATTGGATGCCAGCCTTTTTTAAATTATATATTGTGTTGTTGAATAGAAAGAGATAACGATTATTTAAAATATCCGTACTTTGTAACACTAATACAATACATTGGACTGGGTCTATGGATTAATATCTTGATTGCATAATTCCATAAAGAACTTTATATTATTTTCAAATGTGAAAGCAATACAAATGTGTTCAGTTGATGTATTTTTCAAGCAAATAATTACATAAGGTTATTTATTTAAAAACATATTTAGTAAAATGTAAAAAATTAAACTTTACCTGTTAATGAAACTTGTTTATCTGTAACATATAATATCAATTTTATCTTATTTGTTGTATTTTTTTTTAATAGTTGAGTCAGATTTTCCTTTACAATGACAGAATATCTTCTAATTCTGTATTTATAAACTATTGCAATATTTTAAAGAAAATAAACCTTTTATTTGTGGATATTTACAGGTGCAACAATTCCTTATCGGAAAATATTTAAATCTCATACTTTTAACCATTTTGCCCTATTTTAAGTTTTCGTTCCAGGAAAAGTAGGTAACCAACTTTGGTCAATTCAACCGAAAATTTCGACTTTTAGGTTTATGTTAAAGTATGATCAGGTTAGTGAAGGGTATATATTCCATTTGAATGTATTTCTCCGTGTATGCAGTTGAGTAATCCCTCTTTTGAGGTTGTTCAATTTCCATGCTTTTCCTTCTTCTTTATTCCACTTGCAGAAATATCACTTTTCTTTTCAGAAGATCCACTTCTGCCTTGAGTAACAAAACTATTGCTAGTTTATGTTCATGCATCGTGAAATTGGTTGTTCGTTTGTAAAATAATATAAATAAAATGTGGGTTTTAAAAATATATTGGGGTAATGTGATACACTGCATTATTTTATTTTATGTATGGGATTTTATTAACTATTGTATAAGTTGTCACAAATGTTTCAATTAAAATATATATTAAACAAGAATACGAAATCTAAACTTATTAAATACTACATAAAAAACGTTAATTTTAATTTATTTTACCGAGTCTTTTTACAAAATTTAAAAGTAAAATTAACAGAGTAGGAAATATACTTTATATGATTACTAATTTAACTTAGATGAGTAAAATAATATTGTGTATTTCGATTTCAAAAATTAAGGCTTATCTTTATCTGAAATATCAAATTAAAGAAGTTTTGATTAAATCAATTTAAAATGAGTCTTTATGAGAAACCAAATTAAAACTATTGTCATTTATCTTTTCCAGTAATTAAATCACAAAAAAATCCACTCCAATAACTATACAAAACCTGCGTAAGATCGGTAGCTATTCAAACCCATAATTCATGACTTGCAAGACATTCGTGTGCGTAGCATCTAGTTTGATAAAATTGTAAACATCATTTAAAACATGATTTAAAATTTGTATACACTTTTTAAAATGTTCATTTAAATAAATAAACTTTGAAGGTTATTTGTTTAAAAACACTTCATCTTAATACATTTTATCGAAACTACACATGCTTTTAATGCAAAGCTTACTTTTTTCAGGTTATCTTAGTAAACAAGGTAATTGTCAGTTAATATTTTATGAAACCAATGTGTGACATAAGAAAACCGAAATGAGCAATATATAAACAGTATATTCCCTCAAAATTAATGATCAGAGAATTACAGTGACAGAATAAGAAATGTCAACGAGGATCCTCAAACACGCCCATATGTCGTCGAAGTCCCAAACCAGAATTTTTTAATGAACGGAATCTTATTAATGAACTAGAAAATAGATAATTGCTGAAGATGGAATCGGAGGGAATTTTCCACCCATATTTATTGATTATTTATCAGCAAGATTGTCTCGTAAGATATGTTTGTCGAGTCATTATTCAGTGGGGGTATAAAAAAACATGAAGGAGCTAATCATATTGGTAATGAGAAAGATTTAAAAGATGTCGCAATTATATATCCAATATTGAAAGAAATATTTCGAGGAGAAATAAATATATATTTTTAGATCTATAAAATTCAACTTCTGTATTTGTAAACTTTTTTTTTTGGTTTCAGCATCATTGTTTAATTACTTAAAATTACATAGCGATTTAAATTATTTTATTTTTGAAAAAGTAAAAAAAAAAAACTTTTTTATGAAACTTATGCATTTTTTTAAACGGGGGTCAACCCCCCCCCCCCCCTGAAGCTTTTATTCGATTGGTAATCTATTTTTTAATTAAACTACGTCTCATTTCAAAATTTAACTATAATTTTTTTACTTTGGAAGAAGTAGTTAAAATTCCACAAACACTTTTCTTTATGTTTTAAAACACACAGTTTGTATCTCCCAACAGAGACTGTTATAATTATAACAGCAACAGATGTATAGTTTAAATAGACATAGGTCGCCAAAAGTATGTCTTTGTAGATCCAGCATACAAATTTACAGACAGAGCAAAAAAACAATTCAGACGTAACTAAGAAATTCAAAAATGAGCGCATTGAGATGATTCTTTGTGCTCTTCTGTTTAGTAGGTAAAATACAGATTAACCCCTCCGGCACTAAGCAAAATGTTTCACAAAACAATTTACCGATTAAAATAGTTTATAATTTGTTTAAGCTATTTTACATTTTCTTCTATTGCAAAAATGTAATCAAAGTTTATTTCCAAATACAAAATGCTTTTGAATTCGTTTAAGTATATTTGAAAGTTTCTAATGCTGTTATGGTCTCAAGAGAAATAATACTTTTCGAAAGCCTTAATCAAATTTATCTTGGTTAATTTTCATTCCAAACAGAATCTGTATTCACTGGCATTAACACCTGTAGTCATGTCTACATCTTTAAAAAAAACACGAATGTTTCGCAATTATTTTAGATTTCAGTCTAATTTAATAAGTGACAAATTTAATATGTGATCAAATGGTAAAACAAACTATTGACAAATTTCCCTATGTTAAAAACTTCGTGCAAGTTTTCAACAAAAAATAGTTCCTAATTGCTGCAACGGCTGTGTGATGAAATTTTTCATCATATTTTTGGAATTAGGTTGAAAAGTTTTTTTCAGGTTTTGGCTTGCTAACTCGGAAAAAAATATTCAAACAAAGACCGAAAATATAGTGAAACGTTTCACTACAAAGCCGTTGCATATATACTAAGAACCATTCTTTAAACGCAGTTAAGTACGACATTGTTAGAAAGGATTTGCATTTAAATCTAATTAAATTCGAAATTAAACAATAATTATATCGAGATTTAGACTTCTTTAAAGCTCAAAGAAATATCCCCATCAGCTAAAGTAAACTGTAACTCAAAAAACAGTCCTAATCTCCGCTAAATTCTGCCGTGAATTTAAGTTCTCCAAACAGTATCAGTTCCATCCGTATATTTGTTTTAAAATAGAGCCATATACGAAATAAAAAGGATATTTACGAGGAATGGGATCAAGCAAACAATGAACTCTAAGAATAGCGAAAAAATGAAAGGTGTATCCAACACAACCGGCTGGAATAGGAAGATAATCCTTAAACCGATATTGACATTGTATTTCTTATAAAATAAAGTTTTAAAAATACTGTGTGAAAGTAAACAAAACTGAATCGATATCTTTTGAGAATTTCATTGCTATTTTTTTGGTTTTATTTAGAAAATTCACTTAAAGAATTTCAGTATAAATCTTGTTCAGTGTATCTATTTCTGTTCAAAAAATTAATTTTATTAGATAGAAATAAATCTCTTTAAAATATAATTACAAATTAGTGTGCTATTTTTTAGCAGAATTAAATATTTATCACTTATAGAATTAAAAATTGTTTATTTTCTTAGTTTTAGCACATGTTATAACATTAAATAAAACTGTAAAA
Organism: Hylyphantes graminicola; assembly: GCA_023701765.1. Taxonomy (NCBI): domain Eukaryota; kingdom Metazoa; phylum Arthropoda; class Arachnida; order Araneae; family Linyphiidae; genus Hylyphantes; species Hylyphantes graminicola. The sequence goes on along the minus strand of CM043114.1, from coordinate 54,454,271 downwards.
TGCTACTATTAAAAGATAATTTTTGTAACCGTTTATTGAAATAATAAGTATTCCTGATTAATTTTATAGCAATTTCAAACGCCTGTGTCAAATGGCAATGTAATTTAAAGTTTCATCTTAGGAATTGTTTCGTTAAATACAATATACTAATCACCATCCTTGTTTAGTATGCGAAAAAATACTAAAAATAAGTACGTAGAAAAATTACATATGTTTCTTAAAACTCTTATTCTTGCTTCATTTTAATTCGAAAAAAATTAACACAGGAAAACAAAATGAAACGGATAAAAGATAACAAATTCATTAGTCTCGCCAAAGTAATTCATCACCAACAAAAAAACTCATCAACCAAAAAAGAAAGAAAAAAAGAGAAAAAAAAACTAAATTTGCTACCTACGAATGTTCCTTTACCAAAGCTATTTTTATGAACAAAAAAAATACCTGTACCGACATTACCTCCTTAATTTGTAACAGCTGTAACTAATATGTATGCTGAAAATGGTTTTGATATTTTTGGCCATTCAAAACTAAACACTAAGATCTTTCTTTACATACGAGAATCTTGTTAGTTTTAACGTAACAGACGAACAACGTATTTGACCTTTCTTTATATACCAACATCAATTAAATAGCTATTTCATAATATACTTTACTTTTTTTTGCCGGAAACAATTTTACCAAAATAATTCCGAGACTTCTAGAGCAAGACATCTGTACCAATTACTCGAAGAGCGCGGAGAGGACTTCTTTTATATATTACTTTAATCGCATTGTGAGATATCGAAGAAGGGACAAAACAACCAACAACCAGCAAGAAAAAACTTGTAAAGAGCGGACAAGAAACAAGGCATAAGAGGACAGGAGAAAGTAGTAATTAGCTGACATGTTACGATTGGAAAATAACTGGAGTTTAGTTTCTTTTTATTTTTGGCTTTTACGTGTCTCTCTCTCTCTCTCCCCACTATTTCTCCTGTCCTACCGCTGACTTAATTGCGAGTCCAACTATGGTAACTTAGCATTTATATCAATATCGTAGAGTGACTCAATATAGCTCTACTCTATTACGTTCTATTATGTAAAAAATTCATGGAGGGATCATTTGTCTTGGGTTCTCTCGGCAAAATTAAATCTCGGTATACTTTAACATTCACAGAGAGCTCAGATTCATTGTAATCTGTGCGTCAAAATTGGTAACGAGAGTATCCTAGATAGTGCCACATTAAAAATGGCTCTCAGTTCTGGGGAATATGCCGAGTGTGCAAAGGCTTGACTGCCAAAGTTGCAGCCCTATTAGAGAGAGATAACGTGTAGAGTCACGTTTACTAGTAAGTTTGACAAGTTAGAAACGCTTTCATTCACAGCCCGATGTTATTTTGTGATATGTCATTGCCTTCTTATTATTAGTTTCAACGTCCCTTAGTGCAAATTCATTCACCAGAATCTTAGCTAACATGGTTTGCCTCTTTGAAAAAGCTGAAAGTTGCCAGGACTTCGTCTGCTTAACCATAGTCAATTTCTAGCGACTCTTGTTTATCACGGGATCTTTGCGTTTCTATAAAAATAATGTTGTGAAATAGCATACGATTTCCAATTAGCACTAAATATAAGAGATTTGATACCCAAGAACTCGGTTAAAGATTTGTACAAAAAGTTTTTCGCCTTTCGGCAACACCTTTTAAACCTAAAATGTTCTATGGCATCTATACCATTTCCTTTTATAATATGCCACCATGAGGTATTAGACATTCGCGTATAAAATTTTCAAAAATATAGCTCTTTTAGTTAAAGCTGTATAGTGTTTTCAGAGGGAGAGTCGGACGGACGGACCAACGTCTATAAACCCCTATTTTAGAATCAGTGCTCTCCAAAACCTAGGAGGATGGAAAGAACAGGAGTAGTCACGCGTATTCAAACGTACGGGAACTGAGTGAAGCCAGAGGTGGAGGGGAACCGGGGGAAAGCTGTTATCAATATCTACCCCTAGTTAACATGGGGTTCTATGGGAGAATTTACGATTTTTCGTTTTAAATGAAAAAAATATGATCACATTATGAAAAACGAATACACATATGTATATTTCTAATATGCTCAGTAGATATATATGTATTATTTAAAATACAATAGCAGATAAACACTCAAAACTAGGCGATATTAATACTGGTTCCTCTGGAAATCTTAAAATTATTTAATTATAACTTGGATTTTTTTTAAAAATCTTTTATTAAATCTTAAAAATCTGCATAAATCTAATAAAAATCTAAATAAATACAATCTAGGATAATCTATTGAAATATAATTTAATTTGTTAACAAACTATGCGCATTTCGTGCTTAAATACTATTCAAATGTAATTAATTTATTAAATAAATTAATGGATCTCTTTTACATTTTTTAATAGTAATAATGCGAATATCTATATAATCGTACAAAGCAAAAAAAAATGGATTACTTCACGAAATTATGGAAAAGTAGCTATGACACGCATATGCAACTTAAATAAAAGTTCTAATATATATTCGTTAAAAAATCTCTTTTATAAAAAATATTAAACGTTTAATGATGAACAGTAGATTTTTAAAATTTAATAAAAGATTTTTAAAAAAATCAAGTTATAACAAAATAATTTTAGGATTTTCAGAAGAACCAATATTAATATCGCCTATTTTTGGGTGTTTATTTCTTATTGTATTTAAATAATACATGTATATCTACTGAGCATATTAGAAATATACATATGTGCATTCGTTTTCCATAATGTGATCAAATTTTTTTTCATTTAAAATGAAAAATCGTAAATTCTCCCATAGAACACCATGTAAAAGTGGGGTAGATAAAGGTCCCTTTCTTCCAAGAGGGAGGGGAAAGCTTTTTCGCTTCACGCCGAAGGCCACATGACTACTCCTGTTCTTTCCATCCTCCTAGTCCAAAACATGTCGAAGACACAAAATATCTATTTATGATTTCCCCATTGCAATTCTTTTGCATTGTCTTAGATACAGTTTGTATATTTTGCACTTTATGTATAAATTATTAGCATATTTTAAGTTCATTTTCTATTTTCAGACAAAACCTATATACACCATAAAAACGTACACATACTAAGACATATTTAATCTGCTCTTGGTCCAAGATCCTGGTGTCAATTCATTTTGCGTCTCGCACGTTTCATCTCATGTTTCTAACTTTTCCTTTTGACAAAAATGACAAATGACAATGAATGCGTCCTCTAGAAGGGAGGAGCGTAGGCTTTATTGCCCGTTACTCTACTCGCCAGAAATAACACAGTCACAAGAGACACACAAAGAAAGGACACATAGACAAATAGCAATACTTATTGACAATCACAAACATCCATGTAGTAGTAGGTTTGAATTATCGTCGCACTAGAGCTACACGAGGGCTATTGGTGACGGGCGTCGTATTTTAAAACCATACAAACATCCATGTAATACCGGAAATCGAAACCGAACAAAGGCTAGCTTCTTAACCGTTGTGGTGCCGGGTCGGCAACTTTTCATCTTATTAAGATTATAAATTATATTAGATGTAAAATGCGGTTTTGTTGAATGCGGTTATTTATAATTGCTAGATGCAGTTGTAAAAATAACAGTTCCTATCAGGAAACCATTAGAGATTCTAGTGGGATTCGTTTTACAGCGTACCGCAGCTGTTTGAACACCAATAACCTCTCTCGATTTGTTTTTCCGGAAAAACGGGATCAGGAGTTCCGGGACGAATAGAATGTGGTTCCTTTTTTCTTTGAAGACATTTCTTTGGTTGATTGCGATTTCGGCATTTCATTTGTGTTTGGTCAGGTAAGACCTTTTTTTGTGCAAATTTATTAAACTTGTGTTTTGGTAAATTTGATGTTATATATTTTTTTTAAATATAAAAGTGAATACTTCATTAATTTGTTTTATTATATTATGGTAAAAACATTCATTTCCTTATTGACCAGATACAATATGTTTATCAGCTGTTTTCTTGATGGCTTTTCAAATTTTGTAAGTGATTTAGTCACAATCGTATGAGTAAATGTTACGGAACTCAGTTGATAAACTAGAAGTAGCATGCAAATCGCAAATGGTTCTCGTTCAGATATTAGTTGAAAGTCGGGAAAGTATAAAAAATAAGTTAAAAATGCGTGATATATAAAACTACATTTTTATTATACTTGTCTTGTAAGTGCTTCTAAAGGGAGGACAGCAGCGTAAAGAGGAAAAGCATGACTGAAAATTTGCTTTACAGTTTATTAAATTTTTCTATCGGTCAGTAATATATAAGCATTCTGAAATAATTTATTGTTATTTAAGAAATTTACTAAGAAAGTATTAAACTTCCGCCAGTCTTTGCTACCAGTAAGGTAGCAAAATGGAAATGTATATTTTCATATGAAGGGTTTACAGGGAGTGATGCAAATCTCACATTCACCAAAGTATGAATAAAATATGGGGTCCCGTCTGTTCATTTTCGAATATAGTTGATGGTAAATTAACTTGAACGAAATCACCAAAGAATCGGCCGGACCCAAAATCTTAGTTATACTTTGGATAATGTGAGTTTTGCAATTACATCCTGAAGAAAAGGGTACTGTCACAGTCTAAATTGCAGATATACAATCGAGTGCTGATCTATTCGTATTCGTTCTGCACAAAAAGGCAGAATAATAGCTTTTACTGTTTAATATTTCGATTTATCTTCGAATCCTAGTTAAAAAAAACTTTCCTAACTTAACGACAATGAAAGCAAATCATTACAGTTTCAGGACAATACACGAACAAATTGCCTCAGCCCTACATTCCTCTTCATTTCCTGATATGTGTGAAATTAACTGAAAGCATTCAACAAGCGTGAATATCAACCGACACCCATAGACCTGCCCCTTGACTGATCGAAGTCTGGTCCAAAAAAACACAGTTTTAGGTTATACAATACTAATGTTTTAAAATACTTTTTATTCCTCTTCAGGAGCGCAACAGCCCATTGCAGGCATCAGCCGAATCAACAGCACGCCTTCTCCAGCTCTTCCTGTCCATGGAAACTCCAGTTTTTTTTAAATACTTATACAGTTTAAAATATTTCTTAGTCGTACAATTAACTATATTAGAAGAAAAATACATTTATTTTGTAAATATAAAAAATGAGAAAAAAAACTTTCCTAACTTAAGGTAGGCGAATACCCAAAATTTCTTAAAATTCTAAAATTTTTATTATTGTTTTAATCTTTTCCAAATGTGGCATAGTGATTTCAAATATAATGAATAATTCTATTTAGGCTTTTGTCTTTATTTAAATATAATTTATTTATTTTAAACGGTGTTTTTCTACTAAAAAAAGAGGTTTACGCCAACAAGTCTACCACATTGAATTTTCATCCTATGAACATTTATTATGTGTTAAATTCTTCGTTCTGAACTGATACATGCAATGACTCTCTAGAGTTACATACAAATTACAAGAAAAAAAGTTATTAAGAAAAATGTTATAAATTAACCACAAAAAAAAAGGATTTGTTTCGATTAACTTACACTTGGACAGTTAAAAAAAAACTTGTATACTTGCACCAGATGTTAGAGGTTCATGACACAGATATATATTGAAATAGCATCTGTGAAAAATTTCAGGTAAATTAATGTAAAACTTTTTATGCTAGAAGTGTTGGCGTAAACCCCTTTTTTTAGTCGAAAAACACCGTTTAAAATAAATCAATTATATTTAAATAAAAAAAATTGTCCAAAAAGCATTGTTCATTATATTTGAAATAACTATGCCAAATTTGGAAAAGATTAAAGTAGGGGTAAGTGGTGTACCTTGGACGTATGTGTACCTCGAACCTATGCTGATTCTAGCTCGATTAGCTTAGATATTGAAACAACACCACATGCAGTTAAAGTATTTGCTACCAGGGATCTCAGTGAAGTTCTATCTGTTTGTTTAAAAGGTCAATTTATTAAAGAGGTTTCGAAAAACTAAATTCACAGTTCAAAAGTAAATTTTTGTCAGATTCTTTGGTGTATTTTTTTACTCAAACATGTAGTGCTTATTCAGAAACGATGGTTATGCAATATAAAGCAAAGTTTTAGCTATAAAACAGTGTGCTTGAAATTAAGTTAAGTCTAACCTTAACTTGGTGATTAACTATTTTGTTTTTAATATCCAAGTGGTGTACCTCGAACCTAATACAAGTGGTGTACCTTGGACTGGTCCAAGGTACACTGCTATAGGTCTTATGTGCTTCAGATTGTTGAAAACAATTCTTAAAATTCAAGTAAATTTTTTCCTTCGAAAAATTAAGTATTTTAAGCTCTTAATATGCAACCCTGACTTGTAAAATCTAGAAGAATGGGAATTTGTAAGAAATTTTTATTTGGTGTGATAAAGATTTTTTTTTTGTAGTTAATTATTTAGATTTATGGAAGCTGATAAAATTTTAACCATATTTATATAATATAGAAAATAATTATTGCATGCTCATCTAAAAAGATATTTTATAAAGTTAAAAAGAAATTTTTATAAAGATATATAAATTTCTAAGCAGAACATCCTTTTTACGTTTAGGCCTAGTTGTATAAACATAGGGGGGAATATTTGAGTCGGTTTTTCAAATTAAAGACAGAAAGATAGCCAAATGTTTTTCTATGGCATGAAATAACAGTTTAATTTTATGCTGCATTTTAACGTATACACCTGAGAAAGATTGCATTGCAGCTGAACAAGCCAAAAGGGCACTAAAAAAACTAAGGCAATAAAACCCCTTACTAACCCAATTGACCTAACATAACCAATTACTACAATCTTGGCTAGAAATAAGAGTAGGCTGTAAAATGCATTTTTGAATTTTATGTGTTTAATAAATATTGGCTTTCGGACTGTAAATCGAGTCTCTCTCTACCTGTTAATAATTGGTCCAAGGTACACTACCGGTTGGACCAAGGTACACCGCCGGTGGTGTACCTTGGTCCTATTTACAATTTTCCGTATTTATTTTTGTAATAGTTGAAATCATTTAAATAACCTGTTAAAATAAATATATGTCGTGTATAACAATATAAAGTATTTAGTAAAAATATTTTAATTCACTTTTTGCAAGTAATTAAGAAATTAAAAATTGAAAAGTCAAAATAGGTCCAAGGTAACCCACCTTCCCCTAATAGTAAAAATTTTAGAATTTTGGGTATTCGCCTACCTTAACAACAATGAAAGTGAATCGTTACAGTTTCAGGACAATACACGAACAAATTCCTCAGCCCCACATTCCCTTTCATTTCCTGCTATGTGTGAAATTAACTAAAAGCATTCAACAAGCGTGAATATCATCCGACACCCATAGACCTGCCCCTTGACTGATCGATGTCTGGTCCCAAAAAAAACCCCACAGTTTTGGATAATACTATACCCCTGTTTTAAAATAATTTTTATTCTTCTTCTTCAGAAGCGAAACAGCCTATTGCAGCTCTTGGATGCCTCAACAGCACGCCTTTTCCAGCTCTTCCTGTCCATGGCAACACCAGTTTTTCAATACTTGCAGTTTTAATAGTTCTTAGTCCTACAATTTACTATATTAGAGAAAAAATCATTTATTTTGTCAATATAAAATTCGAAAAAAAGTTTACAAAAAACTTTCTTAACTTAAAGACAATGAAAGTGAATCGTTACAGTTTCAAGACAATACACGAACAAATTGCCTCAGCCCCACATTCCCCTTCATTTCCTGCTACGTGTGAAATTAACTAAAAGCATTCAACAAGCGTGAATATCAACCGACACCCATAGACCTGCCCCTTGACTGATCGACGTCTGGTCCAAAAAAACACAGTTTTAGGTAATACCATACCCCTGTTTTAAAATACTTTTTTCTCCTCTTCAGGTGCGCAACTACCCATTGCAGGCCTTGGATGCCGCACTCTCCAAAACGAACGAGCGATTTTAACTCAGTCTGATTAATGTTCACTCCTCCAGTCTGGAAAATGCACTTCTCCTTTTGGAGTGGATCCTTTGTGTGTTAAACCTGCGACAGGATCACTCCAAACGAGTAATTGTAACTCGTTCTGAGTTAATATTCATTCCTTTCCAGTGTCGAAAATGCACTTCTCCAACTGGAGTGGATTTCACTCTTTTGTTTTAAGAGTGTACAGTTTAAAATATTTCTTAGTCGTACAATTAACTACATTAGAAGAAAAATACATTTATTTTGTAAACATAAAAAATGAGAAAAAATAGCTCAAAAAACTTTCCTAACTCAACGACAATGAAAGTGAATCGTTACAGTTTCAGAACAATACACAGATAATTTGCCTTAGCCTCACTTATCCTTTCATTTCCTGCGATGTGTGAAATTAACCGAAAGCATTCAATAAGCGTGAATATCAACCGACACCCATAGACCTGCCCTTTGACTGATCGACGCACAGAGGGGTATTTGAACGATCTACGCGGCCAAAAGTCGATTTTAAAAATTTGAACCCAGAAATTAAATACAGGTAGCTAAATGAAGATAAATGTTCCGCGCATGTGATTCAACAATTTTTAAAGCCCTACGCGAACCCTTTTTGCTTTTACTGCCAGTCTCAACTTGGTCTTCATGTGAATAGCAAGCTTTGCTCCTTGCAATTTTGAACATAGCCTTACTTATAAGAGTGATTATTGTTCTTCAGATAAATACGTTATTATTACTAGACATGGATTGTGATACACCAGTTACGTATGCATTCTTTTGAAATCATTTTGCTGCAATTGATGGAATTATAGCTTAGTTAAATTCTGTTTAGAATGAGTGTATTTTTTATAAATTTTATCCGTGATTTTTCTCAAATGTTCGATTATTAGTTATATTTCCGGATGTTACCCGGCACTTAAATTAGATTTCCAATAATTCTCAAATTGTTTTCTTTCTAAAACATGTATAATTTTAGTGCGATTATCTGCGTTTTTCAACAAAAAGGGAAATGTAAATAAATGGAGATAAAACAACATAAAATTGATAAATGTTAATTTTTGTTAAAAACTGTTTATTTTTGTTTTCAGGACCATCAAATGTTATAGCTATGACTAGAAAACAATTGTTTACCTTTATGCAACATCAAAAATTATCTAACCTTAACAAAAAATTATATTTTCTGGAAAACTATTTGCTGCAATTAGATAATCCTTCTGATCAAAAAAAAGGAAATAAATTTTCTCGTTTAAAATTCGAAATGAAACTAAAATTTAATGAATCATATGGAAAAGAAATTGCGTTTTTGAAAATAAATAGAGAATTGCTTGAAGGAATATTTAGTATTTCAAAGGTAAATAACAGACCAGGACGACCAACAAAGTCGTTAGATGAGTCAAGTGAGAGAACCAAAGAAGAAAACTGAATAGCTATGTAAAGCTACTGATTTACTAGTACTTGTAGGTGCTACACAGACAAAATTAAGAGAAACTGAAAAGAGAGATTCTGCTTTAATGCTTAAAGGAATTAATACTTCACCAAAGCGAGCTACAAAATATAACAGAACTCTTTCTAATAAAAATACAACTATGACAGCTCAGTTGAATCCAAGACAGGCCCTGTCGATTTTTGTTGAGTCTGGACTTTCAAGAAGACAATCTGAAGTGATTTAGGAGTTCTAATAAAAAAAATCTACCCATGCTACAGCATACTACAAAAAGCTAAACAGGAATGCTATCCTGATAACGAGGCATGTAATGTTTCTTAATCAGTTGCCGAAGTAAATTTAATATCAAAATGGGAATGGGATGGGGCGCAGCAATCCCAATATAAGTAGAAATGGGAAAATAATTCTGATACTGATGCCAGCTTACTCCAGAGTTTTTTTTTTGTTCCCTTACAGCTTGCATGTACAACGAAGAATAAGATAATTTGGCAGAATCGTACACCTTTTTCTTCTAGATATTGCCGCCCTATAATAATGAGATTTATTAATGAGTCCACGGGCATAATAAACGAAGAAATAAGTTACGTTAAAAACACCGTAGATGAATTACAATAAATCAAATTGACGATATCAGGCAATGCTTATGCAGTAAAGCACAAGATGTTGCTCACCATGGTAGATGGAAAGGTCTGTAATGCTGTTACTAGCACAACTTCTAAATGAGATGCTTTATTTGGGGCATCACCTAAAAGGACTTCAACAAGTTAAATATCAAGAAAGAAGTTAATCCAGAGACACTTGGTGTCGGGCTCATAGGCTAGATTTCGTGCTAGTCCATTTAAACTCCATTGTTTTTAATAATGCTATTTTTTCACCACTAACTATTTTTTATCACTTAAAATACTACGGATAGTCTCATTGGCCCCTTTGGAATCGAATAAGAAGAAAAAATAATTTTGGCCGCTCAGATCGCGCAAATACCCCTCTGTGCGACGTCTGGTCCAAAAAAAAAACACAGTTTTGGGTAACACTGTACCCCTGTTTTAAAATACTTTTTCTTCTTCAGGAGCGCAACAGCCCATTGCAGGCCTTGGCTGCCTCAACAGCACGCCTTTTCCAGCTCTTCCTGGCCGTGGCAACACCAGTTTTTAAATACTTGCAGTTTAAAATATTTCTTAGTCATACAATTGACTATATTAGCAGAATAATAAATTTATTTTGTAAATATAAAACAAGTAGGTTTGTTACAGAATCTGTCACTTAAACCCCTTCACACAGTACTTAAGCTTACAGGAAACACATTATTTATACACCTCAGAAAGAAATTCGCCAAACAGGGACTTCTAATTCAAAATTTTAAAAGCCAAAATTAACTATTTTCATTAATATTTATTCGCAAATTAAAAAATACTCATTATCATTTGCTAAATTTGTTTGAAATTCGTAGAATAAGGATGCAATTTCTTTAATAACTATCTTTTAGTAGCCACAATTTAATTTACAGTTCGAAAATATATAATTAGTAAAATTGATGCTTTGAAATTAAAAGCAAAACCTTGCATATTTTTATGCAAAATTAGAATTATGTATACATCTTTCTTCATGCATATATAACGAGCCATCAAAAGAACTCCTTTGTGATATTACAACAATCCAAACCGAATTATACACATAAATAAATATTCTTTCAAAGGGTTTACAGCACGCCTTCTTCAGCTCTTCCTGTCCATGGCAACACCAATTTTTAAATTCTTGCTGTTTAAAATATTTCTTAAATAAATCGTTCTTCTTCTTGCTTTCTCCTTCTTTCTTAAAATATTTCTTCTTCTCTTTTATTCAATTAACTTTATTATCAGAAAAATGAATTAAATTCGTAAATATAAAAAATAAGAAAATAATAGAGCAGCCTTTGCAAAGAAACAAGAATGTCGTAAAAGCATTCTAAGCTCAACGACAATCAACGCAAATCGGTCTTTTTCGAGGATAAAAAGAAAGCGAATCACCTAAATTCTCGCTTAATTTCTCTCTCATTTCCACCAAATTAAAAATATATCCCACTTAAACACAAAGAGTTGAATGAAAAAGTGAAACCGAAAGCGTTTAACAAGCGTAAATATTAAATAAAACCCACATCAGCCCTTTGACTGATCGATGTCCGACCAAAGTTTTTAGTTTGATACTGCTTTAAATGCCTAACATTTTAGATAATTGTTAAGTATTCAATGAACTATAAATCATCTGAAAACTAAATTTGAATTTAAAATAACTGAAAGCAATCATGCAAGAGGACAGAAGTTTCAAGGAAACATCAAAGTTACAAAAGCTTTCTTAGTTCAACGACAATGAAAACAAATCGGTCCTCATTCGAAACAATAAGATCGAAATTCACCTACAATCTCGCATCATTTCCCTCTTAATTCCGCCAAACTAAAAAAAAAGAAAGAAAATGACCCACTAAAACACAAAAGAGTGAAAGAAAAAAAGCGAAACAGAAAGCGTTTAACACACACAAGAGTGAATATCCAAACGACACACGCCCCTTACTTTCAAAGTCTGACCAAAATGAACCAGTTTTAGGTAAACCTAAGAATTTTTTTTTTAAATATTTAACAGCTTAAATTATTTCTTAGTCATCCAATGAACTATAAATTATCAAAAAATAATAATTTTTCAAGCAATGTAAGTGGGAAAATAAAAAAGACAGTCATTGCAAAGTTTCCAGTCATTGCAAAAGTTACAAAAGCTTTCTCAGCTCAATGAAAACAAATCGGTACTTTTTTTTCGGAACAATAAGATGTGAATCACCTACATTCTCGCATCACTTCTACCAAAATACTAAAAATAAATAAAATTTGGCATTAAACACAAAGTGATATTCACAAAGTCCTAAATTCTAGCCTCATTTCCGCCAAACTAAAAAAAAGTACAAAATAGCCCACTAAAACACAAAGAAAGGAAGAAAAAAAGCGAAAGCTTTCACAAGCGTGAATATCCAAACGACACCCACTCCCAACCCCTTACTTTCAATGTCTGACCAAAATGAACAAGTTTTAAGTAAAACTAAGCAATTTTTTTTAATTATTCACATTTTGAATTATTTCTTAGTTATTCAATGAACTATAAACTATCAAAAAAATAATTTTTCACGTGATGTAAGTAAGAAAATAAAAAGACAGTAGAAGTAACGTAAAAGTTACAAAAGCTTTCTTAGTTCAATGAAAACAAATCGGTTCTCTTTCGGAACAATAAGAATTTGAATCACCTACATTCTCGCATCATTTCCCCCAAAATATAAAAAATAAAATTTGGCTATAAAACGCAAAGTTATATTCACAAAGTCCCAAATTCTAGCCTCATTTCTCTCTCATTTCCGCCAAACTGAAAAAAAAAATACAAAATAGCCCACTAAAACACAAAGAAAGGAAAGAAAAAGCGAAACCGAAAAGCGTTTAACAAGCGTGAATATCCAAACGACACCCACACCCGCCCTCTGTATGACGCCCTCCTGACTGATCGACGTCCGTCCAAATTGGACCAGTTGGACAGAAACCCGGTCTTTAAGGATGGGTGTCAAATTGCGTCTTTGAAGAAGAAATGGTGTTATAATAGTCCTCAAATTGCGACCTACAATTTGGCGGGGCTATTACAGGCCTAAACGCGAAAAAGGCGCCTGTAATTTTCCCAACTCCCACTTGGGTGGGGGCGGAAAATTCAAATTTCGTCTCTTGATAACAGACGCCCCGTTAAAAGTCGGTGGTTTGTTTTGGTACAGTTGTAAGTTGTCCTTGATTTGATCTATTCTGTTGTTTTAAGCCTTTCAGTTCCAGTGATGCCATTTATTATTATCGTGTTTTTGATCCAAATTAAAAGGTAATAATAGGGCTGGCATCTATTGGGATTAATAAAAAATATTTTATAATGGAAAAAAGTTTGAAGAATTTAAGGATATCCTTTTTGATATCCTAAGTGGCATTAGACGGTCAAGAAAAATTCTAAAATGAAGATGTCAAATTGCCATTGGGACTGAAAGGGTTAAACTGCTATGTTGTATCGGCTACTGCTTCATAAAGCCGAGTTTAAACGGTTACCAACTTCCATGACAGACACAAGACTCGGGAAAATTCTTCGACTGATCTTTAGTCAAATGGGTTAGGATGTAAGAACGTTTTTAGGTGTATTAACTGCACCTTAAATTTTTTTATTAAATTGAGATTTTTTTCTGTAACTAGCTATTTACTAAAGTGTATGGTTACAATTTTTTTAATTGCAATGTTACAAATATGTTAGTATGGCTATGCACATTTGCAATTAGGTAAAAGAGGTAGACTCTTCCAGTTCAATTATAAGCAAAAGAAACATAACAAAAAGTGCGTGTCTATTGGAGTGGTGCATGTAAAATCTGGCTCTGTTCTAAAGTCCAGACTCTTGTTTAAGTTGCTTCGTGCAAGCTCCGGAGTCTACCTTCTCTCTTAAGCCTAATTTAAATTTACTCACCTATCATAAACTAAGTTTAAAGTTATAGGGTAGACTAACCAGTGAATGAACGTTTAAGACGTCACGTTCGCCAGTGAATGAACACCATAATATAATGACCAGGGCAACCAACCTTTGTCAGATAGCTCCCTACTACATGGGAGGAAGTCAGTGTTGTTAATCCATACAGTGAAATGATTTTTAATCCTTATTTTTTTAATTATATTTGCTAAATTTTCACTCACTGGGGCCAGTTCACCCACTGGTCAGTCTAACCTAGTCAAATTTTAATCGGATAGTAAAATTAGCTATACGTCCAAATATCAAGAGTTTTTTACATGCATGTTAATTAGGACTTTCTCAAAGCAACTCAGCGTAGTGGGTGGGTATCAATGGATAGTGTAATCTGAGGTGGCCTAGTAAAGGGTCGTTATCATCCGATCCCTTTACTTATTTTACTTTTAAAGGGCTGATTGTCCCTTTGGAAATAATTATCTCCTAACGTAAGTGTGATGTTATTACGATATTAGATTTACTCATCATTGCGCTGAGTAAAGCGTTAAAACCTAATGTGAGTTTAAAGTTATAGGGTTTATAAAAGAATGTAATCACGCAATGAATAAGAAAGTAAATAAATAAATTACACGTAAATTTCGGGCTTGTTTCATAAGTACATTGTATTTTTAAAAAAAATGCTGTTGATGTCTTATTCTTTGTTACTGTATGTATCTAAATCCAGAAGTGTCTAATGTACGATGAAATCGATACGAATGTTTCCGTAATCACATTTTACCACAGATCAATTCACAAAATAATATTTTTTTCAACCGAAGTTCTTTTTGACTTCAAGTATTGAACTTCGGTAGTTTTATATATACAATTGCGGCTTTACGTATATGTAAGATGAATTGAAAAAAAGTGCAACTACACTTAACAAAAAAAATATTCTTAAATATTTAATGGATGCGTCTTAAGAAATTATGAGGAACATATGTTTCTAAAAAATATTTTTATATTCACTAGCTCACATTAAATTACATTATTAAACACAAAATATGCATATAAAAATATTAACTTGACAGATTACTGTGAAACGAAATATTAGTTAGTATATTGTAACTATTGCCGATATTCTAAACAATGAAACCCGTGTGCCAAACCTCTAAAATCATATTCTTATACACCAGGACATATTCCCTACTCGTAGGGAAGTCAGAATATGGCAAGTTCTTTTTTCAAAAGAGAGCATAGCATTTTCTCATCTTATTAGCAAGATATATAGAACTAAAAAAATATTTAAAACAAAATCTTATAGTTTACACTCAACTGTGGTTAAACTGCTTGGTCCCGAATATTCGACAACTGTTTCACTGATTTGTAAGCTAATGCGCATTCTCCCGGCATAATGTCACTCAAAACTGTATTCAAAATTTTTGTCTGTATAAATTTTATAAAACTTATAACGGTGTGTCTGAGGAACCGGATATATTTTTTATGCCTTTTAATGTTTTTAAAGCTAATTGTCGGAGGCTATTTTCTTTGTAACACTGTCTTTTTTAACATGTCCGTCATTTTAATGTCTTCTTTTTGTGTGTTCTTGTTGTTTGCATTGTCTGTTATGATGCGCATTGTAATTGGATTTTTTTCTGTTATGTGCATCTGAAACAAATAAATAAATAAATAAATAAATAAATAAATAAATAAAAAAAATACATTTTTTCAAACAACAGTTTTAGTCTGTATACAACTTCACAGAACATATTTTATAGATATAAAACTAATTTCATTTATTTCAATGTAACTCTGAAACACTATAATTTCCCCTAAAACACATACCTTTGAAATATTGTCTTCATGGAATCGCCTTTTATTTGTGAACAACAAAGCTTTCCTTTTACATATTTAAAATTGTAATTGACAAACCCCTAATTTTAACTGAAGACTTAAATGATTATCACGATCAAAAAGATTCCTCAAATGGATATCAAGGGTATTCATCTCAAATCATTGTTGTTCAAATTGCTAATTATATCTCCCACCAATATTAGAGTTCATTAACAGTATCTTCACCATAAAATCCCAAGACCAAACATTTGATATGCAACAAAGTGGATCTCTGTGTTTCGGTATAACAAGAACCCTCTTCCCGATTTTCGCGATATCTTTGAAGGGTCTTTACCACCGAATACTATCCTTTTTCTCCAGAGAGTAGAATTTTGAACAGAAGATCTAAGGAAATTGCACGTTTCGAATCTTTGCAGGGAACTCAATCCAGAAATTAAGGACAAGCTGGCAACTTTAACTGGTGGTTAATTATCTTATCTCGAGATATTTTGCACACATCGGATCTTTGGCGAAGTCTTCATAACACTTCTTGGCAGCTCTACTTGACTTGCGTATTTCTATCCCATAGGGAATGCTTTGAATGTTGAAATTTAATGGATTAAGTCAGCATTTGACCTGGTCCACTTTTATCCTTTTAATAATGATTTACAGGAAATAGTAATGTTCTTCAATTTGAAAGCATGGATGGTGTAAGTCAGTTGTAGGCATATCATCTTAAACTTATGAGTTGCGGACGTGCGATTTGTAGTGAAGCTCAGATTTAACGCTCAGTAAATTGCTGTGCCGGTGTAACAAAATTGTTAGTCTCGTTTGGCTGATTGTGTAAAACGAAAAATGAGCCACACCTCTGTGTAAAATGTTGAAAAGTAGTTAAAATGACGTGTTTTATATAGACAGTTTATATGGCACTCAGGTAAGTTTTCCCAAAATAATTTTACAGTTTCAAATGTGTACGTGCTTATACGATGTTGCTTAAAAATAATTGAGAGAATATGAATATGCTGCTTGTTACTAAATTGAAATTTGATCTATAAAGTAGAACTATCAAGTAAATGAGTACTGAAACCATAGATTAATTAATTTCGCAAAATATCTGCAAAAAACTAGAAAAACACTAATGAATTTAAGGATTATTGTTTCATATAGGATTTACATTTAAAAATTGCCGCTCGACAAAACTCAAAAAAACGTTATATTTGTGAGGACTTTAGCCAACCTTCATTGTCCTTTTTATTTATATGCTTCTTTTACATCATCTAAAAAACCTATTCTCGGACAACGTCATTAAACACAATGACATATTTCGTTTCGAACAACAATTGTAGTTTGGATGCAAATTCATTTCAAAGAACATTCACTTCTCAAAACAATTAAGGGAACAAATGGTTATACCAAATTTACGCAAAGTGCTCCCCTAATTGTTTTGAGCATCAGTGTATTGCATTGAAATAAACTATTTCACTTTATGTAATGTAAATCTGGAAAACAAATTAATTTGGCCAAAAACGTCAGTTACAATTACGACACTCCAAATATGTGAAGCAAGTAAAATTGAAATCCTATTAGAAACTTCAAATTGATTGGTTAAAGGCAGCGGAAAGCTTGGATTGATTTCTCCAAGGGATTTGAATGATTGTATGAATACCAATATTTTGTTTTAAAGAAGCTGAACTCATTTAAATGCAAAAGAGGAACCTAAATGCCGAGTTAGTACTTCAAATATGAAAATTGCACTTTAGTAAAGTAGCATTATACTAAGAAGTATAATACTAATTGTGTTTCTTGAAACCAGTGTACGCGTTGAGTGAAATAAGGAAACATCTGAATAGTTAAGTCATGAAATATACTATGCCTATAAAATATTGAATTCCGTAAAATTTAACTCATATTTATTTTATAACGTTAAGTTTTTTCAATTACATAGTTATATGGTTGTAAATTAAATATAAGGACATAATTCAAAAGTTGAAGATTAAGCATAATTTCAGGGCAAAATTTATTGATGTGCAATTTTAAATGTAGGTATTCTTTTGTTTTTACTTTGGGAACAGTCTGCAGAAACTTTAATTTATTTCTCATTCATTTTGATTATTAAACATTTATGAAATTGTTTTTTCGAAGTAACATCGCTTAAAATATTATCTGCATTAAAGAAAATATATTATGGCATTATAGAATGAAAAACATCATAAATTTATGTTATCCCAGATCCATAAAAAAAAGAGTAAACTATTAAATCCCAAACAATAACTCTTAAAATATCGTCACTCGAATTAATAAAAAAACGGGAATAATTCCTCTTCATATATTCTTCAACCTTAAAGAAATACAGAAAAAAAATGTTTCTGAACAAACAAGGTACAAAAACAAAGGATCCAATAAGAGGGCCGAATTCCAATTCAGCTTTTAACTTCCAACTTGAAAAATGCCAGCCCAGTTAACCGCGTTAGAATCGATTCTAAAAGCGAGCCAACTCTTATTGTTTAAATTTATTGGTTTAACTCCGGAAAACTCAATAGAAAGTGAAGTTCAAAAACCATCTGCCTTTGCTCAGAACTTGCATCGTAACATATATCAATGTCTAAATAGCTTAGCTCCATCCAACCAAGGGCTATTGAAAGAGGCCTAACTACACGTTTTTTTGCTTTTCTGGTCCGACAAATTTTATTTGCATAGTTTTGTTGTTGTGTTACGGGTTCGGAATTTAGATTGAGACGAAAAACTATTTTAGGGTAGGTTAAAAGATTGTAATGAAATAGATGGAGAATGTGTGTTTCGTATTTTTTTTTATTATGTTGCTTTTAGAATCATATATTTGGTAAACACTTTTATTTTTGAAGTGCAGATAAATTTTATTTAAAATTGTTTTAAACGCGGCACATAATCTGATTGTTAAATTTTTTGTGGGTAAATAATAAAGTTAAAAGTGTTGTTTATGCTTCTAAATAGTAGAATGCATATTACTTTAATATTGGGTAACAGTTGCCAAAAAATTTTGTAATGTTGTTTTTACAATAATATTATAAATTTGTAGTAAATATTTCCATTTTACCTCATAATTCGTGACGTATTTAAATCCCTAAATGAAAGAAATATATCCATAATCAAAAATATATATCAATTCATATCCATAAAGAGAATTTTCCTCTTCGTGTTATACATATCAGTGACACCTAATGAATTGAAATTCTTATCAATGACTAATGTGCCCAATATCCGCTACATTGTCTCACACCAAGACTACATTTCAAATGGGCATGTTTTATTCAACAATATTTCTCTGCTCACTCCAAATTCAAAACATAATTGATTTCAATCTGAAACACATTTGTTACGGCCCTAATTGCCAACACCACTTGTCAAAGCGCATCTTTCAACAAGCTTTAAGAGCTGACTTTGGCCTTGGAGGTCATGTCTCAGCAAGGGTTCACGAGAGCCCATTGAAAGCATCTCTCTGATACATCAGCATACAAATTGCTTCAGATTCATTAGGAAAGTGGACAGCCTTTTCTAATTGAGAAGCCTCAGGAGATGTCTTATTTAATAAAAAAGAACCTCTACAGAATGTTGGAGATGCGTTAGCTAGTTTAGGTTGAAGTGAGCGCTTGGTAACTTTTAGAGAATTTACCCTCTGAGGGATAATCAAATTGACTGTAGGGTGAACTATTTTCTTTTTCACTCAATTTAAAATTTTATTTAAAAAGTATTATTTTCTTATATTTTTTAATTATATTTTTTGTAGCACATAATTACAATTGACTTATTCTTATTTTAAATTTAGAAAAATTATAATATATATATACGTTAAAAAAATATGTGTGTTGCTTTATAAATTTTACAACCAAGTGACGAGTGTGTCGTTCCTATCCCTCAGAGAGTTAAAAAGATGGTGAACAAAGTTAGCATAGCAAGGTTCCAAAAACAATGAAATGAATTTTTAACATGGTTTCCAGGATTTATTAAATTATCGTTAAAGATTTAAACTCCAGATTTTTAAACAATGAACATTAATTTTGAACAAAACCTTCAGCTGCAACGCTAAAAGTAATCATATCCAAATAACATCCTTGGCTATATAACAGGAATTATGTTTTCATTTGAAATTACCCTATATTAAGTAATTAAAATGCAAATTGACCATTTAGAACTGACTGTGTAATAAATAAAATTAATAATTTTTGGGACAAACTAAAGGTTTCACAATATACTAATAATTTGTACTAATTAAATTTTGTGTGCCCTTATAATCCAATATTTATTTTAGTAATTAAATTGCAAGAATTTAATAAAGCCATAGAAATATGTAATATCGAAAACAATGCATAGAAAAGAAATCATCAACTTAACAATGAAGTTCGTTAGTCCACCCGGTACCCTCTTCAAATTTTATTATAACTGTCCGCTTTAAAAAAAAAAGTATTTTTTTAGAGCGGTATGATATCAAAAACCATTTTTTTTTTGTTCGATGTTCGGGTTTTTTTCTTTTTTTTTTTGTCATTCAGTCCATCTGTCCTATGAAGATCTATTTTAGCTTCAGTTTAGCAATTAAAAAATTATTCTTATATTCTTTTTGTTAGAAAAATAGAATATAATACACATATAATTTGTATCCTCTTTTCGTTATATGAATATTAAAGTAGCAGAAAAGTGGGCTATTGTAATTGTTTCAGAATTTCGTGTTGTGTTAGGTTTTATCGTCGCACTAGAGATACATGAGGGCTACTGGTGTCGCATTTTAGAACCACAGTCAAGGGACGATCCAACACCTGAATAGGTACCGAACGCAGCCGTTAAGGGCGACATAGTACGCAGCGTTAGGACTTAGAAGGATATTTAACGTGCACTTCCTTACACGGGGCATTATTCGTCGGACCTTTTTGGATTCACGGGCCGTTAATAGGTCGGCAGTTATTTTGGCGATTCCCGGACGTGAATCTACACCTTTCGCATGCTAGGCGAGTGCCTAACCGACTGGGCTCCCGAGCCCTTCTTGATAGAGAGCTTTCTAGATTCTAGTTTGAATGTTCTATATAGATGAATAAAAAACATTTTTCTCGGAATGATTTATTAAATGCCTACAATTGGTTTGATTCCATTTACTTCAAGACTCCATAATTCTACGTATCTTTGTCTAATAAAAACAATTTGTCTAATAATACAACAAAACGTGACTTTACTTTAAACCAACCAAAATATGTTATGATAGTATACATAATCTGGAATAGAATGACAAACGGGGCTGGGGAGCCCAGTCGGTTAAGCACTCGCTTAGCATGCGGAAGGTCCCAGGTTCGGGTCCGGGCATCGCCAAAATAGCTGCCGACCTATAGACGGCCCGTGCAGCCAAAAATGTCCGACGAATAATACCCCGTGTAAGGGAGTGCACGTTAAATATCCTTCAAAGTCCTAACGCTGCGTACGATGTCGCCCTTAACGGTTGCGTTGGGTGCCTATTCAGGTGTGGCTCGTCATCTGACTGTGGTTCTAAAATACGACGCCCGTCGCCAATAGCCCTCGTGTAGCTCTAGTGCGACGATAATTCAAACCAAACCAAGAATGACAAACGAGCGTTGCAGCAGCATACTTAAATGCGTGATATCAGGTATTATCTTTTTTTATAATTTAACAAAAAAAACAACAACATCTATAAATATTTATTAAGGTTGACATAGTCGATAGACAATGGTTTATAAGATCTGTCATTTTGACAGCTATAAATTAAATTACAGTCTATTTTTTGAATAAATATACCCTGGATTATAAAGACACAAAAGTCTTTTTTTTGTAATTTTTATTTTTTAATTTGTAGTGCTTGTACTTAAAAGATCAACTTTTTAATATCATAAGCGACTTGTAATATTCATACAATCAACCTGTTAAAGGCTTAAAGACATAATTATAGTAGTCCAAGCGTTACTTATCTTGTTTTTGAAATTTTTATCTGAAGCTGGTTTTAAATACTACAATATACCTTATACAAAACTGTTTTTTTTTGTAAACTGCTTGCGTGACATATTTCATAACTATTTATGCATTTATGTAAATTATGTGATCTAGGTAATTTAAAAAGAATATATTTATAAAAACAACTTGTGGTTAAGATGTTTTAAGGGAATTAAGAGGAATCTAGAGTCTCTAAAGCTCCCTCAAATGAAACTTACGAAAATTATTTATGAATAATTAGCATGGATGTAAAATTGGAGAGACATGGCTAATTTTCCATCGTTTTCTTTCTTTCTTTTTTGCTTGTAACACTTATTTTTCATATTTTTCAAAGCACCTGTGTCACTTTTACACTTATTTTTATTCACCAATCATTTTTCACATTTTATCCACCTTTTGTCCGTCTGTAGGGGAGAGGAGGGAGGATCGGGACATTTTCACATAAATATTTTTTTATTCATTATCCACTGCTTATTTATAGATGCAAATGGCTAAATAATGAACTTAAATGTTTTAAATTATTTTTAAAAAATACACATCATTTAAATGTTGAATAATTTTATTACTGTTGAGAAATTCAAATTACAAGAATTTTGTCCCATTCCTCCCTCTTGGGTGGGAGAAGTGGGACATGAGTATGGGTGGGATGGGACACATTTGAAAATTAAAGAAAAATTAGCGAATATCATAATGAGAAAGGTTAATATGAAAATAAAGCAAGACTGCGCTCTACTGGTCAAACGGATCAATTGCGGTGGCAGCAATTTCATGATAATATCGGGTTTTTTTCTGTCGTACCATAGTCATATCTTGTTGAGGAAAATTAAAAATTTCTGATCGTGTTCTTTCACAAAAATTTTGCATTGTAACTTTCAACATCGTCAATACTCTCCACAATTGCAACGTAGAAAACACAATTGACCGATTGGTGAGGAATTGACAAGCACACAATCATATTTGCCTATGTTGGGCTTGTCCTTCATCCATGTGCTATTTCCATGTCTTCAACTGAAATGTCAGGTAATGAAAATAATGACCATTCGCTATCACTGGATTCATATCTTTAAACGGTACAATTTTCTCTTGAATTTTTAAGTTTTAGGTTTGCACATACATATTTTAGTTGGCACCTTTTTTTCCCAAGTCTGACAGCTTCTGCTTCTTCAATTTCCTTCTTCTCAGGGGTATATGTTAATATTCTTGCTCGGGTCCTTTTTTCTTTCCTTTACTTTTATTCAATGGATTCCTAGGTTCCGCTTTAGGAAATGGCCGTATGGACAGGAGGAAGAAATACTGGACAGGAAGGAGGAGGAATGGACATGTCCCATTCCTCCCTCTTTCAGTGCGTCCCACTCTTCCCTCTACGCAATGCTTCTAAAAAATAACTTCTCACATAAACCATGCTGACTTTTGGCTTAACTAAACTGTTGATAATCATACATTGTATTTTTAGGAGTACTGTACTACTATATTATGTTTGTTTTAAAAATTACATGAGTAAAGAAATAAAACTAAACATGGATTAAAAACTCTCTCTGGAGTTGTGAAAATAAACTTTTTCCAAATTGAAACTGAAAGTTGAATAAGAATAAACTAGAAATAGGTAACAACAAGGAACTATACATATGCTATAAGGTGGTGAGACTGGAAATAAAATTAGGTCATTTATTTTGCCATAATTTCAGCTGTCCCACTCCTCCCACCGTCCCAATCCTCCCTCCTCTCCCCTACTATGTAGAGGTAGGAAGGAGGGGTAGCGGAGTGTATGAGCTCAAGAGATTTTAAGCAGAGCTAAAAGAATTTTCGAACTACAGCTCATAACATACTGATAAGGTATCAAATGATGCACCGCTCTAGAGGTTTCTTGAGCTACAGCGCATAACATAGTAACCGAAACTGGCACAAGGACCTCTCTATTCTCTTTCCTGCCACTATAGTACTATGGCAGTATCTTTTAACTTATTTGTAACTGTTAATTTTTTTAATGTTAGAATGAGAGGGCATAATTCGTTTGTATTTCAATCCATGCTCTGAGATATTCAATGAGTATCAAAGTGACAGGAAAGTAGGCTATTGCGAAAGAGCCTCCTGTATTATTTTAAAGTATAATATCTGGTTAAAATTGATATTTTATTACAAAATAATTACCGTTTTGTTTATTAAAATCGTAACCCATTTTCCAACGAAATAATTTTGAAATATTGCCGCATATAATTTTAGAAAACAAGTATCGTCGCCATATTTTAACTTTAATAGTAATTTGGACGGAGTTTAAAGTTTTAAATACTTTGATTATAAATGCATAGTTACGTAAAAAAAGGAACCATCTTTTAGTATTTAGGTCTTAATAATCGTGAGCATCATAAAGCATCACAATCAAAAACACACAAAAGCTTGTTAAAGGAGCAATTTCCAATTGAATATATATATAGGAATTTTTTTTCATACGATCACTATAATTTAACATTTCATTACTACATCCTCTGTGTCTATCTTTTCTTGTGCTCTTAGCAGTTTTAAAAATCTGCTTAAAAGCTTAATCAAAAAAGCTACAAACTTTTTGTCTCTACTTAGATCCAAACAAACATACTCTGGTAATAAGAGATAAAGTTTATTAACCTGTGGCCTATAAATTAAAAAAAAAATCAATTCAAGCCTTTATTTAAAATTTTATAAATATTTAGTAATATCATTATAAACTGTATCAACTTCAAATGCTCATATTTTTTTTTATTTCAAATTTCTACTTCATTATGTTAGTTTTGTTATACAAATTAAACGATAATAATTATTAACATTTGAATAAATCATCTATTTAAAAATTTAATGTTGAAACCGAGGAATAAAATTTAGTTTCCAACTAAAAAAAAGTAATCATTTAATTTTAGCACACCATTTTTCTCTTTACATAATTTCTTTTACACTTACTTCGGCTTTACTTCCAATATGCATTATTCATATCGTCTAAATTGCAGTAACGATTTCACAGTTAAATTTTAAAGCTTTTATGGTTAGAAGGGAAATTTATTCAAATATTTTCATCGCTAGAAATAGCAGCTGCATTTGAGACTCAAATGAGGTTTCGGCACGGTGGAAAAAGAAATATAAAAATATTTTATAAACCAAAACAGATATCGACTTACACAAATAAAAGAAGTTTTTTGCAGTTAATTCGATCTTATTGGAAAGAAAAAGTTTTATTTTATAACTTATGCAGTGTGATTCTATCGGAAATAAATTATGACCCCAATAAACACAATAATTTAGCATTGTTTATTGTTGTTGACACACTTAGTAATCGCTCAATTACATTGTTTGTTTAGGTTTTTAGGTGTAAAAAATAAAAAAAAGCTTTAAAAATGCATTTAAAACATGCATTAACAGTAGGTTATGACTGATTGAGACACGGATGGAGTGGGGATACTTCAAAGAGTCCCACTAAAACGTCAAAACAATTTAGGAATTTTTTTTTGTTAACATAATGAAATAAAACAAATTTTGTTGAAAACGTATTAGTATTCTTTAACACATTAATAGCAAAAATATAGTTCGTTTTCCTATAAATTTATAACTTTCCGCTTACCAGAATTCACTAATAGACAAAACAATACAGAATGAATTAAACGTAATCTATTTGAATTGCATTTACTTAATTGCAATGAATTGAAAATATAAACATATATTTTATTCAATAAATTATTGGCAGTTTTTATATTAGATAATTATCAGGACAGGTTAAAATCTTATATAACTAAACAAATATAATGGAATATCTTCTATTATAATCAGCACAATTTGATTCAAGTAGGATTTTTAAAACCTTTTTTAAACTTCAATGATCTTCAATAAATTCCACATTACAGTTGTTGCATTTTATATACTGTTAGTCAAAGCTTCTCTACTTACAGAATAAAAAGATTTAGTCTTATTTATTACACTTCCATTGCAGTTTCATATTTAAAAAAAAAACGAATCAATAAAATATTTTTTTTATGCTTGGCCAAAGCTAATACAAAAAGTATAAGATTTCGTCCTGAATGTCATTGCAACACAGTATAAATATAATCACAGGCTTCGCATTAAAAATAATCAATATCTGCAAGCGTTTTTTTTTTTTTAATTCTTACTTTAGATTAAAATTTAATGGAAAAAAGTAACGCATACGTTGAAAAAAAATCCGATCTTTTTGAAAATTAAATTGAATAATAGAGTTTTTCATTAGAAACATAGTGTCCAAACTCAGCTCTCTTACAAAAATTTGAAAAAGTGCAGTCTTACTTTCTCGTAAGTTTTTGTTTTATTTATGGGTTTGACAAGACAGAAATCAAGATATTAAACTCGCTAAATTTAATTTGAAATTTTGAAACATAAATCTGTCGATTTTTGTAGGGTACCGATATTTATCTATTTGAACATTATAACATAAAAGTGTTAAAACCTAACAAGTACCTTTGTTTCAATTTGACAAATTTTATTAAATTGAAAAATTAATTGTTTCTGCATAAACATATTTTTTAAAGTTTCGTTTCAAAGCGAGTTCATGTTCATGGAATTATTTCTAATAAATTCTTTGGTTATAAAGCAATGAAATCTAATGTTTACAAAGTTTGTAATTTTAAATAACGATGAGACAGTGACTATTTATGAATCTTTTTTACATAATACTAATTATTAATAAATTGTATTTAATAAATTTCATTTGATTGCAATATTACAAAATTATTCTCTATTATCATTTAATCACTTCTGTTTTCAAGTTCAACCAAATTCGCTATTTTTTTTAATGTTAGCCTGCTTTGTTCAAAAGAGATTTAGTTGGAATTCAGACATATCCAATTTGATTCACCAGATCTTTTTTTACACAATTATTATAATTAAAAAAAAGACATATACATCAAGAAATAATTCAAAAAATGCACCTCTTCAAACAACACAAATTCCATAACCCAGCAATCAGTTTACCTGCAATCTCCAAAGTACAGTAATAAAAAAAGAAACAAAAAGGAAGCTTTTAATGAAACCTTATTTCTTGTTGAATAAAATCGCCAAACAACAAGATTTTTTTTTCACCCCAAGGCCAAGTCTGCGATCGCTACCTGTCAAGCCATACATCCACCAGCTGTTACAACGAGAGCAGCTAATGACACAAGGCATCAAGAAAAGATCGTCGACATTTTTACCCTTTTATTTCAGCCATTCCAGTCCCTTTGTTCCCCTTGCATTTATGGATACCCTTTTCTTGTTTCTTTGACCCTCTTATTGCAAATTTCTGACTGTGTTCTCTTGGAGAATCAATCTTCCAGAGATGTCAATGTCTGGCGAGGAGGACCTTTTGTTGTGTGTTCTTGGCGTGATTGGCCGGTTTGGAATTGAAGAACTTGGTGGAAGAACGTGATAAGTAACAAAAAGGTGAAAACGAGAAAACGAGCTTGGAAGTTTTTCGTTTCTTTTAGATACGTTAAAAAAGATACTTGAGAGTGGCAAAAAATGAACTTAACAAGATTCCCCTTTTTCTTAATCTTAAAGTTATCTTTGAAGGAGGCAAAAACATATTCGTTAACACAAAATCTAAATTTATTAAAAATGTAACTTAGAGCTTTGTTCTACTAAGCTCTTCAGTTGCGTGAGGAATTTTCAAATTGTATCATTGTTTGGCGGAGTGTTTAATTTCTTTGCCCCGGAATCAGAAAGACATAATTTCTAATAAAAAGAATTTCATTATCATTTTGAGCTTGAGGATGATAAGTTTAAAAAAAAACACTGCTGGCCGCAAAAAATGTAATCAAAATTCACTACAGAAAATTGATAATAATGATTTTCACCTCTCTTCCTCTTATATACAAATTGAAACTTATAAACAAGACTGATATTAGTTTGTGTGTGCTTTTATTTTGCAGTCATCGTTAATTAAACCTAAAAAATATCTAATGTGTTTTGCAGTTACATATAATAATATACATAATTGACGATACAATTTGCAAAGCTAAAACGATATAAGAAATTAATGGAAAGTTCTTTAATGAGCTGAAACGTAAATCTAACTTTTTTTTGTACTTGTATTAACTAATAATAATTTCAGCAAACAATAAAAAGCAATATTCAGCGGTAAGATTTATGTCTGTATAAATGATAAAGTCTTTCATTTATAGTAACAGATTAAGTGGACAAAATTACTACTATAGAAGTTTGTATCAATACCATTGTACTTGCTTTTGATCATTGATGATCATTGTTCAGATTTTGAAAAGCTTCACTGTAGAATGTCTACACTTGGTTTTCTTTAGAGTGACATAATCAATGAAAAAAAAATCTTTGGCAAACCAATTTAGAACTGTTATTGGTATAGAAACTCATTTTTGTTGTCGTTTGTACATTCAAATATTTTAATGTATTATCAATAATTGAAATTGTTCTTTTTTTCGTAGGAAAGCCGCTTCAATAGAATTCTATTCTTCAGAATATAATTTTTACGTTGCACTTGTTAAAAAACTAATTGTATACATTTTTAATTATATTTAAAGATATAACAAGTAATTTACGATAACAAAGCTACACACAAAAAATTAATGCAAAAAATTCCGTGTTTCATTTTCAAAATGAGTTAGTGTTTTTGTCTTGTTTAAATAAAGAACATCCACAATGTTTTCATATGAATTTGAATATCCTTTATCAAAAATAAATATGAAAAAAAAACATGATCCTTACAAACATATACATTTTAAAACTATGTAGAAATTGTTAATTTTTTCCAATATATTCTGAAACAATAATAATTAAGTGGATAAATAACTAGAAAACTAAACTTTGAAACGAATAAACAAAAAACAAGAAGAAAAATACACAACTGTTTGCCGTGTGAAAAAAATAACTAATGTATTTTACACGGAAATGTTTTCGTCGACATCTTACCCCGTTTCACATTCCACTGCCAAATGTGACATTTCTCGTTTTCATTTAAAACAAATAAACAGGAGCAAGAGAAAGAATGAAAATAAAAATAAATTTGGAATCTTCTTGTGAGAGCAAAATCGATTGCAATTCATTGCTTTGCTCCCCCTACCCCCGCCCCCCCCCCTTCCTTGAACTTCTTAAAGTTTTGTGTTTGTGTGTCTTTAGAAAATGGACTTTGTTCTAAGACTTGTTTCCATTATTTCTTTCTTTGTTTGTAATATCTGGAATTTTAAGTTCTAACTATGCAATGTTTTTATCGGTGGTGGACTACATTTATATTTAAGTTATTGTGTTTATTAAATTAACTAATAGTTTAGGTTTATATGGAATTGAAGAGAAAATTACAAGAAAATTTCACATGGTAGTGAAAGTTTTGTTTTACTGAAATTAACGAAATATATGATACATTCACCAACCATAAATTAATTCAAATCATAACTATCTTAAGAACATCAGAAAGATGGTTATCTTAGTAAAACAATGCATATTTATGCAATTCACACAGTGAATCTTAAAAATATATTCTCTTCTGGAAAGAAATTAGGAACGTCCATTGACAATTATTAAACTTATTCAATTTATTGTTGTCCCCTTTCTCACTATATGTCATTTTTTCCCGTGGATTTGAATATGTATGCATACAACCTTTAAATGCTTAACCGTATTGCCATGTTTTCATTCTATTTAATGAGCTTACAAAAATCGCACTTTGAAAATATCATGCATTTTTTTACTAGAATTGCCCCTACAATAAACGGCAGCAATACAAATACTCCTGTGGCAGAATAAATAAGGAATAAACGAAATATATGCGCAGGAGCATCCTTAGACATATATCATGAAGTATCCAGTGTCCAGGTTTTCTGGAGATAAGATTCGACAACTCGAGGGCTCTTGAAAAATGTTATGTCAACTTTAAGCTCCCCAAGAGAAATTTAGAGGGGGCACTATAGAACCCTATTTTTGGTTGACAAAAATGTAAGTGAGACTCAACAGATTTAATTTAAACAAGATAGTGAAAATATATAAATTGTATTTACTTTACATACATGCACAGATTTCAGAATATTTAACTCTCAATGCGATTGGAATCTGTTTCAGTTGTCATCAGGATATGCAAAAGTGTTCAAGGCTTATGTTTGCACCGTTTTAAACCAAAGCCAATTCTACGTAATCAAAAAAAAATTCTTCTAAAAAATGAACTTTTGGGTCCCCTGCAACATTGTATTCTAGTGCTATATAGTTTTGATTTATAAAAGATTTACAATTTTTTGAAAAATATATATATATTTTTTCTTTTTAATGTCGATTCAGACCATCTGTGAACTCGATGCCAGAAGCGAAACTCGATCTTGTAGGCATCGATACTGAAAGACAGATCATTGAAAAACTAGAATTGTGTTTATTGCAATCCTAAGAATCAAGTTCATCTTTATTTTTTTACATATTTACTAAATAAAGAAATATTTTGCTTATGATGTTTTTTTTACCGTGTCTTAGTTCGTGTCTTTCCATAGTTGATTTCTGTTGATGTTTGAAAGATCAGATATTGTTTTGTTTTTTTGCTTGTTAATTCTGTGTCTAAACCATCATCTAAAATGTAAATGTAACCAAATTGAAAATATTTTCTCACACGAAATGCAAATGTCAGTTACAGTTTTGTCATATCCCACACAGCGAGATTGAAATCGATTAAAGCTTCTTTCGGTGATTCGTCAGAGAATCACTAGTTGGTGAATTGATCGGCGTTCGAAAAATTCGTTTTCTCACATTTGGAACGAAATGTTCCCTGTTTTATCGCCTCGAAACACCGTCAAGTGGAATTCTATTGTCCAATTCTTTTATAAGACCGGAGAAGAGGACTAATTAAACTAACGTCACTTTTAACAGCTTTATAGTTTCATTCAGTATTGCAGTCATTTAATCAATTGGAAAATAAGTATCTGGAGTATTTGTTTTAAGTGTTGTATGATTATGTTTTTTATCTATCGAAGTTACTTAAACTGCGCATTCTTATTTAGTCTAATGGAAACGTAAATAGTAAAGGAAATGTAAATACTTAAAACCTATTTATAGCATTCTTAGAAATCAACTAAATTGAATTTTCTATTAAATACTTTTATAACTTATCACACATTGTATTTCTTTTACAGCTGTTGTTTGAGCATTTCGAGATTGCTAAAATAAATTTGAATGGATATAACTGTTTTTCATTGTACATAATTGAGCCTTCAGAATAAGTTTCTGAAATAAAAGCAATGCAAAATCTATGAATAATTATAAACATCTTTGATCAAGTCTTATTAAGTATGATTTAATACATATTGTTAAATTATATTTTTTCTGTAATTGTGATGCATCCAGTCAATCCTTTAAAATACAATCATAAAAATAATTCAAAGAACTTTATTCAATTCCAAATAGTCAGAAATAATCACCATGTTTGATAAAATTCAGTCGTAAAAAGGGACCCAATGGTTTACTACAACTTTCAAAATTGTTTACTTTTGCCTTATAGACATCTTTAGATTAGATTAGACATGAGTATGACTTGTATTTAAAAAACAATCCATAAAATTACAAAATCAAGTACAAATTTATTGGTCATATTTGATAAAAAGCATTGGTCATATATGATTAAATCCATTGCATTTAATCCATTGCATAAAAATACAAAATCAAGTACAAATTCATTGGTCATATATGATTAACTCCATTGCATTTAATCCATTGCATAAAATTACAAAATCAAGTACAAATTCATTGGTCATATTTGATTAAAAGCATTGACCATATTTGATTAAAGACATTGGTCATATTTGATTGAAATCATTGGCCATATATGATTAAGTCCATTGCATTTAATCCATTGCATAAAATTACAAAATCAAGTACAAATTCATTGGTAATATTTGATAAAAAGAATTGGTCATATATGATTAAATCCATTGCATAAAATTACAAAATCAAGTACAAATTCATTGGTCATATTTGATAAAAAGCATTGGTCATAAATGATTAAATCCATTGCATTTAATCCATTCATTGCATAAAATTACAAAATCAAGTACAAATTCATTGGTCATATCTGATGAAAAGCATTGGTCATATCTGATGAAAAGCAATGGTCATATCTGATGAAAAGCATTGGTCATATTTGATTAAAGGCATTGGTCATGTTTGATTGAAAGCATTGGTCATATATGATTAAATCCATTGCATTTCACACATTGAGACTTTTCTTTAAAAATAATGACGTCTCTGACAAACAGCGGGTGGTCGAAATTCCCATTGTTATCAGAGGTGCTTTGCCCACAGTGCAGAAAATCTTTAATGGCCAACTTAACAAACGAAACTCGGGACGTAATGGCCTGTAATTTAAACTACAGCCATAACAATATATACTCCCGCTAAATTCAGCTAAAAATTCCGGGATTTCCGAAAAAGGTAGGATTGACCCTCCACAGCTCCCGATAGCATTAATTGGAGTTAAACTTTAGCGCTTTCCAGAGAAGCGTCGAAGTAACTGTAATGCCCTTTATCTGAAGAAAAGTAATTCAGTTATTTTTTCCGCTGTGTAGAAGGCAAATTCACTTTGTATGAAGACTTTTAGGGAAGCGAAGACCGTTTTAATGATGTGTGTAAATTCAACAAATGCGATGTTGCCAGGTTTAGTTATTTAAAGGTAAATTGAAATTGGCACGAGGAAAAAGGGATTTATTTTGCATTCGTTTAACGCGAGCTGTGAATAAAACTGTTTCTTATAATTTAGTGAAATAAATTTTATGAGATTATGGAAATAGGGTTTATTTTAAATTTAAAGTTATGACCAAATAAGGCAAAGATGTAATGGCTTTTTATGTTAAAAGTTTATTATTATGCATATAAGTGAGAACTATGGACTTGTACATTATTTATTTTAAAATGGATTTTTCTTTAATAAATAATAATTTAAATTTACTCTATAAAGTATTCCTCATGCCTCATATTTGGGGGTAAAAATAGCATTTTGATTACATCATATTTAAGAATATGTTTGATGCTATTATTCAAAAGAAAATGATTTCCTTGAAATATAATTCTATTTTTACTTTACAATTATTGATATCAAAATTACATTTAATTTTAACGAGTATTACATAAAGTAAACGTTTTAGCAATTTAAAAATATAATTTTCAAACAGTGTAAACAGATCCAGAAATTAAAAATGTATCTTTCTTCAAAAAATATCGTAACAAAATATATTTTAATGCAATCTCAATTAACTAGGGGGGAAATGATTAGATTTCCCTTTCGTAAATTGAGAAATAAGTCTAGCGTCTTTTTTAAGTCCAATTATATCTTAATATAGCATTGATATTATTGCAGTGTTGTAATCTCCAATTTAATGAAAGAAACATGATTGCCATGTAATATTTCAAAAAAGTAATTATTTTTTCATTAAAAATGATTGCAATTGCAAGATAATATTGGTATTAAATAATTCTGAAGAGAAAGCGACGTTTTTTTTTACTTATGGTACGTGTCAATAAAACGTTTCAAAATAAATTTAAAAATATATTCTACAATCCTTACGCAGAATTAATTCTTCAGCAATTAATGAAATAAATTAATCACATTAAATAAATAAAAAATCGTCCTATACTATCCAAGTATTATTCAAAAATAATAAAGTTATTACTTCTAAAAATATAAATACGTTTTACTTAATATTTTAATAATTCATTTATTTTGTAACATTTTGACGTGACATAAGTATGCATTCTAGAAAATCTAATATTCAACGTTTAACTGTAAAATATAAAAAGTCTGAAGGGGTTTCCTTACTAGATTTTTATATCTTTAAATGTCGAAAGAAGAATCTTGATGGGAGAATTTCCTACGTACTGGATGTACCTAGTTATTCAATTTTTTAAAGATTAAACCTTATTTAACCCTCCAAAGGATAAAGACGAATAAAATCGTCCCATAACTGTTAGGGTTTCCAGCAACTCACATATTTTATACAAAAATATAATATTTACAATTTTATAAATCTTACACTTCAGTCAATTCTCTTATCTCTTAAAAGGTTCAATGTAAGATGTTAGCCTGATATATCAACAATGGTAAACTTTATTCTTATTATGAAGTTAAATTTAAAACAGTTTTAGTTATAAATTAAATGCATAACAAAATTTAAAATATATTTAATGCTCTGTCTAAAATCAAATCCTAGTTCTTCCACTTTTTTCTGACGTAACTGAACGTAAAACATATTCAAGACAAACGCCCCTCATTTAGGCTCCTATTTATTACCCAGAAGGAGTAATTTTCCTTCGTTTTACAGTGTTGTACAGCTCCTATCTTATAAGTGTTTAAAAAACAAATCTAATGATATGTAAAATCAAAGCCTAAAGTCATAATATCTACTTTTTTTCCTGACATAACTAAACATAAAACACATTTGATACAAACACTTATTTGCTTAATCTTCTGTTCAGCACCTAAAATGAGTCAACCCACTTAGTTTTACAGTGTTCTAAAAATCCTACTTATCAGTGTTAAAACTAAATCTAATCTAAGTAAAAACATATCCTACTTAAGCTTACACTTTTTGTTCATAACTAAACATAAAATACAATTAAGACAAACAACACTTATTTAGGCCCCTATTCATTACCCAGAATGAGCCATCCCACTTTGTTTTACAGTGTTGCACACAGCTCCCATCTTATCAGTATAAATGTAAGTAATCCATTTATTACCCTACTTTGTTTTACTGTGTTCTATAAATCCTACTAATCAGTGTCAAAAATAAATCTAATCTAAGTAAAAACATATCCTACTTATGCTTAAACTTTTTGTCAAAACTGAACATAAAATACATTTAAGACAAACACCACTCATTTAGGCTCCTGTTCATTACCCAGAGTGAGTCATCCCACTTTGTTTTACAGTGTTGTACACAACTCCCATCTTATCAGTATTAATGTTAGTAATCCATTTATTATCTTACTTTGTTTTACAGTGTTCTATAAATCCTACTAATCAGTGCTAAAAATAAATCTAACCCTAAGTAAAAACATATCCTACTTATGCTTACACTTTTTTGTCATAACTGAACATAAAATACATTTAAGACAAACACCACTCATTTAGGCTCCTGTTCATTACCCAGAATGAACCATCCCACTTTTTTTCTTTACAGTGTGTAAGAGCTTATATCTTATAAGTGTCAAAAAACAAATCTGATCCTATGTAAAATCAAATCCTAGTCATAACATCCACGTTTTTTCCTGACGTAACTAAACATAAAACACATTTAAGACAAACACCACTCATTTAGGCTCCTGTTCATTACCCAGAATGAGTCATCCCACTTTGTTTTACAGTGTTGTACAGCTCCCTTCTTATCAGTGTTATTAATCCATTTATTACGTTTGGCTCTATACCCAGCAGGGCCGTAAAACTCGTAGTTTGACTAATGATAAGAGAACACTGTACCCATCACGGGATGCATTTTTCGGCCGTTCAATAAATTTTCGTTGAAGCTGCTGAATTATTCATCGGAAAGGGTGGGCGGATAATTAAGAGTTCCCAGGAAGAGGTGGCAAGATGGTATAAAATCTTATGGACATAATGTATTACGTGAGAGTTTACCTTCGAAGCATAATTAAGACTTAGGTTTTTGCCTTGTGTGTAAAGTCAAGTCTTTTATAGTCACGTTTTTTTATTGATATAATATTATTACCGACTATTAAGGAAGTAATTTTACTGCTTACATTGTCCCAATTACATAGTTTGATAAAATGTTTTTCCATTTACCTTCAAGTGAGAAAAAAAATGGCAAATGATAGTGAATGCGCCCTCTGGAAGGGATGAGCATAGGCTTTATATTATAGCCCAGAGGCATATACTCGCATAGGCTTTAGACTCGTCAGAAGTGACAAGGCACGCAGGATACACACAAGGAAAAGACGAGTCAAACACATCGACAAATAACATTTTTGACAAACACAAACATCCATGCCTTACTGGGATTCGAACCCAAACCCAGAAGGTCCAAAGACTAGCTCTCTAACCGTTGTGCTGCCGGGTCGACATTTACATTCAAGTAGCCTTTAGATTTCAATAAGAAAAGGTTCTTTAAATTTCGTACTTCACTTCATTTCTTCAAAGTCATTTGTCAAAAAGCAAAATATATTTTAGTTTAATTAACAAAATTATTTTCGTGAACCAAAATTTTACTTTTGACTTTTTTTTTGAATAATTTGAAAAAAATTACCCTAACTGACTTTTGTATACTTAAATAAAATGATTTATCCATGCGGGTAGGTAGGAAATAAAATGCATAATTCATTACATTTAAACCTTAGTATATTCTACCACCAATTACATAAAATTAGGTACTTTATATGTAATATACGAACATTAAGAAAGCTGGTTTGTGACATTTCTAACCTATATTATTCTAAGCCAGAAACCACATTGCCTGTTAACTTTAACTACCTTTAAGATTGATTAACAATAAAAATAGTTAATTTTCGGAGATAAGCAGTTAGTTTTACTTATAATTCTATGCACCTTATCAGAAGTAGTATTAATAATGCATTTTCTATATTCCATATTTGGCTTTTATTATCTACCTATACCACGCCCAAATCCCATGAGAAAATGGTTACCTGATACCAATATCCCTGAAGTTAAAAACGCGAAGTTTTTAGCTTTTTCTTATATTTATCTTCAAGAGCTTTCTTTCAGTTGCCTTTTTAATTTGATGTTATATAACATTAAATTTGTTTGTATTATGTGTTGGCCTCTAATATTTATTTTAGAGTAATTCTAATTAGTTTTTCTGTTTTTTTTTTTTTTGGGGGGGGGGGGTTAAGAAGTTAACTAGATTTTATGTTTGATATCAAACATGGATATCTTTTATTTGTTAACATTTTAAAAACGTTTGAAATTGATTTAGGCCAAATATTTAATCAAGCGAAAAATATTTTGAATTATTTTTAACGAACTATTTTAGATTTATGCTTCTTTTCTTCTAAATTTATTCGTTTCGTAAAGCAAAAAAAAAAAAAAACGGAAATAAGTTATAAAATTCAATTGATGCAAATAAATAACTCGTACGCTGATTTAAGTATACATTTTATTATGAAAATTAAACTATATTTATCTCCTTTAATATTTTTTTATTTCATAATTTTTGATTTAATTGCTTATTTTTAAATTTATTTTAATGCGTAACAAATTTTTAACACTGTTTTCGTGAATGTTAGTTTCAAGTAAGATTTATATATTTATTCAAACACTATAAATGTATGACTTAGAAAAATGTACTTACTAGAAGCAAAAATCTAAAAAGCCACATTCATTAGATCTAGCTTAATATAGCATTTATATTTTTATCTCATAAACCTTGTTAGATAACATTGGTATTTCTTTAATTGGAATAAGATATTATTTCTACAATTTAATATTGAATTCGTTAATTGTATTCACACACCAAAGTACAAAAATCATGTACCATTTTCATGTATAATAATATTGCTCACACAACTGTTTTTTAACACATACCATTCAATGATTCTATTATTTCTAAACAGTCTTTTGTTAGATTCCAAATCAGTTTATAAAATCCTAAATGTCGTAAGTACAATTCTGACTTGTATCTATTTTTGCTCTTAAACACATATTCCCTTCGATGTTTCTTAATGCGATTGAGTACCAGAGTATTTCAGTACGAAAATGGTTCCCATTAATTGCAAACTTAGATCACAATTGCTCCAACTCGCTCAAACGATCAGGAGGTATCAATGAAAGTTCGTTTTGCCGCTCACCAAATAGGAATTACTCGCTTGAATAATTGATTGGATATAGTTGAGATATTCATGGGCAATTGAGTTAACTCTGTTATTACCCCTACTTGAAATGACAAAGCCGCACAAAAGGAATTTCGGAATGCCATTTATACCAATAGAATATCTGTGTTGCAAGTAATCACGTATTATCTTTTTTGTAGTATTTTCTATGTCTTTATAAAGTTAGAGGTTTCTTTTTTAAGTAAATTGAAAGCTCTGGATGATTTTTTGAAAGAGGTTTCGTCACATGTATTGTTATTATTCATGTTGCCAGTCACGGTTTTGTAATGCAATTATAGTCGCTCATAACAATTTTCTGCACCGGTTGTAAAAAGAAAGGTAATAATTTTATCCTGACGATTATATATCTGTATGAGCAGATGTGATTAAAAAAAAGGTATTTTTTCCAAAAATAATTCGTTGTTAAGTTCTTAGGAAAGACAATTTGCAGTTTAGTGTATTAATAATAGTATTACTTAATCCTTTTATGTAAAAAGTTTGTGTTTAAGTGAAACCATTTGTGAATAAATAGTATTACATAATTCTAATTAAGTTACGAAAAAATAATTTGTACAGTGAATTCGTTGCTTTTTGCAGAATTATGTATTTATTATCCTTCCCAAACAGTTGATAACGCTATTTTAGAATAATACATTTTTTAAATATAATTTCAATATTTAATGTGTTGTTAAGTTTTTTCTTTTTATAAAATTTCTAAATTGAAAAGCTGGTTTTAATTTAAGAAATATTGTTGAAATAATTGTTAAAAGTACTGACTTTATTTTTTAAAAAAATTTATGATTGTTGCGATCCGTAATAAGTATACCAAAAATTTTTGAAATAAACCACATGGAAAAAAAAATTCCAATATTTTTTTTATTGAATAGTAAATTATTCTTTACTTAAAATAAATTTACACCACTTAAAAATTCAAGGTATATCTGTACAAATAATACAAAATATCTAAGAAACATAAACTAAAACCATTCCATTAAAAATGTTGCCTTTAAAACCTTTATGGGCTGAGCGAATCTAAAAAACAATTCACTTCTCCTGCTTTAAACTTCCGTTCTTTCCACAAAATCCCAGTTATGTGGAAACATTAAAAAATAAATCAAAAACAATTTCTCCCGACCATTTAATCTGTCATACAACGACAAAAACTGCGTGCTTTAACCGGGCCGGCTAAAGCGCGCAATTTGTTTGGTAGTCACGTACACGGGCAAGTTACACCCTCGTCGTTTTTATAAATATCCCCATCCCCCGGGTATGATGAAGGGAATAAGATAGGGATTCACAACTTACCCCCTACCAAAATTGTATGGCTTAGTTTGATAACATTTTAGGAGGTATTTCTTTAAAAAAAACTTTTAAAAATTAATAATATGTTTTAGGATTTTGAAATTGATAGACGTTGATAACGTTTAATACAAACTGAAAGTTTTTTTTTAAAAAAGTCACATTGTTTTATTGGCAATCTTTTCCGTCTACCAGCAATACACTTTTTTCTGTGCAATTTTTTAAAGCATTAGTTAGGTGAGTGCTCTGGAAAGGAATTATTGTTAGAGTTTAAAAAAAACAACACTCAATGGATGCCTAGAGCTCTCATAATGCTCAAAAGTTATTTTTTGGTTCCAAATCCTAAGAATATGCGAGTCCCCCTTCTAGTGTGTATGTTCGTAGTTTTTTAGTTGTGGCTACTCAGGAAGCCCTATATCAATTTTTTTTTCATAATAAAAACAGTACAAACATTGGTGCCTTAAATATCAATTCCAGGACCTAGTTACTGTCGGTATGAGAACTGCGAATTTATCAAAACTGTTCCTTGTGAGAAGCAAGCATGAGTGAAGTGTTAGAATACTTAAGAGGTTATTACTAAAGAAAGATAGTTGGGAAAGCGAAAAAAACTTATGTTAAGCATTAACATACTTGGATAACGATTAATATCCATTTGTACTTGTAAAGCATTAACATACTTCAATAACAGTTATATCCATTTGAAACTCGTATTTTAATGTCAAATTTAACCTAATTATTCACTTTATTTAGAATATGGTTAATATTGAATCCCTTCTACTGTTGACATTTACAGGTTAATGAACGAAAAATTTTCGTACAGCTTAAAAAAAATATTTCAGACATTCACTTATAAGTATAAACATTTACCAGATTTTGGAGGGGAAAAACTCAAAATATATGGTTACAACCCTTTCCACCCGAAATCGGCAAAATGGGAAACCGAGAAAGTGAAGTGCAAAGAAGGGGAAGGATAATACACAAAAAATAAGCAATACAAAAGTTGGGCATTTAGAGAAAGTTTTTTGTTTTCCATTTCTTCCTGCATATTCTCTTAATCCCAGTTTGATGCGACCCCAACTGTTCAACCGTGCGTTTTCTGGCATTAAACATTTTATTTGTTCTTATTCTGTTCTTTGATTTCTTTTGGTAATGGGATGGAATTTGGACCAGGGATTTCCAATGAGGGAGGCAATGGAAATGGAATGGCTTTGTGTTGGTGCTTTGGCTTTAATTAGTGCTAATGCATTGTAAGTTTGTAATAAACATTATCATTCCAGAATTGTATTTTTGTCGGAGAGTCTAGGGGTTTCGGCACGTTGAAAAATATTAAACTTTCATCATACGAAAGGTGCAATAACCCACATTCTCCAAACTAAGACTAAGGTATAGGGTCAGACCCATTCATTGGCAATTTCGTTCGATTTAATTCACCATTATTTTCAATTTCGTTGATTTAATTTACCATTATATTTAAATTTAAGTAGGAGAGTGGAGGGGTGTTGGCACGTTGAAAAAAAATTAAATTTTCATCATACGAAAGGTGCAATAACCCACATTCTCCAGACTAAGGTTAGGGCTGGGGAGCCCAGTCGGTTAAGCACTCGCTTAGCATGCGGAAGGTCCCAGGTTCGGGTCCGGGCATCGCCAAAATAGCTGCCGACCTATAAACGGCCCGTGCAGCCAAAAATGTTCGACGAATAATACCCCGTGTAAGGGAGTGCACGTTAAATATCCTTCAAAGTCCTAACGCTGCGTACGATGTCGCCCTTAACGGTTGCGTTGGGTGCCTATTCAGGTGTTGGCTCGTCACCTGACTGTGGTTCTAAAATACGACGCCCGTCGCCAATAGCCCTCGTGTAGCTCTAGTGCGACGATAATTCAATCCTAACCTAACCAGACTAAGGTTATAGGGTCCGACCCATTCATTGGCAACATCGTTCGATTTAATTTACCATTACCACCAAAAGTCGCAAATTAACGAATTGAATCCCATATCTAATGCATTCTT
This sequence comes from Hylyphantes graminicola, assembly GCA_023701765.1. Classification (NCBI taxonomy): domain Eukaryota; kingdom Metazoa; phylum Arthropoda; class Arachnida; order Araneae; family Linyphiidae; genus Hylyphantes; species Hylyphantes graminicola. The sequence continues at coordinate 54,413,525 of CM043114.1, read as the reverse complement.
TGAAGAATGTGAATTTTAAGTATCTCTCTCTACACCGTTTGTATGTCCAAATACATTGTCACTTTCCTACATTACGGCTGCTGTCAGTTCAATGCTTTCTTTACTTTTTAAAAAATTACAATGAATTGTTTCTGAATGATAATGATTGAGATGTTACTGACCGATTGAAAACTTTAATAAGTTGTTAAGTGGTAAAAGACAGGGTTTCAGTCTCATTTTCCGCTTTATACCGCTGTCTATAAAATTTAATTTAAGATATTTTTCCAAGTTTATACACCACATCAACACTAAACTGTAGTCTCTCGAAGTCGCAAAGATAATTGGTATGAAAATTTCTGAAGATTTTCCGTTTTCAATTATAAATTTTCTCGTAAAAATAAAACCTAATCCGATTGACATCCAATTTTTTTTAAATCACTTGCCACCCCCATTTCCTTTAAAATAAGCAATTTATATTTTCTCTAAATGGCACCTATTACAGTGAAAAATATTATATTTCAAAATTGAATCTTCCCAATATTTTTTCACAATTTTTTAAGTGGGTTATTTTTTCGAAAATGAATTTAATGGCCACAACACATCTTTTTTCTTACTCTAAATGCGTTTGTTCAGTATCCCCGGATGAAAAAATTGATTAGGAATAGTGAGATTTCATCACCCAAGAGTTAGTTATATTACCGAATTTTAACATGTAATATCCTAATACATATGAAGTGCCGTCCCGACGCAATCATTAGGACGCTAGCCTATGGAGTTGCTGGGGTCGGCTTCGAATACCGGTCAGGCATGTATGTTTGTGACCGTCAATAAATGTTGTTATTTGTCTATGTGTTATTCTTTTCTTTGTGAGTGTAAAAATTCTTTCTGTGTCTGTCCCACTTGACGAAAGCTTATAGGAGGTTCTCTGAACAAGCACACAAGCTGGTATATATATGTACCATACCATACCATACATATGAAGTTGATATTAAAAATATTTCAGATAATTTATCATTTCTTTTTAACTTATTTAAAACATATTTCTATGAGAAAACGCCTCAGCTACACCATAGCCACCCTAAGTCTCAATGATATTGGAATAAAAATTCCAAGGTTTTTATTAACCCTTTATCAATTCCGAATTTTCTTTTAGAAACAAAACTTAATCCGCGTGACATCTAATATCTCCAAATTTATCTTCTATCTAAATAGCACCCATTAGAGTGAAAAATATTCCATTTGAAAATTGAATCTCCCAATATTTTTTACACTATTTTTTAAGTGGAGTTATTTTTCTAAAATAAATTTAATGGCCCCTACACGTCTATTCTCTCAAATATCAACAAAACAACAGCACCCTCGCTAAATCCGGATGTTTAGTAACCCTGGATCAAGGAGGGAGGGAGGGAGGATAGTGAGATTTCAACACCCAAGAGTAATAATATCGGATTTATATTTTGACATCCTATTTTCGAATCCACGGGAGAAAAGGGCTTAAAAATAAAAATACACTTTTCAATTTTTTTTTATCACGAATCAACGCAAAAAATATAAAATGTTTTTTGTTTCGAGTAAAAGAAGACGTATTGAAGAAAGCTAGTTTTATCTGAAACTCTAAAACTAAAAAGGTCTCAAGTCCGCAGAAGGATTTCCGTATAGGTTTCTTCTTTCACTGAAATTGTAATAGCAGAAAGTGCTAAGGAAACTTTAAAATTAACTCGAACCCTTTGTCTATTTAGCTACTCAACTTTTAAAAACCGAAATAGAGTGTTATCACACCCACGTTTCTTGACACTTTGAAGGGACTTAACGGGTATTTACTCAGCCCCCAGAACACATTTAGAACTACATGTTTTTAAATTTCCAGTTTTTATGAAGATCTAAATTTACTAAATAAATAAAATAATATAAAATAAATATTATAAAAGTAAATGAACTAATAGATTTTTAATTCCACTTAAAAAAGAATAATCGCAATGATAGTATAATAAAAAAAAATTTTACCTTTACTCATACTTCATTTTCCATCAATACTGAGTAAATAGTTGTCAATTCTTCATTTATAACATTTTTTTTTTCATTTTGTAAGCCTGTTAAAAGGTTTTGAAGTACCACATTTTACTTTTATTGTTAACATTATTTTTTTTTCCCTTTTGTCAATTGTTTAAAATTTTAGTTTTTACTTTAACCCATTAGTAAACTCCTTTTTTTTCAGGTTTTTTTTATCAATCGCAAATATTTCGTATTTAACTTTATCTAAGTATATGCATACATTTTTATTTTTTGAAAATTCATTTATACTGAACTTGTACTGGTTAGTATGCTAAGACACGAAGCGTGTAATGGCAACTCACTTTCTTCGAAGTATAACTATGACATAGGAACATATGCTGCAAATCATCTCAACGCATACAATACTACTCCCTTATTTAAAATCACCTTTAAAATATATATTTTAACTATTACACATCATTTTTTCGAACTTACACCTTTTCGTATTCATCATCCAATATCACACCCGACAACCAAAACCTATTGAGCTAATAGGTCTTAACTGAGCTTACCAGCTGCACGTTAATTATGCTCGAAAAACCCGACACCGCGTACGATGTCACTCTTAAAAGTCACGATGGCTGCCTAGTTGTGTCAGCTCGTCACATGACTGTGGTTTTAAGTTACGACACTCATTGCAAATAGCCATCATGTAGCACTAGTTCAACAATATTTCAACCTAATCCTGAAATACATAACATGACAATGACTAAGGACAGTGATTGCGCCCTCTAGAAGGGAAGAGTGTAGGCTTTATAGCCCATTACTCAGCTCGCCAGAAGAGACAGTCACAAGAGACACACAAAGAAGTACGACACAAACACATAGAGCCTGCTTCTTTTGTGCGGTACTGCGCAGTTACATGGGCCCCTCTATTATCTTTCCTAACTCTATAACATAACATGATATTCACATATTATATTCATGCACATCAACCACAGCTTGCAACCTACTACGAAATTCAAAATATACTTAAACAATAATTTCTCTCCATTACTTATTTACTCGACGTTTATTCCATCTTCATAAACAATCTTATCAGCATATCGCCAAAACATACACGTAAACCCTAATGACACCAACGTGGTTTAACAATAAAATAACCATTGGACGACAAATACAATTGTCAACTAAACTACACGCCTACCAAAATTACTCCTTTATTTAAAGTCATCTTAAACAACCCTCTTCCGCCTCCATCTGGATGCACGGCAGTGCATCGCCAAGTTCATAACGAAGGCGGCACTGACTATCCTTTACTGGGACCATTTCGGCATAATTTTGGAGACCCAGTTCTTTTCTTCTACGCACTTTAGATTCGAGTTTAGACTTTTTTCTGGGTGTCCTAGTGAGACTTAACCTAGAAAAAAATTTCCAGCGTTCGAAATTCATTTAAGCCAGAGATAAATGAACCAGAAAAACGACAAATATGTCCCTCACTCACTGACTGACTGACTCACTCACTCACTGACGGGCGATCATAATGTTTAGGTACAACGGCTTGTTATGGAGTTACGAAAATTGGAACACTTATAGAATAGAGCATGCATATAACAGGAAAAATCCGAAATTCGAAGATTTTACCCGGGGTTGGGCGTAAACTGATTGGCGCCCTTTTTCATAAGCAGTTGCAATGCTCTCCGTACGCTGATATACCAGCGGCGATTAAACGTCGTCGCCAACAATTCAAACAGTTATTTGCCTTCAGATACGTTAAAGGTTTTCATGTGTGGGATTTAGCACACGATATTACTAATTTAATGTGTCAACCTGAGCTGGCAACCAGCACCATGTTTTATAAAGAGCCATTGGTTGTTTGGAGGTAGGATTAACATCGCACAAGGGCTACATATGAGTAATGGTTGGAACCAATGCTTCACAACGGGCAAATGTTTTTTTTTTAAGGATTTTGCTTGCAGTAACGTTGTACTAGAGCTACATAAGGGTTATTGGCGGCGATTCTCGTATTTTTTAAATCGTGGTCAAGTGACGATTTCTTGAACAGAATCTTTCAAACAGTACCATCGGATTTAAAAAAATATTTTTTTTTGTTAGAAAGAAATGACATATATCAAAGGCTTGACCTATGTTTTATACTTTTTGTCCGTCTGTCTGTACGCTTTTTCGTCCGTATGTTCTTTATAAGACGGTCTGTCATATTTCCGGTTCTAATCGTCCGATTTCAATTTTTTTTTTTTTTTGTTAGAAAGGTATGGCATCAGAGACCTGTATTTCATACCTTGTGTCAGCCCGTCTGTACGTTTTTCGGTCCGTCTGTCAATCTCCTTTATGAGCGGTCTGACATATTTTCGTTTTTAACCGTCCGATTTTAAAAATTCTTTTTTTGTTAGAAAGAAATGATATCGGAGACCTATATTTCATACTCTCTGACCGTCTGTCTGTACGCTTTTCTGTCCGTCTGTCCTTTATAAGACGGTCTGTCATAATTTCGGTTCTAATCGTCTGATTTAAAAAAATCTTTTTTTTATAAAGTTATGGCATCATATTTCATACTTTGTGTCCGTCTGTCGGTACGTTTTTCTGTCCGTCTGTCAATCTGTCCTTTATAAGAAGGTCTGTCATATTTTCGGTTCTAACCGCTCGATTTTAAAAATTATTTTTTTGTTCGAAAGGTATGACATCAAACACCTATATTTCAAACTTTTTGATTTTTTGTCTGTACTTTTTTCTGTCCGTCTGTCCTTTATAAAACAGTCTGTCATTCTTTCGGTTCTAATCGTCCACTTTTAAAAATTCTTTTTTTTTGTTGGAAAGGCATGCTTATAAAAGTTTAAATTACAACTAAATGTTGTGTTTGGCTATTTTTTTCTAAGGGGTATAAATTTTGTGTGGAAGCAGTTCCAGCTGACAGTTACTATTACAAACCTTCTTGTTATTCTCTAAGAATTTCGGTGAGTATTAAAGTGACAGGACATCAGTAGGCTATTTTAGTTCTTTTAGAACTTCTTGTTTAAAAAGCAGTCAAAACAGGAAATAATTTTACTATAGATATTGTTTGGTTTTAGCTCTAGTGCGACGTTAATTCAATTGTTGTTACAAAATATACTTAAAAAGTTATAAACTATTTTTACTGCTTGTTGCCACCAATATATATTTCTTTTAAACAGGAATTGTAAATATTGTACTCGCCGCAGTGTAAATCTCCATCCTATGTTTATTTTATTAGGATACTGCCCATTCACTAAACACATTATTCATTATACTTCACTATGTGTTCCCACTTACAAAAAGAAGTGAAATCCCAACAAAAACATCTCTGTAAAAGAGGGCCAAGTTCTTACAAAAAAAAAAGGTCTGGCCTACAAAAGAAGTGAAATCAACAAAAAGACCAAGTTCAATGGAATTTGCTGAGTTAAAGTTCTAGAAAAAATTAAGCCTGGACAACCAAAGATTTGAAAACAAAAAAGGATCAAGTTCAATAGAAGTTGATGAGGTTATAAACCCCAAAACATTTTGTTTTAAGATGCAGCTTAGGTCTAACACATTCTTACTAGCTGTTTGTGTAACTTGGCCAATACGCATCGTGAATATGGAGTTGAACCCTTCGTACCTGGTTGAATTTCACCTCGGGGCGTTTGAGTAAGTCTGTATTTGATTTTTCCTCAGTTAAGTGGTGAATGACACGCACCTCTCGGGTGGAAAGGGGTAAAATAGTAGTGGTACCACATGCGTTGGCGTTGCAGGTAAATAATAAAAATAAAAACGTTTGCTTTTGTTGCCAGGATTACCATCACACTTAGTTGGTAATACTTATCTGAATGAACATTTAGCTGTTTGCAACTGTTGAAAGCGTTTTAATAAGGTAATCCTTCTATTTCCTTCAAAGAAAGTAAGAAAGAGTAATCAAAGCTCCATATATTATAGTAAAGCTTAGCGGTTTTACTACAAGATTCAAGCATTGGAAAACGAGATGCTACATTTACTTAAGTGATCTAAGGAAATGCTCCAATCTCCATCGACTATTGTATTGATCTATTTAAAATTTTTAAAACATTTTTTTAAAATTTATTTTACTTGATTATCAATAAGGTTTCAGCTGAATAAGGAGAAAGACATGTTTTTTCAATTGCAAATAGCATTTATTAATATAAAAACACTAACAGAAATGTAATAATCTCGAACATATATATATATACATAAAACTACATAATACAAACTAACTAAATGTGTCAACTTTATAGTTCATTATTAAAACACCACAGCACATTATTGTTCTATAGATATACAACACATAGCCATCACCACGCAGAATACCACTAGGATTAACCATTTGATTAACTAGGGATAAATCAAATACAGACTTACTCAAACGCCCCGAGGTGAAATTCAACCAGGTACGAAGGGTTCAACTCCATATTCACGATGCGTATTGGCCAAGTTACACAAACAGCTAGTAAGAATGTGTTAGACCTAAGCTGCATCTTAAAACAAAATGTTTTGGGGTTTATAACCTCATCAACTTCTATTGAACTTGATCCTTTTTTGTTTTCAAATCTTTGGTTGTCCAGGCTTAATTTTTTCTAGAACTTTAACTCAGCAAATTCCATTGAACTTGGTCTTTTTGTTGATTTCACTTCTTTTGTAGGCCAGACCTTTTTTTTGTAAGAACTTGGCCCTCTTTTACAGAGATGTTTTTGTTGGGATTACATTTATCCCTCGACACTTATATCCACGTCCCTTTTCATCAGCAAGCCTAACAGCCTATTTCCAAAACATACACCATTAGGTGTGATACCGGAGATAAAATCTCGCCTGATTGGCATCCTCTAAGCAGGGATTTGAATCTGACATGTTTACCTGAGAAGTTCAAATAGGTCTATAGGAAAATGGCCATCATGTAGCTCTAGTTAAACGATTTTGAACCTAATTCTAACTTACCCGACATGATATTCACATATAATATTCATGCACATCAACCACAGTTTGCAATTAACTACGAAATTCAAAATTTACTTAAGTAATGAAGATAAATGATTGTTTATTTACTCGACACTCTTATACCTATTACATCTTCATTAACAATCCTATCAGCATATCGCCAAAACATACACGTAAACCCTAATGATACCAACGTGATTTAACAATAAAATAACCATTGGGCGACAAATACAATTGTCAACTAAACTATACGTCTACCAACTTACTGCATTATTTAAAGTCATCTTAAACAACGCTCTTCCTCCATTACATTTATCCCTCGACACTTATATTCACGTCCCTCTTCATCATCAAACCTAACAGCCTATTTCCAAAACATACACCATTAGGTGTGATACCGGAGATAAAATCTCGCCTGATTGGCATCCTCTAAGCAGGGATTTGAATCTGACATGTTTACCTGAGAAGTTCAAATAGGTGTCTAGTGGGAGGCACCAGAAGTTGATCGTTGTAAACCATAGTGAACTAACTCAACTTTAACCGACTCGGTTCTAGCCTTTGGAGCCTCAGGGTCCGGGTTCGAATCCCGTTAAGGCATGGATGTTTGTGTTTGTCGAGTATATGCTGAGTAGGTGCTTGTTGAATCTGTTGGGTCCGAAAGTCTTGTGGGCGGTCATTGCGCAGTTTCCCACGGGTACAGGTCACTGGAGACTATTTTCTTATCTTCAGGAACATGTCTAAATTGTGAAGGTGGTGCGCGATAGATGTCAGCATCTGTCTCGTATGTATATGTGTGTTGTGTCTGTCTTACTTGACGAAGGTTTATACGCGGGTCTTTGACCAAGCACACAAGCCTGAAAATATGTCTACCAACCAACTCAACTTTATAGTTTTTTGAGTTTGTTCGTAAAATGATGGTTCCAAGCAGGGCTTGATGTGGGAAAACAAAAAATTTGGGGGACCCTTTACGAAAAATATTGTGTATGATTGCTCGTAAAAATGATGCCAGTTGGTCGATTTGTCATATTTTTACCACAGCTCTAGCGGCTTCCTCATAGTATCTATAAAACCTATCACTTTCGGTCTATGTCTGCATAAAAGTCAAGCTAAAAATAAAGAAAGGTCTCGAAAACTTTAAATTTACTAAAATATTGGCCAGTTTACAGCAATTAACATATTAGAAACTAAAATTTACGGACCCCTAAAACGGGTCTAATGGTAGATCAGGCCCTGATGATTCCAAAGACTTGAACGATGTCTACACGAATTGCGGTATAACTCACAGGCATTTTGACAACCCTTTGAACGAGCACTGAGACAGGACTCGTGTGATATACTAAAACAAAAAGTGTAAAATACGTTAGTTCACTATGGTTTACATCCATCCAAAGGTACATATTTTACAACTTCATCGCTGTTAGAGGTAAAACGACGTTTTAATGCACTAATGGAGGTGTCCCTTGCGTGAGATGTATCAGGTTTTGTCAAGGTATGTCGAAATAGGGCTGATTGTTTTGTTATAGTATTTTAAAGTAAAGAATTTCGGTGGAATAGAATGCTGTATTTTATTGTTGGTGGTGGATATGCAGCAGTTTGAGGAAATATTGAATTCATAAGTTTATCTGCTTCTTTTAAATGTAAATATTATTGTTCAACAAAAGTTTCATTTTCAAATGATTATCATTATCATAAATTTATTAGCAATACTATTTCTCTGCTTTACCTACATCCACTAAAAATAATTAGTGTTTTTTTTTTCAAATATATTTTGCCACGTGACTACATAACCTCTAAATAAACGTTATTTTCTAAAAGTATGAGGAAAATTTTAAATGAAAGATTATAAACCAAAAAATTAATTTAGTAAGTAGTTAATCGCAGTAACTTATTTCTATATACACTAAATGGCAATATTAAATATAAAATTTAACTATCAGTGAAAGAAATCTGGATGTAAAATAATACATTATTCTTCTTCGCTGACACAACAGCCTGTTCCAACTGACTCTGTCCCCCACAATGGCCCTCCATCGGTTAACTCATAACATCTAGTTGGGGGTCTTCCTCTGCGCCGTTTTCCTTCTATCTTCGAAAAAGTTACTTTTTTAGTGGGGAAGCTGTCTTCGTATCGAAACACATGTCCCAACCACTTAATGCGGGACGCCTTTACTACCTTTAATATGTCAGGTTCACCATACATTTTGTATATTTCGTGGTTGTAGGCAATTCTCCAAACACCGTCTTGTTTAACTGGTCCAAAAATAATACACCAATTTCTTAAAATAAATGAAAACTAACAAATTTCTTATCTTTAATTTGAAAAACAAATTAGCTTAACAATAGAAAAAGTTTCGAAATCAGAAAAAGGATTACTTTGTCAGATAATCAATACATATCAACCCTCTTTGTCATCCATTAGATTGGCTAAAAAACTCTTTAACATCAATTAATTAAAAATTTCTTTTATTTTTACAATCGTACGCAAATCCGATTTGCTACGTTAAAATGAAAATGCGATTATCCACCAAGTAGTGTCTGAGGAAGCTCACTTCAACCGTTTGAGGCCATTTTGCGACGGGACGTTTAATTTCGTTATCAAAAGACGTTGCGGAAAATGGCGTTTAATTAGCAAGAATGGTGCGTGAAGAAAAGGACAAAGGTGGAGTTTTTTTGTTTGTTTTATAGAACAGAGTAAGTCTGTTTTAGTTTTATTTTACATCGTGTCCGTAAAAGAATTTCTGAGTTTCAATATGTAATAGTTTCAGCTGTAATCGTTCGACAGTTGTGGTTGAAGGTGAAGAATAAAAAAATAACTTCTTAGTTTCAGATAAGTGAATGCGCTTGTACCACTACATCGTTTTCACAGTTTCACAGGCTGTTGCTTCCATTACTCCGTACTTGCTGCAGATAGTATGGGAAGAATTGTATTCTCTTTTGGATGTGTGCCGTATCACTAAAGGGGTACATTGAGCACTTATAGGAAAAACTAGGTTAGTTTCCCTTCAATTTCATTATGATTTGTTATATTTAGTATAAAATAAACTCCTGTAATATACCATTAAAACTCAGACATTCTTTTACGGACACCTTGTATATTAAATACAATTTTAATTAAAGTAGTTTTACAATAGCATATATGATTTTCTACAGAGCCCGTAAAACATTGAAATCCATATACCATTCAGCATTTTGTCAATGTTTTTGACATTGGTCAATTACCCAATTTAGTTTTAACTTTTGATTAAAACGAACAAAATAAGTGATTGTTAAAAAAGTATATTTGAATGCAAATGCTAAATAAAAAAATATAAATTATTCAAATGGAATTCTTCGATAGTTGAAACAATATTTTTATAACAATCGATGAAATAATTAAATAAATCGATTATTGTTGACGGCAGCAAAGCATTGTTTTCTAATTCCATTGTAAGTGCTTCTGTATTTGTTTACAAATAGAAAATGTCAATATTTCTCATTTGTTGCATGTTTAAATGCCACAATGCGAGTTGCAAAATTTCTGGTTTTCTATTATTTATCTATTCTATTTGAAGTAGCACACATTATTAATACAAGTGCAACCTAATACATTTGGAACTGCACAATTTACAAGTGAACGTATTTAAATTGCAAGAGGCTTGAGTGTCTTCTGATAGAAACTGCTAATCTTCATGAGGCATTGATTCCAAGGTCCCTATATGCAAGGACACAACTGGTTGGTTAGTTGGTAGATTAACTAGGTAATCCAATACCATAAATTCGGCGTCTTGTTCACGTGGACAGGACAATAGAATCAAGCCTTGAGTTCTGAGTAATGCCACCTTGAAAAACTAAATTGAAAAATAAGTACTGGTACGAAAATTTATAAAACATGTATTATTTATGATTTAAGAGCACACTGTGAAATTCAGGATTTTCCCAATATTTACCTTTAATGTTCTAAATACAGATCAGTAATTTTTCCTAAAATTTTTTTTAAATAATAATCCAATATAAAGCCAGTGACTTACTTGGAAATGTCAAATAAGACCCATTTGGATTCCAAAAATGGAATGGCACCACTATTTTTTTGCTCGTTTCTCAACTACGTGCTGATTGAATTAATATAATGTATTCTCTAAAATGATGTATGTTAAATTTATTTATTTAATTACATTACAGTACAGATCTAGTCCATTTACTGGTAGAGTATAAAAACAAAATAAGGCACAAATACAAAAACATAATAATAATAATAATAATAATAAGCACCAAAAGAAAAACATGAATGAATATCATGGTGAAACATTACTTTTATGAGGAAAACCTGAAAACTAAAAAAAAAGCAACGTAAACTTGAAGAAACAATACCTTTAGCGGTATAAAAGAGTAAAATTACAAAATTATTCATAGTGCAGGCGACCTATATTTATTTAAAATAACCACATAAAAGTAAAATGTTGCTCTTTCTTCAACATTCGCAGAAGAAGAAATCAGCAGGTCTCATCGAGGTTTGCAACGCACCCTTCTTCTTTCTCAAGTCCCCCAAATTCGATTAATTACTTCCCACGAAAAGAAGAGCAATCAATAATTTCTCGTTTAGTAAACTTCTTCTCTGGATTGAGGAGTTTTTCTATTCTTTGGACGAGTTTTTCTCATTTTTTTACCTTATTTCTGGAACTATCATGGTGGATTTGACACAATTTTAACAGTGCGATATTATTTATAAAGATAAGTGAAAGTTTAACCAGAATTCTGCAAAGTTTGGTCGCTTGTAGGGTCGATCATTACTTTGTGATAGGTTAGGTTAGATTTGAATTATCGTCGCACTAGAGCTTCACGAGGGCTATTGGCGATGGGCGTCGTATCTTAGAGCCACAGTCAAGTGACGAGTCAACACCTGAATAGGCACCCAACACAACCGTTAAGGGTGACATCGTACGCAGCGTTAGGACTTTGAAGGATATTTAACGTGCACTCCCCTACACGGGGTATTATTCGTCGGACATTTTTGGCTGCACGGGCCGTTTATAGGTCGGCAGTTACTTTGGCGATGCTCGGGCCCGAACCTGGGACCTTTCGCATGCTAGGCGAGTGCCTAACCGACTGGGCTCCCCAGCCCTTTACTTTGTGATAGAAATGAATGGAACTGCGCACAAACAATATATGTATCTTGGACACACATTTTGTTAATTTTTTTAAATAATCGGAACATCTATGATGTAATATCCTGCATCGACTTAGCTACTTGCGCTACGTTGCCAAGCACCGAAAATGCCCAAATGTGCTAAACATTGAACTTCATATTACAAACAGGTGCTTAGTTGTAGTAACTCTAGGTTCAATTTTGAATTGAATTGAAGTTCGTCTAAATCTCCGCTGAATGGACCAGTCGTTATATTGTAGCTATTCCAAATGTTATTGCAACAAGAACATGAGAAAATATAATGTCATGTAATCGTTTCCGGCTGCCTAAGAAATATATAGAACAATTTTATTCAAAGTAGATATAATTTTGTCAACTTAAACACAAACAGACCTTTATTTTTAACTTTGAATTGCATATATTATAAGTTGGATGTTTATATATAACAACTTATAAACACATAATATGTCAGTTACAATTGTGTCAAATACGATCACGAAAAGTGTGTCCTTTTTTCCGGTGACACAAGGGGTTATTCTTCTCGGAAGATGTGGGAAAAGTTGTAAAATCTTTGATCCCTGTTCGAAAGGGGAAATGTAGTTAATAAATGGGGAGTTTTGTACTCAGATACAATATACAAACTTTGTCACGAATTGTGTTGAAATATTACAACTAGAAGACTTACGAAATATCCAAGGTGTATATTTCGTGTAAATTTATTTTTATGTTGAGGAATTATTTATTTTTATGTAACAAAAATTAAATAACTAAAAATTAATGCTATTTTATTTTATACAATTAATAAAATAAAAGATGAAATGTAAGCTAAGTGTGTCTAACACCACATGAATTTTAGATTTAAAATCTTCTGAGCAACAGACCATTAGTGGGCTAAGGCCTGCCGTGCCCAATTCAGCTTTCGTGACCTAGGGCTCTGGAGTGCTAGGCATATGTATATATATGGTAAAGTGATCAGCCTAACGCGCAGCCCCCATACTCGTGTATACCGAATTTAAAGTCTGTATATCGTTTTTTCTTTCAGCAATAACTTTAAAACTTGAAAAGTTCTATAATACCTACTCTTTGAGCATGTATTTGTATTGCATTCTATTTATTTGAAAACTTTATTATGACATATAGCTGGTACAAGAAACTCTTGTACCAATTTTTAAGTCCGTACCTCTTTTAATTCGAGTTGTAGAGGGGTTCGGCAGACATAATGACAGACAGACATCTTACAGACGGAGAAATGTTCCAAAGACACTTCTTTTTTAATAACAGCACCCACCAAATCGGGAAGAAAATGGAAAATCTCTAGTTCAGATTTGACCTCATCGCAATTGTTTCATTGCCTAATATTTCATATTAAGTCACTGAAATTTGTTTTCTCAATTCTCTTTTTTATACTTTTTAATAATGAGAAATCAAGGCTTAAAAATATTTTGTAAAAAAGGTGAAATAAACAAAAAAAATCTTTTATCTTTATTCTTAAATATTAGAATTAAAGTAATAACTTTCATGTCTTAAAATCCTAAAACGGTACAAGTCTAATATTTTAATGAAGAGTTATTATCATTTGTCTTTTTAATTTAAATAAATGAAATTGTAGATGAAATATCTCAAAATAACCCTGGAAAGTACAATATACCTTAAAATAAATTATTTCTCGTAGATTAAGACCTTCCACCTACGCATTCGGCCAGAATTTATTCGTGGCATTGGTTTCATCAACGGCTTTACGTATTTACAGAGAACTATTTGCATATTTTTAGCACCCCTGGCCACTGAGGTGGGCGTTTGGTCTTAAAGCTTATTCTATTTTATTGAGGTGGGCGTTTGAGACGTCAATCACTATGCAAGTTTAAATAATTTAATTTGAAAATAGATATTTGACTGATCATTTGTCCACTTATTAAATTCTACATTTTATGATTGCTAATAGTGGTTCTTTAGGCATTAAAATTCTGTGTATTCCATTATTTTCAGCCTAGAGTGAAGGCAGTAACTATAATTTGCAGACAGAAGAAAAGAATGTCAAAACATTTAAGGAAAATGAGTAATTAATTATTTAAAAAAAAAGTGTGATTTAATCTTAACTATAAAAAGTATTTACTTGTAAACTATATTCTAAGAAGTCATTATATCCCTTTTCGTTAACATAACAACAAAATAAATGAGCACATTTGGGTGTTAAACTCAGAACTGTTCATAGAACAAAAGTTGAAACAATGGTTGTATTATATAAAAAATTGACACTTTTGTATTGTAATATGTACCGAAAACTATGACGTTAGTCGAAATGAAAAATCTTTATATTTTTCAATTAACATAGCAACAAAATAGATGAGCTTTTTCGTTAACATAGCAACAAAATATATGAGCACATTCTCACATTTGGGTGTTAAACTCAGAACTATTCGTAGAACAATAGTTAAAGCAATGGTTAGATTATTACAATGCAAAAGTTTCTACCTTTTATTGTATATGACTTTACAAAGTCGAAATGAAAAATCTTTATATTTTCCCATAATCCTGCACTACCTGAAGCAGGCTCCTCTCAAAGCGAAGTCCTCGTCATCTCCGCCGAAGCCATACCTTGCCATACCCTCGCCTCGAGGCTTGCTCGAGTAATTACCGGTCATCGGAGAGTGCACAATTTTCCCGGACAGAACACCTGGAATAACTAGTCATAAGTGTGTTCAATTTCACCTAAACTAAAAGACTTAAGAATCACAACTTAAGAATTACGTTCTTTGCGTTGTAGTAAAATAAATGCTCACATTATCATATTAGCATGTTGAAATCAAAAATATTCTTAAAAATAAAAGTCAAAACTATAAGAAATTTATTACATTATAAAAGTTACTACTTTTCTTGTATATATATACCGAAAGTCAGCATTACAATGTCGAAATAAAAAACCTTTATTGTTTCAAATGTTATATACCTCTGTCTCACCATTAACACACGCTTTTCCGAACGTGGGACCAGGCTTATGTAAAAACGACGTTCCCATCATCTTCGACAAAGCCATACCTTGCCATACCCTCGCCTCGATGCTGGCTCGGATAATTACCGGTCATCGGAGCATGCGCAATTTTCCCGGACAGAACCCCAGAATAATGAGCCCACGGATTAAAGAGTAATTAATTACTTAAAAATTAATTCCTAATTGAATATATTCCTATATTAAGGATTCAATGTGACCTAAACTAAAAAATTGCACTCGTACTAGCTGCATTTTAAGGAAACGTATGGGGGTTCTTATTTGTTAACATTACAACACAATGCGCACATTATCAGATTTATATACCAAAATCAAAACTATTGTTAAAAATAAAAGGAAAACTATTATTATATTATAACAATATAAGTGTATCCACTTACGTGTGTTCTACATATGGATACAAAAAATTGGCATTACAATTTTAAAATGGCGAAACCTTAGTTATTTTTTTTCTCACCATAATCATGAACGTGTCTCAACATTAACACACACGCTTTTCCAAACCTGGGAGCAGGCTCCTCTCAAAGCGAAGTCCCCATCCTCTCCGCCGAAGCCATACCTTGCCTCGAGGCTGGCTCCAGTAATTACCGCTCATCGGAGCGTGGACAATTGACCAGAACAGAACCCCCAGAATAACGAGCCCGTAGAGAAGAATAAGTAAGTAATTATTAAAAAATAATTTTAATTTTATATATTTGCATGTATGAAATATTCAGTTTCAGCTATGCTAAAAAAAGGAGACTCGCAAACTGCATTAAAAAGTAACATAATTGGTCATTTTTGCAAATCTTACCATTGCACCAAAAATACGCACATTACAGATTTGAATGTTGAAATCAACACTATTCTTATAAAAAAAGGAAAAAAATATTGCTATATTTCAACAATATAAGGTTTTTTATTTCATGCATATGAACATAAAAAGTTGGCATTACAATTTTAAAATGAACAAACTTTAGTTCTTTTTGTTTTTCTGTTCCATAATCATTCACTACTGTCTCACCATTGACACACACGCTTTTCCAAACCTGGGAGCAGGCTCCTCTCAAAGCGAAGTCCCCATCCTCTCCGCCGAAGCCATACCTTGCCTCGAGGCTGGCTCGAGTAATTACCGCTCATCGGAGCGTGGACGATTGACCAGAACAGAACCCCCAGAATAACGAGCCCGTAGAGAAGAATAAGTAAGTAATTATTAAAAAATAATTTTAATTTTATATATTTGCATGTATTAAATATTCAGTTTCAGCTATGCTAAAAAAAGGAGACTCGCAAACTGCATTAAAAAGTAACATAATTGGTCATTTTTGCAATTCTTACCATTGCACCAAAAATACGCACATTACAGATTTGAATGTTGAAATCAACACTATTCTTATAAAAAAAGGAAAAAAATATTGCTATATTTCAACAATATAAGGTTTTCTATTTCATGCATATGAACATAAAAAGTTGGCATTACTATTTTAAAATGAACAAACTTTAGTCTTTTTGTTTTTCTGTTCCATAATCATTCACTACTGTCTACCATTGACACACACGCTTTTCCAAACCTGGGAGCAGGCTCCTCTCAAAGCGAAGTCCCCATCCTCTCCGCCGAAGCCATACCTTGCCTCGAGGCTGGCTCGAGTAATTACCACTCATCGGAGCGTGGACAATTGACCAGAACAGAACCCCCAGAATAACGAGCCCGTAGAGAAGAATAAGTAAGTAATTATTAAAAAATAATTTTAATTTTATATATTTGCATGTATTAAATATTCAGTTTCAGCTATGCTAAAAAAGGAGACTCGCAAACTGCATTAAAAAGTAACATAATTGGTCATTTTTGCAATTCTTACCATTGCACCAAAAATACGCA
This sequence comes from Hylyphantes graminicola, assembly GCA_023701765.1. NCBI lineage: Eukaryota > Metazoa > Arthropoda > Arachnida > Araneae > Linyphiidae > Hylyphantes > Hylyphantes graminicola. The sequence continues at coordinate 54,396,608 of CM043114.1, read as the reverse complement.
CATTACAGATTTGAATGTTGAAATCAACACCATTCTTATAAAAAAAGGAAAAAAATATTGCTATATTTCAACAATATAAGGTTTTCTATTTCATGCATATGAACATAAAAAGTTAGCATTACAATTTTAAAATGAACAAACTTTAGTTCTTTTTGTTTTTCTGTTCCATAATCATTCACTACTGTCTCACCATTGACACACACGCTTTTCCAAACCTGGGAGCAGGCTCCTCTCAAAGCGAAGTCCCCATCCTCTCCGCCGAAGCCATACCTTGCCTCGAGGCTGGCTCGAGTAATTACCGCTCATCGGAGCGTGGACAATTGACCAGAACAGAACCCCCAGAATAACGAGCCCGTAGAGAAGAATAAGTAAGTAATTATTAAAAAATAATTTTAATTTTATATATTTGCATGTATTAAATATTCAGTTTCAGCTATGCTAAAAAAAGGAGACTCGCAAACTGCATTAAAGAGTAACATAATTGGTCATTTTTGCAATTCTTACCATTGCACCAAAAATACGCACATTACAGATTTGTTTGTTGAAATCAACACTATTCTTATAAAAAAAGGGAAAAAATATTGCTATATGTCAACAATATAAGGTTTTCTATTTCATGCATATGAACATAAAAAGTTGGCATTACAATTTTAAAATGAACAAACTTTAGTTCTTTTTGTTTTTCTGTTCCATAATCATTCACTACTGTCTCACCATTAACACACACGCTTTTCCAAACCTGGGAGCAGGCTCCTCTCAAAGCGAAGTCCCCATCCTCTCCGCCGAAGCCATACCTTGCCTCGAGGCTGGCTCGAGTAATTACCGCTCATCGGAGCGTGGACAATTGACCAGAACAGAACCCCCAGAATAACGAGCCCGTAGAGAAGAATAAGTAAGTAATTATTAAAAAATAATTTTAATTTTATATATTTGCATGTATTAAATATTCAGTTTCAGCTATGCTAAAAAAAGGAGACTCGCAAACTGCATTAAAGAGTAACATAATTGGTCATTTTTGCAATTCTTACCATTGCACCAAAAATACGCACATTACAGATTTGTTTGTTGAAATCAACACTATTCTTATAAAAAAAGGAAAAAAATATTGCTATATTTCAACAATATAAGGTTTTCTATTTCATGCATATGAACATAAAAAGTTGGCATTACAATTTTAAAATGAACAAACTTTAGTTCTTTTTGTTTTTCTGTTCCATAATCATTCACTACTGTCTCACCATTAACACACATGCTTTTCCAAACCCAAACCTGGGAGCAGGCTCCTCTCAAAGCGAAGTCCCCATCCTCTCCGCCGAAGCCATACCTTGCCTCGAGGCTGGCTCGAGTAATTACGGCTCATCGGAGCGTGGACAATTGACCAGAACAGAACCCCCAGAATAACGAGCCCGTAGAGAAGAATAAGTAAGTAATTATTAAAAAATAATTTTAATTTTATATATTTGCATGTATTAAATATTCAGTTTCAGCTATGCTTAAAAAAGGAGACTCGCAAACTGCATTAAAAGGAAACATAATTGGTCATTTTTGCAATTCTTACCATTGCACCAAAAATACGCACATTACTGATTTGAATGTTGAAATCAACACTATTCTTATAAAAAAAGGAAAAAAAAATATTGCTATATTTCAACAATATAAGGTTTTCTATTTCATGCATATGAACATAAAAAGTTGGCATTACAATTTTAAAATGAACAAACTTTAGTTCTTTTTGTTTTTCTGTTCCATAATCATTCACTACTGTCTCACCATTAACACACACGCTTTTCCAAACCTGGGAGCAGGCTCCTCTCAAAGCGAAGTCCTCATCCTCTCCGCCGAAGCCATACCTTGCCTCGAGGCTGGCTCGAGTAATTACCGCTCATCGGAGCGTGGACAATTGACCAGAACAGAACCCCCAGAATAACGAGCCCGTAGAGAAGAATAAGTAAGTAATTATTAAAAAATAATTTAAATTTTTATATTTGCATGTATTAAATATTCAGTTTCAGCTATGCTAAAAAAGCAGACTCGCAAACTGCATTAAAAAGTAACATAATTGGTCATTTTTGCAATTCTTACCATTGCACCAAAAATACGCACATTACAGATTTGTTTGTTGAAATCAACACTATTCTTATAAAAAAAGGGAAAAAATATTGCTATATTTCAACAATATAAGGTTTTCTATTTCATGCATATGAACATAAAAAGTTGGCATTACAATTTTAAAATAAACAAACTTTAGTTCTTTTTGTTTTTCTGTTCCATAATCATTCACTACTGTCTCACCATTAACACACACGCTTTTCCAAACCTGGGAGCAGGCTCCTCTCAAAGCGAAGTCCCCATCCTCTCCGCCGAAGCCATACCTTGCCTCGAGGCTGGCTCGAGTAATTACCGCTCATCGGAGCGTGGACAATTGACCAGAACAGAACCCCCAGAATAACGAGCCCGTAGAGAAGAATAAGTAAGTAATTATTAAAAAAAAATTTTAATTTTATATATTTGCATGTATTAAATATTCAGTTTCAGCTATGCTAAAAAAGCAGACTCGCAAACTGCATTAAAAAGTAACATAATTGGTCATTTTTTGCAATTCTTACCATTGCACCAAAAATACGCACATTACAGATTTGAATGTTGAAATCAACACTATTCTTATAAAAAAAAGTAAAAAATATTGCTATATTTCAACAATATAAGGTTTTCTATTTCATGCATATGAACATAAAAAGTTGGCATTACAATTTTAAAATGAACAAACTTTAGTTCTTTTTGTTTTTCTGTTCCATAATCATGCACTACTGTCTCACCATTAACACACACGCTTTTCCAAACCTGGGAGCAGGCTCCTATCAAAGCGAAGTCCCCATCCTCTCCGCCGAAGCCATACTTTGCCTCGAGGCTGGCTCGAGTAATTACCGCTCATCGGAGCGTTTACAATTGACCAGAACAGAACCCCCAGAATAACGAGCCCTTAGAGAAGAATAAGTAAGTAATTATTAAAAAATAATTTTAATTTTATATATTTGCATGTATTAAATATTCAGTTTCAGCTATGCTAAAAAAAGGAGACTCGCAAACTGCATTAAAAAGTAACATAATTGGTCATTTTTGCAATTCTTACCATTGCACCAAAAATACGCACATTACAGATTTGAATGTTGAAATCAACACCATTCTTTTAAAAAAAGGAAAAAAATATTGCTATATTTCAACAATATAAGGTTTTCTATTTCATGCATATGAACATAAAAAGTTAGCATTACAATTTTAAAATGAACAAACTTTAGTTCTTTTTGTTTTTCTGTTCCATAATCATTCACTACTGTCTCACCATTGACACACACGCTTTTCCAAACCTGGGAGCAGGCTCCTCTCAAAGCAAAGTCCCCATCCTCTCCGCCGAAGCCATACCTTGCCTCGAGGCTGGCTCGAGTAATTACCGCTCATCGGAGCGTGGACAATTGACCAGAACAGAACCCCCAGAATAACGAGCCCGTAGAGAAGAATAAGTAAGTAATTATTAAAAAATAATTTTAATTTTATATATTTGCATGTATTAAATATTCAGTTTCAGCTATGCTAAAAAAGGAGACTCGCAAACTGCATTAAAGAGTAACATAATTGGTCATTTTTGAAATTCTTACCATTGCACCAAAAATACGCACATTACAGATTTGTTTGTTGAAATCAACACTATTCTTATAAAAAAAGGAAAAAAATATTGCTATATTTCAACAATATAAGGTTTTCTATTTCATGCATATGAACATAAAAAGTTGGCATTACAATTTTAAAATGAACAAACTTTAGTTCTTTTTGTTTTTCTGTTCCATAATCATTCACTACTGTCTCACCATTAACACACATGCTTTTCCAAACCCAAACCTGGGAGCAGGCTCCTCTCAAAGCGAAGTCCCCATCCTCTCCGCCGAAGCCATACCTTGCCTCGAGGCTGGCTCGAGTAATTACGGCTCATCGGAGCGTGGACAATTGACCAGAACAGAACCCCCAGAATAACGAGCCCGTAGAGAAGAATAAGTAAGTAATTATTAAAAAATAATTTTAATTTTATATATTTGCATGTATTAAATATTCAGTTTCAGCTATGCTAAAATAAGGAGACTCGCAAACTGCATTAAAAAGTAACATAATTGGTCATTTTTGCAATTCTTACCATTGCACCAAAAATACGCACATTACAGATTTGTTTGTTGAAATCAACACTATTCTTATAAAAAAAGGAAAAAAATATTGCTATATTTCAACAATATAAGGTTTTCTATTTCATGCATATGAACATAAAAAGTTGGCATTACAATTTTAAAATGAACAAACTTTAGTTCTTTTTGTTTTTCTGTTCCATAATCATTCACTACTGTCTCACCATTAACACACACGCTTTTCCAAACCTGGGAGCAGGCTCCTCTCAAAGCGAAGTCCCCATCCTCTCCGCCGAAGCCATACCTTGCCTCGAGGCTGGCTCGAGTAATTACGGCTCATCGGAGCGTGGACAATTGACCAGAACAGAACCCCCAGAATAACGAGCCCGTAGAGAAGAATAAGTAAGTAATTATTAAAAAATAATTTTAATTTTATATATTTGCATGTATTAAATATTCAGTTTCAGCTATGCTTAAAAAAGGAGACTCGCAAACTGCATTAAAAGGAAACATAATTGGTCATTTTTGCAATTCTTACCATTGCACCAAAAATACGCACATTACTGATTTGAATGTTGAAATCAACACTATTCTTATAAAAAAAGGAAAAAAAATATTGCTATATTTCAACAATATAAGGTTTTCTATTTCATGCATATGAACATAAAAAGTTGGCATTACAATTTTAAAATGAACAAACTTTAGTTCTTTTTGTTTTTCTGTTCCATAATCATTCACTACTGTCTCACCATTAACACACACGCTTTTCCAAACCTGGGAGCAGGCTCCTCTCAAAGCGAAGTCCCCATCCTCTCCGCCGAAGCCATACCTTGCCTCGAGGCTGGCTCGAGTAATTACCGCTCATCGGAGCGTGGACAATTGCCCAGAACAGAACCCCCAGAATAACGAGCCCGTAGAGAAGAATAAGTAAGTAATTATTAAAAAATAATTTTAATTTTATATATTTGCATGTATTAAATATTCAGTTTCAGCTATGCTTAAAAAAGGAGACTCGCAAACTGCATTAAAAGGAAACATAATTGGTCATTTTTGCAATTCTTACCATTGCACCAAAAATACGCACATTACTGATTTGAATGTTGAAATCAACACTATTCTTATAAAAAAAGGAAAAAAAATATTGCTATATTTCAACAATATAAGGTTTTCTATTTCATGCATATGAACATAAAAAGTTGGCATTACAATTTTAAAATGAACAAACTTTAGTTCTTTTTGTTTTTCTGTTCCATAATCATTCACTACTGTCTCACCATTAACACACACGCTTTTCCAAACCTGGGAGCAGGCTCCTCTCAAAGCGAAGTCCCCATCCTCTCCGCCGAAGCCATACCTTGCCTCGAGGCTGGCTCGAGTAATTACCGCTCATCGGAGCGTGGACAATTGCCCAGAACAGAACCCCCAGAATAACGAGCCCGTAGAGAAGAATAAGTAAGTAATTATTAAAAAATAATTTTAATTTTATATATTTGCATGTATTAAATATTCAGTTTCAGCTATGCTAAAAAAGCAGACTCGCAAACTGCATTAAAAAGTAACATAATTGGTCATTTTTGCAATTCTTACCATTGCACCAAAAATACGCACATTACAGATTTGTTTGTTGAAATCAACACTATTCTTATAAAAAAAGGGAAAAAATATTGCTATATTTCAACAATATAAGGTTTTCTATTTCATGCATATGAACATAAAAAGTTGGCATTACAATTTTAAAATAAACAAACTTTAGTTCTTTTTGTTTTTCTGTTCCATAATCATTCACTACTGTCTCACCATTAACACACACGCTTTTCCAAACCTGGGAGCAGGCTCCTCTCAAAGCGAAGTCCCCATCCTCTCCGCCGAAGCCATACCTTGCCTCGAGGCTGGCTCGAGTAATTACGGCTCATCGGAGCGTGGACAATTGACCAGAACAGAACCCCCAGAATAACGAGCCCGTAGAGAAGAATAAGTAAGTAATTATTAAAAAATAATTTTAATTTTATATATTTGCATGTATTAAATATTCAGTTTCAGCTATGCTAAAAAAAGGAGACTCGCAAACTGCATTAAAAGGAAACATAATTGGTCATTTTTGCAATTCTTACCATTGCACCAAAAATACGCACATTACTGATTTGAATGTTGAAATCAACACTATTCTTATAAAAAAAGGAAAAAAATATTGCTATATTTCAACAATATAAGGTTTTCTATTTCATGCATATGAACATAAAAAGTTGGCATTACAATTTTAAAATGAACAAACTTTAGTTCTTTTTGTTTTTCTGTTCCATAATCATTCACTACTGTCTCACCATTAACACACACGCTTTTCCAAACCTGGGAGCAGGCTCCTCTCAAAGCGAAGTCCCCATCCTCTCCGCCGAAGCCATACCTTGCCTCGAGGCTGGCTCGAGTAATTACCGCTCATCGGAGCGTGGACAATTGACCAGAACAGAACCCCCAGAATAACGAGCCCGTAGAGAAGAATAAGTAAGTAATTATTAAAAAAAAATTTTAATTTTATATATTTGCATGTATTAAATATTCAGTTTCAGCTATGCTAAAAAAGCAGACTCGCAAACTGCATTAAAAAGTAACATAATTGGTCATTTTTTGCAATTCTTACCATTGCACCAAAAATACGCACATTACAGATTTGAATGTTGAAATCAACACTATTCTTATTAAAAAAAAGTAAAAAATATTGCTATATTTCAACAATATAAGGTTTTCTATTTCATGCATATGAACATAAAAAGTTGGCATTACAATTTTAAAATGAACAAACTTTAGTTCTTTTTGTTTTTCTGTTCCATAATCATGCACTACTGTCTCACCATTAACACACACGCTTTTCCAAACCTGGGAGCAGGCTCCTATCAAAGCGAAGTCCCCATCCTCTCCGCCGAAGCCATACTTTGCCTCGAGGCTGGCTCGAGTAATTACCGCTCATCGGAGCGTGGACAATTGACCAGAACAGAACCCCCAGAATAACGAGCCCTTAGAGAAGAATAAGTAAGTAATTATTAAAAAATAATTTTAATTTTATATATTTGCATGTATTAAATATTCAGTTTCAGCTATGCTAAAAAAAGGAGACTCGCAAACTGCATTAAAAAGTAACATAATTGGTCATTTTTGCAATTCTTACCATTGCACCAAAAATACGCACATTACAGATTTGAATGTTGAAATCAACACCATTCTTATAAAAAAAGGAAAAAAATATTGCTATATTTCAACAATATAAGGTTTTCTATTTCATGCATATGAACATAAAAAGTTAGCATTACAATTTTAAAATGAACAAACTTTAGTTCTTTTTGTTTTTCTGTTCCATAATCATTCACTACTGTCTCACCATTGACACACACGCTTTTCCAAACCTGGGAGCAGGCTCCTCTCAAAGCAAAGTCCCCATCCTCTCCGCCGAAGCCATACCTTGCCTCGAGGCTGGCTCGAGTAATTACCGCTCATCGGAGCGTGGACAATTGACCAGAACAGAACCCCCAGAATAACGAGCCCGTAGAGAAGAATAAGTAAGTAATTATTAAAAAATAATTTTAATTTTATATATTTGCATGTATTAAATATTCAGTTTCAGCTATGCTAAAAAAAGGAGACTCGCAAACTGCATTAAAGAGTAACATAATTGGTCATTTTTGCAATTCTTACCATTGCACCAAAAATACGCACATTACAGATTTGTTTGTTGAAATCAACACTATTCTTATTAAAAAAGGAAAAAAATATTGCTATATTTCAACAATATAAGGTTTTCTATTTCATGCATATGAACATAAAATGTTGGCATTACAATTTTAAAATGAACAAACTTTAGTTCTTTTTGTTTTTCTGTTCCATAATCATTCACTACTGTCTCACCATTAACACACACGCTTTTCCAAACCTGGGAGCAGGCTCCTCTCAAAGCGAAGTCCCCATCCTCTCCGCCGAAGCCATACCTTGCCTCGAGGCTGGCTCGAGTAATTACGGCTCATCGGAGCGTGGACAATTGACCAGAACAGAACCCCCAGAATAACGAGCCCGTAGAGAAGAATAAGTAAGTAATTATTAAAAAATAATTTTAATTTTATATATTTGCATGTATTAAATATTCAGTTTCAGCTATGCTAAAAAAAGGAGACTCGCAAACTGCATTAAAAAGTAACATAATTGGTCATTTTTGCAATTCTTACCATTGCACCAAAAATACGCACATTACAGATTTTTTTGTTGAAATCAACACTATTCTTATAAAAAAAGGAAATTTCAACAATATAAGGTTTTCTATTTCATGCATATGAACATAAAAAGTTGGCATTACAATTTTAAAATGAACAAACTTTAGTTCTTTTTGTTTTTCTGTTCCATAATCATTCACTACTGTCTCACCATTAACACACACGCTTTTCCAAACCTGGGAGCAGGCTCCTCTCAAAGCGAAGTCCCCATCCTCTCCGCCGAAGCCATACCTTGCCTCGAGGCTGGCTCGAGTAATTACCGCTCATCGGAGCGTGGACAATTGACCAGAACAGAACCCCCAGAATAACGAGCCCGTAGAGAAGAATAAGTAAGTAATTATTAAAAAATAATTTTAATTTTATATATTTGCATGTATTAAATATTCAGTTTCAGCTATGCTAAAAAAAGGAGACTCGCAAACTGCATTAAAGAGTAACATAATTGGTCATTTTTGCAATTCTTACCATTGCACCAAAAATACGCACATTACAGATTTGTTTGTTGAAATCAACACTATTCTTATAAAAAAAGGAAAAAAATATTGCTATATTTCAACAATATAAGGTTTTCTATTTCATGCATATGAACATAAAAAGTTGGCATTACAATTTTAAAATGAACAAACTTTAGTTCTCTTTGATTTTCTGTTCCATAATCATTCACTACTGTCTCACCATTAACACACATGCTTTTCCAAACCTGGGAGCAGGCTCCTCTCAAAGCGAAGTCCCCATCCTCTCCGCCGAAGCCATACTTTGCCTCGAGGCTGGCTCGAGTAATTACCGCTCATCGGAGCGTGGACAATTGACCAGAACAGAACCCCCAGAAAAACGAGCCCTTAGAGAAGAATAAGTAAGTAATTATTAAAAAATAATTTTAATTTTATATATTTGCATGTATTAAATATTCAGTTTCAGCTATGCTAAAAAAGGAGACTCGCAAACTGCATTAAAAAGTAACATAATTGGTCATTTTTGCAATTCTTACCATTGCACCAAAAAAATGCACATTACAGATTTGAATGTTGAAATCAACACTATTCTTATAAAAAAAGGAAAAAAATATTGCTATATTTCAACAATATAAGGTTTTCTATTTCATGCATATGAACATAAAAGTTGGCATTACAATTTTAAAATGAACAAACTTTAGTTCTTTTTGTTTTTCTGTTCCATAATCATGCACTACTGTCTCACCATTAACACACACGCTTTTCCAAACCTGGGAGCAGGCTCCTCTCAAAGCGAAGTCCCCATCCTCTCCGCCGAAGCCATACTTTGCCTCGAGGCTGGCTCGAGTAATTACCGCTCATCGGAGCGTGGACAATTGACCAGAACAGAACCCCCAGAATAACGAGCCCGTAGAGAAGAATAAGTAAGTAATTATTAAAAAATAATTTTAATTTTATATATTTGCATTATTAAATATTCAGTTTCAGCTATGCTAAAAAAAGGAGACTCGCAAACTGCATTAAAAAGTAACATAATTGGTCATTTTTGCAATTCTTACCATTGCACCAAAAATACGCACATTACAGATTTGAATGTTGAAATCAACACTATTCTTATAAAAAAAGGAAAAAAATATTGCTATATTTCAACAATATAAGGTTTTCTATTTCATGCATATGAACATAAAAAGTTGGCATTACAATTTTAAAATGAACAAACTTTAGTTCTTTTTGTTTTTCTGTTCCATAATCATGCACTACTGTCTCACCATTAACACACACGCTTTTCCAAACCTGGGAGCAGGCTCCTCTCAAAGCGAAGTCCCCATCATCTTCGCCGAAGCCATACCTTGCCTCGAGGCTGGCTCGAGTAATTACCGGTCATCGGAGCGTGGACAATTGTCCCGGACAGAACCCCCAGAATAACGAGCCCGCAGAGAAGAATATAAAAGTAAGAGAGGCGCGATGTGTAAATCTGATGTCTTCCTAGTATGTAATGTCTTTGACACTTCGCGAGCAGAAAATTATCTCCCGGCCCTCTTTGCCGATACAGGACAGGCAGGTTGATCAGATTGGAGCATGGGTTTCTTTTTGTCTTACAATGTGTGATATTAACTCCTTAGGGTTCTTCTAGTTGTCCCATTGAGTGAGTTTTAAACCAGTCAGCCAAAAAGATTGGAAAGGAATTGGAAAAAAAGATTGGAAATTGAGTTTTTTTGGGTTTTATAAATTCTCGTATATTTCCCAGTTTTAACTTTCTTTAAAAGACAAGCAGCGACACGTGTTTACTTCTTTCAAATTTTAAAAATCTTTACAATTTATATGTAAATTAAATTTCCATGTCTGTGCAACAATAAACTATAAATACAATTATGTTTTTTTTTAATTTTAGAGTTTGGGCAATTGGATGTTGAATATACATATTTTGAAAGTACAAATATGTACAAATGTAAAAAAGTAAAAATGTATGCAGGTTTGTTATTATTTTTATTGACTCTTATAATTACAATTTGAAGTATTTTCAATAAAAATAAATAACTCCTCTGCTTCAATTCATTTGATGACAACAACACATAATTTTTGTTTTCTATGAAAGTGCTATTTTGTTTCTTATTTGTCTTGTTTCAATTACTTATGGTTTATGAATTTGACATTTAAATTTGTAACTCAAAAATTTTATAAAAAGCTCCAGACTATGATTTCATGCGACAATTAACCTTATAAAAATAAACCTTATTATTATTTTCATTATGAAGTGAGTATCACCATTGTGCATATTTTAAAGGGTATAGAGTTTTCTTTCAAAAGAATTACACGAACACTCATTCTTATACTTCAACAATTCTAGATAAATAAAACGGTCAAACCCTTTCACAGTAGCAACCAGAAATCAAATTCCACCTTCTAGGTCCGAACATAGTCACAAGGTAAAAGTCCCAAGCAAACAGAAACAAAAGGTATCAATGCCGAAAAGAGAGACATACCAAAGACAATATAAATAATATAGCCACAATAGTTTATGAATTTGATATTCAGATTTGTAACTCAAAACTGTCATAAAAAAACAGACTATTGCTACAATTAACCTTATGAAAACAAGCCTTATTATTAATTTCATAATGAAGTCAGTATCATCATTGTGAACATTTTTAAATGTTAAAGGATTATGTTACAAAGGAATTACACCAACACACATTCTTATACTCTAACAATTCTAGATAAATAAAACGGTCAAACCCTTTCACAGTAGCAACCAGAAATCAAATTCCACCTTCTAGGTCCGAACATAGCCTCAAGGTAAAAGTCCCAAAACAAACAGAAACAAAAAGGTATCTATCAATACCGAAAAGAGAGACATACCAAAGACAATATAAATAATATAGCCACAGTGCGATACCGCCCGACAAACCTCTTCAGTAATTTAGTGAATATTGAAAGTCATTTATTTTGAAGAACAAGCAAAAGGCGGGGTGGTTGTCGATTCCAGCATTCATGTTCTTAGGACTGGAGAGAAGGAAATGCGAAAAAATACACTGCAAAAGAAGGATTTTTTTTTATTTCCGGAAATTCCTTGGAACGATTTGGAAGGTTTGCTTTTCTTATTTAAAAGCATCCTTCCGAAGCGAAATAAAAATGGAAGAATAAATAATCGTGTGACTCTCGTGGGAAGAAAGCACAAGAATAGTTTAACTGGAGAATTCGAACATAGTTTTAAATGGATACCCTGGTTTGTTTCGCTAACCATTATTCTTTTCTGTAACTAAACTCTGCAATAGTTTTCGTGATTACTGTCGTCGGAAGTATTTTTTTAAAGAAACAACTATAAAAAATGTACATTCTTAAACACACTAGAAACTTACTTCAAAGTTAAAAATAATTTAATATTACTATGGAAATATAAGTATTCCTTCTAGTTTCGAAATGCAGTAAACTTATTAGATTTTGCCTTGAATAATAAATTTCGCCATTTTTTAGGTTAAGTATAATTTTCTATAAATTTAATAACCATCTCTGGAATACTGCCAAATATTTTGAATTATATAAGAAAATCACTTATAATTACCTTAATTTTATCTACTAAGCTAATATAAAATGCTTTTTCCTAAATGTATGTGATGCAATTATTTAAGACTTATTTATGATGATTTAACTTTTAATAATATACATAAACAAGAATCATTAAGCATTTCCAAAACTAAACAAAGTGTGTTGTGAAAAGATGAATTAAAACAAAAGAAATTAAAAAATTTATTTATTGAACTGTTTATGAAAAAGTTAACGAATTCTTATAGTCTTAAAATGGATTTAAGAAAAAAGAACGTATGCAATAGTTCTTTGTGTTTGCATTTCCAGAACTTTTTTTCTGAAACCAACTTTTATCAAGGAATTTATTCCATCTCTATTAAATTTACAACTAAAAGAAGGAAACCTTATTCAAATAAGGCAGAAGCACGTGTGGCCATTTTTTACAATTATTAAAAAAATATATCAGCCTATCTTAAAAAGTTATTAATATCTGCCCTTGTTTTATTACACTTACTACACGGTGGCAAACAAATATGGAGAATCATTCCTGAACTAAAGACCAATTGGTGGAGTGTATGAATTTAGTTGAGTTTCGTGTGAGCTTCAATAAAATATTTAAATATTTTTGTCTTGATACATTTGATAACATTAGTTCAAGAGCAATTTTCAAAACAAAACAAAAATAAACAAATTTCTAATTTTTTGTAAATTTATAATAGGTATATTTAGCGTCTTGTGTGGCAACGGTCCTACAAGTCAATTTTGGAGTAGTTGGCCCGTGTCTCTAAAAATTAGATGGATCCACTTATGTGTGTGTGTTGTGTCTCTTTTTCTTGACGAAGGTTTATAAGCGGGTTTCTGACCAAGCACATAAACCGAAATATATGTCTACCGACCAACCATTCCATCTGGTTAACTAATGTAGTGAGCGGAGCTCTTCTTTTTAAAACCACAATCGGCTAAACCATCAATAAATCCAGGAATGAAAGCAGGGATGATTTACCTCACGTGAAACGAGCCGATTAAGAGATTACATAACCAAACATATTGCGTTAATTTTGCGTATAAAATTACAGATACGTACAAAATATTGTGACAACTCTGTTTTCTATAGCGGCAAGGGCACTTGCTTTGTTTGCACAACAAAAGGATAAGCCATCTAAAAAACTTCAAGCAGTAAAAATACCAGGTAAAAATCATAGAGTTAAACACTTTAACCCTTATATTATTCTCCAATGTCTTGAGTCGGGTTATTTGTGCTAAACAAAATCACGGCTTGTCAAACATAGTGGGGATATATGCTTCTGTTCACAGTTTAACAACTGAGATTGTTCATTCGAATCTGTAGAATCTGCTTTTTGGTTAACCGGCTTAGTAGTAGAACCTATTATTAGTTCTGCTACGCCAGTTAAATTGTCAGCGGTAGACATAAAAAGAAGATTCCTAAGAAAATGTTTTTTATTTTGCTGATGTGAGGGGAACTTGCTATTGAAGAAGGTGTTTTTTTTAAAAGAATTATTGGAAATTGTACGTTTTAATGTCTGTTTTCTCTTGGGATAATTCTTAATTCTTTCTTCTTAATTGCGGGACCTAACTTAATAAATCTTACAGTAATCTATAATTGTTAAATTTAAATGGTATAACATTGACTTATATTTTATAGAGTAATTAATCTTACAACCGTTTTTACTAGCACCATAATAAAGTTATACTTATTTTATTTAATAATTTGGGGCTGTATTCAATTGGATTTGGGTAGTAATTTTTATTCTTTAGTTTCTTTCTATGTTATCTGCATTATATATTTTAAATGAAAAGAAAATTGCTTTTCAATTAATCGTAGCAGTTCAATGAAGTGTATAGCAAGACAATCTGAAAAAGGGGCCCGGATGGCCCAGTGGTTAGCATCGCAGGCCAGCAGTCTGCGCGCTGTAACGGGTGCGGGTTCGATTCACGCCTACGCCCTGGGTGTACTTCTTCTTTCCCTGTTACAGTTAAATAAACTCTTTCAGTGTCTGTCTTATTTGACGAAGTCAAACTATTTTTGATTTAAAAAAGTTTTTTAAAGAAAAAAATATTGATTTAAGAAATGCAGAATGCATCTTCAATTTTTAATTTTATATTTTTCTCAAATGTGTAAAAACTCAGGAAATAAAGGAGGGCATTTGAAACATCCTCCTTTGCTTTTTGAAAAAAAAAATTTTATCTGAGTTTTCTGAAAACTACTTAACACTAATAGTTATTAAAAGGTCACTGGCTACTGAATGGCATGTTTAACCACTATCGGATTCAAGTTTAATTGCGATCCTGATAGTGGTCAATCAACCTGAACTCCATAAATCTCAAGATACCATAAAACGGTTTTAAAACAGAGCCTCCCTTCATAGACTGAATTGCAATAAACTTTAAGAAAACGAGAATGGCACCTTTTATTCGCACCAGAGTAACAAAATATTATTATGATAGTTTGAAAAGACGTTAACTTATCTGAGAATAACAGTTTGTGAAAAAATATATAATTGTCAGTCACTGTAGATATAGAAGAAGTGATACTATTTATTAACCTAACTTAACTATTTAATTACCTAGCTATCAACTTTTTTTAAAGCTTTGGATATTTGAAATTGTGTGTTTAAACTCTGAATATTTTAGAATTAACAAGGCACGTGCAGTTACGAACAGATAAACGTCTCACTTCTCATATGATTAACGTCAAATATTGGACGTTTTTTTACCAAAATTATACTAGTAATTTTGCTTTTCAAAGATTTGAGTTGACTGTTGTTTTTTAGTTGTCTTCTTAAAGTAACTTTTCTTTCATTAAAGAAGACAAGCTTCCCCCGCTTGCATGTCTTATCCAAAATCATAAGCCAAACTAAAGAGAGGCCTCCATTTAAAAAAAAAAGCTTCTTTGGATAAGTGCAAAATAACTCTCTCTCAGGCAACGACAGCCAGCTATATGAAGCAATATTATGTGTCGATTGAGGTAGTACTTCATCCTTTGAAAACGGACAAGTCAGGAAAATTAAAATGTGAACCTCGTTATCCATAGCCCATATTCTAGACTATAGTTTTCAACCTATCAGGCAACGATAGACAGCCATATGAAACGAATATTATGTGTCGATTGAGGTAGTACTTCATCCTTTGAAAACTGACAAGTCAGGAAAATTAAAATATGAACCTCGTTATCCATAGCCCATATTCTAGACTATACCAGAATACCCATATTATGTATTCTAGACTAATGTCAATCAAAACAAACAATAGATATAACTTGCAATCTTGTCTAACAAACACTGGTCCATCACGAGATGAGCAAGTGAGTTGATCAACCATTCCATTGGGCCATTTAGTGTAACCATTAAAATACACGAAGGAATCCCTTCCTTTGTCACTACGGCAATAAAACCTGTTTATTTTTATTCCTGTTCGTGCGGCTTTTCTTTTATACTCGATTGTAACACGTAGAATCACGTTCTACGGAGGCTTAATTGAAAGTGATACTCCGCAATAAAAACATTTCTGATTTAGAAGCATTAAAAAAAATCCCAAAAGAATATAGGTGCGACGATTTTTTCAGTTCCGTAACTTAATTATGCCTCTGCCCATTTTTTTTTATATCCAGGTACTTATTAAAGGTCCAGGCCTTGAATGCTACAGAGATCGCGGAATTAGTGAGCATTGTGTACACTTATAATTGGCCCCAACCACCGAATTATATGGGACTATTTTATTACAATTCATTTCGGGTTTTCATTCTTGATTACTGCCCTTGGCTCAGGGAATATTTAGGCTATAGATAGACAAGAAATAAAGGGTTTTCTCTGGTTATAAATGGTTTATTATGTAGAAATCCTTCAAAAAAGATATGGTGTGGTCTTTCACAGTCCACCTTCGTTGTTTTTTGTGGTCCGGTATTAAGTCTTTTGGTATTAAAAATAACCTTTGTTAAGGCTTACTAGATGCAAATAAGCCTTTCCTTTTTTATAACTGCATACACATAAAAAAATGTAGATTTATTATATTTCTTAATCCCTGGGTCTAAAAAAACCTTGTAGTTTGTCGGATTAAGTTGTTTCACACAATAGGCGAGTTTATTTACCCCAAGTTAATTATTGAGACATAATTATGAATAATATATTTATGTTAAGGATGTGGAACTAAATCCTCTAGAAAATATTACGCTTATTATCTTCAGAATTTGTTGATAAGTATAAGTTACTTTGTTAAAACGTTTGTTTTAGAATTCTCGACATGGTGTAGCATTTTATCTAATTGAAAAAATTAAGTAAACAAAGATTAAGTGTTTTATGTTTTAATTCTTTTATAAACCTTTTTTTTTGTACAATTTGAGAAATAACTATGTTTCCGATAACGTTCTAATATTATGTAGTGTAATTCAAGTATACAATTTTAAACTAAAAATCTTAAGCAAATTCTGGATCAAATTTGACAAGAATTTTATTGGTAACAATTTATTTCAAAAGTTACACGTTAAAGTAAAGCAAATGTAAGACTTAATAAATAAAATTAATTTTTTATGAAATATTTTAGACAGTCTAAAATGTTTATTTTTTACCATGCATTTTTCACACCTATTATAAACAACTGATAAGTTAATCGTATTCGTAATTTTTTTTTAATGATTGAACTTTAATAAGCAATATTTATAGAATTTTAAAGATATAAATAAGTACTGAGTATTTTTATTTATCGCTTTTATTGGTTTTTAATAATGTATGTGTTACACAATTGAGAAAATATTTGTATAGTATTGAAAAATATACTGAAAAGGAATAAATAATACAATAAACGCCAATACTGTTGCTTTTTAAAAATTCAATTTAAAATATTAGTTTAAAAGCAGTTTTGAATAAGAATAATCACAAAAGTATTAATTTAATTTCGAAAAGAACCCTTTTTGAATTTAAACATTCATTAAAAATAAAGCTTTTGACACAATTAATGAATTATGGATTTCAAAACGCTTAAGCTAATTAAGTAAATTTATATGTCTAATTAAATTCACTAAACATATATTTAACTTGACAAATAAAACGCAATTAAATTGCATCCCCAGAAAAAAAAGAAATATTGGAACTTTTTGCATAATTTAATAAATAACTCGCTTCTCTAAGATATCTAAATACCTGATATAAAAAGTAGCGTAAAAAATTAAAATTAAATAAAGGTCTGCACGAGTTGCTAGAGGCTGTAAAAAAATATTTTTTTATCCCGATAATATTTGAGAGAACGAAAGGGAACATATAAAATTTTATAACAAATAATTAGTGTTAAAAGGCTTTGCACGCCTTTAGGCTGTACTCACTGGTTTCTCTTTATTTTCGAACATATTCTGGGTGAAACAATTAAAGAAAGGGAAAAAATGTATCATTATTATTTAAGGGGAGGGGGGGGGGTGTTATTATAGTGGATTTCAATATTAAATTAGCATTCTAATAAAAAAAATATTTTTTTGTAATGTTAAAAATGTCGCTAACTTGTATAATATTAAATTTTATCATACTTTCTTTTATTACTAACCTAAATGACAAAAATAAATATGCTCTGACTTCATGTGCTGCACTTTTTAGCAGTACAAATTTTATACTATTGTCTGACTCTCAACAACTATTTATTTGCTTTTGCTTTAAAACTTAATATACATAAGGTAGACCCGAAGGAAAAACATGATTTTCTTAAATTTTTTATGCTAAAAATATAAAACTCATTATACATTTAGAGTATAATCATTATAATGTAAAATAAAAATTTATTATAACAGATAGTTTTTTAATTAATTTTTTTAAACCAACTCCTTTTTTTCCTTTTAAGTTGCAACTTAAATATTTTTTTTTATTTTACAACTGTGTAATGATGAGAAAAAATGTGTTGAGTTTTTTAAAAAATTATGTACTAATTTTATTTTTGCAAAAAAATATACACATTATGTTAAGAAACTTTACAAAAAAACTGAATTTTCAGTATGAAAAGGTTTTTAATAAAATACGAAACAACTTATTAAAAAAACTCATCATTTTTGGTTCAGTTATATGCTAATTATACAAAACAAATTTAAACTCCATGTAAATTAATAAAAAAAACTTAAAATTTTTAATTTGTGACGAAATGAAAAAAAAGTAAATTTTGATATTTAAGCATTTTAACATTGTGCCAACTATAGAAATTTCGAAGATAAGGGTTCTTTAACTGCGAAATCCTATCTCTATTTAAACTCGTAGAATTTTAAAACCTGGTATACGTTTTGTACACTATGTCTACTTGTGGTTTATGCAATACAAGTGTTTTTGTTGTTTTCCCTCCATTTCAAGGTATGGATTTACCTTAATTTAACGTATTTTGTACAAAAATTTTAACTCAAAATAGCTTTTAAATATATCTATACAAAATCTCATTTTTCAATCAGAAGAAACAGTACAAATGCTGTTAGAAACCTTCAACTTCACAATTGTTTAATTACAATAGCTTTTTCCTTTTCCCTAAGTTGTAAATCTGCTGTTCCTGTTAAGTTAATACCCCTCTACCTCCGAAGCACTGAATTTACAATCCTAAAAACAAATGTAAATGTAGTATCATGAATTGTATTTCTACACAATCTGACTTTCCGTAGCCTAAACTACAACACATAAGGTTTTGTTTACTTACAATAAATTACACAAGTAATTCACTAAATTGCGTTTTCATTTCTGCAAATAACAGTGCCCTTTAAAACTTGTCTCCTAACCATGCCCGGGCTTTTAATTCGAAGCCCATTCCGCTTCAAAAGCTTTCAACTTAATTGCACGTTACAGTCCTAACCGGGACAAAGAGACCGAGGCCGAAAGCTCATAGAAAGCTGAGCATTTGTCTCTCTCAATGACCGGCAAGAACTAAATGGAATCCATGCAGTGATAAATTGAAAGACCGAGAAACGAACCGGCCAATTTTATTCGATACGCATCTTCTAAAAGTCATGCCCGAATTATTTATCGTCCCTCCACACGCGTTGGAACGTTCTTTAATCAAAAAGTGGCTACTTCTTGGCTGTGTTGGAGTGGTAAAGTTGTAAGTTACTGTTTTTTGAGTAATGGGTTTCGAAATAACGTAATGGCCAACTGAACTATTCGAATTCTCGTTGGAACTACAGTAATGTCAACTGCTGCCTTAACCCCACAAACATACCATAGTTCACTAGAATATCCACTAAAAAATAAAGTTGAAAGGTGTCTGTATTGCAAATTTGTTTGTCACTTACTAAAAAAAAAAAAATTGACATAATTACACATTTTGGAATTTAACTTTTTTTTAAACTGTCAAAAAGTATAAAGAATTTTCAAAGTAACTAATTTTTATATGCCTTAACATATAAAATACTTAAAACTATATGACGAGTAATATGGATTACAGTAAATAGCTAGAATTAGTTACCGTTTAATTTTAAATAAATAACTGTTGTTAATCGTTCTTTTAATAACCTGAACACGTTATGGACTTTTTGACGTGCTACAACGCTTCGTTGTTGTTTTTTCTAAATTTCTTTTATAAGCCCTTTGATATTATTCCGAGTTTAGCATAAATGCAAAAACAATGCCCCTTTATTTATATAACACTAGCAGTATGGTCCCGCCTTACTGGGAACCCGTTAACTTCGTATTGCTTAATTTTAGAGGCATGCTTACTTGTGAAAATACACTCAAAATCAAAACAAAATTAAATTCGTGTTGGCGCATGCACACTTAAAAAAGCAAACACTAATAGAGGATGAAGCAGCCTTAGGGCGAGCGCATATCTCAACCAAACTCAATCAATCAAACTAATAGAGGATGGCGTCAAGTCCCCGTTTCGGCCCGGTCCATGTATTTTCAAGCCCTGTTATGGTCCCGCAATTCCACGTGGATGACGTTTTTTTTTAAACTAATTATATTAATTAAAAATCACAATCAAATATGAAAAAACTAAGCCTCAGGTGCACACGTAGGTATTAAAAGGAACCTATATTAAAAATTTCGAATTTTTTAGAGCAGTCTAAGTAGGTTTTTCGCGATCCACAGACATACACACAGACAGACTCTATCTTTTATTATTATAGATCAGTTACTACGTTTTCAAATTTTTACTACAACCTGCTTAGAGAATCTGGCACGAGCTGCAATGCTGCACCTGCCGAACTTCGTTAATAGCCCACGGTCATTTCGCTAAAAAAAAGCGAAAGGTATCCTCCTCGAATAAAAAAAACAAAAGAATATCTATAAAAAAATATCTCATTGGAATGCTTCCGAATTGTTACAGAGTGTAGGTAGCCCCTTTGAAGAACTCGTCTTGTACCGATACATTGGGCAATAATGAAGTTAAAAATTCCATGCATTGCTCGTCATTTGCCGCCAGAGGCGTCACAAATAGTAATTATGTGGTCGCTTAATAGACTGATCTGAACATATGTGCCACAATCTTTCTGACTGCAATTCTAGGTTTGTAGGTTTGGTATCTTACTTGATAGACGGGATTGACGTTTGTAAAAAGATAAATAATTTGTAATTACACACGTCATATTTAATTTCAAAAATAATTTTTCTTTAAAAACCTGTATTACTGGAATAAAAATACGTTTCACATTTAAAAAAAAACTAACAAGTGCTTATAGAACAACAGATTGCTTACTAATTTATGACTTTACATGCATGCAATACAGAGTGAAACTGTTTCAATACTGTCCAGCTTAAATATAACTTCTTACAGTATTCTTTACCAATTTTAAAAATTTACTAGTACCCTATTCATGCCTCTATAAGCCTTCATAAATTGAAATTGAAATCCAGACAATAAGACATTCATTTTTTGTTCCTCTTAATATAACCAATTTAAGTGCTGTGAACTGATAAGAAACGGTGATTTATACTAAAATATAACACATGTGATAAAGTTGCCATAACTGAATTGAAGTAGAACCATTACAGGAATTTCGTAGTTTTACTTTACAAAAATTGTTGGTTAAACTACTTTTCAAATGCCAGATCATTTTTTAAAAATTGCATAGTTGGCCTGACTAGTTACATGTTAACATTTGCAGAATGGGTAACTAAAGCGGCCATGCCTGTCGGAAAGTCACCTATACGTCAAACGTTGTTTTAAACACCATAAACAAATCAACAAGTCGATAATTCTGGTGTTACAGCTACGTCATGGTGATAAACTGGTGACTGGAGTTATGGTCTTCTGGTGATAAACTGGTGATACAGCTACGTCAAACATTGTCTTCTACCCCACAATAAAACTACTCTCCTCATCTTTTGAACAGTTCATTAGATTTGTTGCAAATGTATAACTCGAAAAACAAAAATGCAGAATTTCGGCATTTCCAAGGAAGACGAAACGATTGTGTGCAAGTAAAGCCTTGGTTTCCTCGGAGTCTGTCGCCAGAAAAATGCGACCGCTATTATACGTGGATGACGTCACTCTACCGGCCACCGCTTTACCGGAACGTTCCGTTGACACAAAACTAGAAACCTAGCGAACTCACTCAACTAACTCTGTTGCTGTTTTGGTTTTCGTCTTTGCATGTCAAAAATGGAAAATTTAGATTCTTCGTGATTTCTCCAAAAATCAGTTAGAATTTCTTCCTCGGCAAAAATAAAACAACTCTCGCCTTCCGTCATTTCCTCAAATTGTGAATTTTTGGCAAGTACACCACACAACAGCAAAAAACGTTGTCATCAGGATTTCCTCAACGCACTCAACAGCAACGCAATATGGTGGTCGTTTGAGTTGTCCGGCAACGCTCCCGAGGAAACCACTCTAGCGTAATCAATGTCACTAGTTTGTATGACGTCATTCACCGAACTTGTCCTACCGCTTAAATCTGTTGACGGACTCCGAGGAAACCGAGGCTTACACGACCGCCAGATTGAGTTGCTGTTGAGTGCGTTGGGGAAATCCTGATGACAACGTTTTTTGCTGTTGGATGTGGCGTGGTGTGCTTGCCAATCAAAATTTGAGGAAATGATGGAAGGCGAGAGTTGTTTTACGATTGCCGAAGAAGAAATACTAATTGGTTTTGTGAGAAATCACCAAGAACCTAAATTTTCCATTTTTGACATGCAAAGACGAGAACCAAAACAACAACAGAGGTAGTTGAGTGAGTTTGCTAGATTTCCAGTTTCGTGTCAACGTAATGTTTCGATGAAGCGGTGGCCGGTAGAGTGACGTCATCCACGTATAATAGCGGTCGCCTTATTCTGGTCACAGACTTCGAGGAAACCGAGGCTTAAGGTGTGACAGCCGCCACATGATGGCACTTGGGATCAGGAGGCAGTGGATCAGAATAACTGCGATTTCATGCCCCGTCGAAGTCATCAAAAGTAGAGCCTTCAACCTTTTAACCTCAGACGCGAAGTTTGAGTTAAGATTTTCGAATTCAATATTTCGAGAATTTTTTTCTAAGCCACATATGATTGAACTTTTGCTACGCAGAAAAAAATACCTAGAAAGTGAAATATTTGTTTAAACGTTGTATTTTAAATGCATTCATTGCGCATTATTTAATTATTAAAGAACACGGTGGTACATAATTAGTTTATAAACGGAATTTTTTTAATATTCCTGGATACAATTCAATTTCAAAATTTAGTTATAATTATCAAATTAATCAGCTCCACACTCGTTTTACCAATTCAATACTACCATTTCCTTAAACAAGTCGTGCTAAGACCATTAGTATTAAACTTAATCATGGAAATCATTCAATCTTCAAAGCGACAACTTAAAATGTTCCTATGTTTCCCCCACAAAATTCTGTAACGATTGAATAGCAAACTCTGCCAAAAAGTTATTCAAGCAGCACAACGACACAGAATAGTTTTGATTTTGGGTAAGCGTAGAATGTAAGATGAAATCCACGATTCTCAATATAGCTTTGTGTTAATTGAGTGTCATCCTGTATATGTTACGTATTAGTTGAATGCAAATAGGCATTATAAAAGGTGGTTTAGCATGGTTGTCATATTTGGCTAATTTTAACTAAATTAGTTAATTGGGAATTAACCGTCATAACTATAACTCTTAATGTTCCCCAAATCCGATTTTGGAAAGTTATGGCTATTTTTTAGAAAAGTTATTTTTCTTGCAAATAATATTTAACTTTTATCAGCATTTATTTGGTTTTTGTCAATTTGTTAAGTGTACATATTTAAGATAGAATAACAGTATTTATGATTAATTTCGATTATGAATGTGCTGGTATGTTTGCCTGTTGGCTTAAAAAATAGTCCAAGTACTAATAAGTTAATCGAAAGTGACTTCGGCAGTTTATTATTTCTCGGTATTATTCATCATCAACATTGGCTCGACTGCCCTTGCCTCCATTTTACCCTCCTTTTCTCCATTCTACCCTGTAGACGATTTTTGCTTCAAGTTGATAATTCTCCAAGTTCTTAGATCCTCTTCGGTAGCATTGTTATCAGTATTTCCGTCTGTTACTATACTAGTTCAATTTTCGGTTGGGGGAATATATTTTTGTTTTTTCTTTACAATATATGTTTGTTAAAAAGAACTCTTTCGTTAAAATTATACATTATTCGTACACGGTATTTTCTGGCATTCACCATCAGACCGTTTTTTTTTTCTGTAAAAACAATATTTTTTTACAGAGTACTTTACTTGCATACAGTTAATTATCTGCATTAATGGTTAAAGTCTTCAAGAATTCAAACACTGATTTTTATGCTATTAATCTGTGTTTTAGTTTGACCCAGTACTTAAAGGACTAGAAATATCCCAATATTCTTAAGTACATATAAAGTTACTATCGAGTATTATGTATTTACATTTATTTAAAGAGGGATACTCAAAAAAAAGGAAACATGTCTATCGGTTCATGACTTTGTAAACATTGAACAATACTATATAAAAACAAGAATATTTTTGAAAAGAACCCCCTTCACATACATAAAAACCACTTAACGTCAAAACCCAACATTAAAAGGCAACAAGAAATAAAATATCAGCCGACGCAAATTAGTGGTCTAAAAGTGTTTCGCATCGTTTCTGTAATCCACCGCTTTTTCACTCAAAAATTGCTCCATGTTTAACATTCACGATGAACGAAAAAATGCAAATCCTTTTCTGAAATATTCATGAGAACCAAGTTTTTTTTTCTATTCCTCTCTTACTACAGTTCGCAGCACTGAAATTCCGGATACGTTATTCGACAGCGTAAAATTTATGCATAACTGTTAGCCAGTCTTTTTTCCGCATTATGCCCTGGAATCAATGCACGGAGCATAATAGCGCCAGAAGTTTAATTAGCGAGACTTAATGAAGTATGGGCGAACCAAAACAATGGCTTATCACTAACTGGAGAGGCCGTTATTAGATGGAAATTTCATGAATCTACTTTGATACTTCGCGAAAAATGCTCTCGGTTTATTTTCACTTTGACGGCTGGGTATTGATCCGGAGAAATTATTTGAACGCATAATTTTTGTCAATCTTTCTCTGCAATTCGTTTCAGGGAATTCAATTGATTTTCTGCTGATGTCTTTTAATTTATTTAATCTGGGAATTTGTAAATTAATTTTGTGCCGGATATCGATAGCAAAGTAAAATAAAGCTATTTTATCAAAACAAATTCAGATTTTTGCAATCAGTACTTAAAGAATATCAGGTTTTAAAAACTAAAAGTGTTTGATGTAGTGTGATGTTAACCGATATTAATGTTTTGTATTAAGTACAGTAATGATGGAAAAACCTTTGTCGGGGGGAGTACTAGAATATTTAAACAAATGTACTGTTGTCCTAACATAATTTACCTATGACTCGTATGTGATGTATGTCAAGATATAAAGCATTATTAACTAATATTTTCTTAACTAGCAATACAAACATTATATTTATACTCTTAATGATTTATCGTTCCTGAATTTTTTTACCAAATTTATGCTGTAGATGTGCAACACTATGACTAGAACACTTCAGCACATCGTTTAACAAACTGGAGTGAGTAGAGTCAGCCTCGGTCTTTTAAGTACTTTTGTTTCCAGAGTTCAGTATTACACTTGTTATCTTAAAAAATATAACTTTATTAGGGGACAAAGCCCCCTGCTCGCTGCCGCTCGGATTGCTACGCATTTCTTCTTTGTTTGTTCCTCAAACAAACATGCAAGACTAAGATATTTTAGCTAAAAGGTCCCGACCAGCGGGGAGAGTGCGAAGGGCGAAAAAGGGAAGATGCATCGGCTTCGGCTGTTTTTACGATGCGTGGGGGAAACTCAAGACTGATGCCAACAGGTGAAAAATAAGCTAGTTTTCGTGTTAGGGCATCATGTAGAGGCACCTTCCTTCACCTCCAGGGCATCACGTAGCTCTAGCGCTAAGCAACGATCTCCACCAAAGTCATGGGACGCAACCTGAAACAGCCCCGAAACAAAACAAGCACACCGCCACACTTACTTTCAGCGTTTCTGACGTTACTGATTGGCTGAAGCCGCGTAGGTCACGTGGCTTTCAAGCGTCCGGCAATTACAATTTTATATTATGCAGAGAAAAGTTTTAAACTTACATTTTTATTAAAGATTAATAATAATAAATTACATAAAAAAAATCAACAGCGTCATTGCGACCAACAAGAAGTCGAATTCCATTAAACCTTATTTTCTATTTTAAAATGTCCCCACCCCCCTATTTTACATATAATTTCGCACACTCCCTCTCTCATCATTTTTCTATCGCAACGAATATAACATCATTATCCTTTGGTTTATTTTAAACGCTAAGGGCCGGCAAGTTTGCGACCGACTTAATGACAATCAATACATTTAAATGAGCGAGCAAAAAAATTAATGATACATTATCCAAGCCAAGCTTTTCATTCGGCCCCCTCTTTATTTCCTTTAACTGTTTCCTTCTGCATTTTACAACTCAACCCCACTCTATCACATTACGTGCTTGGTTAGTTAAAACTGCAACTTATATATGCAGTAAAAATTTATCTAGAACTGAACAATATTAAACTCGCTCTACTAAGTATCTGGCAGCAGTTGGACGGTTTCTGAATTGTTTGTGCATAAACATCTTGTGACATACTAAAACCCTAAATAATATTGAACTGTAAAAAATGTGTAGCTTTAAAAATAGTAAAAAATAACATAAGACTAAATATACACTTTTCCTGAATTTTTCGTACATTAGTGGTGTGGTAGGGAAGCTATAGTTTTTGAAGCATATTTATGCAATAGTTGCATATTATATATTATTATACAAACAAGAAGCAAACTTTGGTTATGCAGTTAATTTGAAGAAAAATGCAAAGTGCAAACAATTTTTAGCAAAAGAACAATTGCAATTTAAAAATATGTTATAGTTGTAAAATACAGCCAAGAAACAGGGTAAGAAACAAGCCCAGTTCCACTCCAAATGTAAAACCTAATTGAGCACATATTTTTGACCGAGTATTCGTTAATAACTAAATATACTGAAAATATTTGTAACAGATAAATATGATTTACAAAGAATAGCATCCCTTAAATACTTATTTTCAACACTTTTTACTCAAGATCTTATTTACAATCCTTTCAACCTAACCCTATCACACATCTCCACTCTGTTTCGCTTGCAAAAGGACCCCCCTCCTTCATTAAATTTTGTTTCCTTTCGGTGGCATCCATGCTTAAAAAGTGAACTGAAAAAAAGTTATTATAAAGAAAATGGGGGGGAATAGATTCTTAGTCCCCTTTTCCCCTCTGTTCCCTGATCTCATGGTAGTGAAAGTCGCGAAGCCAAACTAAATGGGCTGCAATTCCTTGATCATCAGAAATTAAGGAATGAAGAGTGTCATACTCCGGTGGTAATGGCTTCAATTAAGCGAATGACGTTTGCGATTTTTCAAGTAAGAAATACTTTTCTTAGGTATATTATTCGAGTAAAAAATGATTAAAATAAGGCTAAATAGCGTGTTATAAATTGTTTCTGTATTTTGTATAGTTTAAGGACACTTTTGGAAGCTGATCTTTGGCCCAATTTAATTTCATCATGAGTTATTATCATGGGGGTGTTATAAATAAGATTAAAAATAAAAAAAATAATTAATTTTCATTTATCAAAAACATATTGCAAATAGTATTACGAAAAGAAGTAAAAACAATGTTTTAATCTGTATGAATGAAACAATTTTAACTTAATGTTACTATGACTGTCTCCCATTTAAGGTGTGTGTAGCCGGCCCGCTGGCGCAATGGTTAACGTGTTAGCCCTTGGAGCTGGTGGGCTCGGGTTCGAGTCACGGTCATGGCATGGATGTTTGTGTCTGTCAATAAATGTTGTTATTTGTCTAAGTGTTTGTGTCGTCTCTTTCTTTGTGTGTCTCTTGTGATTGTGTCATTTCTGGGGTTGAATACAATAGACCTAAGGTCGCAGTGTTCGGCGAACCCCCACCAAGAAAGTCATAAGTCAAGGTGTGTGTACACACTTGAACATTTTTCATACAGTAATTAACTTACAAAGCGAATACTTTTATATTTGACTCAACTTTTTAAATCATGAAAACTTTTGTTAAAATATTACGAAAAAAAATAACATGCTAATTAGCTAATTAGAATTTTATGCAGTAACTAACAAGCATTTTTAAAACACTCATAACTTAATACCTTATTGACTTGATGTATAAAGTTACACGGCAAATTAACCAACCAAACATTTTCAATCTTGTGAACTTCTAATTATTTGCCAAGTTTGTTTTTGGTTTTTAATATACAGGGTGTTCGGTAAAAGAATGTCCGAGTTTCAAATTGTAGTATAGTATCAGCTGCAATCGTTCGACGATTGTGGTTGAAGGTGGCGAATAAAGAATAAGTCCAACAGAGTCCTCTACCCCTACCCCATGATTTACCAACCTCGAAAGATAGAATTGCACACTGCACAGGATGTTGCTTCCATTACTCCGGACTTGCTGCAGATAGTATGGGAAGAATTGCATTTTCGTTTGGATGTGTGCAGCATCACTAAAGGCTCACACATTGAGCACTCATAGAAAAAACTTGGTTAGTTTTCCTTCAATTTCATGTATGATTTGTTATATTTAGTATAAAATAAACTCCTGTAATATACCATTAAAACTCGAACATTCTTTTACGGACACCCTGTACAATCTGTCATTATGAACATTCCAAAGTACAACAATACTTTATAAAAAATATATCTGTGTATATTCTTTGACCTTTAATAAACTAAACATTCTATGAACCAAATCTTCTTTTTCTTAGGTTTACAACATCTCACTACTAATTATATATTTAAATAAAAATCTTTAAGCGAAGTACCAATTTAGTCTATAAATATTATTTTTTGAATAGAGCAATTAAAACTTAAGCATAAAATGCAGGTTTTGAGAAACTGAGTTTAAAGTTGACAAAATATACATATACAAGTTTCAATGCTGGCTAACGTCTCTAACCACTTACATTCTTTCACTTTCTCTATCTCAAACTCTTTGGTTATAAAATAAATAAAAAAAACTATTTCAAAATAATAGTTATCACAAAAACATTTAAATTATGCAATTTCTTCATGAAGATTCTTCCCTAATAAAGTACTCTTCTTGAACACTTCATCTTGAGCTTAGGTTTGAGTAACTCGTCACTAATAGGCCATAAATAAGGACACACCTGTTTTCACCTCCAGGCAGGAAGCATTAACGTCTCGTGTAAAGGGGTATTTTAATTGATTTCCCTGTACCGCATGTACAACTCTCATTAAACGGATTGAATAAATAAGATAACGTTGTTCATTATGGCTCATGGCATGAAAAGGATAATGATGGTTGGGTTTAACTTCTTTGAAATGTACTCATCATTTTGTATGAGTTATGAAATGAATTTCGCGAAGGGTTTTAAATTTTCTTACGTTAAAGTATTTGCTTATTTTGCGGTGGAGGTACAATTTTTTGCGTGAATATTCTATAGAATGGAATAATTTTAATTTTATGATTTTTAATTTTATGATTGTATGTATTTTTCAATTGATTTCTGATGGTCGTATGTACAACTCTTTACAGAGATTTATTAATGATCTAGGCATGTTGGCATGTTCATTTATAACCCATGACGTGAAAGGATAATGCTGGTTGAGCTTAACTTTTATAAAATGCACTAATCGTTTTGTTTGAGTTATGGAATTTTGCGAAGGATTTTATGTCTTCCTATATTTAAAATTTGCTATTTCTTTGGTAAAAGTACTTATATAT
Organism: Hylyphantes graminicola; assembly: GCA_023701765.1. Taxonomy (NCBI): domain Eukaryota; kingdom Metazoa; phylum Arthropoda; class Arachnida; order Araneae; family Linyphiidae; genus Hylyphantes; species Hylyphantes graminicola. Next base: position 54,366,976 of record CM043114.1, on the reverse strand, counting down.
TTATTGTCCCTTTAATTTTGTAGAATATAATAAATTTAATTTTTTATTTGTATACATTTCAATTAATTTCCCTATACCGCATGTACAACAGTCATTCAACTAGTTAAAAAAATAAGATACTTTTTTTTCAATGATTTATGAAATGATGATAATGACTGAGTTTAACTTCTTGGAAATGTACTCATCACTTTGCTGGAGTTATGAAATTTTGTGAAGGATTTTAAGTCTTCCTATATTTAAATACTTGCTATTTCTTTGTTGGAAGTACAAATATTTATTGTCCTAATATTTTTATAGAATATACTGAATTTAATTGTATATTTCTATAGATTTCAATTCATTTCCTTATACCGCATGCACAACAGTCATTAAACTAGTTGAATAAATAATATAAAGTTGTTCAATGATATATTAAATGATAATAATGGTTAGTTTAAATTATTTGAAATGTACTTATCATTTTGATTGAGTTATGAATTCTTGTGCAGGGTTTAAAGATTTGTTGTGTCCAAATATGTGCTATTTTTGTAGTAGAAGCATAATTTATTGCCTGAATATGTAATAATTTGTATTAAATTTAATTCTGTATTTATATTTTAATTTAATTCTGTTAACAGCATGTAAAACTCTTAGTACAGGGAATATATTAATGGGAAGATTTTGTCCATTATGGCTTCATGATATGAAGAGATAATGAGGGCTCAGTATAACTTTTTTTGAGGTATACAAACTATTTAATTTGGTTAATTTAACAGTAGTGAGGTATTTTTAATTAATTATATTTTGTTAAGAATTTGATATTTTTGTCTTAACGTTTTACGATCGGTTGTATATTTTTATTAATTATAAAACTTTTTTTCTAATTTTCTTTTTAAGTTATAAAATGAGAATTTTTTTTCCAAAAAATAATTCAATCAAGTCATTAAATGTAAAATAAACAAACTCCATTACCATGTCATTTATAATTTGTTAATTTGTCTAATTACTACCTTTCAAAAATCGTACTTTTGATCTTTTGAGTTCATATTTAATATTTAAAAAAATTATTCTATCTTAATGAAAGGGCTATAAATTTCCAAAATAATATAAATATAATATAAAAGATTTTATATATTTAAAAAAAATCAGGTCTGTAGAATGCTTTGAATTTTTTTACATAAATCCAGCTACATTTATCATACAAAAAACCTTTTTCAAAAATATTCAATACAGCTATTGTAACTAAGCTTCGAAAATTTTCTCAATTGGATTAGCATAGCAGTCCAATCCAAATTATCCTTACTATCTTTTTCTATTTGAGCAAACATCTATATTTTATTTAGCATTCTGCAATATTATGAGCAAAAACAAAAATATGTAAATAAATTTATTAAAACATTTATGAATTATTAATAATTAAGTTTTTCCTATGTATTACTTTGAATCTTTATTTATTAAGGTAGGCGAATACCCCAAATTCTAAAATTTTTACTATTACTTTAATCTTTTCCAAATTTGGCATAGTGATTTTAAATATAATGAACAATGCTTTTAAGGCATTTTTTTTATTCAAATACAATTGATTTATTTTAAACGGTGTTTTTCACCTAAAAAAAAGGGGGGGGGGGGTTACGCCAACAGTTCTAGTATAAAAAGTTTTACATTAATCTGCCTGAAAATTTTTACAGATGCTATTTCAATATATACCTGTGCCATGAACCTCTAATATCTGGTGTAAATACAAGTTTTTTTTTAAAAAAATGTCCAAGTGTAAGTTAATCGAAAAAAATCCTTTTTTTGTGGTTAATTTATGACATTTTTCTTAAAAACTTATTTTCTTGTAATTTGTATGTAACTCTAGAGGGTCATTGCATGCATCAATTCAAAACGAAGAATTTAACACATAATTAATGTTTATAGGATGAAAATTCAATGCGGTAGACTTGTTAGCGTAAACCTCTTTTTTTAGTAGAAAAACACGGTTTAAAATAAATAAATTATGTTTAAATTTTAAAAAATGCCTAAATAGTATTATTCATTATATTTGAAATCACTATAAAAAATTTGGAAAAGATTAAAGTAATAGTAAAAATTTTAGAATTTGGGGGAATTTTGGGTATTCGCCTACCTTAAGCAGAAGAAATACTATTACTTATATCGGCCCAAAAAATACTACTAAATAATTATAATTTTAATCCTAAAATACAAAAAAAAACTTTGATTTGACGTAACTACATGACATTTTATATAAAAAAAATACTGAAAAAAAAGTGCATGGCACCGTTACAGAAATGTCTTGGAGTCATACGCCGAAACCAGCCGGCCAACACATCAATCACAGTGAAACGGAAAAAAAAATCTAAAAAATATTTTAGGAAAAACTCTACTAACTATGTGTAGAAAAATATCATAGGATCAAAGTGATAGCATTAATACCTCTTTACTGAATAAATCTAGCGGATCTTAGATCCAGTGGATACGGGCAGAAAGTTCCTATCATTTTACTTCTTTTTTTTAAAAAAGTAGTTTAACTGGTAAGATAGGTTTTATTATGAGTTTTAAAAATAGAAAAGTTATTTTTTTTTAAGTATTATATATAGTTGGATGGACGCTTGGTTTTTTTTTTACTATAATATTATTAAAATTTATATTTCAAATTTCTTTAATTTTATAAAACCCATATATTTTCAATGTGCTGAAATGTTTATTATAGACGCGAGATATATTAAGGTAAGCTTTGATGCAACACTATAATCGAGGCATTTAAAGAAAATGGTGATGGTAAAATAAAGCTTAAACTTGTAAATGATGTAGTAATAAAGAAAATTTATTTTTCTTTAAATACGATAAAAGAACAATTATTTCGGAATTATAAATAGTTGTTTTAAATAACACAGCTTTATATTTGATTTCCTCGTATACCGGGATTGGTGTCAAAACTGCTGAGTTAAGATTGTATAATAATAATTTAATATTATAAAGTCTCAGGTTATACAAGTTAAATAAGTTTTGAAGCTACTACCTGCCTCTACTTATAATTGTCTTTTTTTATTATTATTGTTTTTTTTTTATTATTATTTCTTACTTTTTTTGCACTGGTCACACGACAACAACAAGTTTTGAAGCTTAACAAGAAAATCATCTAGTAAGGCAGCAATTTCGGTATTATGTTATTTTTCCTCAATATACAAAAGCAATATGCAATAAAACTATATCTATAACCTCAAAAGAATATTGGCTGTTGTCATACAGTATATCATACAACAACAGCCCCTATTCGGCCAGGTTCAAAACATAAATAATCGGAAAACATCGTCAACTCACTGCAATGATCTATAGAGCAATTTTCGCTCATTCACACTTATTTTTGGTTCCTCTGCCCCGCCCATCATTGAAGGTGTCCAAAAGCCCTTCCTTTTGGGACCCTTCAAAGAGCCCGGTTGATCGGACATCGCCGCATATCCGACCCTTGTCAAAACGGTTTCGAGTTTAATTAAGTTTCGGGATATTTACTGCTTCCTCGCACCCTTTGAGAGTTTCAAGTTTGATGAATGTGTGGATTCTTAGGTAAGAGGTTGTGGAGGTTTTTGAAAAAGGATTTGTAGTGACAGAGAGAAAGGGAGTGATCCTAATACCGGCGTTGTGATTTGGCGACAACTGAAAAGGTTTTTTTTTTTTTTGTATAAATTGAAGATGATAAGCGTCAAATCTTGACAAAGTAAGAAAAAGTTGATGTCTTATTATGTTGTAGATTTGAAAATGTTTGGTTATACCGTTGGAATCTTACAATGTAAATTAAATACACTGAAATACATTATAAATTTTTTTGTTTTTAAATTTAGCTTTTTTAAAGCAGTTTAGGAGCATATTTTTAATTAATATTTTTAAAGTGTATTTTATTATTTTATTTTATTTCTTCTTACATGTTTTTTTTCACCCAGAATAAATATATTTCTAAAAAAATTAATCCACTATTATTGATAAAGATAAAGCAACTGTAATGTATGGAGGGTTAGATAGACACGTGAGTTCTTACTTGAATAGCAGCGAAATTTATATTTTGCATTTCTTTAATTTTGTAAAACTATATTTCTTAATGTACTAAAATATTTTTTTTATAAAAATCATACAGTAAGATAAACTTTGTTACAGATTTTCAATCTTGTTGATGCAAGTATGGAAAAAGATGCTTTAATAATTATTGCCTAAACTTACAAATATATATTTTAAAAGGAAGTAAGAACTCATAATTCCTTAATAATTGTTTAATATTTGAAAAATATTTAATATAAACACAAATGTATGTTAATACCCTTTAGAAAATTCAATTATGAGGTACTAAAAATATATACAAAAATAAAACGACAAACTTTCTCGATGCAGTGGGAAAAAAATCTCCTTGCATTAAAAAAAATATTCTCTTGAAATCTAATTAAAGGGTTTTATAACTAATGTACAATTTATACAAAGCTTCCTCGTAATTTTTAAACCTACCTTTATGCAATGCAATTAAAATGTTTAGAGTTAAATTACTTTTTTATGATACCAAACATCTTTACATTTCATTAATTTTAGTTAGAATATACCAAAAAAATTTAATCGAAAAAATATATAGTTTATTCCTTACACCAACAAGATGTCATTAAATTTTTAACTCCCGAAAAAAAGGAAAAAATGTCTCTTAAGAGACAAAAGAAAAAAAATGAAAGGGAGAAAAAAATCTTTTGAAATATTACCTCAGGATTTTTTTTTTTTGTCGCTTTTTGCAAGTGACTGATGGCAACGGGGTCGTTTTATTCTTTAGCCAATCATCTTCCTTAGCGATGTAATGTTTGTATCCTGATTGGTTAAGTGATTAATTGCGTCACTCATTAATGTCCATTAGCCTTTGGAAGAGTTGTCTCTGTTAGCGTTAAAAGTGATGGTGATGAAGTGGAATTCTTTATAAAATCAAGTCTTTATTACAAGGTTTGTTCGGTATTTTGGTTTAAAAATGGACTAAGTTAATAACATTAAATTATAATACTTCTCAAGCATTGGATAGATTTTTATTTTGTTGTAATAGTGTTTGAATATTATTTGTGTTTGACATTTTAAATGAAATATTTTTAATTTGTTTATGACTTTGAAAATGAAAGTCTAGGATAAAATTAACTTTTCTTAAAAAAACTTTATGAATTTGAACCATATAAAACATTAAAAATATTTTATGCGAGCAAAGTATGTTTTTTTATTGACTGTGTTTATTTATGTATTATTCTGAGTAATACAAAGTTTTAAACTATTTTTTTGGTAATTTTGTTACGATTGCATTTCTTCAATGTAATATTTTATTTTAAATTAACTTCTCAGAAATTTTAGTGATTATATGCTACAAGAAACTAACTTTTGTTTTTCCTGAAAAAAATTATTTGTTTTAGATTACAAAACAAAGTTCGGAACTACCGTAAGTTTAGATTGAATATTCAAAATCAAACAACAACACTAACTGAAAATTATAATTGAAATGCATTCGATTCATGAATTAATTCTGCACGACATCGCATTTACTTTAAATCGTCTCGCAAACAATCCCAGGATTTAGAACACTCCATCCATACTGTGTCTACGCTTTGAGAAGTTGGTTGGGTGAAGCTGTAACTTATGCGTTCTGCTCATGCTGGCTAATAAGACGACTCGGTATCATTGGAAATCGTCATTTGACTTGGGTTCTAAATTAGTAGGCGTTATTGGCTGTGTTAAAGCTCTGAAAGGACACTAGAAATAGGCAGCCGGAAACGATTACATTACCATTGGAAGACTTTTTGTCCTATTTTTTTATACTTGTCCTCCTCGATACATAGAAAACATTTATCCGTAAATTATATTTTCTGATTTAAGTTTGAAGTTAACTATATAAGCGAAGTTAAGCGAAGTAACTAAATTTATTCAAAGACAACTATAAACCTCCATTCGTAACCCATATTGTTTCGAAATTCATACTTCCGATAAGCCTGTTGAAAATCTTTTAATATCTTAATTTGCAATTTTTTTTTTTCAAATAAACAAGTAACGGTAAGCTTTTTGTAGGGAAATTGAGTAAAATAGAATATCTGACTCGGATTAATAAATTAAAATAAATCAAAGACTTTAGATGCAGCTAAGAAAGATCAATATTACATTTGTATACTTCCATATGCCATACCTATCAGTATTAAAGTGAATGTAAATCCTTATCAAACAAATAACAATAACGTCATATTTTTGATCACCTTAGGTTAATAATATCACTTTTATTTTCAAGATATTTTCCTCCCAATCAGTCATACACCACTAATATAACTTTTTCATCACCAATTTCCATATCTGCTTAACAGTATCATTTTCAAGCCCAATTAACTCATTATAGTTAAAATTCCAGATACATTTTGGTCAAATTCACACTCTGACTGCTCCGTAACAAACGAGGCTCCTCGCCGTGACCGATCATTCAAATAATGCAGAGCAGAAAGCTCGCCAGCATTATTTGATGATAAATACCTAAATCCTTTGTTTCGTAGGGACTACTATTTAGAGCTCTACTGTGATGACACTGCTTGCATTTGTATTGGGAAATCTGTGTCTTTGTATCGAGAAAGGGCCGATGTAGTCTTTTATAGTATTTGACATGGGCCCTTTTATTTGAATAAGTTATGGAAATGTATTGTCATATATCGAAAGTTTAACCGAATTATTTGTTTAGAGTGGATATGTAATAACAAAAATGTTGTTAGGAATTATATTAATTATTATGAAAGGATTTTGTATGCAAAATTCAAAATTCATTTTGGAAGGGATTAAGGATTATCTGCACATTTATAGACAAGTTTTCGACATTAGTATTTTTAAAAATATTTTAAATATTTTTCCTCTTTTAAAATATTTTCATTATTAATGTCAACAATTTTTTAAAAAATACTTTTTTTTCTTGAGCAGCATGTAGAAGGTTGAATAATTATGAATTTGTTTTTTTAATTGAAGATTAATGCATGAAATTAAAAATATTACTATCATGTCTGTTAAAAATTAATTAATTTGATTAGAGTATTTTATGTAGAGAAATGTTTTCACATAAAACTTTTGACTGTTTTCTTTATTATTATTATTATTGTTTTACTATACAAAATTTCAATGACACAGAACAACACAAAATAAAGACAAAGAGTTAAAGTGTACAATAATTAAACACATTAGTTTTCGATTACAGTTAAATTTGAAGACAATTATTATCTAAACAATGATAGCTCTTTTGAACGCTTGAAATTTTGACATTCATTATAAAACAATTTAAATTTATCGTCTTTAGTTTAATTATTGGATTTTTTATCCTAAAAAATTAAAACAATAAATTATTGTTGGAAACGAAAACATATATATAGTATTATTGGATTTAAGATATATTATTATTGTTTTACTATTATTTGGAAGTTTTTTAATAACTACTAATTACTTAATGTATGTGTTAAAGCTCTTAAAGAGGCAATACATAGGCAGCTGAAAACGATTGCATTACATTACAGTTAGTTTGTACTTACCAACTACATTGAATAGTTCTTTTGAACGTTATGTATATTTACATTACATTCGTTAAAAAAATTACATAATATAACCAATTATTTTATCCTAAAACTTTTTTAAATCAGTAAATTACTATTATATACACACACACAAATAAACTTTAGTAAGACTGAATATTTTATTTATTTATTTTAAATTCATTGAATACAAAACGTGTGTACATCGAAAAAATTAAACTGTAACAAACCATCGCAAGTCAAATACCCCTATTAAGCTCCTGTTTATTGGTATTGACAAGCTTATTTACATTTTAAAGTTCGGGATACCACTAATTAAACTATCCGAAACCCCCCGATATTGATACCTGGAATAAACGCGCAAAAATTGCCATCGCAACAAGATGTAAAACCACTTGGGCAAGAACCCGCAATTGTGGCCTTTGGATCGGGTAACGTAACCTCCCCTCTGAAACGTATTATCGATAGGTATTTCCGATATATCGACAAATCGATTGCAAAGCCCCCAGAAAGCTTTTCCAAGCTTTGCTCAATGTGCGATGCAAATTATTGGGAACTGATACGATTCCGTAGTCCCCCATGAACCCCAGACCATTACACGGCAATCGTTATAGTAGGGCCTTGCCAGTTCATTATGCAAATCATGGATTTTCGCCGCAAACTCGAGCATTTACATCTATATATCAAGTCGTAAGTATATGTATATGCACACAGGTTGTCAAGTTGGTTTGAGAAGGAGGTAAGTAACAAAATATTTAAGGATCGGTTATTCTAATTTTTGTCATACTTGTTATGGTATGGTATGGTACATATATATTCCAGCTTGTGTGCTTTTTCGGAGAACCGCTTATAAGCTTTCGTCAAGTGGGACAGACACAGAAACAATTGTTTACAAGCACAAGAGACACACACAAAGAAAGGACAACACAAACACATAGACAAATAACAACATTTATTGACGGTCGCAAATATCCATGCCAGACCAGGATTCGAGCCCGACCCCAGCAGCTCTAAAGGCTAGCATCCTAACGATTGAGCCACCGGGGCGGCTTGTCATACTTATGTGATCTCATTGGCTGTCGTATTGAAAGTCCTTTGGATTTTTCACACGCGGCACCAATTACATTGTCACTGTGGTTATCTGCCAACAGTGACAATGTAATTATTGTATTATCCAGTACACAACTTTTTGGTTTTGCGAATTCACCGATTTTGTTTTAAAACCATAACTTAACACCGTAAAAATTGGTAAATCAATGCTCCAAATAGTGGTGGCAACTATGTGAAATGTTACAGAATTACGTTGGGATTCTGCACCAAAGTTTTTAACATTGTTAGTGAACCAGGGTGTTCAAAAGCCCATTTCTCGAGTGTTTTTCCTCATAAATATATCAAATCCTGTACATATGTACTATGAAAGTATTAGGTTTTTAAAACCCATTTCAACATAAATATATATTTTTTTTGTAAAAATAAGACATTTTAATGAGAATATTAAAAAATTAAATTATTGAATTAATTTAAGTCGAAGGCAGTATTCCAAGAACTTATAAGAAGTAACGACCAAGAATCTTATCCTTCAAAGTGTTAATACGTATATGAAATTAATTTTTTTAAGTTTTAGTTACAACTGTATCAACGAAACGAAGGTAGGCATTTTTGTGTCGAAGGCGGGGGAAAGGGGAGTATATGCATATAGTGGCGTTTGAGTTAGTATCATGCGAGGACCTTGAGTGTATCGGCGTGCGTTGGATGTGTTAGGGTAATACTTTGTAGGAAATAGGTAGTTGGGAAGTTTGGGAAAAGCTCTTTTTATTAGGATTATTTTCTCAGTGGAGGATATTTCGAGTTTAGTGGAGAGAAAGTAACTGCTGATTAGCGTGGGAACGATGTTTTGTAAACGAGCTTCTTGAATTTTTATTGGCGGATTTATTTGAATGTTTCATTCGGAATCGGGAAAGCTGAATCAATTTGTTTTATTTATGGTTACAGGGTTGTGGTAAATCGGTAGGTATGCAAAGTAAATTAAGTACGAAAATGAACTGGTTTGATTTTTTGTGAGTTTGATACCTTGACGTTGGTTTGTGCAATATGTAACAATGTGTTGCAAGTTTGTCACTTAATTTTCAAAACAAATCTATTACCTTGGTATTTTAAAAGTTATTTAATGATTAATCTCTTTATATTCTGAATAACATTATTGCAATAATTTAATTGTCTTTACTCGTTACTGAATTATTGAAATTCGTAATTTTTCTATGTTTTATACTGCAGTTTTGATATTACTCTTATCGTGTTAATATTATTGCACTATAATTGTTATTGCTATTTTCATTGTTAGTCTCATTCTCATTGTTGTTTTTGCAATTGTTATTGTCTTTTTTAATGTCATTCTCATTGTTGATGGTTTTGTTATTGTTACTAAATTTTAATTGTTTTCTGTTTTATTTTTATTTATTGTTAGTTGTTTTTGTTATTGCAATTGATATTTAATGTTAATGATTGTTTAATTGGCAAATGATTACTTAAACAACGTAAGTAAAACTAAATTCTTTTCAAATTTGAATGCTCGCAATTTTATTTATCAACAGAAATGCTACAACATAGTTAATATTGTGTAAGTATTTTTAGATGACTTTATATATTTCAAACAAAAAATAATTAAAACGTGGTTTGAACTATTTTAAATTTAAATTTCTTATAATTTGACTACAATAAACCTTTTGTGCATTTGCTTTTTATAAACGCTAATCTAAATATCTCATCATTTATAAAATTATCACATTAGTTTCAGATAGAAATTTCTCTCGACAAGATTGTTATAACCTGAAGAGTGATGGATTGATTAAGGGCCATAAAACTTAAAAATTTGATATCAGTTCAACCTTTGGTTCAACCTTTTATGACCTATATATATCTTTTGGCGGATAATAAAAAACCAGTAGCTTCTTTTATAGCGCCGACAAATAAACAAATAACATCAGTAGCTCGAAACTAGTTTTGTAATCCGGAACCCTTGATACGCCGAAGAAATTGATACATGCGGAACAATAACTCTATTGTATAGTTGTTTACAAAATATCTAAATTGTTAGATGACTTTTTTATCTCTTAGGAAAGTTTAAAAAAATTGAGTGTAAACCAAACAGATATTAAATTTCCTATCGGCATTAAAATTTTACTTAATGCTATTTATGGTTTATAATTTTAATGAATATTTGCCTTTATCTTTTGATACCATTTAGAAGAGATGTATTTGATTTTAATTTTACAGTGGATTTTACTGTATTATTCGAATATTTTAATAAATAAACTAAAAACTAAACTCCTCGGCGCAACAACCCATTACTGATGGGCCCAGGCCTGCCATGCCAATTTCAGCTTTCGTGACCTGGGGCTCTGGGGTGCTAGGCATATGTCCCGGTAAAGTGGTCAGCCTCACGCGGAAATCTCAGTGTTTAGTTCCCAAGCATGCTTGGTACCCATTTTATCGAACCACTCAAGTGATTTGAAGATGGATCAACCTCGCCCAATCCGGGATTCGATCCCCGGACCTGTGGCATGATAAATGCGATTCACTACCACTAAGTCACGGGGCCTCCAATAAATAAACTAATCAAATAAATCTTACAGTATTTTTTTTATATATAATTGGTATTTTTCAGATGACGTAGATCATTCCAGCTTTCATTCTTTGGCTTTCGCGATTTTTGATGGTGGTGGTGGTGATTGAAAGTTATGATAAGCTACTCCCACTACATTTATTAGATGTCACGTTGGTACAGATCACCAATAAATGCCCTATTTTCATTCCTGAGGAGCTATTGCCACTAAAGACGGGAATCATTACCATTACAATACCAATAATCAAAAAAATTGTTTAAATTCGTTATGTTACGTTTTTTTATTCATTTATTGTTACCTTTATTTATATTTGTCGCATTGTGTGTTTTTATTAATAAAAAAATGATTTTTTGTTTAAATCAAAAATTTGATTTAAATGAACTAAAAAAATTCATTTAAAATATTATATGTTATTTATAATTATATGAATAACTAGCAGTATGGTCCCACCTTACTGGGAACCCGTTAAATTCGCATTGCTTCCTTTTAAAGGCATGCTTACTTGTGAAAATGCACTCAAACTCAAAACAAAATTAAATTCGCGTTGGCGCATGCGCACTTAAAAAAGCAAACACTAATAGAGGATGAAGCAGCCGTAGGGCGAGCGCATATCTCAACCAAACTCAATTAATCAGACTAATAGAGGATGGCGTCAAGCCCCCGTTTCAGCCCGGTCCATGTATTTTCAAGCCCTGTTATGGTCCCGCGCTCCCACGTGGATGACGTTTTTTTAAACTAATTATATTAATTAAAAATCACAATCAAATATGAAAAAACTAAGTCTCAGGTGCACACGTAGGTATTAAAAGGAAACTATATTAAAAATTTCGAATTTTTTAGAACTGTTTAAGTAGGTCTTTTACGATCCACAGACAGACACACTCTTTCTTTTAGTATTATAGAAAACGCCAATGAATTTTAAAACTCTGTAACTCGTGATAGCGACAAAGCTATTGTTTGCGAGCAACACAAATAAAAACAACTTCTTTTCAAACCCTTATAACTAAGTATTACTAACGCAACAAAAAAATTACTTTCAGTTCTTTAAAATCAAACTCTCCAATAAATAAGGACCTACAATATTCGTAAAAAAATACTACTCTAATATATTCTCTCGGCAATGTTCGTGGTTCACTCTATCCAAATAAACATATAGCCTGTATCTGCACTAGGACCGATAAAACAATGACAACTCCCCCTCACCATTACGATTATGGCTTTCACGCTCGTCATCTCCGCCCCTTTGCCCAACTTTTTCCACATTTCGATGTGTTGGCTCGAAACAGTTGTAAATGCTGCCCCAGTGGCGCAATCGTTAAGATGCTAGCCTTTGGAGCTACTGGGTTCGGATTGGAATCCCAGTCAGGCATGGATGTTTGTGACCGTCAATAAATGTTGTTATTTGTCTATGTGTTTGTGTTGTCCTTTATTTGTGTGTCTCTTGTGCTTGTAAAAACTCTTTCTGTGTCTGTCCAACTTGACGAAAGCTTATAAGCGGTTCTCTGAGCAAGCACACAAGCTGGAATATATATGTACCTACCATACCATACTAGTTGTAAATGAGGTATTTTTTTTTAAAAAATAGCAGTTTTATTTTAGCAAGCAGTTTTAATTAGCAGTTCATTTTATTTTTAGCACTTATTGCCACCACAAATGCATTTTTAAAAATGCATTTGTGGTGGTGATAAGTGCTCGTTTAGATCTTGTGTGACGTATTGAAATCGACTAAGAATTATGCAGGAACTGTAACCTTTATTGAATTTCCATATTTATAATGGCCGAATGGAACGGCGGTGATGTCACAGCGACGTCAAGCGTTATTTATACGTCATCAAACAGACCAGGAGATTATAATTGTGATAAGAATAAACAAACGGGGATTTCGTCATTTGATTTTAAGTTTTATCTTGTACGTGTTGTTTAATTCCCTTGAAATATTAAAACGGAAAACTCGAAAGAATATGAATAATACTGAATTAAAAGAAATTCTTTCTAGGAACTCGATTGGTGAATAAATGTCGCATGTGAACAGAGCCAATTGGAGCACTGGTTGAATTTGTTACAGAAATTAAAACTGGAATTTAATACATCATCTCAAACAAGCCAATTATACGTTTCAAACTATATTTACTCAATAATAATCAGGTGAATTACCATTTTGGCAAACTATCTTAGCCGATCTAGGGCCCATTGCTGGAGCATGGAACTGTGCCAGAACGTTTTGGAGTGGTAGGCATGGTATTTTTTTTTTCTTATTCTCTACTCCGCCCCCCGCGTTTTGTTGTTGGGAAAGGGTTTTGCCCCGATATTTTTTTCGTCGAAATAGCAACCAGCTGTTTCTTTTCCGACCAATGCATTTTTTTTTTCTATATTTCTCTTTCCCCTGTTGTATCCTTTACTTTTTTATATTTTAACAAGAACGGGATTGTCCGCGTTCTCTCTGTTGCAAAAAAAACTCGATTTTTTTTTAAAGAGGAAGATTCGATACTATAAAATAGATCGGGTTGAATTTATTTCCCATTCTTTGAAGATTTCGAACACTAAATTTAGCGAGAACAAATATTTTATCTTGCGGTCAATTTGTGCCGATATTTTTTGCCTCTTTTATTATTATTTGTTTTTTGCTACCATCACAATTGGATTGGATCAAAGCTCGAGATGCTGAATAAAATTGCAACAATGGAAATAGATATTGAATGAATAAAAATATGGAGTGGTTGGGATCGTAGCAGAAGGGAAAAAGTTATCCGATATTTGTATTGTTTTCTATATATTGATATTCTTACTTTTTTTATTGCTTTTATAGCTTTTTGAGTATGTAAATGTAAATCTAAACAAATTGTTGTTAATTATATTTTACAAAATTTAATTAAAACCATGTAATAGCATAAATTGACTTATCTGAGAAACAAAAAAAATTCAAAGAATTATTACATATTATCTTTATTTGGTTAAGGATTGCCCATTAAAATTTTGAATCGTTCAAATAATATAATTTTTGCATAATAATATACCAGAAGTGAGGTCAATGAAATATAGAGAAGTTTTAACGAATGGGGATTCAAAGTACCTCTTAAATAATTTTAAAACTAAAGAGAAATTAAACATTACTTTAAGGGACTTAGAAAACAAGATCTAATTACTCAAAAATTTAAGGCTACTTTAAAAACATTAACCTTCTCTTGCCATCAGAAGAATTATAATTGTAATGCAATGCTTCCAAATGACAGGTACTAGGAACTCGTATACCAAATTTAAAGCCTGTAGCCCCTTTCTAAGGGCTGGGAAGCCAAATCGGTTAGTCATTCGCATAGCAGGCGAAAGGTCCCAGGTTCGAGTCAGGTCATGGCGAAAAAACTGCCGACCTATTAATGGCCCCTGCAGCCAAAAAATGTCCAAAGAATAATACTCCATAGAGGGAGTGCAAGTTAAATATGCTTAAAAGTCCTATCGCTTCGTACGATGTCACCCTTAACGGTTGCCTTGGGTGCCTACTCAAGTGTCGGCTCGTCACTTGACTTGTGGTTGTAAAATATGACGCCCGTCGCCAATAGACCTCGTGCAGCTCTTGTGCGACGATATTTCAAACTAAACTAAACTGAGTAGCTATTTTTTTATTGTTTATTATTATTATTTTTTGTAGTATAAGTTAAAGGCCCAAAATCTTCTTTAGGACCTATCCTTTACGCCTGCACGATTTTCTTGAAACCTTTCAAGAGATTTTCGTGTACCAAATTTAAAGTCTTAAGCATTTTTACTTTGAGCTCTAGAGTGAAATCTGTTGAATGGTTGACATACAGTCTGACAGACGGACCAATCACAAATGTTTGAAAACTTCTTTTTCAGCAGTCTCCAAAACGAGTAGAAAAACTGAAATCTTTAAGATGCCATCTCATTGCTGTCATTACCTCATATTTCATATTCAGTAAATGAAGGTTAAAAAAATAAATTTTCAAAAAATGGTTAGCACATAATTTACTCTCATTTTAAACGGAAATATTTTAACGAATCTATAAATTGTCACTTACCAATCCTTGACTACCTTGAAGAGAACAACCTTAACATATCACAACAATAAAAAAAAAATGAGCAACCATGACGAAAATTTTTCTGCTTAGCAAGATTATAACATAAAGATCATAAGTTATGATACGAATACCCTAGCAATATATGGGTCGTTCTCAATTCATCATACAATTTAGAAACAGCACCAGTAGATTTTTTTTTTATGCCAGGTGCCCTTGTTAGCTAGTTCTCCCGTGGCTCATATCTACTTACTTACAGACAATGTCACTTTTTTTTAAAGTATATCCTTTTGAAAAAAGTTAGGATGTGGGATGACATACTAAACGACAATTTTTTACCCAAATGACCATAGATATATGTTTTGGTTCATTACGTATTCTGAGCTGAACACAATTTGCAGTTTATTGGTTGGAAAACAAATTCATTGCAAATGCGTCTGCTGAAACCTTTCAGAATTGGGTACCATAAAATAACAATTTAATGGGATTTTTATAATGAGCTGACGCATCTTTAATTCCCGTTTACTTTGCTAAGTATACATAAAGTATAAATATCAATAGCCTGCATTCATACATTTAATTAAGCAAAATGATATTTTAATACCATTTCGATTCTTGGTAATAAATATATTCAAAAAACTTTTTATACATAAAATAGCTTTTAAAACTTTGCAAATTAAGCTTAGTATTTTAATACAGTCACCACATTCAATATTATTTTAAGGACGAGTATAACAATCGATAGCTTAGCATGTAACATTTTGAGCTATCGTGAGACAATTAGGTTATTCGTGGAAAATTCAGAGTGTATGAACAAGCATGTTCCTAATCAGTCAAAATGATTCCAAATGTAAATGTTCAGGAAATTTCATTTTTCTTACTATACCATACAAAGACTTAAAATTCCTGATATAGTTCGGAGAATGGCCCCTTTTTTAGTATTTAATATCAGTTTACAATGTTCTCACGAACAATTTTTAATTATTTTTTAAGCTGGTGTTTTAAAAACTTTTAAATATATGCACCAAAAATATCACAATTTGATATTAAGAAAGTCAAAACGGCAATTTCACATAAAAAAACTTATTTAAATACATAATATCCTAATTTTGTTTATGACTCAGAAATGAGACAGGTATTTCAGTCCTTAATTATCCAGGTAAAATATTAACACTTTTATTTAAGGAAATGCATCCTGAAGCGCCATAAAGAAATAAGGAAAACGATTAGGAGGTTAGGACTGTTTTTAATGTCTACTACTTACTCGTAAAAAGATCACATCATATAAGTGAAAATGTAAAGGTAAAAATATGATTCACTTTCAGAAAATATAAAACTTGATAAGTGAGAGTAAATAAACATTAAAGAATGAAATTTCAATTTAAAGTAAAATGACTTAAAAAATATATGTTTATGAACTCGTATTTGATTTTAAAACGTCTCACTAAACTTCCTTAGATTCTTGATTCATTCTGAGGACTTTTTAAAGTATTTTTATATGTAATAAAAATTTTCTAAACTATCTTATTTAAAAATAAATGATATTTTTATTCGAATTTCGTCTGACACATTAATCTTGGTATTTTATGAATTTCAAATGTGTCAGAACTCAATTTGACGGGTAATACAAAAAAAAACTACTTAACTTTTAAACGTATTTAATGAAACGAAGTCGAGAAAATGTGATGAATATAATTTAAATACATTATGTTTCCTAATTCAAAAGGATTTAAGGTTAATACAAGAGGGGTGATACATATCTTTAAACATCATACAATTACTTTTTACACAAATAATAAAAATTTTCACTTAAATATTGGTATATACAGACTAAAGGTAAAGTTGGTCACTAAAGACGATCATAATTCTTTATAATAATGCATTAGACAGCACGTTAGCATTCATGAACCAACTTTAAACCAGGGAACAATGCGTGAAAGCATGTATCATAGATATGCCATTGTGAGACTTGAAACTCGAAATTTCAACGTATATTTACAGACTTTTTTGTCAAGTCAATTGGCTACTTCCATTTGACGCATTTTCTTCCAATATTTTTTTTCGCATTTTCTTACATCGTTGCTCAGATTGGTGTTCTGTTATCACTCGACATTAATTCACCAATCATGGTTCAAGACATAATTTAGGTAATGTAATCGTTTCCGGCTGCCTATTTCTAGCCTCCTTTAGGAGCTTTAACACAGCCAATAACGCCTCGTAAATTAGAACCCTGATCAAGTGACGAGGTCGACACCTGAGCGGGCACCCAAAGGAACTTCGAGCGACATCGTACGTTGACGCAGTCGGGACTTTGGACTCCACAAATTTACGAGCACGTCTGTCCCAGTGTATTCGGGCCCATCCGTCACGAGATGGATTTCTACTCTTTCCCAGTACAGATATGAGATTTATAGAATGACTGGCAGTAAGTGGGATTCAAACCCCCGAATTCCTGCGAAGGCGGATGCCTTTACCACTCGGCCACGGACGAGCCTAGACATAATTTATTCTCCTTCAGGATTTCTGTTGCCATTTAAGATCTGAAACATGCCCATTGTTTGAATGTTGTTAAATTCTAAAGATTTTTTTTCTAAAAAACTCATGCCAACAACGTATAATATTAATGCTCTGCTCCATACTTATATCCGGTAACTCCTTCATTATTGACCCACTTTGATCTTTCAATTTATCACTCTTCTTAAGCAGGACAGCCTATTACGCTTAATACACCCGGATGAGTTAATACCCTGATCTCCAAGAAAAAACGAAAGCCCTGATCGGATTTTGACCACACCTCATTGGACAACAAATCCGCAGATCGTCAATTACCAGCCCAAGCAGACACATGCGACAACTTGATGAGTTCATGAAGGGTGTAATACCTAGTAATCGAGGTATTTTTCGCCAACCTTTTTACTTATCGCCAACGTCTAGCATATTCCGCCAAGAATATAAACTAAAGTACCAAAGTTTAGCTCAACTTTTACAGTGCTTCCTACATAATCATTGTCCATTATGATTGAACTTATTTTCCTTTTTATTGTAGTGATATCGGGATATTTCATGAGGAATTTTAATCGAAGTATTTTTTAGCCAACCTATTTACTTATCGCCAAAATCTACCAAATTTCGCCGGGAATATAATCTAAAGTACTTTTTATTTTACTCAACTTATACAGTATGTCCTACATCATCAATCTGCATTGCTGTGACATCGTGATATGTCATGTCCATAACAGTAAAACTTTAAATGTCTTTGGCGACGTGTCAACAATTTGGCGAAAATACACCCAATAACTAAGTATTGCCTCATGAAAGAGAAACTTCTATTTATCCATCATGGAACCCCAATTTCCTCAAAAGTTCCTCCGCAGAATGAAAGGCCTCGTTCACACTTTCCCGATTTGCATAATCCTTCCTTTTAAGCAATTTCTGGGGTCTGAAGTCTCAATAATTTTGATGAACGTCTATTGCTAAGGCCGATGGAGCATAGGCGAATAGCCATCCATCAATTGAAGAGATTAACATGACAATTAATCATCCCAATAATAACAATGCTTCCATTGTGAAACCCACTTGTTTTTTCTTGTTGGAAGATGTTAGCTGGTTCGGTTGGATAAAGCCTTATAAGAAATTTATCGCCAATACAAAGATATGTATCGTATCAAATATGTCGAAAATAACTTCAGACAGTGTTGTGAACATTTTTCTCAATTTTATTCAGATTTAAACAAAACGAAGCAGAATTTTTTGATTTTACATCTATGTAGACTTTTATATTATAATAATTTCAACTTTTCACTCAATATCAGCCGATGTATAGTTACAACTTCAACAAAATTACGTATCAATGTTGATAAGTGTTCAGTCGTTTTTTCCTAAGGGGATTTCTTCTGGAATGTATGCGCTTCCAGTCTTTAGTGAAAGAGAAAATTAATATTCAAATGATATTGGTGTGTATTGTCGATTGAGAGGAGGCATCGTGAATTGGCAATGACATTGATGTTGATCGATGTTTCAGAAAAAGATACTTATAATCGAACATTCATTGCGTCAATATATTCTATACACTGGTGATTTAGCTTTGATAAAATCTAAAATAAGACAACTGATATTATTCAACACAATTGAAATGTAAACTCAGAATAAAATTAAGCTCAAACATTTAAATATGTGAAATCATGGTGTCATTTCTTTTGCAAATGTACAACTGATTGCTTACTTATGAAGTTTTTTTTTATCAGATAAAGAAATAGAAAATAAAGAAACTACATACTTGTAATTCATAAGGGCATATAAAAAAATAATAGTCGAATTAAAAGAAATATTTTATGCAAGTAGACCAGAATTAAGTCTGATTTTGTTGGAAATTAAAATATATCTCACATCGCCATGAACGAAAATATTTTATTTTATAAAAAGAAATTTAAATGCCAAAAAATTGTTTCTATGTATTCAATAGCGTTTATTCTAAAATGATACATTTTAACTGCTGAAAATAATTAAAATATTCTACAATATAACAAAGTTTAAAACTCGAGATTTGTGATTAAACCTAGCATTTAAACAAAATATCAGAGTTTATAACACACGTTTAAAAAAAACTCAAACAAAATTCTTTTCTTGTTTAAAGCTTCTTAAATTATAAAGTTTAAAAAAGTAAAATCACTTATGCCCAAGAGAACTACACTGTTCCAATCTCCATCGTAGTAGAACGTCTCAGCCTGAAGTATGATATTCTATAATCGGATTAAACAACAAAGTTTTCCAGTTAGCCACTTGAACGACTTTGAGAACACAGATGAAGAAATTAGGTTTTAAAACTGATTGATTCCAAAGGGGGGCGATGCTCTTTGAAATGCTTAAAAAATATATTGAAGCTTATCGAATTGTTTGACTCGAAGGTTTTGTTTTTAGTATTATTCTTTTTTTTTTCTTTTTAAACAATCGAGATTTTTGTAATCTCTTAAATTTACTTGGATGGTTAGGGTTTGCTTATCCTAAGTGGTACGCGAAACGACCTGTCTGAATACGGTTTGTAGTTTGTAGGATTTTTAAACTTAAAAATCTTAAACCTATGTATTTATATGTGTGTTTTTAAATTATATTAACCCAGGAGCAGGGCGCAGGCTATTGACAACATAATAAAATAAAGATTTTTTTTTAGCATCTAAGTGGCTGAGAGGTTAAACGTGTCCGCCTCGAAAGCCCAAGATCGTGGGTTCGAGCCCCAGCTGAGTCGTCAGATTTTCTGAATGGAAAAATCCTGGGCACGCATGTCATATGATTATGTGGCATGTAAAAGATCCATGGAGGCCCATTTGGCTTGGGTTTTCTCGGCAAAATTAAATCTAGGCATAATTTATCATCCACAGAGAGCTCAAATTCACTGGAATCTGGCCGTCAAAATTGGTAGCGAGAGTCGACTAGATAGTGCCCCCCCCCAAAAAAAAAATAATAATAATGGCTCTCAGTTCAGGGGAATATGCCGAGTCTGCAAAAGCTGGACCTCCAATGTTGCAGCCCCATTAGAGAAAAAAAATGATATTTTTTTCGGTATATCTCTGCCGTAAACAAATTTAGGACGTAATTTAACGAGTGAATTCCGAATCATATCTAAAGATTTGATACATATTTTTAAAAAAAAACTTACATAAGGATGTAAGCTCGGAAATAATTCTTGTAGTGTGAAATATACCTAGTGCTCGTTCTGCCGGATAAAATGCTTTTAACTAGTTTTAAGCTTAAAAAAAACAGTAAATTTCGTCAAAGAGCACCACTGAATTGAAACGTTTATATAAAAATATTATGAAAATTTTTCAATGTAATGATAATTAATTATACAATTCACAGCAGGACATTACCAAAAGTTGTGCATTATCAAGCGATAAAGTTACAAAGTGTAAGTTTTTAACTGATATTTGTCACACAATTACAACTTTAAAGTATAGTTATAACTTTGAAAAGAATATATGTAATTCAATACTTTGAAATGAAACAAATCAATTATGTAATTAGTAAGTCTAGACATTGTATAATAAACAACTTACTTGAACCTTGAAAATTCAATGTATATGAATTCCTACAAAATGTATTAAAACTTATAATTCATAATAAATCCGTATGGTTGTGAATACTGAACGTAACTGCTGCAAATTTTAAATACATAATTAAAACTTTATAATTCAAAGAATATCATAAAATTTAAGTAACTAATGATTAGTGCTTTAAAATGTAAGTAACTAATGTTAACAAAGTTTAATGTTTAAAATGTAAATGAATGCAATGTTTACAGAGAATCGTTTTAAGATGGGCATTTTCATGGCCTTTTATCAGTAGAAAAAATATATATATTTTTTACGATTTAAAATGCGATATTTGTAATCATTGCTAAATGGATTTTTAATGTAAATAAGTTGTTTTTAAGCACAATCTGTCTCTTTTATAATACAGATATTTAAGGTAAATTTAAGAGTTTATATTTTTAACAAAATATAATTTTAAAATTCGGGAATATTTAAGCAGATTAAACCATTTTTTTTAACATTGATTTAACTTTAAAAAAAAAATATATAAATAATTCAAACGCGAGAACACACGAATAAAAGATATTACAGTTCAAATACAGACTGTCAATAATTAAATTGATGACAAACATTATTTTTTGTGGAACAAACTAATTATAAAAAATTAACAAAATTACAGTTAATTTAGTCGAAAGACAGTCGATGACATTAAAAAAAATTACAGCAAATGTTTTTGTACAATTTCAAAATTCACTTTATCAGATTTTTTTTTTTTTTTTTGCAATATGAAATAGATGATACATTTATATCTGTTTCTCGATAGCAAGGTCCAGGAAGATAACCTTATAATTTCAAACCGTATTTAGAAAATGTAGACATCATGTGCATTTAAATTATAGATGCCTTATTAGCAGTAAGAATTCGTCCTGTTTATGCTGAATGACGTAACACTGACGCAAAATGATGTCAGAGTTACTAATTAATCCATTAACAAATTATGAGAAAGTGAGTGTTGACTCATGCTTTTATTTATTTGGTTGGTTAGATTAACGTCGCATTACAGCTAATCATGGGCTCATACCAACAGGCCAAGTCATATGGTACAGTTGTCAAGTGACGTAGAAAAGAAAGGTGAGGTGTTGTTTTCTTTAGCTTTTTAAATAGATTTAGCTTATGGTTATGTTAGGTTTGAACTATCGTCGCACTAGAGCTACACGAGGGCTATTGGCGAAAGGCGTCGTATTTTAGAACCAAAGTCAAGTGACGAGCCGACACCTGAATAAGATTTAGCTTATGAGAAGGCGAACGACGAATTTTGCTTTTAATTATTAACTTAAGAAAATTCAGATAAATATTTTAATTTACCCTTTCGTGAATATGGCTTACTAAAGGGATTTATTTTTAGGTCAAATTTATCTGCTATAAAGTTTATTCGGAATTTGATCTTCATTTTTATCTATTTGGGTAATTTAATAGATTCCAACTTTCTATTCGTAGCCTAAACCTATTTATTTCAACTATATTTAAAAAAAAAACTTAAAATTCGGCTTTGCAAATTTGGAACTGCCAAAAACAAATTGTTTATTTAAGAAAATTAGTAAATTAAGTCATTTTAGCTTTAAAATACAATAACAATATTTGAGGTAGCTACATGATCGTTATGGTAATAAAATTTTTAAAAATCAATTAGTTTACACAATAACGAACATAGTGAAAATGGACTTCTTTCAATTGTCTTGGGCATTAAATTAGTGTCTTGTTTCAAGTGGCATAGTTCCTACCTGCTTTCATTTCTGAACTTCCTTCCCTTATTGCTCTGATTGCTGTTATATTTCTACGCCAATTGATTCACCAAGAGAGTATCAATAAATTGTTGTTGATTGGTACAGATATATTCCGGTTTGTTCCCCAGGCGAACTCGGGAATCAAACCCGCAAACGGTATAGTGCTCGGACTGTTAGCGTAGGCCCTTCCTAGCGTAGCTATCCTTACCAGTAGACCACCCGGGCCCCGAGTATCAAAAAAATTATCTCTTTTTCATTCAGCAGTTCTGTTACCACTCAAGACCCATAAATAATCTCTTTCTGACATGATATATGCGATATCTAGGTAAAAAAAAACTGAACAAATGGACAATTCAACTGTGGTGCGTAATTACGAGGTCTGTAGGCATTGACCCTCGAGTAGTCGTAGTGCGACGTTAATCTAACCAAATCAAACCAAACCATGAGCTAAAACTCTCATTTTCTGATAGAAAGTTGATTTACTAATTAGCAACACTGAGGGTGTTTCGCGGGCTGCCTCTGTCGCCAATAACCAAATAACTGTTTAGGTTGAATGCGAAAATTACACGGCATCAAAAGTCTTACTCAGCGCCGAAAATGTACAAAAACCTTAATTTCATTAGAACAAAAATTACATCCTACATTTCAAAACTACCTATCTCTCACGTATTCCTACAACGAAGAGAAGGATAGGTAGGGTAGGTACAGCTGCGGAAATAAAAAAAGTACCACTAGTGATTATTTCAGCCATTAGTCGCCCTATAGATTCGGACCTTTTTGCGATTGTGAACAATTAACGTTCTGAGTAAATTGCATGACACAAAATTTGCATAAGGGGCCGTCTTCATATTAAATATGTTACGAACTTTGAAATTTCCAATAGCAACACCCAATTTTAATAACTTAGAAATGTTAAGCACTTTCGAAAACCCTTAAATCTAAGTTTTTGTTGCATTTGGATGAATATTTGACGAGTTATTCAATCGAATCACTTGTGGACCTTTTGGGGATCATCTCTAAAATGACAAGCGCAGTCTAGTTTTTCCTTTTGCAAGGCAGTTTTCATTTATCAATTACACATAATGTTATACACAGTCCCCTAAAGGGTAATTTAAAAGTATTTTTTGATTTACTCAGCAAATTATGAATAAAATTTTTTGAAATTTTGGATTTTGCTTAAACTTCCTGTCTTAAATGCATTTCTGCAAAAATATTGAGGGGTTTCCGTTCATATTTTTTTTTAAAATTAATATAATAATTATTTAAAAATATAAAAATTGTTTTAATTACCCCAATATTAAATGCATTTTGTTTGGGTTGTTATATTTTCTTTTCAGTAAAAAATTCGTTTCATTATCTTAATTATTTATAGATTGGGATAGTTTTTTATGTGCAACTCATTTAACATTATGGGACCTAAACTTTGCACGTCTCTAACTCCCCTAATAATGCTTAAAAACTAATAAAATTTGGAATTTCGCAGTAACATAGGTCATAGATTTGAAATGTGGACTCAAAAAGGGGTGTTACTATTGGAAATTTTAAAGTTAGTAACATTTTTAATATGAAAATAACCCCTTAGGCAAAATTTGTGTCATGCAATTAACTCAGAATGTTAATTGTTTACAATTTCAAAAAGGTCCGATTCTATAGGGTGACTAACGGCAGAAATAATCACTAGTGGTACTTTTTTTATTTCCGCAGCTGTACATATATATTCCAGCTTGTGTGCTTGATCGGAGACCCTCTTAAGAGCCTTCGTAAGTAAGACAGACACAGAAAGAAATTTAACTGACACAGAGAAATTAAGTTCACTCGGGGCAAAGGCGGGTATCGAACCCGCACCCGTTACAGCGCGCATACAGCCAGCGTAATGTCTGCGATCCAAACCACTAGGCCATCCGGGCCCCTAAGAAGAGAAGAAGAAAAAGCATTAACTGAACCTTCACGGAACCCCAAAGGGTCGCTCGCGAAGAAAGATCAAGGCACAATGGCACGCTAATGTTAATAACAATTACAATAAAAAAGAGATTCTCTCTAAGACGAGCAAGGTAAGAAAAGGAGAAGAAAAAAGGGGGCTGCCATAACACGCGACATCAAGAGTTTCGGCCCTGAACCAAGGCCGCCTATAGGGGGCGCCACTTCCCAGCGGTCCCGAACGCGAGCGCGCTACATCCGAAAACCGCGCGTCAGATCGGCCCGAACCTTCTCCGTGGACCGAACTTCTTCAGCCAGTAGAGCGACTCACGTTCCCACGCTGATCCTGTGTTGTCGAATTTTAGAGGGTGGAAAGAACGTTCTAAAAAATCAAAACACGCGTGTTCGGTTTTTGCTTGTTTTTATTATTATCACCGTCTGCCGCCTTGTGTTATTTTTTCCTTAATTTGTGGTGTTAATTACTTTTTTGTGTTGTGCTTTCTTGCTTCTTCAAGACTGTGCGGTTTGTTTTTTGTTGTTGCTGCTGGAGAGGATTTGTGTTTTTTCCCCCTTTTTGGATTTGGTTTATTATTTGCTTGTTTTGACTATCAGCAAGAAAAAGTGTGGTGTGGACAGTGAACACTTTGGCTGTCGTGCTTGACCGCTAGACTGACCACAGCAGTGGATCACAATATTCGAGGAAAAAGTGTAAACACAAGGTAAGTGTCACTACCTATTTATACATTCAATGCAACTAATTTAAATTTGAGTTTGACAAATTAGAATATAGGAACACGCAAATATTTAATCAGTTCACGAACGGAATTGTAGTTTACCTATTAGTTCTGTTAAATATCCATTCAAGCAAATTTTAAGTTCTGGATATTTTGCACAAAATATTCACATTGAGTTTTTATATAAAGCTCTAGTTTT
This sequence comes from Hylyphantes graminicola, assembly GCA_023701765.1. NCBI lineage: Eukaryota > Metazoa > Arthropoda > Arachnida > Araneae > Linyphiidae > Hylyphantes > Hylyphantes graminicola. The sequence continues at coordinate 54,341,136 of CM043114.1, read as the reverse complement.
GCGTATTGTATGTAAGTATTAAAATCTAATTGTACAAAGCAAAAAATTAAGAGTAAAAAAATTAACTAAATTGTTTAATTAAAAATTCATTTTAATTGGATTTTAAAAAAGCTTTAATTAACATATGTTATTAAAACAAGTTTAAAAGCTGTGTAACATTTAATTTGATCACCCTTGTAATTAGAAAATTTACATGAAGTGTTTTGACGATTCTTTTGAAATTTTATCATCAATAAAAATAAAATTCCCAAATAACTTATTAAAAAGCTGCTCAATTAGCACATTAATATAGTTATAAAAAATAATTGAATTCTCAATTTAAAGTACGGAGCTTTAACTAGTATCTTCTAAAATCTAATACGTTACAAAAATAGGGAAAAACTGAGTTTTTATCAAAATTAAAAAAAAATCACCCAACCTTAATTATATTTTGAATAAAAATTGAGTTAAGTAATTAAGTAAGTTAAAAATATTCAATCAATATTGATTTAAAATTATAACGCTACTAATCGCGTTGCAAAATCTAAGAAAATCTCAAATTTCAATACAATCAAACCTTGCGTCTAGGACACGCCCATTTCTGACATGAGATACGCCCCTTTAACGAAAAAGTGTATTACTGATGTCAAACATAATCAAAATAATTTTGCCGCTTTATAATTAACTTCAAACATAAAAAAAACCTAATGAATTATGTATGTCAGGATTACTTCATTCCGATTTGTAATAAATGCGTTTCGTTAAAATAAATTTTAAATGTCAAATGTAATTAGAAAACATTCGATTCGAATTTTAATAATAAGTTAAATCTTTCAATGACACTGAATTAAAATATAAAAAGTAAACAAAATTATTCTTAAAGCAAGTTCATTTTTTATTGTTTTATTTAGTTCACAGTTAAATTTCTTACAAATTTTCTTGCTCAGATCCTTTGTAAAAGGCTGAATTCCCCTTAGTAGAAATTTGTATCTGGCCCATGTTAAATATTATATAATTAACATTATTAAGATTCCTTGAAAAATAATTTGTGTTGCAAAAAAAATAGTTAAATATAAGAAGGCGTCTTAGTCTTTTTAAAATACCTTTACTTCCAAACATATTGATCAATTAAATTTAATTTCTTCATGTGAGCACTTTAACCCTGATCTACCCCAAAATTTTAAGAAAAAGTCAATGAAGCTTAATAAGTAAATCAAATAATCAAAATATTCACAAGGAGGTTTCAAAATTACGAGGCGTATCTTGAGTGAGTTAAAACCTAAAATGTAAACTCAAGCAGGCAAACATAAATCTCTGTCGATACTTATCACTCACTAAGTTATATCCTTCCCGATTTGCGTATTTTCTGGTACACACCACAACTTATTTATGCCTCAATCAATTGTGCAAATCCGTATCGTCTAGTATACATACAAAAATATATGAATCGCAAATTAGAAACTATGTTACACTGCAATACCCATAAGCTACATTATAAAAGAATCTAATCTACATTTTATACGACAGTAAGATATGCTAATTAACAAATGATGCTTGAACAAATGTTGAAAGACCCTGAAGCAAGTAATTATCTACCATTTTTAAAGCATACTGGAAACTTCGATGAGTCAATAACGCAAAAGCATTTTTAAATTTTATAATTATCAGCAGTTCATTTGGATAATTAATTTTATCAGTAGATGTAACCCGTTACATCAAGTAATTTGAAGTGTTAAAAATTTGGTTGAACGGATTTGCGATGCTTAAACACATATTTGTAATGACATTTCTTGCAATATTTTATTTTGGGAATTATAATCGTTCTGATAAATTTGAATTTTTCATGTGGAGTTTGTATCAATATCCATGTACAGAGCTTGTAAAAAGTCTTAAAAGCGAATATGAAGATTTATACAACTATTGGGTTTAATTTGTAGTACTAAACCAATTTTTCTGTACTATTTTATAATTCTATGCTTCGTTTTAAGTATAAAGTACTTTTTTATCTTGTATTTTAGTAAGATAAATTTAAATAACTCTAGAAAAGAGCTTCACACTATATTGAAACCTAACTACTTTAAATATGCGAACCATCTAAAAAAAAAATATTGATTGGTTGGACTTCTGTAACTTCTGTATTTAAAATTGTTTTCTCTCAGTAAAATTATAGAATTTGTTGACATTAAATATATAACCCAATGTGACCAAACATCACCACCTCTACCAACTAGCTTCCGGCTTTATTAAATTTTCATACATTTGTTTTCCCAAATTTCTTGAAAGAAATTAAGGAACTTTCATTTTATGCAATCCTAAAATATTTAATACTGGTAAAACGCAGTTTAGTATTAACCAATTAATCCAACCCCATTTCAATATGCCCTTGTTTGTAAACGATGCAATACCACTGCACAATTTTCAATCGATTGTGCGTTCCAAACATAAATAGCAAACAAAAACTCAAAGTTCTGACTAAGTTAAATAAAACTATTCACATTAGAATGCGTCAATACAATATGCAAGTTTAGTTAGCTAAATCACAATATTGTAACATCCATACAATGTGTAGTACCGTACTATGCACCAAATATAAATAACACAGATAATTTTTATGCTGTACACAAATATACCATAACAAGATTCAATAATAGGTTGAATGTATGCTTTAGAAATACAAGTATGTAATTTTAGTATGCCTTTTAAAAAGTAAACTGTGTGTATTATTCAAGTAATTTCTGTACAATCTGCAAACTCTACGCGCTAAATCATAATTATAGCATCAAAATAATAACGGTTATTTTTTAACCGGCACCGGTTACATCTATGCCTTATTCAAGATATGTTCGCCACATCACTCTATTGTAACATATAATACAGTTGGCCCCGCACTGTCAAATGTACTGTAACAATATTCAACAATGGCTACAACCATTTCTTCTAATATTGTGTTTACAAAATCATGATGTTGGTCACACTGTCGCACTACTTCAGTAATACTGTCGATGTTATAACAGTGTCGCACTACTTAATAATATTGTCGATGTTATAGCACTGTCGCACTACGTACCAAAATAAGAAAAATAATTTTTCAGGCCATAACTGAAGAGCTCAAGTACTAAACAAGTTAAATCACTTTGGAAAACATTAAGTTGGTTAGCTTTTCATACAGATTAAATACGTATTGATGATTATGAGTGATTATAATCGTATGTATATATACATATACAACATACGATTTAACTTTTTTGTGCAATTCAAAATATTGGTGGATCCCTTCCCACAATACCTGTATGAAAAGCTAACAAACTCAATTTTTTCCAAAAAGTGATTTAACTTGTGTTGCACTTGAGCTCTTCAACTATATATACTACATCAATATTCGACACTGGTAACATCCAAACCATATGCAAGGTCGCTACATCACTATATTGCAGCATATAATACAGTCGGTCCCGCGTCCATCATTAACTGTGGCGAATTATTCAGTCGGACGCTTCTCAATGCTGCGGACTTCTGTAATGATGTTATAACAATCCCCCACCCCTTCCTGCAATCTATAGTGCAATACTATACATCAAACATAATACATAAACGGCAAAGATAAATTTTATCCTATATTTTTAATATTATAACAATATTCAACAATGGTTACATCCATAACATATGTTATGTTTGATAAATCACAATGGCGCAGTGTTAAATCAGGATGCCGTTGTGTTATAGCATCGACAGTATATCACTAACCTAGTGCAGTGCGACAGTATTGTCATACAGTTGCACTATACGCTAGTAATATTGTGGATGTTATAACACATTTCACACACCGTACATAACAAAATATTTTTTGGCTGTACCAAACTATCCTGCATCAATATTCGACATTGGTTACATCCATACCAACTGAAGTACCATATGCAATGTCGCTACATCACTATATTGCAACATATAATACAGTCGGTCCCGCGTCCATCATTAACTGTGGCGAATTATTCAGTCGGACGCTTCTCAATGCTGCGGACTTCTGTAATCTGTGTTTGATAGTCGAGTACCTGGCAAAGCCGGAATAAGTCGAAAGAGGCTTAGGATCCAACCTCTGATCCAATTTCTGGGGATGGGATTTGGATTGTTAGAGGCAAAAGCGTCATCCTGTTACGGTCCCTGTCTTGTGCCGTTGGAATTGTGTTTAAATTTAATATCGGCTGATTATGTTAATATTGGGCAGAGGTGGAGGACGCAGGTGCTTCAGTTTTGTTGAAAATGTGAATTTAATTGGATTTGTTGGTAAATTAAAGAACATCTTAATGTTTGAGAGGTTAACAGTCAATTTTCGATTTGGTATATCGTGTATTTTTTTATTGAAACTTTCAATTTAGTGGTTACTGAACAAGCAAATAATTATAAAAAAATACAATTTTGCTTTCACTTTTTACTGCGTAACCATGATTGCCGAATACAGTATACTTGTGTAATGCACTCTTTATTTTAAACACAAACCTAAATTGCATACCCTCATTAAAAAAGCATATATTCTATCCTAAAATTGTAACACAAAATATTTTGTTTTACATAAAAGCGATAGGTATACAGGTACAGAAACTTAACTTGATGTTATAAATGTGACATTTAGTGCTTTTTCAGCACACTTACGTTGCATTTATTTAAAGCTTCTAATTGTGCAAAGTACATGATTTCACCTTTCTAATTGAGGCTAAATACATATAATTTCAATTTGTTGGAATAAATAAATAGAAAATATTCTATTGATAACAACAAGCTGATAATGAATAAATTTATGTTAATCCTCATGAAAATAATAATTTTCACTCCTTTTCAATCTTAAACTTGGGAGCTTAAGCTCCTAGCTTAAAACCAGTGAAAGATTTGTTCTTGGAAAGAAAATACTAGTTAAAATAACAGTAATGGCAATCGGCCCTGATACATCATTTAATTTTTTTTGACATTTTCATTTCAATTTGATCGATTGTTATATTCAAGTTAAACAAGTTATGGAGGGTCGGCTAATAGCAATCTTTTGCAGTCACTCAGAACGATTTAATATTTCCTTACTCAGTAAAATAGATTAGTTTATTTTTAATTTTTTCTTCAAAATTCAAAATTTTTCCTTCAAACCTAAAGGAATTCAATTCTCAATTTCTTTTGATCCTCAAAATATAAAAAGCAGGGGTTTTTTAGTTTGTGTAAAGTATTTCATATACAGAACGTATAAAAATCTGTCCATAAGAAATAATTTAAATTTTAAGGGTTAAAAAACTTTGAAAACTAACAAAAATTAATTTCAAGAACATATATTTATTATTATGTTTTATTCGTCGTATATTTATTGTTTATTTTACTTGATTTAATCAATTAAAATAAAGTTTCAGAAACTACAAAGCTATTTTTATTTTTTTCTACAGATTATACTAAGGCCTAAATATATTCCATTAATTCTGTTTCGCTTTCTTTAAAACCATTTTTCCCACAAAGAGAAATTTTTAAAGAAAACATTGACTTTTGAATATTCTATGATATTGCGCTCTTAAACTGCTTTCCAATTATTCTGATGATATTTTACATTTATACTTTTATTATCTGTAATGAGTTTTACATAATATTGCAATTAAATAAACGACTTTCTTAAAACATAATTCCCCTTAAGAATAAAAACTTTTCACGATGGGTTATTTGCATTGAAAATAAAATAATACAGTTTGATAAGTTAATTAGTGACTTCTTAGCTATTCAATTTTAGGTTTTATGCAATAATTAGAAGTAAAAACTATCAAACTATGCACAATAGCTAAATAATTTGTTGTTCAGTTACATAGTTAGTAAAATTCTCCAAAGGCATAGTCCTTGTATTCACTTTTACGATTACAGAAACTGTTATTTTATTTATATTACTTCTACCAGTCCTAGATGATGTCCTCTTATTACTACTTTAACCTCATAAACTCTAAAAGAATTAACAATAGACACAACATCTAAAAGTCAAAATTAGACTAGGGAAATTTTCGAACACTTTTGAGTTCTAATTCGTCGAAACCAGACCCTATTAACGAGCTTCAGATCCGTCCCTGGTCGTTAAGGTATCTCAAGACGCTCTTTCTGAAGGGGTTTCAATTTCGAATTTTGCAGTTATTATTCGAAAGTGGGTCGTTAGTGAGGGGAGAGCAGATCTGAAAATCGTCTGCGTCAAATGTGGGGGCATTCTTGTACAGTAAAAAGTGTTTTTCAAAAAGAAAACTGAAGGTTCAAAGAATTTCGCAGTTTGTGGGCCATTGAATGTGACTGTTATACTGTGATGTTTTAAATATGCAAAGTTTTTATATTTTGTTTGAAAATTAAAGGAATTAATTTTTATGAAAATAATGTTTATTGAATAGTGTACAAAAATGACTTAACTTTAATTTTTGCACAGTATTCAATGCCACAAGTAAGCGTAAGCATTAATTAATTGTGTATGTATTAAAAAAGAAATTAAAGTAACTATTAAAAAATCGATTGATAAAAAACCTTTACAATCCCAACAAAATCACTTGCGTTCCTTTGAAATGAACATTAAAATTTAATCCAATTTGTAAGCACGAGTTTATAAGTGTTTTTTTTATAGTTTTTAACACTCTACATATTGCCTGAAAAGTGAAAACAGTGTTTTACTTGCTTACGAAGTATGTCTTTGAGTCAACGGTGAACCAGTTTCGAAAATGCGGCGGAAAAGTGAACTTATTTCGGCAAGTTAGATAAAATCTCTGTTCCTTGATATCCAGTCTTGGTTTCAAACTTGTTTGTAGTTCTAAATGAAATGATATTACATAAATAAAATTCAAAAGCCAGTGACAAATCTATTAAACAACATACACATTTGAAATAAAACAATTTATATCTTGAATGTAGAAATAAATAGGAAAATTTTATATTTTAATACATTAATTTTTTGGTTTTCTAATTCAGACTGCCGTATGTGGTTATTCCATTAAGTAATTTATTTATTCCATTTAATATATTTTTTCAGTCCCAACCTTTTTTTTTATTTTCGAATATTTTAATTTATCAAATTTTAATTTTCTTATTAGTATTAATATAATATATATGTAATGAACTCATTAACTCTATTTCTATGTAAAAAAAAATTTTATTCAAGGAATTTTTCCATGGCCTTGACTAACTTATCTCCCAGAATATTTCCGTTGGGACGCAGACCCTATCTCGGCTACGTGAAAAAATGTAAAAGCCAGTGACGAATCTTTAAACAGAAATATTTCAACTAAAGGAAATTATATCTTGAACGTAAAATGAAATCAGAAAAAGTAATATTTTAATATATATAATGTTTGTTTTTGAATTCAGATTATCATAATATAAATTTAATTAATCAATTAGGTCCTTAGATTCTATTTACAATGTATTTTTTCAGTCCCGGACTTTTATATGGCCTCGGCTAACTTTTCTCTCCTAGAATATTTCCGTTGGGACGTGGACCCTATCTCGGAACACGCAGGGCTACGTGAAAAAATGCAAAAACCACTGACGCGTGAAGACTTTGACAAAAGAATGCATTAATTGCTTCCACTCTGGTTGTAGGGTCTTCCACAAAAGATTAATTCAATTTACCGAACACTTCTTAATGAAGAGAAGTCGATTCTCAAATATTTATTTACTCTGCTTAATTCATTGAGTAATTCTGGTTATCGGAATTTCCTTTTTTTCTAGCCGTATTTAATGATGGAATTAATGAAGACATTATACCGTTGTTTAGTGTAGTAATAGTTCACTTATTGGGTACTGGTTTTCTCTGTTTTTAGTCAAAGCAAGGTTTGCCGAAAATGTATAGAGTAAATAAGTTTCTGTATTTTAGTATGAAAGAAGCACTGCGCATTTTTTTAATATTGATTGTATTTTTTTTTTAAGAATCCAGGATTTATGAACTAACATTTGTTTTATGTTATCTTTTTTCTAAGCGTGTGCTTCTGATGATAGCTTTTACTGTATTAACGAATTAACTAATTAAGTGTTTGCAAATGTATTCTTAAAAAATATTTCAACTAATATGCTTTTAAACAATGATGAAGTTTTAGTCAAGGTATCTGGAAAGTTCACGATAGTTAAGCTCAATTTTGTTTCCTTTTGTTTGATAAAATAAATTTGGAACGTAGATAAAATGCGTTTTGCTTTCGTATTATATAAAACGTTGTATTTTCAAATGTTATGTATGGACTTAGCATAAATGCTCATGGCTTCAGAGTTTCATTATTTCCTGAAATACACATAATAAATAATAAGACATACAATGTATACATAGACTCGGCATGGAACAAGATTCGATTAATTCCTTTTTTATGAAAATGCTGCCATTATTTTATTAAACTAATTTAAAAGAATAGAATACTTCATATATTTATTTATTACAACTTCTCTTTGACTAAATTAAGTGAAATAGAAATTTGTCTAATTGTTTAGATTTTTCTGAGCCCTAATAAATATAATCCAAATAAAGAAACACAATAGAAACCCTAGCAAACATATATATTCGAAGTGCGTAACTAAATTTAGAAGAGATGGAAATAAACTCTGACATAGTTTATTATAATAAATAAGAATGCTGGGCTTATTAGTGCACAAATTGTTTCTTTCAATAAATACTCTACGAATTGTACGGTTTTAAAGCAATTCTATTCAATGCTAGTTAATTTGTTAATTTTAAAATTTTCCAGTTATGCTAATTTTAAATTTCCTAATTGTAACTTTAAGAAAAGTTATCAAAAGAAATAAATATTCCATGATTGTTTTTAAAATGACTTAAAACAAGTGAAAGTGACATCTTACAATTCTATTATTGCTGACTTGTTTTTATTAGTTAGCTAAAAATAAATGTTTAGGCAGCCACATGTAATTAGTGACACGCTTATCTGTATTTAAAAAACTGCTGTTTAATAAACTGATGTTAACAAGCGGAAAAGTGATGTATGAGTTATCTAAAATGACTAGTTAAAATTATATACTGTAAATATTCAAACTTTGTATATTTTTTAAACATAAAAACTATTAAATTTATTATTTGTATTAGTCAACGCCACAAACAGACTTTTTAATCAAATCCACAGACCGACAAAGATAGTGTCTTTCACCTGTCCATGAAATAGTCCATAATTTTGGTTTTAAATTCAGGAAAATTTTGAATTAAAACTTCGATGCAGAATTATATGACAGGATGAGCGAAAAGATGTGTAGGCGTCAAATAGCCACTGACATATACTAATGACTTGTTAAAAAAAATTAGCAATATTTTCATGAGTTTATTTCAGACAGCCCCAGTCAGCCTCACTTGATTATCATAGATACAATTTGTGGATAACTGTTTTGTAATTATATTGAATTTTAACCGAACTAATCCCTTTCACACTTTTATTCATGTATCCTTGAATAAAACTTCTTAAAGATGTATTTGAATAATCCTCAAACTCATCAACTTATTTTTAAAAATATCAGCATGACAGAACTTTCAAAACCACATCCTTTCATCCCACATCTTTCCATCCAAATCCCATAAACCCACAGGACATAATATAGTCGGAAACAGCATTTCATTATGCACCGATTCCAGCTACCACTTTTATGAATATAAAAAAACCTAAAAACCGTTTATGTTACTTCGAAACCAGATGAACAAACCTGTCCGGTGCTTAATAAGAGTTTGCCCAGGTATGCGGACGGCAGGTGTGCAAGCGGCCTCCAATAGCCGCAAAAGAAGCCAGCTGCCCGGACAGATAGACAATTGGTAGTTTTACAAAGTTCTATATGAGAGTACACTGGTGATTACTGACTACATCCAAAAGCCTTAAAAATGTAACGTATTACTTTTAACAAATTTATTTGGACTTATTAATTTTATAAATTTTATTGCTGTATAGGCTTGTTTCAGATGACATTTTTCTTCGATTTCATTCCGTCAACTCTCCGATTGGTGTTCTGTTCTCGCGTAGAGGCTCGAGAAATAATTTGTTTTCATTTAACTTTTCGGTTACCACTTAAGACCTTGAATAAGCCCAGTAATTTACAATTGTATTTTTTAAGTAAAAACTTAGTAATATTTAAATAAAAGTAATATATTAATTTTTCGCAATTTACATCGTAGTTGAAATGATGCAAATAAAAATTTTGAAAAAAAAGGTACTACTAAACACAACTTATGGAAAATGAATTAAAAGAAGGATTGTATTGAACATCGCTATGGATAACACAATAATTAATTGTGGCTGAGGTTTTTTTTTTTTTTTCAATTCAAATACATAAGCAATGAACAATGTAAATTACTTTTATGGAAGAGAATGGTCAACAACATTGTTTTTAAAATTAGTCGTCGGCATAAATCCTACACTCTTAAAACGAACGAGCGATTTTTACTCAGTCTGATTGATTTTCACTCCTCCAGTCTGGAAAATGCACTTCTCCTTTCGGAGTGGATCCTTTGTGTGTTAAACCTCCGACAGGATCACTCCAAACGAGTGATTTTAACTCAGTCTGAGATAATATTCACTCCTTTCCAGTGTCGTAAATGCACTTCTCCAACTGGAGTGGAATTCACTCGTTTGTTTTAAGAGTGTAATTGTAGCTTTTTCAAACCAACAGTTCAAGCTACTTCAGTGTCTACAATATTATTGCGAAGGTTAGCTGGGACGTTGCGGTGGACACATTATGGGGCCCAAATGACCTCGATAGCTAATTTTTTCCCAGGAGTAGTTCGGGTAGTTCTAAAAGAGACAATTAGTATTGTCAAGGAATAGTTAAAAGAGTAAAAGCTTTTTTTAAAAAAGAAAGTTCATTTTAATTTTAAAACTGGTTTCAATTTTTTTTTGTATGTTGAGGGATGCTTATTTATACATTCCAGGTCATTCGATTGAATTCATATAGTAAAAATTTTGAAAAAGCAACGTTTACCAAAGAAATCGAAACTTTCTTTCGTTAAAATGAAAAAAATTTTAAGAAATAAAACCACAACTTTAAAATCTATTTGAACTTAAATTATTCGAGATGTTTTTGAAAAAATATTCTGAACTACTTATATGTAGTTTAGAACTTATATTTAATGAAAAGTTTTGTTTTATTTGCTCAGAAAATAAATTTATTATAAATTCATAAAAATAACCATACATCTTGTGAAAGATCTAACCATCCAACACCGCAACCCCCAAATCGTTTAAGAATAAAATCATTAAAATAAGCTTTATCCTTCTTTTTAGGCGACGGGAAATTCATTAAAAATTTTAAAAGTGATACATAGTTATAACGTGTTTCCTAACTTTGTATTGATCCTTTAAAGCTTTTGTGTATCAAAATAAGAATTCGAAAAAATTCTTACTTTTATAAAATCTCATCTATTGAACCGTGTAACATGTCGATCATTGGTACACTTATTTTGCTTTTGGTAATCTTTCGTAAGCTGCCACCTGCCGTTTTTCTCTTTTTTCCGACTTTTCTATATCCGCTTATTTTAGGCGAATATATTTTTATTTCCCTTTTATTGGATTGTATTAAAATATTTTTATCTTGTTGTTAAATGATATTAATGTTAAAAGCTTTACTTTTTTTATCCTTAAGGTTTTTTTGAAATAAAGTTTTTATAGATTTTTTAAGCTCATTGTAAACGGAACTGCATTTTTTTTTATTTAAGGATTCAAGTGCAATGTTTCGTAATAAAAATTGTATTCGTTTTCAGGATACTATTTTTAGGCCTTTGAAAGTGCTTTAGCAGAGCAGAGTGAAAAAAAATATCTTCGTTAACAGCAATAAATGCGCGAATTTAAAACTTCTTAGTCATAAACTGCTTATGATAGTTAACTATTAAATTTCAATTTTAAAACACATTTGGTTGAAAACTGCTCCCGGAGAGATTTGTTTAAAAATAATTACGAATACACCACAAAAATATATCTATAGATAGGTAACAAGAATAAATTTTCATCTAGTTATTTATATAAGTGCATACATTGAGTATGTGTATATTTATAATAACATAAATTCCTTACGAATCGACAGCAGAAAAAAAAAATGAAAATTCGTTTTACATCATTGATTCTTCGACTTAGTTTTCAATTTTCTATCATATCAAATGGGAGAAAAAACAAACACGCCAACAAGAAATGTATCAATGTCGAAAATAAGTATCTTTCCCAAGACCTTATTTTTATTACGTATCAAAGAAACTAAACTTCAACTGGAAAAAACCTACTATTTTTTATTTTATTTATAAGGTAGGTTTTTTTTATTTTCTTTGTTCAAAACTACTATTGTTTTCGATTGAAAGTAAACTGGACGGGTTATAATTTACTAGTTTTTCCAAAACAGATCTGGGGTTGATTTAACTAATTATAGGATTATAATGCTGTAGTGTTTTGAAATGCGCTGATGCAAATCAATAATAACGGTTTAGATGCTTTGCTGAAGCCCAATTCGGGTTATTGTAATTATCTGAGTTAGATCACAAAATGCTATGTTTAGCTCACAACATGAGTAAACATTTAATGATAGCTTATTTAAAATGTGTGTTGGGAAATAAATTGTTTAAGTACATATATTTATGTAATTTAAACTTAGACATTGCTTTTGTATTTTTTATATCTGAGGGAAATTATGTCAATCCCTCATAATTATATCTATCTCTTAAATATAAGCAGAGTTTTTGCTTAAATTGCTGAATAGTCGTAGTATAGTCGTCGTTATAAATTTGAATTTATTGCACAGACTTTTATTTTAAATAGCGAATTTATTTTTGATATATATTTGTACAATTAACGTTTCAAAATGTATTTTTATTTTGAGCATAACCTTTTGATGCCTTAATGTTGTTTTTAATCAATTAACGATAATTGGTCATAAGAAAATGAGCTTTATGTTTAAATTAATATAGATAAATGAAGCATTTGATAAATTACGACAATAGTTTCCTTAACAGTTTTTGTAGGACATATTAAGTTAACAAAACTCTAATATAAAAACTGAAATGTAAATTTGATATTTGGAAATTTAGTTATTAATAGCATGCACAAAATCGAATAAAATTAAAATAAATAAAAAGGCATTAATATGTATTTCCTATGAAATTAGTTTCGTATTGTAAACCTATGAAACACTTATCGAAATTTATTTACGAAATCTATCAGATTTGTTCCTTAAAATACAAGTGGAAATTTTCTATTTTTTTCATAATATGTGTCATAATACACTGAAATACCAGGAGTTTAGTTAAACGTTTATAAAAAAAAATCATGTTCAAATATCGATGTTTCAATATTTTGTCTAAAAACAATACAGTAAGCCTAAGGCTATGTCCACACTACGACAATAAAAACTGACAAGAAATGCGCGCGCATGGAAATGCATATACAATTTGTACCATTCGACGAGGTAGATGCGCGCGCAAGCCTGTACAAATTGTACATGCATTTCCATGCGCGCATTTCTTGTCAGTCTTTATTGTCGCAGTGTGGACGTAGCCTATGGAAAAACTTTGTTGTTATTTGTCATTTTCGTCCTCATTCACCCCATTTATAACTATTCGTTCGTAAACCGTCCTTCAATTTGACCGAAATAAATATCCTTTCTTGTATCTCCCCTTCGTCCCAAACTTGAGTGAAAAAAAAGCAAAAGCCACTCCTATCCGTGACAAGCTTCCAAATTGTCAAGTTACTCGATTTTTTTTACCATCTCCAGCGACACACGTTGGTCTATGATATATCTCGCACACCGGTTACTAAACCCTACGCCCTATCTTTGGACTGTTAAAACACTGAGACAGATTAAAACGTCTTATTCCCCCTCGAGCTACCGACAAAAACAGGCTTCTGGAATGAAATGTTCTGAACTGGATTGGCTAAAGACAAAGATAGCACCTCAATTTGGCTTTACTGTCTGATTTCAGGGAGTGTTTTCGTAATATGATATTTTTACTTATGAAGACTTGGAAAAGTTTATATATAGGTTATTTTCTGAGAGTTTAATTCCTAATTTGTATTTAATAATACTAATTTGAAAGCGCATGTTGTACTTTACCATGCGATTACATCTTATAGAGCTTAAGTTTCTAAGGTATATATACTGCGTTGATTTGATAATACTTTACATAATAGTTCATTGGTGTGTTTAATGCGTGAATTTCACTTCTCAATTTTATCATATAATTATTTTGAATATATGGTAAGTATAAAGTAATTGTAGTAAGACGAAACGGTTTTAATGTCGAAGGGCCAAAAAGACTTTTGTTTCATGCAACAACAAAAAAATTGACTTAAAATAATAATCGAGATTTGAAAATTTATATATTTGATACTGATAGTAAGGATAGAATTATACTCTTTATAGTTATGTACCTAAACTTTGAAAATTTATAGTTTATTCTATTTTAACTATGTATTTACTTTTTATTCAAAAACATTCATGAAAGAAGATCGACTTGTTTTTGAATTCAAAATTATTTTCAGAATTTGATTAGGTTGTTCATTTGGAATTGGATTAAGTGATTTATGTTTTAATTCATTGATAGTAGTTACGATATGATTAATTAAATTTCATATGTATTATGAACATTTTAGTTATGTATTGACACACATAAATAATTTATGGTTAGGTATAAAAATTAATATTTCGAACTACTTTTCATAACAATACGTATATTGTTGATACTTTTATTCTTTAGCACTATTTTTTATGTAGTAAAAAAACCTAGAGAACTTATTCAAATGTTCTTAAACAAGTTGAGTAGCTTATAAAAACAATAATTTACGAAACTAGGCAATAGAGCACGCAACTCCAAAAATAAAATGAGTTATTTTTGAAGCTCTACTTTAAAACACAAATGTTTGCACTAAACGATGATTTCAATTTAATTTTCTATAAAACCTGACCTAGCAGGTTCCACCTTTTATATCAGCTCTAAAAATATTAGTTATTCTTTCCCACGCCTTGTGCAAAGCCATTAGAAGGCACATCTTTTGAATACAAATTAGCAGGACCAATATGGCCGGTTCCAAATGGCTAAGAGAAGCGAAATTTTCTGCAAAATTTATCAACTATGGAAAACACATGAGTAATTTCGCATCCCATTTTACCGAACGAATGAAATTATAATATAAAAACACTACCTCTAAAATAATAAATGAGTAAAATGTAACGTAAAAAAATCGTTGTTAAAAGCTTAGTACCCATTACTACACTTGGCAACCGTTTTGTTACTATCAACCTTAGCAACATGTACTAAGCGTTTGATACTAGGCACCAAGTTTCGCCTTCAAATAATTCATTTTCATTGTTACAGTTTCAAGTCGGGTTCTTCAATAGACAAAACTGCAACAAAATTAAAAAAGATTTTGAGTAAAACAGGGTTAAAACTTAAGAAATAGTATAAAGACCTATACAGAATTATGGAAATGTGATGCAGTCTAGCCTCGAACTTTTTGTTAAATGTAACCAGATAAAGTATTTATAAAATAACGTTTAATACTATTGATGAAACTAGAATAATAAGTTTGTCATTAAGTTAGTTAGCATTATGTCAAGCCACCAAAATGGACTGCTAAAGCAAACGTAATGGATTTGTGGAGAATTTGTGTACACAGTTGCGACCTTTTATAAATCGCTGAATGATTAATGAAAATTTTACATTCCGAGTTAGATGTGGTTCCGCATGCTTTGAGACCACTCTCCTGACCGTTTCTAATTGAAAGCGTGACAATCGAAAAGGGGTATGTCCACTGTATTCCTATCGGACTTAGCTCCTTTTAATCCTCACATGTGCAGTTCAGAAGCTCGGATATCTACTATTACATGCACAAAGTAGCCAAATTTCAGCAATGGGTTTCCAGTGTCCTCCCATGCTTTTCGCTAAACGCGCGTGGAAAATTGTCCTAAAACAGTCCTTTTGGTTGATTAAATAGGCGCCCCCAAATGGTATTGACCTTTTAAGCATTGTTAAAGATTCACAATAAGTGACTGAATGGAATGTGACCTAGTTTAAATGATCGTGCATGATGCGAGACTAATATCATAACAATTCTCTAATGAAACAAGTAAGGTTGTAACCGAAACTGTCACTTGAAACGGCTTCTACATCTACTCTTGTTTATGTATAAATAGCCTCAAACACAGCATTTAGTTCTTTATTAAACTATCAAACGTCATAATCAAACTGCTTTACCCTGAAATTTGAATAACTATTACTCATCGTTTGCTAAATTTGTATTTCGAAGAATAATATGTAACATAACTCACAATTAAAAATAAGTAAATAATTCCATATCAACATAATACATTGAAACTATCTAACACCTTCAAAATATAATTGAACAAATCAATTTTAAAACCCAATTAAAAACCAAAAGACAGTTACAAAATCTTGCCCAATGGAAAATGGTATTAAGAAGTCATTATTTATTAATGACGACTTGAATTTAAATAAAAATGAGACATCGAATGCATTAAAAAATTATGATACATAATTGTTTATTTTGTAACATAATATATATGAAATCAAATTTCAATCCCTTTCCATTTGGATTTTTTTACAGACATCTAAAACTGTTGAAACAAGCTAATTACCAACATTTTCCCCAATTTTTGTTATGCCAGAAAGTCCTAAAATAGCTAATTTTCATACAGATATAACTTTTTTTATATATATTTTAAGTATCTTTTGAATGTTTTTATAGGATAGATTTCAACCCAAATTCAAATACTAAATAACTAATTTGAGAAATTTAGCAATATTCGAAGGACTTTCAATCGACAGATTTCAAAACAATATATGTATGCGTATTCTGAATAGGCTAACTATAAGTATTTTATCGAGGCAAAATATTTTTTTTCTTCAAAATCAAAAATAATCCTCACTAATCACGCATTGTTTACGCTTACATTCTTACGCACAGATTCTTACGAAACAATCCATTCAGAAGCAAAATGCCCACAACCTTCTGACCCCTTCCACAATCAATGGAACACAATATAGCAATTTGTTACGTCCCCAAACGTCCCACCAATGATGGAAAGCGCCAAACTGCTTCAGATTCGTGACCCGCCCGTAATGATTTCCTGATGGCCGAAAATTCCCTTGGCGAATTTTTCTACGCCATCATCTCCCATCCGTTGTATCTTTCCCGAAAACGCATTCATGGTTTAACATAATCGCCAAATATTTCGTCATCATTTATTGTTTTACAGTAAAATACTTATATTTCCTAACCTGGGTATGGATTTAACTTCGGTTTTCAAGCGTCCCCTAAGCCCTTTGTTGTTTGCCTATAAAGTCTTGGTTCGGCTAGCCCTATAAAAAAAAATACGTCAAAGCTCTCAAATATATATCCAATCAAAGAGGTGTTTGTTGCCACTTACAATTTTTTCAGCCAAAACGTGGAAGATTCGATGTTTGTGATAGCAGCGAGATGATAAAGCGGATCTCATGGACCTTGAGGTTAAAGTTCAGCTTCTGGGAAATACTATTAAGCACCCATAAGTCAACGGTACTGTGTATCATCAGGGAAACAGATTAAAAGAGATGCTCCGCTAACTGTGATTAGATCTGAGCAAGTAGGAACATTAAATATATATTAGCTATCGATCTTTTGACTGATGCAGATGCGGAAAAATGATAAAGCATTTCGATTTTTTTTCGTTGGGATGAACTCATCAACTGAATGCTTGGCGTGTGTTTAGCTGCTGTTTTTATGATTGTAAGTTTATAGAAAATTATCTAGAGAGTTAAGTCAAATAGTTTCCTAAATTGAAATCATAATGGCTAACCAGTTATTTTTTACGTGCAAGATCTACGTTTCGATAGAGTTTGCCATATGTTTTTTTTATTAAAGATCACAACAACTTTAAACTGATGTCTGTGAAAAAAGAGTACACGTAATTTCAATTCAAAAACCACTTTGAAGATATTCTATTGATTTAAACTAAAAAATAGCATATCTAAACCTGACTTATAATGTATGTGTTGATATTTTATTTGCAATCACTAAATGCTACATTTCACAAAGTCGAGACCAGAGAAAAAGACAGCAGCTCTTTAATGTCCATGAGTACAACTTAACTTCTTGAGGAAATGTTCGTTTGTAAATTTTAAAAGTATACACATTTATTGAGCATTTTTATGTGGATTATACAGGTTGAAGTTACAAACAAAAAGAAATTTATCCCAACTCATGATATTCCAAACTATATGGAGATTTCAACTGACTTCTAACATTCACTTTTGTTTATCCCTTGATTATACAATACCAATTTTTTTATTATACAATACCGAATTCCTTGATTATACAATACCAATCCGATACCAAAACTTTATAATTAACAGGGATTTTTCATTGTGGAATACACATATTGCAGTTGGAAATAGATAGGATTTCATCCCATTCAATGATGTGCAAAAACTATAGACAAATTTCTGCAGACGCCAATTCACTTTTCTTTTTCGCCTTGACTCAACATTTTAGTCATATAAAAAGGCAAAGTCAACAGCCTTCTTAATCCGATATTGCCACCACCTTCTCAGCTCCTCGAGCAAATCCCTTTTAAAACAAGGCCATGCATCTCTTCGCTCTTCTAGAAGGAAGAGGAGACTAATTTGCGGGGCCCTGCCCCTGTCCTCTAATCTGAAACCGAGAGTCGGGAGGATATAACGATCGGCGATCTCTGACATAGATAATTAGAGTCTTCATCCCTGTGTAAACCGCTTCGCCCACCGCTGCCCCACGCATTGTAGTTGGAGAAAAGACCCTTATGACCAGAAAACAGACCAAAGTCCTATGCCTACAGCATGGGACATCATCTATTTTCCTGCAGAGGTATACGCAGTTATTGCCCTGTTTGCTTGTGCAGGTCCGATGTCTGAAAACTCGTTAATTACCCAAGAGGAAAAGAGGGGGGTGTAGTTAAAATGTTACCCTTGGAAATATACGGATTTAGTGGTCTCTCGAGATGGGTTGGGAGTGGAGTTGGAGGATATGTGGTGCGGTTGTTTTATCTCGTGTCTCTCGGGACCCTTTCGTGTGTTCTCGGTTTTGAGATACGGGCTCATTGACAAATGGCCCTGCTTCAAGTTGGTTCTGCCGCTAAAGTGGTTGGTTAAATGGAATTACGTTTTAAATGGCTTTAATTTGGTTTTATAGTATTAATCAAAACTTATCATCGTTTTCTAAAAATGGAATCATTTTGAAAATGCAATGCAGTAAATATGAAATAGTGGTTGTTATAGTACAAAATTTAGAAATGAATAAATATTTTTAAATTAAATTCTTTAGAACATTAATATTTCAAGTTTTATCATTCTTCTAAAAATTACTGCACTTTGTTTATCGATAATCATTATAGAATGTGCCGTGTTTAAAGATATACGTCCGACCCTTAAAAAAATAATTGTTTTTTCTAATCTCAATTTTCCCCTTAATGATTATTTAGCACTTATTCCAAATTAAGCTGTAACTTGTTACGAATTCCATAAATAATTGCTAAAATGAATTCGAATTCGATACCCTTTTTGAAATATGTTATACAAAATGTCATTACATAATATTCATTAAATTAGGCAAGTCGAATGCTTTATTCGCTACTCCCATAATATAAAAGTCACTCCTTTCAAAATAAGATCCGTCAAAGACAGCACATAAAAGATTTTTCTGACAGACTCCTTACCCATAAAAAATAATCGGGCCTATCAAACCATTCACATCCTCAACAGGTACCTCGTTTCAGAGACATTTAATCCTGAAAAGCGTGGAAAAAAATAACTTAAAGAAAACTATTAACTCGAACTTGACGCAAGCAGCGGGTCGCCAGACCGAAGGCAGTCATCAGATAGCATTTGCTTTTCATCTTCACACCGAAGTTGGAAACAATCCCGCCACTCGACAACTATTAAAGTTGTTGCAGAATAAGACCGGTCATCCGAGGTCAACTGGTTACATGCCGCTTCTGGTTGGCCGAAATGCCGCTAGGTGGCAGCAGCGAATGGGTCCCGGGTTCGAGCCTCCTTTCCCCTCTGCCCCTGACAGATGTTTTGGCAGCAGGTTTTGGAAGTTTCTTGCTCCGGTGTCGACAGGTTTGTTTAACCCTTTCGGTGCTGGATTGGGCAGTTACTTTACCTGTTATGTTGGTGATTAGGGGTTCGATAGAGTGAGACCACACGTAAAGGTCACCAAAAGGGCTTCAATAAATGGCATCGATAGGTAGCAAGGGTCATAGGATACACATTTACGGGTTTTAAGAAGATTGGTTTTTTTTCCCTTTACTAATTTGTTTCAATTGCAATGTGAAAGGATTTGTAATAAATATTCGAAAAAACTTTTTCTTCAAAAAAGTTCATAGCAATGAGCATTCGATGATCTCATGAGCCAGTTGTTGTCAGTATCATGGTATATAAGCATTTTTCACTGATTTCAATTGTTGTTCTGACAATTGTTACAATACGTATTTTTTAATCAACTTAAAATATTTTTTTATCAGTGCATTTAAATTTCTAACTAATTTTAATGCTTAAATGCTCTATAAAATGCTAAACTTCAACTACAAGCCTCGCCATAATTACCCTGAAATGAGCAAGTTTGCGTTTATTTCTAACTGCCTAATTTCTAATCACATTTGGCCAGTGGCATTCAGCATTCACACCATTCCCAACTACTAATACACAATAGCTCATTGTTATCGCTTTATTTCCAACAAGGGAATTACCTGCTTATTCATTTAGCATAAAACGGTGTGCTTCCAGTTGGCAGATTTATGTGTCATTGTGATTTAGATGCTGCTGAAATGCACTCCGCAAACGGTTTTCAAGCCTGCTCCTGATTTATTCGGCCCAGTGTCTGGAGTTGTATTTTAACAGTAAAGTTAACCGTGTGCGTAGGTGTGGCATGCCCATAGAACGGGTATTTCTTTTGCACCCCGCCCTTAGACCTATGCTGGCTTCACGGAACTTGGATTTCATATTTTAACGCCCAGGTATATGCACCTTGTGTGTGACCCTGGAAATTTCATTTATTTCAACACTCGAATACATTTTTTTAGAGTGACTGAACTCTTGGTATTCATGTTTTGCACTTTGTTTGCCTCATGAAAGGGACTCTTCTTCAATGATTTATTAAGGTTTGTTGATTAAAATGCTTTTGTAAATAAACTATGCATTTACAATTGTATTTTTTTTTTCGAAGATTTCATGCACAAGTACTTCAAGTCAATATGTCAATGTCTTATTCCGATATGTAGTTTGGAAATGTCTACTAATACATTTTGGAACTACCTATTGAATATATTGCCGTTGCATGCCATTTGTCGAGATGATTTCTTTATATGCACGTAAACAGTGAAATCAAATAAACTATTGAAATTTCATCCTCATTCTTTTGCTGAAATTTCAATAGTTTATTTGATTTCACTGTTTACGTGCATATAAAGAAATCATCTCGACAAATGGCAAGCAATTGTAGTCTTCAATACAATGGGGTTCGTCAATAATTCGCAGTAAAAAAAAATAATATAAATGTGGTTATATTACAACTTTAATTTGATACATAAATTTAAATACAAATTGTATGATTCCAAAAATTAAATGTTATTTATGCTAAATTATAGGTTTCCGAGAGAGGCACTTAATCAATGATTAAAAAGAAACTATTTATGCATTCTGCAAAGGTCTAAAAACTTTCGTCGAAGAACACAAGACATAATTAGTCCTAAACGAATGAATTTATGCGTTTATTCATTTAACTCATTATTATATAGGTGCAAATCATGTCTTTGGACACAAAATGTATTAACGCAGGAATCACTCTTCGCAAATTATCTCCAAAAACGCTCATAATTTCGAATCAAATCTCGTTAACAGCCTTGTCACACACTTGGCCATTGTTTCTTTAACCCTTATAAAGAAATTTAATAGCCCGTCATGCCTAGGCTGACCTTAACAACCAGATTATCTGTTTGAAAAAAAAATGGAAACTGATAGATTATCGCATAAGATGAAGGGATTTTCTGAGATGATTAGGCCCTTTTTGTGAAAGTACCAGACAATTGATGGCCACTTTCTTAAATGCTTAAGGGTGTTGTTGCAGGCTAACACCTGCTTTTATTTTTTACGATACACAACATCCAACATAGTTTGGAAAATAATTTTATAGTTAAACTGTAAAGGCATAAAAGTTTAGTAAAAAATCATATCCCTAGTGGATTTTTCTTTTTTAAATTTACAGTACCTGAAGTTTGAAAAACTTGAGAAACCCGATGAGTTTCTGACTTCAATTATTTTGAGTCTGTGCTAGATTAAGTAACATTCTCCACGAAATGGGAGGACTTCTTTTTATGAGAGTTCGGCTTTTAAAACTCAATACGTGTTGCCTCATAAAGCAAGCAATATATTTTTAGTGTTTTTAGCTTTTTTTGTTACAACATCGCTCATCGAAAAATAAATATTCTTTGACATAAAAACGCGATTTAGTAAATGCTGTTTTAGGGTAAAATGTTTTGATAATTTATAATGTAATTACCATCATTCAAACGCGTTTTTTTTTTCGAAACTTATTTTTAAATATAAGTTAATATAAAAAAAAAACATAGCTATAGATTATAATAAAAAAAACTACAATTCTAAGCGAAGACGGCTTCATAACTAATGTTGGCAGTTATCTCAACCCAAGTCCGAGCTCATCTTGAAAAGCATTACAAAAACATCTTGGCTACCAACTTAAGCGAATTCCATTGAAGATGAGAGGTTCAAAGACAATGAGATTCCTTTCTAATGTTTTCAATGTTTGCCGATCCTTTCCATGGAGCTAGTCTCGTTAAGTCGATTGCATGCACGAGGCGATATCCTTACAGACGTAGCAGAGATGTCGTCGGTGCAACGTCTTGTTGGTTTGACAAATATGTATTGGACACATAAGTTTTAACTTAAAAAAATTAATCTGTAACTGATATTGGATCCGTAGGTGACACAAGGAGTTGTAACTGATTCAGAACTGGTTCTGCTTTTAAGCAAACTGTGTAATAAGTTTTTTCATCCATCTATGAAGATGAAAGCAAAAACATTGTCTCTCATGCTTCCATTCTAAATATAGCTCTGTTGACGTATGTACTTTTACAAAGATTATTTAATTATAATTGAACTTGAAAATCGACATAATAACGATGTAGACATTCGTGCAATCTACATATGCCTGAAAGCATTTTACCCTATCCTCCAATCGAGCTGGTTTGTCTTGTTGTTTAATTGTTTGAAAGACAAGTCTTGATTGCTTGTATCTTCTACCGGGCATCTTCTGTCTTGAAACAGACAACACTGGCGCTTGATTTTCAATTGAATAAACACAAATGTAAAAATCTTTATTTGACAATGTTGGTTACGAATGTATCAAGCCAAATCTTTGGTATCATCTTCGCGTGAGGAGCATGCTCGGGTAGTTAACAGCCCAAGGCGGACCATGTCGCGTTTCTATCTGGATTTTTGACTGTTAATTGTGCCCGGGGGCCTACTCAAGACGCTTCTTGACTATTTTTTTTTCATGTGTGTGGCGATAGTTTTTTATTCAATGAAGCTGTGTCTGTTGTGCCAATAGGGGTATGATTGGAGGGTTTGGAGGTTTCTCCATTATGACTTCTGAGAAACGGTGTAATTCTTCTTTTGCCCTTGATTGAGGGCAATAAACGGCTTAGGGAATATGTATTGATCATATTTTACTTTACTGTCTTCATGGTCAACCAAATCTGAATAGTCAGTGTTTAATTGGTATTTTTTAAATTTGTATTGAAATTTTAATTATGGTAATTCAAATTATAGTGGAAAGTGACATTTAATGGTGCCAGTCACATGCTGCGATGTGACAGTGGGACATCAGTTTTTAAATTAACACTAGTAATTATCTATAGCTGGCTTTTGAACTTTCAAAAAACATTTGTGGTTTAAATGACGAACATTAATAAATGTACTTATACATAGTACTTAAGATAAGACACTATTCTAATAAACTTTTTGTTACAATGACAATAGAATTTTCATAATTATGTGACCTTCTTTGAAATGATAGAGGAATAAATGTATCAATACTATAGAATTCAATAAAATATATTTTAAAAAGCAATCATTTTCTAATCTAAACCTTCAATGCCTTTGTTTCATCGTGGTATGTAAAGATAATTCTTGGTTATTGTAAAAACTTTTTTGGATCATTTCTTTAAGTTAATTTTTAAAGAAAATGAATCATTTACAGAAACAGATAACCAAAATGGAATTAATATCTAAAATAATGAATACATTACTTAAAATCCTTAAACAAAATAAGCCATTTCTTTTTTTTTTTAATTGTTGCAACCTTATAAACTTTTTTTTTCGATTTTTAAATAACGTAACAAATGAAAACACATGAAAACAACGAAGTAAAAAATAAGTCTCACGTTTCTTAGATGATCAGAACTATCCAATTTTTAACAAACAGCTGCCACTCTGCAACAATTCTACAAGCCCGAAACCACCCCTTTTTGTATCAAAAGTACCATAGACAAAAAAAAAATCATTAAGCAACTATGGGCCCCTCCTTCCGAAGACTATCCTCGCTTGCACATTCCGACGATTACTTTATCCCCAATCCACAGTGACCATGTTTTAAAAAAATCGCCAAATGGCACTTGGACCCAGTAATAAACATGTTCATCCACCGACAGATGTTAGAAAACAGAGTAATGTGGGCTGTACCAGAGATTAACTTCGGGTTAGAAGGGTAGAAGTATCAGAAGAAAAAACTCTTTATTGTTGCCAAAGTAAGATGTCCCGCAGCGTTTTTAAAACTTGCGACCTTGCGATTGGTCCATCTGATTGCGTGCGTACACCTCGACCTGTCTTGCTATAATTACCTTCATTTCTACTTATCCAAAAAGAAAAGCCGAATAGAAAAAGTTTTATGTTCGTATCTGGAGGGACTGTCTATGTATTGTAATTAGGTGGGGTTATCAAAGGGGTTTCTGTAGTTGTATTCAGAGTTAAATGTGCATTATAATGTTAAAGACATTTTAATTTAAATATACAGGGTTAGTCAAAATGAATAGGACAATAGCTGATAGGTTGATAGTTTATCTGTCCATACGTAGCTGGCTGTAGTTTGGTTACAATAAACATACATTCGGCTAAAAATAGTTTGCTTGTTGCCCTATTCATTTTGGCTAACCCTGTACTAGCTTTGCCGCTGAATTGCTTAGTAATTTGCTTAACCTGTCTGTTTGTGTTGCATAAAAGTAAAATTTTGTTTTTATCAGTATATGTGTAATTGCATTTAATACAAAATGGTGAAATAACAGATTAATGCTTTTTCAGTAATAAAAAAGTATAACACATTAGATTATGATAAGTTATAATAAATATTTTGCAATTTAAACTAAAAAAAAGTGCAGAGATGACACTTAAGTTCAAATATAGTGCTGCTAAAAACTTTGAAAGAATATTTTTTTATTTTATAAAAGTAATTATTTGATATCAATTAATTATTTATAAAAAACAAACTTGATAACATATTCTTTCATTAAAAAAATATCACTAAAACTACAAAAACTAACAAAATTAAATTTGGAAAAACCCGATTTAAAAGATTAATTCATCACAGAAAACATACCATCTAAAACAACACAAACCTTGTTGAAAAACACAAAAAAATGTCATTCCATTCCCAACAGTAAACGCTCTTGAATTTTTAACTGGTCCACAACGGCTTCGAGATGCCTCTGCTTTCCTTTTCTATCTCTCTCTCTCATTTTCATTCTTCTTTTCCTCACTTGTATTTTTTATGATCTCGGGCAAAGAACCTGCCCTTTTGCCTCCAGGGGCACGAGAAATAATTTTCTTTTTTTTTATTCTTGTTCCATCTCTTGTCTTTCGGAGCAGTGGAAAAGAAGTGCCGGCCATCTTGGTCTACTGCTTTTCGAACCAATTATCGGGGGGTAATTACAAAATCCTTGCTTCTTCGCGACAACGGAGGGCTTGAGCTAAACGGATGTGTCGATGGGCAACGTTGACATAGCTGTAATTTTAGATATTGTTGACGAAATTTTGTTTAGTATGTTCGTCAAATATGTTTTTTTTTAACCTTCAACGACAAAAAAAGTTTGATTATTGATGATAATAAATATTAGAAAGTGCGAAAAACATTTCCAACCTGATTCATCAACCTAACAAACTCATTGTGTACTTTATAGTTCAAAATCTTCCAGACCAATGAAATTACATCAAACTTAAATTTGTTTTTCCACCTAAAGAGTTCATGACTAAATTTTGCTGTTTTCTTCCAAAATTTTAGATATATATGTAGGGGATAAGATTTATCAGAAATTGTAACTGGTATGTAACTGCTTTCCAATAAAGTAATTTGTGACGTAACACAATTTTCTTAAATAAAGCTAGAAATTCCAATATTTAAAATTTTGTTTTTAATTCCTAGCGCATAATTATTTATATTCACCAGCGAGCGCAGCGAGCCGATCGCAAAGCGGCCCAATGGGAATTGCAGAGCAATTCCAAATGGTTATGGCGAGCGATGATGCGCGGCAAAGCACCCTACTTGAAAAAATAATGCGTGTAGCTTGTCATTTTTCCTGTGCTTTATTTAAAGCATTTTTCAATTATTGGTAGATACATCGAAAAGTGTGTGTGACAAATAAACATATAATTGAATTGCTAATTTAAAAGAATCGCAGCTATTTATATCTTTAAAAAAAAGCAGAAGCGAAATTTAAAAAAGTCGTTATTAAAACGTGTTACACAAAGCTTGAACTCAATTAAATTTTCTTTTCAATGGTATACTCTTCACTTGGATATTTCAAAAAATACTTTCACAATCTCCAAGAATACTTCAAAACAATAAAAAGCTGCTCATTACCCCAATATTTGTTCAACCTCAATCACCCTTTATTGACACGATGATCATTAACTCCCGACATTAAGTACCCAAATAACGGACACGCATTGAAAGCGAATACCTTGTTAGGGAACACATTTCCAGTGTCATCTTCCACGTAAAAAGAAATCCGAAAGATGCTCAGAGTAAAAAGAATTTGCAGCTATTTATCATCGAGTTTTATTCTTTATTTCCCGATGGGAAAAAAAATAACACGATCGAAAGGAAAAAATCATGACCGGAGGAAAAAAAAAATTCCGGAAAGAAATTAGCACGTTCTGGAATTCTGGAAAACGGATGCCGAGGTTTTATGTGTGAATCCTAACTCGGGATTCTGTGGACACTACCAATCCAATTAACTGTTTATTTTGTTTAATCATCTACTTGGCGTGTTTAAACAAAATAATATCATTAATAATTTACTTATTTTTATTATAATTTTATCATTGATACTGTGTATTTTAAAATCTAGTTGTTAACGTTAAGTTTTGCATATTGCCTGTTTACATTTTTTTATCACCTGCAGAGTTTTAGATTTTTTTTGTAGACTATCTTAGAACATAATAAAGGATCCTCTATAACGATATTTCCAGACCACAAATTTATGATAAATTTCCACACTTTCCTTAATCTATTCAAAATTATGACATTAATCGTTATATATGTTTTTGCACGTAATTTCAATCAAAACTCTCTGAACATTTCTTAACCAAAATTTTGGATATTTCCTTATCGATAATAAAAAGCAATTTTATCTTTGCTGCAAACATAAAACTTTAAGGAAATATATCTACTAAAAAATACAGCAAAATGATACCTAATATGGATGCCATGCGAAGTTTTTCGCCGCCAAGTTTAATCGCCATACATTAACCTTTTTTAGAGTCGGCAAATGCGCGTGCAGGGAGGTTCGAATCGAATCGACTTTTCCGCCCCCTACCCCTCCCCGATGCTAATCGTTTTATCCACCCCACAATTAACTCTTCCCTGTGCGCTACCAGCCTTGGAGAATAACAATAATCGTTAATGAGCGACGGTCGGCAAAGTAATTAGGCTTAATTGTGCATGCCCGACATGTTTCCCCCCCTCATCTCAATATTTTTTTTAAAACTCATTTTCTTCGAAAAAAGAAAATAATTATTATTAATAATAATAATAAAATGAAGAAAGAAAAATCATTTTTGTGAAAATGAAGAACCTATATGGATTCTGCTCTTTAGCTAATTATCGCTAGCTTCTGCTCCCGTTTACGCAATCTGGTTCAAAAATCATTCTTGAGTTCGCTATCAATAGTTTCTACTCAAACGATTTTTCGCCATCCGACATAAAAATTAATTAGGATTGCTTCTGGAAACAAATACTCAGTAAATTGGGATGTACTTTGTATTTTTGTTGGTTATCGAGTTTCTGTTTTCTTTTCGTTATATGTAAGAAAAATTATTTAAATAAGTGGTAGTTTTTTTTCTCCTTGTATTACTTTGTTTTTAATAAAAACTGTAACTTGGTCAATGTTTTGAGATTTATTTTATTATTTACAAACATATAAATGTATAAATTGAATTGAGAAAATGCTTTGAAAGTTATATATCCAAATGAAAGGTTCAAATTTTGCAAAAATTAATTAAAAAAGTTTTAAGTATTTTATAAGAAGTAATATGTTTCTAAAAATTATACATTTTTACAAACTACATGGCCAATTAGAATAACATTTGTGTACCTTAAAAATGTACAATCTAACATCCATATTGTAAGGCACAATTACCTAAATAATTAAGTAATTAGCACAATCACTGGTTACAATTAAATAACGAATGTTCATTCATCATATGCTTTGACCTTTTGCACCTCACTTTCTTTGAAATAGCCATCCCAACCCTAACGACTAGTCTCGTATCTTCTACAAGATCTTTTTAACATGGTTCGATCCACCATTTTATCATCTCAAGTGTTATGATGTTCCAACTCTCTCACATAAACATCAGAAGCTCTACTTTTCATCATTTGTCAACAATTTTTACTTTTTTCTACAAATGTCTGCAATATTTTGACAAAGTGGTAAACATATTATTGATTTCGAGAACTTAGTTTGATATGAAATCTGTATTTCAATCCATGTTAGATATAATTGTTAATGCCTGTTATTGCTTCTTGCTTCCTTTCTCGGCAAATTTGCAAATTCTTAACACAGATACACACGCTTAGTGATAAACTATCATGGTCAAAGGACGAGATCGATACCTTAATGATCATGCTTTATAATTAATGAAACATCAGCTTTATAACTTCTTAAAAGCTTAATTCAAACAGAAAAAATCGTGTTCTGAAGGCTATATGGCCTTTCTTTCTCCCCAATAAATCAAATAGATTAATTTGATCTTATGTCTTACGCTATGAATCTTTAAATTATTTGTCTTTAAAGCCAAGTTAATTAAAATCAGTGCAAATATAAAAATCAATAAATATCAGTTAACACTTTATTTCGCCAACTGCAAATTGTGACTCCGTCCGCAATCTTTACTACTGCTTTTTGAAATCATTTGTTAGGGAATGGGCCACACGTGTACGCACTGACGTTATTGATACGTCATACGATTGATTAATTGTTTTGGTCCTGCCAAGGAAAGTTAAGTGTATCGAGTAGGGGGCATGTCATGTCTGTTAATTGTCCAACACGACAGAGTTTGCTTTGATTAATGAAAGACATTGCCTATGGTCGTGATTTTGCTTCGTTTGAAGGCAAAAATATTAAGTCGTAATTGATCTCGTTTGAACTTCATATAAAATCGTAAATATTAAAAATGTGTGTGATAATGAGATTTATTAGCAAAAGTTTATTTTTAAAATAATGTAATATAGAGCCAATATTTGAATTAAATTTTAAGTTATGTGCTAGTTCAAATATCCTTTAACTTTAGATTATTGGCAGATAGATTAGCAGCTCAGATTTACTGTAATTTGATTGTCCAAATTAGTACCAAGAGCTGCCTAGATGGTACCATAATAAATTCAAATTATTCCTGATTAATATACCGAGTCTACAAAATTCTTGATGAGGCAAAAAAAAGAAACACCATTTGGAAAAGATATACATGTAAAGTAAAATCACTTAAATAAACAAGCATTTAAATAATTGTAGGCATCCAAATACATTTACCTCATTAATAAGACACAATTCAGCAACTAAATACAGCGTATATTTGGTTAAAAAGTGAAGGCGCTTAAAATAGTGCATGGTTTTGGTAGACACAAGAAAATCACACGGACTACCACCACATTTTACTGCAGCTTTCCCATGTTTAAAAAAATAATCATCAACATTGATATTATCTAGTAATAAGGCCCTCGGAAAACCACATTAATACCAATTCGATTAAACCAATTTAATTGCATTTCCTCTATTACAGACCCAAGAAAATCGTAAACTTCCACAGCATTTGACTACAACTTTCCCATGTTAAAAAAAAACTATCGGCATCACAATTTATATTCGCCAGTGATTGGATACACCAGAAAACCACATCAATACTACTTCCCCTGTCGACTCCAGCATGCCCCTAATTAAACACTCCTCACTTGACTTCGTATGATACCCGATGTTTTACCACAGTTGCCTGACCTCTCTCTCTTCAGCACCGCCTCGGACCCTTTATAATTCCAACAATTCCAATTCCCTTTATAATACCAATTCGATTAAACTAATTTAATTGCATTTCCTCAGTTACAGACTCAAGAATATTGCATTAACTTCCACAGCATTTGACTACAACTTTCCCATGTTGAAAAACCTATCGGCATTTATATTCGCCAGTGATAGGATAGAAGACCCCAGAAAACCGCACATCAATACTACTTCCCCTGTCGACTCCAGCATGCCCCTAATTAAACACTCCTCACTTGACTTCGTATGATACCCGATGTTTCACCACAGTTGCCTGACCTCTCTCTTTCAGCACCGCCTCGGACCCTTTATAATTCCGATTTCTAATTGTTCTGACGTTGAACCCTCACCTAACAGGTTCCCCAGGTAGGGACTGATTATTGTAATTAACTTGGCACAACCCCGGGCGAAGTCGAGAGGATCGTGCTACTGGTTTGCAAGTTGGCCAACTTGGCCCCCGTAGTTTGAAATAATTGGATACGGATATTTGGTGACACAATTTCGTGTTTTTTTTTAAGGGTTGAGAGATTTTTAGCCATTAAGCCATTGTAAACGCTAATGTGCATGATTTCTTCCGTTTTGTCATTAAAACATTAAAACTTTTCTTTCAAGAAAATTCCCTTTTTAACTAAAATATTATATTAATGTCAGGTCATATAGTTTTACTTATTTAATTAACCAAAGTTAAAAGAAATCACTTATTTGTTTATAATAAATGAAAAAAATTCGAAATTTTCGCCAGAAAAACATATCCGCAATAACTATTTACTGTACGTTAAAAATTCATTTTATTATAGATTTTTAAAAAAGGCTACTAGACATTTTTAGTAGGAAAAGTTGGTTATTAATTATTTCAACTTTTCATTTACTTAGGTTTCGATTTATATTATTACATAAACATTCGATCCATTATTGTTTCAAAACTAATCAAAAGTTATTTACAATGTTGTCATACGAAAGGACCAAAATGCCGAATTTATTTTTATGTGGTTATTATGATATACTTTGTCATATGAAAAAAAATAACTACTAGCCGGTTCTTTGGCGACCAAATGCTTACAGCATTTGTTAAATTAATGTTATTAGAATTTAGAATATTACGACCATTTCTTTGAAGGTTGCAACACGATTCTTGTAGCTCTTTAAAAAGATTGAAGGCAATTTTTATAATTCATCAAAATTTATTTCGTTTGATGATATATCTAAATTCCAAGCCTTCACTTTTTAACAAAACTTGAAATGCATAATAATTAAGTATTACGTCGTCCTCAGGGAAGTAAAAGTTTAGAAATAATCAAAATGGAATAGAATAGGAGCAGAGTGTTTTCATCATTAGTATCATACGATAAATTTACAGATTCATAATAATTATTTTTAATGTGTGGTGAAATAGTCACGATCAATTCCTCTTTCCTAAATGTCGTTTATTTAAGGTAATTTAATGCAACGTTCCACCGTGTATAATGCTAACGGATTACAATCGAAACCTAGATTCTTCTAAAAATAAATTCCTCAGGCAAACCTACAAAAATCATTTTTTAAGACATTGTGAAACATCATTGGAAAACCGACAATTTTGCCATGGAATATATAATAAAAACATATGGCCTTCAAAAAGCTTAAAATCATTTAAAATATATTTGAAATTTTTATTAATATTGGAATTTGGTTGAAATACTACATTATTCCCTGATTACAGTATTGGACTACTTTCTTATAAAAAAAATTATAAGGAAATCGTATAATAATTTTTATATGAAACAGTACGAGGCGAGTACAGTACAGTACGAGTTTTGGCAATAACAGGACATCTTCTACACTGCTTCCTCATGTTTGGAACATCATAGGTACTTCTGCCATTTATTCTATATAATACACTATAAAAAGTTATAACCCTAAAATCTGTAATATCATTTAGTATATCCTTACGACCAAAATTAAGTTCTTAACTCAATCTCGACGAAAATGACAAATGGGTTCTAAGAACTTTGTATTATTCTTTAAAAAAAAAACTGCAATATAGGAATTTGGTAGAAATCCTGCAAATCCTCAAGGACTGAGTTTAAAATTGGCTGAGGCCTGAACTCAGCTGATCCCAGACTCTGTCTCCATTCGTTTTCTTTATAGTTCTACGGGAATGAAAGCGAAATTAAAGATCAATACCAGTGAACGATCGAGGGTAAAACTATCAATCAAGCTTACGCCCCAACAATCGAATTTCTATACCTTTTCCTAAGCGTTCTTTTTCGTGGCCGACCTGGCAGTAATATTTGGGCAGGAGGGAAAAAATGCCCCCGCAATAGATTTTGTGTTATTGCCGCTCTCTGAAGTGGCGAACTGCATTTTTCTTTCCTTGACAGACTGTTCGCGGATGAAAGAAATTTCAATCCTTAGTATCTGGAAATATTTTGTGGGAGTTTAATAGTTGCGTCTTGGTTTGATGGCGCTAGAATGTTGCTTCTTTGATTTGTAAAGAGTTGCATATTTTTGTATACCGTTGCTGATTAAGTGTTTACTATTACTCGGTACTATCAATAAAAATAATTAAAAAAATTGATACTCATGCAGACCTGCTAACTGGAGATCTAGAGCGACGTTGATTCAACCTGCTAAGCCGCCAACTCTCAGCATATAATTAGGTAACAAACATTTTTTGCATTATGAGTGCTTAAAGAAAGATTACCCCGTTTGGAAATCTGGCGTGATACATCTGACATAAAAATTAAGAAAGGTAAAAATCTTTTACTGCTAGTTTAAATTCGGAGAATTGTCAGGTGTTCTAATGTAAAACTATTCAATCGGTAAAATGTAGTTCTAAAAATACGACGCCCGTTGCCAATAGCCCTCGTGCAGCTCGAGTGCGACGATAATTTAAATTTAACTCAATCTGTAAACTGGGCTTACTTACAATATCGAACGTTGATAAATATAAAGATAGTGATGCTGTTATATTCACATTTGATATTTTACTATCATGGGATGATACATTGCTAAGATTATTAGGTAATTGTCATTCGGAATTTCGGTGATATTTTGTTCTATACCCTTAAAAATATATTTTAACTGGGCCGATTACTGATGTATATATTTTTAGCTTATTAATCTGGAAAATTATTTGAACTTAATAATTATTACTCTTCTTACTGCCGACTATTTATCACCCGCTAATCAGGATGATAATCGAACCCTATATCACCTACAAAATTAATCACCCAACAGTCCATTTCTGAAACGATAACCTTATTAAACATCTTCTCATCCCAAAACATTATACGAGTACTTCCACTTCTAGCTTTCTCCGGGGGAAATTACCCTACAGCCGAAGATGGCGAGTTTATGCAAATAATGCCCGTGTCTCGAAGTTCATTACCGAACTGGAAACCTCTATCAAAGTTCGAGTTATCCAGCATTCGGATAATTACAGCCCCTGTTGTCGCTAGGGCAACAGTGGAGCCCGTAACATGTTTGAGGTTGAATCATTGTCAGCCATTAGACCACTTAGATCGCTTCGTCGAGCTTGTCAAAGGTTTTGGCAATTGGCGGGACATCTTCTACACTCCCTCATCAACAGTTTCGGGGAAAGCAATTTTGCTAATGTTCTTCGCCAATTTGATGAACTTCGCCAATGGGGTGTCTTCAGGAAAGGGGTGGACGTGTGCTAAGGGTCTCGTTTGATATGTAGGGTTTTGAGTTATAATTCCGTTTATGAATATGCTGACTGTTGATGTAAGTAAGGTAAACCTTAGTTAAGATTTAAAATATATATTATTAGCCCCTATTTTTAAGAGTAATGGAACACAAAAAAAATCTACCATTTCTGCTAAATACCATTTAGATTCTATGACTGAATTAATAAAACGTTTATTTAGTTTATTACATCAATATTTTTTTAATTTTATAATATGCTAAATATTGGACTAAAAAAACTAAGTAAATACTGGTATGTATCAAACATTATGCAATATGTATTTTAAGTGATAACCTTTCTAGTGTGCTTGTAAATGGTGTAATACCAATTAATTATTGTTACCGATAAAATTCCAGGAGCATTCCACTGTTTGTATTACAGCAATATCTTAACTTAATAAGTTCATATGCCTGACACGAACTGTGAGATGACTTCTATTTGACAAAGATGAAGCAATGTGTCTTTCATTTTATCACTCATCATCTGTGAAATCGAAATGCATTATTCATTAACCAATTATCGCCTTTTTTTGACCTTTTGACGACAATCAACTGAAAGAAAAGTCCCCAATCTTCGAAATCTTGAACGGCCACATTTTACAACTAAGTAAAGCCTATTAAAACAATCCGCTGGTACGGTAGGCATAATTGACAGCAGAAAGTGTTCAATTCATCAGAAATGACATTGGTATTTACCAACCTTGTAATTCGTTTTATATGCTGTTTAAAAAAGAATCGCTGGGTGAACAAAAGTGTTAAGTCTACGGGACGATTCCCTTACACGCTACGTACTTTACTAAGGAATTGAAGGAAGAAGAGTAGCAGAAAGATCTCCAAGGTACTTGGGCCTTTTTTATATTTTGATTTATTCAAATTTAAAAAGTTCTGGTCCGCAGTGACAGGTTTGGTAAACACAATTACTTGAGTGTCAATCGGTAATTTGATGGCATGAAAATGCTTCAAATGGCGCCGAGTGTAAAGGTGAAGGTTTGGAAGTGACTCATTTCGTGGTTATTGGCCCTCAATCATATTCGGACACTGTGATTGAAGCTTATTTCTATGGTAAATAGAAGAAATAATCATGTCGGAGAGTACGGAATGCCCTTTAATTTGTGATAAGGAACCGAAAATTTTAAATTGGCAAATGGCATCTTGGAACAAACACCATTATGTTATAATAAGAAAAAAATACTAAAAGAACTTGCCACGGGCCATAAGTTGACATCTTCAAATTAGCATTAATATTAAGAATACGAGAAGCATAGCTATTGCTTGTTGAATAAATACGGTAAAAAAATCAATAAGAAAAATATTAAACATTCAAACCGTGTTTATCAAAAATTGGTTTATAGTGCCATTTGATGTTTAAATTCAACATAATAGGAATATGAATGTATTGAAATGATATATTTCATGGTTTCAGAAATTTTTTAGTTAACTATTGAAGATGAAAATGACTATCTTTATATTTAAAATTTTATATTATCAAACTATAATGGAACAATAGTTTGTTTCTGACAACACTTAATTTTGCACACTTAACCGTTTGATGGATAGAGCGATATAATACAACGATGTCCAGAAATTATTAGGTTCTTATCTAACTATACTCGGAACCTGACTGATATGTATCACGCAATTCCTTTTTTCGCACAATACAAACTTCGAAATTGACTATTATTAATAGTTTGGTATTCAATCTTCCTATCAACTGTCATTTTAGATTGAGAAATTGAGTATAGAATAATTTCTTTAAATTAATAATGATCTGAAAGAGATTGAAACACGCCCATACCAGACTGTATTATAGAAATATATTTTTCTGAACTTTTATTTTATCAATTCAGACAGAATTCACTAGGAATACAGAATTTTTATTAGTTTGATATTCTCGGTAAATTTTTAAAGATTAATATAAATACACGAAATCTTATGAAATCGTTATTTTGTCTTACTAATTTCAATACCAGCAAAAAGCTATGAATGTTCTTATACCGATATATCATGCTTTAAATATCTTCATTTAATTTTTACTTTCCCTAAAACATAGTCTGAAAATAAATGGCATGAAGAGTTTATAATGTCAAATTAACATATGCACGTTTGCTCTGAATTTGACACACTTGATAGCTAATTGCATATTAAAATTAAAACAAGTGGGTTGCTTTTTTTTTACTGGAAACCTTGACTGCTGCCACTTTGTAATTATAAATAGAGCGTGGAATAATTCATTTAGGCTCTCACTTTTAATTGTGTTTTGCGGAAGTATAAAGATGGTAGTTTTCGAATAAAAACTGGTTACTATGTTTGGCTGAAAATGAAATGGTTGATGAATTTTTCTAAATGTTTGAGCAGCTGAAGCATGGTTTATACATGTAAATTGGCAGTTTTTTTTAGTATTTCAAGTTGTGATAAATTTGGCAATGAATCGATATCAAAATTTTTGCATTCAAAGGGATCTCATTTAGTTGCTTAATTGAATGATTAATTAATGAAATTATTTCCAATGTATTTAGTGTTTTACAGAAAGAGATATGGGTTCTTTTTGAATTTTGTTTGAGGGATATTTTGAACAATTACGTTGTTTTTAAAGTTAAGTAAAACTAAATCTATTATTATACTTGTTAAATTTATGTAATAGTATAGATAACATTGGTTCTTTCCATCTTTACAATTTTATATTTTTAATAAAAAGGTACGGGTCATTTTTTAACCCTATATTTAAAGTAAATTTTTCCATATACTCTTTTTATAAATTGCATTTATTATCTTAAAATGTAACAAATGTTATTTATAATTTTTGTCTAATCTTTTTTTATAACTATTTACTTTCTCATGTGGTTTATTTTAAAACGTATCTTGTACTTTATAATGTTCTAACAAAGTGAATTCTGTAATTTACTCAGCACCTTTCTTTGTTTGCATTCTCCGTTTCTAAAGAGTAAAATAGATATTTGTGTTCCATTCACAAATATGTATCACAAATGCATTTCTGGTTGTAAATGCACATTTGATCCATTAAAACCATTTATTAAAACGTTAGTATGTTTCTAACCTTTATGTTTATCTTTCTTTTTCACAATGGTTTCTTTTATTGCGTGCATATGATGATTACTCACGTTTACCTTCACACGTGACAGAGTAAAAAAAATCATTTAACAACACCTCGCCGAGCATGCGAAAATGGAATTTAGTTCAAATTCAATGTAAGGTTAGTTTCTTTAGTCAAACACTAATGCTAATTCCGCGTAACATTTGTTAAGTAATTTGCATTGTCGTGTCGTGAAATCCAATTTATGAGATTAATACAAATAGTTTACTTGATTGGTTGCGTAAGTTTTAGTTTGCCAAGAATTGATTTGGGTTTAAATATTTGTTTATTTTCTTTGTTCATAATATTTTTAAATGTTACTAGATTGGTTTAATAGCTTTTTTTAAGTGTATTAGGGTTTTTTTGGACTGCAATGTTTCATTTTATCTCTCTAAAATGATCGAAACTTAAGCTATGTCATTCTTTTTATTAATTTTTTAAAAATACACTACACTTTAACAAAAAATACAGTATATTAATAATTTGCATTCACAATTATTTAGGACATAACTAATGACATAAAATGAATTGTAAAAATTAAGTATAGAATTACATAAGTACAAAAAGTTATTTTATTTATAATGAAAATTTAAGAGGAATTGAAATTAATAGTTACTAATTGCCAGTTTGTAAACTAATAAATTTTAATTTACTTAATATGATGGAAATCCTTAATCACAAATAAGTTTTACTAAATGCTTACAAACTAATAATTTAAGATTGATAAATAGTTATTGTTCGCAGTTCCTTTATCATATGTATTCACACAATAATAAACTGTAAATATTTACTCTCTCTCAGCGTAAGATTTAATTGCAAAAACAATCAGTTTAAACAAGACTTATGAAACCGAAAATAAATCTGCAGTCCTCAACATAGTGGCGTTGTGCAAATAATATAGAGCTTTGTTAAAATTTAAAATGACATAGGGATTCGTTAAAATCGATAACTTAAGTTGACGGGAGAGTAAACCTTTTCTAATTTTCCAATGCCATTAATCGAGTTTTCTTCCGGATATAATAGGGGTCACGACTTTTATTGTTGAATAGTTTTCCCCCTTTAATTTAAGTTTATTGTTTCAAAACATATGATAAATTGGAACACTTCTGCCTGTTTGACATCATAAAAATAATGTTTCATTATCGTAATGATTATAAAATGTAAGAGGCCATTGAAAAGTAAACCGTTCTCAACAGAAAGGGAAAATATATTGAGGCTCCGATGTGAAAAGAAAATACGTCTAAAATTATTTTCTCTGTATATGAATGCGATCATAAAAATTTATTGCGTAGGATTGTTATGAATTTATTTTAATGTGATCTTATCCTTACCAGAGTTCTTTTTTCTTTATACGAATTGGTCTAGACAACTCAGTATGTTTGTTTTAGATCTGTCTGAGTTTCGTAGAAATCAACAAATCAGGGTTATTGATTTTAAAATTCTTTGATTTATAAGATTTTATAAACGATAAAAATCTTATTATTGTAATAGTTTTAGATTTTCTGTTTTAATATTTTTAGTCAAATGTTTGAACCATCTGAATTCAATTGTTACAAACGACAAATCTTTCATTTTTAGCTTACTATTAAGTGCTAATTGCTATTTCATTATCGGGTTTTGTGAGTTAAATGAATAGATCAAAACGGGAAAAATCATTTATATTTTTAATATTTATTAATAGGTTAAAAGAAATTAAGCCATTTTGTTAAAAGCTTGAATATCTATTTTTTAAAGTTACATTGTTAAATTTAAACTACACTGTAAGTTATTTTAATTTACTCACTATATGAAAAATATTAAAATAAAAGTTAATTTTAAACTTTTAATATTTTTGTTTGCTTAACATTTACACAGATGTTGTTTTTGAGGTAACTTTTCTTATTAAACAAGTAAACCGTTTACAAAAACTACTAAAATCTACCATTTAGGAAAGTTGTACGTATTTTAAGAAAACCACAGTATTAACCTTTTTTATTAGACCGGCTTTAAACTCTTAGGTTAGGTTTGAATTATCGTTGCACTAGAGCTACACGAGGGCTGTTGGCGACGGGCGTCGTATTTTAGAACCGCAGTCAGGTGACGAGCCAACACCTGAATAGGCACCCAACTCAACCGTTAAGGGCGACATCGTACGCAGCGTGAGGGCTTTGAAGGATATTTAACGTGCACTCATTTACACGGGGTATTATTCGTCGGACATTTTTGGCTGCACGGGCCGTTTTTTAGGTCGGCAGCTATTTTGGCGATGCCCGGACCGAACCTGGGACCTTCCGCCTGCTAAGCGAGTGCTTAACCGACTGGGCTCCCCAGCCCTCCACCTTTTTTATTAGACAGAACTCGTTAACGCTTACTAAATCCATTTCCGTATTATACAAAACTCATCGCTGGGCCAGGGCGGGCCAATCTTTTTTAATAATTAAAACTTCTCGCCGTCAACGGGAAAAAGCAAGATGCAAAAATCTGGGATATTAATTAACACCGTTTCATGCGCTTTCTTCAAGTGCTTAGAAATACTGCAGGCCTTTCCAATAACGATAAATGACTTACCGTGATATTAAGAAAATTAAGTCCTCGGAATTAAGTTAAAGAGTGGCGCGAAAATCTTTTATAAAAGAAGCTTGAGGAAGCTTTTCAATTATCAAAAGAAATCCTTCTTACAGTGTTTTGATAAGAGAGATTCGTCATGTTGTTTTGAAATGGATGTAAGTGTCTTTTTCCGTTGAACATAATTCTTCGTATTCTTACCACATCGGATACGCTTTTTTAAACATATGTACAACCAAACTTTTTTTAGTAGTTTTATGTTTTGTTTAGTTTCTCGTCACACTAGAGCTACATGAGAGCTATTGGTGACGGGTATCGTATATTAGAACCACAGTAGTTTTATGCAATAGTTGCAATTATGTCCTCAGATGTAAGTCTTGTAATATGCTGCTGTATATTAAAGCAATATAAAGTCTGGTAATTGTTGGTCCAAAACCTGTCAGATACTTACCGTAACGCTAAAAAATGCATTAAAAAGACATGAATTTAGTTGTTTGGTTTTGATCACCAATATCCGCTATGTGACATAAATAATTATGCCCACATACCATTAAAAAATTAGATGCATATACTTTTTCGCCAAACACAACTGAGACATATTCGACCAGTATCGACAAAATATCTGTAATAAGAACTGTAAAAAAGAAAATTGGCAGATTGGAATCATCATCAATATTCTTCTTTTACAGTACATAGAAACAAATAAACTAGGCAAAATTTATTTTTCTGTAGCCATCGCGTTTGAACGGTGTTTGTCCGTAAACGGACTGTGTCCTAACAATTTTTTTCCCTCTTTTCGTGATGAAGTTTATATTTGGAGAAAGTGTTTTTTTCCCTACCTTGCTATGCATTTACGATGTTATATTGTGAGTTTCTATGAATTTCATGACCTTAATTTACGTTATAGAGAATTAAACATTTTTCTTGAAAAATACTATGTTTGTAGTCAAAATTCATACAGTCCACTAGAACCATATCCCAAGCCTTTGAAATCCAAAATAATCTGTTCATTCCAAACAATTTTTCCCTCGATAAAGTTCTAGTATAGCTAGAACTGTACAATTCTCTAGAACCATATGTTTAGCCGTTGACCTTCAAAATAACTGTATACAGTCCACTAGAACCATACATTTTGCCGTTGACCTCCAAAATAATCTGTTCATTCCAAACAATTTTCCCCTGATACAGTTCTAGTATCACTAGAACTATATACAGTCCACTAGAACCATATATTTAGTCGCTACCTCCAAAATAATCTGTACTTTCCAAACAATTTTTTTCCCTTGATACAGTTCTAGTGTCTTGTACAATTTATTCAAACCGAAAGATAAGACTTTGAATATAATAAACTCTAAGGATGAAGCGATAAGATTATTTTTTCTCGTATCTCGCATAAAGAAGAGTTTTTCAAGATACAGCATTTAAAACCAAAGTGGAGTCTGAATCATAGAGAAGGGTCTTTTAAATAATGGTGAATAAGTGTCAGAGATTTTATTCTGAAACTGTGCGCAATGTTATTTAAAAGTTATTAAGAGGTTTAGGATGTATAGGGTTACAATAATTTGAGGGTCGTTTTAAGTGAGTGATACTGATCAAATGAATTTGAATGAATTTTATTAACTGTTCTTTTAAATTGATCTCTCTGGATTTTTTTAATGAATGATGGTAATTAAAAACTATGTTGTATCAAACTTAATTTGCATCAAATGTTTTAATTCCATATAAAGATGTTATTTTATGAATGCATAAATTTCTTACTAAATATGACTTAAAATATGGATGCGATTCTAAATATGAATACTTAATAAATGCATAGAAGTCTGAAGGTATAAGATAAAAATATGTTCTATTTTCTAGCATTATATAAAATACTTTTGCCGATTCTTATTTACACTTACACAAGACTTGCGTTTACAAACGCAAATATTCTATACTTTCAATTATTAAAACTTTGATTAATATTCATTACATAAAAGTATAAAGATTATTCAAATTAAAATACCTTAAAATATAAAATTAATAAATCGGTTTAAATTTAAAAACCAAATGAATTATAATTTTATTGTATTTGTTAGATTAAAACTAATAAACTTATCGTTAAAAATACTTCTGTTAGAAATTCCTCTGGAGTATTCTTAATAAACTTCGCATTCACAATTTATTTACGAATTTCCAATTAAATTGAATGGAGATTCTAATTTTATGCACGTATTTTTAAAAATGGGTTCAAGCAATGTATTATTTTTTATTAAGTTAGAGATATTTTAAATGTGCTTTTAACGTTATCGAATTTCTTTAATTGAGTTTATTTCTTAAATAAACTATTACAAAATAAACAGTTCATTTAATGACAATTATGCGTTTATTTGAAAGCTTATTAATAAGTTTTTCATGATTGCGAGTTGGCATCCCTGAACTAATTAATTTTTTAAATGAGAATTTTTTTTCATTGAGTATTAAAAATATGTTCAACATCTAAATATATTATTTAAAAAAAAAATATTTTATGGCATAAATTTTTTTAGTCGGATGGTTTCGGATGGAGTTACTTAAAAAAAGTTTAAAAGTGAGTCTCCAAAATTTGTTCTTATTATTTACTTTCAGAATGATTTAAAAAAAAAAAACTTCATATCCGTAAAAACATTTTTTTCTTCCGATGGTTCTCAAATAAAATAAATAACAATCGAAGCCCCACATCCTTATATAATAAATTTTTTTCGCCATAACACTGTCTCTCCCATTCCAAGTTCTCTCATACATAATATCAAATTCGCCAGTTTTTCCGTGGGAAAAACAAAGATAAAAAATAAACAGAATTTTTTTTTCGACTCTCCCGTAAAAATCGTTTGATATCTCCCAACATCTCAGTAAAGGTGTCACTTTGAGGACCCCTTGCGTCATTTGCTTTGAGATGTTGAGACCCCCATTCGGGCTCCGCTGCGTACAAATCAGCGCTGGTCGAAGTACTGCAATCTTGGGTTTACTAAATTGTAACTGATCATTTTCGTCAAATAAGTTTTATACTGTTACCTATATAAGGCAAAATGAATGATATAAGAAATATTAAATAATGATAAGTAAGATAAGAAGTAATTCAATTAATAATTCGTATTGCTCGGAAACTCTTATGGTAGTCGATTTCTCGTCTTTATAGGGTAGACTAACCAGTGAATGAACATTTAAGGTCCTGCGTTCGCCATTGAATAAACACCAGGACATAATGACCAGGGCAACCAACCATATGTCAGATAGCTCCCTACTAGATGGGAGGAAGTCAGTGTTGCCAATCCATCTAGTGGAATGATTTTCAATTATTATTTTTTAATTATATTTACCAAATGTTCATTCACTGGGGCCTGTTTACTCACTGGTCAGTCTACCCTATATGTAGTTTTTACATAACTTGCGTCTAGTAACTTCAAACGGCAGTCAAGTGACGTAAATGGCATCTTAGCAGGCAACTTAATGCAACTTTTTATGTAATCTACTTAACTATTTACCTTTAACTACTGACGGAACATTGAACCACGGAACATGCACAGTTACTTCTCACTATCAAACTCTTCACTATTTTTGTTGCATTTTCAAAAAAAAAAAAAAGGACGATTCAAATGGTATGGAGCGTGGTTTGTTTCAACGGAGTAGAAAGCATTGCTATAACGCCACGGTAGGCTTGGCCGTTCCAGTTGTCCATTAACTCAAACTATTTACAATTGACTCAAACTATTTACAAACAACTTATGCTGAAGATTGTATTCGAAATAAAGATATTTAGATCAGTAGGACCAAAGGCTTATCAGCAGATGGTATCTTATCTTCCAACTTGTTTCTCGTCTTAAGTTTAGTATTAGTTAGAGCTTTGTCAAATTATTGAAATTTCAAATAGGCCCTAGAAAGAGATAGGCTCGCCTTGTGGATTTAAGGCAACTGACATTTCGGTTTCTTTTACCTTGCTTCGACGGGTCGGGATGCGTATAAAAAATGCCCATATTCGGTGGAATATTTTGTGAAGTCCCCCTCGCCCTTTCCTATGATTTTATTTGTCAGATAAAGTTGGCAATGGTAGGATATCACTGATTTTGAAGGACTCTGGTTTATTGGAGTGTTTTTCAAAGGTATATGGGGACTAAGTCTTATGATTAAAAATGCAATGTGTATGTAATGTAAATGTATGTCTTGTGTATGTAATAGTCTGCAAATGTAATTGTCATATGTATTTAAAAATGCATACATTAAAAATGCTAGATAATTAAATATAATAAAGAGATTTTTATTTGTTTTGGTGAATTCTATAGGCAAATTTAGTTGATCCATGTATTATACAACTTGTTCCTTCTTTAAATGTTATTGAAATTAAGTTATTAAGAAATTAGACTTTTTTCTCTTCGTTTAAGTTAACATGCGGTTCCAATTATTAAAATATACCCCTAGTGCATCTTTGACGCTTTAATAGATATCATTATTGTCAAAGATTTATTTGTCTGAAAAAGTGTTAAGATAACATAAATATTTTCCGCTGGTTTATAGATGCTCTGGCATTTATGTTTGTATAAATATTGGTACACCTAGTTTTAGCATTACTTTAGTCACTTCAATAAGCATTTATTACACAGAGGCTCAATTTTGAATGATAATTTTTC
This sequence comes from Hylyphantes graminicola, assembly GCA_023701765.1. Classification (NCBI taxonomy): domain Eukaryota; kingdom Metazoa; phylum Arthropoda; class Arachnida; order Araneae; family Linyphiidae; genus Hylyphantes; species Hylyphantes graminicola. The sequence goes on along the minus strand of CM043114.1, from coordinate 54,296,622 downwards.
CTGCGCATTAAAATACAAACAATAATATTAATTCCGCAACAAGATTTATTATTTAAGATTAAGATATAAATAATTCATGTGCAGATGATATTATTAACAGAATTGTTAATTCAATTCATTGTTGCAAATTTAATTAACGCATTCAAACATGAGCATGTGCCAAGGCTATTGTTTCATTATCTTTACCAAATTACAATCAATTGTTCACTGCATTTGGATTACGAGTGAAACGTAATTACTTTCACCAACTTGTAGATTTTATTGTAATGAAAAATGATTATCGAAAACAATGGCTATGATAATCATATCGATCAACAATTTTAAATAATGATCACTTACGAAATGAATAGTTAAAGTTCTACAATCGAAAATACTGTTTGTACAAGAGAGACTGTTTTCAGTTGCATACTTATTTTAGCGAAAATTTTAAATATTTTTTCTTTTAAAGAAAGCAAATTTAACCAAAAATTCGAATCTTAATTAGAAAGTAGTTATATGGATAATTATCGTTTAAATTATATCGTAGTTAATCTAAACAGAAATATTTAAAAAAAAATTTCCCTTGATTTTTAACTTAAAACTTAACCAATAATAGTAAACAAAAAAATCTCCTTAAGTTTTGATATTTTAGGTGGCAGGATTAAAAGTATAAATAAAATTTAATTAATTTAATAATAATTAAAAATTTTAACTCTGACATTCATTAAGTTATTTTACTTAGTAACTGCATCTACCCCGCATTTTTGAATACCATTAAGACCTTCCTTACCGAATAAAAACGTTAACATTAAGTTTTTAAGATTCATTTTCATGTTAATCAATTTGTCCCATGCAAGTTGCATTTATGGTCTTTATTTGTCTTATATTTTTTCATTTAGATAAACTAAAGCATTAAAGTTTAATTTCGCGTGGACAATTTTCTTGCTTATTGTCGTTGATTAGGAAATGTTCCGATCCATTGAAAATAGATGTAATTAAAATGTTATTGTTCGTATTTTCTGTATTTTAATATTGTTTTTTTTTCTTTCTAGGTAAGACATATTTGATTTATCTTTCCTGCTATCACTGGTTTAGAATTGGTAAGAAATGTAAATAAAACTATTAATAGTATCATTCTTCATGATAACATATGCTAAATACACAAAAAATACTTAAAAGAAAGAAGTTTTGTATGAGGTTTTATTTTGATTGTGAAGGTAAAAAATATTAACGGATTGTTTAATAAAAGCCCAAAGAGCAATGCATCCCCAGCATGTTTTCTTTAAACAAACTCTGTGTAGATAAAAATTAGTGCGAGAATGTTTAATGATTAGAGAAACTTGCGATGTTCTTCTGGCCTGGTATCATTAAAATAACTTGCCTGCCTAGAATGCAAATAATTTTACGTAATTTGCAAAGTTAATAGTGATAATTAGTATGTTAAACTGGAGGATTCAGTGTGTGCTTCATTAATTTCTTTTCAGCTTGATCAACAAAGATAGATGTTAGATAAGCAGGATTAGATAAAAGTAAAAGGTGCAGCTACATAATTTCGAATATATTTTTGTATATGTAAAAAATAAATCTAAAATTGATACGCAGTCTAACACTATGCAACGTTACTATATAATGTGTCCAATACAAGCATATTGCATAACTTGCTGGCTTTCGGATTTCTGTTATAAAATTTGAAGAGGTTGAACGGACACAACTATCTTTTTTTCGAGTTGCTAAAGTTTTTTAAGGAAATTATGTAGATTAAACAGCTATTTGCATCAGCTTGTTAGAAAGTTACTAAATTATAACATCGATTTAAATTGCTTAGACAAGCAACCATTTTTCAAATTTTCAAATTACAATTAATTAAAAAATGATTTGGAGATATCCATTAAGTATACCGGTTAAATTATATTTTGCGTAAAAAATATTTTGCGTTTTTCGCGTTTTAAAAACTAGGTTACAAGTTACAATAAAACAAATGAAGTCCAACCAATGTGTGAAGGACAAAAAAAAAATAATTACATTCATTAGTTTTTTTTTTAATTATATAGACAATTAAAGATGTTACATACACAAGCACTCAACTTAACGTTAAAGAATTCAAACAAACCCAGACAACTAGTTATGAAATGCAATCCTAAATCTGATCTTATCTTACAGATAAACTAATCATGTGCACCTGTTATCAATAAAAACAGATCTATTACATGCCAGAGCAGTGAACATTAAAAAAAATCAAACTACTAAAAGAAAAAAATCCTGAATCTGTAATCACTTTTGTAGCATTGTTTCCAAACTTCATTTTCAAAGGGCATATTTATCACCGTAACAGAAAATTACAGGCGAAATCTAAAAAGAAAGCGTTTGGCTATTGTCTTGGCCGAGATTCGTGAAAATAGATTCTGAACAATTAAATGGTTGCTATGAAGAACGTTATCTGAAGAGCTAACAAAAGGGTTTTAGTTTTTTTTTCTGTAAATGTTTGTGAAGGTTAGTTAGTTTCGTTTATATTTGAGTATAAAAGATTTTAAATTTAAACAGGAAACTAGTTTTATGTGTCTTTTTTAGTGCGAATTTTATAAATAGATTTTTGTTTTAATTTTCAAATAGAATTAGTGATAATGCTGTGTGTTAACAGTAACAATGCATTTAAATTGCACTGCTCTTGATTAATTGTATTTACAAATGTGGAGCATAATTTTTAAAGGCGTTGTTTTACAGTTTATTTGATTTTTAAAGATATTTTTTCAACAATGTCTTTGTTTTTTCACAGGAGAACTTGATAATATCTGCAATGTTTCATATTTTCACTAATTAGAATTGGATCGTAATTGTATGCACAAAAAACATTATCTAATTCACTATTTACAAGCTGTGTTTTAGATTTTTTTAAGTAACTGAATACGAATAGTCTGCACAATGCATTTTAAGTTACATAGCAAACTCTTTGGCAACACCATGCATTTCTGTTTTGTTGTACACAGGGTTGGGTAAGTCAGTTGTGCCTTTTACCAAAGATGCGCAAGCTGTTACCCCTATACTCTCCGCTATACGCAAGTTGGAACGCCGATCATACCCTTATACACTCTTTTTCTGTTTGTGTCCAAAAATACTACTATATTTCATGCAAAAGCAAAAGTTGTCTTTTCGGTTATGAATGTAATTTTCTGTTTCTTTTTAAGGAATTTCAGATTCTTATTTCAAGAGAGATCAGGTTTTTACCTTCATGATGGCACATGTCTGAGGCGTTATCTGTTCTCACAACTCTTCTTCTTATTACATTCCATATTTTTCTGCACACCGATCTCTTATCTTGAATCCAACAGGCATGGTTAGAATAAACCAAAGACTGTTTCCATTTTAAGAATAAAACAGCCCCGGTTTATTGCCGGAGAATCTGAAACACCCCTTGATGTTTTTATTATTTTTTATTTTGGCAAGAACGTATTTTTAGCGTTGTGGTCCCCGTCGACGAACAATAATCTTCAAGACTTCATTACTGCAAAAGGAGGTTCTCAGTTTTATTGTATTTTATTATTATTTCGTATTATGTGTCGTTGAAAAAGGTGCTTAAAATGTGCTCCGGGGCAACAAAGATTTCAACAGGGGTGGTGATAAACTTTATTGCCCGAAAGAAGAAAGAGAGAATACGTTTTCTTTGCAGGTTATTAGCATGCAAAGGCTATTCGGAGTCTTCCTTTTTGTCAAGGGTTTCGCCATGATTATTCTCATACCTTGCAGCTCGTTAAAATGCAATCTTTCCGTAAACATATTTCTATGGTTTAAAAAGGAAGTTCTGTCAAAATATTTATTTTTAAAATATATATTTTTTACTTTAGTGAGAATATTTTTTTCCTAAAAACTGCCTCTGTCATTAAATGTTTATATTTGATTATTCGTTGGCATTCGAGAGCGTCGCCTCGGGTGCTAGTTTTTCAGAAACTCTGTTTTTGGATTGTAAATAATGAGCCTATTTTTTGAATTTGAGATGTTTTTGTACTGTTTGAATGAGAAAATTAGTTTATTTCAATGTTTTTCGATAAATTTTCCCTTTCTTAAGATTTTAGTCAAACTAATTTTGTATAAAAAATTTATTGAATATTTAGTAAATATACGCTGTTCAAGATATGAAAAATATATACTTGAAATACTTTTTATTTGAACTACTTCCTTAGGATTATTTTGTATTTTAGTATATTTACTTAAATAAATATTTCGAATAAACTCAAAACTTTGTAATTTGAAGCTACGTTTTTCTGCATCAGCAAAAACACAAATTTGTTTATTTGAAATAAGTCAAGAATCACATACGTAAGTTTTGAAATGATTATGTAACGCTTTTTAATATTATTTAACGTTTTTTAAAAAATATTTGTTTAATTTTTATTGAACAGAGTGTTATGGATATTGAACTTTTTGTTTTTTAAATGCTTTGCTTTAGGCTAACCAGAACTTTTTTTGTCGTACTACTTTAAAATAACTTTTGCTTTTAATTATTTTTATTTTTCAACACAACCACATTTTCTGTGTTCTTTTTTTTCATTAAATTGTAGTTAAAAACACATTTAAGTTAACAACATATTTGTATTTGGCATCTAAACACCATATAGACAAAAATAATCGAACTTCAGAAGAATAAACTCTCCTAACGATACATCAATGACTGTTCAACTCTTCTTTTCCCAGCACTAGAAACTATCTGAATCCTTCAAACTCCCAGTTGAGTTTATTTTTTTGCAACTTGATATTTCAATTGCGTTCATTTTTGCGTCCAGAATAAAAAAAGAACATCCGTGTGGCCCTATAGTTCCGAAGAAATGGCCACTCTGATCGGAATAGTAATGGGACATAAAGCATCTTTTGACAATGGACACGTACAAGATTTTTTTTCCTTCTGGAATTTTAATTTTTTTCTCCATTGTTGTTATAGCATTTTTTGTTGACTTATGAAATAGAATTGTTGTTTTCTTTGTGTGTGGTATGTAATTTTTGTTTTGTTAGAAGCTACATTTTCAACTAACTGAAGTCTGTTTTTTATATCCGAGGTTGATTTAAAATTGATGGACTGATATTTAGTAGTAAGTTTTCTATTTTTCATTTGATATCCATAAATAGAATTACTAAAATAAATTCTCAATATGCATTTGATTTTGGGAAATTGAAGAAATTATATTAAAATATTTTACTTTGAAAAATAGAATTGTGCAAAATATAAGCACAACCAGATATGTAATATAATCAAACAATTAACTTACCAACTGTGGCTGATATCTATCATTTTGCCCTATATCCCATGAAGTAGCGGAACAGTTAGTAATTTATGACACAATCGTGATTCACGGTAAATCAAGATTAACTTGCGCGATAATTTTTACCGTTTTATTATTATTATTATTCCTAATTATAGTTAGTATTATCCCCTCAATTGTTCCCAAGTGTCTCAAACAGCTCATTTACTTCCTATTCAATCTACTGAAACCTCCCCGTGTGGTCCCGCAATCAGCAAATAATGCAGAAAGTACTCCGATGGTGTCCACTGTTATAGCAAACCAAAAGATTTAGCTGGGACCTCAATGCACCGAGATAAACGGCCAGGAATTCGTTTTGTTAGTTTGAAGAAGTTGCTAAGATTCTTGAACCCGAACGAGCATAGATTAGAACATTAACAAAATACTTGTCTGTGTTTGGCTATTTTCAAATATAATAATACAAATAACAAATCACTACCGATATTTTGCTCATTTTTTAAACAAGTTATGTAGACATAGTGTCTGACAGCATACTGAGTTTAACTACAAATCATCATGGCTCCAAATATGAGAAGTCTAACTCACATTCTCAAAGTACGAGCGTATAACTATATACTCGTATAACTATACTTTATATACGTACTCGTATAACTATAAGATATACGGTCATGCTCCTACATAAGTGATTTCATCAATTTGAAATTACGATTATTAAAAAATCACCTGTGGACGAACCGGACCCTTTGTTATGCTCGAATTTTGCCATTGCATATTTTTCAGTGCGAGTGACTTCGACGGATCATAATTAAAATGCATTCACCATGTTTTTTTGTTTTTTTTTTAGAAATAAGATTAAGCATTAATTCGTGTTTTAAACTTTTTGAGCACATGTTGGTTTTTGGGTTGATTTTATTAAGCTACAAATTGTTTCGTGTATTAGGGCTAACATCTTCTACTTGATTCATTCACGCCAACTTGTAAAAAACGATCAATTTTAAGATACAAATTATAAGTTCCATTTTTATCAAATATCTTTTGCAATTGTTTGAAACCAACTTATCGAATTGCAACCTCACGATCTTTTGTTACCGCCGCATAATAGCATTAGACCGTAATCAATACGTAATGATAGTTCTGTCCACTCTTGTACTAAATCATATTTTCCGCTTTGCTTTGCTCAATGGGTGGTAGAGATCTATAGGTTCTTTCTTTCGGGAAAAGAATTTATCTCAATATTCGCTGGGCATTTTTCTACAAAATGTTAGAAAACGGCGAAGGGTTTTGAAGGAAAGTTAGAAAAGGGAAAAATGAAATTCGCACGCTTCTTTTCCCGTGAAAAGGATGCCGCAGATAGATTAATATTGATTTGAAAATTCCTTCTATCGAGAATATAGAATGATCTTGTATTGGGGCTTCAAACAATCTGCAAGCGGAAAAATACATTGCTTTTGCTGAAAGTATTGATTTTGTTTTTCCGCAATTTCAGTTAGATGTTTGGTGACAATGTAATAGTAAATAAATATAATTATTGTTAACTGACACATAGTATTGTATAACTAGCGTTATGTTTACATTGTACATAATATACATTTGTGTACTATCTAAGATATTGAAAGAATTCTAAGCAGTCCACTGAAACGATTACACTGAGTGAAACCTTAAAGTGGTATTATTTTAATGCCATTAAATTAGTTAAGTAATATCAACAACAATCATCTATTGGAATATTTCTTTATGTGTGCAAACTAAGTTAAAACATTTGTCGCTAAGAGATTGTGTATTTTTAATCTGTGCAAAACCAGTACCCTGGAAGTTTAAAATACAAATCCGTTATGCTTCTATTTTTTAATCGATAAAAAAAATATATTATCGACATATTACAACATACTGGACGCAATTTTTATGGTGTAAATCTTTTTCCTTAAGACAAATAAGTATAAAGCATAATAAAATATACATAAATAATTCAAATATTAATTTTCCAACTCTGATTTGAACTTATGCCTGACACCACGCAATAAACCCCAATACATCTAAATTTCCTTTTTACTATAAATATATAATGTCTAAGGATTACTTCTCACCGAGCACTCACGGAATCTTCACTTGCACCTATCGATTACATCACAATTTGTGGGAGCAGAACTCCAGATTTAGTAATAAAATAATAATACATAAAAAAATGTCAACTGAAAGGTCCCCAGAAGCGAAAAAAAGTTAAATTTTTCCTAAAAATAATCCCGGAAAATACGGAGTCATCCATCATAAGGTGACAGCCCGGGCCATTCGTAATTCGTCTCACACTGTCTGTAGATCACGCGACTCATACAAAATGCATGCGGCCTTTTATGTGGTATTTCTCCTGTCTTGAGTAAGAGTTGTATGAGTGCGTATAATAACACTTTGTCAGCAGGTCGACAATGGGATTGAGGCGTTCTCGCTAAGATCAGACCACGAACTCTGATGTTGTGTTTGATGGATAGCATGTCACGGACAGTGCTCCTTTTTTTACATATTTGTATTTTGATGATTAAATTAAGATATAATATAATCTTTTTAATATCTTTATTAAAAATTTGAGGCACATAAAAATAAATTATACTTTGGGTGCATGATTTGATTAGATTAATTTACAGCCGTGATCATTGATGTAACAGTAAAAGAAATTGTTTTGAAGAAATATTTTGAGTACAGAGCTTTTTAATTTATGGCTGATTTATTGCGGTTCTTCTTAAAAGGCGCGTTTACATGAGCTATCGAATCCATGGAATGAAGAGCAAACTCCGCAATTTTTTCCTTTTGGGGATTTTCGCCCGGGCATAACCGGAATTGCAGGTTTATTATGGGGTTTCAAAAACCTTCCAATGAAGAAGGGTTTGACGTTTCATTCCATGGATTTGGCCACATACTAATATTTGGATTAGAAAACCTGCTTGACCACTTTTTCCCCTAACGGAGTGTTTGGCATTCCATGGGCTTGATGGCTCATGTAAACGCGTAGGTGTTAAATTATGTAACAATGTGTATTGTAACAAAAAAGGAACTTTTCTGTAGATAGTAGCTTCTAATTGAGTTATTCCCTCTTCTCCTGACAGCATATAGCCATCGTGTAGTGTGCGACCATTATTCAACTAACTAAACTCCTATCAGCAATACCTCATAACATTTATTATATCTTCTACTATTATTATATGGTTATATACGTATGAATTGCTTAATATAGAATATTAGAAGAAAACACGCTCCTCTACTAATGGTGTAAGCTTTCAAAAATGTACTTCGATGCAATAATAACAGTTGTTTGTAAAATCATTAAAATAAATACACAATCTACCGATTTTATCAAAACCATGTTTTTAAGTACATTTATTTCCCATTTTATTTTATACATTGACTATGTGTGCAAAAATGTAGATTATAAATCAGAATTTATCATGAAATATACAATTCAATTTTGTTTAATAACGTTATTTTAAAACAAATATTTCTTGGTCACAAACACACTACGAAAACTTATCTCCAGAAAACCCAGCTAACCCAACAGACAATTCGATAAACTTCAAGCCGAAAACCCTTCACCAAAAAACTGACACCCCGTCTGAAAAGAGCGGACAAGCTCTCTCCCCAAATCCAATCACAAGATTTAATTTCAAAGTCACAATCCGAGGACGGAATCTGATCTCTCAAAGATTAAAGATTATACCAAAGAAAAGGGAGGAAAAAAAAGTAAAAGTAAAAACCGCAACACAAAAGGAAGAGGATCGAAATGAATGAATGAATAAAAATGGGTTATTTCTCCTTCTCCCTTTCCTCCAGCTCCTTAGCGATAGTCTGGCCATTATCGTGGCTTTCATCTAGGAGGAGGATGAATAATGATTCGGGATGGTGAGGCATGCCATCCATTCCAGTGGGATGGGGTCCACATTGCTCCGCATCCTCCGGTTGGATCATCGTAAACACTTGCCGATGTGACAGAGACGTGATGGAAAGGATGATATTCCTTTGTTTTAAGAAATGGTACCGTTGTTTTATTGGGTTTTCTACAGTGCAATGATCTTATTCCTACCTTTAAAAAAATATTATACCTAAACTTAGCTAGAAAACCAATGTATATGATTAAATTGTGATAACGTTTTCCAAATATGTAATACGTATTTGTATTGATTTTAATAATTATACTGTGCATTTTCGTGCAGGTGTAATGGAATTTTATGCACAATTAATTTACCATTTATCCAAAGCACAGTGAAGTCATTCTGCACTTAATATTCACAAAATTGTACTTAATATTCACAAAAGTTAAAGATGCATTACAAATTGCAAAGTTAGACCAATATATCATTCTTTGATATTTAAAAAACTCTATTAAATGTCACGTTTCGTATAAAAAAGTACTTTTAATGTTATATTTTCACTCGTTAATAAACAAAAGGAAGAGGGTCGGAATGAATAAAAATGGGTTACTTCTCCTTTTCCTCCAGCTCCTTAGCGATAGTCTGGCCATTATCGTGGCTTTCATCTAGGAGGAGGATGAATAATGATTCGGGATGGTGAGGCATGCCATCCATTCCAGTGGGATGGGATCCACATTGCTCCGCATCCTCCGGTTGGATCATCGTAAACACTTGCCTATGTGACAAAGACGTGATGTAGGATGTGTTTGAGTATTCTTTTGTTTTGGGAAATGATACCGTGGTCTTATTGGATTTCCTATACTTTTGTTCAATGTTCATATCCGGAGAAGAAACAGGATACCTAAATTTAGCTAGAAAACTAATGTATTTGATTCCATTATGATTAGGGTTAACAAATACGTTATACGCATTTATATTGCCTTAATTATATTATGCATTTTGTAGATATTTAATTTTATGCAAAATTAATATACCATTCATTCTAAGTATAGAAAAGTAATGATACAATATGTACTTAGTGTTTGCCAAAAATATAATTAAAGATACAATAAAAATTGCAAAACTAGACCATAATATCATTCTTTGATATTTAAAAAAAGCCATCACTTAATGTAATAAAAACATTACTGTAATGTTCTTTATTCATTCGTTAATAAACAGAAGGAAGAAGGGTTGAAATGAATACATAAAAATGGGTTCTTCTAATTTTCCTTCAGCTCCTTAGCAATAATCTGGCCATTATCGTGGCTTTCATCTAGGAGGAGGATGAATAATGATTCGGGATGGTGAGGCATGCCATCCATTCCAGTGGGATGGGGTCCACATTGCTCTGCATCCTCCGGTTGGATCATCGTAAACACTTGTCGATGTGACAGAGACGTGATGTAGGATGTGTTTGAGTATTCTTTTGTTTTGGGAAATAATACCTTTGTTTTATTGGATTTCCTATACTTTTGTTCAATGTTCATATCCGGAGAAGAAACAGGATACCTAAATTTAGGTAGAAAACTTGTGTATTGATTCCATTTTGATTAGGGTTCCAAAATACGTTATACGTATTTATATTGCTTTAATTATTTTTATGCATTTTGTAGATACTTGATTTAAATTTGTGCAAAATTTATTTACCATTAATTCAAAGTACAGTGAAGTAATTCTACAATATACTTAATATTCACCAAAAAATATAATAAGATACAATAACAGTTGCAAAGTTAGGCCATAATATCTTTCTTTGATATTTTAAAAAAGCTATCACTCGATGTATTAAAAATATTTTCAAAAACTTTCTTTTTTCACTCGTTAATAAACAAAAGGAAGAAGGGTTGGAATTAATACAAAAAAAAATGCTTTATTTCTCAGTCTACTTTTTCTGTAGCTCCTTAGCGATAGTCTGGCCATTATCATGGCTTTCATCTAGGAGGAGGATGAATAATGATTCGGGATGGTGAGGCATCCATCCATTCCAGTGGGATGGGATCCACATTGCTCTGCATCCTCCGGTTGAATCATCGTAAACACTTGCCGATGTGACAGAGACGTGATGTAGGATGTGTTTGAGTATTCTTTTGTTTTGGGGAATGATACCGTGGTTTTATTGGATTCCCTATACTTTTGCTCAATGTTCATATCCGGAGAAGAAATAGGATACCTAAATTTAGCTAGAAAACTTGTGTATTTGATTCCATTTTGATTGCGGTTAACAAATACGTTATACGTATTTATATTGCCTTAATTATATTATGAATTTTGTAGATATTTAATTTTATGCAAAATTAATATGCCATTAATTCTAAGTATAGAGAAGTAATTAAACGATATATACTTAGTGTTCACCAAAAATATAATTAAAGATACAATAAAAATTGCAAAATTAGACCATAATATCATTCTTTGATATTTTAAAAAAGCAATCACTAGAAGTAATAAAAATATTAATATAATGTTCTTTATTCATTTGTTAATAAACATAAGGAAGATGGGTTGAAATGAATACATAAAAATGGGTCCTTCTCCTTTTCCTTCAGCTCCTTAGCGATAGTCTGGCCATTATCGTGGCTTTCATCTAGGAGGAGGATGAATAATGATTCGGGATGGTGAGGCATGCCATCCATTCCAGTGGGATGGGATCCACATTGCTCTGCATCCTCCGGTTGGATCATCGTAAACACTTGCCAATGTGACAGAGACGTGATGTGAGATGTGCTTGAATATTCTTTTGTTTTGGGAAATGATACCGTTGCTTTATTAGATTTCCTATACTTGTACTTTTAGCCAATGTTCATAACTGCAGAAGAAACAGGGTACCTAAATTTAGGTAGAAAACTACTGTATTTGATTCCATTTTGATTAGGGTTAACAAATACGTTATACGTATTTATATTGCCTTAATTATATTATGCATTTTGTAGACATTTAATTTTATGCAAAATTAATATACCACTAATTCTAAGTATAGAGAAGTAATAATACAATATGTACTTAGTGTTCACCAAAAATATAATTAAAGATACAATAAAAAATTGCAAAATTAGACCATAATATCATTCTTTGATATTTTAAAAAAAGCAATCACTTGAAGTAATAAAAAGATTAATGTTTTTTATTCATTCGTTAATAAACATAAGGAAGAAGGGTTGAAATGAATACATAAAAATGGCTCATTTTCCTTCAGCTCCTTAGCGATAGTCTGGCCATTATCGTGGCTTTCATCTAGGCGGAGGATGAATAATGATTCGGGATGGTGAGGCATGCCATCCATTCCAGTGGGATGCGGTCCACATTGCTCCGCATCCTCCGGTTGAATCATCGTAAACACTTGCCGATGCGACTAAGACGTGATGTAAGAGATACTAGGATGGTATTCGTTTGTTTTAGGAAATGGCACCGTTGTTTTATTGGGTTTCTACAATGCAATGCCCTTATTCATACCTTTAGAAGAAATATTGTACCTAAACCTAGCTAGGAAACCTATGTATTTGATGACATTTTGATAAGGGTTTCGAAATATTATAGCATATTGCTTAAAAAATATATTTCACAGTTTGTATAGATTAAATTAATTTTGCAAAACATTTTATCCATCTTCTATTCAGAGTTAAGTGACCACATGTTATAATTTGCTTGATATTCGCAAAAAATTATGAAATATGGTAACAAAAATTCACAAACGTAGAAAATAGTATCATTCTGGGATTAATAGCTAAAAATTAAATTAACTATTTTTTTTAGTTTATTGCCCTATTTCTACTCGCTAAAATATTCAAATTGCATGACAAGCATCAGAAATTTGAACTTCAGATAAAACAAATTACTTTATAGGAAAACAATATTTTAAGTAGGAAAGAGAATACGTGTGCATTTTAAAATTTATTGAGTTTTCATTAATTCAATTTATCCAAGACTCAATTCAAATCATTTTCAAGTAAAAAATAAACTATTTCACTACACGCTATGAATATTAATCCCTACTCAAATACCTGTTCCTTGCACTTAAAAATAAATCAAATAACATACTACCTACCGTCAATAACTAACTAATCAAAACCCAATTGAGCAGGCAGAAACTTATGTCACGGGGCATGTAGCATTACAATCAAAACAAATGGATCCTTTATTCTCCAATGTCAGTTTCGAAACAAATAAAAACCACACTCTCAATCAAATCCCACTTTCTAACTTTTATTGATTCACCTCCCGTGAATACTGACATTCGTAATTGATTAAAAAAGGACTCCTGAGGTATGCAGCTACTTACGCTATAAAGCTAGAAAAAAGAAACGAAAGTCGTGGGTTGTTGAAGACTCCTACCTTTTATATGAATACATGTAACGTGCAGGATGTGTTTTTTAATATTGGGCTATGGTTATCTTTGGTATGTCAGTTTTGTTTTAGATAGTTCGTGTGAGAGTTTTTAGTTTAACGTTTGGAGAAAGCGTTGACATTATTTCAAGAAACGTGTGTTGAATGAAAGTATTGTGCGTTACAGGAATTTCAAATTTATTGTTTCATAAAATATTTGCAATTTCTTGAGAACCTGAAACGACACTAAAATGTGATATTTCTGGTGTATGTACTGTTATTATAAACGTTCTAAAGAATAAATTATGTTATACTTTTTCAGTAATCAGTACATATTTTTGCAACTACACCTTTCACTACTTCCATAAGTCTATTTATTAATCTTAAACATCTACAGTTATGTAACGAAATACACCTTTTTAAATAAATTGTTTATAATAACTTAAGATATTAATAGAAGAACTTGCTTTGTAAACATTTTATTAAAAAAAAACCGTTAAGTAGCAGATAACCAAGAATAATACCTCTTCCAAAGCGATAGCAATTTACCATTTATCATTACATTTAAGTAATGTATATTTTAACCGTTTACAAATGCTATTTTTAACGTATCTATGGGCAAACTAAGAACTTAGCCGCATAGCATGTTTCTTGTCTAATCTCTACAATTCAGTTGCTACTTCCATCAGAAATAAAACATCAAACCTGCAATCCCCCACTACACCTCCAACTCCAAAAACCACCATTACCACACACAAAACCATCCTTCATTAGACAGCCCGCTTCACACAAAAGCATCACCCCTACCACAAAACAGTCCAAGAAGACTTCAACCATAATCTCTTAATCTCCCTATCGCCATTCGCGATACTTACTTTATATTTAAGACCTCAAGCTCCATGTTTTCCTAACAAATGATCTCGAACGGGCAAAGATACACAGGGCGTCAAATATGCAAGCCCGGCGTTATTTAAAGAGTAGTTAAGGCGAGGGTGGGGCCATTTTGTGCGGTATCTTCTCTCATAGAGGGGCGGGTTGAGGGTGACCTGATAGCACCTTCTCGGGCCGACCCCGCCAAACGGTTTTAGAGAGGACCACCCTTGCAACCCGTTCCTTACCTTTGAGGAGATATATGGGTTATTTTTTAGCTTCAGCTCTTGACAACTGTTGTTCTTAATATTTTCGGTGCTTTTTTCGTATGGGGAAAGACTATAATGAGACACCTATGTTTAACCATGAACACTGCGCTGTGCACATACAACACAAATGTCTACTTAAAAATTATTCTACGATTGACAGTAAAATACAACCTATTGTTGCCATAATTAACTTGTTTTTCTTGAAATCAAAGTTTTATTGTTACTTTAGACGCTTGATCTTGTTGTACCTGAAATAATTGAAACATCTGCGTTTTTACTCCAAAATAAAATATAGAACTGTAATGATATAATGGCCCGTCTGCATTTGGTAATTTGCATAACGTTAGTCAAACAACGAAAAATCCCAAATATGGTAAACATTTCATTTCATATTTTACACAATTCAATGGATATAACAAGCCCACGTTAAGTTTTCAAGCTCGCCAAAAGCCGCCAATAAACAGACCGGCCATTATATTGTAGGTGCTCCTAAAATAGCAAATCTGTTTTAAAAATACAAATTCGAAAACAGATAAATATGAACCATCCAGTTAGTTAATGCTTCTATAATTGCCTAATCTTGTTCCATCAAAATATCAGGGGAAAATGCAAAGTCTGTTTTTGTTTTAACAAACCCAGTCAAACTCATCAGGTATTAGAATTATTTTTCATATGTTGTTTTATTCTTTCTCAAACGGGGTATTCAAGGTCGTCGAACTTGTTTGTTGATAAACTCATTTTGAGGAATGACCGTTGATGATTGAATAACTGTGTAATAATTTTCTAAAGTTGCTTAAGGCTTTTATAGATGTCTGGTAGTATGGACAAAGGTCGGGACATTTCGCTTGCCAGAGAGCTTTCGGCTAGCATTACTTTAATTAAAACAGAACCAAATAACTTTGTTTTTTCCAGTACAATTCAGTATTAAATCGGAGTGTTTTCTACCATTAAATTATTAGCATTGCCTTTTGAATCGGGAATCAATACACGCTAATAGTTCAAACAGCAGTTTACTCAAGTCAAAATTAAACAACAAAATTAAATAATGAACTGGTTTTAGAACGTAAATGTTCAATTTGTTCAATCATAAAGCATTTGAAATGCATTGTAAGTTCATTTACCTGAAATGTTAAAATAGGTGTTTACCTCTAGCATTTAACTGCTATTACTTTTTAACTATGTCCGAATTTTCTATCACTCAAAAAAATTGCCCAGACTTTCAATTCAATTTGGGGGTATGGTATTGAAGCGTATTGAATCCAAACTAATCCTTCCCTAATATAAATCAAATGCAAATAACTATTTAAAGTATGTATTGTTTCCCAACGTGTTTTATGATAAGTAGTTGCAACTTCTTACAAATTAGCGAGTCAGTTTAAATCAGCAGAAGTGTCTTGAAATACAGTCTACCTCGTTTTCTTTTGGTGCTGAATTTTCAATTCAAAGTTATTCTCAAGAAATAAGTCTAGCTCTGGCTTTCTTTATATTTTTTGAAGCAGAGTTATTTATGTTTTGAAATACTACACATTTTTTTCTCCCACTTTTACGCTGTTCTGAATTCTATATCTGTCTTATTTATTTAGATTTATATCATCAATTGTATACGGAGAATACTTTTTTCAAAGTCCTTTAGTAGAAAATAAGATGAATGCATGCAATTTTAAGGTAGATATTTTTGAACGGATGTAAATTACAAACTTTTGGTAAAAATATAAAGATATGTGCATATGAAAGTGTATAAAGTATTTTTTATTCGATGGGTGTCTTTGAAAAAGTCACATTCTCCAAAGTACTACTGAGACATCGGCTTCTTTAGGTTCATTGGCAATTTTTGTTTGTTGTAAATTCAGTTTGCCTTTTTAGTTTTATTAAGTACTTTTTTACTACGAAAATTCATAAATCACTTATGTATTTTATTATATTAAGTAGAATATTTAAACATCTGAGTGGCTTGAAAGTGGTCAAAAATGTATGCTGCTTTCTGCATAATTTTTAATTTAATATGTTTAGATAACATGGTAGTATGAAAATTCTTTAAGCTTCATAATTGGGCTTATTTTTTGACGAGATGATCTCAAAGTTCCTTCCAAATGAATAAAACCAAAAAATAAAATTATTTATTAAATATTAAAATTTAGTGTGATTGCTTGACTCAGTAATTCATTAATTACGGATAAAAAAA
Organism: Hylyphantes graminicola; assembly: GCA_023701765.1. Lineage (NCBI taxonomy): Eukaryota > Metazoa > Arthropoda > Arachnida > Araneae > Linyphiidae > Hylyphantes > Hylyphantes graminicola. Next base: position 54,279,857 of record CM043114.1, on the reverse strand, counting down.
GCCGGATCTAACGCTCAGAAGGTTAAAAGAATCTTAAGCCATTATGTGAACATAACGACCAAAATAGTTTGAGTATGCTATTGAAAAGCTATTTTCCTGGCTGATCACTAACAATTAGTTTTTTCCAAATTCCAATATGGCGTGACAAGGTCGATTTCTAGAACAAACTGCAAACGCATCTGATGTATTCGAAGAAAGGAAGTTCATAATTAGTGAACGCAAAGCAAAGGTCAAAAACCGGATCTGAAACCTTGATTTGTACATGATTCTTTGCTGCTCTTGTTTACTTTCTCTAAAGTCACACATTTTTTTTGCGAAGTTTTGATAATTGATCTGTTTATATAAATTTCTCAAATTTTTTGACGTATTGATATTTTTATTTTGATGTTAGCAAATTTATTGTCATAGAGGTAAAAAAAAATGCCGTTCCGCATTTACTACACAGGATATTAGCAAATATATCTTTTTAAAAACCATTTTTCAAAAAAAATCACAATTGTTGCGATTGTAAAAAAGAAACTTAATTTTCCATTTTTTTCACTCGGGCTGTAACAATTATATAATACTTAGAATTGAACTGAATCTTCTAAATTTTTTCTTCTGCTAGCCATCTTGAAACACGTTCTTCACGTTCTTTGCACGAATATTAATTCCCAGAAAATTCTATTTTGTGCAATATTTCAGTTGGAATTCATCCCTCGAAAAAGTAAGGAATGGGCTTTTCATTTTGAAATACATTTTTTTTTAATCTTGCATCTCAAGAAAGATTCCACTGGAAGACCTCTTTGAATGTTATTACCAAGACCGGAAATGCATTTTCATTGTGTTCGAGTTCAGTTTCGATTATATTTTATTTCTCAATCGGGCCCTGTGCTTCAGAGCTATTGTCATACACATTTTAATAGCCGCTGGCTTGATCTCGAAATCGCTTATCATGTTATTAAAAAACTTATTTCTTCGGCACTGGTTGCAGCTAATAGAAATGTTAATAACCCATTACTCATTTTTATTGATTAATTTGATACTTTGAATGCTGGTAGCAAAAATAGTGTAAGGTAAGACTTTAAAAAAAAATGTTACTATATTCTTTTCGTTAAAAATGCCAAGGTTTTGTATTTAGTTATAAACTTAAACATTTATTATTTAATAGCTTTTTCTTGTATAATTTTTCAGTATTTGGCTAAACGAATAAAATATCGCTTTAGAGTATCGCTTTGGATGAAAATAAGATTTTTGATGATAATCATATAGTTATTTTTTCGTAAATGAATGAAAATGCCATATTTTAAAAACGTTGGTATTCATAAAATATTTAATGGATTCTCATCAATATTCATACGTCTCAAGTTGATAGAAGGATCACGAAAAAATTTTACATATATCGATATCATCGTGATTTGAGGAAGAAGTTGCGTATACTGTTTGGTCTTCTCGGTTTTGTCCAGACGTCATAGAAAGTCTAAAACGATGTTGTATCTTGGACACTCAATTGTCAAACAGCGTGAAAGTACTCATTCATTCTATTAAGCTAACTAGTATTGATTACAAAACTGGGGATACTTCATAAGGCACTTAGCAATCTGTGATTTCACCGCAATCTCCAGTGTGCACCAAGGTATGAAATCTTCGATGAGGTTTAATTATTAATCATAAATGCAACCTTAAAGAAACCTTCTTTGGCGTCTCTATCTCCTCCGAAGCTGTTGTTGACAAAGACGTAAATATAACAGACTGTGCTAATCTAGTAATAAAAATGCCCTTGAATAAGAGGTCAAGATTAGTCTCGCCAAGTGACGAATTTGGCGAGAAAGGTTTCTACTTTTGGTTACTAATGACTAACCGTTTATGTGCAACAATGTGTGGAATGTGTGGTTTCGTAACGAATGTCTGATACATTGTATTGTAAAAGAAAACTGTTCACGTTTGTATATTTGAAAAGCGAATTCACTGTGATTGCTCAGAAATAAGCAATTATTCTTTTCTCTGACTCACGTGACTTGAGACCGTGTCACGTGACTTGTGTGGTTCACCTTTTAGTTTTGCCAATGCGCAGTCCATTCCACCTGAAGTCTCTGTTTGGTAAAGATTAATGGAGTTTGCGGTGTCATTAGTCAACTCTTGCCATCCTTACGCAAAGATATAGGGCATTAACAGTCTCCTAAGTCTCCGGACGATTATTAATTTTCGGGCCGTATTAATTATGCCTGGATGCTGTTTAAGATCGTATGAAAAAACAGCAGCTATTTTCTATTTTAAGGTAGAAGTTAGCTGTTTGAGGAAAGAAGAGGCTTAATGTCTTATTTTTAGGAAAATGTGATGCCATTTTACGATTATGCCTGTTAGATTAGTTTTATGCAGGAACTTTGACTTTATAACGTACATTGGAAATTTATTCTGACTTTTGTATGATAACATGCGCATGAAATGCTGTTATTAACATTAACTGTGTCGTGTTTAAATAAGCAAGATAAATATTTGTTTTATTTAACAATTGAACACAATTTGTTGGGAAATTACAGGGTACTGTGTAATTTTGCTAGTAAGAAATATTTTCAAATGCATTTACCTTGCAACGTTTTTTTATACTACATATTACTGATCGGTAACTAACGAGATACTGCAATTTTATTAGCATGCAGCAACTAAACAGCATTCATTCAAAACAAAAAACAATAAATTTTTATATCACCCCCTAAGAATGTTGGTGATAAAATGATCAGTCAGTTAAAATCAGTGGAAAACCAAGCGAGAAATAGCTGGAAATGTGCAGCAATCTTTAATGGCATTTAATTTCAAACCATCTTACTGCTAATGTCTTCAAACGAAGATAAACGACAGTATAAAGGCAGAAAAATAGAAAGAAAAGCTAAAATGAGAAAATTCAATAGAGTGGGTATAAAAATAAAAATCGCCAACTATAGCAAACACCTCGTTCTTTATTTTATTATTATTTTCACTTCTTTTCGAATATTTTTTTATGTTCCTTTTGTCATTCATCGTCATCGAAGTGGAGTTTTAGAAGGAATAAAAAAACACCACCAAAAGAACATCGAAAAAGACTCGAACCCTCTTAAATAATATTCCATTGCCTTTATTTTTATTCAAAGTTGATGAAGATGAAAGGATGGTGAAATTAATAAATCTTACTTTGCTTAGAATTTTCTTTTTCCTTTCTTTCGGTAATTTATCTCATTTTATTTCTAATTTAATCTCTTCGGGATATCAGCATAATGAATATTTTCATGAAAAGTTGGAATCGATAATCCGTTAGCTTGTTGATCAATTTAACTTACATTGGCTCTCGCAGTCTTATCAAAAAATTAGCGCTTTTCACAAGTCTTTAATTAAGAAAATACATTTTTTTAGTTATATTCTATTTATGATTATTAATACAAAGAAAACTTGCACAAAACACGTTTTTTTTATGCCAAAAACATCTTATAAATTGATTTTTCTCCCAGCTGCTCGTAATCTATGGTCATAAATAACAAAAATTCATTAAATCTTGTATTTTCATTTTGCTTTTACTTATTTTAACGAATATCCATTTATCTATTTTGCAGCTTGTTTTTTTTAAAGATAATATAAGTACCGTGATCATTAAGGTGATTTTTTTTAAATATTTTTGTTAACTATTAAATGACGCAGCCAAAATAAAACGATTATATCGTCATATTTAATATTTATTGTGATTGCAGTAAACATATAAGTAGGTCCTTGTTTGATGAATTAAGATTATTACTTTCTATTTCGATATTATCCTTGTATTTCCAACATTTTTAAGGTAACAGATAGCAAAACGACGACTCAAAATATCGAATTTTCATTTAATTATTAGTTATTGAATCATGACTTTACGAGAAAACTTTTATGATTCATATTTGAATATGGAGCGGGCGTATACATGTCCATTTAACACAGTGAACCAAAATATTAAAAATGTATAGATTAAGTGAGCAAAAATAAGTTGATTTTGCTAATTTAAGAAGCACGCGAAATTTCTGGTTTAGGTTGATGAAAATTGTGAATGTTTTATCGTCAAACTTGAGATTCACTGTGTTAAATAGACATGGAATACGGCATCACAGAAAATTTCAAACCTTCCGGTAAAATAGAAAAAGAGAAGTGTACCTTAAGGCTGAAAATTGGTGCTTTGGAATAATGATATTTAAAGCTGGCAACAAAGTTATATTGAAATTAACTACCAAATTTGCAAACTCCCGCCTCGTATTCAAATATAGATCGTAGAAGTTTCTTCTTAAATATTCATTTTAGTGATTGAAAAGTGGTCGTTTTGTTTCCCATCTCCTTAAAAAGTATTTTAAGGTCAAAAATTTGCCATAAAACATAAATCAATCTATTCTAAATTACAGCATGTAAAGCCCACATAAACTCAACCTTTTACATTTCCTTCAACGAAATATTCGCATTGATAAAATACACATGTGAACCTACATTCAAAAACGTAAATATCAGCGTTTTTCTAACATGACTAATAACCTAAAAAACTGAAATGCCGAATCCCAAAATTGAAACCGGATCATTTCTCCCTTTATCCCAATCGACGATATCCCATTTAGGAAAACGTTTCTGGTGTGGAGAAATCGCCAGATTTCTCATTTTTTTTTAATATCCTCTTTTGATTTCTTCCAGCCGAAACCTTAACTTGCATTCCTTTTATTCATATCTACCTCTTTTGCTGCCGCGTAATTCGCCGTGACATATACCAAAAAAAGGTTCTTTTCAGGATGTGCATCGGAATAGATATGTCGTGGCAAAAGCCACCAGGAAATGGGATCGGGATAGATTCCGATAAGGCGTGTCACGCTCACAGTGGTGCCCCTGAATCGTGATCGTGTCTTGGTTTTAAAAGAATGTAATAGAAACTCGAAGTTTTTGAATGCCATCGAATATTTGTAAGAATTCTTGTTCAAACAAGTAATTAATGATCTGATGGTGCTTTTAAGGCCTTTATTTTTTTCGTTACACTGTTCATATAGTAGTCCTCGTTTAGCTCTAGTTACTAGAGAACTAGTCTAGTGGGAGAGGCTAATTCAACCTTCGAGTAACTTTCATACGACAATGGGTCAACAAATTGAGATTAAGAAATGAGTTTTTAGTTAATATATTCGCTTCAGCCCATTTACCCATAAAAAATATAAAGGGAAAATAATTTGAGAAATTCACCATGGTAGATTGGTGTATTGTCGCATTATTTTTTTGGTATATAGTCGCATATTGTTAGATTCTAGAACAAATATGGAAATTGCAAATAAAGTCTGGATATTATAATAATACAATTAAATTTTTATTATTTTTAGTTGGTAATCGCTTTAACTAAGATTGAAAAGCAAAGGCTGCTAAATAAATAAAGTATTTTCTAAGGCATAAGGAGCTATGAAAAGTTTTATAAATGATTACTAATTATATTCCGACTTGAAAATAATTGAGGGGTCTACTTTCAAAACTTATTTTCCAAAGTATTGCTAAGTTATATGGCACCTTCAGTATATTGGCGATTTTTGATAATGGTAAATCAATTAGACAAGCGCCGGAATCTATATCTGATTGATACTTTGGAGAAAGTGACAATTAGTTTTTTCTGCAACTAGGCACTCCTATTAACAATGTAACTAATTAAATCTTTTTGATCTACCAATAATTGCCAAATTTTTTTACTTGAATATTCAATAGCGTCAAAAAATTTTTTTTAATGAAATTGCATTTACAACTTTGTCTAAAAATTCACCGTTACATAAGGATCTGGTTAAAGGAACCCAAAAGAAGAACCTATTTCCCTTCTTGCAGTGATTTATATTTTTGTGGATTTAATTTTTTGTGTGTGTTTTCTCTCATTGATATAATGGAGTGGGGGTGTAGATGGGAAATGTATTTTTAGACTAAACTTTTTATTCTCAATTTGTAGGTATAAGACTCGCATTAAGGAGATTAATGTTCGTGGAACTTAAAACTGTATTTATGAGGGAAGTTCATATATTTATGTGATAATCTTGAATAGTATATTTACTTAGATATGTGATACGTCTTTTTTAAGAATTGCCTTAAATACATTCCATATCTTAACTTCGTGCTGTTGGTAACGCCTCCAGCTGTCTATTTTTAGCATAGTATAACACAGCTTTAACTCATTCCAATTCCGCTTAAGTGTCAGGTTCAACTTGAACACAAACGCAATGCCTGTAAATTTCATACATAGATATTGATCGAATGTGTATGTTATACTTTTTTAAATTTCTTCCAAGATAAGTGTTCTAATATAATCAAATTTGCAGTATTAAGACATTTAAAAATTGGAATTCAAAACCTCTTAAAAAATTATTATTTAAATTCAATGAAAAATTCTGTATAAAAACAATTCGGTAGTTTTATTCGACAAAATATGGCCTCTTATTTAACGGATTTCATAATTATATTTCATTTGATGCCTATTTTTATGCATATTGCCGTAAAATTGTAATGATATTAACTTATAAAAATTTAGCTTATTATTGTTGTAGTTTATATGATTAAAAACAATTTTTTGTTATTTTTCATTAACTCTGTTATTCATGGAAGTTTGATTGATATGTGAATTGTAATAAATATATATTTATAATATTTTTTTCGTTTACAATTGATAGTTTTTTTAATATAGATTTTTTAAATATAGTTTATTAATATATCTTATTAACTTTCAGGTTAAAAATATTTGATGCTTCAAGAAAACTTTTCTAAAAGTAAGTTATTTTTACATTATACTAACAATGATTAAGAGTAAACTTTTTTATTTTTATATTGCTTTAAAATTTCAAAAAATGTATTGATCTAATTGCCAATTTTATATCCAAATCAACTTTTTTAGACATTAATAAAAAATTATTTTTATTTAGTTAAACTTGTATTTTGCTATGTTTTTTTTTAATGTTTCAAGCATTTATAAATTGGAATGTTAGGCGAAATATGTGTGGGACAGTTATATTTGATTATATTTTTGATAAAAATATAACATGGAATATGGACATTTTGTCCGTTTGTATCCGTATCATGCAATACTTTTCGTCCTCTTACCTTATTGCTACAAGATAACAAATCGTTAATTTACCATTTCAATTACTCCATTATACAATTGATCTCATTCAAACGAAATTAAAATTGCAACTGAAATCTTGCCTTCAAATGCAGCATTATTCCAACGCTAACCAAAAACTAACATTTTACATTGCAATTTTCACAACCATCTATAATCTGAAAATTTTCTTTCGTATTCAACCAAAATATTGTATTATTAACCAATTATCAAGCATTGCCTTTTTCAAGTGGCTATCTCCTCTTATAACCGCAAATAATACTCAAGAGACAAAACGACTTAGTCACATCATTATCAACAAGATTAAACCGAACCCCTAAAAAGAAGTGGGCAAGAAAGAAGGAACCCTTTAATCATTTCTGAGAACCGCATTTTGACCAGTCAATCGTAAAGAACAAAGAAGCGAAGACTTCTAATTTTTTTTTATAGCTAATCGAAGTTTCAGTTTGAAAATATAGTAAGTTGTGTAGTTTGACAGTAATTTCAATGGAGGATAGACAAACAATTACTTAAGGTTTCCTTTAAAACATTTAACAAACGAGTGTTAATTTTCGACAATATCACTAAGCATATTAATAATATTTTTTCCAAAGTCAAACATCGTTTGAGGTAAATGTTAACCCTGGAGCTAAAATAACGTGAGTTTGTATTTTTTTTAGGTTTCATCCACGAAATTTATAGTTTCAAAATATTATATGGGGGGTTAACGAACAACAAAAATTCTCAGTAATTAGATTTAATGGAGGATTTTTTTTACTCGTATCTCTTTCTGATTTTTTTTTAAATTAGCCGATATTGAATATACATATTTCTTCTTTCTACAAAATGGGCCAAATTTCATGGGGTAAAAAAGTTACCTGTCGTTACAACAAATTCATGTGGAGAAAATATGATGTTAAAACAGCAGCGCAGAATATCTTTTTCATTATTAACATGTTTTATTTAAACAAACTCGGTTTCTATGAATAAAAATTAATGTAAGGGAGTTTAATTACTGTGGAAATTTTCGAAATTCGTCTTCCTTGTTATAATTAAAATAAGTTGCAGGACTAGAATGTAAATAACTTTCCGTAATTGGCAAAGTTAATTGTGATAATTAGCATGTTAAACTAGAGGATTCATTGCGTATTATTATTTTTTTAAACTATATTAACAAAGATAAACATATATTTATTAAGGAGGCAAAATAAAGGTAAAATATATAGTTAAATAATTCTGAAAATCCTTCTCGAAAATAAACTGAATGGGTGAAAAAAATGCGTCTTTTCTTTAAATTGAGACTGGTATAAATATTTTGCGATAAATCTGCGTAAAGTGGTCTGAAATCGAGATTTTACCTAAACTTTGTTATTTTTTTAAATTCCTTTTTTTTTTATTTTTGAAAAAAATTGACGAATATTTTAAAACAGTGCTTCTACTTCAGATTTATTGTTGCAAACAGTATTGAATATTCTTATAACTTAAAAGGATTGAAAAGCGTTTTAAAGTGTTGCATAGTTTCGAATTAAAAAAAAATATTTCCGTATGTAAAAACACATAAATGTCATTAAAACATGCAGTTTCAGGCTTTTTATTTGATTAAAAAATCTATCATGTTTTTACTAATCCATCAATAATTTTATGGAATTCATCTTAATGTACATAAATTTTGCATTACTATGATTACTATGTCTTCATTTGTCTTATTTTATTCGATAAACTTAAGGAAAAAAAACTTTAATTTTCTTGCCAGCCAAATTTACTTGGAAATAATCATTAACCCTTTTAGTCAAAATGACAATTAGGCATTCATCATTGCAGATTTTTTTTTCTGATCGTATCTAGCCCTTTATTATATCAAAAGGCACATCATTTGATTCTTCAAACCTTGTTTTCTATTAGAAATTACTTTTTATCAATACCAATCGATGTCATCCCTATTATTATTATTTTTTAATTATGATCAGAAAAATGCTGATGCCAAATAGCATAACTGGGACTGAAAGGGTTAATTAGTTGCCATCGCTATCATTTTAACCATGTTTTCCTCAACATCAGTTACACGTTTATCATTTTTATGAGCCCATTCTTTGTTGAAAGAATTTCCTCCCCGATATTTTAAGGGGGCTTTGTGGGCTCCTCCGTGCGTCTCGGGGATGAGCGAACCCCGCCGAGTTCCGGGGCCATAAATTCTGCTACAAATGAGGTGGGAATGGGCCGCGTCTTAGCAGCGTGGAAGATGCGGCGGACGCTTGTGGACTTGCCAAGAAGATCTCTGGACCTGAGAGGAATTTAGAGCCAGAGTGGTGTGTTTGGTATGCATGAATTTAGACGCAAATGGACTAAGTTAAAACACAAAAAAAAGCTCCCGTTATTAGTATCATTTATTTAGGAATATTCACACTGTTTAAAATATTGGTGCTATTGCACCAAAATTCTAAACTAGCTGCCACCATTATTTGGAGCGTTGATTTACTATATTTGTGAATAATCAAACTTCTGGCTTTAGCACGAAATTGATAAATCTACGTTCCAAATAGAGAAGCTAAGAAGTTCCAGAAAAATTCCCAGTGCAATCGTGCACCAAAAATGTTTAACAGTGTAAGTGATTATTCCAATGAAAAACAAAAAGGGATTCAAAAGTAAACAGGTTTAAAGTTAGTGGTTCTTCAATACAAGTACTAGCAAAATAAATACTAAACAAAACATTATTTAGTAATTTTTTTCAAGTTTTATTTTCATTTATATTTTACCTAAACTGCGTAAAGTTGGAATATATTTTACATTACCAGATTTAAAATATACATTATTCTCAAAATAGATAACCAGAATTTTCCATCTCTTTTTCTATTTCAAATTCCAAAAAACTCTTTAAATCTTTGACTAAGACCATTCCCACTCTAAACGCAAATTAGTACAGGTGAAAAGTAGGCACCATCTATCACTAGTTTATATCTAATACAGATCCAGAGAGTGGGCAAAGTGTTGGAGAAGAATACGTGAGGAACAAGGCAAAATGTGACTTTGGAAATTGTAATTTACAAAGTATTCTCAAAAATATTCAACAGTCGAACTTGTGTTCCTCTTATAACTCGAATTTCATAAAATAGGAAATTTGAATTCACGAAATATAAATGGATTCTGACGTTTCATGTTGAAATATATTTGTGTGGAATAATAAAACATTTCATAAGCCTCATGGAAAGCATTTCTGGAAACGCTATGAATATAATATTGGTTGGCCACAGATACCTTAAAAAGTTATATTTAGTTTCAAATGTTTGTCTACAAACCAATTTCAGCCTTGTAAGTTAAATTGTGAGGTATTATACTATTCTTTGCAAAATAGATTTTTATAATTATGTTTGTCCGAATAAGATTAAATTTAAAATACATATATTGTTACTTTAACAATCAGTGCTTTCGGTATGTACAATTATTGCAAAATCATAATCCCATAAACACGTAAACAGTTTATCATGGGACACATCCATCAACTAAGGCGAATAATTCGCCATTTATTCTTATAATGTCACACAATTATTTACCACAATGATAATGAGTGACCTCATTCGAAGACATCGCCTTACGAATCCAATCCTTTCACATTAAAATGTTTCCATTAAATTATGTAAGCGCGGCATAAACCAATACAGATTGTTTGCCTTGACACATAATACCTACTAATAAAACGTTGTGCACATTAATTATTTTTTCTTTCACATAAAACAAAGTTAATATATATGAACATTTATTTGGGGTTTAGGTCCTTCAACAAAACTTCAAAATTTAGATATTAATAAAATTTTACTTCATAACAATGTATCAACTGTTAGACCAATAATCTCAAAATCATGATGCCAGTAGCACTAACACCAGTACATCAAATGACACATCCGGCAACTAATTCACCATTTATTCCGATAATGTCCCACCAGGATAAGGAATTGTGATTGCATTAGAAGACACCGCAAACCCTTCCACATTCTCGCATCCCATGCTGTAAGCGGGGCATTATTTTCGTAAGCTACCCAAATTGTTTGCCTTACCACATGATATTTCACTTAATTAATATGCATAGCTTTCCAAATAAGTTTGTTGTGAGCCCTCGTGTAGCTCTAGTGCGACGATAATTCAAACCAAATAAGTTTTTTTTTTCAAAATCAAAAAACGCAAATTTCAATTATCGATATTTTTTTTGTTGTTCCTTCAGCAGATTTTCAAAGTTTATTTACTCCTAATAAAACTCTACTCCACAACAATATATCTAACATGGAGGTATCAACTGTTTCAACAATAATCCCAAAATCATGATGCCAGTAGAACTAACACCAGTACATCAAGTGACACATCCGCCAACTAATTCACAATTTATTCCGATAATGTCCCACCAGGATAAGGAATTGTGATTGCATTAGAAGACGCCGCAAACCCTTCCACATTATAAAGGCTCGCATCCCATGCTGTAAGCGGGGCATTATTTCCGTAAGCTACCCGGATTGTTTGCCTTTCCACATGATACTTCACTTAATTAATATTCATGGCTTTCCTAATAAGTTTGTTTTTATTTTACATCAAAAAACGCAAATTGTAATTATCGATGGGTTTTTTTATTGTTCCTTCAACCGATTTTCAAAGTTTATTTACTACTAATAAAACTCTACTCCACAACAATGTATCAAACATGGAGGTCCCAACTGTTTGAACAATAATCCCAAAATCATGATGCCAGTAGCACTAACACCAGTACATCAAGTGACACATCCGCCAACTAATTCACCATTTATTCCGATAATGTCCCACCAGGATAAGGAATTGTGATTGCATTAGAAGACACCGCAAACCCTTCCACATTATAAAGGCTCGCATCCCATGCTGTAAGCGGGGCATTATTTTCGTAAGCTACCCGGATTGTTTGCCCCCACCACACGCTTCATTTCTGGGGTAAATGGAGACTGCTAATGGCGGAGATGGGGTAATTAGTAACGGGGTTTAGCGGGCAGATCGGGGAAGAAATCCCATTTCCCGGTGTCTGGAGGGGTTATTAAAAAGGCTTTTGCCATCCGGAAGGTAAGGCCTGTGTCTGCATTAATTTCGTCGGTGTCTGGCATGCTGTTCTGATGGGAACAAGCGCTTTGGATTGCAGCAAAACGCTTGTCTATGGAAATGCACTGTAGATTTAAATAAGATCTGTGAACAGAATAATCAGTAATTTTGGTAATACGGTGAAGTTGTATTTTCAGATGTATTTTCAATTTTAATGGAGTATAATAGGCCCTGAAAAGTGTTCTTAGTATAATTCAACCGTTGTGGATCCAAACAAATAAACACTTTTTATGAAATACTATACGCAATACTCGTTTTATTGCAAAATATTTTGAATTTAAAATTATATATTTATTTTTGTGTGATTTTGATAGTTTTTTAAAACTAATTATTAAAGTATAAAACTAGATTTCATGCCTATTTAAAATTTGTCTTACGATATTTTTGCATCAGATATTCTTTTTTATAAATTGTCTAGTGAATACATAAAAAAAACACAAGTACAGTTATCTCAAAGTTTAGCTTTTTTTCACGAAGGTAGACAAACGAAATGTTAACTATCAAAATAATTAGTTTATATTTTTAGATTCTCAGACGCATCTATTCAAACTTAACAAATTGATCATTCTTCTACTATCTCTTATCTTCCTACAGTTAACCGAAAATCCCATTCATCCTTCTGATTTCTTTTTTAGGGCTGTTCTATTCACATTAAACATTCCCCCAGCATTTCACACAAAATCATTCATTGAACAAAATTTGTAAATTATGACTGCGGTCCCCCATCGTGGTAAAGGTATTAATTTGCTTAATTTCCTTTGGCCATAACGCTGTCAAAAGAGAACATTTAATCACAGTAAGTGCACACACATAGTGAATCACTTCTATGCACAAATCGAAACTTTTTTTGCGTTCTTTTTAATTCAGTGAGCATCCCCACCCCTAGCTCTTTGTTTGGCGCTTTGCTTTTGAAGTGTCCATTTGCTAATAGCGCTTCACTGGCCACCCAAGAGTAGGCATTCCCTTTTCGAACACCACCCCCATTCGAAAAGAATAGAATGGAACGACAACGTAATAGGCAAGGGTTTGGCATGGGAGATGGAATGAGGCCGCATTTTTGTATGGTATCGTGGTTTTAAATAGTAATTTGAATCTTTCATTCAGGAACACATTTGAAGGAAAAGTTGGGGTTTTATGTATGAGGATTTTTATTAGTTTCATGCGTTTAGGGTTGCCTAGATATTGTTTATTTTTAGGAATACTTTGTTTTTGATATGCAATGATATACAATTGTTTTATTACAACCACATAAATATGCATTTTTGGATGGTGGCATGCGGTAAAATAGGGGTAGTGGTTAATATGCTGAGGGGTATTAGTTAATATACTCTTTGGTTATTACGCTTAAAGAAATAGTACAAAGCTTGCAAGATTGACAAATATTGTTATTTACGTTTATACTTTAGAGTGCTTTTAATTTATTTTATTTGAAACGTATTTATCAACCAGCATCAATCTTATTATTTTGCCAGTTTAAATCGTATTTATCTTTACATTTTATTTCTCACCTTGACACATATTTATTTTTATTCCCTCTAAGCACTTTGTTAAAATGTAATACGCTATATGTTGTGTTAAGTATCTTTAAAAAAATTATCTTTCTTTGTTGAATTTCCTTAGAAGTTATCTAAAACATGCAAATTTCTTTATAACTATTAAATGGTAAACAAGTTAATCTATGGTAGAATATTTATTGGGTGCAATACGCTCTACAATTGAAAAGTTTAAAAAAATAATTTTCTACTATTTGATAATGACTTTAACCCTTTATTACAGTTGTACACCAGATTGTAGAATTCAATTTCTTCTCCGCGTCATTTTTTTATGAAAAAAGGGGTCACAGTGCATTAATCCAGGATGGGGTAGGATGACGTCACTCAACCTAAACTGTCGTTTGCAGTAGATCAAGGGTGTAACAAATAATAATTCATCTCGCGCTACATAGATCTTGCTCACCCATTTAAACTGTCATTTGCGCAAGTGCCTTTTTGACGTGTATTAATATTTTTTTACTCAAGCAACGGTTGAAAATAGAAATTATCATAAAGTGGGATTAGTGAGCCAGGATGGATTATGTTCATACCGTGGGGAAGCATTAAAAAATGTACGATGTGTGCGGTACTATGAATATGAAGTTTAAAATTTTATGTTGTTTATTTTGTAAAGCTTTTGTCTTAATTTAAGTGTTAAGTTAGGCTAATATACGTAAATAAAAAATGTATGCAAAATTATCAAAACATAATACAATTTACTTTCAATAATATTTTTTTTATGGAAGAACATTGGTTAAAAGCAACATTTTTTTTAACATTTAGGAGAATTTTTTAAAAAGAATTTTGTAGGTATAATGGACATGTTCCCTGCTTGTTAAATTGAATTGGCGTTAGTCGATTAAAATATTTTTACAGTTTTAGCTGAAATAAACACCATCAAATAATTGTATTTTTAAAAATTCCAGTGCTTCGACAGCGAAGTTTACTTAACGCAGTTTTTTTTTGTATGAGGATAAATGTTTACAGAGCAAATACATTGAATATTACTATTTTATGTTATGTATTTAATAGTGATAACGAGAATTAGAATGGATTCCAATACAGTGCATTTTTCTCGATATTTTAGGCCTTTTCTTCAAGTTCCACAATGCTTTCTAAAAACATATTTGCATATAAAAAAGAATAATATTCAATTGAGTTAACGATGCTTTAGCCAATAAATAAAACTCTGTCCCGTCTGCACTATAGCCATATGTGATGTATGGCCATTTAGTCCATACAGTGCTGCCGCATATGAAGATAAATGTCTGCAAAAAAGCAATTTTGTAGCGGCTTCTTCACCCTTTTTCCTCAAACGTCTCCGAATTAAGCAACATTGCATCTCACTCCCATTTGGATGGGGTCCAGATGTCAGACAATGGGCCTCAATAATTTGTTTGCCTGCAAAAATTCAATTTTTATGTCCCTCCCCATGAATGCACAGCAGCGAAAACAGAAAGTATATCACTCATCGAGTTATTGCCCATGTTTCTCGAGTCAAAATCAGATGCGAGTCCAACACAAAGGAGTAACTTGAAGTAGTCCACCAAGGACGGTTACACCATTTAACTTCTAAGTGGTTTTGTTAAAACAATCAATAGAATAAAAGGTTTTGGGGTAGTCAAAGTGGTGTAAGTTTTGTCATGAATAACTTCATTCTGCCAATCAGAACAACAACGCTGTACTTAAGATGTAAAATGGTATATCGCACGAAGAGAATGGTGGATCGACAAAAGACAATTTTTTAGAAGAGTTATCTAAAATGTTATCCTTTTATGGCATTTCATATGCAGATATACAGAAAAATATCAAAAGGCGTAGATTTGCAACCCGACAGTCGTGCGATCGCTTCAAAAAAATTATATAAATCGGTAAATGTCTCGGTTCTGTTACAGCCTACTCAACTAATATGGACAGACAATCTCTCTGAGATCAAAATATCCTCTGTTTTATGTTATCAGAGGTTTTAAAAGAGGAACGAAACTTGTTGGAAACCTCGAAAGTATACTTTTTCTTCAGAAAAGCCGATTATCTGAAACAGACGGATAGCGTGCCGTCACGAAGAGCTTTTGTGACATTAACCCTTTATAAGGCTGTGGGAAACATACTTCCCGACAACTTCATCAATTTTGATTAGTGCTGCCATCTCCTGATAACTTCAGAAAACAAAAACAAAATTACTAATGCAGGATTTCTATGGACGATACGTTTGAATAGCTCCCAGCGAGCAATGGGAAACATACTTCCCACCGAAATAAAATGGTCTTAATAATCAAAATTAATTTTAGGTAATGAGCTAAATGAATTTGTTTTTATAAATCAATCTCAATCCCAGAAATACTTTAACGTAACATTACTAGAAAAAAATGGCCTTATAAAGGGTTAAAGATGAGTAAGTCAAGGTTCTGCACAGTTTAGTAATTTTCGCTCAAAAAGCTCACTATTTTTCACATACGTCACTTTTACGAGCGCATTGAGACATCTTTTATGTTAAACTCTATGTCGGATACACCCTTTTGGCTCTGAATCTCGAATAATAAGAAAACGAGACTTGCCTCTTGTTTATGGGTTTCTCTCCCTTTTATCGCTTCTTCTTGTAATAGCGACGTTTCTGCAGGGAGACAATACGACTGTTAAAAGTTTGCTTATGCTCCAAGGCGATAATGGCCTGCCTTTTCCGCAAAATTTGATTGTTTGTGGTCCAGAAAAATCAAAGCCGGTCTAATCCGTGCAATAACAAATCGGGGACCATTCTTATTTAGGAGCTCGAGAAAGACACTTTTATACCGATTTGTTTATTTAATGAGCTCCTTTTGTTGCTCGAGAGAGTGACATATGATATGAATGGCGCAATAAAAGAAAGCTAGAGGATCGATAGACTCGATATTTTTATTTTGACTCGAAAGATATAAAGCTTATTATATGAGCGCTTTTTTCTTACTTATAGTAATTAGTTAATTACCGGATAATTATCTTAATCTTGGGAGCTAAAAGCTTATCTTTAAAATTTAAATTTTTCTTTAAAATACAATAGCTTTAGTTGAAAAATCTAAGATAAATATTTAGTTTGAGGGACTAATCAAGTAAAGTTTTGATTAATGGAACAAGTTAAAATAATAAGCGTTGAATAAATATCTTCTGACTTTTAAAATAAATATTTATATTTCTGGTTTATTGTTAAGCTAGTATAATTAAATGCTTAAAAGAATTAAGTGTAACTAATCACACCTTATGCAGATATGGCTATTTTTTTTGGGGGGGGGGGGTATCCATGGGTTTATATACAACAGAAATACTTAAAAATTTGCACAATGGTAGGCTTACGTTTCTAAATCACTATACAATAGTTTTTAGAAGGGCAAAATCTTGTTACCTTAAATTTGAGAAACTATATTAAGGGTTGAAGTGGGGGTTTTGACAATGGCTTTTATGTCTTAGGCTTTCGATTTGGAGTAAGTTGTGCGATCTAGAGCTACAGTGGGTTGTAAATTATATTTTCTATATTTTATTAGATGGTTTATCGTGGTTCCGGGAGCATTGCCCTATTGACATTTAATGGTATTTTGTGGTGAATTTCATGTAATCACTGAATGCGTCGCCATTCTCATCGTTGCCAAACAATTGAGCATTTGAGCTAATTGCGTTGTTTGCATCCTATTTTTACAATTTTGTAAATGTAAATTTAATTTATATAAAACATACAGTTCTACAAATAGATTAATACCTGCTTGGATTTTAAAATTTAAGTAGTTGAAAATTCAATTCACATCTGTGCTACAATGTGTTCAAAGCTTATTAACAGCCTAGCTCATCCAAAGTGGAAGTTTAACATTACGTTTTTAAGCCCAATCATACACCTCTTCTGCAACCACATTAAAATCTAAAAAAAGTCACCGATCCTCAGATTATTTTTATACCACACCTCCAAAACTTCCAGGCCCGAGAGATTAAAACTCCAGTTTTTTCCTTCCATTCCAAATCCCAAGCATGATGCCCACTAAGCCGTGAAAAATTACTACATCTTACAACTGAGTGGAGACGGTTGTATGTTTTCCTGCGTTACCCGTGGTAAACCCACCCCGAGGCATTAGGGGACGAATTGGTGAAACCTCACCGTGGAAAAGCAAAACCTTACAAGTGGCCCCCATCTGTTTTGGTTGTCTAGGAACTGCTAATGCGTTCGGGTGCAACCAGCGTAATTCTTTTCTGGATTGCTGCTTACAAGCCATTGATATCTTGAAATGGTATTACGGTGCGTATTGTTGGCATCAGCAGAATGTCGGTCGAATTTGGTACTTGCTTGTAAGAAGTGTTTAACTGGTTTCAGTGATCTGTTAAATTGGTTCGAAGGATTTAATCGATTTAAAATTGGGAACTCCACCTATTCCATATTAGTATGTAACATGATTCAAGTGTTTTATTGTTTAAATTAAGTAAATCAAATGGAATTTAAATGTATGTTGATTTAGATCTTAAATAAGTGATTAGTGATTGTTATTCTTCTATGGTGAACTAAACTTGACATCTTTAACAATAACTCAAAAACTGTTTTACTTCTGACAATCCATTAAAAGTAACAATTGAAATCGGTAGGGATTTTATCTTTATGTGGGTATTCCATAATCCTACCTAGTCAACATTTTAATTCAAACAAAACAAGAAGTCATATTGCATCATACCCATTCCAACAATGAAATGCGTAACAAAATCCCTCAAAACTTCCCCTATTCTCATTCCGAACTTCTATTAGAACAAAGTATATTAGTCTCCAGAAACAAAGACTCCATTCAAAGATTTCATCTCGGTAAGAAAAAAAAAAATCTACTGGTCCGTAGCATCAAGTTTCATTTTGGAAATACACTCATTTCTCCGGCCTCTCCGGTTTTGGAAAGCACCTCTCCAATTTCCTTTTAAACTTAAGATCGAGATGAGATTGGGTTTTCTTCAAGAATAGAAAGAAAGACTTCGTCCCGGACATTCTTGTGATTTTCCCGGACAATTCATTGCTTTAGATTGACAAAGTGGGGACTGATTTGGGCCTTGGTCATGTGTGCGTGGACATTTCTTTCGACAAGAACTATTTGGATTTGGTGTCCTGAAAACCAATAGAACATTGGGTTTAAAGCAACAATAAAATCAATTAAATATACAGACACATTTGTGACAATTACCCTATGACACATATTTTTTTAAAGTATTTTTTGGCTTTTGTAGCTATCATCAATATACCCTCTCAACATTATCCCTTTTTTGAATTGCTGCATAGATCTTCATAATACAAAATCATAAAGATATATGAATAGGCCCATTATGTTTTCATTTTTTGTCAGTTTTAAAATGACATGTATACATTACAGAATAATGACAATTTTAATACAATCACTTATATCTGCAATTGCAGTATCTACTCCCATAGACTACACATTACAATTCTTATTTTTCACAAACATCGTAAGTAGAATACACTTTTGTCAAAACAACATTGTGAATTCCGTAACCGTTGAAGTACATCGGGAGGGGTGTTTAATTTCGAGAATTGTAATAGGCCGCTGGACCGGACGTTAAAAGGAGGCGGACAACCATTAAATCGAGGTCAGTAACGAAAATTGTCCGGACCTGTGAGGAACAAAGAGGGATAGCTTTGTCGATGAGGGGATGACCAAAAAGCGAGAAATATTTTCAAAAAAAATGAGTTTGTTAATGATTGGTTAACATTGAAAAGTGTGATACTACTTTTGTTATTTTAAATAGTGTTTTAGGATAAGCAACATAATTTTTATAATTATTCTTATAAGTTCTTGAAGCAGTGATAGAATGACATCATCACATTAAAAAATCTATCTTTCTTACTGCGGAAAATTTTTGAAAACTTAAATATAATTTTTTTCTGTAACGTTTGTGAAAACCGGGGAGTAACTTTTAAAAAAAGGATACACAAATTTTTTTCAATAAGTTTTTAAGCCTAGACCCCCGCAAAGTTACGTACTCCTAAAAACAACCACCTATTTCTAAGTTACGAGTACTAGAGAAACAACAAAATAGATCCCAAAAAATAAGATAGCCCTTGATGCGACAGAGGACCTAAACCGATGACCCCTTGTACCATTCCAGCAAAAGGTCTTCTGCGTTAAGGGACCTCGTCTCGAAGCAAAGGGGAACCCCGAAAACCATCAACTACGGCTCAATCGGTTGTGAAAGCAGCCCTAATCATTGGTTATTTGGGAGACGACCGAAGTGATCGAGGCTTCAAAATACCACCCGCTTTTACACGAGCCAAGAAAACATTTCTGTACCTTAGGGCTGAACTGTACCAAGTCTTTTGCTGAGGGTATGGATGTTTGTACGTTTTACTTCGGAGGTACAGATTTGCCTTTGAGAAGGATGCTCTTGTTTTACGGGGGACAATATCATTCTTGTTTTGGATAAAGAAAAAAGAAAGGTAGTTGGAAAGTTTGGGTCTCTTGAGAGGATGGATCGGGGTACTTGGGAAGTGGGGCTTCTTCATTTAATTCATTTGCATTTAGATCGGTTTATTTGCGTCTTTATTTTGATTTATGTGTAGTTTGGGTTCCGTTTTGTTTTTGTCTTGTAATCCCTTTTGGATTGTACATTGATTTATTGATTGTAAACTTTAACAAAATTTTGTTTAAACTTTTGTGATTGATTGTGAATGTTTCGATTTTTATTGTCTCTTATGTAATAACAGCTGTTGAATGGCCTTAAATTTAATGAAATTCTAGAAAGATAATTGAAAAATGTTTTCTTTAGAGAAAGCAGCGTTACAATGTACGAGGTTTTAAGAAAGATTGTGCAATGAAATAATAAGAAGCACTACCCCTAATTTAACTAGTAAATCCCAAATATGATACAACCACTTAGTATTTAAAATCGCTCTTAACACACTTTCCTTGCTGATCATATTATAAGGCATGGTCAGACTTGTCAACAAACCGGATATAATTCAGCAATACCTGATTTTTAACTATTGCTTTGTATTTACGTATCATATGTACTAATTGCAAAATTTTCTAAAGGGGAAGCATTAAACAACCTCTTGGCATCTACAATCTAGAAAATTGTTATTACTGAGGCAAATACGGAGTGTTGACAGGTCTTTTGATTGAATTAACATTGGGCACTAGAGCCACGAATGTCAGGCATGTGTGGTTAACTACGGAATCGATAATGTTTTTCCTATTACATGTTACCCGACGACAAAAAAAACCTTAAGCCGAGAAACTTAAATTTTATTAAATATTCGATTTTTGTTTTCCTTAAAATAGCCTTCCTAGTTTTTTTCTTTATTAAAAACTAATAGCTTTCCTTATTAAACACTCTATTTTATTATAACCGAACGTGATTTTTTTCAGCCGACTAAACATTTTTTTTATTTTATTTCATTTATATGTAAGAGAATTGCTAGTTTGTCAGATTGCAAAAGTAATTCACACCTCTTATAGCAGGTTGTCATAACGACCTTCTTTTTACACCTAAAAACATAAATGCTATCAGAAATTGAGTTATGTGCGTGCCATAATGTTATATAATTTATTTTGTATATTTTTTATGTGTTTATTATATGAAATCGATAAAATTAGAGCCTGCAATAGATTTAATTTATCACAAGTAGATTTGCAAACTGATTGTATTACTGAAAACAGTTTCTTTTGAATTAAATATGGTGTCCTGTAGGATTTAATTCAAATTGGAAATTGAACTACTATACTTCCATTCAAAATGCCTAAGGCCATAATCCCAAAGTTGTTAACAATTTTTTTAGTCCTCTTATATTTACTCTTAGCAAAGTATTAAATTTGTAAAGAAATTTGAATATCACAATAATTTCCTTACTATACCATCAATTTTGCTATAATAGATATCTTATGTAAAAAATATTGCTATTTCGAAGTGCTATTTCGAATTAAGTTTTCTTACGACTGCAACTTTTTGTTTAGAAATATTTGAAATAGTTCAAGAACCCTCATTACACAGACAAACTGTACGAAACATACACAGTTTTCTAAAACTGTCACTGGTCCCTGTATTTCTCATTTTCCAACTGATATTGCAGAGCAACCAAACTGTTGCAGAGCAACATCGTCATCGGAAGATTAGGAATTATCTTCTCTCTAAATCTTTAAACCTTCTCTAACGAGGTTAGGCTAACTTGTGATACGCAGCGAAGCGGATTCCCTGTTTTCTACAGGATGAACCCAAGCAGACGAAACCCTCAGAAAACTTCGATCGGTCCACGAAAGAAACGTTTGGTTTACTTCGTAAGTGAATTTTTTTATTGGTAGATTTTTTTTTACCTCGGTATATTTTAGAATAGGTTTTTTTTGCTATTGATGAGGACAGAGTAAAAGTTGCATTTGTTGCTAATAAAAGAATATTGTATTTGAGAAATTTACGAATTTTCGTTAAATTTTTAATTTGGGTATCATTATTTTTAATAGTGATATTTTACTTTGAACTATTATTCGCTCTCTAATTACATTGATTTAAAATATTTTTATAAACTTGCAAGAAATTGTTATTTCTATTTTATTTCAATCAGTGTTATAGTACAGTGTTACATATTATAATAAAACACATTTAATAAAAAGCTTGAATAATTTTGATAGTTTTATGTCGCGAACCTTATCTCATTAGTTCAACTTCTAGTTTTAACCCTTTCGCTACGAAGGATTTTTGCTTCCTCGTAATATTTGATAGGAATAACATTATCGAATCCTTAGTTGTTCGGGCGCTTTGGAGCGCTTCAGTAAAGAAAGAGTTAATGCAATTTCCCCTTAACACCAACAACTTTAACCCCCACATAACTGGATCGAGTTTCCACGATTCAATCGCTGTAATTTTGAAGCTCTACCTACGAAAACCAAACTTGACTGACCTATTAGCTATCGATGTCATCTTCTAGCATTTCGAACCCAAACCCTTCCACCAAGCATATAAAAAACCGAATTCCATACGAAAAAGAAACAAGTAGTATGCAACTCGTGCCAAATATCATTACACTCATCCACTGATAATAATAAAACCGGTAATGATTATATTAACCAAACGATCGGTAATGACAAACCAGGGCATCCGACCGTTGCCCAAATGCAGTGCTCCAGGAACATGCAAATCGTTGAGCAGGTGCATCAAGAAAGTGATTGAAGAAGATTCTTAGAAAGGAAAGCCATTGATTCTTTTTTTCTTTCCTTGGAGACCGGAGCTTAGTTGCTAATCTTACTATGGGATAGAATGGGATCTGGAGGAGGTATAGTCAGTTTACTTGATGAGGTTAACTTATGAATGCAGACAGATTACATGGTGGCCCCATAATTGCTTCTCTGTTTTAAGATAATAAATAATGCTCAAACTATTTAAAAAGTGAGGCAATAATAATTTTTAAATATGAGTATTATCTTTTTCGAATTTATACTATATAATCGTCAAATTTTAGTGCTGGAGATTCAGCTATTTCCATTTCTGGAGAATGGCTGGTTAAGTAAAAAAATGAACTAATAAAAAAAACATCAAAAATTAAAATAAAATCAAAATAACAGCGCCATTTTAAATATGTTCCAATTAAAGGTGCTTTTCTTTGCTTTTTGAATTTTGTTCAGCCATTCCATTAAAGGGAAACTACTGCATGTCTTCTTATTAACTCATTAATCATGATGGATAAGAAAACTTGCCATGCTAAAATAAGCTTTCTGATTAAGTTCATCTAAATGAACAAAATATATTTTAAGACAATTAAAGACTATAGTACGGTTTAATTTATGCAAGACAAATCAATTTTCTCGATCAACGGATTTAAAAAAAAATTAAATTAACTTTTTTATTTGGCATTGAAGGCGTCAATGATATTCACAATTAGATCATTAAATGGGTCCCCATTAAAATAAAATTCCTATAAACCTCTTCAACACCTTTGGATGCCAAAATACTTTTATTCAGTCGTAGAATTAGCTTTTAAAGTTACCGAGCAAAGTCTTTTTCGGTTGGTGTGCGCCTTGTCGGACAGTGAAGCGGACACACAGCGCTCGTTTGATTTGGTTAATGGTAAAAGCAATTAACCGGGTCTTTCACCGGGTCGCAGACCGAATTTTGAGTAGGTTTTCGATGATTATCGGGGCTAATTGTGAGTAAAGGACATGCAGGGAAGGTGTCATTGCTCGTATAAAGATTGGATTTGTGTGCGGGTTTGAAGGACGTTTTGGATTTTTTATTGGTGAAGTAAATTGTATTGTGGATTATATTAGTGTTTTTGATATATTTTGGCGCATGGCTGGCTTTATAGAATATTTATTTCATTGTAAAACCAATATATATGACATATCCTAATTTTAACTCCTAAAAAACTCATTTTTTTTACCCTTAATTAACTTTCATAACTTCATTATTTTCCAATACTCTTAAATAACACTTAACACTTTAACATCCTAAACACACCCTGTCCTGAGAAACAGTCACTTTCCCACGAACTTCTGATTCATCAACCCACGCATTAACATTCCTACCAACTTTCTCAAAACTAACTCTCGCCTCTCATTGGTCAATCTATCCGAACAAGTAGATGTTTCACCATCTTTGACGCATTCCACTCTCACCTCTCGACGTATTAAGACGTCTCTTTTGAATTCTTACTGATGTAATAAAGAACTTTATTCTAATCTTCGTTTCCCTGTCGGCTTATTTTACATAAGTCGGCAGGATACAGTTATCCTGCGTGTACTTAACCACTTAGACCACGAACTAAACCACTTAGACCACGAACTAAAGTACTTTTGTCGCACGAAAAAGACCGCGCATTCCAGACTACGCATCTCAGAACGTCCTTTATCCATGTCCCATGCCGAGCCGTGCGAGAGACACTATTCTACCTTCCTACCTTCATAATTACGTCGCTTCATCACTCCAATAACCCGGATGACAGTAAGAAGCCGAAGCCGTGAACTTGCATAGTGTGCGCCTAATCATTCATGGGCTCACTCTCTTTACATATCCGACATTTTGAACAACACTTTCGTAACTTCCCACTCAGCTATAATGACGGCTCCCAGAAGACCAGCCCGCTTCGTACACGATCATCGTAGACGAGCGTCGAATCTGCCCAAGACTATGAACTACGAAGTTCCTGAGACCCTCCCCTCTTCGCTGTCCCCTTCTCATTATCTCCGCGATTTCCCTGAAGACATCTTGTGGATAAAGTACCCGACCTTCGCGACATCAGCTATCAACACTGACCAACCCGATGTCAACTAGCCATGTTGTGTTGTGAAGAATGAAGAAGCGAATCAACCGCCCCGTCGTCACTTTAGCCTCCGTACGTGCAACTATCTCCACTGTTTATCCGACGATGAAAAAAGTGCAGTGTTTTTTACGTGCTCATAATATTACTAAAGAGGTGTTTACAAAAAGTGAAAGTGAAGCTCCGAAATTTATCGTGTGATTTATTAGTGTATTTATCATGATTACATCTGAGTTAATGTTGTTCATGTTGTTAATGTGTTCTAATATTATAAATTTAAATTTCTTTTAATTTTAATTTCATAATAATGAAGTTTGTTTGCCAGTTAGTGCCTCTCTCATGCTCTCTAACCTCATTATTCATTATAAAAGTAATTTAATTTTTCATACTAAATAAACAAAATTTATGCTCTTACGTTCAGGTAAATCAATCGAGAGCATGGCGCAACAACCAGCTTCTAACAAACAAACTGAAAGTGTAGAGGTAACTAATGATAATGACGACACATTAAATACCAAAACCACTGCAGAAAATTCTAATTTAAGCTTAGTTGAACATTCACAGACTCCCCAAGTCAACTTAAAAGACCTTGATACAACTAGTAACTCTGATCTTAAATCAAACGAAATGACATCAGAATCCATAATTAGTTTTGATCCTGACATGGGGATTAATGTAAAAGCTTATTTACAATATTTTAATAACTTAAATACTGATCCTACTTGGAAACTTAATAACTTACCTCGACATTTAAAAGGATCCGCTTTAAAATGGTACATTAACGATTGTGTAGGAATTAAATCTTGGCCGGAACTTGAAAATAAACTTCTTGAACACTTTCTTGTACCCAATGTCACGTCTTTTCACGAGTTTAACAATTGTGTTCTCAAAATGCAAGATGACATACTAGATTATTTTCGTAAGAAAACCGAAATTGGAAGGAGATTGGGTCTTCCCACTGATTTAATATTACAAGGTTTAACTGATTGTGTCCCTCTTCCTATAAAACAAGGGCTAACTATTGGCTCACCAGCCTCCTTGGCTCAGTGGTTAGATATGGCTATTCGCCTCCAACAAATAAACAGACCAACCCCAGGAAACGAAAGTAATCAAACACCTTATCGATATAATGATAGACCGTTCAGACCTCAGTCGAATGCATCATTTCCTAGGCCGCAGCAAAATCAAACTAACTTTAACCACCATTTTGCTCCTCGACCATATGGAAACCCAAGACCTAACCGATATGACCAAAATTTTAGTCCAAACAGATTTAATTTCAATTTTCGACCACAAAACAATAGGTCATACACTCCTCGACAACAAGGTCCTGGACTAGCTTACCACAACCATACGACTCATTTCCAAACTCAGTATTCTTTACCAACCTCTCCTTGTCGTCACTGTACCGAGAGAGGAATAATGCACTCATACCATTGGATGAATTTATGTCCTTTTAAAACTTCTGCTAGTAATATTGAAACACAACAAAGTAATTTGCATACCGAAAACCCATCCAATAGCGAAACTAATATATGACAAAGAGAACATTTGTTATTGAGGGGTTGTATAAATCAAAACAATATACCCTGTATCATAGATACAGCGAGCACTCTGAATATCATTTCTAATAACTTTGTTTTAAAATGTAATTTAAAATGTAAACAGATTAAACCTTTTCTTGTCAAACAAGCAAATAGCAACTTTTCAATAACAAAATGTGTCGATGTTTCACTTAACTTAGGAAGGATTACCAAAACAATTACATTATTTGTTAACCCGAGTCCTTTACCGTACATAATACTAGGTTTATCTAGCTGTGCTAAATTTAACTTAATCATTAATTGCGCCAAAAAAGAAATCACCCAAAATAATGTTATCCTTCCTCACTATGATTTACCATTACCTATGTTAAACCATTTATCTTTAATGATGTTTTGTGAAAATGATAATTATGCCTTTGATAATCCATGTTCTAATAGTCACATAAATCAAGAGTACTCTATGTTTGAGCAAAACAACCAACAGATTCCCAGAGCCTCTGTAAACACAAATTATTTACAGATAACTCATGATGATTCTGAAATTGAAAAACTTTTGCTCACACATAGGAGTGTCTTTGCTACTTCTCAATATGATGTAGGATGTATTAGGGTAGAACCTCAAAAAATTATTTTAAATAGTGACTTCCCCATTAACCAACGTCCTTACAGAACCTCATTAACTAATGAACGCGAAATTGATTCTCATGTACAAAAACTTTTGGAAGCAAATTTAATTGAAGAAAGTAATTCTCCATATGCTGCACCTGTTACATTGGTGGCAAAACATGGCGAACCTAATAAAACCCGTTTTTGTATTGATTACAGAAAACTTAATCAGATTACTACATTAGACAGTGAACCCTTACCTAGAATAGATTCCATATTAGATAAATTGTATAATTCAAAAATCTTTTCCACCATTGATTTAGCATCTGGCTATCTTCAAGTTCCTATCGCTCAATCTGACCAAGAAAAATTGGCTTTTGTAACTCATAGAGGATTATACACTTTTAAAAGACTCCCATTTGGTTTTAAAAATGCTCCTGCTATATTTAATAGAATAATTCGTAGAATCCTCACTAAATATAAAGTTGATTTTGCATATAATTATTTTGATGATATCATAATACATAGTAACTCAAAAGCCGAACACTTAGAACATTTTAAATAAAATCTTTGAAATTATGCATCAAGAAAATATTAAATTAAAATTCTCTAAATGTGTGTTTGCTCAAAATCAAATTAACTTTCTTGGTTATGAGATTAAGTATGGAATTATCACCCCTAACGATGTAAATATAGAAACAATTAAAAAATTAACTCCTCCCAAAGATAAACGCTCACTTCAAAGATATCTCGGTAGTGTGAATGTGTATGCTAAATTTATTAATGATTATGCTAAAATCAGATACCCTTTAAATCAATTACTTAAAAAAGATGTTACTTGGAGTTGGACTCCCGAATGTCAAAAGAGTTTTGAAACTTTAAAGAATGCTTTAATTTCTAAACCTGTTTTAAGATTATTTAATCCAAACTCCCCTACACATATCTTTGTTGATGCATCTTCTACAGCTGTAGCAGGAATACTTAAACAAGAAGATGAAAATGGTATTTTGCACCCTGTTGCATACCACTCTAGAACACTTAGAGATTATGAAAAGAATTATGCAATAACTGAATTAGAATGTTTAGCCATAGTTGACACTATAGATAAATTTCACTATTATTTACATGGAATTAATTTTACCATTCACACTGACCATTCTGCTTTACAATACATTAAATCTATTAAGAACTTAAGAGGAAGATTATTTAGATGGTCTTTAAAATTAAGTATGTATAATTTTAACGTAAAATATATTTCGGGTTCTCAAAATATTGAAGCAGATTTCTTATCCAGGCACCCCACAGTCCACTTGTTGCAACATACTTACTTGCTAGATTTAGAATTAATTAAAAGTAAACAATTTGAAGACAATTTATCTAACCCAAAGTATTTAAATGTAAATGATACAATAGTAATTAAAAAGAGAAATCTATATAAAATTGTAGTCCCCTTTTCACTAAGAAAGAAGTTATTGGAAGAAGCCCACTTAAATTTTGGACATCCAGGAGTCAACAAAATGATACACTTAATAACTCCTCATTATTATTGGCCTAAAATTAATGAAGATATTGCTTTATTTACTAAATATTGTCAAACTTGTCAACTAAATAAAAAACCTCATCAGAAAAAATTTGGCCTTTTGCAAACAGTTCCTCAACCTGATGTTCCATTTGATTTAATTTCAGTTGATACTGTAGGTGGTTTTAATTACTATAATTCCACAAAGAAATTTTTGCATGTTGTTCTTGACCATGCTACCCGCTACATTTGGGCTTTTACTTCTAAGAATGAAACTGCTGAAACTTATGCTAATTGCTTAAAACAAGTATTCCAAATTCAAGTGCCTTCTAAAATGTTAACTGATAGAAATCCTGCTTTTACTTCTTCTCGCCTTGCTAAATTTCTTAGAAACTTTAATGTTAAACATCTATTAACTTCTTCTCATCACCCAGAATGTAACGGTTCTTCTGAAAGAAACCAAGCTACAATTGTATCAATGCTTCGCACTAAAGTAAATTCTTCTTCTCCTAAAATTCCTTGGACACGGTTATTAGAACAGGTTGTCCACGAATACAATAACAGCCCTCACACCGTTACTAGATTCCCTCCTAATTATTTAATGTTTGGCATTGTACCTTTCCCATCCCCTCTAAATCAAGAAATTTACCCTCCAGTAGATGAGGCTAGGATTATTGCTAAAAATAGAACGATGGAATGTCACGAAAGAAATAAATTAACTTATGACGCTCGCCATGTCCATAAAACTTTTAACATTGGAGATTTAGTAATTTATGAAGAATTCCATTATCCAAATACTCGCAAATTAACTCCTCCATTTTCCGGTCCTTATACTATTTTAAAACAAACTGGTCCAGTAAATTATGAACTTGATAAATGTAAACAAAATTCAAAACAAAACGAAATTGTTCATGTTTCGAAATTGCGACCATATTATGACCCTGAACAACTAAAATTAACATTTGAATAAATAATTAAATCCTGTATTAACCTATAAATAAATAATTAAATTATATGTTTATACTTAATTTTATATTTTATTGATATTTTTCTTATTGTCACATTTTATTGAACTATTATCATTATGCAACTTTCTTGTGGTTGTGATGAAGACTGTTTCAAGATTCAGTTTGAAGAAAAAACCTTCCTCTCAATCATCACGTGATCTTCATCCCTGCCACTCATTCAAGTGACTTTGCTACTTCCAATTGTTACTGAACATGGACATACTGCATTCAACAACATTCCAACAAGAACTATCATTATATTCCTTCCTTTACATATTATATGATAATTGTACAACTCGCCTATTTGTGTCTTCGATATTCTACCAAACCACTTGAGATCTCGAATGAGTTCTTAACTGGTTTACCTTTTTTATCGAATAGCACTAGATAGGATATTACTTAATACATTGAGCGCTCAAAATTAACAATCATTATCTTAATGCAATTTTTAATTAATTCATTATTCGGAAGGAAAAGTTTTCTTTATATTTTTCACAGAACTATACAGTATACTTAAATCTAGATCATCAACATTAAACTTTGAAATGACGTCATATCATACCAAATAGGGCCCTATAAACTCCACTCAACGTGGATACTCTTACATAAATGACTTTCAAACGTTTGCCCCACTTTTTTTTTACCTCCCAATTTCCACCATTCCCCGTACCCCAGTTTTTTACAGTTTACTATATTTTTTACCAGGCTTTTTGTAACACAACTTCAATAACAGTCTGACGAATCAGCTGTTCCCTAGTTTTTTGAGGCTACACCAGAACTCCACAACTTTCCCCGTTTTTCTCTTTTTGAGAAAACCAAGCTGCGATTTCTGACTTAGAGATTTGTGACTTCGCGTCCTTTTTTTTTTCTAATTCAGAATTCAAATAAAATTATTTGTGTTTCACTGCAAACGGGTGTAGCCTCGAGATTTTTTGAAACGTTGACATTAGTGGTCCGGAACACTCTTGTCCACGTTTCACTTAGCTCTCCATTTGCGACTTGCTAAGCGAGTTTTTCACTTGTCTGGCGAACAAGTTAAAACTTTTACAACTTTACAACAGAAAACCTGCCAGTTTTCGCATTTTATTATTTCAGAATTTTTTTTTTTACTGCATTGCTATGTGCAGAATGATTTTTTTTTTCTTTTCACTTTTGAATATTTAGTGTTAAAATTTTTTAAGTGTAGTTAAACATTTCATACTGTTCATCTAATTTCATTTTTGTTGTTATACAATTTTATATTGTATGGCAATTAGCTGTTAACATTGTTTAAATTTACATATTTTTAGTACATATTTGATGTTTTCCATGAGTGCTTACTTTCAGTATTTGATATATTGCATTTCATGAAATCGTGATTTTCATTTTTTTTCATAATGTTTGTATTTTTTTTTACATTTTCCTTTCAGGAAATGTTAATTGTTTTACTTGCATCACATGTTTAATTTTTCTATTTACCTGAATTATCATTTTCATCATTATTTCGCAACGTTGCTCATTTCATGTTACTGTTACCTTTCGTAGCTCGTTTTGATTGACCAATTTTCACTAACTCGTCTCATATCTTTGACCTTGTTTTCCTTGGTCGAGGAATGGCCACTCTCGACTTTGTGAATCAAGTTTTCTTTTTTTTTCTCTCTACCCCTTTTCCCCTCGTCCCCGTCCGCGCAGCCTTGCTGGGGGGGATATGACATATCCTAATTTTAACTCCTAAAAAACTCATTTTTTTTACCCTTAATTAACTTTCATAACTTCATTATTTTCCAATACTCTTAAATAACACTTAACACTTTAACATCCTAAACACACCCTGTCCTGAGAAACAGTCACTTTCCCACGAACTTCTGATTCATCAACCCACGCATTAACATTCCTACCAACTTTCTCAAAACTACTCTCGCCTCTCATTGGTCAATCTATCCGAACAAGTAGATGTTTCACCATCTTTGACGCATTCCACTCTCACCTCTCGACGTATTAAGACGTCCCTTTTGAATTCTTACTGATGTAATAAAGAACTTTATTCTAATCTTCGTTTCCCTGTCGGCTTATTTTACATATATTTCATAGAATAGATTAACTTTTCTTTTGAATATGCAAAATAAGCTTGTTATAAATTGCATTATTATTTTTTAAAAAATAAAATTTATGTGCTTTTGTTGAAATAAATGTAGGAAAGACGTTGAAGTTTCAAATTCAAAAAAACACCTTCAGAAACATAACTTTTTTCAAAAACGTACTTATGAATATAATTATAAAGTTGAGCATTATTTTATACTATTTTAGACTCATGACTTTTTTAAAACTTCGTCATTATTTATGAGTTATTTACAACAAAGCTACTTAATGACTGTAAAGTTGTGTTTCCGAAATATATTGAAGAGCCAGAAGTCTCTTTACTTAATAGTTAAAGACTAGCATTTGAAAAATAAATAAATGACTGTGGTAACTTATAAAAACAAAAAGCATCCAATCCACAATGTACTGAATCATATTATTACTATCACAAACATTCTTTTTTAAATTATCCTTAGCCAAAACAAGAATGATATCCCGCAATAAAATCGCTTCTCTTTATGCAAAACTCTTTCCGCCACATCCGTCTTATCTGATTCCTCTTGTTTCAAAGGACTGAACTGCGAGTCCTTGCGGGGAGCCCTTTTATTATGATATTTCACCCAACGCCTCATCGACCACAGTGCTACTTCTTCCAGAATACGATCTACAAAAACATTGCTTTTCCCGTTTTCCTATTCCTATTTCCCTCTCCAAACATCACAATTTTCCTTGTCTTGCTTTTCGGCAGTCGCTGCTGCTGTTATTTATTCAAATTCTCTCTCATATTCCAGAGGAGGAATTTCGGCGGAACACTAAACTATGTCAATTCGCCGAAATTGTTTTTTTTTCTCTTGCTGTTGTTGTTGTTAAACCCTGTTTTTTGGTATTTTCTTCAATATTTTATTTTTATCCGATGAAGTGGAGTTAACAGTTTTAAATTTCAAAGTTCTTGGGCTGGGTTTTTATTGCCATGGATGCAGTAAAAAGAGACGTCGTGTTTTGATGTTTTGTTTGTAGAAGGTTTATTTTAGTCAATCATGCCAAAAAGGAATATTCATATATAAGGTCTTTATGTTTTGTCAATTGGTTGATAATTTATTTAACTAAAACTATTTAAGCGTTCATTACTTACTATTATCAATATTTTTATGAAAAAATAGTATTAAAATTCCTTAAAATTTATGTTAAGTAACCTTTTTAATGGTTTTTATAGCCATGCATGCTGGAAAGTAGATGTTTTCATATTATTTCGCAAAGGATATATTTTCGTCTTTCATGCCAAAAAGGAACACTTATAAATGCATTTTTGTTAGGTTAATTTGTTGCTCCAAACATTAACTACATCGAACAATTATTGAAATAAGTAATTGTTATTGTTATAAGTAAAATTTTGTTAAAGCTTTCGTAAATTTATTATCAATATTTTATGGGAAAAAATTTATATTCTAAATACGTAAATTTTACTAATTTGACTCTTAGATATTCTCATTTCATTTAGAGATTCATACACTTTAGAGGATACTTTTGAAGATTAATTAAAAAATATTTTTTATAAAAAAAAACTAACTACAAATTTTTACAAATATATCCATGTCTACCATGTGCAATAAATGCAAAAACAGTTGAAAAAATATCAATGACACACCAACAATTAATATACCAATCACAATAAAAACGCATCTCAAAATTAATATTTAATTTCGTGAGCAGTTCACTTGTTTTCAGGACGATTCAATTTTTCTAAGTGCATGTTAATTGCCTAAACAGCCGCTCTTACAAAAGCATATGGAAAATAAACACAGCATTCATTTGTGTCCAGGAATGCTTATAAATTAGTTTTAGATGAAAGTAGCTGGTTCAAAGAGCAATTCGCCACTACCTTTGTTCATTTAGATTTCGTTCGTAATTTGCGATTGCTTAGTTTATGAAAGACTTGTGTTAGCAGTAGGGCATTATTTTGGAATGGAATTGTGAATCAAATTAAGGTTTCTCGCTTTTAATTAAATTGCTCTTTTAATTAAGGAGGAGTATTTGTCTCAAGGATTTGAATGCATGCGTAGTATACTTTCAATGTTGTATGTAACCGTCTGTTATTGTTTTCATTTATCTATTAAGTATAAATATGCATATTATTGTTTTTATTTATCTATTAGGTATTAATTCGCCTATTGGCTTTTTTTTGTGCTTAAATTTCTACTTTTTTCTTTGTTATGCTAAATAAACATGTCAGAAGAAGTTGCGTCACTAGTTAGCTCTTTTGTTAAAAAATATGAAAACTAAGTACATTTATTTGAAACATAAAACCCCATTAAAGTCAATTACAATAATTTATGAGTTATTATTTATTAATAGTATTCGTTTATATTTGTTAACGCACAGTTAAGCCAAAAACGTAGGGTAAAACGATTTTTTAATTATTTTTTTAGATAAAAGTTACAAAAATCTAAACCTTATTGTATGGATTGTTAAAATTCCAAAATTTGAAAAAAATGAAATGCATACAAGAAAAAACTACGTATGCATATCAACCATTTAAGCATTCCAAAAACATTGCATAAGAAAATAAATCTGGATATAAAAAATTATGTTATAGCAATAATTCAAAAATATGTCGCATAACTCTTTTGAATACTGTAATTCCAAAGAAATTATGAACTAAAGGAAAAAAAACTTTCAGAAATGAAACCCCAGACTCTTTATTAAAAAGTTAAAAATTCAATATATCAGTTACCATATTATGACCATCTATGCTTTGCCCGATTTTTTATTATACATTAAACCATTTAAAAATACCTATAAAAATTAACACTACCCTGACAAGACGTGGTGGCCACATGACACAATCCCCCTTGATCACTATCGGATTTTATATTAGCAACACATGCTACAATCTCGCTAATGAGTAAGCGCGTCAAGACATTCTTCAAGATTGTTCATTATTGGATTTTAACGAACATTTTTAGACGATTCGAAAGCGCTCTAATCGCGATACAATAGACATTTTTCCCGAGACATTCTTTTTATTCGCTGAGTTCTTAAAGAGAATAAAATGTCATTAAATGATGAAAGTTTGTTTCAAGACGATTTTTTTTTTAATAATTATGGTTTTTCGTAGTTGCTCGGGCCTTTTAACATTAACTATCGTCAACGTTAATGTTCGCGTGGTTTTCTGCAATGGCCTCATTTTTGAAGGGATTCTCATTATCAAAATTGGAGATTTTATTAAAGGGGGTCGTTTTTGAGAGGTGGAACTGAAGGTTCTTTTACGAAGAGATTTGAGGGTTATTGCGTCGACATAAGAAAATCGTCTTGCTTGCATTTAAAATAAGGAATAACGTTTTTAAATAATTTCGTTAAAATGGCTGCATTAGCAACTAAAAGATATTTTATTTGCCTTTTAAAAATATACTGTTCATGTCGGATATTCTTCAAATAATTTTATTGTAAAACTTAAAATAAAAATATAAAAATTGAAAGCACAAGGAATTTATTTATGAATTATCAAGTGAATTTTATAATTTTAACTGCTAAATTTCTTATTAATTATTAGTTATTTTTTTAATAAGGCAACGAGAAACCTGGTAAGATAAAGGATATGTTTCCAATCGGTGAATTCTTTATTGCTATCAATGAATAGAAACAACAAGACCCTTGCAAATTGTTGAGTCAAGAAAACGCTATAAAAAAAACAAAGAAATATTAATTTTACACAATTTAGACAAACAAATTTTAATCAAACTGTATGTCTAATTATTTAGGCTTTCTATGCCTATTTCTACCTTCTGATTACAAGCCTTAACACATACATACTACGCGTAATACTATACACAGAAAAAAAAAACAACCGCCAGTAAATTCCAAAAATCCCATGCGGCCCGAAACGCGTGACGTCTCGGTTATTTTCCCCTCCTTGCAACGTGTGACGTCATGAGTGACGTAACCGAGAATCCAGCGCGAATCGCGGGAAGTTTTTCCCCCATTCGCCCGTTAGACGGCACACATGTGCGGATGGTGCCTGGCCGCTACTGCCTCTAATGATCCCGATTTTGCTCTCCATCCTCCCTACTTCTCTCTATTTGTTTGCATAATTAAAAGGAGAAATGCGAAAGAACTTGAGTTTCGGTGATTTCTAAGGATTTTTTTCGAACAATTGCAAGATGAGCTGAGTTGTAAATAAAAGGTAGGGATGGAATTTTGTCGGATATTGACTTCTTTTGTTATTTTTAAGTTTTGAATGATTTCCTTTTATTTGCATGCTGACAATAAAATTTGAAATGTTTTTATTCAATAAATATTTCGCAATTTTTTTTAATTTCCCAAAAATAAATTTATATGAAAAAACAACAACATTTTATTTAAGTTTACAGGTTATGTGCTATCTAATATATCTACCGCTGAAAATCTAAAACATAACAAATTATAATAAAATAACAAAATAACACCTAACAAGTTCGATACTTAAATAATTAAAAATTGCTTAGTTGCTATAGATATTTAACCTTTATTTAAATAACGAACACTTAAAATTTTAATGTACATTGTTGAAATAATAATCTTTAAGCGCAGCAAAAATACATGCAAACATATTAAAGATAACAAAATGATATTTAAAAAAATGCTAGACACACTCTTCTGATTAGTAAACAAACGTAATGAATTTTCAAACTAAACAATATTTGCTGTGACTTCTGATGCTTAAATTAAAAGTACGTTCGGTAAGTAGAAATATTTTGTAAAAAAAAATAAATAAATGTACAATCGAAAACGAATAAAATAACGTAACACGTAGTCTAATTTTTCAACTAATCTAAGTTAATTTTTAATACTTTCTATTTGTTTGCAGTCTTGTTAGTTTCAGTATAGTTTATAATCAGTTCAGCAAATTAATTTCTTACTAGTAATGCGATGCAAATAACACATTCTTTGCATCAATTTAAAATTTTATTTTCCTGCAAATATGTTATATGTCCCTATTTTTGCATATAAAAGTACTAACATTTGTCTATTTTAGACTTATTTAATTGTAATTTATTCATTTTAAAATAAAATAAATGATTAGTATAAAGTAATTGGCTACACACAAAACATCTTGCATTTTTTTTATTTTGCAATAAAATAAACATGGCGTAAATAACTATAAAAATCTATATGGTCTGCGATAGTAGGTGATATTTTAAATATTCACTAAAACAATTTAAAAACTCTTTTCAGACGTGGTTACATTTCAAATTATGTAAACAATAACTAAGTCATACATTGCGCCAGCGTCTTTTGGATTTCCTTTTTTATATATTTTCAAAATGTAACTATAAGTCCTAAGCAACAAAAGACATTAAAACACAAACTATTCAAATAAATAAAGCTTTATTTTTTGCCAGGTGTGATAATAGCTATCCACACACCCATATGTATGCATTACACAAAACTATTGCAAAACACAAACCCGCTGACGAGTCAAAAAAAGTATTTAAAACCCCAAAAATAAAGAATCATTAAAAAGATGCCTGAAATTGATATCCATATTTAGCAAAAGGGGAGACTCTGAATCGCAGATGAGTTCCGGTTTCTAACTGCAGTTATGCAAAGCATTTTTTAATTTATTCATTCGTTTTTTTTTTATTCATCAAAAACTGCCAACGAATGGATAAAAAACTGCACAGGTTTGCTCAAAGGGAAAAAAAATCGGCCCCAAATATATAACCGCACATCCACCGTAAGCGAGCCTGACGACCATATTAAACGATGGTTTTTCTATAGTTTAAATCTGATAAGATAGCAGATAACAAA
The DNA here is from genome assembly GCA_023701765.1 of Hylyphantes graminicola. Classification (NCBI taxonomy): domain Eukaryota; kingdom Metazoa; phylum Arthropoda; class Arachnida; order Araneae; family Linyphiidae; genus Hylyphantes; species Hylyphantes graminicola. Next base: position 54,242,387 of record CM043114.1, on the reverse strand, counting down.
TGGTCCGTACTAACGAAAAATCGATGGAAGTATCATTACGTTTTTGCCTGTCTCCGTGCTAAAAGTGAGTTGCGGAGTTTTCCTTCGCCTAATGCCCGAAGATCTCCCGGCCCACGACTTATTGGCAGGTTTTTGATGAGTTACTTTATCGTTATTGATTTAGATCGGAGGTTATATTAGTGAATTTTTTCATTTAAAAACTATTAATTTTAAGTTGTACCCGTCTGCCTCTGAGCTTTAAAAAGTCATCTCTAAAAATTAGAGGGATTTTTTGGCAATTTTAATTGTAGAAACAAAATTAACACCTTCTTAAAGGCACAGTTGTAAAGTGAAAACAAAACTTTTTTGGTGAAAATTTTTTTTACGCCATACATGATACTTAATCGACATTGATAAACATTATTTTTAAAAATTAAATGTTTTTTATTGCTTTATCATTTATCGTTTTTTCAGATAAAATCTTTTTGTCTAATCAAAGAGAACGGTTCCTCAATGAAGTTGTTTGACATTGATGCATCAGTTAAGATTCAATCACTGATATATTTGGAGTTATTGCAGTACCAAATGGCTTTTTTCTCACTTCGTAGTCCTGTCCAGCTTTCATGCCAGTACTTAATTTGATCGGTGCTCTTATTAGTGTTGTATATGTTCAGATGTACTGTAGGTGAATAAGAAAATTGCCAGGTGAACAGGAACATTATTATTTATTAGTGCAGAACCACAACTATATATGCCGGCCTTGCTTATATTTAAGTTAAACAAAATAACTTAAGTGGAACCGAACATAACAGATTTCGAAGCTGTAAAATCTAGACAAGCAGTTCTTTATATATCACACAAACACCAGGCTCAGACCTGCGCAGACAGTTCAGGACATGCGTAAATCTAGCTCAGTTTACAACAATCTTCTCACGTGGCATTAATTCGCCAATCGTGGTTTGAGAACGAATTCGTTTCCATTCATTAACTATGTTGACACTCATGACATAAAAAATGCACATTATTTTGATAATCCATATTGACTTTGATGTATGGTGGCTTTTATTTTCAAATTCTAAGTTTGCAAGCCCATTTTTTTTAAATTAGTGAGTTTTTATATTTTAAAGTTAGAAACAATAGTATTGCTGCTATACATGATGATGTTTACTAACTTGTGCCTGTTCCAAAAAGAATGCTAAAAAGTACCAAATCAAAAATATATTTCTACATACCAGACCAACTTTGACCTCAAACTTACAGATAAGACGCAAAACTAATTTTTAAGTTGAAGCTTATGTGCTTACTTAATCCAATAACTGACAAATGCAATTTTGTCTTGATTAATGGATGTTGTATTTAGACAGAATCATGATGTTATTGACTTAATTCTCAATTGTTAATCATCAATGTTTTTCGAACTATAAACAAGATGAATAATATAAATCAAATCATGTTTGATATTATAAGATTGCAACAACTTAACCCAAAATTAAAATTTGGTATTACACTATAAGCAGTTAAACCCAAAGAAAGCATTACGCAACTGCCTCTTCAGCTACTACCGAATCAAAAATATATTTTTACATACCAGGCAAACTTTGATCTACTCCAAATCATCCACAGATAACACCCAAAAACGCATGGATTCGCAAAAAAATACAAGAACTCTCTTGTTTTTTACCCATCTACTATTTGCGGAAGGAGATCTATCCACTTCTCGCACTATTTTCTTTTGTAGAAGAAGAAAACGGAGAATGAGATCATTTATATTTCTTGTTATTTTTAAACATTTTTTAAAGTCTTATTCCTCTTTAATTCTTTTTCTTCTGGAGATTCAACTGCAAAAGGTGCTTCCTTGCTGACAGCCGCAGCTCCGTTTCTAAAATAAAACGTCCTTTGTGGATTGCCGCACCATCGTACGTGGGTTCTTATAGAAGAATTGAATGTTACGGTTTATTTTGAAGAATCGTTGCGTTCTTCTACAGATGCTTCTAATAGTTTGGAAAAAGAGGGCTTCTAATAGTTTGATCTTTATTTGATTTTTTTTTTAATTTTTTGATTTAGTTGGATGTTTTGGTTGGGAATTTATACTAAGTACTCATAAAGGTTATTTGCGATTTGAGTCTTTACTTTGAACTGCAGTCAATTTTGACAAAGCTGACATAAAAAGTGGGGGTTCTTCGAGTACACTCATATTATAAGGGGTACTAGAATTGTGAGCCTTGACGTATTCAAGTGGCATAACTTTTGCGCTGATTAATTATTACTCAAGAAACATTGCAATTATGTATGCATTTACCTAATGCATGTAGTGTTTTGTATTTTACAAACTACTCCTGAGTTCGCAGTATTTTACAATTTCTCTTGATATATACTAGTTGGAATTTACCTGTTTTATCAACAGCATAAAATAGCGCTTTTTTTTGTACAATTCAAATTTGTATGCACTTAAAAAAAGCTTTCAGGGTCAAAAGCTTTTCAGTTTCACAAAATAAATCTCCAATGATATAAAAAGTCGTAAAATAAAATTAAAAAATTAAAAGCTTAAATATTCTACATCATGCAGAGATCCTTTTTAAGCAAAAAACTGTCTTTAAAGAACTAAAAAAATACATATTTTTCTATTCAAGAACAAGCACCCACAGTACAGAAAGATCTTTTATTTCACACCTGTATTGTAAACTACGGAAAAGCCGTTGTGAGGTGCAAAAATGCTCGTTAAGGGGATGAAGTTCTCGTAGAGGCTTACCTTTGTTTGAAGGTAGGAATGTCTTACTGCGTATTTGCACATGTGGGAATGTTCTGAAGCAGCTACTTCCTAGATGCCATCTTACTTTGGGTTCAAAAATAGAAAAGCACGGAAGCTGTGGTGAATAAAAAATGTTGCAATCTTATTAGTTACAATTAGTTTTAAGTAAGGCAATAAAGTTGCCGTTTTCCCTTTTTTTCCTTTGCAAATTTTATTAATTTTCATTTTTTGTTTTGTTAGAGTGTTAGATTTTAAAAACGTATCAAGTAATTAGAAAGTAAAAATTATAGTCCTCTTTATAGCTGTCTAAGTTATTAACGCATAGCACGTTATGTCGTCGAATATTTTTGAAGTTATTAAATACAAACAAAATCACATCCCCTTAAAAAAAAATAATATTATAACTGAGAAATAGTTAATATTTATGTATTTAGCATTTCAGTGATTTTGAATTAAAACACCCCAGATAATTCACCACATTAGCAATAAATGTAATTAACTGTATAAACAAGATCCATTTTTAACCAAACACTCCAACATTTACTTTAAGAAAATAAGGCTTACTGAAACAATCACCTCATACGCTATACATTTTATTCACCACGACATAATTCACCACTCCCAAGCTTCCTTAATGACAAATACCATCACAAAATAAACGAGCTTTCTTCAATTAAAACCCAAACTTTTGTTTTATTACCAAATTTCTATTCCCCCATCTGGTTTTCTTTTTAAAACTCATTTAGCACGAGTCCTCCCAGCTCAATGGGTAATCTTTCAAAACGAACTTTTCTGAGATTTTCTTCGCATTTACATATGGGATATTCTTAGAGAGAGAAATGATGATTTATAAGCCGCTGTCAAAGAAAAAGCGCGGTTTACGAGGAGCATCTCAAATGTTACATTGTGATAGATCGCTTTTGCTTTCTTAGTTATTGGCAAATATCTTCGGCAATGTCTTCTAGCTTCTTGTTGCTCCGTTATTATATGTAACTACCTAAGTTGATACAATGTCATGTGGTTATATCTATGGATTTTATAGTTAGGATTTATTTTCTTATATTCGATATGGTAGGATTTGTAAACACAGCTCCGTTAAATAGTTAATGTATTCCTTTTAAACATAAGCTTCTATGTTTTTAAAAACTGCTCAATTTAAAAGCTAGTTTCGTAAACATTATATTATGATAAATAGTATGGAATTCTTGTTTCAATTATTGGTAAAGGTTTAGAAATGGCAAGCAGTAATATATAATAGTTTATTTTTACATAATTAAATTTAGTTTTCAAAGTAATTACTTCATGATGAAAAGAAAATATTTTTAATTTATATATTTTACATTTAAACTTTAGTGCTATATACAGTATTCCTAAATATTATATTTTCATATATTTCGTTTACTCTGTATGGAAGTAAAATCTTCAGTCGTTACATATAACAATTTACCTTTTAATGAAACAATCATTTTTTTTCAACATTTACTTTTAATGAATCAAAATCAAACTAAAAAAGTCATTAGTGTAATTATGCATTAAAAAAATTACATACAAGTTTTAATTTTGTTTTACGGGATTAAAAAGTATCAAATCAAAATTTTAAGAAGTGTGCGTCTCCTTGTTTTGTTTCCATATAATTTCTATTGATCTAAAAACTGGACTGTTTGTTTGTGTTGACGAACGTTTTCATTTTTTAATTACAAGCTTTAACAATTTTGAGAAAAAATAATTGGTTCACAGAAGTTAAAATAATTTTTTTGTCTTAAGCTTTTAACATTACATAGAATTTTTTAATACTTTAGACACAAAGACTTCGTTTGAAGATTAAATATTAAACATCAGTTTTTAAGAAGAAAGCACCTCAATTGCGACATTACCAAATATTAAGTATGTTTTCTTTGAAAGTTATTGGGAAATAGTATGATTGTGCAGTAAACATAAATCTGACTTTTTAGTGTATGTTGCTTTCAAAGTTTTACTTTGTAATTTGGCAATACATAGGGTTTTATATTTTTTAATTATTTATTAGGTTATTTTTGTATATAGACAGAGTGATTTGTTATTTTTATTAATAGTTTTAGTATAAATTATCCAAATCAAGTGTAATTATTTGTAATATGTAGTGCTTTCCTCGTATTTATTTTAACGCAGTAATAAGAAAGTTACACTTTGCGAGTACAGTTATAGTATGAATGTATTTAAGATTTTTTCGATAAATTTTATTTATAATGTAATTTTGATTTCTGAACTACTGAAAGTCCACATTTCTAGAATCGCTAGCATCAACCCCGCCTCAAAATGACACCCATCGCCAAAAATCTTATTTCCTCCCCTCTTTATTTCACCATTCAACAAAAATTTACTCAAAGAAAAGGGGGAAAAAACAACCCTTTTATCCATCAGCATGAGAAAATACTTCTTCGGGAGTTAACAAAAAAGCTCAACAAAAAAATCACAGCAGAGATGAGAAGTTAATAAATCCGAGAGCTGCCCGAAAACATTACGCGTACTGTCATGCCCGGGTACTTTATCACCCTCCCTCCATCATCGGAAAGAAGGAGCAGCAAGAGCAAACACCCCTCCTTAAAAAGCATCCTCATCATCCCAAACAAACGTCTTATCTCGGAGAGCAAAACTCGGCACGAAGCTGTGCATCGTTTTATTTCCTGTTCTCAACAAAGCTATTTGAAAAAGCGTGCATGCAGTAAGACGGCTGGATGAGGTGGATCTTTTTTGAAAATAGTTTTTTAGTATATTTGGATGTCGTTTTCAGCTCCTAAAAAAAGTCGCAAGGTGAATTATTCTTCGGTGATCAGGGTGACCAAATTGGTAAAGCTTGAAAACGTAGTAATTGTACAGGGTGTCCAGAAAAGTACTCCTTGATTTCAAAATAAAATATCCCGAAAACAAATAGCGATAGAGAAATGCGGTAAATGGTTTATTGTGAAAGCTGTAAGAATTTTATTCATCAGTTAAACATACCGTTTACTACATCACTCTATCGATCTTGGTTTTCGAGATATTTAATTTTGAAATCAGAGAGTCCTTTTCTGGATACCCTGTAAAAGGTATAAGATTTAGAACTCAGCCTTCAGTCTTGCATATTACTTCAAGCTCATTATCTTCAGCCTCAGTCAAAAATTAAACTTCCCACCAATAAAGGTCTTCTTTGTGTTTGAGATTTTGGCAGTTTTTTACTATCGTGACCCAATATCTTGACGATGCTGTTACAAAATTGTGTTTAGGCCCAGTTTAAAATTGCTAGGACGCCAGTTGTTGTACGCAAGTTATGTCACCTACTGAGCTTTTCTGTACCACAGTTACTAAACAAAACTACACCATTTTATTTTCTGTTACCCATAATTTGTGTTTTTTTCTCTGTTTATTTTATAGTTTGCACCACTATATTGTATGCTTTAATGTAGTGATGCTGCGGGATAGCTAACATTGGGGGTTCGAGTTCCAGTAAAGCATGGGTGTCTCCGTATTTTTGTCGATAAATAAATGTGCCCCCTCCTTCCTGTAAAAGGTGGTTGTACATCCGAAGGGTTAAGTGTGTTAGGTATAAAGATTTCAGCTCAATGGGTTCTCCTTCACAATTGCCAGCAGTCTGCTTCCTAGTAGTGCCGAAGCCTTGACTGGTAACTGACCGGACATAAAAAAAACAATGATTTTTTTCATTAGGAATTAATAAAATTTTTAATTCTTGTCAATTGGTTGTAAAACATAAATATCAGGTTATTAAGTTCAAAGTGATCTTTCTTTCGCATTCCTCTAATGCAGCAAGCGATGGCGGATGAAGTGTTGTTCTTCCTTCATCCTCCCCTGAGAGTTCTGATCATTTCTGGTTCTCTTCTTCCTCTTTTACAATGGAAAGTGAGAGGTTGGTGCAGGCTTGTTTCGAAGAGCAAGAAAACTAACATCAGAAAGATCTAGGATAGAAAAATCGTTGAATTTATATTAGTTGTGAAATTGTGCTTCAAGGGTGGTGCTTATGTCACATTTAATGGAATATTACGAAGACTAATTTTGATTGAATTATATTCTTAATCGGATTTTTGCTAGGTAGAATTTATTGAAACAATAACTTCTTAATTTTTTTAAAACTAATTTCGCATTTAAAGCTTACAATGCTCAGTTTCTAATAATTTTGTGTTATGCAAATATTGTTCTGCAATAATAACTTGCAAATATAGTTTACTCTCTCGCAAAAGAACGATCACTAGTAAAAATTGCAACTCAACCAACTACTGTGCATATTTGAAGCACGAAAGTTTATGAAATATAAAAAAAAACTAATATGTTACGAGCGTCACGTCCTACCATTCTCCCGATCCTAAAATTACTAAGGACTTACTCTAGATTTTTGCTGGCATAAGGCTATTTCAGAAAAAGATTATTCAATTGAAATTATTTGCAAATAATTCTTGAGATTAAACTACTTGCACATTTAATATTTCAGTTACATTTATGAGTGTTTCAGCCATCCTTTACTTACTGCCCAACTACAGTGATAGGCATAATGAAGTTACCAACTCTAAGATACCTATATGTTGAATCACAATCTTTTTGCACCAATTAATTATTAAATTAGGACCGTAGAACGATCTTCAGCCATAATAAATCGGCCCCTAAACTGTCCCTCAACGAGCGTGCCAGGCCCGTCCACGATCCTGAAGCGCGGAAGTGGATGGAATAAAAGAACTACTCTAGTACGGGCGTCACGTCCTACCATCCCCTGTTTACGTTCCATCTCCCAAGGATGCCTGAGGGATTGGCCAGGCCGGAATTTACGATCTTTTGATCAATTATTCAGAGGCACCCGGTGTGGTGACACGTGCCTCTGATACGATGCAGGAATTTGAATATTTTTTGGGGGGATTTTTCTTTGTCTTGTTGTTTGGGAGACTGTCCGACACTTCTCTTTTGAGGTCTTGAGTCGCCGGAAATCGTGCAATAGTTGTGGAAGAAGGGATATGCCAAGGTTTTATAGGAAGTTTTCTTTTAAGCTCTGTGTTGGTGGGTCCTAGAGATAGAAATGTCTAGGTCCAGTTATGATTCTAAAATTATATAGTTTATAGATAATATGACTATGTTTATACCAAACAATATACAAGAAAGATAAAATTTACTCTCGAGAAATTAAAAGAAATTCTAATATTAATAGTGCTAAATGTTAATGCTTTCTTATAAGGTCTTTGTTGGTGGATAGTAGAGGTCAAAATTCTGAGGTCAAATCATGATTCTAATAATTATCTGGGAAATATAGAATATAAATTTTTATAACATCGAACAAAATTCAAGAAACATTAAATGCACTGCCGGGAAATTAAAAGGTAATGTTAATATTATAGTGCTAAATGCTAGTATTATTCAGAGACACCCGGTGTGGGTGACACGTGCCTCTGATACGATGCAGGAATTTGAATATTTTTTGGGGGATTCTTCTTTGTCTTGTTGTTTGGGAGACTGTCCGACACTTCTCTTTTGAGGTCTTGAGTCGCCGGAAATCGTGCAATAGTTGTGGAATAGGGGTTTTATAGGAAGTTTTCTTATAAGCTCTGTGTTGGTCGGGGTGCTGGGAGGAAATTTCGTACTCTTTGCAGTTTGAGTTGAAAATTATATGGTTACTATAGAATCTTACTTTATATTATATCACAAATACCAACAACAAAACAATTAAATATACTGTTTCAGGAAATTGAAATTAAAAGCGTGAATATTTTTGGGGATTTTCTGTGCCTTGTTGTTTGGGATACTGTCCGACTCTCTTGAGTCACCGGAAATCGTGCAGTAGTTGTGGAATCGGGGATATTGAAGTTTTATTGAAAGTTTTCTTATAAGCTCTGTGTTGGCGGGTATTGGAAGGAAATTCCTTGGTGTAGCCATATTTTTAAAATTTATATGGGTAATAAAGCTACTTTATATGTTATATCAAACGATATGTAAGAGTATGAAATGTACTTTAGAGAAATTAAAATGAAATGCTAATATTTATAGAGCTTAAGACCATTTCCGAATGAATATCTTAAAGCATTATTGAAAGTTTTATTTTTAATTAATTTAATTTAAACCAAATTAAAACTATATATTTGCATATTAGAAAACAATTTCTACTATCCAGCTCTAAGAAAACTCCAAACTTGTACAGTATGATTCAATGTAGGAGTAGTATATATAATGGTTTTTATATTATTAATTATTCGACGCTATTATATAATATTTGGCTAAATCCTTAGTCACTTACCCTTACTTATTTTCTTTGGCAATGGTATCTGTAGTAAAATTTAAAGTCTGAGACATTTAAAAAAAAGGAAATGGTATATTGTTAGGGATATAATTTAAATTTAAAATTACCATACTTAAACAAGATTGAAAAATAAGTCCCAGTTCTTCTAAGCTGTCATGTTTCTCATGTAAACACGTGCAGCAATTACTCCATGCTATATTTCATTTTTAACAACAATTTGTGGAACTGCAAAGTTATTTTGAGGCTAACTTTGTTAAAAGACCTAAACATATTACTGCAGCAGTAATGGCTCGTGTCATGCCTCTAAAACAACTCCATAAACCTTAAAAGTACCCATTATGAGAATCTCGCGTCTTGTCTAATTTTTCGTTTTACAACAAAATGCAAGAAGATGACATTTGTAAAAAAAAAATTCTGCAGAACGCAGTCATGACTCAAAGGTGTCTCGAACTTTGCCAAAAATAACCCAGCCATCTTTTTTTCGAGTACGTTTCACTACCCAAGACAGTTTGAGACAGAGATTTTTCGGAAACAGTCACTCGGTTTTTTTTTATATACCTGTCTGTCGGGGACAGATACAAGTTACAAAACACCAATTCTTTTAAGATTTCTAGACTTCGTCTTAGACTTTTCTAATAATAAAACAATAGATATATTTGTGTACAACAGAAAAATTATTACATGTATAAAATATACATAGAAAGATTTTTACAATGATATAGGTACTAAAATTGAATCTTCTTTGTGAAGAAAGTCTAATCTACTTGAATTTTAATAGATTTAAAATTATATATTTATTCGTTAATGATAACAATAAGTTTTGTTACTTACTTGGTAACATATATTGTCTTTTTCTGTATTCTTGCCACGAAAAAGCGAGTTGGCCATGAAAACACTATCCAGAAAAAATGAGAGAATTTATCAAAATAAAATTTTAATACATCCGAAAACGACTTTTCATTAATAATTTTTAATAAAACGAGTGTTAAATGACCAATACGTATTTCTTTGTCATCCTTTTTCACACCTAACTTTCCAGGTACAGCTGATTTCGATAGTCAGTGCACACCTCATTCCAACGTACTATACGCGAAAAAGTGGCATAGCTCTTATTGAGTTAACATAGACCTGACACCCCTTTACCAGTCACGGTATGACTCCCTCTGCTCCATAAATAGGAGATCCCCAATGAAATCAGAACTGGATAATGTCACGTTTGCACACTTACAGTTAGCTATGCTGCTCTGAGTTTGAGTTCACAAATGATGGCTATATGGTCGTGACAGCGCAATAAAGGTTAGGCTTGAATTATCGTCGCACTAGAGCTACACGAGGGCTATTGGCGACGGGCGTCGTATTTTAGAACCACAGTCAGGTGACGAGTCAACACCTGAATAGGCACCCAACGCAACCGTTAAGGGCGACATCGTACGCAGCGTTAGGACTTTGAAGGATATTTAACGTGCACTCCCTTACACGGCGTATTATACGTCGGACATTTTTGGCTGCACGGGCCGTTTATAGGTTGGCAGCTGTTTTTGGCGCAATAAAGATTTAAAACTTTTTCTGTGTGTGAATCTAGGAAGTTTCCGGTTTCCAATAAAAGTAAAATAATCCTCAGCTAAGGTTGTACTAGAATTCTAGCAATATATTTTCTTTGTAATATACTAACTTTCATTACTCTGATGCAAATAGCTTTTTTGAACCAACGTCTATAGAAAATGGTAAAATAACTTTTTTGAACCAACGTCTATAGAAGATGGTAAAAACTCTAAACATCTCAGTTAAAATTCGTTACAATGACGTCCAATAGCTCATACGTACCATAAATATGTACTAAATCAGAAAAAGTACCACTACCAACTATTATAACATACAACAAAAGCCCTTATTCTAGTAAAATACATAAATATATCAAATCCTATGAGCATCCCCATAGGAATTGGAAGATAATGTCACGTCGTGCACTTATGCTTCTAGCAGTTAGGTGCTGCTCTGAGAACCTTATGTCTAGGGACACGACAAATGCTGGCTATTATCATAAGCTGAACTGTTGGGGCAGAAAATTCTTGATTTAGTTGACTTGGTCGTTCCTCGTTTAGTTTTGATGGTTTGGGATTGTCTGTTGTTTTTATGTAGGTGTCGTATGATAGGGGTGTGAATTATTTCGAGTTAAACTTTTAAGTTCTTGCTTAATGGGCGGATCTACATAATAAATATTTTTTAAGCTGTTTAAGTTCGAATCACTTTTTTACTGGAAATGTTTTAAACGATTATTAAAATGCAAAAAAAATCTAGATTGGTAGAGAAATATATTATGAATAGTTTAAACTACATTACAAATCCAAAGAAGTGCACAACATAAGTTATTTTGGTAACTGTGGAACAGAAATAAGAAGTTTTTACGGTCATAGAAAATCATTTTTTGCTGTGACCAACTGTTAACGGTAGGTTAGGCTTTAATGATAAAAAAATTATATTCAAAAATTTGAGAAATTTGTATATCAGTAAAGTTCTAGACTTTTAAAAGTTATAGTCTTTTAAACTTCTAGACTTATATTAGTAAAGTTCTAGACTAAACTAAAGTTCTAGAACTGAATCGTTTTAATCTGATATCTTAAAAACTCAAATGTATCTCCTTTAAAACATGTTAATAAACAAGTCTGAGTTTCTATGAGTTTCAAAGGGGCTTCTTGGAAACCTTAGGTTAAAGAGTGATTCAAGGGTAGTTTACTTCTCAAGGTCTGGAGCACTGCCGAGTTAAAAGAGCAACGTCCTTAGAATGACTAGACATTTTAGTCTCCCCATACCGAAACAGAAACCGTACTGAATTTACTGAAACTTGAATTTAAAAATCTGAAAACGTAGTAGGCTGACTTTAAAAGTTTAATTCATATGGCAAATTCCATGTAGCTGTAGTGTAAGTCACAATTTGAGAGAAGATAAAAAGCTTTTTAAATTTGAAAAATAAATCTAATTAAATATAGCACGTTATATTTTTTTTAGTTTTAATAAGTTAACATCAGTTATTCAGCTTATTTTTCATTTAATGCTAAAAGTTCTAGTCATGATCAGAGGCTGGGGATTCCAGTCGGTTAGGCACTCGCCTAGCATACGCAAGGTCCCAGGTTTGTGCCCGCGCATCCAGCCAAAAATGTCCGAAGAATAATACACAGTGTAAGGGAGTGCACGTTAAATACCCTTTAAAGTCCTAACGCTGCGTACGATGTCGCCCTTAACGGTTGCGTTGGGTGCTTATTCAGGTATCGGCTCGTCACTTGACTGTGGTTCTAAAATATGACACCCGACGCCAATAGCCCTCGTGTAGTTCCAGTGAGACGGTAATTCAAAAAGCTACCTCTAGACATAATCACTTTTCACTAACGTGACTTACACAACAGAAGGGATAATTTTGCATGGTATTAGCAATATAACTTATGTTTATGTATCACTGCCCCATTATACAATTAATCTATCGAACCATTTTACATAAAAATATGCTATCCTAAAACTCATTAAAATTAGTATTGAGATTGAATTTATATTAAACCTTATCATTTAGTTCTATTAAACTATGATAAATCCAACATGTGTAATTAAAATATTATAAACGTCCATATTTCATTTAAATATAAGTTTTACTTATTTTAATTCTTTTTATACCCTCCGAAATCTTTAAATTAGCTTTCTTATTTGATTTGTCAATTTCAATAAATGCAATTACCCATCCAATACCCAATTTTTAATAACATAAAACAAGAAATTCAATTTAATGCTCCTTATTAGATTTTCCAGATTTCCATAAAAAAAAGTCTTCTTTTAAGAATACTCCAGTTCACTTTGAATGGGTATTTCTTTTTATCTTTAAACGTCTTACGCACCGCATGTATATTTATTCTCGTTTTATCTAGTTTGTAGCAGTTAATGTGATTTATTCTTCAAGGGCCGTGGCAAGGAATAAGGAATATCGTTTCCAAAACTGAATACTACTTTGTGGCCTTTTAAACGGAGGAAAAAAAAATCCGTGGTGATTCTGTGTCATGCATGAATAGTGATACTTTTATTTCTTCTACCTCTCTGACATTTTATGCAACTCTGGTTTATTTCTTACGTAGTGTATAGGAGAGTTTTGGTGTTTATTTTCACTTATATGACAAAGATGTAACTCGCACAACAATCAATTTAGGTAAGATTTAAGCAACGAAGGTAAGGTTTTGTTTTTGATGCTGTCCTCTTATTAATATGGTTTTCGAAATCTAAATAACAACGTTTATAATTAGAGTTTGATGTTAATGAATTTTCAACTTTCTACAATTTTCCTTCTATTCTGATATTAAAATATCAAAATTGAAAGTTCCTCTCGTAGTGGTTTCTCTAAGACGTTATTCAGTCTATTAAACAACCTTTGTTGTAAATGTAAAAATATGTATCTGCAATTCTGATATTAAACTATCAAAATTAAAGTCCCTCTCGTACTGTCTTCTCTTGGACTTAATTTAATGTATTAAGCCACCATTGAAGTAAATGTAAAAAGATGTCTTTAAGCCAAAACCAAAGTTTTGTAATGCTATTTTCTCACAATTTACTTATTAAAAAAGTGAACGTTATTTTTTTTGTGTGTTGTTGTTTGTTCGTTCCACATTATCACTAAAATTGAAAATTGTTAATTACTCAAATTATATAGCTCTATAATTTGTAACATTCATTAATTTTTGTCTTTTCTTTTTAGGTAAGTAAGCTTTTCTTCTACCTTGAATAAAGAATTCATAACAGTAATATCAACAATAAGTGAGTAAAGCAATACACAATATTTACTATTTAAAATTATATAATTTAAAATTTTATATAAAGATTCTTAATGAGTCAGTTCAATACTATAAATTTAATTAAACAATTTAAATTATGTATTGAAATGCGTAACAGCGGTTAAATTGCTCACACTTTATAAACATGGCTTCTTTATATCGAAAAAAATCTTAAAGGGGAAAGTTTTAATGAGATTTAAAAAGAGTTTTCTTTATCAAAAAACGTATTATAACATAAAACAGTTTCCTTACAATACATACATAAATATTTACTTAGTGAAATCAAAAATATGTGCAGTATATAACTGTTTCGTATTGGAGTTTGAAATTCCTATCTGCTAGTTATCGTAAAACAACGAAACTATTCATGTTGGCATATTTTTTATCTTTAGAAATAAACATTTTGCTCAAAATAGTATCAAATAAAAGACGCAAATATTTTATTTTATAAATTTTGAATGCCTGGCGCTTGATTGCTGTAGTGAGTCAACTGCATTAAATTATTTAGAACCATATTTGTGAATCAAGAAATGGTTTCTTCATTATTTATTTAGATCGTTGATTACTGTACTTTTTATAAAATGTCATCTGAATATTTTATATGGAATTGCGATAAAGCGACTTTTTCCTCTCGAATATCATTAATTACAAATTATTTCAATTTTGAAAACTATATTTTTCTATATATTAAAATAACGTTTTACAGAGTATTACTTGTATTAAAACATACGTTTTTTATTTTGCCAGTTATTGTTTATAACCGACAAATTAAGCAAGTCCTAAAAAATACCAAATTTATTAACAGTGCATCTGGTTAATTTATTTAGCTAACGTAAATAAATCAACATTTTTTAGAGTATAAAATTTTCAGTTTTTTAGTTAATATGTTTACCAGTACTCGTATTTTCGAGCAAATTTCCCAATACACGTTTGGAAACCACAAATCCGTTAGGTTGTTTTTATATATAGCTAATTAATATTTAAGCCTCCTCTTAAAACTCATTTTTTTCATCATTGTTTATCATGACATCTATCGAGAAACTTTATTAATATAAAAAAATTATATTTTACATTATGTTGAAAATGAGGAAGAGAAAAACTAAAAAGAGGCTGAGGATTCCAATTTAGAATTGTTCAATCAAAATTAACAAGTCTTTAATATTTACTAACTATGTACTTTTGAAATATACAAGTAGAATGACACTAATTTAAGTTTCAAACGGTAACATGCTACACACAGCATGTTTTTAGATTTATATATTTCTCATTTTTATCACTAAATGTAGCATACATACAAAGACTCTATTGTTGAAATATGCCCTCAAGCGCAAAACCGAAGATCTTTTAACGTTTCGGATCTACAACGGAAGTTGTGCAACCCGTTCGATCAACAATTTATCCCTAATTTGCACTTATAAAATCTCAACACTAGAAGCTAAGTCAACGATACCTTATCGACAGTAGTATTTTTTTGATATTTCGAATCTACAACGGATGTTGCGCAACCCGTTCGATCAACAATTTATCCCCAATTTGTACTTATAAAATCTCAACACCAGAAACTAACCCTAGCGAGACCTTATCAACAGTACGTCAACGGGCCAAAGAACTATCATTTAAGACATTCCGCTTCGACGAGATAAGTCCACCCGTTGACTGAAAATGTCGAACGGACCATTGGAATAACGTGCGAAAGATGTAGATATTTTGTAAACATTGTGACAGCTATGTTCATGGCTCCCTATTTTACTTCCTCTGCCCTCTGATAGTGCCAAAAAAAATGACGAAGAAAAATAAGTATCCTTCATTAAAGGCTGTTGAGAGCCTTAAGTATTGAGATTGCAGATGACGTAAGGACATAGAACTCCGTAATGTGCCTGATAAGGGGGGGCACTCCATTATTGGATGTGGATGGAAACGGCCGAGAGGCAATAGGGGTGAGGTACTGGCATTTGTTTTTTAGTGCTTGAAAAACTTCAAATGATTTACCAAAGAGTTTATTGCTATATTTTGTGCAAACTGTACGAAATAGGAAGTCTGTGTATTGTGGAAATGTGCAATTAAATGTGAGAAAAGTAATGATAAAAAATCTTCATGAATTTATTTCGTAAATTTCGTTGAAAAATCTTTTAAGATTGTATGCTTTTGTCTCATTCGTTTATTATGTCTTTAAGTCATTTATTTTCTATGTATTTACTAGAAAAACAAATTATGTCTACTGACTCATGCTTTTATTTTACATGGATTAAATTAAAAAGAAAACCCATAAAGTTATGAAATAATTTTGAAACAATTAAAAACTGAACAGTGAAATACTAAGCCGTGCGAATTGCCAAGCAATTAAAACTCATTGCAAAATTTTCTTATGTTAATTACAATCTACATCTACAGAATATAAATCAAAACATCCTTCAAATTCTTACTAAATCGATATCCATATCAGCACGCCTCTTTAAACTTTCCAAAACCCCACACCCCAACCTTCTAAAAAGTCCCCCAAAGATATCAAATTCACCCGATATATCGACGAAAAAACCACCAGCACCCCTGTAATTCAGTGGCCTTTTCATTAATCAGACCCTGAAGAAGTTTCATACAGCAAAGAGGGGAGCGTCAGGGGTCGGCAGACTCACAAGATCTTCGTGACCGAGGCGCCAATCACAAGGTCTCGTGACCCATGTGTCGTGTCACGTGATGCTTATGAGTCACGCGACTCTTTAACGAAAATGGGAGGGAGGTGGAGGGAACACACCCTTTTTTAAGGAATCTTCTTTGCCGTTTTGTTTTTGATACTTTTTATTTTTACTTGTCTGACTTTGAATTGATGTAAATGCAAGTAGTGTTTGTGGAGGAAAGAGTATTTTAGGAAGAATAAAAGTAGTTTTCTGGATTTTTTTCTTTAATGTTTGCTTTTAAGGATTACGGAATTTTAATTTCATTTTTAAAGGATAAGGGCATTTTAGTTTCAGTAGATGTGGTGTTTGGAATTGTCTTAATATCTAGTTCAGTAAATAATCTTATTTTTGACATTACATTTTGTACTTCAGCCACATTAACACCATTTTAAAGAAAAATAATTTTTATAGATGTATTGCAATAGACTTAAATTAGATTTTAACTCAATGTACTAAAACAATTTAACGCAAAATCATTGAGTAAGTGCCGATTTATTAAAATATTGATTAATGTTACTACGGTTAACATTGCATTTCCCTACAGTTTATTTTTTTTATCGATCTGTAAGTTAATTTTTGTTTACCTTTGCATTTCCTAACAGTTTATTTTTTATTGATCAGTAAGTTAATGTATATTCACCTTTGCATTTCCAATTATAAGTCAAAAGTTCTTAAGCACTTATTAAGAAATAATTTGCTTTCAGTATTCGTAATTTTAAGCTTGATTTATTTCGGGATCAATTAACTTCATTTGGAACAAGTGTTTACATTCGAACGTCCGTCATTAACCTTTTAATGTAGCCCATTAGGTTATCTAAATGTCTCTCATTTGTAATGCGAGTGTTGAGTTTTTTGCTATCTAAACATCTAAGTGTTGATGCTCTTAAGCTTATTACACTGAATATCGTAGGTTGGTACATATTGAAAACCTCATCGTCTAATCGAAAAACTTCTTGTAATTAAAGATTTTCTAGAAAAATTGCCCATTAGTTTGACGTGTCAGAGATGTTCACGATAAAAATGTAAAATTTATATTCTACGTGTTTACTTAATAGACCTAGTCTTAGACTTATCTTAAAGTGAGAATGTATTCTTATGAGGTGTTATAGAAATTTATATTGATTACATTAAATTAAGAATTGTGAGATAAAATAAATGTTGTTCTAAACTTTTAACAAAGAGCTCGCTTTTAGCATTCTACTAATTAGGCAGGTTTTTTTAAACTTTATAAGCACTAAACATAAACTACCAAAGGAATGATAAACAGTTGCTGTTTCAAGTAGCAACATGTCGAACACTTTGTATCTTGAAAATTACTCTGTTAAATCCGAAGAAGTTAATGAGTTACTATTGAATGAATTCCAATAAATCAAACTCAAAAACCAACCGTTCCATGTCTGTATAATTTGTGGAGCATGCTAAACCATTAAGTGGTTAATTTATTCATGTATTTAATCAATATTTACAATCAAACAAAAGTTAGTGGCTCTAGACAGCAGCTCTAATCTGGGTTAGATTCCCTGGCAAGACGTGGCTGCAAATTGTAATTTCGAGTCCTGTGATAAGAAATAAACCTCCAAGTCAGTTTTAATTAAATATGTGTGTTAAATAAATAAAATGCCATTAAATTATTAGACCAAGTTTGAAAAACAAGAAATGTTCCACGGCACATTCAACAGTACTTCCAAAGCCATTCCCTAGAACAACCCACCTCTCACTCTGCCAAGACGGAAACCGATACCTCTGACCACTGACAAGCAGCGCTACGGCTGTCGACTGCTGTAATTGTTTCCAGCTGTGTTACATAAAATTCAGTTTTACGGCGTCGTGTTCCGTAACAAATCAAGCGTCACATACAATTTGTATTTACACTCAGGTTTCCAACCATGCTGCATGTCGTGACAAGGCGGGTTTTTTTCGTCTAGGGATTCGCGTGGATTCTGTCCTAAGCGGCACGCAAGTCTCGGGTCACGGGATAAGTGTTATTTCTCGAGACCTTTTCGCTCATTCTAAATAAATCTCCGCCTTGAGAAGAAACCGGGCTGATGTATGAGGATTTAGTATTGGATACTGGTTCTTTTTGCTTTGAGGTGTAGAAATAAGTGTATAAGTATAATGAGTTCTCACGCCCTCACACAAACTTTTTGTTTCCGTAAAATGCTGGAACATTTTTCATGGTTTTTTCATGTGTCACTTCCCCCCCCCCCCCCTACCCCGCTCTTAAAAGACACAGCAAAAAGTGTATGAGTTTCTTTAGCCTTATAAAAAATTTATTTTATTGTAGAAAGCTACTTCTATAATTTTGCTCGTTACCATATCGTTGTAATTAGTACTTTCGACTTCATTGTCCGCAATTACTGACATTAATGAAAATTAAATGAAGCTTGAATTACGTCAATTTAAATATTATCACAATATTAATAACCTTGCTGCTTCTTTTTACTATTCATTTTAGTTACTTCCTTCAGCAAATCTTAATAGAAAAATTCAATAAAATTCCAACTAGTTAAAACTGTTAAACATCTATATTAGCATGTATCTTGTAAGCAAAACTGATTATACACCTTTAGACGGTTATCTGAGCTTTGATCCCTACAAGAATAAAGAACAAGAACTAAACTTCTGGGTACTTTTTTCATTATTTGTATCGTATCACACCCTTCTAATTCCAACCTGCCGCCCATCATTCTCGAGGACAAAATCGAATGAACGCGATGTCTGGGACAACCCCCTCTGGTGTCAGCCCATCTCCTCGGAGACAGTCCGATGCCCGCCAACTCAATTTTGTACCTCTGGTCCCTGAGGGTTGAGGGATCCCTCCTCCCACACCAAAAAAAAAAGAATCCCACCCCCTAAAACAGCAGTGGAACTTTGGAAATCTATTCTTGCCGTTGATCCCAGACCCTGGCAATTGGATTGGAACTCTTTCTTGAACCAGCAGCAGCATCTTCTTGTTGTTTACTGTTTCTACTTCCGATCCCCAGGAGTCCTGGCACATTCCGGAAGAACTTTCTTTTTTCTTGTTTTCTATCTTGAGCAAACGAGGTTCTGCTCGGCTTGCTGCTTTCTGGTGCACCACCCCCTTTCCACCAAACTTAACGGTCTCGAAGACCCGTCACGATTGACAAATTAGGGGAGGGTTTGTTTCGGGGGCGGTTTCTGTTTCGCTAATGCTCGTTTTTGTACTCTTGGGCACACGCTCGCTTGTCGCTCAACTGATAATGATTCATGGTCGGGAATTAGCCCCGGAATGGGATTGCGGTGATCGACCGCGGCTTGTCGGGGCTGTCAAATTAAATCGGAGACCACTGACAAGTAGAAGTTTTAAAACACTTTGGCAAACAGTGGGGTATTTGATGGACGTTCTTTAAATTAACCTAACTTGGGGGATATTTGTTCATTTAACCCTCGATACACGATATGATTCTCACCACTAGGCGCGATATTGCCCTGAAGTAGAAAAAAAATCTGGTAATGATTATAACGAAGAGAACCCCTAAATCAGAACTAAATTTATTGCATATTATTAACAGAGTAAATATAACTTAACTTAACTACGATCTTCTTTTGCACGTTTTGCAAATATGTGTTGAAGTTTATTTGAAGTGTTTTTTTATACCTAAACAGCGAACATTCTAATATGATATTGATACGTATTTATATAGGCACTAACTATGCTAAAGATATACCTGTAAATATAGTTTGTCATTAAAATAGCTTTTTTAATGACATGTTATATTGGGCTTGCCATCTTTGCCTGCTTGTAAGAAGTTGTATCCATTTATTAACCCACCGCAGATATTACCATTTACTCTCATTAATATCCTTCTTTTTCCCATGACAACGGCACCGGAAAAGAAAATAACCGGCTTTTAGCGGCCATCCGCAGCTTTTAGTGTAACATCTTTTTCCGGACATTGGTTCGGGTAGATGCAAGACAAATAGCCTTGTAATTTGAAGGCTTACTGCTAAACAGCACGGAACCGGAATATTTCCGGGCATTACATGCCATTACTTAACTAGCCAATGATGATGGATGGAATTAGTGATTCGCAGTGATATTTCCTATGAATCGGGTAGATTTGTGAGTTGTCCATTTTAGAAGAAAGCAAAATCGTCTATTTGTTTTGCGATCTTGGAATCGTGTGTTTTCGTGTTAACCGTTCTATGCTCTTGTAATGTTTGTACACAAATAGGAAACGATTTTTTTTTCAAGCAAGTAGGCCGCATGTCTAAAAGCAAACTTTTTAAGTTGTATGAATATCATCAAAGCTACTGAATTGGGTAAAACAGCAGCAACAAAACAATTTCATATTTTTCCGCAGGAAATCACAACCTACATCTACCCAAATCTATCATCCCCCAATATTTTCAAGACACCTCCTATCCCCCAAATTCTCGTTCCTTATTCATTCGAAAAGTAGAATGACAAGGAATTCATTCCTTTTTCTTGTCTTGTTTCTTCGATGTTCCTGCAACAATCACCTATTAAGCGGGAACAGCACCTAAATGTAATTATCGAAAGAGAAAATTGGCGTCCCTGGCCGTGCCTGCGAGTAAGCCCATGAAAAGATAATCTTAGCCCCATTTACTTTGATAGGATTTGTCTCTGCGCATTCGACAAGAAAGAAACCGTGGCTCTTCTTAATGTCGCGGAGGAATTTGTTTTATTCCTGTCTGGACATCCAAATTCGTTTGGTGTCTGCTCAACGAATGTTTGATTGATTTCCTTTTCCAGATGATTTCGGGGCTAGGCGTTGGAATTCGATTTAGTACTTTCTATTGAAATTAGATTCAACGAAAATGATGGAGAGTTTGTTCGTTGATCAAAACCGTCACTCGTCAAATCTTTTAAACTATCAATTTGAGTAAATGAAAACTCAAACCAAATCTCTCAAATCAGTCAAACCCAAAATATTATTTTTTATTTAGTTTATCATATCACTAAGTTATGTAATTGGGGACTTTTTTTTAAAATACATTTCGGCATTTGGTGGTTGCCAAATCCTTACTTATGTAAAATGCAATGCTACTAATATATATTTTGAGTATAATGACGAATATATTTTTAAATAATTCCTGTTGTTATTCATCATCTTGGTTCGTTTGAATTTAACCTATTTTAATGTTGACGTTACTCGTGGACAATGTCTTGTAAGCAGGAGATTTTTTTTTAATTTTTAGGAAGACGATTTGCATCTATTTTGTCCATATATCACAACCATGTTAGCAAAATATATTTCTTCAATCCAACCAAATAAAACATGAGCTTTCTTATCCAACACAAAAATATGAGTGACAAATCAAAAATCAATAAATACCATATCCAGAGCAGCAACCCAAATTCCTTTCTTGACGTAATGACTGCAGGTAGCCTTTGGGCACGACTTTATTACACATCACCCATTATGCCCCCCCCCCTTTCCCGATCAGAGCTAGGCCAGTAATATTGAGTGATGGTGTGACTGTCCCAGTCCCCACTTGGGAGCGTATGCACCTGTCAAAGCCACACCTAGACCCCCTCTGGCTGGTCGTGATTTACGATCAGGCTCGAAAAAATGACAAGGCATATATGCTTGCTGGTTCTGTACGATTCTGACGCTGGTCATTTGCTGCAGAGATTCAGTGTGTGGATCTGCTTTAAAATATTCCGTGGAGCCTGTGTTAGGTAGTTCGGAACAGAAATGACGTTTTTGGAAATGAGACGATGCGTTTTAGGGATGTCAAAGACGCCTTGAGTCATCAATACATGTCATTTTGTACGGAAAGAACTTTGATTCAACCCTTTCACATATGACAAGCCACTTCTTACGGCAGTAAAAAACGTGGTTTGAAAAGATCATAATGAATGAAGAATAGCTAGAGGAGATTAACTATTCATGTTTCAATGTCAAATCATGTTCCTTAATTCTCCTACCTTTTGTTGCATTGTGTTTCCACTCTATAAAAAGGCAATTTTGAAACTTTATTTTGTTAATTACAAAACTTTTGGAAATTTCAAAATCTTCAATTTTTTTTCGAGTCATATACTTAGGTGAAAGTCCTTAGAATATATTTTGTTTTTCTCATTAACAGTCAGATAGCTTGAATATTTAAAAAATATATATACATTTTAAGATTCTTTTTAGGAATATTTTTAGAATAAACATCCTTCTACTTGCCGCTAAACTGCATGTTGTAAGATGAAAGAAAATATACATCTTTCAAATTCTCCACAAGTTCAGTGACCACACTTAACATGAGGAATTCCCCTTTACGAGCCACCCCTTTAAAAGTTTGAGCATCGCCCGATTTCCGTTCATGCCTACCATTTTGGCTCTAGTCCCAAAACAACACGTCTAAAAAAAAACGTCTTTCTCTGTGGTTTACACATTGTTGGCCCTAGAAAACAACATAAGCTAAAGCAAGCAATGGACGCCTTGCTATCTGCAGGAAATTACGTGATCTTTTTGCCCGAGTGTAAGCAGCTGCATTGTAAATGGGGGCTCGGGTGCTTTTGTTCTAGTATATACATCAAGCTAGTAGCCCATTCGAATGGGAGATAATTTAGGTTTTGTTTATTGAAAACCTTTATCCTCCGACCGCGTTTACAATTTCCTCTTTAAGCTCAATATGGCGATGTTCAAAAGGCAATTGTTATACATTTACTAAATCATTTCCTGTGAGATCTTTATTAATTATCAATAAAGTATAAATCAAATTCTCTTGGTATTGCCCACTGCATATCACAGTCGTTAAAATGTTGCTATTTATATATGCTCCACTTTTGTGTATCGGATCATTTTACTATTTTACCAGGTATAATCAAATTTAGATATATCATTTATATAATGACTCTAAATGTGTTAAAGCCAATCCATAGAGTATAACAGCATGTAAAGGATCCAGTGTAAATTTATTAATAACTGATTCGACTATTTTCGACTTAAAATTTTCAGTCATTGTTTCCTAGTTCAATAATTTAAAAGGTGAAAACCTTGACTCAATCGACTCAACGAAAACCATTTTCTTCATTCTCTTATAAATTGAATTTTGTAATTTACTAAACCTCAAAAATTAAAACACTCGCTAAAAGCTGACTTATTATTCCTTTATACCCTATTTTAGAATGAATTAATACATTTTAAATCCCCGTCTAAAATTAAGAGCCAAAATCAATTTCTGAGCTTCTTCACGTGAATTTAAATTCACCTGGAAATGGCGGGATTAGGGACCAGAAATTTCTTTTCCGCTGTGTTTAACATAACTAATTAAGTACGATGGTTAATTATTCTGAATCTTGGGGCACTTTTTAGTATTTCTTTTTCATTTAAATAATGCAAGGAGAATCGATAGCAATCCATTTTTAATTGAAGTATGTTTTCAATTTTAAGAGCTATACTTTTATTCGCTATTTGTTTAGCATTAATATAATTTAATATGCTCATTAGTTTGTTATTGCAATAAATGTAATTATGAATTTATTTATCCAAGGATTTGAGTAAAATATTTTTGCCTAGTCTTGTTTATTAACTCTATTTTTATCGCTTGCTTATTAAAACATTTTTATTGGTGCCAAGATTCCTAAGATTTGAATTAATAAAAGAAATAAAATTACATAGCTGAGACACGCATAACGTAAAATTTAAATGAAAATTTTATTTATCCATTTTTTTATTAAATTAATTTTTAAAAAACTTGTTTGGTTAAAAAGCTTACTGCAAATACTGTTTGTTTCATAAAATGGTATTAAACAATAGGGCTAGTTTCTATACATTATTAAAAGAGAATTACCAAATATTACTGAAAGTAAACAAATTTATCGTCAGTTCAATATTCAACAATAAGTTTGCATTAATTTTATGTACACGTATTGATTCTAGAAATAATGGTATTCCAAGTACTACATTTTTTTTAAAAATACATTTTGTTATCATTACATAATATCATTGAAACTGTGTTACTTAAGTAAATCCATGAGGAGTATTGACATAGTTTGAAAATATACTAAATATAAAATAATTTTTTACGTAATTTCGAACAATTGAAATGTGTGATATCCGGAAGAAAACAAAAACTGGCTAAATAATTATTCGAGTTTCATATTGCAACTTTTTCAAATGATGTCTTTTCAAAGTATCAAATCGCATTCAACAAAACCTTATTTTTTTTTTACTTCCAGTTGACAAAATGCCAAAATCTAATGGTTGGTTATTTTTCAGTTTGTTTTCGAGGGCGCAAATGTTTATAACCCCCCCCCCCAAAAAAAAAAAAAAAAAAAAACTTTTCGTTTTCATTCTTAAAGTATCACGAGTTTAAAGATATAAGGTATTCCGTAACATATGCTATTTTTGCTTCCATAATTTAGTTAAATATTTCCCGTAAAAAATTTTGTATATAAAATTGTTTACTTTCAAATTAGACATAATTCAAGTTCCGAAACTTTTTTCATAATTTTGTTTCACAAATTATTAAATACATTTTTTTTTAATTTTAAGATACATAATTGAATCAAGCTTGACAAAGGCAAAACATAAGCTTGGAACTTGGTATAGAAATTTATTAAATCCTAAAATTTTAATTTTTTTCTTTACACAATGAGTTTATCACGTTTATCACTCCCACGCATTGCAATTTTTATAAACTCATATTAGAGCTTATATATATATATCTTCTTCGCATTAAGATTAATTTTAAAATACTGTTACTTTCTCTCTCTCTCCTCTATAGTATATTATTCCAGTGTAAGATAAATAAATATTATACTTATAGGAATAAAAACTTATTAGTATACATGCTCTATGGTTTCTATGAAGATATCTATCATACCAATTCTGTATAAATTAAATGCGAACTACTGAAATTGACCCTAGAAGTGAAACGTTCCCACTGTTTCAAAACCTTATGATCTAGAACTTGAACCTTAGATATCTGATCTAGAGCTGGCCAGTGATATTTCTTATTTTCTCGACCCTTCTTCTCTGTTGTCTTACTTGTAAAAAAGGCGAAAAAGGGGATTGATTCTTAGCCATGTTCCAGGCACTCTCGTTAGGCTTAGCTGCTTGTCTTTGCCCTGAAGGTTTGAAAATATATTTTTTTTCTCATTTATTCGTGTTCGATCGAACTCTAAAGCTCCCCTGGGAGACATGAAGATGTGATGTTGGGGAAGGAGAGTGTAAAGCTTACTCTTGCTTCATTTGCGTAAAAAATTCCTCTGAAATGAGGGTTTTTTTTTAAAGCTAAGGCTTGTTAATAAGAAATGCTGTGTTTTTAATGAATATTTGGATTTTTTGGAATTGAAGTTTTTTTATTGGTAAAGATTTTTCTTAGTGTTAATTGAATTTGTAAGAGTTAAGTTATGGTAATTGTTTGTGAAAGAATAATAAAAATGCAGTTGATGAATCGGTAAATGCATACTTATTTGCTCTAAATGCTTTAAGTAGAATTAAAGTTGGGTTTTTGTAATTTTATAGTTATATGGAGAGTACTAGTAAGAAAATTTGCATTATTCTCTTGTGAATAAAACCAGTGTTATTAAAAAAGCTTAACTATTCATTCGCTGTTTTATTTTTTAAATTATTTAATGCTAATATACTCACATTAGTATTTGGAATAATATATTTTTCTTTACTATTTGTTGAAATTATACATTAAAAAAAACTAGTATTACTTATTACACTTCAGCATTTTGTATTTTTAAATGTATGACATTGGATAAATTAAAACTATATGTTTCTACTTATTTCTCTCTCTGAATATGAATGCTGAATAAAAAAAATATCACAATCACAATTGATGCTAAAATATTTATAAATCAATCTAGATATATGTTTATTAACTCAATTGATGTCAATCAACAACGATTCATAAATTTAAACAATAAAACAAAAATACACCAATCCCCAAATCAATAACAAACCTTATATTATCATAATTTAAATCCTACATTTCCTAATTTATACAATACAATATGAAGAAACATTCATATGTAAATAACCTTTAAACACTTGGCACGCTTTTTAAGTCTCGTATCAAACCAGACAATGCCGTCTGGCGCGTGTGATATTTTACCTGCGTGCCTTAACTGCCTCCTCCTGCTAAAAATAAAACTTATCTTCCCCCTCTTTCTTTCCCCATATTGAGAAGCAACGTTTCAAAATAGCATGCGTCGACTCATGCATCCGGAAATACATGATTTTTTTTTTATTTGGAGTTTCTCAGTACGTTAGGATAACTTGATTTTATGATAACTCCATGTGATTTGCTTTTGAGTCAAAAAAAACAAACTACGAATATGCTCGTGTGTAGTGATCTGGAGAAGTCTGTTTTTGTACTATGTTACTATTTTTGGATGTTATCAAAGGGGAAAAAATATATATATTTTTTAATATGTACTATATACAAAGTATAACTACTATTGCTACTTACTACTATAAATTTTACTTAATTCTTAACTACCAGTAATACTTACTACTAGTAATTTACTTAATTCTTAACTACCAGCATTACTTACTACTGGAAATTTTACTCAATACTGCAGTAATAAGTAGTTGAATTAAAATTTAAAGAGCCATTGATGCGTGCTTTAAAATATTTCGCATTTTGAAACTGTCTATTAACACAAAGTGTACAACTTAAATGTAAAACTCGAGCAGAACGGCACAATCAACAAATTTAATTTTAATATTAAAATCAACGACTATTAATAAATAATTAATCAAAATAAAATAATATTAAAATACAAATACTGCATGTTTAATTTAAAAAAAAAGCAGATAGAACTCATTGTGATTTTAACTGTAATTACCTTGAAATGATTTACTTCCGTTATTACTTTTTAATTATCGGAGAAAGGTATTTAATCCATTAATTTCCACATTTTTTTCCCTCTCGCAAACTCTGTCCCGTTGCGTTTGGAAAGCCATGATTAAATAGCGACCTGCGACAAACTCTTTAACATTAGCAGCCCAGTCATTAAATTGGATTTTCTATGCTTTAATGATACAGCCTGTGTCATTTGCGGCAAATTATTTTGATAACCCATTGTCCATTACATAATTGAATATGTTAAAGCCACTATATTTGGCTAGAGAGGAAAAAAAATTAACGTCGCTTACTACTACCATCAGCATTGTTTAATGTCAGATTCAGTTTTTATAGCCTTGATTAATCTTAGTTATGGGATGAAATTTATTGGGTATTTAACCCCACTGATCTCGAATTCCGAAAGAAATAAACAAATGTATGGTCTTGTTCATTTATTGGTAATATTGCTCGGGATTTAGTAGGCAATTCCCTTGCAATTATTTTTTTAATTGAGATTGGTATTTAATTGGATTATAATAACTTTGCGCATATCAATAATATCGATATGATATAAAAACTATCCTTATTACTGAATAATAAATGTTTTATTGATGTAAACACAATGATATAGAACCACAAAAAAATTATAATTGTCTTATCTTGAGCAGTAAGTTCCTTTCCGACTTGAATTTGGTTGGATAATGACTATATTAATATAAGTTAGTTGTTTTTTAGGGTTATAAAATCGTATCCCGTAATAATTAAAACGTAGTCGTAAAAAATGCGTGTATAAATTATTTTTCTATTTATTTTAAAGTTTTTTCTACGCGTGTGTTTAAATTTAACTTCCATAAATTTATTATAAAAATTTTAGCAACTCATTACGTCGTTGACATAATTTTAGATAAAATATATTAGACTTTTAATAGAGAAATTAAAATAATATTCCCTTAAAAAAAAACCTAAAACTTAATAATTCTCGCGATAAAATACCCATATAACAAAATCTCCAAATCGAAATAATCTATGCAAATCGTGGACATTAAATTCAAAAGTACCCTTATTACGCTCATCTTTGAGGATAATTCTCGATCATCCCGCAAAGTATTTTTCAAATAAAGTATGGATATCAGTCTTAACCCGCTATATGACAAGCTAACCTCCGAATGACAGGCCTTGGCTAATAATCACATTCAGCAAAAAGAGGAAGAGCATTTAGTCTTGCCTCTAATAGGACGACTACCGATTTTCGTGGGAACTGAAGCTTATATGCTGTTCCTAACTCGGAATACTTTGGATTCGGTTTGGATTCAATACTTTCTATAAGATAATATTTTACTTATACTAATAATGTTTTTTTTTTATGATTTTTTATATTAATTTACTGTGAAAAAAAAGTGAAATATTTTGTATTTGTTACATCATTTCTAATTTCATTCATCTGACTTAGTTCGAAAAAAATAGAATTAACATTAAAGATGTTTTGTTTTAGGCAATCGGAATGTTTTAATGCGAAAATAAAACTGCAGTGTGGTCTATTTGCAGAACCGTCCTCAAGTAATAGTTATTTAAATTTAATAAATGAACAAATTAATCTCAGGCTAAATCATTGAGACAATTTTGTTCACATAGTTCATCTTGGATACATATAACTATAATCCGAAAAGCTATTTTTCCATAAAAATTAAATATTTAATTAAATTTAAATGTAATATATTCGAAATCATATTCACTCAATATTGCTTAAAAATTCCGACACGGAATATCAGTGTTAAACCTTTGCATATACACTGACAATAAGCATCCAGAAATTTTGATAAGCACTCCTCATTAAAGTCTAGCACAAAAGAATTTTTAATTCAAATGTATCGCCCAACTAGATCCAGTATTGGGATAGGCCTTCATGCGACCCTCATCAGTGCTGGCCATCAGGACAGAATCCCGGAGGGAAATGGGCCGGATCTCCTGGATTTTCCGGCTCAACAGTAAGGAAAGACGCCCTGATCCCGGGCTCTAAGTGTCCTGGCCCTCGCGCGGCCCGATTGCAGCTTTATTACGGCCCGGGTCATCAGTGATAAGGCGGCCTTTTTGTTTTTCTCGGCTGGACTCGGGTTCAATTCGTTAGCTATCTTCATTTGTTTTTGTTTTCATCGGTTTGATGCCTTTGTTTTCAGCATTCATTTTCTTTTTTTTTTCTATCCATAAATGGACCCTAAGAGGATTGGCCAGTAATGGAGTGGGGGATAGGAAGCTGTGGAAATGTGTGATGTGTTTTTCTGTTTTGGGTTTTGTAGGTACCGTCAAAGCGGGTATCTTTGGCCACGGAGGGTAACTTTGGCCACGCGTCGGAAAAAGATTTGTTTCTTAATTTCTCGTCATAAAATGATCTCATTTCAAATTGTTTTACATTTTTGGAAAGATGGAAATATCGCCTTTCATTTCATGTAAAGAAAAATCTCATTCTAAATCTGGCAATACTACAAATGCTGTTTTCATTCTTACGAGCATAAAATTACAAAAATCTATCTCTTCCAACTTTTGTCTGGAACACTTAAAAAAATATTGAAAATATTTAAATAAAACACTCTATTCGATCTTTTATTAATGAGGAAGAATATTACACCATTTGTTTTATTCTAAGTTGGCTATTTTTTATGCTGTAGTTTAATATTTGTAATTGGGAAGCTTTTGCCGATGAATGCGGGTAACTTTGGCCATAGATGTAAATATTTCTTTATGGAACTTTGCACTTTAAAAAACGTATGTAAAAGTGTATTAAGTTTAACTATTTTTGAAAAAATTCTTACTTTTATGATTACTCATTTTTTAGATATTTTTTTTAATCTCATGATTTTAAACATTAAAGAGATAGATAGAATGCAAGATACGTATTCCACTCAAAATCGCAAATGTCGAAAGGTAAAACATTTTCAAATTCCTAATTATAAATATATTATTTTTCACCTTTTATAATAAAATCGTTTGCTTTTTACAAATATATTTGTTATTAAATCTTGCTTCAAAAAAGTTCTTTTTTCCTTATTAAAATAGTTTATTTTTCTTTCTTTGAAGCGACAAACAATACTAGTATTCAACGTGTAATGCCATTCCACGATGCACTGCAAAGTAAATGTTTTTTATATACCATTTTAAATAACTATATGTCTTATAACTTTGTTATTTTTGGGTTTAAAGTTTTAATATTGCTATTTAAATCGTTAACACAGCTTTTAAGGATGTTAAAAAGTATGTTTCTTATTTATTTCTTGGGTGGCCAAAGTTACCCGCCCGGCTCCTAACAGTGTCTTATTTTTTTAAATTAATACCAATTTTTTATTAATTTATAAAATGCAACAAAAATGCCAGAAAATTATTCCTAAATGTACAATACTTAGAATGCATAAGGATTTTTAACTGTTTAAATCGTTTTTGAAGTTAAATTTTTCTTCTTTTGTGAAAAAAACTCTGATTTTGGCCAAAGTTACCCGCACTGACGGTAGCAGAATTATGGGGTTTTGTGATTGTGTTATGTTGGAGAAGGGGTAAACTTGTGTTGAAGCGTATTGCCTCAATGATTGACAAAGTACCAGAAATGTCAAAGATGGTTGAAATCGGTATATTGTTGCACAGATCGTCAGCAAAAATACCAGGTGTATGTGTATCGAGAACATTCAATATCAACATCTTCGTAGTTGAAAAGACAGTTTTACGAGAAATTCGGAGAATGACTTAAGAAGCCCTATAGTACATTGTTAAAATTTTGAAAATAAATAGGTTTTCGGAATTAAATTGAATAAACGTATGAACAAAAACATGAGAACTTAATCTAATTATTAAAATTTGAGTTCCAAATATCAATTAAAGTACGCATAAATATGTAATTTAATTTGTATTTGAACAAGGGTTAGTGGTTTGAAGCAAAATTCCAAATTAAGAAAATACGTTTATGATGAATAATTTGATTTATTTTCAATTTCGAATTGCATTATTTGTTTTAACTACGCATGGTTTATTCCAACTAACAGGACAAGTCAGACAATCTACTTTTAAATAAATTAATGAGTTATAATTAACGGCATTCAAATGCTTATTTCAGTGTGACAAACGCAAGTAGCCTGGTAAATAAAAGTTCAAAAACTGTGATTCAAAAGTTTAATGATTCGAAAATAATTGAAAACTACAAACTGAAGTTAAATTACTATTAAACATAATCAAAAGCTAACGAATAAATGTTCCAAACAACTCAGACTCCAAAGCAAATATTTACCTATCCAAACTCGCACCAGCATTCCTAAAATCGAATCCCATCCCATTTCAACTCCATTCAGACATTAACTTCAAAGAACTCCATCAAGCTAATTATCGGCTCTTAAATAGATCACCGCCCAAAATATTCGAAAGGGTTAATTCCGAAGTCATGTCGTCAATTGAAACTCGTCGAGGGTAAGCAAAAAGAATTCGAATAAAACGCAGGAATCTGCTTTGGTTTATATATTCTGCTTGGGAATCAGGGCCCGCTTCGGGAAGATTTATTGGTCATTAACTCGATCCATAAAGTTCCGCGAAACCTCGTCTTTGTCAGTGGCACTCTGGATGAGAACGAGTGAGAAAACAAACTAAAATTCGGTCGGTTGCTTCTTGGATAAACAGGTTAAGAAAAGGTTGAGTTTGGAATATATTTTAGTTTTTTACTGTTACTTAAATTAATGGATCGATTTTTTTTAAAAAAAAAGATACATTTGCATGTTTTTATACTCAGTTTTAGATATTTGATCGTACTAATCTTTCACACACACAGAAATTGGAAATAAAAGATTAACTGTCGAGCATCGACGCGAAGCGTCCTTATTTCGTGATTGAATATGTCCCGAAAAGGGGCTGTAACTTGGAACTGGATTAGGGTTCGAATGTAGTCAAGTTCTAGAAACTAATCTTTGTGCTGCATTCTATTTCCTATGCAGAACGTGTAATGAAATTGGTAGTTTAAACATAATGGATCAAGTATTATGGCAAAGGAATTGTACTTTTCAATCTTATTCGAAATTTGTACAGCATTATGTAAGCTTAATTTATTTAACTTTCTTAAAATACTTTAGTTATATTAACTGTACATATTTAATTATTTTTGAAATAGTAAACAAAGATTTTCATTATAGTGTGCAACTTTTATTATCATCTTGAATATTAATCCATTTTATACTAACTTAATAAATGTATCAATCCTTGTTATAAATTGCGTTACTTTATTTAACTTATCCTCTGGAGATCAATTCTCCGGAAATCCCAAACAATGTCAACAAAATCCGCCGACAAATAATTCTAAATTCAAAACCCAAACAAACAGCAATCCCGAAATAACATAATATCATCGATACAAACGGCTTTTTTTTTTTTTCAAAATCCAAACCGAATGAATTTTTAAGAAATGTAATACCAACAAGCAAAAAAAATTGTTCATCGAGCCAAATTGGAAAGCGAGCCGAAACCTGTCTAGAAGGTGGTAAAGGGCCATTACTCTTTCTGTCAAATGCAGCTGGAGTGAGACAGCCGATTCGAACATTTATGCGAGCTTGCACTGCCACCTTTTAACTACAGTGCAGATTTTTATTATCCGCGTCCGAATGGGGACAATTGAAGAGCTTAGTGGAAAAACGTGCTAAGTGACATTTTTAAAAAAATTTAGATTTTTGTTTCCAATTAACATATTATTCCATCTATTAAAGATAACAAATTTCCCTTTATTCCTGAACTTGAAGTTTAGTATATTTTTTATCGTTTGCAAGTTCGTTTTTAGCAGATCTTAACGGAAACTAAAAATTTTAAAAGCTCATTTTCTTGTTTTCACATTTGTCTCTTAGAACGTTCTTCCCCTAAGCTCTTCAATTGTGCAGAGAAGAAAAATGAGTTCTCTATTTAGTTTGTTGTGACAATACGCTCGGCAAAGAGTGCATTGATAGGTTATTTTTGTGTTTGTACTAATTGAGTTGAGTTTAATGAATTTACTGACAAAACAACTCCGAAACTTTTGTATGTGATAAGTAATAATACGAAATGAAACTGAATTTATTTTGTGAAGGAGATTCCAGAGTTTTGTTTTTAAATCTCATTACTTTTCGTTTGTATAATTACAAAATAAATTTAATTTCATTAAATTTGATTTCAAATAAGTTTAACAGCTGGAACTGTATATTGTTTTAGATTTTGTCGCAATGACATTTAATTAAATGTTCCACGTATTACTATATCACACAGTAGCCTTAAATTTGAAATATAGAATTTTCAGATATTTTGAAAAATCGTTTATTTAACAATAACATACTCCGTATTTCTCTTCTCAATCAAACACTTTCAATGTAGCTCTTCATATAAAATAGTAACTTAAAATAATATACTTTATATTTCTGCCATTTCTATAAAAGATGTAATTATAATGCTTACATTAAATAAAATGCTTTTAATGGTAAAAATTAATACAAATAAAATCTTGTCTCATACAAAAGATGCACACAAATAATGTACTAACATTTCGAAAATTCTACATCAATGGCTAATCTATTACAAACGCCAAAAATTCCTGAAGCTCAAACAAAGGAAAGTGGTCAATTGCTATCCCAGATTCCCATAAAATTGCGTTGGCTGACAAGATCTTCCATGCGAGTTTGGGAATAAAAGGAATATGGTAAACCTTATTACTCTGGCCTGTCATCTACAGCTGACTGTAGAAGCGTCTATATGCCTTGGCTGTTGATGCTCACAGAGCTGGGGAA
Source organism: Hylyphantes graminicola (assembly GCA_023701765.1). Taxonomy (NCBI): domain Eukaryota; kingdom Metazoa; phylum Arthropoda; class Arachnida; order Araneae; family Linyphiidae; genus Hylyphantes; species Hylyphantes graminicola. The sequence continues at coordinate 54,208,380 of CM043114.1, read as the reverse complement.
CATGAGAAAATAGATATTTTTAGAGTTCCTGTATTATAACTTCCTGAAATCTAATCTTTTATTCTCGATATTTGGCTTTAAAAGATGCACTCGAAGATCCTTAGATTTTTTTCTTACTTCGACACTTATCTAGATAGTTTTACTTTTGCTATATATTTTTTTTTATAAATCCATTTTATAGGCTGGAATTATTTTATAAAATACTTTTTAAAAACAGAAAGGTTTTTTAATATTTTAAGGAGGTTTTTTTTGTTTATTAGTTACTTTTGAGTGTACTAAAAAAAGTAAATGCTCTTTAATAATTAAACTTTTACAAGAAGCTATAGTTTTAATCTATTCCAATTATCTGATATCTATTAATTATATTTTCAAACAATGCCATTAGTTTCTGTAAATAGTTTTATCTACTCAAAAAAGTACGTTTAACTAATCCGAAAACCAAAACTTCAGTACAACGTCAAGTGGAAAAGTTGAATAAAACAAACAATATTCAATAATTGAATCAAACAAAAAATATTTAATAATTAAATAATATAAAAAAAGTCCCAATTCACACTTGGCTGCTATTCTTAAGAAGCATGATAGAAGAAAAATCAGATGAACTTCAAGAGATCAAACAAACCTTCGAGAATTTTGACCGATTCTTTTTCATTCCGTAGCAAACTAGAAAAAAGACTGCGCTCCTCTTCTATAATATTAAGCACGTGCCCTTTTTTGATTTAAGTACATAGTTCATTCCTTCACCTTCGTTAAATAAGGAGAAATATTAATTAAGAGTCCTAATTAATTAAAGTACGGGAACAGGAAATCTTGATCATTTGGCTTTTCTTTTTTAAATTTATTTACTACTTCTTGGTCTGACTTTTTTTTAAGCCGTCTCGTGACTATCTCCCAAGATCTTCATCATTCCGGCTTCTGCGTTATGTCGCAGCGGATGGCAGGGAAAGTCGCCATAAAGGAGGACCATCTCTGTTTTAAGGGTACTTTTTTAATGAAATGCGCTCTGGCTCACTTGATCAAATATTCATGGTGGTCTGGGGCTCCTTTTTTTCCCTCCCTTTAAATTTTATCTCACTCTCCACTTTATTTATTCAATCAAGGATTCTTTTATACTTATATACATAAAATCTCTTTCTGTTAGGTTTCCTCCAACACGAAAGGAGAGAGAGGGATTTTTTTACTTTAAAAAAAATACAAACTTTGTTTATCCAGTAAAACCTGAAGTAAACTTCATTTGTTTGTGGGGGGGGGGGGGGTATACCTTCGTGGCTTCTGGAAGAAGCAAAAGGTATAAAAGTAAATAAATGAATAGCATTCTGAAGAGGTTCTTGAAAGATCGTAATGCGAAATTGCGTGGTCTTTTCCACCAACAGGAAATATTTGTGGAGGTACCTTAGCGGTAAATACGTTTGTGGCTTCCCGCTTCTTTTTAATAAACACTTGAGGTTGGAGGCGAGATATTTCATACACGCACATTTCACAGGGCGAGATGAGAATATAGAGCGGAATTCCATTCAGTTTCGTTGAAAATACTGATAATAATAATTGCAAATATTGTGCTCGAGGAAACGAATTTCTTGGGACTGGTATTGGAATGTGGGATTATGGGTGGGAAATTGATATAAAAAGGCTTCATTTAGTATCGTTTTTAAAAATTGAATTTATAAATTCTTTTTATATACTGTCTTGAAATGCATAAAATTGAAGCATTATATAATACAAGTTTAGAGCAAAGTTTACAAACCAAAATGTAAATATTTAACTCGCTTCAAAAATTGAAATGTGTCTAATATTTTACTTACACTGAGTTTTATTTTATTGAGTATCATTAATTTTTTGGATGATTTTAAAGCTTAAAAATAAATATTAAATTACTTGATCAAATAACCTCATGAATATTAAGTTATAAATACTTTTAATGTGTGGATATTTGTTATTATTGATTATTCTTAAATACTAAATATTTGATTAAAAATATGTCCTTATAAAAATTAAAACACTATAAATATTAAATCGTAAACTTTTGAATAATACGAGATATATGTAAGCATTGCATTTCAGTTTTAAATGAAAATTATATTCTTTCAGCTAAACATTTGTCGAAAAACAAAACGAAGTTTAAGACTTTTAAATTGATTGAAAATTTATCTTGGTGCTTTACTAATAATAAAACATCATATTTCAACTAAACGATTTTGTTTCTTTACTATTGTGGTACCAATTTATAGCGTATAATCTCAAATAGCTTATTTTTTTCTTCTGTAGTTAATCATATAATATGGTCACTTTAACCAATGATACCATTACTCAAAATTGACTTTAAAACTATCATACTTCATATATAAAAACGAATCTTTATATATATTTAATCAGTAAAAATAGTTTCCTGGGATCAGATTCTAGGAAGTATTAAAAAAGAGTCGCAAGAAACAATTCCAATTCTTTCCCACCCCTCCGTTTAGCTGTATTTGTTCGAAAGAATTGTATTTGATATTTTCTTAAATAATTTAATAGTTATTCGAAAACATTAATGTACGTTTAAATAAACTATAGTAATGGTTTGTAAAAACAAATACGTGCAACAAAAGTATCATAAACAGAAACCACTTTAGAAGTAATTAAATTATTATTTTGAAATTTATTTCATTAAAAGGTCAGTTGAGTGTTAGGTTGTTTGTTTTTCCAAAGACCTTAACCCTTTCAGTCCCAATGACAATTAGGCATCATTTTAGAAAAAAAATAAGATTGTCGATAGATATTTATGAAACAAAAAAGCACATCATTCGATTCTTCAAGCTTTTTTCATTGGAAAATATTTTTTATTAATCCCAATACATGTCATCCTTATTATTTTTTTTAATTATGAACAGAACATGATGATGCCAAATGGCATCACTGGGACTGAAAGGGTTAAACGCACATTCAGTCAATGAAAAAAAAGATATTGCCTTGTAGCATTTTAAAAATTGAAAAGAAATTGGGTAACTTCTCCAAAAGGACTGGAACACAATGCGGAAAATAGCAATTTGGCAATAAAATAAATAATATAAAATAAATTAGAAAAAAATGAACTGATTAACAATCAATTCGAAGATATTGATGCTCAATAATCAGACCGATGAACTGAAGATGATGCAAAGGTGTGTACAGTTAGAAACAGTTTTCGGTTTTGTGTATTTTTTTTCCACTAACGAGCGTTTGTTTCGAGTTTGACATTGCAACACTTACAACAATACCATGCCTACTCAGCTCTTTCTGGCAATATTTTTTATATTTTTCTGCTGCATCGAGCGTTTAAACATCTCTCAATCTCCAACCCTACTGTTTACGTAGCATTCGATTTTTCTGCCACATCTTTTCTCTTTTTCCTCATCCGAGTTTTTTTTCCTTTACCAACCAACAAAAAGAATCGATTCTTTTTGCCCTATTCCTTTAAATAGCAGTTAATAATGGTTTTTCCTTACCTTCCCCTTGAAATTCGATTTCGTCTGGTAGACTTGTGGGAAGATCAAATGAATGTGATGGCGGAGACAACTTAATATCGCTTCGTTTTGGGGGGAAGGGCATTAATTTGTTGAATGCTCCTTGATTCTCAATTTGGAACGCGTTTTTTCTAAAAAGAACCAAGGAATAATACTTATTTCGTTTGTTTTTGCTAATTAATAGGACACTCTGACTTGCACATTGGGTTCAAATTAGTAGGTAAGAAATAACACTTGGTATACGGAACAATATCACCCATTATAACACTGTTTTCAAATTGAGTCCAAAACCCTCGCTCATTGTGGACACAATGACGATTTTTAGCCTACTTTTCTTTTTTTTTAATTCGAAGAATAAAAAAAAATAAAAAAGTAGGTATTGACATGCGGTCGATGTCCGTCCGTCCGTCCGTCTGTCTGTCCGTCCGTCTGTCCGTCTGTCCGTACCCCCCTTCCAAAATCGGTTCTATCCATCCGATCTAAAAAATTCTTGTTTTATTAGAAAGGTATAACCTCAGACACCCAACTTTCATACTTTTTGTCCGTCTGTCTGTACGATAGGACGGACATAAATCTACTATTTGTCGACAAATTTCCCATTGAACTTGCATTGAAATTCAATTTCGAGTCTTTTAAATCGCTGAATTTAACTAGAATTGCCACGGACAAGTGAGATACGTCAAAAAATTCAGCGCATCGAAATGAGAATACATTGAAAATTTCATAAAAGAATTCGATTTCGAAGTACTTCAATTATTTAAAAAACTGCAAAGTTTAATGCTCATTTAAAAAGCACAGGAAGCCATTTTTATTAGAATTAATTCACCATTGCCATAGCAACAATTGCTTGAGAAACTTTAATTCTTTTCGACAATAAATTAAAATAAATTTATTTTTGAGACATAAAACAATTTAAGATGACGTCAAATATATATTTCGCTACGAGATCTTTGTATGTTGATATAAATTGTTTTCATTCTATTTAAAAGCGAGGAATATTATATATTTATTCTTTGAAATATAAATTTTTGCAAACGATTTAAGTAATAATTATTTAATTTTCGAAATAAAATAAATGAAACTAGCCGAATTTAGCAAGTAAATGTTGATTGAAGAGTAGTTTTTTGGTTTTTGGTTCTACGAAAAATTAAATATTTATTTATAACTGCAAATAAAGCTGTGTTTAGTGAAAGATGCTGTGTTTAGTTAGATGCTGTGTTTAGTCAAATTTATTTTAGAATTTAAGGTGGAAAAACGGTTGTTGATGTCACTTACTGTTACGAACCTAGTTTTTTCAAGATAAGAATTTTAGTAAGTATTTAAGTAACAGGAAAGTAGGCTATTTTAGTTCTTTAAGAACTTCTTGTTTAAATATATAATCAGCAAACACATTTATTTCAACACTGAATTTGGTTGTCTCTAAGCATTACGTTTAAAATGAGTTAGACATAAATTTAAAAGGCTATATTTTTAGTTTCCAGTTCCAGCTGAAACTACATTTCTGAATAATTCACTATTCAAAAGACCACACGTGTTTAACTTCAAGCTTCGTTGCAGCTTGGGCTCTTTTTATTTTGTTCAAAGAGCCACGCATAGTCAATAATCTCGTATTATACATGCTTCCTCGCTTACTTCCTTGTTGACCGTCCTTGACTTATTTTTATGGTACAATGCCCTTTATATGCGAACTGGGTTATTTGATCTCTTTTCAACCTAATTTCTAACTAAGAGTCAACAAACATTCTACAATTTTATGTATAAAAAAACCGTATACGCTGTTGAAACTTTGCTCTTGAATGATACTTGATGAGACTTTTTTTTAATTATTTTCGAAACTTATTATTGCACAAACTTCCTAGAAATAAGTTATTTGTAGTACGTGAATTATCTATTCTGGGCCTTGGCATCATCCTCAACTAGTCGTTTTTGAATCGTTCGCTTCTGCGAATATATATAAAATTGGATATCCAATTGGATGGTTAAAAAGAATGAAAAGCAAATTTAATATAATTTGCTTTTCATTCTTTTTAACCATCCAATCGGAGGAGTATAAATTATTCCCATATACCTAGTAAAGAAATAATATATTGGCATCAAAAATGTTTAACCTCAACACTGAAATTTTTCAAGCAAAACCATAACATTTCTACATGATGATTTTTCTTTAATTGTTGCAATCTCACATAAGTTACAACCCAAATAAGCAAATATAATTTCTGAATAGAACAAATCGTAGTGCTTTACAATCTCTAGTTCAAATACATTCAGATCCCGTATCCCCAACTCCTATCACTTTGCGGGATCACGTCTTTTGGAGGCAGATTAGCTGTTGCTGTCACGCTTAAATGACAGGTTACATTTTTTGTAAAGCTCCCGGCTTGGCCACTTCCGAACAGGCGGGATGGGCACAAATAACAATGCAGATATTTTTAAAAAGGAAATTAAATGCAGTTTACGTGTGTAGGGAGTAGTGCAGATAATTCACTTGATAATGACCTGTCATGAGCGGGAGTTTTGAAATGTGACTCATATTTTACTAACTTTTTACTTTGGCCTATTGATGAGAAAAAAAATTGTTGGATTGATATGCAAACGTACACATATCTTCTTTTCTCAGTTCAATGTAGTAAGTACTTAATTTTGCATTAAAAATGTTTTATTAAGTCATATATAGATAATTAGAGATCTCAGTAATAATAAGTATTTTTCATTACGTAAATTACTAAAATTGATCGTTTACATTGTGCCCTAGTTTGTATAATAAATATTATGACTGATCTTATTCTACAGCAACATGCATTGATACTTTAAAGTACACAAATGTGGTAATAAATAAAATTTTATTTATTTCTATTTAAAAATTTCAATTTACATTATTTTAGTTCATATTCTTTTTAAGTATTAACAACTCGAGTGTGTTGTCAATATTTTCAAATTGTGAATATATTTATTAATATGATATGTGTTTACGCTTAAGCTTTCGTATTATTTTCATAAAAATTCTCCTAAACAAATATGATTAAAGATATCTTCAAAGTAAAAATATTATTTTAAAATCGTATTTTTAATTCGGAGCCGAGAATAAAGATGTCTCTTGATAATCAAATAAAAATAAAAAATATATATCAGTGTCAGAGTGTTTGAATTATTGATTCAGTCATAAAAATTGCAATTATGTGTATTCTCAAAAACATTGACGATAACAAAACAAAACAAATAACAAAAAATTTATTCAGTAATGAAAAATCACGGCGAATCTTCATAATCGAAGGACATTTTTAGCATATTTTATTTTCTGAATCTCTGTTTCTTTGCATATCGATGAGTTTTTCTTCTGGAACTGTCGTGTCGAATTGAGAAGTTAAATATATGTTTTATAAGGGGAATAAATAGGTTCTTCCTATGCTTATCGAAGTTAATTTGTAAGACCGAGAGTTTTTCATGAATTTTGCAGCAGTTTGAGGAGCTCTTTTGCTTTGCTGAATATTTTTCTTTTTCCTTCAGAAAACACCTCTCGATCGCATGTGGTATCAAAGAAAATTTAAATATATTTTTTAGGAAAGCGCTCAATCTTGTAACACCTCATGCATATCACATGTGACCGTTTTGTAGAGTATTAGACAAAGAGTTGCATTGACAAAGGAAATGTTTAGTGCTTCTAAATTTATTGGCTACAAAGCGATAAATTTAATTTTGTTACATTTGAATGTTACGTAACATTTGATTATCATTAATTTGTACAATGAATGTGCATAAAATAAGTAATTGTAACAATTTCAGAAAATAAGATTTTAAAACATTTTTTTAACTATAATAGTTATTCGTGATTTTTATATTGTATTCACGAATTTCGGTTACTTGATATGCAAAGAAACAGTATATTTGTTAAAAAAATTAATCTTAAAAATTATATTCACAAATTTTAGTTACTTGATATGAAAAAAGCAGTATATTTGTTGAAAAATTAATCTAAAAAATTTAACATACAGGAAAAATCTTTCTAATGTTTTATATAAGACATCTGCATCTTTTTCTTCGCTTATGCTACAGTAATCTGTAAGACTGTTTTAAAAAGATTTGTACACAAAACACATCTGACTGCTCCTGCTTTCTTAATTACATATCAACAAAAAATAATAATAAATGTGCATTATTTTTAATTATAATTACTTTGTTTGAATTTTGCAATACCTAATTTCTAAATACTGAAGGCAGGCTTAAAATAAAACACCGTATAATATTGCAAAACATATTTCTACACTTTTATTTCCAATATAAACACAATTATGTTAACAAAATGAAATAATTCCATCTTCAATGACTAGTAATACCTTGAATATTATAGGGTAGACTGACCAGTGAGTGAACAGGCCCCAGTGAATGAACAATTGGAAATACATTTAAAAAATAAGGATTGAAAATCATTCCATTTTATGGATATGCAACACTGATTTCCTCCCATCTAGTAGGAAGCTATCTGACATATGATTGGTTGTCCTGGTCATTATATCCTTGTGTTTATTCACTGGCAAACGCAGCACTTTAAATGTTCATTCACTGGTTAGTGTACCCTAACTACTTTTATGATATTGTTATTACTTACTTCTCCGTAACTTTACAGTTTAACCCTTTCAGTTCCAGTGATGCCATTTGGCATCATCAATTTCAATATTTTTTTCAAAATGTTTATGTAACGTTATGACATCCAAACACACATCATTCGATTCTTCACACTTTGTTCTATTAGACAGTATTTTACATTGATCTCAATGGAAGTCGGAACTACTATTTGTTTAATTCAGAAAATAGCCAACTAGCGTTTCACCTGATTTTTGATAAGTTCACTTCAGTTCCACATATCTAAAACACAATTTAAACTATTTCGGTTAAAATAATTACTAATTTTTTTTAATAATATGGTCAGATACCTCAAAATATATAACTCGAAGTGTTTTTAGGTAATTTATATTTTTTATTTTGTTGTTTTCCACAGTTAAAAAAATTTGGCATAATTTCAAAAACCATATAAAAAATTTAAATGAATTTTTTTTCTTATGGAACTCTTATTTTTGACTTAAGGCTTAAAATAAGCTTATTTTATGAATATCAGATGTTTCTGTAGTGTAGTAAATTTGTGGGACTGAAAGGGTTAAAATACTCGAAACACCGACAGAATGATATATAAAAATAACTTAACCTGTTCTCTTCCAAAACGAGCCCCATACCAACATTCACCTCATCAACCCCCGTATCGGCAACACGTGTTGACTGAGCAAAGCCAAACAATTGTCTCATGCCACCGTTGCCACCCTCCTGCAACTCCGATCGTTTGTTTGCATGTGTCAACAACCCCCCTCTCCCATTCTAGTATAGAGTTGATTGGCAGTGAAAGGGCGGCCGGGGTCGGCATAGGATTTAAAGAGTTAAAGTTAGGTATGATATTGCGAGGTTTGTAAAATCAATTAGGGAGTGTGTGGGGGAAGATTTGGTTATGGCAATTGTGGGTGTGATTTTAGGGAATCGTTTGAATTCTTGTTTTAAAATTCTTGTATAGAAAGAAGTTAGTTTTTATTTTTTATTGGATGCTATAGCATTTCTTAAAGTAAAAATCTACATATAAAAACGCTTTTGGAAAGTATTTTGAATAATGAAGCATTTGTGCAATGGCCCCTGATTCATAGGTAAAGCGAAGAACAACAAATATTTTAGAAATAAATTAATAGTTTATTTTCATTTTATAGTCTAAATATAGTTATAACAATTATATATTTTTAAAATTATTTCGTTATGACGTTTACTTCATCAATAAAATTACCCACAATTTTTATTTATAATTGTCTTAATAATTACTTAATTTTAATTATTTAAGTCGACATAATAGTTCAAACACATCTTAATATAAGAAAAAATATATACCTTAAACAAACCCCAGATATCGCAAGGAATTATTTATACCCTCTCTTTTCCACTGAATACTAGAATAATCTATTAAATTCACTTTTATCATCTTCATCTATATCGCACCACTACAACAGTTTCATTTCAAAGTTACTTTTTTCAAACGAAATATTTTTCTTTCGGCAACAAAGCAGAAATTCCCGACAGGTTTTTCCCAATTTCCCCATGCAGTTCCAGCTCATCCTATGTACGTCGGATATGTCTATTTTCTCCCGTTTTTTTTTTCCTGGCTCAGTTTTTATTTATTTTTTTCTCACTCTTTTTTGTTCTTCTTTAGAGGCATTTTCTTGGAAAATAGCTGCTATTTATATGTAGATGTGTTGAATGCGGCCAAAGATTGAGTTCGGCGGAATAGTTCGTGCTTCGTTGTTTGGGAGTCTATTTTCAATTGTGATGGTTGTTTTAACATTGTAATGGAATGCCGTTTTGATGTGTTATATACCTCAAATACATTGTATTGTGTTGTAAGAATAAAATATTAGGCATAGTATATTATATTTATGGCCAGTTCAAGTTTGCAGACAGTTGCCTAAAAATATTGTATTTTATATTTTCAATGTATACTTTGAACTACAAATATATCCTTATTACTGTATCCATCATATGTGCTTTGAAATGATTTTAAGAACACTTGTATGTACTACAATGTTGGTCAAATTATCTTATTTGTGTGGGGAGATATTTATACTTGCTTGTGCTTTTTGACTTTATATCTGATATCATTCATTGGTAAACTCAAAAAGTGTAATTGAGGATAGTGTCTTTTTGAGGGCAGCTTCCAAATTTTAAAAAATTATTTGTCTAAAGGAAAACTTGTGAAGATGAAAGTTTAAGGAACTAACTTTATAAACCACATTTCAGTATGGACTTGATGCTAGTTTAATATATTTCTCTGGGCAATTAAAGCCTCCTACAAAACGCAGATATTCGTTACAATTGCCTAAAGATATACGCATACTTTACCAAATTTTTCGAAAAACACTAAAACTACAATTCAAATTTAAGTCCCCATCACTGAATATTTCAATTCATAATTGCACCAAACTACCCAACACTCATCTAATCGCCAACATTGAAACGTGGGATACTCCTTAATATTGCATGGAATCGCTGTTTACTCACATCCGTTTATTCAATCTCCTCTTCTGCACCAAATCTCAGACTATCAGCATCCAATGAGGCGTGTACACAGACCGTTTCCAAACATCCCAACTTCACAGGATACTTTGGCAACTCACTCGAAACCTGGCTTCGGCCATCGTTAAGAAAAGCACGCTCGTCTTGAAATGCCTTCTTACCACGCTTGTCTGGAGGACAGACAATGCCTTATATTTGGTTGGATTCAGTTGTAAGAGATTAAAATTTTCAAATAGTCTGGCTCAGAATGTTGTGGTAATTAAAGTATTTGGCTATCTGTCGTTCATCTTTGTTAAGTTTGTTGAACTAGGAAATGTATACCTATTTATTTCAAATTTCAATCTCAATCTTGATATCAGTACACTAAGTACTTTGGTGCCTCTAAGTAAGGATACTCACACAATTTCATGCATCTTTTGGTCAGTAAGTCGCAGTTTGTGTACGTGTGGTACATAAACCATATGATCATTTCGCAAGAGACTCAATATTTATTGTCTTTCAGTTTTTAGGTTGGGCTGCATCAACTATTTTTGTTGTCAGTCTGCGATACCCATTTATACCAATAAGTTTATTGATTTTATTTAATCTGTGTTTGATTGTCGTATTTATGATGCAGTGCAAAGGCAGAAAAATTTTAGTTCTTGTCCCATATAAACATATAATTCAGCAACTTTTGTTAAAGAGAGTTGGTTAATTTTTCAAATTTGTTTAAGGTTTTGGTTACGTGTTGAATGTACTGTTATGTAACTGGGTCAACTACACCTAAACATAAACTATGACTTAATCTTTTCTTATTTATAACTCCTTTAAAGAACTTGGGTGATGTTTTAAGAATGTTATCTTATTAATTTCTTGAATTTTATTTACAAGTTTATAACTATTGAAGTAAAGGGTCACGTTAGTGCGCAGCGACTCAGCTTTTTTGACCAAAAATATCACTAACAACATCATCAAACTCTCACAGCGATTCGATGATGCAAATTTAATCGCGGACCTTTCCCTAAAAGTAGCTTCCATTCTGAGGAAGTGAAATTTAATTCCTTCCAGCTACGTTGTTTGGGAAGCCGCAAATGTTCGATCCTCTTCGCTGTTAAGAGCTCAAGAAAGCAGCCGTTTTCCAACTGGATATTCACTCCAGATCGTTAATTGCCAGACCACACACTTGAGGTTTTAAAGGGGAGGAAGGCTTAAATTATTCACCATACACACGACTTGTATTGCTCTATGAATGTGCACAGAGCAATATCACCGTGCTTGCTTCGCCATTAAATATAAGTAGCCCAGACTTTTAAGTGTGGTGTTTCGGGGTATTTTCTGAATCGTATCGACCTGTTTTGAATGTTCTCTTTACAAATATTCTATTTAAATTTATTATAAATATGATTTTAGTAAGTTAGGATCTTAGAAAGGTTTTGTTTATGAAATAATTACTAAGCGAAGGTTTAAGATTTTCTTTAGAAGTAATTATGGAAGAACAACAACGTTCAAATACATTTTTATAAGAAAGTAAATAGATTTTTGTTCTGATTTTGGTGTTATGATTTTTATTGTGATATTTTATCTTAAACTATTGAAACATTTGTAGCTCTAAAAAAGATTTTGAGAAATGGACTATTTTTAATTCATTTTTTCGTAGTTTCCAAACAATAGCACTGTCTGTTTGATTGTTTTCATTTTTAGTCTTTATATAAACTACACATTTCAATCCAATTTGTACAAATACCCTACTCTGTTGAGTAGATCTTATTGTTGCTTATACAAATGAAAATAATGTTGCTAGACCTTCCCATTATCATTACATCATAATAGTTCCAGACCATCATGACGTGACAGGTTATGCATGTTTAATATACACTTAACTCTGTTCCATCTCATTAAAACAGCCTTGTTAATTGGAGTAACGCATTTTTAAAGCTCTTCTATTATGCTTCGGGTAATAAGTAGAGTAGTGCTGAAGATTTCAGCATAAAATTACTTTGGGGAAACTTTAACGACAATTTTTAACACTTGACAATGAATTTAATAAACTTATTACAGCTTGTTTAAAGTTGCCAGTTTTTTTAACTTCGTTATACAGCTTTTGAATCCTTTTGGAAACGTGATTGTAAAATTTAATCGCTATTAAATCTGTTTCTTTTCTTTTAAAATTTAAAGATAATGGGGAAAATTAACCTTTACATATTTCAACCGTGAACAATTTCTACATACCCGTACGATCATTTACCAAACACAGTTTTTTGGGAACAAAAATCATTCTTTAAATGTATGAATTGAACTTGCACGAATACTTTAATCCTCTTATTGGATAAATTAGATTTATGTAATTAAAATGTGTTTTTGAAATTTGTATTCTCAAACTTTTGTGATATGCTTAACAAAATATTTTCTATAAAGGAGATATGAAAGTAAAAAAATAAATTTATTAACTCTTGCTTATTACTTTATCAATCAGCATTTTTGTCTAGTAAAGACAATAGAACTACATTTATTTTGGATTTATAATAGTTTTGTTCGTAATCGAAATCTTGTTTGGATAGATTAAACCTACTTAAATTGTCAAATAAAAAGCACACTCGGAATTGTTCGTATCATTATCAAAACCTATTTTCGATTTGTTTTTGTAAGTACAGAGTAATGAAATAAGTTAGTGTAGTTTTGGGGGAGGCTTTTTTTTTTTTGTCTTATCTCACACTTCTATTTCTAATTTGTCTAATCTCATTACCTCCAAGTTATTTCTTAGTCGGAAAACATGTATCAAAGTATTTATTATATCGAATTTATTTACTTTTTTAATTGTAAACATTGCTTCAAATAAGAGTTCGTATATGATATTGGCCATTGGGCATTAAGAGATTATTTAGGCTGTGTGGGACATTTAAAGCAAACATTTTTTTTTCGATGTTTACGTAAATATGTCTATAATACCCCAGTTACAATTTAACCTTTCGAGATTTATTGAGCATATCTTCTATAAAAATAATTAACCGCATCGTGAAGGTGTGGTCTTCCATAGGTAATAACGCTTCCGGTACTATATATTTTTGTCGTCAATTTCCCCTGTCCTGCATTTTAATGCTCACAAGCCCTAAAGAACTATAGGGGATATTTGTAATAGTGGGAAATCAGACAGGAAATTGCCCCCACTAATGATCTGTGTTTCTGCGGGCATTTGCATTGCATGATTTGCACAATCCCCTCAACGCAGTGAATGGTTAATGTCTCTTAATGCTCGATTTACCTTCGGCATATATCCCCGCATCTCTATATGAAATAGGAATTTACTTGACAAATACTTGATATGTATCTTTTTGCTAAAAAAAATCAAGTAACGTGTTCCTGTCGGAAAAAATGCAACACAACATCTTTTTTTAAAATATCTTAAACAGTGTTATTGAATAAATTTTGAACACATTGCAGAATATCAAGTATTTATAGACACTTAGCCGCCAAATAATGTGAATAAAATTTTAAAAAATGTGTACGATTCTTGATACATATTATTGTTTGTCGTTCATTAACACTGACTAACAACTATATTCAAATTCTATATGTACTATTAATTAAATTCCTTCCATTAAGGTAAAATCCCCTTTACTATACGTTTTAGGTAACAATCTATTCGTTGCCATATACTTTTGTTGTCACTTCTCTCTTCCCAACCTTTCAATAGTCCCAACCCCCGACGAACTATATGTAGATTGTTTAGAATACAAGTGAACCAAGTTCATAAAAAGATTTGTGCTACAGAGGTATAAAGATAAAGTAATAACGAAGTTATTGCTTAATATTTTTTAATTGCTGTTGCCTAGGGGATACGATCTGAACTATGACTTTTTTTCATTATAGCACTGATATTATATGTAGTTAGTGCATGCAATTGAATAGCCTAGTGGTGGATGTGCTAGAAAAGACAAATGTTAAAACGCGAGAAATTGAGCGTTTAAGTTTTTCAGTTTGCAATTAAATCCTTTAAAAACGGTATTAGCAAAAAGTAAAAAATATACTTTAAGTTTATGAAAAAGTGGAAACTTGTTGTCCTTAAAGAAGAGAATAATATGTTTATTGTAAGAAAAATCTATTTTTTTTAAATGTCCCCTTGCACATTCTTTCACTAAGCTCTTCAATTGGGCTGCTCACTCGAAAATGACAAAAAGTAAACTTGGTTCATTTTTAATCTGATTCTTACATATTAGGAAAATTTCAAAACAATTCTTGGCAGGTCGAAATCAGACAAGAAATTACCCACCACTAATGATCCCTGTGTTCTTGGGGCATTTGCATGACATGATTTGCACATGCCACTCAACGCAGTCGGATGGTTAATGGCACTTAATGCTCGGATTATCATCGGCACCTGCATTCCCGGCAGAAAACCGCACTTATTTACCCGCAATTCTTGCTTCGTACAAAAAGGGCCGCGGGTCTTTACTCTTTTCGGGAAGTGGTTGGTTGCAGATTCTTAATGGAAACCCTTTTAAAGTGGATCCAGTTACGCCCACGGGCCATTGGAAGGGAAAATAAATTAATTTTATAGGTAGAGAAAGGGCTTGCTGCGAACTTTCTAATGCGGTGGTGATGGGTAGCCATGTTAAATTTGGATCGTTTACGTAATTGGATTGAATTTCTCAATATGTTTCAATCGTACGTTTATTTACTATTTGATTTTTTTTAACCTTTTGAATTTCTTTTTATTTACCTTCACGGTGGGGTTTATTTTTATCCACTCGTAATTTCATTCAGTATTTGTTATTGAATGGAATGTAATTTATTTTCCGACAACAGTTTTAAAAGATACGATTTTTCTTAATATATTCTATAATATAACTCGGAAGATTTTATATTTATGAATGAACTTACCATACACGCACTCCTATGCAACTCAAATATACAAAAAAAGAGATATTTCAATATTTTTAATAAAACATAACTACTGTATTTGTTATAATTTGAAGTCAAAATATTTTCTATTTAGATCCTCAAGAAATCTCCCTCGGATTAATTAAATAATTCATTTATCCACCAAAAAGATTACTTTCTCATTGTTAAATATCAAATCAACGTCAACCATAATATTTTACGCAAAAAGATGCTTGATAAAAAAGATTCACTCATAAAAAAAAATTCTTAAAAGAGATGACAACCGATGTTTTGTGGAGCAATTGAAGCAATGTCTCTGTTTATTCCCGCAACTTTGCCACTAAAATGAGGCCATTGATGGCGGCATAATAACACGCAGCAATTTGCCAAAGGAATCACAGTCTATTGTGCGCACTAACTCTTTTATACCACTACCAGTATACCTATTTTATCAATAAAAACTACATAATCTAAACAGAGTTATTCAACTAACATCTTCAACTAAAATAACCAAACCATATTGGTAGGGTAGACTTATCAGTGAGTGAACAGGCCCCAGCGAATGAACATTTGGTAATTAAAATAAAAAATAAGGATTGAAAATCTTTCCACTAGATGGATTGGCGACTAATGACTTCCTCCCATCTAGTAGGAAGCTATCTGACATATGGTTGGTTGTCCTGGTCATTATGTCCTGGTGTTTATTCACTGGCGAACTCAGGGCCTTAACGTTCATTCACTGGTTAGTCTACCCTAACAATCTTATTTCGTGAATTCAATACCCAACATAAAACAAAGAATTTAACAATATATATCTCTTATTAATCTTCATACTTTTTTCATCACAACACACCTAAAAAGCCCATACTTCATTCTATCAAATAAGTTTCAAAGAACCCGGTACTCTCAACCACTCTCCATCTTCCCACCGTCCTCTTAACATCCCTTTTTGCTCCTGAGCTTCCCGGAAAGCATCTTCCACTTACATTGGGAGAAATGTCAGTTATCGAGTAAGAGTGGTTGTACCTTTTGCTACCCACTCCTAAAAGTAATTTTTTTCTTGTTTCTCGTCGCTTGCTACTTTGTTGCTATTCATCTTCTATTTTCACTTGAAAAAGAAATCAAATCCTTTTGGAGGATTTCCTGCTAGACTTCGTTCTTGTTATGTTTATAAGGAGGAAGAACCGTGTAGGAATATCTTTCTTAACTTTAGCTATTTGAAAATTCTAAGATGCCTTTCTTTAGTCGTTTAAATGTATCTTGGTGTTAGATATTATGTTATTAGTATAAGGCTCCTGGAAGCTCGTAATAAGACATTCAAAGGCATAGGGCTAATGTGATTGTTTTGCCTTTGAATGATACTTGCAATGCTAACTCAACAACGAAGATTGTCAAGAAAATTTACATGCGGTATAGTAAGTTTTCAGTTGATGTTTGTTTCAATTAAACCAAGTATAAGACAGATGAAGACCATAGTATTCATTCTATCATATAAAGACCATATTATTCATTTCTATCGTTAATAGGCGATTATAGTTCGGTTATCTATAGAATAGTAATTTAACCTCATTTCACAAAAATACACATTGTTCTTCTTCACTAATTTTTGAGTGATCTTATTTTCTCTTTTATATGGTTATATAAACTAATTACTAGTTACTTAACCACTCTGTATAAATCTTAATAAAACTATTTATTCCAATAAATTATTTCGTATACAATTTTCATTTCTGCACAACCATTTAACTTAACTGCCTTAACCACATTTACATATAACTATCGTACCATTTACCACAATGGCTCTCAAGTACAGTGAAAATGCTTAAGATCGCCATGACCTGAATTACATCTTCCGAGTCTTCTTTGCTGGAAATGTTTATTTTGCCCTCGGTGCGCCGGTTCAATTTAAGTATTCTTAAGGACCTAACAGACCAAGAATTCAGTTACTTTAACTCTGGGAACCGTGCCAACATTTAATTGCACTTATTCAAATTACAAGAGCTTCTGATACTGTATTGGTGTACAGTTTAATGAATTCTTGGAATTAAATGGCGGTTTCAAATGTATTTTTTAAGAAAACATCGGATAATTGTATTGAAATTGAATTTGAGGATGGAATTTTCAAGGAAATCAGAAAATGTTATGAAAGCTCTCGTTGAAATTGTTATGAAAGATTTCCCGTTGAATAAGTATAAGCTTCTTAAAGAGAGATAATTCGGTTTATCACAGAATTTTATGAAAATATGTTAAAATTACTATTTAAATTGCCAAATTACATTGAAATATTGGTACCTTCATCCGTTGTTAACGTTCATAAACAATAGTTGTAAACATTAGCTTTCTTATTTAGTTTACTGTACCATACGATTATTCAAATTCGTTTAAATTAATAAGAATTCTCAAACAAAATTTTATTATAATTTTTTTTTGTTCAAAAAAATATCGAGGAAATGGCTTATTTTTGAGCTCATGGCCATGTATATTAAGACTTTCAAATTATGACGCAATCAAGTCACAAAGTATATTATATATTTATTTATATTCATACTAATTTTTGTCTTCATTCATACTACATCTTTGACGTATTTCGTCAGTCACTTTAGGTAACAAAAAAAATTACACTTTCCCCATATTAGTTATAAATTATTCACTTTAATTTCTATGATGTTTTCATGTTTTCAAACCTACAAACTTCGGATATTTATTAATCCATTCCCAAGGTAATCCATTACGGCCAATTAACCAATCATTTTACGGAACCCATTAAAATTCAATCTAAAGAAAACGATGGCCATTTTATTACTAAACCATCACTACCTCTTCTCTTTCGACCAATTCTGCAAGAAACGCAATTCTTACTGAACCTTCTTAGAAACGACTGGCGCATTTCTCTGCTCTGATTTGACAAAATGGCAAGAGAAGCTTTTGCCAAAAATGTGCATTATCTTTACTATCCAACATTTATTTTAAACCAATATTCGGACACTGCGAATTGTACTCAATTTAACCCTTAAAAATATTTTGTCCTATGTTTTAAACTATCGTGGCTTACGAGTAAAAAATTTATCACAAAGAAAATCAGTAGTTTGATTTTGTGTTTCAGTTAAAGTAATGCTACCCTTTTTGGCGTTAGACTAGTATTTTTCCGTAATTTATGCACCAGTTTTTTCAGCAATAAAAGCAAATTTTCTAGCTTTTATAAATATTGAATTTTTTATTGATATTCTACATATTTTCATCTAGAAATTATAGATTTTTAGATCATATTTTTCAAAAATAAACAGAATTCCGAATTTTTAAACTGTTATTTAAAAAGATACATTTGAAATTAATTCAGGAAAAAAACATAAACCTTAGACCATTTCTAGCCCGCTCATATTGTTAATGGTTCAACGACATTCTAGTTTACAAGCCTAAAAATTTTATAGGGAAACCTAACCCAAATAAAATTATTCTGTGTATTCCATGTAATATATGAATTCCAAAGATCTTCATTTTAATTTCCTGGGATTTTTTTTTAACTTTTATAACTCAAAGTTGGGCAAGTTACAACTTCGACAAAACAAACCACCGATTTCTGCAAAAGATATTTCCTTCGCGATGAATGCATTCCCTCTCTATAATTAATTACTGCATCCCAGAAAACTTCTACGCCAAACTTCCTCGAAATAAGGGAAAAATTGCAGATGTGCTTTTGCTGCCCATCCCAGACAGACTCGGGGCACTTTTAAAGCACGGGACCCCTTAATGTCCTGGCTCTCCGATTCAATTAACGGACTCCTTTACTTTGGATTGTTTTATTTTTCCGTTTGGAAATCTTTTTGTAAAAGAGGAGTTTTCCCTTCGACGACTCGTCTCTTTTGCATATGCCACTGAAAAGGGAAACGTCGCCTAATGGACGTTCTGCGCCCTCTTGGGAACTGTAAAGTTTTGAATGTCAGAACCACTCGTGGCCAGAAATTGATTGATTTGATTGGTCTGCATTGTTTGTAGGGTAGGGCCGAAAATTAGGATAAGAAAAGAATTACATTGTGCAAACAGATCTATGCATCGAAACAATGTTTTAAAATAATTTATAGTTAAGTACATTCTTTTGAAAATAAGCAGTAAGCGTATTTGAAGACTTTTTATCATAATATCGGGTTCTGTTTAGTTTATTACGTTTCGAACAGTAACATATTAGAAATACATTTGACTTAATCCAAAATTTAAAAAAATTAGTGATCTTTTTATATTAATCAATCATTTTAGTTTCTTTCTAAATTAAGTTTATGGAACATTAAGTTTTTTACGGAACTTAAAATTTTCCAAAATTTGATTATTTTTTAGTTTAAAACAAAATAAATTATACATCCATTAATATGCTTTTTTATCTTTCAGATAGCTCCTCATCAGTATGAAATCTAAATATTCATAGATCTCTAAAGGTAAGTGATTTTATCGCTTTTTATATATTAGGAATTACTTACCCTTATATATAAAATTAAACCTATTTTCTCAAGTCTGTGATAAACGTTACATTGTACATGCTTTAAAATTGTTTAAAATATTTAATTCCGAAAAAATTGGAGTATATACAGATTATACAAATCTTTTGTTAGAGAATTCAATCAGTTTTCAATTGTAGCAGATTTAAATAAAGACAAATTCATACCATTCAATAACAGTAAAAAGTGACCGACACAACTATAACTGTAAAAATCTTTTCATTTGTGAGTTATATTTCCTGA
The DNA here is from genome assembly GCA_023701765.1 of Hylyphantes graminicola. Lineage (NCBI taxonomy): Eukaryota > Metazoa > Arthropoda > Arachnida > Araneae > Linyphiidae > Hylyphantes > Hylyphantes graminicola. The sequence continues at coordinate 54,188,216 of CM043114.1, read as the reverse complement.
AAATATTATGATATAGCATTGGTGATATTTTCATTTTCAATGTTTGTTTTACTATACAACCTACTACATGGAACTGATCGCCCAAAATACCCCTTGCGCGTCGAACTGATGGTGTAAATACACATCCCTTAATTCCCCCAGAGAAAGGAAATTAGGGCCAAATCTCATCGAACTCGGAGGCAGGGGGCCGGTTATTTACCGGCCACTGATGAAGCAAAAGTTTGTCTTGATGGAAAAAGGGGTTTCGATCTTTTCTATTTTTTCCCCTCTATTTCCTTCTTTTCCTGTCGATGCTGGGGCAATTTCTCTTTTCCCTTAACTTTTTCCACAAACACCGGGCGGAGATTGAGTGCCAGCAGTCACGTGGGAAGCCGCGCTCACGTGACCGGAGACGCTGAAAAGCTAATCAGATAAGGTCCCATTGTCGGTTACTTTTTGTGCTGGCGAACCATTTAAAGACCAGAACTCCATGGCACCTATTTACTACCGTATGTCCAGCAACGAACTGCACCACTTTTGTCTTGAAATAGTCGATCGTTTAGTATACTGCAGTATACGAGTGCGTGCAACAATGGTTTAAGTCATCGTTGTAGATACTGCAGTTTACTTCTACATGGTCAGCATAAAGACCAGAACTGCCTTGCGCGAGTTTACTACAGTATATCCAACAATGAGTTAGACCACTTTTATCTTGAGATAATTCGTCTTTTAGTATGCTTTTCAGTAAATGAGTGCATGAAATAAAGGTCTAAGTCGCTGTTGTAAATACTGCAGTTTTCTTCAGCATGGTCCAAAGGAGTCGCGTGTGTGTAGAGCTCTGCGCTCCGGGGACGCTTGGGCAAACAGTTGGTCATTTTTCTTGCTTCCTTTCATCAGTTCGTTAGCGGTCATTTTTGTTGGGCGACGAGGGGGATGTTTTTTGTGTGGCCATAATGATCAGCTGTCGACTGTTAGGGTAATAAGTGGGGGTTTTGTGTAATCAATCCAACCCCTTTTCAGCTCTACATTGTTGTTTGATTGTAAAAGGCCTTTTAACTGGTATTTATATCTTAGAGGGTCACGTGAGGGGAATTCCGGTTAGCAGTTAGTGTTGGTCATTAATGCTCCGCTTCCTTGCGCCAACTACTACTGTTCAGTTACCTGTATCTTTTGGTTGAGCAAAATCGTTGGTTTAAAATGTTAAATTAATTTATCAATTATTCACTCTCAATAAAAATATGGTGGTTGATGTAGCTTTAGAAGAAAAATATCCCGTGCGTTTTATTTTATTTAATATTTTACGGATTTTATGACAGGCATAAGCAAATCTCCTTATAAGAATATAAGAATGAGTGGAATGGAACAGATGCGCGCGTACATCCTTGTAAAAAGTTTGAAAATAAACTTACCCAATTATTGTAGCATTAAAACAATCAAATGATAAATATCGACGATTACCTATTGTTTTATAAAAAAAAAATCACTTCAAACATAATTGCTTCCTTAACTAATATAATTTTGTATCCAAACGTTGCGATCAATCATTACTTTTTTAAAAAACAAAACTCAATAAATTCTCCCAAATATTTTTCGAATTCTTAATTCAAAACTAATTACCAGTCCATTTGAATGCAAAACCAAAAAAAACAAAAATTTCGCCCCTAATGTCTTTCATTTGTCCGGATGAATTCTATTATTGAATTTTCCACTACAAAAGACAACGGGGCACTTTGGGCAGTGTTTTTCTACTCCAAACGTCCCGGGCATGTTCAAAATGCACTCCTAATTGACACCAAACTGTTATTTATTTACTCTGGGCTAATTAAAGCACCCCAAGTGTTAATGACGCGTCAAGAAAAGAGGAATTTTCCCCGAGTTGAACGGTCGGAAAGTTGTTAAAAATGTGCTGATTCTGACACAAGGTCGGAAACATTTTTTTGATAAGAGTTTCTGTCACTGTGTTTGAAGTGTCTATTTAAGGCGGTAGAGATAGGTTGGTTTTTCAAATGATGAAATCAAGCTTTTTTTTGTATATAAGTATAAAATTCTTTATTCAAGAGATAAGTCATTGAACTATTGTGATTGTGTTCATTGGTCACAAGGTGAAAAACAAGATACATTTATTTTATTTATTATTTATTTGCTTTTATATTCAAAACTTTTTTTAATGTGTTATGTATCCTGCAATTTTTTAAATGGATGTTACATGTGGTGTGCCTTAAACTCATTATAATAAAACAATAAGTCTGCAAATTTGACCCACGAAACATTTTTTATTTTTATTTTGAGAATATCTTATAGTCAATCCGCTATTCCCTTAATTACGAAAAATTAAGACTTATCATTACCATGTTTAAAGTAAAATCTCGAAAAATTAAGACTTATCATAACCATGTTTAAAGTAAAATCTCGAAAAATTAAGATAAATAGCTTTTATGCTTTTACTTATAACATAATTCGTCAAGATAAAGAACTAGCTCTAGAGAATCAAAAAGCTCTAAGAAAAATTCTATTTTTTAATTTATTTTCTAACAATGTTCAGAGAATAAAGTGATGACATGAAATAAAATAAAAATATTATTTGAAGGGAAGTCTAAAATCCTGTATTTTTTCACATATCCTCTCTACGCCATTTTTAAAGAAAAGGCTTAGCAAAAAGATATCAATCTTAGTTGTTACTTGGTTACTGGGCTTGTTTCTATTTATCTTCAAGGGCTTTCTCGTGTCAGAGTTTTTTCTGGTGTGCAACCTCATCTTCTTTATACTTTTTTAGTCGTAAAAACTTATCTTTAATTCTGTCTGCTCATTTTAGAAATAGATGTGATAGGGTTCTTTATTCCTCATAAAATTGTACCGAGTTTCTTCTTGTTAAGTTTATATCTAATAAAGAGAATTAGAATGTAAAATCTTGTTTTCGTAATAAAGCTTAGGGGGTGATAAAATTTTATTATTATGCTCTTGCAATTTGCTAAAATTACTGCATATTTTTGAAGATTGTACTATAGTATAAGTATAAGGAAGTATTTTTGAAGATGTACACTTTTTTAAAATATGTTTAAGTTTTATATTGGTGGTAATGGTTTAAAATTTAAATGGTGTTTTATTTAAACCCAAACTCTTAGTTTTAATATCCTTTTGTTAATATAAAATTACGTATAACCAATAACTTCAATCATATAAAAACATTATTAAATATACAGGGTTTATTTGTATGGGCATGTAATTCAATATTCAGTTTTATTTAAAATAGTATGCTAAATTATCAAACTTAACCTAAATGTTAAAAAATAATCTAATCTTCAGCTTTCCAATTGTTCAAAAGCTCAACTTTAAGAATTGCACCTGGCTTTTAATACTAAACATAATCATAATGGCAACACCAAACGGTTTATGGAATTTTGTTCTTCATAAATCAATTTTCAATACCTATCTTTAGCGAAAATTCCTCGCACTCCTTAATTTTTACACTCTAACACTGAGGACAAAGTAGCAAATCGGCTGATAAGATCCAACTATAAAAAAAATCTGTTCTTTCTCACAAATATCCGTCAGCAGTTTAAACTCTAATATCCGTTGTGTGTATAATAAAGGAGTGGAGCTGATTACGCCCGATGTTGCACGCCCAGTGATGGTATCGATCCTTAGAACTGTGGTGCCGATGGACAGGGTCGCTCAGGGTCGAAGCGTTTAAAAGTGATGCGCTTTATCAACAGGGAAGTGCCTGTTTGGTGGAAAGGTCAAGTTGATCTCTGCTGGACGTTGAGTAAATCACAGAGTAGTGTTATGCCCAGTCTGTTGCTTGATTGAATGTGTTCCAAACGCACATACACCGTCCGTTCGTTAGAACTGGCTGGGGAGCCCAGTCGGTTAGGCACTCGCCTAGCATGAAAAAAGGTCCCAGGTTCGGGTCCGCCAAAATATCGCCAAAGTAACTGCCGACCTATAAACGGCCCGTGCAGCCAAAAATGTCCGGCAAATAATACCCCGTGTAAGGGAGTGCACGTTAAATATCCTTCAAAGTCCTAACGCTGCGAACGATATCGCCCTTAACGGTTGCGTTGGGTGCCTATTCAGGTGTCGGCTCGTCACTTGACTGTGGTTCTAAAATACGACGCCCGTCGCCAATAGCCCTCGTGTAGCTCTAGTGCGATGATAATTCAAACCTCACCTCACAGTTCATTAGAGACATTTGACGATTGTCAGTTTAATTGGATGAGGTCGCCAATGTACGATCTGGTCCCTATATCTTAGTCGCACTTTGAAGTATGAAAGTTATGGGACTACCATTCATTTGGTAAAGCCTTTCTGGTGCACATTTCTAGCTTATTTGAAAATATACAACTTTTTTTATTTGGTATCGCGGTCGAATAACAAGGCACAGACGTAAGCTGACGCACACAACGTCATATAAAGGATCATTGGCAACATCGCTGAATTGAATTTAAGATTGTCAAAAGTCGCCAGTAAACGGACCGGATTCGATATCTTAATTATATCTTGAAGATTGTGAGTTCTGAAAGTCGACTCTAAATATATCATTTAATTTTTTACATTTATACAGTAAAAAATGAACCTTAAAAGTTTTTTTAAAAAATTAATAGTAATATACATGCTAAAATGGGCAACGGTTCCCATACAATAACTTAAATGTTCCCTCCATGTCCAGTAAGTGGCGACTGTGTTCTCTGCGTAAGGGAGGAGGTTAGAAGAGAGACTATCGTTCTTTTCGTGTAAACTGGACACATCTCCTAATGTTTTAACATACCCGAAGTGCCACTATTCTACTTACAAATCTATATTTTCCAAGGGTGAGGCGTTGTTTCGTAAACGCCTGTTTACGCGATATAATTTAAGGTGATAAATTAAAAGACCGTTGAGCGATCTATCGGATCGTATGGGAAGATCTAGATAGCTGTGGAAGGAAACAACAACGGTTTCGTTATTGTAGTGATGGAAACACAAGATATCAGAAATCTTGTTATTATTCAAACCAGAATTAGCATCGTAATGGTATTTATCTATCGATAAAAGTTAAATTATGTTTAAGTGGTGGATAAATATTGTTTGTTTTATGCTAATGGGTTGCATGATTGACGCTACTAAAGACTAAATCTTATCAAAATTTGGAAAGAAATGTCCGTCAGCATTTTTCTCTAATTGCTAAGTGTAAGTTATAAAATATAAACAATTACTAGTTCAGTGCCTTATCTAAATATATCTGTTTTATCTAAATTATTTCCTATTTACAGAATCGCGAAGGCTTTGTGCATTGTATGTTGAACTTGTTCTTAACCACGGATATTGCACTGCAGAAATTATTTTTACTTTAAAGACAAAGCTTTTAGCTAGTAAATCACAGAAATTAAGTTCAAGATGGCTTCTCTTTTGCATTTATGTTTACTTTTATTGTTCACCTCAATCGAGGAAACCCAAAAATTTCTTCCATAAAGGTCCGGACTATTTAGAAGTGGGGTTAGCGCGTTGGTAATTTCTACTAGTCAATGTTTGTGGGCTCGAATATCTCCCTGCCAATAGATATTGGTTATAAGTTCATAACCATCAGGGTCTAAATAGCAGTCGTATAACAAAATTAAGAACTTGCATAGAGTTAGGAAAGAGGAATAGAAGTGACTATCAGTTAAAATGATTTGAAGCAGGGCTGTCGGGTTTTTCGAGCTACTGAGCATAACAAACCGGCACTGAGGTATCCCAAGATGCACCAATTTAAGTGGTTTTTGAGCTACTGCGCATATCATAGTAACCGAAACGGGCACTGAGGTATCCCAAGGTGCACCGCTCTAGCCTGTTTCTTTTGTGCGTTACTGCGCACATACATGGGCCCCTCTATTCTCTTTCTTAACTCTATGGGAACTTAGCTCTTCAAACTAAAACTCGAAGGTCCTGTGACTGTTCATCCCCGTTTGCCCTGCAACTGCCCCTGTCAAGAAAATGTGATTCCGCCGGTTCCTCCCTTGTCCAAGCAGGGCCGTAATTCGATCACCCACTCGGACGCTGGTCAAGAAAAAAAGAGAGCCCAAAGGCCCATCGACTTTTCAATAAAAGTTATTTCCGCTCTTCGATCCAAATGGGAGATGGGACTTTTATTTTCCATGTTTTTTATATATTATTTTTCTTCTTCAAAAACTTTTTTTTTTTGTACCAGTTTATCTTTGTTTTGTGTTGGTGGGACCCCATTTATTTTATTTGGAGGCAACTTCTTCAGCAGAGGAGACGTCATGGAGTTGAGTCTAACTTCATTTCGTGGGGCCGATTGGGTGAAAGGGGACGACGGGATGTTCAGAGGTAACTGAGTTTACGTGCTTGGGGGTAGTTTGTTGTACGTTTTGGGGTAGGAAAGGGAAAGAGTTCTATTGTGTCGAGTTTATGGATTTAGAATGAATTTTATGTTTCCAGAAAAGATGTCGACATTTGGTCATGTTTTTTTTGTATATGACGAAGGGAAATTTTATACACCACAACAGTCATAACTCTAAACTCCTGATTGGGGAGTTCATTGTAGATAATTTAATTTATTGCAATTAGTAACTAATGGAGTGCCATTTCTGCTTTTAATATATTTATAAGTTTTCACCCCAAGAAGTAATTTTGAAGGAAGATTCCCTGAATTGAAGTTATAAATTTTCCAAAGTATATACACATAAAATAAACTTTGGGCAATAGTTGCATTAAACCCTCAATTTTAAAGCTATAAATATACTTCTTGTTACACATTAACTTAATCCTCAGCAAAAAAAAAAATACATTTTAATTTGAACCCACAAGACTAGAAAAATATTTAGCTTAACATATTTTTCAAAATGCCCAATTTTTACCGAATAAATCTATTTTGACGCAATCTAATTCCGCGACTGACGCGGTCACATTCAAATTCCTTAGAAAAGTGTCAGCCTTCCCTCCATGAAAATATGTTGAATCTATTTCAAATTCTCCCTCACAATTGCGTGTCTTGGGATCCTAAACCATTCCAAGTGACTATATTCCCGAAGCCTAATCCACCATGAAAAAAAGGGGGCTGGAAATATAGCTCGGCCGATCTTCCAAGATAAGCGAACCCAAGTCGAAGTCAGTATTAACCTGTCAAAATGGGAAAGTTCCTGCTCGTCTGAACATCTTCGATCTTTTTTTATATATTCCAAGGAAGAAGATAAATAAAAATAGAAAAAGTGGTGGTCTTATGTTGATTTTTCTCGACTCGATTTGTGATTTTTTCGTTCGGCCCCCTCTGGGCACTTTTCTCCTGAACAAAATGTTTTTTTGTAGTGTGGGGGAATTATTGACTTTGGATCTCGTTGCTTTTGGTATTGAGGATATTTTTTATTGTGATTATAATACTAGATTTTTCTCCTTTGTTGGGTCTTCTAAAACTCTTTATACACAGTATTGCGTTTTTATGGAATTCTAAAAGTTAGTTATCGCAGGAAGCTGAATTAAAATCTTTTAAATTCCTTATTTTATGTATTATACCAAAAAAATTAACGATTTAAAAAAAACTCTACAGTAAATTAATAGCGTAACTGCAAAAATGAATTATTTATTCAAACAGAAAAAATTCACGCAGAAACTAATCTCGATATCCCCTACTGAAACACTTTTATCGTAAAAAAAATTTCGATAGTATAAATTTTAACTCTTAAAAAGATCTCAGTATTTTCTTAAAGAAGAATTTACAGAAATAATTTAGGATTTAATTTTTAATTAAAAACTTCTATCAAGAAACGACGCATTCTCTTTAAAATTTCAGTATGTTTATTCGGGAAAAGTACCTATTTTTTAACATCTTCATCCCAACTTAAAACAGAAAAAATAAATTACCAAGCTCGTTTTTTTTATTTCTTAAGGCGATGGCTATTAATCTAATCATAAAAAATCCATGTTTTTGTAAAACAGGCATTAGCCGTTTTTTTTCCTAAATATCTACTGAATGATAATTATGTCCGACCTAACCCTCTCGTCAAAGCATCCAAGTTTTGTCTTTAGTAGCACTTTATTTTTTTAATTGTGTTTTTTCCTTAAACCCAATCCCTTTTTAACCTTCCTGTGTTTTATTTTCTTTTCGTTTTGAGCACTTTATATTCTTCGAAGCCTCGGAACATTTTTATTATCTCTGTGTATGGTCATTAATCTTCGACAAGCCTCAACCACAGAAGATGTCTGAAGACATACGGAGCATTAATATTGTTTTATTTTCGTGGCTTGATGGAGTTCTGTGCTCACTCTATCAGTGGTATTCTTGTCTAGGAAACAACGATTTTCTATGGGAAAAACAAAATTTTGGATTCATCTAAAAATGGGAAAAGCTTGTAAGCTTCTGTTCAATATGTTTACTCTGAACCATGTTCGGGAAGAAATATTATAATCAAATTATTCCATTTTTCATTCACCGAACAATATAATAGCCAGAGCTATTTTTTATAACAAGCAGGAAAAACGTTAGAACAAAAAATACACGGTCTCAGTAGAACAATTTATGTGTATACATACAACTTTGTAAGATTCTGGTTGTTAAGCATATTTTTATAAATCTTTAAATAGTTTTTATTTATCTTAATCTTTTGTATTTTCAGTTAACATAATATTTTATTAAACAAAAGAAGTTAGAATTTAATTTCGCGATTTTTAGCTGAAAGAAATTTTGTCTTTGACTTAAAAAACATAAACATTTCTTTAAGAGCCGAGTTTAACGCATTAGTTGCAAATGCACGTTATTATTTCTGTTATTTAATATTTTTAAACAAATAGACATAGATTGGTTTGTTTAAATGTTTTACTATTTACATTGATATACAAGTATATTTCTTTCTGAAAAATCATGCTAAAGCAATATTTTGAACATTTTACGTACCTATTTGTAATTAAAGTATGTTATTTTAATGTACACATGATTTGTTTTATTTAATTCACGAAAACTTAACCCGGACATAAAAAGTTCCAATTTTTCGCAATCAAAATAAATTGTTCTGATAGTGAAAATGAAATAAAAAGTAATATACATACATAAACTATTTATCAAACATTCCAAATGTTCTATTTTCTTTTTAACAAAAATCTAATCACCAAAAAAAAGTGGAACATTGTCAAAGGTTTTGTCCGTGGAATAGACCGCAGCTTCCTTCCCTACAACTCTTTATTCTCTCAAAAACCGATCGACATTTTTTCCCGCCAAAGAATGGGATGAGAGCGAGAGTGAAAAAACGGAAACATCAATAAATGACAACAATAACAACAACACCCATGAATTCTGATCACGAAAACGTCGTCCTAAATACGAGAATGACGTTGTCAATCTGGCCGAGGATGGCTTTATACCGTCCACCTTTTTACCCCCGTTTATCGCTTGGCTGTGGTCGAGTAAATAAATCTTCGTCAGGCCTTTGTGTGACGGTCGCGATGTCCTGGAGATGATGACTTGGAAAGATGTCTTAACTTGCCCCTCGGAGTCTTGGAGAAAGATTTGATTAAGGTGAGACGCTGGTTTCGTTTTTTAATACCAGACTTTTCGTTATTTGAAATTTGGGATTTTCGTTCTCAACAAGGGTTTATTGACTAATTTTTAAATGAGGATTCAACAACAACACCCGTGAATTCTGATCACGAAAACGTCGTCCTAAATACGAGAATGACGTTGTCAATCTGGCCGAGGATGGCTTTATACCGTCCACCTTTTTACCCCCGTTTATATCGCTTGGCTGTGGTCGAGTAAATAAATCTTCGTCAGGCCCTTTGTGTGACGTCGCGATGTCCTGGAGATGATGACTTGGAAAGATGTCTTAACTTGCCCCTCGGAGTCTTGGAGAAAGATTTGATTAAGGTGAGACTCTGGTTTGGTTTTGTAATAGCATACTTTTTGTTACTTGAAATTTGTGTGATTTTCGTTCTCAACAAGGGTTTATTGACTAATTTTTAAATGAGGGTTCAACAACAACACCCGTGAATTCTAATCACGAAAACGTCGTCCTAAATACGAGAATGACGTTGTCAATCTGGACGGGGATGGCTTTATACCGTCCACCTTTTTACCCCCGTTTATCGCTTGGCTGTGGTCGAGTAAATAAATCTTCGTCAGGCCCTTTGTGTGACGGTCGCGATGTCCTGGAGATGATGACTTGGAAAGATGTCTTAACTTGCCCTTCGTAGTCTTGGAGAAAGATTTGATTAAGGTGAGACGCTGGTTTGGTTTTGTAATAGCATACTTTTTGTTACTTGAAATTTGTGTGATTTTCGTTCTCAACAAGGGTTTATTGACTAATTTTTAAATGAGGGTTCAACAACAACACCCATGAATTCTGATCACGAAAACGTCGTCCTAAATACGAGAATGACGTTGTCAATCTGGCCGGGGATGGCTTTATACCGTCCACCTTTTTACCCCCGTTTATCGCTTGGCTGTGGTCGAGTAAATAAATCTTCGTCAGGCCTTTGTGTGACGGTCGCGATGTCCTGGAGATGATGACTTGGAAAGATGTCTTAACTTGCCCCTTGGAGTCTTGGAGAAAGATTTGATTAAGGTGAGACGCAGGTTTGGTTTTGTAATGGCAGACTTTTTGTTATTTGAAATTTGTGATTTTCGTTCTCAACCAGGGTTTATTGACTAATTTTTAAATGAAGGTTCAACAACAATACTCATGAATTCTGATCACGAAAACGTTGTCCTAAATACGGGAATGACGTTGTCAATCTGGCCGAGGATGGCTTTATACCGTCCACCTTTTTACCCCCGTTTGTTGCCTGGCTGTGGTCGAGTAAATAAATCTTCGTCAGGCCCTTTGTGTGACGGTCGCGATGTCCTGGAGATGATGACTTGGAAAGATGTCTTAACTTGCCCCTTGGAGTCTTGGAGAAAGATTTGATTAAGGTGAGACGCTGGTTTGGTTTTGTAATAGTAGACTTTTTGTTATTTGAAATTTGTGATTTTCGTTCTCAACAAGGGTTTATTGACTAATTTTTAAATGAGGGTTCAACAACAACACCCGTGAATTCTGATCACGAAAACGTCGCCATAAATACGAGAATGACGTTGTCAATCTGGCCGAAGATGGCTTTATACCGTCCACCTTTTTACCCCCGTTTTATCGCTTGGCTGTGGTCGAGTAAATAAATCTTCGTCAGGCCCTTTGTGTGACGTAGCGATGTCCTGGAGATGATGACTTGGAAAGATGTCTTAGAGCGTGCCCCTCGGAGTCTTGGAGAAAGAATTGATTAAGGTGAGATGCTGGTTTGGTTTTGTATTTGCAGACTTTTTGTTATTTGAAAATTGGGATTCTCGTACTCAACAAGGGTTTATTGACTAATTTTTAAATGAGGGTTTAGGTTGTGTAGTTAGTTTACTACTACGCCGGAGCGCTCTTACGTCAGATATAAACGCTAAGTTTTTAATAGTTTTTAAGTTAAACCGATAATGCACGCTTTGTAATTGTAGAACGTAACTTACGATATAACGACATCGTACGATGCGACACCGTAAATGCAGGCCACAAATTCAAATCGCAAATACATCCCAGTGTATTTGGGCATCTCAATGCCTCTTAAGATATTTTCTTTCTGAATTATGGTTAAGTATGCGTATTGAAATGATAAAACCTATGAAATTGTTTGCTTATTCAAAGTTATATTTAAGAGTTTGATACTTTTTTTACTAGTTTAATTCCTCTCATACTAAAACATAGACTACGTTATTATATTCTCGTTGATTTGCAATTTGCATATTTTGCATATGTATCATTATAAATAGGCAATAACTTAGATTGACTAAATTCTGGTTTTGTATTGCATATTGTAAAATTCTGGTGCTGAAATACGTAATAAGATTCGTTATATCACCATCTAACAATTCCTTTCAATTCAGAAAAAAATGGATTGGCTGATCAGTCATTGCGAAACTGGTAGTACCATTTTGCCTATATTTGAGTGATGGGTAGTAGAAATTATTTATGAGCTACTTAGTGAATCAACATGACCTTAAATAGTCAAATAACTTCAATCCTACTTCAAAAAAAATCATTAACATTCTCATTGTCCTCCCTATAAAGCTCCCTGTTCCTCCCAAAATTGCTATATCCACAAACCACGTATACTGGAGACAAAAGCCTGTCACAACCAAGATAGAAATCCTCTAGATAAGGTCTCTTCCGTGAATCTCACCCGCGGGAGCCATGAAAAGGTCACTTTATTCCGTTGTCGTCTACAGATGTTGGGGTCCGTGTTGGCCGCGACTCGCAGGTCAAGCGGACGCATCGCTCAAGTAAGACCTGCAGATAAATGCTGAGGTGCTTATTTCTCTGGGGAGACGTTTAGGTGCTGTCGGCCATTAGCTTTTGTGCAGCCGTGGACTTGCTGAGATATTTAGAGGGGTTGCTGGGTTGCTATATTTGGCTGAAATTGGCCAGTTTGTCGAATTCTGGCTAACTGATGTCATTGACAGTGTTCTCGATAGTGATTTGCACCCAAAATTGACTCGAAAAGTACTCAAATTATTTCCATTTTTTCTCAGTTTTCAATTGTTTTCATTTAAATTGCAAATCGTTGTTTCATATTGAATTTTAAATATTGTGTTGGTTTTTATTCTTTTAATTATGTTCTAATTGGATTTTTTTAAAGACTCAATTTAATTATTACTTTTATGTAACCGTGCACTCTCAGAAATAACACTTTCATTTTTGACGATTCATGAATCCTCAAGCCTCATTTCGTTAATTTTGAGGATTGTTTCGTCAAACTATCTCGTGACTTTTGAGTAAACGCAAATCCTCACTTTTACGATAGTGATTTGACGATTCTGTATCTTGATTTCGAGGAAACTGAATCTCATTGTTGTACTCACATGCTCAAAAAGGACGAAGTATTTCTTTAGATTAGACGACATTCAAATCCTCATAAAAATGACGATTCAAATTTCCTCACTTTGAGGAAACGAAAACTCGGAGCATTTGCCAGAAAAGGAATCGTCAAAATTAAGGAAAATTTCGTCGTTTTTGAGCATTCATTTTTGAGAGTGTGCTGAAATAGCGCACCGGAAGTGACATAAGATAAGTTATTGTTTGCCCATTTGTTTATATTTTGAACCTGGCTATTTATTTTGGGAAATTCATCCGGCAACCCTAGCTGCATCCACGGACTTGCTGAGACATTTAGGGGCTCTGTGGTGTGTCTTCGGGGCTGTTAGTGGTCGAGTGCGAAGCGAGTTGTGGTGTGGTAATTAACGTTTTTGTTTGTTTTGGAGGAAAAAATTATGTTAGCGGTGAATAGGTGATATCCATGTGTGATGATGTGATGCTTTTTAGAGAGGACCAGAGTGTTGTTTTATTTTGGGAAAAGTAAAATATGATGGTTTTTAGATTCGTGTAGTCTTTGCATAGTTGAAAGTCTTCAAATACAGGGTTAGTCAAAATGAATAGGACTATAGTTGATTGGTTGATAGTTTATCTGTCCATATATAGCTGTAGTATGGTTGCAATAAACATACATTCGTCTAAAAATAGTATTAAAAATGGTCTGGTATCTTATCAGTGCAACGATTTGCACATATATAAAAAAAAAGTAACTGACCAATCACTAATAACATGCAACCTAAATAATATCATCTGGTATATTCAGTCTCTAAAAACAAACAATGGATGTCCAATAACTCCATAAAACAATCATGATAAATGATCATTGATACTTTTCCTTGCACAACTTCCATCCTTAGGTAAACTATCACGTTTTTACCAACAAACAACTGCACCCAAACCCAGACAGCATCCCAACCCTTTCTAATCCATTTATCCCCCGAACACCCATTATACAATATTCGGTGGATTCCGCAAAAATGCCCTGTGGCCCGTTGGCGATTAATCCATGGAACAAAGCACTTAATACACTTTCGGTCGCCGGCACAACACGCCGAATGACAAGGGCAGCAGAGACAGGTTCGTCAGGATTATCGTCTTCTTCGGCTTTATTATGTCCGTCTAATCCTGGCCAAACACAGGGCCAGAAATGATTAATGACGCATTGTCCGTCTGGATTAATACGGACCCCGATGTCTTTATCACGATTTTGATAAGGTGGATTGGTAAAATTGTAACCAATGGTTGAAGGGGTCGAGTTGCAAACCTCACATTTGCCAATATATAAATGAAATATAGGGATCGTACTTTTGGAAATTGTTAGTTCAAATAAACCAAATCGACAACGAACGGACTGGACCAGACCCTATATCTGAGTTGTGCTTTGGAGAACTTGAATTTTGCAATTAGACCCCTCATTTATAGTTGCATATTAGTAATGATACTTTTAAAAATATAATTGGCTGGCTTTCCAGTGATTCAAAATCACTGAAAAGGTATTCAATAGTTTATGCATTGCGACGTTGTAGCTGCTTATTTTAGTTATTTTAAGTTAAACGGCAATAACCATGGGTAGGCTCTAAAGCACCTAGGTTATAAAATTTGCTGGATTTGAATACCGTTCCTGGCCGTTCTCTCATTCGAAGGTCTATGCATAATCAGTTTCACCATTGTCAAAGAAGTATATCTAATGATATTGGAAGGATTTTAATTCATTAGTGTATACTACCAGGGATTCGTAGAAAAAAAAGTAAACTAAAAATATTTACAATCTTCTATCATGATAGATTTCCCGCTGTGTTTCCTATTTTAAAATCCATTTTCCCCCAATTATGTCGATAGCCAGTTGCCGCTATTTCCACCCAAAGATATTATTTTGGTAATTTTCTGTAGGTCCAAGCCTTGGTGGGATGTCGTAATCATAGAAAAGATGTCACGGGAATAGATCAGTGAGCTCTTTATATTGCTGCTAAGGCTGGGAAAGAATCTCTTTTTGGGGGTTGTGTCAATTAAATAGGATTAATGGGAAGTTCGAAATATTTTTATGGCAGTTTTTTAAAGACCTAATTGAAGATGACAGTTACTGTTTATATGGCTATTTTGCTATTGTATTCATATGGGATCCATAATATTTCGACATTTCTTTGGGGATGTGTTGTATATTATTTGGACTTTCATAAGTTTCCTCTTTATGGTATCTTGATCAATTAATATTGGTTTTTATCTTTTTATTGATGTTATAATGTTTAATGCTGTTGTGATGAATTAAAGTTAATGAACGTATTTTTAAAGCCTAGTCTTTTTTTATGTACTGTATGCTTAAAACAAAAAAAAATACGATGTACAAAAAGACTTTTCTTACGTAACATTTTAATTGCTCTATTTTGATAAGTGTTCTGTGCTACAATAGAACTAAACGGTAAATGAAAACAAAACTTCGCCAAATGTTCTTTTTAAAACTTTTGAGGCATTTCATTACGTTGTTAAGTTTATATTTCAAACGATAGAAGTTTGTTACTTACTTAAATATAATTTATTGCAATTCAATTAACTTTTTCGCAGTAAAACTGTTTTAATTTTGAAACAATATACGAAACACTGTAAAAAGTATGTGACCTCCTTTATTCTTCCAACAAGAGTTCAAGTGAGCGAAAACAGCCAAGAAGGACCGAGAAAACTTCTGATTTTCTTCGGTTATATTACCTTTTTACCTTCGCTATTCTCCAACTCGTGTCTTCTTTTCCTTTATTTTCACGGTCCAAGAGAACCTGTTACGAAAACAACGGCACCGTCATATAGCTGAGTTAGGTACACAAAATTGTAACTGTCATTTTATTTTCAAAACATGTGTTTATACCATTTCAGTTCGACGACATCATTATTACCTAATTGAGAAATACAAACTACAGTTCAATTTTAAAGAAAAGTATCCGATTTATATAAATTCGTTTTCTTATTGTAAGAACCGTATTATTCAACTATTCCAAAAGTAGTTTACATAAAATTATTGAAGTGTTGGTTAGTACTCTGTCACACCATAGAAGTGGTATCTCGGACCCTTGTTACCGCTTCCCCTTGCTTGAATTGTATTCCTACAGGTAATCTGTAGACAACAAAGAGTTGAAGAAGAAGGTGTTATATGTCCTCAGACCATGGAAAAATAAAGGGGAAGAAGAACAGTTGAGATGAAAATAACTTTAGCGAACAAAAGAAATAACCTCAAAAAATAGAAGAATGTGTCCTCCTAATCGAAGGGGAAAGTTCCATCTTCAGATCAGTGTTTTTGGTTTGACAAAGTTTATACAACATTGAACTTATTTTAAAGAAAATATATAAGATGAATTACAATAAAAGCTTGAGAAGATAGGAAGACTTCATTCTTTTAACAACTCATGTATACAATTTAAGTTCTAATTCAAAATGCTCATACAATAAGAACTCCTGATATGAGCAAAGTAATATTTGAAAGAAACATTCGCGAATCGAAGACATTTAGTTTCGTGATAATCAAAGAAGCACCAGAGGAATTATGTGATTGAGTAATGACCAAACCATACTTCCATCGAGTCAGCTTTACTTCATTCCATAATCAGCCAATGTGTATAACAAATGATCCAATACTACACTGTCACTTGGAAAATTTACTGTCTCTGCCCATTATAATTGCTTCCAATTCATCCAATGCTTCCATTAAATTTTAAAATGATTCGTTGATTTTTTTTTCTAAACAAAATTTCATCTCCACGGGACTGCTTCAGAGTGGGTTTCACATCATTCTTTGTCAGTTTCAAAAATAAAGCTGGTTTAGAAGTATATCATCCCAACAAACCAACACAAAACTACGCTCTCCCCAGAAAGAATACCCAACGGCGAAGAAGGAGCAATAATGCAGTGGGAATTACTGGCTTGTATTTTGGTTATATTTTTTGGTCCCGCAAAGGTTCTGGACCAAAAAGCTTTTCTCCGGGGCTCCCGAGACCTGGGCACGTCTCCTGAATTATTCCTGATTGTAGGTTTTGGAATCTGTCCTCGCAATCAGTTTCCTGGAATCAGATTGCCAAACCATTGGTGGGAATACCGAAGGTTCGTTACTGTAACAAGAATGTAACCAACAACTTACTGACTTTGCGTAAAAGATATTTGAATCAGAGAGTGATTTCCGGCAGTTCAAACGGGGCATGTACCTAAGGTTCTTCAAGAGGCCCCAAATTTGCTTTAAAAAAGAATATTCAGAAAAAAAATGTAGCTACATAAGTACTAATGAATGCAATGCCTCAATCGAACAAGTGCCATTAATTTTTCAAGAGCAAGCCATCATAGTTATTATGTATCTTGTTATTTTTATAAATTATGTCTTGACCATTTGAATAATAATTCTGCATGCATTTAAAATGTGGCATGATATAACAATACACTAGGTATCTGATGTCATAAAAATGTCATAACAAAAACAATGTCAATGGATGTACGTCATAAAGATATATTAAAAAATTTAGTAAATTATCCAATGTTTAGATGTTAAAGCTTATTTCTTGTACAAATTAAAAATTGAAAAATCACATTAATAGATTAATGTATAATCATTGCTCCCACACTTACTTTTACCTTGAGCCCCAAAAGTTTTTAGTCGGGCCCTGTTTTAAATATATAAATTATAAAATATAGTTTAAAATGCAATCCTGTCCATTTTGTGCTTTGTTTGAATGTGTACAATGTATGCTTATTTTATTGAAAATGCATAATAGTGTTTATATTAATACGTAAATAAATTTTCGATAGCATCCAGTTAGAAGTTTATCGACCTAAATATAATATTTCTGCCTTTCGAGATTCGTCTTTTTTTTCCTCCGTGGTATACATTTTGTCGCGTACGTTTCTTCCCCGAGATTTAGGAAGTTTCTGTATTTAGGGGCATATTGAAATTTTGATGAGGCAGGGAGTTTCGTTAATAATAATTCTTCTGGGAGTGATTGGAGATTCCCTCCTTTCCAATTTATTTCTCTGCAAAGAATATATATTTTAAAATCGCGTTTTTTATTAGTATTGAATAATTTGATTACAGTTTGGAATGAGATTTTTATAATTAAACGTGTCTTTTTAAGACACGTTTAACTTATATATTTTTACCTGAGATAAAAATAAGTGCATGGAACGCAGTCCTAATATTTTTTATGGTTAAAAGGGATAACTAAATTATTAACAAAGTTTTGTCCCATTAAGCTTAAATGATAGTAAAAGGATATTAATAAATTATATTTTGTAAGTTTTACGATTTTTTAAAGGAGTTTTATAGTTTGTTTTTTAATTTAAAATAAGAATTTCTTGAAGATTTTCTTAGATTTATGAATTGATATTTTCAAGTAACAGAAACTGACTGTATATTTTAGTTCTACTTTAAATCAGAAATTAGACTGTTCGTTTTCTACCCGGTACATCAATGATAATTTTCACTGTGCAAAATACTTTTTTAGTTTTTCTAAACCCTTTCAACAAAAGGTGTAAATTAAGTTAATGCCCTTTCTAATACACCGGCCATTTTCTACTTTATTAGTATCTATTTTCAGAATGATAAACAAGGTTCCACTCTAACTCCCCTAACAAAATGATTATCCAAAATCATTGTTTAAGGTACATTTTTCCATCACCCCACCCCTCCCTCCTTCCTCCTATCGTAATTCAATCAGGGCCAAAGCACAAAAACTTCTCAAGTTCTTCTTTTCCTTTAAAACTTTAAGTGGCTGTAGCGATAAGCACTACTGAGTAATAGCTTAGCCAACGCCTTTGGAGTAATAATAAAAAAATACGCATTCCAGGAGGATAAAAAGAATTATTTAAAATACATCCAAGAATTAAACAAGAAAAGGATGGAATACTCTAAGGAGGATGGGTTGAAGAAAAAAGGAAAGGAATTGAGTATTAGAATTTCCTGTCGCGATTATTTTAGCAAAGTCTTAGAAAAACTGAGGGTTATTAAAAGGGAAAGAGTCGTTTAAGTAAGTTAGCACTTTCCCACACACTTCCTGTAGATACGGCTCGGATGGTTGGATAAATGTATATGCAAACCTCGCTAATGCTTCTAAGAAGTTTTAGGAATTAGGGACCGGCTTAAAATTTAGCATTACGTTAGAGAAGTTCCTAATTTCTCTAATGGAAAGCGTTTAAATAATGAAATACTATTTATGACTCAGTTTTCTAAAGGTTAGTGAAGTATTGTTTGGTTTGTATTGTCGACATAATTGAAAAAATATATATAAATACAATAAATTAAATCGTCAAAGGAGATTATCTTGGAACGTTGAATGTGTATGGAAATTCATTTTTCACACATAATATGACAGTCATATTGTGAATTTAAATAATATATTTTCAAAATAACTTAAGGCCAATATAACAAAATCACACAAATACAAAATAACAAATTATTCTATTTTGTAAAACTGTAAGTGCTTTAAGCATTTGACCGATAAAATATAACCGATAAAGATTGGTAACAGCTAAATCCTTCAGATACTTTAGCCAATAAATATTTGCTTCATTAAACTATCATACTACAAATCTCAAACAACAACAAAAAAGCATAAATATTTGATTAAGTCAAAACACAACCCATCAATAAACAACGCTCCCAATTTCTCGGCCAGCACCCAACAATCAAAAACCCGGCATTAATTTGTTTTCCAATACCGGGCATCGATCAAATTACTACCGATCGCTAATGAGCGACATAAACTTCTACCTGCGCCCGCCCCCTAACCCACCACGCCACCGTGTCTCATTTAACCTGTCAACCGACGCGTCGATAAATTGAACCGAGACGCTCTGAAATTCCTCTGCGGTTATTGTGTTTCCCGGAAAGACACTTCTTGGTCATTAAAGAACTTTGTCCAGCAATAGAGGAGACAAAAATCCTGTGTTATTTCCTGAGGGATGGATAAGTATAGAAGGAGGTTTTGATATAATTACCTGCTTATGATGGGACAAGTAGGGTAGACCTTTGAAATGTGAGCGTCGCATGGGAGTTGGGTTTTTTTAGTAGTTGGCTTTTAAGTATGCAGGTTTTTGTTAAGGATTGTGTCAGGAAAATGTGTTATAAAGGGTGTTGTTTTCTAGTAGACTAACGTAACAATCTTAAATGGGGCATATTTTGTCTCCAGGCAATTTAAAAGAATAACGCACACACAAAAGTTTAGCACAAAAGAAAAACATACAATTTAAATACTATACCTT
The DNA here is from genome assembly GCA_023701765.1 of Hylyphantes graminicola. Lineage (NCBI taxonomy): Eukaryota > Metazoa > Arthropoda > Arachnida > Araneae > Linyphiidae > Hylyphantes > Hylyphantes graminicola. The sequence goes on along the minus strand of CM043114.1, from coordinate 54,168,165 downwards.
CATATAACTAATTTATTTATTAGTTTTTATATGAAAAGTTAATTTAGATTCTTCGAGAGAGTGCAGAATAATATAATGTAGCAAAAATTGATTATTTGGCTGTCAAAAGAAATAGTTAAATTTACAAAACAAAATTATGCAGCAGGAAATGTAATTCGTATGTTAATTTTCCCTTATTTTAGAAACAAAAATATATATTTGTTCAAACTTTTCGACATTCTCGAATCAGGAAATAACATATTAAACTATCATTCTATCTTTTATTTTAAGCTTAAACTGTACGATCCAAACTGATTCGCATACTATTTAGTTCATATTAAACTACATTACCAAAACACATAATTTATACTTAATAATAATGTACCTCAGAAGAATAAGGATGCAAATTCAATCGCATAACGAAGGGTGCACGCCCTTTTTCTAGAATTCAATGTGGTTTCAAAGATATAACATATTCAGTTCAAAACCTCAAGTATTTAAATGGCGGATTACTGGTGTTAAATCCTTGTCCACTTCAATTCAAAGCTCTACCCATCACCATATCCCCACTTTCACCTCTGTACACCTTTCGATGATACACCATTCTCCAGATGCACTGTATGGTGAAGGGATTTGTCCGCAACAACTCATTTAATCGGTCTGCCAAGATTGCAACCATCATTTATTTCATAATTGATTTTTGTACTTGAATCTGGACAACAAAACATTTCTTTTGAATTCGGAAACTTTAATATTTATTTGTCCTTCAGAATTTATACGAGAACGTATTTTTCATTTTTATCTCCATATACATTCGTTATGTCTAAACATTTTAATAGCTGTTTTACTTAAATTTTGCCAAATATTAGTTACAGTTTTGACAGCCTCATGAAATGAACTTGCATCCAAGTCCTCAGATTAGTTAGTACAGGATACAAAGGCGCCTCGCTTAAAACTATGTAAATCCTAGGCTGGTAATCCAGGTCTAATTAGAAAGGGGTTAGGACAACTTGCGAAATGGAATTAGTGGATGCGGTCTTGTAATTGCAGGGGCTGGGCCGAGAGAGCTACGGGACATTGTGGTAGGACTTACTTTAATAGTGGTACATGCAACACAACTCCAATGTACAGCATTGTAATTACAATAAACATTCTGTGCTGCAGCAAATACTTCAAATGCTGTCTTATATTAAGACAAGTCTTAACCTGATCTCCCACTTATCAAAGATATTCTGGACTCCGTTGGTTATAGCACTTGAAAAACGATTCCCATTTAGTGTATCTTGAAAAGTTTAGAGTTCGTATGATGGGGTTTTTTTGCAGTTCGTTGCTTGTTACGATGCTTCCACTTATTTGAGGACCTAACGGTTACTTACATCCAAGCCAGTACCGATATTCTAACCCACAGACTAGCACTGAGGGCCATGGTTCAATTTCGGCAGTTAGTTAAACCACTATTATAACAAGCCCTTCAAACCAAGTCCTACTACGGGATAATGTCCGGCATAATTCGGGCACGACAAATTACCATACATGGAACCTTTTGCTGCCACGTAATGGGTGCGAGGTTCCAATTGGCGCGAAACAATTGGCGATGTGGTGAGATGGGACAAAGGGTGCTCCAGCACACAAAGCATCGGATTTCCAAACAGCCCTTTGGCGATTTTATTGTTAAAGAGATTAACGGGAATGGGGTTCGGGATAACGGGAATAATTTGAAATGGCGTCGATTAGGTGACGGTTTTGTTTTGGAGTACTATGGGGAATGACTGTTATGCGTTGAGGGTTTGGCATAAAGGCACGAAATAGCTTTTATAAGGCACTTCGAATTCAATATTGTTTAGTTAATTGTGATTTAGTAATTAATTTTGGATTTTTCAAATGACTCATTTTTTTACCAGTATTCTTAACAAGAAATTCTTATTAATCAATTTTTTTTATTCTATGATAAGATTTAATATAGTTACATTTAAATAGAGATCCAGACATTCCTATTTTACTACCAATTTAAATGTACAATTTTATTTCCTGTAGACTATAAAGCTATAGAATTTCTTTAATTGTTTTTTTTTGCTTACTGATTAAAATAATAGCTTTGCAAAGTAGCTGCATTTTATATGATTTTAGCAATTATTCTTTAGAAACCTAGTTTTATTACAGAAAATGAAGTAATAGTCTTTACATGCAGTTGAGTATATCATCAAGCTCTATTTACTCTCTACATTCACACAAATACCCTAATCACCACCCCACACAACACTTCTCAAACGCCATACCTAACCAAATTATTAATATCATCTCTCCACACCAGCGCAATCTTACAATACCCAGCAACGCTATTACCAATCCTTAAATTGCCGGCAACGGACCATCGAAGAAATGACGTAATAACAACGAATGAACGCGTAACAAACAACAAGAATTCCTACATCAAGTCGCTTGGCGATTAGCCCCTGAAAAAGCCCAGATCCCCCTTAGCTCCTGGTATCTGCTCATAAGAAGATGGCACATGTGAACGGGTCACATCAATTGCGGACCAAATAGTTTCATCGTCTTGGTAGCCGCAAAAATATTAGATTCTTTCATAACTGGGAATATCCAGGGGTTGGTTACGGTTCGGCTGGTGGGGCATAGAGATGTGTTGTTATTGGTATTGGCCAAATGTATAAGGTCACGATGGTATGCGTATGTTATATTTAATAAAAATTTCAATTTTAGCAAGCTTTATTACTTGTGTCCAATAATATTTGATAGTTAGTGAAACTAAAAGATAGTTTAACAAATTATTTTTTGTTGGATTGGAACATGGATTTATTCAATTTTGTAATCTATCTTTTGTTCACGAATGTGAAATTAAATTTGTTAAAACTTCTCCAAAACAATTTGGTCAAAGTAGTATCCTCGAGTTTGATGGCAAATATACAAAACCTCAAAGCTGCGCCTTCAAAAATAAAAAATAAATATGCGCAATACAATTTTTGCCAGAAAAGAAACATTACTGGCATAGTCAAGTCAATATGTTCTGCACTATTCTGGCTCAAAGTTGCAAAAAAATATTACATCATTTTAATTCTTATTTATTCTATTCCGAACTATGTGCTAAATTTAAGAAGTCTTATTTTTAATCCATTTAAATTTTTATTTTATTTACCTAAGATTTTTTATGTACATTTTCTCTCCGTAAATGTTGCAAGAACGAGAGTTTCCCTAGAGAGAGTAGAAAGAACAACCCTGTAAAGTTGTTGCACTGCAAGGTTTAGCGTTTTCTGTACATTCGTTTTCTCTACTGTTTGACTATCAGCTAGGAGAAAACGCTAAGCAGGAGAATTTTGTATTATTTAGTTTTACATTGATCACTCGCAAAAAAAAATATTTTTCAAGTTATTTAACTATAAGTTTATAAGCAATACAATTTACTATTTTATCTCAGCAAATTCGATTTATAGTTTTAATCATTCATTTCATATTTAGCACTTTCATAAATTAAAAGAAATCAAGCTTTTAACTTGTTCGAGAATTTTTGGTCTTTTGGACTTGATCTAGAATTAATCTAGACCGAATAAGAAATAGCATTATTTTTTAATGCTTAGTATCAGAAAATTAAATAATTTGTGGATCTAATAACCTAATATAATCTAATAATTATAATATAATTAATTTTTAGCCTAACAAAAACCATATGCTAAAGCAATACATAGTAATTTTTCGAAAAACGCAGGATTTCAATTCAAACATGATAAATTAGTAAAAAACGAAAAAAACGAAATTTGATTAACATTACAAATATTATCTAAAACCACAAGACTGCCTAATTCAAACTCGAAAATATTTTATCGAATTACTCTAAAATAAACACCATAAAAATCAATAAATCAACAGAAAAGTTAATCACATCCCAAAGTGATTACACTAGCCCGAATAATAAGACCCAAACTTTTCAAAAGAAGATAAGATGGTGATTTTATTTAAAATAACTCATCACATGGCCATAATTAATCAAGTAAAGCAGCTAAATTGAACAATAGGGGGTTAGAATAAATATCCTATTTTTTACCTTGCTCTTTTCCTTTAAATTCTGTTTTCTTATTAATTTTCCTATGAGGCGGTGGCATGGGGAAATGTGCCAAGAGATTATGCTGTCACAACAAATATTTAGTTTGCCAGGTTTGCCGATAACGGCATCTATTATTTTCACTTGAGACTCGCCTGTCGTTTATGTGAGAAAGGGAGTAAGCTTTGCTATCAAAACTAAAATGTTTTTGGTAGGAATTGAATGGATTTATTAGATCACGTTTATAAATCCGCTTTGTGTAGGATCTGGGAGTGTTTAGCTTTCCTTGATGGGTTTAGAAGATTGTTTTAAAATGCTAAAGAACTATTGTTTTTATTCTGCGAATTGAAAAGAGTTTTTGGTAAGAAGGTATTTGCTTTTTTGCAAATTTTTAACTGACACGGTAAAATCAAATACAATTTACCTATCATAAAGCAAAGGTTTGGTAGTGTTGATGCTATTTTGAATGCAAAAAAATAGTTTCTATTTTGATGCATTTGTAATCAATGTTTCGAAGATTAAAATAATAATTAATCTGGAAGATTATAATGCAATTTTGGAAGTTAATTTTTTGTTAGCTTTCCAAAAAAATGCATTCAATAACCAACAGTTGAAACCACACAACGAAAACTTCTGCTTTATTATCAAAAAGTATTTTTTAATAATTTTATTCAAAAAATGTTTTGAAAATGGCTTGTCATTTAATACTATCAACACATTGCCCGGATAGAAAGAAACTTTTTGCATCATATTCTCTTCCAAATGATAGGAACAAAATAAACACTTTATTGATTTTGGGACTTGATGGAGTATCATGCTCATGGGTCTAAATGACCTGGCAATTGAATGGCCGTTGATTTAAACGATAACGTCTCCCGCCTACCCCCGCCTTTGTTTCCACTGCCCTACTTTGGTTTGATAGTATATTAAATGATATTTTCATAATTTGTTTTGTATCTACGATAACTGATTGAAATAGTTCCAGTTCTTTTGTGATCACACGAGTATTGAACCTCCAATCATAATACTCTGATTGGACAACATTTTGAATGCATAAAATGATAAATGGCTGAGAAATACTGAGGCAACATTTTCTATTCTAAAATTGCACAACTATGTTTCGAACTTTTTACTCTAGAATGCTTTAGTACATCTTTGTGAAACTGAGCCTTCGAACATTTAATGGTGCTTTTCTACTATTAACTGTTGGACTTGTTGTGTTATTATTTTCTTTGTTTATATATAGCTTTCTGTGATCGATTTTTGATGGATACATAGAAGCTCACATTTATTTACTTGGAAAAACTTAAGTCCCAAATATTTTTACCCAAAACACCATAGTTTGGAAGTTTTTGTTGGACCACAATTTATGCTGTGTGATTTTAACGCAGATTAATATATTTTTGCGAAAGTTTTTTTAAGGAAATAAGAATTTATCTTACTGGTTAGTATCATTACTAGTTAAGTATCTCAAACTTACTATCTTAAACTTATTTAATAGTAGCCATATTCGGAAACCTTGAGAGAAGAGGATGAGGGTTGAAAACCCTTTTGTATCTTTAAAAACTACAAGTTTACTCTTTTCCAGTCAACATAGGTTAAAGTTCGACCAAACAAAACTAACCAAATATTTAACACAATCGGCAGAAAAAATTTATATGGATACTGAAAACCCCGTTTTTACGGAACGTGTCCATAAATTTTTAATATCTATAAATAAAAGCTCCGGATTTTTCTACGAAGTCTGAGAACCCTCATTAACACTCAAAGTCACATATCCTTACTCTTAGTTATATAGCTCTATAGTACAACGTTATTATACATAGTTAAACTAAATATTTTCACATGCAATTCCGAAATAAGATTTTGCAGCATTAGATAATTTGTCAAATGTCTAATAGCAGGCAGATTTAGAAAACTATTCGAATTTTGCTGGGAAAGAAAAATAGTTTTTTGGTTTTTTAATTGTTTTTCTCTAGTGTTTGGTGAACGTCTAGTGTTGAAGATGTTAAACAACATTTTGGAAACCATTACAGCAGCCACCAATAAAATAAATGAATGCTTCACATCTTCTTACTAGTAGTTTTGCAGCTGTCTGGTGCGACATAGTAGTAATCTAGTAAAATCAAACCAATTCCGAAATAAGATTTGGCTATTTCTCTCATGTTATCAAATGTCTAAAAGCAGCCATCTAAAAACAACTTTTTGAATTAATCTAGAGGATGAAAAGAGGAATGGTTTGTTGAATTGTTTATCTGCTTGTGTTTGGTTAACAAAGTGTTTAACAAAACTTTCGAAACTCTTCTAACAATAAAAATATATGAATACTCGAAACCCTAATCCATTCTTTCTTAGTAGATCTATAAATAAAAACCGTTGATCCTTTGAGCCGTCTACAGGAAGCCATTAACACTCAAAATTGTATGACATCTTCTAACTCGTATTTTAGTATTCCTTTAGTGCGACGTTATTCTAGTAAAACCAGATGAAATGGTAACATGGCAGAAATAGCTAAATAACTAAAAGTAGCTGGATTTAGAAAACTTTTTTTCTCAAGCAAAATTCGAAAATTGTGATTTGTTGACCAAGCATTAGCAGATAAACAATTAAACAAAACTTTGGAAACCTTACCAACAATAAAAATATCTATGAATACTCGAAATCCTTGTACTTCTTGTGTCCATCCCATTCTAGTAGATCTATAAATAAAAACCATGGATCCTTTGAGACGCCCCCGGAAAGCCATTAACGCTGGCGAAGAGCGGACTCCCACAACCAGCTCACGTCTTCTCCTATTCTTGCTCGTGCGTCCAAGATCTAGTCATCCAGAGCATTTCAATTACTCTTAAATCCCGACCCAAACTTCCACTAGCCAAGCGATTTTTCTCGGCCCCTTCTTCTCCTTGATCTCCATCCTCCTTTCCCAAGCAGAGAGAAAAAGTTTTTTTTTCCTATTTTTTTTTCTTTTTTCCGGGAAAAGCGTGAGATCACGGGGGCTATCGTTCACTCATTTTCTCCTTCAAATCCAATCACGGATTGAGGGAACAAAAGAAATAGTGGTGAAGTTTTTTTTTTTATTATTATTGTTTTGGTTGGGCACATGCGGAAAAATAGTGTGTGGGGGAATGGGGATTGAATATTAAAATTGTTGTCCATGTTTTTTGACTGTGAAATTATTGGTCGAATGCTTGAATTGTTCGCTGGGAAATTATTGGTGTTTTCGAACGAATGCAAAATGCTGAGATAAAAATACAAGGAAGTGAATACGTGCATAGCTTTATTTTAGAACTAATAAATTTTTTTCGCTCCCGTCACCTAGCTCTCAATCTTTTTTTATGAAAAAACGAAGAAAGATATAGAATTGTTCTTTGCATAAAGAAAATTTTCCTAAAACTAATATTTGCAACAGCAAACTTATAAATATATTTAAAATAAAAGTAACTGAAATTAAAACTCGGATTAAAATCCTTCAAAGTATCGCTCTAGATTTCAGTTATGCTATTTAATAATAGCATAACTATTTTATTTATGTTATTTAAAAATGACATAACAAAAAAATCTTACTTTATTATTAAATTTACATCATCGTCACTTATTATTATTTTTACATTGCCATTTAATAATTTCATAACTAAAAAAATCATACTTTATTATTTTTATTTTGCAATGCAGCTATATATATCGTTACAAATATATAATTAAAAAAACACGGATATCCTATCACTTTAAATTGCTTATATTAAAACAACACAATTAATAAATTAAGTGGAATTCTTTAGTCAGTATAGATGTAAAAACATTTAATAAATGATAATAATAAAAAGTTTTTCCAAATCCACTTCATACAAAAAATTCAAAAGAAAATCGTCACATCATTTGCATATTGATTTCTTTTTATGTCGAATCTTATCCCAAAATGCATACTTATATAAAAGAGGCCGCATTTTTTCAACTCAATTTAATCTTTAAACACGGAAATATAAAAAAATAAGATGTTTTCGAAATGAACATTTCTAGTTTTTATATCCAAATCGCTAATTTACTTCATTCTTGAGCACTTTTTGCCACTTAAAACGTTAGTTTTTCACGACTCTCAACAACAAAGAAAAGGCCGAATTAACTCAGCTGTTAAATATTTGCCAAAGGAACTTAACTTTATACAAAAAAAAACTAAACTTTAAAAAGAAAAGAAAATATTTCAAACCGAAAAAATTTAATAAGGATTATTTCCATGGATATTGGTTGGTATCATATTTACAAAAATGAACCAAGCGGTGGATAATAAAAAGAGTATTTCAACTTTATAGTAACTCTAATTGTATTCAGCCCCTGCATTTGCCTTAATTAAGGTTTCGCGTGGAAGAAAATCCGCGAAGATTCCATTGTCATCTACTGATATTACTTTAAATATATGCAGTGAGTAAAAGCATTTATATGCTAATTCTCAATATGTCGCCACTCTGTGCTTCAAAAGAGTGCCGCGGAAAAATTTTCCTAAGTTTCAGCTTAAGAGATTAACGTAGCACTCGCTCTGAAAATACATCAAAATATTTATCAAGCACCTCGTTCCATTAATTTGTAAAAACTGTAAGGTATATTTGATGGACTGTAAGTAAAAGTTTACTTAATAAAATGCTAGACATTTTTTATGAAAAATTGTGTTAATACAATCAAGGTTTAACCACTTAGACATTTCATTGTGTGCTGTCGCTTTATTAGTTTTAATCATGATTCCTAATGTAATCTATGCACTGGCCACTCTACAATATATAGATATTAAGCACTATACGATCACTATAAAAGTTAGGTAACATGAGCCATTACACATTGATCTGTTTTATTTGTCTAATCTAAATAGAACAAACATTGATGGTCTGATTCTGTTGAATAAATAAAATTATATATATAGTTATCCTGATTGTTCTCGGTACATAAGTCAGTGGAGTTGAATTTCTCTACTTGCACAAATGGTTTCGTCCGTTAAAGTTCGGAATAGTGCAATGGCTAATTAAACCAGAACTGAAAGCAGTAGGCGACGCCATAATGAGCCCGTGTAGCAAAACAGGTAAAACCGTGTCTTTACATTAAAACTTTTAAAATCCTAAATAAAAGAGCAATAAACATATTTTAATTATTAACAAATACTTAAATTAATTAGAAACAAATACTACAAATGTAGATACTTGATTGCGGAGACTATCCAAATGTTTTGACAGAAATATCACTAACATTTTTAGTAAACCAAATAAACTGAATATAATTGGCACACGGGCATACGTCATTTTTGCTAAGATTGTAAGCCCCCATAGGATTTTAAAGGATTTCGCGTTGTTAATTTAGGTCGAAGAATGTGCTCCTCAAGCCCTTTAATCTCTTTAAGTAGAATATTGTAAAATGCGTTTCAAACAATTCGTTTTATTCGAATGCCTTTTTTATTGCTGTTTATCTTTGGAACTATGCATAATTCCTTTACATTTTACCATGAGAAGGATTTCGCTATACTATTATGCACTAATCGCTGTGATAATTTGTTAATACTGTAACCGGCTTTTTTTTGCCTGCAATTAATTCGACAAGGTTAGATTCTTTAATCTCAGTAATTTCTGCAAGAAATCATATGTACGATGAATTATGTCACAGTTCTTCAGTTCAAAACATGCACTTTTATCATGCCACATACCAATTAGAAAATTCGAGATCTTTATATAATCTACAGTGCTATATGAGTTATAAAGATTCATACATTTGCATAGCAATAAATATAACTTACCAAATGAAGTTAACTCACATACGTTAATAGGGTAGTTACAGCTTAAACAAACTAAATAACTGTGATTTATAAAGATTTATAAATTAGGATTTAAACCAATAAAAATTAGAGGGCTGCATGATAATGAATATTTTATGCAAATTAAGTTTAGAAATATTGGTTAACTATCGTAACCAATTATTTTACAAAATGAAGTTTTTCAAAACGTCGTTTTTATTGCATGTGTGATTAGTTGATGTTTTAAAAGTACATGTTAAATAGTAATAGGATACAAATTATTCTCCCTGATCTTTTCTGATTTATCCTATGTGACTCCATAAATGTTTTTATTTCGAGTCTATTATTATAAAAATTTTGGACTCATAATAGAAAAGTTTACTTATTATTACTATGAATATTTTATCACAATATCATTTGAATAATATTTAAATCTATTTGAGGTTAACTTCACAAAAAATTTGAAATACTGTGAGCCGTAAGAAGGGTTCCAAGGTTCTTTTAAAATTTCAACAATTTTAACTGCAATATTTGCATTTAAATTACACTACATTAACTACACAAAACGTGTTATTTAAATTTAAATATATAAGATTTCATTTATATTCATGAATAATTCACAAAACTTTATTTTTAATTTTACTATAAAATTTATTTATATAGTAATACAATAAAACTGCTGACTTTAATAATTGTATTAAACTTTTTTTTTTAAAAATCATAATCAAATATTTTCATTCCCAGGAAAAAATATATGCCGTCATTTTCTTTGAATATTCTTTAAGGTTTAATTTATTTTAATTCGCTTAGAATTAATTTATTTCACTCTCTGCAATGGACAGCAAAGAAACGTCAGTATTTTTTTCTCTCAACAAAATGATTAAAAAATGGCCGCGTTGAGTTGCGATTAAGCGGCACTGTTAGATCGATGTACCCCATTTCAAAAGTAATTTTCTAAGAATCTTCTTACGATTCTCTTCTTGTGCTGTGGCGCATCTAAAATTAATTTCTCCTACATTCTTTAAATGTCATTAGATTTTTCCATTAACAGAAAAAGTAGAGTCCATTTCACTTAAGAATCAAAGAACATATTAATCTTTACTGCTATTTAAATTGTTTAAATAATACTTCAGGATAGAATGAGAATTAATTCTTGGAAATTAGGAAAATAGTTTTTTTGCATTAAATATATGGAAAAAAAATCCAGAATTCTTAAAAAATGCATTTTTATTTCGTTTATAGCTGTTCAATGGAAAGGTTAAAATGGAAATAATTTTTTATTTATTCCCTTGAGTTCCCTGACATTAAAGGAGACTTAATTTTTTTCATATATATTTTGCTAAAAATATAGAATAGATTTTAATGACTAATATATTAAGCATTTATAATGACAATCATATCTTTTCAAATTTGTTTTAGGACTGAAAACTTTAAATATATATATTCTTTTTAATTGAGCATTGTTGAAATACAATTCAATTTTTTATCATTATAAATATATCGAACAATACTATTCTTAAATTGCAAACAATTTTTTACTTTCAATAATAACAATATAAATTTTATTTATAAATCTAAAAATTTAATATATTTCATGCGAAATTCACTTATGAATTCTTTTTATTTTAGGTTCGGAGAACCAATAATGTTGAAAGCAGTACTTCAGAAATCTTATACAGGTAGGTTTATTTACAAAATATTAGATCTTTTGTTTGACAAAAGATAATTATATTGTCTATCAATTGTGCTAAGAGAGAAAATACAATGTATATATAACATACACTATTGCATAGTTTCCTTATTTGCGAAGCAATACTGTCTAAAGATATTTCTGATTGTAATACTATTATTTGACAAAACTTAATTTTGACACTTTTCAATACTAAGTTTCATTTCAATGCACACCAAAAGTAAGTTTAACTTTTCATGCAGAGCGAGTAAAAACAATGAAATTACAAAGTAGCGGTATAAACAAATATACCAGAATACATAAATTCTTATTCAAAACTTTTAAACCAAAACCGGCGTTAACAAGAAGCGCACTTATGTCTTGTTTGTCAATAGAGATGAAATGGACTGATACAGTTACTATTTTGGCGTGTTATTGAAAAAGAAAATTGGCTTTCTTCTCGCACACAGTAACCCTACTACCATTCACTTCAACTCGGAAACTTTCAACTTGAGAATTGCAGTAGGGGATTTGGCAGGGATTCGCCTATGAAACGTGAACCTAAAGAATTGGCAGATCATTTAATTTCTAGCAACGTTTCTCTAAAGATTGGGAGGGTTGCCCCTTTTTTTCATCCAACTACTTCTCTTTATTTGAAAAATGATAGAAGGCTCCAAGCTTTATTTTATAAGTTTTTTTTGGAGTGAAATCTTAGTTCTCGGGTTTGCATTAGCCAAGTATTCATTTTATCGCCAAATTTATTTTAAAGAATTAAATTTTCAACTAGGACAACTCTTTGAGTATTCTTTGACATAAACAAAATTGCTTGAGTTTCATGCAATAATAAACTAAATAAAGTTAATTAAAGTATTATTGGGTGAGATGCTTGGCGGTATTATCAGACTTTTGGCGACGAATGAAAGGCATCTTTGGGAGAAACCCCCAATTTTCCGATTTTCGGTGCTGCAGAAATGTTGGCGACTAGGTAGCCCGGGAAATAAAATTGGATAAAGTTGGCTGGTAACTGCCTATTTTTATGTCCGATTTTGTTTATATTGGTGAACGATTTCATTTCCTCCCTGATCGTTAGTCGTTTAGTTTCCTTTGTTTTGGTTGTTTCTGTGTTGGCTGTGAGAAACACATTTCTTCTTAACGCAGTAAATTGGGCTTTCTGAGAGGCGTTCTTGGAATGATAATTCCGCCGTAGGTTTTGTTGGAGTTAAATCCTAAGTTTACTGGAAACAGGGTAGGAAAAAATATCTGATAAATTTTCGAAATTTACTGTACTCTTCTTAAAGTAGAAATCCCTGCATCTAGACAATTTTATATATTCCTTAAGAAAGAACTACATACATTACTACAACATATTGCATACAAATTGCAATAATCTTTATTATTTAATAGTATTTCCATAAATAATTACTGCTAAAACTGATTTTTCCTTCTACGGCCAAAGAACTAGCCAGATATTTTATGAATAAAACCACTAAAAAATTTTTATAGAAAGAAAACTCTGTGAAAAAAAATTCTACTGTAACCAATAAAGAACTGTGTCTTAAAACATCAACTTCAATTATTTTTTAAATTTCAAGTAAATTATATTTTCTAAAAGTAATCTCTTTCCAATCTCTACAAATAAGGTTAGGTTTCGAGTTTCGACAATACCATTTCATTTAATCCGTTTAGTCTCCAATAAATGTCTTAAAACCAACAACAAAGCTTTATCTTAAACTCTACAACTACACTACTATGGCATTAAAAACAAAATCTTCTGTGCAAATGGTGAACACCAAATTCTTTTATAAACTATTCCCAGTCCTCGTCTAAATTGTACAAAAGTCCTGAAATACCTTTTTTTGAGCGAGGCTTGTCTAAACGTAGAAGACGAGAAATACCAGTGATCGTAACGCTACTGTTCCTTCTGTTTACCCTTATCTCTTGTACTTACTCCATCTCCCGTAGTGTATCTCTTGTAATCTCAGCATGTGTAAGGCATTACCTACCTGGGACAGTATCCTTTCTTCTCTGATCGCAAAGTGAAGAGATCTGGCCTTATTTAGATCCATTAATTTCACACAGGGTTGGACAATGCAGACCTTTGTATCGGATTTCGACTTTGCAAAAAGAAAAAGGTGGATTTTCTTTTCCTTTTTTTAGTAATGTCGTCTTCCAGGAGTTCGACTTTTTTTTCAATGACTTTACTTTTTTTTTCCTCCGTTTGGAGTAGGATCTTTCTTTAAATCTCGAACCTTTTTGGGGGTTTTCTTTTATTGGGGGTAAAATGATAAAAGTGCTGAAACTGTGAGATGTCGTAAAAAAGACGTAGAATAAAATATAAATTGGAATAAATAAATCAATTGATGATTCTTTTATTTTGAAAAGAGATTATGTTTGTTTGAAAAATTAATTAGAAAAGATTTCTTGTTTATTATTTTCTTAGAAAGAAAAATAGTGAATGAATAAAATAAATTGCTACAATGATAATTTTTTTAATTTAATTTTAGAAGCTTAAAAATATGTTTTACTATCAAAATTGCCATAAATTTTTTATTTAAATAAAAGTTTATCTAGTAAACATATTTCATGTAGCGCAACAAGTTTAAAATTCTAAATAACACACAAATAATATATAAACATCATTTTTAGTGAAGTTTTAACATGGCGAAAGCCTCATTTTCTAAACGTACAGTATGAAGTGTCCTTTGTGAAAACTTATAATAGCAATTGCAAGCTTATAATCAACTGTCTTAAGTATAATTGGAAAACTTTTGGAACTATTTTTACCGAAGCGTTATTTATGTTTAAAACGTATCTTAATTTCTAGAGTTAAATTGTAAAATATCCCAATTGTATGAACCCATGTTTATTTAGGTACTTTAGAATAGTTAGTGGTATTTCGTGCAAATTTAATTTGCATAAATAGAGACTTCAATGGAAACATAACACCTTAAATGAGTGTTTCTTAAGTTTCCGTGTAAATTGGTTTAAACATTCAGATACAGTTATCGAAATGAGCATCATGTCTATAAAATGTTTATGAAAAAGTAATGAACGTAATAAAACTTTTATAAAATATCTTTTCTAGCCTTATAGTTCTAAATTTTAAAAAATCGTTGTTTTACAAATTAAAAAATATACTAACTTGTGCTTTTCACTTTTTATATAAGTCAAAGTAACCACTATCTTTTATTATTTAACTAATCAACATATTTAGAGTAAATATTTCGGAAACACTTCACACAGCAATGACTCAGAATCAATTAAAGTTTAAATCCTTCTCGCTGAATCCCATACTATTAAAATCGTCGATACAAGTAAAAACATGTTAAATAACAAGCGATTTTCGAAACAGTAAATGTCTCTTCGTATCCGCCCGTTGAAATTTATAAAAGATTGAGAATCGCTTTAGATTTACTTTATGTTGCTCCTAGCACCATCCACAAGCGTCGAAACATACTCCCACCTACCATATTCATAAAACTAATCTCCATTAAATCCGCGAACACTCCAAATCGAATTACTTTTCATAGACCATTAATAAAAATTCCGTGCGGGAATCTACTTCTGAATCGTTAATTAAATTTACGCGAGAACGTTAGATCTGTTCCTCAAAAGCCCACCATAAATGAGACGTCAGATTCAATTGGCCGCGGCTAATCCCGAGGATTAAAACTAGCATCGCGTCCCACCAATCAAATTAGTCCTTCCTCCATCCAGGTGCTTCTATGAAACTGTCTCTTGGGGGGAGGAGGAAGAGCGAATATCAGAACGTTTCGCCGATTGTTCCATGTTCTCTATTGCTTCTTCCGAGTTCTTTACCGCCAAGAATAATGTTCTTTTCCGCGCCATAAAACGAAGAGGTTCCTTTTGTTTAAGGCCCCTTTTGTTAGCCGGGCTTTTCGTCAAGAAGGCCTCATTTGCATATGAAGTGGCTGGCTCTGCCTTATTGATACCTTATTCATGACCAGTTGGGGGGCGCAATTACCTGCACATGTTGCACTTCATCCCTGTGCCTATGGCTTATTGTTCATCCGGCATTATAACAACCCGGGGAAAAAGAAGGGGGTGTTAGCTTTCGCAAGTCGAGAGGGGCTTTCGCCATTCACTGCCAATTCACACACAAAAGCCTAATGGAAGGGAGGGGAGTTTTTTCGCCATCGGCTGCTGGCTTTAATTTTAAAGCGTGGTATTTGCTGTTGTATCTGCATTTGTTTGTCTGGCTCGTGCTGAGATTATTTATTTCCCAGATGGAAGTGGAGATTAAGTCGGCAAGTTTTTTATTCTTATTTATTTAAATATTTGGTTTGAATTAATTTTTTAGGCATTCGTGTACTTGCGAAGAAATGTTTTTTACTGATTTTTAGGTTCTTCAAATTGAATTTGCATTTTTAATATCAAGTAAAACGAATATTTCCAAATTCTTCATTTATTTTCATTCTTGATATAAAATTCTTTATTTCAATAAAGAACACTCAAGTCATAAAAATGCCTAATTGTTCTGAATATAAGATTTACATTCTATTGAAAAATTTATTTTAAAAGAAATCTGTTTACGTTTTAGTTGCTAATTAAATTATATCCCCATTTTAAAATTAAGGTTCTTGTTGGCAATTTAATGCGTGAAATGAAAATAGACTTTTTTGACATTCATATTCAAATTTGTATTGTTGAATTGCTGAAAAATCCTACTTTTTCTTATTTAATGCTTTTGATAACAAATCATAATACTTAAAAATAATCATGAGTCATTTATACTCTGAAATGATATTCTGTAATAGCTGGTTTCCTTAAATTACCAATTTGACAAAAGCAAACTCAATTAACTTTTTTTTTAAATTTATTAGTAAAAGTCAGTTTATCTTGTTTAAAATACTTCATTGTACCTTTTTCTAATTTATAACAAGCATAATACAAGCGTTATTATAGCTTACAAAGTTTAAACATTGCTAATTAAAATTGGAAATAATACGATGATTTTATAAAAAAAAAGGAAAGTTAATAGATAATTGGTATATTTCAAATGATTATTAAAAAAATGAAACGTTTATTTCGCATATTACTTTTATTATTTCATTGTAAGGTATTTTGAAGCCACAAAATTGACAAGAATTAACGTCTCTTCACAATTATAATTCCTGTATGCCTCAATAAAGTCGTTCAGTTTTGTGCTATAATCGAATCATATCTGAAGGGCCTTCTGCAATACTGATGTTTGATTAACCGAACCCAGAAAATCGAATTAAAACTCAGCCGCTAGTGTTTAATTCATTATATTTAAACGAGTTAGAAATTTTGTGAATATTCATGAATGAATTCTGTTTGTGAAGGCTTCGCTTCTGAAATTTACTTGGTGGTGTTTGAAAACTCTGTAACTGACATTTATTTACTTCCCAATTAAGGAGGTTTGAAAATAAACCTTTTTAATTAATATAAGAATTAATTAATATAAGTTTAATATAAGAATTAATAGTAAAGAATGACAAATAATATAGTTCTATATTAACATACCTTAAATTGATCAGCTTGCACTTAATTTGTTCAAATGTCCTTTGTCAACTTAGATTTAAGAAGAGAGAGAGAATAAATGCATTGCTGTATCAGAGGTATGACACTCAATCGTTCAGTTAACCTTCAGTATTTTTAGAAATCATTTTTTTGTTTTGCTTTCATTTTTTTCCACATTCCCGTTTAATTATTTCTTTGTTATTTCTAAAATACTAAAAAATATTTTTCAACTTTTCAAAGCCTTTTTTCCCATGACATATCGATATATAATACTAAGGGTAAATTATCAATAGATAAACAATTAAGTTTTGTCAAACCAGCATAGTCAATTATAATTCTTAATTTCGAGCGATGAATCAATGGGAAAGAGACTTTAAATTGATCGATGTTGTACGTAAACTTTAGAATTGAGGAGAGTTCTATGAACTAGGGGATGGTTAATTGAATGAAATCATTAGTGTTTGCTGACTGTTCATACTTTAAAATTTCTAAATTGTAAACTTCATTTATGCATCATTTTTATTTAATTTAGGTAACAAAAATCCAAGAAAATATCCAGTCAATAATGGTTATCGCATTAATACTTCTTCTGTTGAAGTTTTGTTAAAAGTTTTTTAAAAATAAATTGAAAAATAATATCAGTTTTCTCTTCTAACTATTCAGGTTGTTTAGAAAAATAATCATACGGTCATGCAATCGTTTTATTTGTCCGTATAAAAAATGTGTTACACAGTGATATTCTTTATATAAAATTACTTTTGTCTACAATACATCAAAATTGTGAAAGAATAATGTAATCTTATAAAACGTAGAAAGATTCTTTATAAAACAGTTTCATTAGTTTAGATACAACGCTTTCAATGTATTAGCGCATTAATTATTTAAATATCACAGAAGAATTTATTTTAAATAAGATTACTTCAAAATCATCTGTAAAAGTTTCATTCTATTAAAACTAATAAATTGAACTTTTTTTTCCCTAAAAGCTTAACTTATTTAAAAAAAAAAAAACTTTAAAAATTTTATCCTTAATATCAATGCGAAAAAATTATCTCGTACAATCAAATAAATCTCAATGTTACAGTTAAGTGAATAATTTAAATTAAACTTTAAATTTGATTAATAACTATCGATTTACCAATACCCTCGCACAACCAAACTTCCGGAGAAGCAATAAAATAAAATCTAAACCCCATCCTGACTTTTGGTAATTTATAGCTCATTTTTTCTTTTCAAATTGAATATCCCCATATATTTTAAAAAGATAAAACGAACCCCATCGAGAACAATTAATTTCCATTTGATGTTGAAAAGATACGCCATTGTAATAGCTGCATGAAAAAAAAATAGCTTAGCTCATAAAAGGCCGTTAGCATTGAATAAAAAGATTTTTTTGAGGGGTGGTATAAACTTTTCCTGTCACCACCCTTGCAAACGAAATTGCCTACTGAATAAAAATTCAGAGCGCGAGGGTTAAGGGGGCGTTTCTTCCCCAGCTTTTCCATTAAAGAGAACTCGAAAACAAAATTTAAATAATATTGGTTGTTCTGAATAAATTGCTGAAAATAAACATTAACTTTAACGGTCAGGATTCAAAATAAAATCGAACCAAATAGGAAAAGAAAACAAGGTTTGTTTCGTTTTCTCAAGGTTTTTCATATTTTTCTAAGTAATGAAATTTCCTGTATTTGTGATAGAATGAGGTATATATTTTTATTTTAACACTTTCAATATTAAATGGTGTATAACTTTAAAACATTTTTTAGAAGTATTTCTTTATGAAGGAGTATTTCTTTTAATGATATTAGGTTTGCTTCAATTAAGGGATTATTTTTATAAAGGCTCATTTCGTGTTTATCTAATTAGTAGGTACCGTCCTAAAGTTTATAACGTTGTATTTTTTATAATGTTAGAGAATATATTTGCACTGCTTTTTGATTACACTAATTGCAATGTGGAGGGGTTTTTCTGTTTATAGAAATCATATAAATAAGGAATCATACACATTTATATTTGCATAAAAGTTGATTACTGTACACAAATATTATAGTTAAATGTTCAACTAAAAATCAATCAATATAAGAATAATTTGGCTTATATAAATATATGCAAATAAAGTTATCTGTTTTTTGCCTTTCGTTTACTTTAAATTTAATCAAAAAAGCTTTCATAAAAAAAATTAATTCACAATAACTGACAGATAAGAATTTAAAAAAAAAAATCTTTGCGGTTGATGGTTATCAGATTTGGAGAAAACTATTTCGAAATCAAAATCCAATCCGTAACTTTGTTTCATCTCCATTACCGCCCATCGGAGTCATTACACAATCTGCAACAAATTAGGGACGTTTAAAGCTCGTCAAGAAAGAAATTATCTTCCCACCCCATCCTAAATGATTATGAAAACCATCTTTTTGGTTGTCCATGTCACACCAGCAATTTGTCAAGACAAGTGAAAGACGCACAAAACCGAATTTAAAGCCCATTGTGACTTTATTAAATTGTAGGCGACAGTTATCCAAAGCGGAATAATAACAGGCCTAGCCTCCGTAATTCAGGTCCCCTAATGGTTACAACAACGAGGGATCTTCACTTAATGCCATTACGGGATATTTACTGTCAGGAATTCCGTAAATTACCGACTGCTAGTCAGTAATTTCGCGGCTCTAGTGTCCGTGATTGTACTCTTTTACGGCGGTTTTACGCTAGGAAACCGCATGAAGGCTTTAACCGGTTTAATTACAATGTTAGACTGAAAGGAGTTTAAAACCCTTTTCCCGATATACCGATAAACTGAAGGGAGGGGGATGTCTTGTCTGGGGTAGTGTTGTAACGTGTAAATGGTCCAGTGTTTGGCTGTCAATTCAAATTTTATTATGGAAATTCATAGTAAATTTAGTTAGTTTTGTTCGAAAAATATCCGAAATCTTTTGTAAATACTTAAAATATTAATGATTATTTAGATACCTGGCATTTTTCAGTTATTGGACAACATAACTGCATCAGTCGTAATCTGGTAGTGCTATTATTTCAGTAAAATTCTGTATTGGTAAAGAGAGACTATAACTAATTGTAATAGAATTGTAAATATAGCCTGGATATCTTTATTGAGTAACATTGCTTTTTATTGAGAAGCATTTAAGAACTAAATATTTTTTTAATATTTAATTTTTTTGTGCTGTCTATAGAAAAGATATATTCCTTACTAAGTTAACTCCGCTGATACGCATAAAAAAATCAAAGAAACCTCAACAAATGAAATGCAAGCTATATCATATTACCCTTAAAAGTCCTCAGTTCCTGGAATATTCGAACCTATTCCCACCCATACAAACATCATACTTCAAAAGACATCCCGACAACTCATCCGCAGAATAAAAACAGCTCAACCCGACCAAAAATACCAAAATCGCGCTACATTCAATTGAGGAACATAAAAACACATCATGACAAGATATTTCAAAACTCCGCAATTCGAAGCCCGAGTCAAATCTCCGATTGGTTTCAATGTGTAATGGACCCGAAAGCGCATCATAACCTATCCTTGGGTAATCATCATTTTGTGACTTCTTCTTTGTTGGCTGCTTGTGCACCATTCCCAAGTTAGAGTTCCACGATTGCGGATATGAGATTGCAAAGTGACATCTATGTTATTTGGACGGTTTTCAGCGTAAGTTTGTTGTTTTTCAATGCTGCTTGATCTTTCTAACATTTTACAATTGAAATATTTACCTCGGTGGTTCTTATGATTTGAGTAAAAAGTTAAATTAATTTCATTGTGATTTTAAAATAAACCTAAAACAATACCTTAATTGGCTTGGGTAACGAAGCTTCTTTCATACTTGTCCAACATTTGATCAGTTCTCCGATCGGTGAGCTGTTCCCACATGAAAATGATTACATCAATCGAGGGTCGAGAAAAAAGCATTTCTGTCGTCACCACTGAACTGAACTGAAACTCTGGAAGGAGTATCCCATGAAAGGAGCATCAAAGCAGGTGAAGCCTATTTTTGGGTCAATTGGCGACAGCTTTAGGGAGAACATATGCCACATTTGGCATGAATTCGCATATCACAATTGACACTTGTCTTGACAGTTTGCATTGGATGTTGGTCGGCACAAGCCTAATCGCTCGCCACGTATTCTCCCTAAAAGCTGTCGCCAAATGACCCAAAAATAGGCTTCACCAGCTTTTAATTGTGTATGCTCCTTCCAGAGATTCAGTTCAGTCCAGTGGTCGCCACTCAAGACCTGAGACATGCCCATAACAAAATGATCCTATGTCAGTCCTAAGTGCAGAACTTATTGTCCTGATAACTTAAGTAGTTTAGAGTTGTTTTACATCAAAAGATGTCATGTCTATGTTTACCCCTCGTAGGTAATGACTAATTCTCCTTGAAACTGCTTTGTCTCCATGACTGCTTGTCGCCTTTTTTAATAAAAAGAGATCCGAAACGTCCCAAAAGTAACTGCCCGATAAGATCCTGACTTGGGATGGGCTTAAAAACTCTTGGCTGACATATCGGTGGATGAGCTTTCTACAAAATGCGTGGGGCTGTCAACATCGAACCTTCGGAAACGACTGCAGAGATAAGGACAGTCGCAAAGTCGTATGTCGAGTAAATCCATGCGTAGAGCTGTAATTTTGTGAAATGGATATGGCTTGTCCCCCTTTTTTTATCACATAAAGCGAATTTGATCTAGGAAATTCATTTTAGTTATTTTTTGATGGTAAAATTGCTGTGGAATGGCTTGAATATAAATATTTATATATAAGTTTAGGGGGGGGGCTTAAATGAGTTTTCAATATTATTCTTTTTTAAATTAAATTAAAATCTTTTCAATAAGTCTCCGGATTTATTTTTAAGTGTTATTCGAAAAAAAAATTATTATTATACATGTTGGCCTTACTAATGATAATATTATTGAATAATAGATACGTATTCCTTAACACACTCCTATAACTATTAGCACACAATATAGAATCATAGCATTTAGATTTACAAATGACTTCGCTAAGTCTGAATAATATCGAAAATGTATTAAATATAATACGACATTATACGCTATTATTTAGGGACAAGCACAGCGATGTTCACTTATTCAAATATGTGTTTCGTAATTTGGATAACATAGTATTAGTATGCACTATTATTATTTCTTGTATTCCGATCATTAATTCGGAAATATTAAAAAAATGGTTTCAGCCTCCAAGCGTTAATTTGTATGCAAATTAGATTTCGTATGAATATTTATATTTTGACTTTCATGACTCATTAAATGTAATAGTAGTAACGTTTTTATTATCATTATAAAGAATTTCCTCTATCATCTTTAAAATTTTTATTTGAAATCAGTATTGTGGGATAAGAAACAGCTTGGCTTTAAACCATTCTGCAAGTTTAAATTTAATTTCATAACAAATGAGGCAACAGATATTATTGAGTTATGGTTACCCCATAACTTTTTAATAAAACTGATGATTTTTTTTTGTTTTAATCTTGTTCTTCAAGAATCAAGTTAAGAAAAATATAATTGACACTCTTCAAGAATGTTCAGTATTTTATTCTTTGGCAAACATTTGTAAAATTATTTTTCTATATTATGCTTTCCCTTGAAGTAAGGAAATAATTTCAACAAAATGAAATAACCTATGAAATGGAATTCCATAAATAATAGAATTTATAATTATTTTCTCAGTTCCTCCAATGAATTTCCCATATAAACCAAACTCTGCAACAAAATCACTCAACAATCAACTTTCACCCTTTGGATGTCGACCCCTTCATCACCCACAACCCACTACGTCATTACCACGTCACAATTGAGGACACCACGTCATAACTCAACACCATTAACAGACACATATTTACAAACTTTCTTCGGTAACGACTTAAATGTATAAAGTTACAAAACTAATTGGAGTTTGTCCACACACTTTTACTCCCAGTAATGGTTTCATTCTAGTTCTGTAATTGCGTGATTCTAGTCGGGTAGGGGATGATTAATACAACCCTTAAATAGCCTTGTCCGCCTGGAAATGGTTATTTTTCACTCTTCCGAATTTTAATGAAGCAATGGCCGACAGAATTTCTTGCAGGAAGCCATTAGAATCAATGTTGGGAAAGGATTCCGTCTGTAGAATGTTTTTACTCCTGTTCGCCAGCCTTTGCTAGTTTCACAACGGTTGACGTTTTATTACGAATTTTCTTCTTGATTTGGTCGTGTATAGCTTCTGGAGCGATATGAAGGTTTATGGTTTGGAAACAATGTTTTACTAAAGTGGAAAAAAGGCAGATGTACGGTATTAGGACATCGGACATTCTGCATTTTTCTACTGATGTTTCGGTGTAACGTGCAAATGTTTGGAAAGGTAAATTAAAACAATATCGATGTCACATTTATGTTTGTTGATGCTTTAAAATTCTTCGTTATACATTTTACTTTTTTTTTCTCTTTATTAAATGAACATGGATTTCTGAAACTTTCTTCCCAACTTTAACCTAAATGAAGTGAAATTGGATAAATTGTTTCGTGAAGTGCATCGACAAATATTTACATATTGTTTTCGAATTTGTTGGTAATCTCAAGTATTTATGATCCCACGTGGAGCAGCGAAATCCTTAATATTGTCTTTTAAAATAATTTTGTTCAACTCCAAGCAATGTTTTTGTTGTCAACTAGTAAAAAAACTTTTAATTAAATGGAAACTATTTTAAAAAGCACATGAAGCTTATGAATATCTAACCATACCAATAGGTAAAATTGTATGGATGCTAGCAACAAAATTTTTGATCCAATTTCTTTATATGTTAACGTTGAAGGAGTTAGCATTAACTTCATAAAAACTAGAAAAAGTAAAACGGATAAAGAATTTTAAAACACCACAAAACATTATTTATTCCTGTTTTAATTTCCTTTTTCTGATTTTTGCATGTTACATTCTAGACTCCAGGTAGAAAAGTACAGGGTTTTTTTAAGGGCCCTAACATTTTACATCTGTTTTCTACTTTTTGAAGCAATGTTTCCAAACCATATGATAAGACTTTGTCTATTCTAGCAAAACTTTTTGATGAAGGCAAAAATATCACTTTTTCAAATTTAGTTAAACTCTAATAATTTCGTTCTTTAACTATTAAAGCTCTTTAATCTACCTTGAGTCACTCTCTTCCGACGCTCTCAAATAGCGCATCGAGAGGGGAAAGAAAAAGGTCCAGAAGAAAAGAGAAAATAAAAAAAAACTTTTGGTTTCCGATCATTTGCAAATTCTTTCCTTCGGCTTATAAAGTATCATCGTCGCACCATGGTCCTCATTACATTCTTGATGACCACACTACATCTGCAAAAGCTTTGGAGAAAAAAAACTTGGAGGATGATTTTCTTTTGCAGAAATAAAAAAATCTGACTGCTGATAGTAAAAAGCAGGTCTCTCTCTCTGCAAGTCATGAATGCTTTTGCTTTTTATGGTTTTTGCTGAAATCATTTTCAATTTTGCCTATCTATCTGGTAGTATTTTTCGCACTTAAATATTTCTCGGTTTCGATCGCGCCTTCTAATGCCCATAAAACTGTGCACTGACGTTTCCTGGTTAATCAGGCACGGAACAGGTTGTGAAAGTTTTCTTGATTAGGGGAAAGGGAAGTTTGGTGAGATATCGTGATTTCTGTTTTTTTAAGGATTTTTTTTTATCAATTGGAAGTAAGACGTTTGCGTTGTTTCTTTCGAAATGTAAAATATTTTCTTCTGTGAGTTTGAAACGCTTGGCTGTAACACGCTGGGAAATATTTTGATGAATCCATTAAGAAACTGTTCTTGCTTTACTGATGTTCTGTGTTCATAATTGAGACTTTTGTGAATTATAATTTGAACACTTAAATTGCAATTATTATCTTTAAATAAAATTTATTACTTTATAAACAGATATATTAAAAGAAATCAAAAATGAAAATTGAGCTTGAAATTTTTTTAATTATTTTCATCTTAGAGAGTCACTTTTGAGCTTGTACAAATATCGACAGTGCCTTCAGAGATGACTTAAGGGTGACGGTTCTAATGACATGTTCAGTCCCATCAACCAATTAGGTGCGAGTTTGGGGTATGAAGCAAGGTCACAGAAAGATATTTGCTCCGTGGTTACACTACCTTGAGCGCTTACTTGGGCAGCGATTTGAGCGTGACCTTGGTTTTGCCAAGGTAAAAAAACCGAGCTAGATGGGTTAGTGGCCTTGAGCGTCAGCTTGGTCGGAGCTCGGAATTTCGAGGTTACATTGCCTTGGTCACTGACTTTTCGCTGACTTGGTTATCGTCTAAGCTACTGTAACCGCGGTATCACTAGCTGATTCTGTGAGAAGGACTGACTGGCGCCATGGGGACGTTGTGGAAAACTAATCTTATATCAAAGACATCTTAAAAAAGCTATTTAAAACATAAAGAAATTTTACATGAGTCGAATACGTTGTTTTTAATTGCTTTATACATTTGTGTAATATATTTTGTTATACATTTCTTAACTAATTAAACTTCAGACACGTTTAATTTTTGTTAACTAAATTTCATTTTTCAAACGCAATTTCTTAACTAATAAAAATATATCGTAGCATAATGTTATTATATTTTCTAATAAAAAACAAATTAGTTAAGACGTCTTCTCAAATGTCTTATTACACATACCACTACAAAAAAAAACTTCATTTCGAACGAAGTATCTTGTTTTAAGTGTTCCTATCATCAAAGCTCTTCTACAAATGATATTTGGACAAAACATGAATTTCTCATTTCCTAGAAATTTACATTTTATTTCGAGGGTGCGAAAATACCTTATTTAATATTTATATATTCTTTCCCAAAAGTAAGTTTTTCATAAATGCAACTTTTATATTTACTTTGAGTAGTTTCACTGCTACATGGTGTTTGCCAAAAGGTTTTTACTCAAAAATGGCGATTTTAATTTACTATTTTAGCAGTTTTTTTTAAATGGTTTTATGTAGATATCTCTTGTACATTATGAATCTCTAATTAAGCATTTCAAATGCTGTTGTCAGTTAATATAAGTAAAATTTTTTTAAAAAAAATTCAATTTTTGTTTACCAATTCCCTTTTCAACAATTACAAAGAACAAAATGCTAAAATTATTTTTCTAAACACGCATCTAGCTTTCGTCTTCATGCTCATCACTCAACATTTACCAGACTAGGAAATAAGAAAACATCCTTTTTCCATTCAAAACTTCCAAAAGGCTTTTGAAAAATGAATCTGTGTATCTGTACCTTAAAAGGGATAAGCACAATGTCCAATGTTATTACATTAAACTTCAGTCCTTTTCCTTCCTAGAATACAGATATAATTCTGCATTAATGCACCGATTTGTAATAGTCACTTTACTTGTAAAGGCTCGTCCACAGACCATGAATAAATAAGCATACGCTCGCATCTTGTGCAATAGCTGCAACTGAAACCTCTTTCTATTTTCTGGCTTGACAAAGATGCAACTGCCATTTTTGATAAAAATGGATTATCCAATTATATAAACGCAATTTTTGCATCAATAAACTATACAATTCAATAGTATCCTTACAATAGTGATTTAAAACGTAGACAAATATATTTAACTTATTACCAGGAGCCTACGTAGTACAAATATCTTTCTTTTTATACCAAATTTGAGGCTGGGGAGCCCAGTCGGTTAGGTGTCCGCCTAGCAGCAAATAACTGCTGACCTATAAACGGCCCTTGCTGCCAAAAATGTCCACCGAATAATACCCCGAGTAGTGGGAGTGCATGTTAAATATCCTCTGAAGTCCCAACGCTGCGTAAATAGCCCTCGTGTAGCTCTAGTGCGACGATAATTCAAACCCCTAACCTAACCCAACGCTGCGTACGATGTCACCCACGGTTGCGTTGAGTGCCTACTCAGGTGTTGGCTCGTCACTTGAACGTGGTTCTAAAATACGACGCCCGTCGCCAATAGCCCTCGTGCAGCTCTAGTGTGACTATAATTCAAGTTAAACTAAACCAAATTCGGGGAGCGTTGAATCTTTGTCAAACGTGTTACAGCTTCCAACAAACCAATGACTTTTTTAAGTGAAACTGGGTCAGATTGTATTGAATGACTTGAGGACACAGAAAAAAAGTATACTGAACGAATGCTGCATAAGTTATATGATGAATTGGTCATCGGGCTGACAGGGTATTCACACGATCTCCAAAAACTCTTCTGGATTTGCTGAAAAGTTGCCAACTAATGGTGCGAGAACCAAACGGGGCACAGTAACGCGGTCTCCAGTGTTAAAATATTATTTTCCTATTCTTTTTTCTGTTGTGCTTCAGTCATTTCTCAGATTGCTGCGCTTGGATTTCGGTAAGTGGTTTGAAAAATTGGGTTTTTAGATTTTCCGCTTTTGTTAAGCAGATGTGATTTGTTTTAATCCATTTGGAACATTTTGGGACAAAATACTAGGAACCTACATAAATCATGAGAGGAATATTTTGCGATCGTAGAGTAGCACAGATACTCTTGTTTACAAACAGGCAGCTTTTATTGCATAGTGTACTATTTTGCGTTGAAGAAAACTGCCATTATTACGAGACACATTTTTATTTCGGACAACACGAATGTATAGGACAAAACGGTAAAATTCTGCAAGAGTTAGGTAACGATGTTTAGCAGTCACATTCTTAGCTAGTTCTGACAAATCTCTCGCCAAGGCGAACACGAATTTTTTTACACATTCTTTAAATCACTTCAGTTTAAAAAAAAAGTCAGTCATTATGAAAAAAAAAATATTTACAAGAAAGTCACGTCATTGCAATAGTCTTAAATGCCGATTTTCTTTGGCTCAAGTATTACAAATACAATTATTTCTTTGAAACTTAAAGTTAAAACCCACCTATTTTTTTAATTTTCACGATATAAAACTTCATGCAAATAAGCAATCACGAACATTAAAATAAAAGTAAGATTTTTCTAATTGGATCATTGCTATCAATACCGTTTTTAAAGCCAAGTAGTGTCTAAAATTTATGGCTGTAGAAACTTTTACAAATTCAGGATGAAACTATATATACGGAATACAACACTTTAGTCTCGCTTCTTCCCCTATTGCAGATTCTGTAGGGAATACGTTAATTTACCTGATGACGAACGAAAGCACTAATTGCAGGGACCTGTTTGGCGGTTTAATTCCCGAGATACTGTGACATCACCATGGGTGAAATGGCTAGTTGATTTGTAGGTAGATTGTCTTTGGTGTCGATTAAAACGAATTGTTTGGGAAGACTTTTTGGTTGACGAAAGTCTGGCTTTGTGAATTGATAGTCTTTGGTTTAAATTGGGTTGGTGCTCTTAGTAGTAAAGTACAATGGTAAAACTAAACTACTTCGCAGACTACATTTTTTAGAAAATGTCAATAATTTTCCCCAATCTGTAAAGTTCTAATTATGTGTAATCTCATTAAGATTTTTATCTAAGAGTTAATTAATAATTGTTACGGACCAAAGATAATGAATTTAAGTGGCGATTGAATTTGGTAGCAAAAGTTTATTGTTTTATTCTAGAAGACTTTTAACTTAATAAATTAATTAGTAATAATTATATTGAATACTTTCATTTAATTTTACTTTTCATTAACACGTTTCTCTGCAGTCACGAACTTTAAACTCTGCAATGACACAAATAATTTGGCACAATACCCATACCTAATCCAATACAGTCCGGAATAATAAATCTCACCCAAAAAATCTCTATCATACAAAAAAGCAACTCTGGAGTCCAGGAATCTTGCCAAACCTCTCTTGTCGCCCTAAAAGCGCTGGAGACAAAAAATTACGAGTATCTATCATCTAATGGACAATCCCCGGGGCAAGTTGCCGTTCATCTCGGCCGTCGTTTGTTGATGTAAGAAGAAGTAACCCCTCTACGTGAAGGAAAAGAAAAAAAAATAAGTGTATGAGAACCATAGAGTTAAGAAGAAGATAGTGATGCTCCCGGGCAAAAAGCTATACAAAAATTGGTCTGTCAAGTGATGCTATCGGTTGCCTTGTAGTAAGCCTAAACAAAGATTATAACACCCATCGCCAATAGCCCACGTGTTGTTCTAGTGCGACGATATTTCTGACTAACCTAAACAAACTCTCTTGGCGAACTATTTGGCTCTATTCTTCATTGGAGTTCATATGCATTTACTACATGGCGACTTTTTGATTCTCTAATAAAACTATAATTACGAGGGTTATTTTTACTTGTGCGAAGGGAATTACTGCCTTCTGGTATAAATTCAGCTATCTTGGCTACAACTTGACAAACAATCATTTTTTTAATCAACGCATTTTCAAAGAATGAAATGATGCGTTTTACATTGAACTAACGTTGGGTGAGCGGTTTATTTGGGCTTACCAGGGTTACTTGGCGTCTTTCTGACGGCTTCAGTTTCTTTTCTCGCCAAGCATCTCCATTGTCTTCTTAGCTCCATGATGAGAACATAAATAAATGTACGAAGGGGGTGCAGAAAGAAATCTGAGGATATGCCCTGGCAGGGTGGGGAAGAGAGTTGTCAACTTCCGCACTGCCCTGAAGCCTCGGTGACAGGAACCTGGGCAGCTCTTAA
The DNA here is from genome assembly GCA_023701765.1 of Hylyphantes graminicola. Lineage (NCBI taxonomy): Eukaryota > Metazoa > Arthropoda > Arachnida > Araneae > Linyphiidae > Hylyphantes > Hylyphantes graminicola. The sequence goes on along the minus strand of CM043114.1, from coordinate 54,138,592 downwards.
TGTTGTGGACGGACAACCGACGACCATGATATACAAGAAAGCCTCGTGTGTGTGTGGACGCTGGAGAAGATGTTTCTAAACCTCAGAACCAAAGGGGCGTATTGACGTAATACTTTCGTTTTTAAATATAAAATTTATCCTTTTGTTACGAGTCACTGATCTGCTCGAACTGAAAATCATTTGTTTTGTCGCGTTGCTAAAGGGATTTAAATTATACTCGCCTGGGGTTTAGTAAATTTCAGATGTCTACGGCTTGTACTTAAGATGATTTACTCTAGACATACACCATGAAAATAATTGCGAACGTCAACAAACATCAATTCAAAACATCTTCACGTTCGAGTCCCCTCGTTCTCAAAACTCGAACATATTACCTTTTCACTAAATACGCGTATGTGCTTAAAAAAATATCGGAAATACAATAGAAGTTAATAAAGATAGCAAATCACAATAACTTTATAGGCTAAAGTTTTTCCAACAAACTACCGTCGCCTTTTGATTTGCAAGGTCACATATCACCAAGCTGATGAAACTAATCTCAATGCAGACATTAAAATATATCAATAACAATTTTACCAAACTAAAACTATAAATTGGAAATACCCTTCTGTGGCTCTGATACAGATACTGAACGTCAATTGAAGACTGATCCAAGATGAGGTATATAAAGCAACGCTGTTCAACGTTGTGCTTCGAGGCATAGGTTGTGTTGCTGTGCTCAATCCGGATTTTTATACTTATTTATTTGTAGAGGTTTCTGACATACTGTTTGTCATGTTGTTGATGTGCTTGACAACAGAGAGTAAGAGTGAAATGACAAGGTATCTTTTTCTTTGGTATTTTTTTAAAAGTGATATGGTTGTTCCAAATTTTATAAGAAACTATTCTTGCAAGAAATTCTACTTTTTTGTAAAGTCCTGAATACTTTTTTAAAAAGGTATAAGAAGTATTGAAATTTAGATTGTGTTTATAGACATTGTTGGAGTTATATGCATAATTAAATTTGTAACACGCCGCTTTTGAAATTATTAATCTCTAGTTAACTCTCTTTTTTTCTTACAACAGAGGTGTTAATACATTTAAAACAACAATCTTATGTAAAATGCTTCAACGGCTATTTATTTAAACACAATAACAATGCCATCAATATAAACAATTTTTGTCAACTATACCATGAATGTTACTCCCCAGAATCAGTACATCCAGCAACTTAACTCATCAAACATTTCAAATTTAAAAGAATAATTATCCATACCCATGCAATTTCGCTTATCTTCATATCCTAAATTTCAATAATTATCTGGCCATTTGCTTGCACCCATTCAACACCATATTCACTTTAAAATGATCAGAACAATTCCATTAAAATGGCGTCTCTGTCAATAGGCATAATTCCAGAGGCGTACCCTGCCCGCCAGATCATCGTACATAAATCAAAATGGCCTGGATGGGGGTGGCAATTGCATCATCATCCTTCCTATTCTTTTATTTGCCAGAAACATCGCAGATGCCCCAAGACAAAAGCATTACTTAGGGGGAAGGAAGGGCTCTTCGGCATCGCCCCATAAATTCTTGAGGAACAAACAATCCTTCAACTCTTAACTGCTGGATTGCAAGGATGGGGAATGCGTGGGTTTTTCTTTGAGAAGTAGTGTTTGGGGATTATGGTTGTTCTTTATTTTGAAAACTTTAGCGTTAATGAACAATTCAACAATTACCTTTAACCCTTTAAGTCCCAGTGATGCCATTTGGCATCATCATGTTTCTGATCATAATTTTTAAAAAAAATAACGGGGCTGACATCTATTGGGATTAATAAAAAAAAATTCTGATTGAAAAAAGTTTGAAGAATCGAATGATGTGCTTTTTGGTATCATAAATAGCTATATACGATCAGAAAAATAAATTATAAAATGATGATGCCAAAGTGTGATTGAAACTGAAAGGGTTAAGAGGTATAAGGTAAAAAATAAATAAAATAGGAACAAATATAAAGAGGTTTCTATTTGAAGGTAAAATGGCAATTTTTAAAAAAAAAATTCATTTATTACAAATAGGTATAATGTAGCAGTAACAAATTATGTAGTTGGGTTATTAATTAAATTTGTATGATTAACCATTTAAGATGAAAAATCCACAATTACCACGTACTTTTCTTACTATATTTTTTTTCCTAATGTAAAAAACATCAGGCAAAAGGCATGCATTTTCAGTTTATAAAATTATTGCTAAAAGGAAATGTTACCGTTAAACTGATAAATTGAATAAATAACAAATAAAATATTTAATTCATAGTAAAAATAATCTTGTACTGCGAAAAGTCTGTAATAGAAATTTTTAGCTTGGTTAAATGAAGGTCTCATGATAGTTATGGACGACAGACCAAACGTACTGTTCCAAATCTCTTACGAAAATCAAGTGACAATAACTTGTCAATATTTCTTTAACACCACAGCATATTGCATCCTTCTGTTTTCCCCACAACTTATGGCAGATTAATTCTACATTGAGAAGGATAGAAAAGGAATGAATAGATATATAACAAGGGGATAGGGATGGGGGGAGGGGGGCTAAGAAAAATTCTGAGGAACAGTTCTGTGAGGAATGAAAATACATTTTTCTTTATCCTTCTGTGCTTGCCTTATTTTTTGTTTGCTTGCTCATCTCTATTGGTTGTTAAAAGAATTATTCGAATATGTTTTTTATTTGTTTATCCGGGGTGTGAGCTAGTTTTCTAAATTGAAAATGTAGGATTTTTTAAAGATTGTTTGGGGGGATGTGGATAACATTGGCTATAATAAAAGAAAAGTTTCATCAAGCCAAAATAATATTTTTTGCGTCGCCGTTTTTTGTGATTTCTTTATTGCTCGAAAATGGATTTTTTTTAATATTTGAAATACTTAATTTGGTGTAAATTGTGCTTTTTGGACACAATGTTTTTGAGGGGGAATAAGTGGTTAACTTATCTTAACAAAATAAGTATATTTAAAATTGTAAGAAACCGGGGCCATTTAAAATAAATTTGTATCGATAGCCCTATATTGTACGAAAATTGCAAGTTTTGGATCACTAATAAACTAAGAACACTGGTAGTTGTGACTCTGAAATTTGGCAACATATTTGTTTCGAGCTAAAATTTTGTCATTTAAACATGTTCGATTAAAAGTGAAAAAGCAAGCTTTCTCCCAACATCATTTAATCTACTTTTAGTCAAAAGAAATTCATTAATCATAGTTATGTTTGTATAAATTAAGATTTTAAAATTTAAGAGTAATGATATTTACAATCATCAGACTCGATATTAATTGAGCTTGAGTTGCTTTAAGTTGGCTAAGTAATGCTTTCAGAAAAGATTTATTTGAGCTGCCAGTTGTGAATTCTACATTTTCTTAAGACATAAAATACTTGCATCAAAGAAAAAGCTATTATGTACCTTAAACAAAGCAAAATTAACGTTTTTTAAAGTTTTCATAGCCTACTATTCATATCTATTCTAAACTTCCCCAGCGATAAAAGTTTGGACGAATTCTTGTAAAAAAAGGAATGTCGAATAACCAAACAGAGCAAAGAGAAAAAAAATACTGAAGCATATGACAACTGTAATAAATAAGAAATAAAAGAACTCGGCATTTTTCAATCATTGAAATTGAAGAAAGCAATTCTTTTCTATCATTTTCTGCTTGCTGTACCATGCAGCGCAGACAGTATGTACAGTTCCCTGTGTCAACATTATTTCTAGATTTTTCGAAAGTATGCTATTCCCTATAGCTTCAGGTAATACAGAAAAACCTACATCAGCCCAACTTTTTTTGCATGTGTATGAATATATTTATATCTTTTTCATTCATATGCTGAAGCACTCTTTTGCTATGCGAGTCTAAAATATTGTACTTTTAAAATATTTATACTGTCGTTTATTCTTTAATTGTGCACTTAAGGTTTAAATATAGAAAGCTTTTATATAAATGTCTGTTAAAAAACCCATTACGCATTAGATTCGGAACTCCAAAAATTTTAATTGATAAATGAAACCAACTTCCCGTATTTAAGCAGATTGATAAAACAAAGTTAATGTGTTTTAATTGCGTAACAATTTTTAAAAATATCTTATCTTATTTCAAAATTACATTTAAGTAATTGTTTAAAACATTTTTTTATATTTTGAATTGGCTTGTTTTAGATGACGTAATGTCTTCTAGCTTTCATTCCTTCGATCGGTGCTCCGTTTCTAATTACCATTGATTCACCAATTGAGATTCAAGAAATAATTTATTTTCATTCGGCATTTCTGTTGCCACTCAAAGTTAGAAACATGTCCTTCTTTAATCATTACTTAAATATTTTGTCTAGGGTCATATGGGGGAATTATGGATCAAAAAATCACAACATCCTATTTTTTTCTAAAGTATGGAAGATAGAAAGATTTAACTTTGCATGGAGTAAGCTTAAATAATTTAGAATTTATTTAAATAATCACTTAACCTTAAACTTAATTATTATTAGTTTTATTTTAATTATTGAGTGATCAGGAATTACCCCGGGTTTGGGCAATTATGGATCACACATGGGGTAAATATGGATCACCCATTTTTTTTTATAGTAATGCGTGTCAAGTAAATTAATATTCCAAATTATATCATTTTTAGCACATAAAAAGATTGTTTTAGCACATAAAGGTAATGAAAGCGAAACTTGGCATATTTTTTTTATGCCAAGTTAGAATTCTCTATGCATCTTTCTTCATACATGTATAATGAACCATCAAAAGAACTCTATTTTGACAAAAAAAATTCAATGGACTTTATTACAGCAATCCAAACTGAATTATATGGCACAAATAAATATTCTATCAAAAGTTTTTATTTTAAATAAATTTTCTCGTAAGTTTAAAGCAATGGCAACACTGAAAATATTGAATAAAAATAGAATTTTCATGCTATTTCAATGTAGATTAAATTTTTTGTTATTTAAATTTTAAATAAACTTCTAATTTGAATTTTTTAATGAAATTTGGAATGCAGCCTAATCTGATTTTATGCTTCAAAATGACATATACCACTTAGCTAAAAATACATGAAAAATTAAAAAATATCACTGATCCAGAATTACCCCAGTGATCAAGAATTACCCCAGTAAACTGGGGGATAAATCGATATACCTTTAAAATCATTAAAAAAAATTGTTATGAAATTTTTTTTATCGGAATGAAAAGCTTAGACCTTTTCCTATTGAAAAATAGCACCAACAAAATAGTTAGTTCAAATATGTTTCTCCAGTATGGATCTTTAAAAAAAATCAAGTTTTTCAAAGACAATCTTTTTTGAAGATGTTTTTATAGTAGTGTAAAAAGTATTTTTTTTCTATTTTTTGCTGCAGAGTTACATTGTTTTTGAACTTGATATAAGAAAATAGAATGTATAAGGATGACTTGGCATAATTTTTTTTTCTTCTAAAAATCATTTTTAATCCTTAAAACTTAGTGATCATTATTTACCCCGGAAAGAGAGTGATCCATAATTCCCCCATGTGACCCTACATAATCCAATGATGCAAAATAATTGTTTTAGAAAGACTAGATTTTTTTAACTATTTTTTTTTTTTGCTGTGAAATTTTTATCTTTTTCTCCTCCTAACAATGCTTAACTCCCATTCTCACGCATCGACAAGATAAGAGTTTGTACAAGAATTTCTCGACACAGCGATTTAACTTATATTAAGTTGCGTCCAATAGACCTTTCATTCGATAGACATCTCAGACTTATTTTTTTATTATCTCCAAACGTTTCTTCAAAGACCTTTTGAAGTCTTAGAGACTGCTAAACTTCTATCTTCCTTTTTTTACACGAATTCTTCCAACTACACTGGGTTTGTGTACTTTTCGGATTAATCCTGTGTTGGCACTTAGAAAACGGATTCTAAATCAATCTGTCTCGGATGTAAGTCTATAGAAGACTTGGAGATAACGGACGGAAGTCACACAATGGTGGGTCCACGGACCAATATTGACTGGTTTTACCGGGATGTCCATTAACAAGTGGGGAAATGTTACGCGGGATGTTTTAAGAGCTTAGATTTTTAAATGAATCTACCAGATTCAAGGAAGAGTTTACTTAGAGAATAGTTCGTGGTAAGAGTAATAAAACCTTTTGTAAGTATTGGATTCCTATCGTAGTGACACTGTTGTATTATTCCCTAAGTGTTTTTAAGAAATTAAAAAAAAATCGTTGTTTTATTTGTATAGATAAAATAGAAGCATCGTGTTGTAAGTATTTAAAATTATTAAGTTTTAGAATCATTTGGTTTAGTTTATAAAATATAAGAAATAAAACAATAATATTAAATAATATTTGATATATACAATATAATTAAAAATTCTACCATAGTATATCGTAGCCGAAATATGAAACGCAATATAATAATTTTTATTCATATCTAAAATAGTGAAAAATCATTTGGTTTGATTTAGTTTTTATAGCTAAAATTATATACAATGGATAATAAAGAAATTCATATGGTTTATCACAGTGCCCTGCTATATATTATCCTACGAATTTTTCACAAACTGAGTAGTACCATTGCACAAGTAACTTATTCAACTAAAACACGAAAAGGATTTTTTTAAGCTTTAGTCTTCATGAAAAAAATATAACATATCCCCGAAAACCATATTTATCTTCACCCTCTTCATTTCCACGTTGACAAATCTACAAAGTAGCTAAACAACAACAACACCATTGGAAGGTCAAACGAAAGATGATCAACCGATGATCCTCCGAGGACCGCAATTTCATCTTCCACGCCTCGGAGAATACTCCAATCTATAAATAATATACAATCCAATAATATGTATCCTAAAATTATATACAATCGAAAATAAAGAAATTTATATAGTTTATCACAGCGCCCTTCTAAATATTATCCTACAAACTTTTTCACAAACCGAAGAGTACCATGGTACAAGTAACTTATTCAACTAAACACGAAAAGATTTTTTTTAAGCTTTAGTCTTCGTAAAAAAAAACCTATCTCCGAAAACCATATTTATCTTCCCCCTCTTCATTTCCACGTTGACAAATCTACAAAGTAGCTAAACAACAACACCATCGGAAGGTCAAACGAAAGATGATCAACCGATGATCCTCCGAAGACCGCAATTTCATCTTCCTCGCCTCGGAGAATACTCCTATCCCCCTGGGGGCCATGGAATACGACTTGATCCGTCAACAATGCGTTTCTTCTATCCATCTCCACTCTCTAAACGAATACTCCGGGGGTGTTCCGTGATGAAATCGTCTGCGGAGAATTGATGCCAAACTGCAGTTGAAAATTGTATTTTTTGTGACAGAATGTAACACGTGATTCGTCAAAAGAAATGCGTTTGGGGAGTTTAGATTTGTTATAAAAATTTTGTTTGTTGAGTTGATGTATGAGTTGTTGTATTTAGTGTAGTGTAATCGTTTCCGGCTGCTTTTTTCTAACCTCCATTAGGAGCTTTAACACAGCCTATAACGCCTCCTAATTTAGAACCCTGGTCAAGTGACGCTGTATTTCGTGTTTTGATTATTCATGATGGAAATTGGATGTGTATATGACAGTTTTAGTTCAGATTTTGACTTTGATTTTTGGTTTGATAAATTGGCTTCATCTTTTATTCATTGTAGTTTACAATACTGAATTAGAACTTTATAAAAAAATCTTGTTAAAATATTGTTCAAAATATTGAAAGCATTCCACTTACTTGCACATTATAAAACAAAATGTTCTAACTCTGAATAATAAATTAATCAAACAAAATACGTGTAGTAAAAACTTCTTTACTCCATTTGCTTTTAAAAGGGGCTACAAAATGAGAGGAAAATAAATAATCATAGTTTTAGTTGTATAAATTGATCCTTTGAATATTTACTCATATTTCATTTTATTACAATACAAATACATAATCTAAAAGAACATAGTTTAGTAATATTTTACTCGAATTCAACATAGAATCTTTTATTTCCTTAAACATACTTCTAACGTGACATTAGTCAGTTTCCCACCTAATAAACCACAACTAGCCTTTGGATTTACAACCTATCAATCCAAAAGCAAGAAGTCAACTTGTCTGTTTAAAGATAAGAAATTACACCAATTCCTCATACCGTTATTCACGGTGTCACCCTGTTTATTACGGGTACGTGACGACTCAGTGGTGAAATGAACAAGCCCAACATAAGGCAAGTCATAAAAAAACCCAAAGAATTGTTGTATCTGTTTTCGCTTTGTTCTGTATTGTTTCTGGGATTTCTTATGTAACAGTACTGTTTCTTTTGGTATTTTCTGATATAAGAAGTCAATTACGAAAAGTACCCCAATTAGGGTATAAATACATTACTTTTTATTGTTTTTCTGTTACTAAACAACCTGTCAGGTTTAATTTTCATTTAAATAAATTCATATCTTAACTTTAAATGTATATTCTAGTGCGACGTCTATTCAACTAACGGCATCCAAAAAAAAGTAGTATGTTTCACTTTAGTTTGTTATTATCTCTTACATGAAGTATGTTCAATATCTATGGTTTGATGGTCCCCAGATTAGTTTGTAAACAAACAACTTTGATTAGTAATACGATGATTTTATGTAAGCTTTCTAAATTTTTTAATTTTGGCTTAAGATATACATTCAAGTTCATTGATCACACAACAGTGAAATTTTAAAAAATAAACCTTCTTTGTTTACATTTGTCTCGGTGTATTCTTAGACTATTGGTTGCGTTCTTAATTTAAATTGAAATTATTACAATAGGTTATTTGTTACGGTATTTCAAATTTAATTTACGCTTGTTGAAAACATCATTAGAAAATGAATATATATATATATATAAGTGTGAGATATAATGTTTGTCATTGCTTACATAGAGGATCATTTGCTTAAAATGCACCAGTTACCGATAAAATTTTATTTTATCAAAGATTTTTAAAGCATTTGTAGAAGTGTTTCCATCATTTGATATCACAGATATATTTTAGTTTATAAAGGGAATTGCACAGCCGGTTTTGAATCTTCAGTATCAATGTCAGAATCAATGTATTGAAATCGACAACATTATTATTGTATTCTTTCTGTTCCTTTCTACGAAGAAATGAAACGACTGGTATCAAATAATGATACTCTGCCTGCAAGAGGAAACCGCAAGATTTATTAATATTCTTTAATAAAATAAAGTTTTTATTCAAATAAAATACATTTCAAATCTTCCTTCTGTCCATTTAAAAAAAAATACCGACAATGAAGACCTTTCGCTTTCCTTCAGTCCAAATGGCCTCAACAGGAATTGAAGAATGACGCCCTGCCTCCAGAAAGACGCATACATTTATGAAACCCGCGGTCCCCCTATTGATCAGAAAACCCCGTTTTTCAATATTTTATTCCATTTTTTGCACGTTGGACTATCCTCTTTGTATTCCCTGAGCACGTTTCTTTGCGGCCAGATTTAAAGGGGGACGAAATATTGGACGGGAAATATATTTCAACTTTATTTTTACTTTTCCTGCGCTCTGTTTTTTTTTTCTCTATGTGTAAGCGCCCTGCACTCGTATTTCTAAACTTATGTGAAAAAGAAGTTGTGTCTTCAATTTTTGTTTGTCCGCAGGGACTCGACATTAAAGTTTTTATTTTATTTATTTAACTGCGACTGAAGAGAGCAAATTCAGGTGCAAAAATATAGTTTTAAAAAATACTTTTTTGTGTATACTTTCCATGTTATTTGCATGTCTGAGTGCTATTACGAAAACATTTACTAGTAAAATAAAACTTTGATGGTAAATAATTACCTCTTACTGCTTCATTCAGTTTAATGTGTATTATATTATTTACTAACAGTCCAACAACATATTTAGCCTCATGGAAACATGCACCATATTTAGAGCAAGTTACAGTACCATATTACATTTTCAATTTGTGTAACTTATAAACAGGTGACCATGTGTCAGAATTACTAATTTTCATCTCCCAATATAAGCTACTTAACACCTGCATTTATTCGCCTGCTTATGAAACATGGAAACATGCTTCTGAAACTAACCAGCAGCAAACTAACGAATCATCCTAAACCACCTTAATGACGAAAACAATTATGGCTGCTGGAAACAACTCACTCATAAACTTGCAAATCCCACGGCCCTCCCTGGAGAGAGTCGAGAGCAATAAAATTTTCAATAATTATCGCCCCTGTCTAATTGGGACGCCATCCAAAATGAGGACCTCGGCAACACATCCCTTTCATAACCCCTTAATACCATCACCACTCGGACAAATTCCTTCAGGGTCTAAACGGATTAGGAGAAGTATCTGCATACATTAGAACGGGAATCCCGACCACCTTAGGTACCAAACGTCCTACAGGATTAGCAGACTAGATCCAGCCAAATCTCCTTACAAATTTAAAACCAACCCTTACTAATTTCTCCTCAGCTTAGGCTTAGAAGTTTCCACCCAAGCTCTCTCAATGAGGAATTGAATAATAATCAAGGCTCTTGTAACAGTAGTGAAGTATCTTGCGATGGATCATCACATCACTTTTCTTCTAAGCAGTTCAATATAAAACTTGATACAAGGAAGAAATAGATTTGTGGCAAAAGTGGTGCAATCTTCCTTGATGTTCACTTCCTTCAGCTTCGAGGCACCCTAATTCTCAATCATCCTCGACGCCTTTTCCTTCAGATTCAGAAACTGTGGGAGTGTCATCAGCGGTTTCGGCCAAAGATTGGTGTGCGTCTTTCTGGAGCCCGGCGGCGATTGTCTGAGCCTCATTTGCACCTATTTACATGCGTCTTATGTCAACCCTCCGGCGTTGGAAAGCGACTCAAATGACAAATCCAGTGCCTAAATCACCCGGTTGAATGTGGAAAAGATTTAACTCGCACTTGTGTGGGTTTTTTTTTGCGAGGTTTGAAAACGCACTGTGGAAAAATAGTACACTCTTAAAACAAAAGAGTGAAATCCACTCCAGTTGGAGAAGTGCATTTTCGACACCCTAAAGGCATGCATATTTTCTCAGACTGAGTTAAAATCACTCGTTTGGAGTGATCCTGTCGGAGGTTTAAGGGGACGTACATAAATTACGTCACGCTCATAGGGGGAGGGAGGGGTATGCGACAGCGTGACGGATCGTGACATGGAGGGGGGGAGGGGTGATTGCTTGCGTGACGTAACGATTCAAAACTTCCAATTTTGGAAGGAAAATCTGTTTTTCATAAGAACGTTTTTTAGAAAGAAATCTGAAATATTTATTTTTATCATAAGATCATCATAAAAAACACTTAAACACAAAGGGAAATATTAAAATCAATTTTTTTATAAAAAAAAAGGGGGGGGGGGGTTGGATGGTCTAAGACAAACGTGACGTAATTTTAGGGGGAGGGGTGCCACCAAACGTGACGCAGCGTGACATATGGGGAGGGAGGGGTCAAAAAAGTCAAAATTTCGCGTGACGTAATTTATGTACGTCCCCTAACACACAAATGATCCGCTCCAAAAGGAGAAGTGCATTTTCCAGTCTGGAGGAGTGAAATCCACTCAGACTGAGCAAAATTAGGAGTGTTTGTTTTAAGAGTGTAGACCAGTCTATAGAAGTACAAGAAAAAAAGCTTAAAACGACAAAAAAAAGTTATAAAACTTAAGCATTTTTGAATTTTCCTTGAACACTAAATTTGACCTATACATTAGAACCCATTCAAATGTAATGGTTTCCATTTTAATGGGTTGGATTTTTACTGTATAGCTTTGGGTAAAAAAAAAAACCTCTTCACTTCTCCAAATTAATCCTTTGATAAGTGGATCGGGATTTTTTTCAGTAGCTATACAACAAAATGTATTACTGCGACCATACTGAATCAAATACTCAACCAATTGAATTGAAAAAAGTAGGGTATTATAGCTTCATTTTTTTATAGTGAAAGCAAATATGACTGCTTATATCAATCAGGGTCTATTTCCATTTTCGACCAAGTTAATTCCACACTGATGACTTCTCCATAGGATCTTCACTGAAACTAGAAAACTATATAGCTACAAAATTGCCATAGGAAGAATTAGATTTTTATAGAAAATCGAAAACAAAATTTATATCACTCTTTGGTTATTCCATATACATAGCAATCAAAATTATTTGTGCAAAAGAAACTTGCAAATTTATCATTATCAATTATTTTAATATTAGCTTAAATGCCACTTGCATGATTATCAAACAAACTCTTGAGGCATACAATGTATTCTTGCTTGCATATTTAAAAGATGCCTTGCTAAGATATTTTGGTGCCGATGTACATGTAAGGAAAAGCAGCGGTTTGTGTGATAATCTTCTAGCAAACTTATTTAAATACAAAATTTGTTTATACATTTTGGAAAAAGTTCTAAAATTGGTTTTAGATGGATATTTAAATAAATGAATTGAAATGGTAAAGTGGTTTCAACTTTTTGGAGATTTCTTTTTTTTTTTTTTTTTTGGTTTTGGCTCTTTAGAAAGATAACTTTTAATAATTTAATTTATCATTACACAAAAAGAACATTTTGCACGTATTTTTTTTACTTTAATGTAATATTTTGAAACATATTATTATTATGACTCATCCAGTTTCGTGATTAAATTACTTAAATTTGTTTAAAGTTGGTTATTCTTTTCACTGCATTAGATTTAAGTACCTGGAATGAACAAACTTATTTAACACTCTTAACCACATATGAAATTTAAAAAAAATTTAACACATAAATTAGCATATTACAATTGTATGTGAATCATATCATAATCCATAGCTAACTTGATATGCTATAAAATCTCAAATTCTTATTGTAGTTTTCATTTCGAAGCATGATTAAATCTAGGAAAATCAAAGCAGTGAAATATAAAATTTTAAATAGCATTACTGTTATTTCAGTTTATAAAAGTCAAGTTTGTTAAATATTCGGTTTTAAAATGCAAATGGTGAATTTCCTCATGCATACCAAGTTAAATATATCATTTAGCTTTCTCGTGGCCGGTAAAATACATTATACTTACTAGATCGTTGTCATTTTATGGTAATGAAGCGGACCATTTCACCACCTTTCCAGCTAACATATCATTAGAGAACTTTTTTTTTTAGTCGAGTAGTTTCACAAACTATTGGGTGAGAAAATTCTTCGTTAATTCCAAAAGAACAACCCAGAAAAGAAAAATTTTATCTCTTTGCACTGGCTCAAAAATGTAATTCTCGGTGTGATAAGTTTCAAAATTAAGCTTCAAACGGAAATTTCGCATGACTTTATTATTCCTAAACTCGAAATTAAATATTTAAATGCGTTGTGATTTATTTGAGAAAATTAACTTTTCTGTCTTTTTGAATAATTTATCACAAATATGCTGAGCTTGTTTGCGTTTTCTTAACAAAGATTAACTTGTACAGAAGTTGATTTTAATCACATTTAATGAAATTAAGCCGCATAGAAGTAGACTTGGACAATGGTAAGTTCTAGCTAATTTAATTCCAAACATTTATCTAACAAAATCATAAAATGTAGCTAGTTTAAAAGTAGGTATTATCTGGGCTATCTATATTCGCAAGTATTTTTTTAATTGAAATACAACTAGACTTAATCTCAATTTTAAAAAAAAAATATTTTTTAATATTAAGAATCACAAAAAAATATATTTCAGTCAGAATATATAATGCTTTTTCTTTAGACTATAGCAACAATAGATATATATAACATATTTCATTACTTTGATGTAATATTTTAAGTTAAAAATTATTTGCGAAAAATATCTGTTTATATCAAATTATAAATGGCTTTAAGTCAAAATTTTTTAATTCAGTGATTTCATCCAAAATAGCTTTTTAATATGGTAGTCTCAATTAACTTTTATCTCCAATGTGCTTTAAAACGTTGAATAAGATAAATTAATTTTAATTAAAATCTTCAAATCTATTACAAACTCTAACCAAACTATTTTGTGCGGAAGTTTTCTAACGATCAAGTGTTAGTTAGCTTAAAATGGAAATCAATATTTTTCTGAACTGATTTTTTGTAAAATTCTATGTTCTTAGAGCAAATATATTGTTTAATTTCTGTCTTATGTATGAATTACTTTCTGTGGATCTTTATTAATGATTATTTATAATGTGATTATTGATTTTAACTATTTTTATTTGAAATACATTTTCACACTTTAAATTTCTTACCGGCCAATGTAGGCTCAAAAGTCAATGAAAGGTAGAAGTCCCAATTTTAAATAGCTATTGCTCAACTTACATATCCGTACAATCAAAAATATTATATGTGTAACAATCCATGCTTTGTTCATAAAACACATACAATAAACTACTTAATAAAGTGTAAGAAAGAAGAATGAATAAGCATGTGTATACAATACTAACTGTCTGCTGAACAACAGCTTTACTGTGAGTAGATCGGATTCGAAACCTCCAGAAAGGCCAAGGTGACAAAGAAAAGAATATTGCCATTGTAGTTTAACAAAAGTGTAACCCAAACTATATTAAAAAATGAGTTATTTATATCGTTATTTTTTTTTTTAATTATTTCTTTAAAAAAAACTTTGGTAGTTGTTGGTAGTATGACAAACGTGAATCAGAAAATATTATGCAATCGGAGTTGATATATGAGTACCAATAGACATGTTTGAAGTCTTTAGTGTCAAACGAAATGCTGAAAATGCAACTAAATTCTTTTTCGAGACTTGATTAGTGAATCAAAGTCGACCTGGAACATTCCATCAATTGGATCAAAGGAGAGTAGGAATGCAAGCTGGAAGGAAATATGTCACCTCCAACAAGTCAATTAGCTTACTTGAAACGTTTAAAGGTAGTTTATCGCCCAACTAGACGCTCGCCATTTATAATCACACCTGTTGTCCACTTCAGGGAAACAGAACAGCATGTCTATGAAATATATAGTTCAAGTTAAAGTCTCCGGCAAGTAAAGTTTAACGGCTCGGTGGCTGAGAGGTTTAACGAAATAACGAACGAATAACGAATAACGCCTCGTAAGGCCAAGCTTGTGGGTTCGAGCCCCGGCTATGTCGTCGGATTTTCTGAATGTGGAAATCCTGGGCACGCATGTCACATGATTATGTTGCATGTAAAAGATACCTGTAGGGCCATTTGGCTTGGTTTATCTCGGCAAAATTAAATCTCGGCATACTTAACATCCACAGAGAGCTCAGATTCATTGTAATCTGAGCGTCAAAATTGGTAGTGAAAACCGCCTAGATGGTGCCACAAAAATGGCTCTCAGTTCAGGAGAATATGCCGAGACTTGACCGCCAATATTGCAGCCCCATTAGAGAAAAAAAGTTAGTCTCCCCGAGACTAGACCCGATAAGGTTCTTCTATTATGCTTATCCATTATAGTTCTAATTTTCAAGACCATTCCACTCAATATCAGTCGAGTTCCAGTTCTGTCAAAGCATGATCGGCGACTATTCAACTTTCATGAGGTCCCAGCAGCCTTGCTGGAGTCTCTCATGAAATATGGATCGGTGCTCGAAGTTGGAATAAAATAGCGAGATTCTGAGAAAAGCCCCAACCCTTTTTTTTTTGCCGTGAAATTCTTGCAAAAAGTGGTGGAAGTGGGTCACTTCCGGGCCATGATCGTTTAAATTTTCTTCCCTTTTAAACCCGAGGAAGTTTTGGCATTTATAATATGTTGATTCTGAAGAGCAGATGCTGGCAGTAGGAAGGTCCTCGAATTGTATGTAAAAAAATACCTTTTTTGTGTCCCTTACAGCCCACGTGTAGATCTAGTGAAACGTTTATTAACCAAAACCAAACCGTTGTCGCAGATAGCAATTCCTACTCCTTCTATTGATGTGAAGGACTTAAAACAAAATACAGGGTTAGTCAAAATGAATATGACAAAAAGAAAACTATTTTTAGACGAATATATGTATGTTTATTGTAACCAAACTACAGTACTAACTACTTGTACCCCTACCTACTTATTTTCCTATTCATTTTGACTAACAATGTATATCTATTTTGGAAACAAGTTAGCACAGGAGCGGCCCACAAAAAAAATTTCGGTTTGTGTATACATTTGTGCATTACTTACATTTGATACAGACAACTACAAACTCAATTCTGACAAACTCAAAAAATATATGTACTAGTCAATGTTGTATGTCGGTATATTTAGCTTGACATTTTGTTTAATAGTGATATATGCTCAAATTTTTATTATGTTATGCTTAATTTTTCTTATGAGTCATATTATTCAACCTGTCTAAATTTTCGCTAAAGGAACGTAATAAAATAGAAGTGCGGTGTATTGAAATTTTATTGTGAAATGCAAAGATGGGATGAAAATATTTGTAAAAGCGTACAATTTCGAAAGTGAAAATCATGAAACTGTCTGAAATTTAGATTCTTGAAAAACATTCTTTACCTTTAACCTTAAGACTTGAATGCATAAAGCATGTACGCTACTTTTTTTTATGAATTTCTCAGAAATTTAAATATCAAAGTTCTGTAGCAAATGTAATCACAAAACAAAATTGGCATAGAAGTCGCTAATCGAACACAAAGCTCATACTTTATTTACACCAAAATATTATACTTAAAACTAGTATATTTGCTATAAATAAGAATAAGGCATAATTGTTGTTTTCTGTATCTGCCAAGTTACCTGGCAACTCTCTTATAGCAGAACATTTAAATTTTTGCGCCATAAAATAGCATTCATACTACCCTTTAAAATTGCATAGATAATTTCTTTTTGTTTTATAAGTGTGTTGTGCAACGATAAATATTTTCCTCGAGTAATATCAACTTGAATTTGTTTAAATCTTATTCAAATCATTGCTATTTTTTAACTTCCAGGTATGGCAATGTGTGTTTTTTTGTTTGGTATTGAAGGCTGAATATAAATAAATACCAAATTCTAATTTAAATATTTTGTCAGAATTTTACTATCTATGATTATTCTAACTTCAAAAATAAAACCACTACATTATTATTAATTAAATTTACTTTCAATAGCACAATAAATTATTAAGCTCTAATCAGACTTATTTATTTCCGTCCGAGTTTTAAAAAAATACCTTACTTAATAATTTGAGGTAAAAGTACGTAAATACGAGCCGTAATGCCAGGGGTTCCTTAATGATTGGTGGAGCTATAGTGACGCCAGGTGCACGTGGCAGCTCCTGATTGGATCGCAAAGAACTTGATCCGCTGGATCCTTGTCAGAAAAATGCCGATGATCCCGTCAACTCAATTGATTGTTTTTGGATCTATATGCGTATCATTCCGGGGATATAGAGGATATTTAATTCTTAATTAGCTTTTTGTCGTTAAACATTATTGTTTTAATAAAATGTCTATAACTTTAATAAATTTCAAGGACTTCATACAGTTTTGTTTAATGGAATAAATTTATCGATATCATTTATTCAATGAAATAGATTATTTTATTTTTATGTAAAAAAATTTGATTTTAAATGTGATTGTTTTTTTTAGAATTACAGTAAATTGTCGTGTTTCGAACATCCCTAGCAGTTTTTATTTAATTGGTACATCTATCAGTTCTGTGTTATTGATTGCTATAGGTATTTTCGATTTCATTCAAAAATAACAGTTTTATATCGCAGTGTTATAAGTATATTTTGTATTTGGAATTTTCTCTCTGTACTTACCATAGCAAAACCATTATTACCCTAAAAAAATTTAGTAAATTTTAAATTGATTCTTGATCATGTTTAGTTTGCTCTTAAAATATTAAATGCATTATTTCTCATTCAAAAATAAGATATAATCCCTCCTTTAGAATACACATAATAAAACTACCATCCATTCATTATCATGCACTTCCTATTTATCTAAAGTTAAATGAACGAGATACTACGACCCATAACCCACTGAAATTCAAGAGAACGCTGCAGATAGTCGCTGCTTTTTACTACCATTTATCGCGTATACTCTTCTTTTACGTCGTAAACATTTGAGATGCCACGCCGCCCCGTTAAGTGGACTTCATCCTCTGTGTACAAGTGTTCAGCATGTGTGTATCCCAACACCAGAAGCAGCTTTTTCAAAGTTTCCAAGATCTTGAACAAACAAGGTTCGTGTTTGAAGTTTCATACTTTTTTTTCTGTTGTGGAAGTTGAAGATTTTGTTTGATGTAGTTTGGAAATTTGACGTTTAACCTTTATTTTGTTGAGGATCGATGGTGTTTAACCTTTATTTTGTTGAGGATCGATGGTGTTTAAGCTTTATTTTGTTGAGGATCGATGGTGTTTAACCGTTTTACACTAATCTGCCTATGTAGAAAATGGAAACCATGAAATGTTTTCATGCTTTTTATGTTATGGAAGTTTTTTTAAAAATTTTATTTGATGTAAGTTAGAACTCTGGCTTTTAACCTTTTTGTTCATTTTTGTTTGTGAGGCCATTTTACTCCGATCTGTCTATGTCGGAACATTGACACAGTTAAATAGTTTCTATTAAAGAGTTTTGCTTGCTGGCATTATATTTATTTGAACTTGACCTATGTTCTGTCAAAAATATCAACCTTCAAGTTCATTCGAAAATAATTTTTAACCATTTATTGAAACTTATTATTTATTTGCTTAAATATGTTTGCTATATATTGCATTTCGAACCAATGTTACGTTAAACATAATAAAATATGACTTTATTCAGACTAAATATCCGGGCAATTCTTAATGTTACTCTTTTGAAACCAAGTTTGTATTTTAGCCAAAGCATCCTAAACTGTCAAAATTAATTTTACACAAATCAATACCCAATTAATATTTTTTTAATTATGTACCAATGACTAAAAAGTAGTTTGGTGCAAATTTATGTTCTGGAAATATTTCTTGCTCTTAATCCATTAAAGACGATTGGCAAGAAAATTTTGCACAAGATAATAAACTTTCTACTACGTTTTTTCTAAAGACAAAGACAAAAAAGACTATGGGTCCTGAGCAATTTATATCGAGGACAACTTAAGATACACGAAAATCGATTTTTAAAAACTTAGTTATAAATCATATATAACACTTATAAGTTTTTACTCGGAATTGAAGGTGTCAATGACATTCACAAAGTCGTCGCTCATAGGTTAAGGGCAAAAATTGCAGAATATGCGATATTCCTGATCGGGTCAACGAAAAAATAAAATCCGAATCAACGAAATCGGTGCGATAAAGCTGAAACACTGAATCCTCAATCAAAACCAAATCACTGCTATGCAACCAAAAAATCAATACCCAACCCAACCTCCTTTCACTATCCTCACATCTTACACAAAACATCCGCCATTTAGGTGGATATTACGCCTTCTGTGGGAACTCCTCCATATCCCCTCGCGTGCATGGGGTCACGGAGAGCTATCGCGTCCATGGAAGCTAAGAAGAAGATGGAGATGGCTTGGCGGGGAAATAAAATGAAGCCGCCAGAAAATCGTAAAGTAACCCTAGTAAGCCCAAACAAACCACTCATTCAACGTTAGTTCAGAAAACCCCGGAGTTTAAGTCGCAAATGCTTTCTACGACAGCTTCGGACCTATCTCATTTTTGCACATATCATGGACATGACAACAACAACGTTAGTTCAATTTAAAACTCAGCTTCTTATTCTTTAAAATGGTTGATAAAAAATGAAAAAAATTGACAGTTGTAGGGTAAAGCACGAGATCTGAATTTGCAGAAGGTGCTTGTAGTTTTCTTTTCAGGATAAAAAAAATGCGTTGTGCTGTAATTAAAGTTTTTGTTAGAGAGTCGGAAAACGCCAGTCGTTGTAATAACTGCAAACTTGTGGAAATACTCAAATGAAAGTCGCCAAATGCGTGCGCATCCTGTGTTTTCTTTTATATACTCATTCTTACTGTGCTATTTTTGATATCAATAAAGAAACTTGTTTTACCTGTGCCTGCTAATTACACTCTCTTTAGTCAAAACTCTACTACAGAATAGTTCCCAATACTTCACCGAGAGCGTGCCTTTAGGCAATCGATGACTTCACTTGGCGATTCTGTTTCTGTATTGCGTTTTACCAGACAACATCTCAATCTTCTTCTTTGCTCTATGATAACACCAGATTTTTTTTGTGCCGCAGTCAGTTCTTCTCAGTTATCTCTGATAAGGGGGGCGCATCCATAGATGCCTCAATGGCTGGCTCTCTTGCCATTGATGGGAACATCGTAAAGATAGGGTGCCAGCATACGCATGGTTAGCGATATCGGTGTGTTTGGGCAGTATTTGTGGAGATGGATTGGCATTTTAGTGGTGAGTGCAGAAAATAACTTGTTTCGGACTTGAATTTGGGTTTCAGGAATTGTTTTGGAGGATTTTTTGCTTTGCGTATTTTTAGATTTAAATGTCGTATTCTTCATTTTGGAATTTCACAATTTTGACGGATTTAAATTTTTACGTTTTTATAACTTATATGATTTTGAGGGCAGCTGTACCAGGACAAATAACTTTATTTTATTCGCTTATTAGTACAGTATGTCTTGTTACCCATTTCGTAGACCGCTATAATTATTTTTTATCGTAAAATTTTTAGATTTTATTTGTAGAACATATCAATTGATTGGTAACTTTTTATTATCAAAATATCTGTTTAAAATCTAGCTCCAGCAACGTATAAAATTGAATTTTTTTAGTTTGGAGAAACTAATTCTATTGATGTGAAAAACACTTTTTGGTATCAGTAGATTTATTTATATTCTATATTTCCAATTTATTTGTTTTTCATTCTTTTTGAAAGAAACCAATATACATTTCTTTAAAAATAATAGATATTTACACTAGCAAATATATACAAACAAGCGATTAAAAGAGAATTCATTAGCTGCCATCAGAACTATTCTTATACTACAATCGTAATTTTTTGCTCCATATAATTAAAAAGAATTATGTCGCATACAAGGGAGTAAATTTTCCAACCAACTACAATACAAATCCCTTAATAAAGGCGATGTAAAACCACATTTCTATTCATGTATAAAAATTTTTAAAGAATCCCTAGTCAGCATGACCAAACAAAAATTCTGCCATTGTTACAAAACAAAGGTTTCGGTTCCCGTTTACATCCATCTTGTTTCCTGAAAACCGTTTCCTTTTTTTTTTTCCTTTTTCAGGAAATCTAAAAATTCCTTTTCCATGCCGTTATTATTATCGTGAATGTGATTTTTTTTCCTCCTGCATATTCCAGTTACATATTTTTTTTGTTTAGATACAGTGTAACGGTTTATGAAATGTGAAATGAATAGGACTTTTAAAAAAAAAAAAAAAGAGGAAACAAAATAGCGAGAGGGACTAGCTTAAACAATTGCTATTTTGTTCAAAGAAAATAAAGTTATAAAAATAAAGCAAAAGTATAAAAATGATTTTGTTGTTGTGAACTTGTAATAAGGGATTAGAAATATACTTATTTGAATACAGAATAGTGTGGAATCTAAATAATGCTATTCCTTTTAATTTTGAATGACTTTTTATTTGGTCTAAAATTTGTTAGCTTAAAAGTGCACCATTTTAAATTTGCTTTTTTAAAATGGAACAGTTTATTGAAAGGTATTTTAGTTCATTATTGTCGTTTTAAAATAAATAACAGGACAAGCAATACACGAAAAAATTGTACGATAAAAAAAACTTTATGTACATTATTTCACGGGCTAATTCTGTGGTACATATCTGTTAACCCTTTCCTTACTGAAACGCCCCAAAAACCCCGAATGACTAAGGATTCGATAATGTTATTCCTATCTAATATTACGATTAAGCAAAGGCAGGAGACAATTTGATTATTCAATCATGTCAATACACACTTGCCAAAGCCCCTGTCACTTAAATCTCCGCTATGTGACAAACTTCTTTTTTTTTCAACAAGAAATACAATGTTGGCACACGAACTAAAAATCCCGTCACACATTTTACAAGAAACACCACATAACGAATCAGACTTCACAGAAGGACAAATTGCTCTGTCGTCACATTACGCAATTAGGCGCACAGATAGCAGATTAAGAGCCATAAAGAAGAACACAAAATCTTTTCATTCTCTGCCCACAAATCGTATCAAAGGGGTCTTTGTTATCGCTCTTGTAGTGTAGTTGTAGTTAAATAACAAACTACAACAGATCTAGGTTTGTCAGCTACTTCATTCATTCAGAGGTTCGAACTTGTAGAAATCACTGTCGTGGTTTCATAAAGTTTTAACTGTCAGTTGTCTGGTTTTTAAAGAATTGTTTTGTCAGAAAATTGTCATTACCTTCCACAACTGAGGCAGAGTTCACTCCAAAACCTAGACTTAAATTTTTTTTGTGAGTAAAATCTTACAATGTATTTGAAAATAAAATTCACTAGCAAAAGAGTTCGAAATTGCATTCATTTAGTTTAAAATCCATATTTTATCAGTATTTACTTTGCCAAATTAATAACAAAAAATAACTGTAACCAACCAAATTGTTTGTTATGTTTCAAGTATGTTTTTAGAATACATGGCTTAATAATTTTAATTGACTTGACATTTATCTTATTGTCTTCAGCAAAAAGAGTTAACAGACTGTAATCATATCTTATTTCGTAATTTTTCCTGTTCTTGAGTAACTAGTAAAGGTTAGGAAAGAAAGGGTATCACGTTCATCTAACCACTAATACCAGCTAAAAAAAAATCCTTCCAGTACCTTCGTAAGCAGTTCTGGTAAGAGTTTTAATAATATCTTACATTAATTGCTTCCGTTTGCGTATTACAAATATTGAATACCATTGATACTATTATCTTGACTTAAAAAAATTCAATTGATATCTTATCAAACTGAAACACAGAAGTGTTCATTTTTTTTTCTCGTCCTGTTTGCGTATATGATATCGTTTATTTACTTTTTTATGTTCTTGAGTAACTTTGGTAAGGGTTTCGGAAGGAGCGGATGTGACGCGACTCAAACCATGTGTGTTATGTGTGGAAGGGAGTTGGTAACCCAATACACTTGAACTGGAATTGTCTTCGAATGAAAAGAGTGAGTAGTTTTGTTTATGGTGGATAATCGTATAATTAAATTTATTTATTTTCTTCATAACATGAAGAGGCGGCTAGTGCACGTTAAATCCGCTGAAATACAATGTCAGTATTTGGTGTAAGATTTTAAAATTTCATGTATGGATAGAGTACAAGACTTTTCCATGTTTATAACATAAAGGCGTCTATTGCATGTTAAATTAATAATAATCTAATATATAATAGCCGGTGTTTAAGGTTTCAATAATTCGTATGTATTGTGACGTTTTACTTGGTGTTCAATTATCACTTTCTTAATAACCAAATATTTTTTCACTTATCTTTTTGAATTCAGAAAGAGCATCTTGAAATGTCCACTATAAAATATTCATTGACATAACTGTGATTCTAAAAAATGTTGAATTCTACTTTATAAAAAGGTCGTATAAAAATATAATTTGTGATTTTCATAGTACGTTTTCCATAAGTCTTTTATTTTCTTTGCGAAATTCATATTGTGTTAAATTTTATCGATAACGTACATTATATATTTACCTTTAATGGGCAAAATACTTATATTTACAATCGATTTTATTGACAAAAGGATAGATGTTCCCTTTAAATGTAATTTCTATTTGATATTTCCTAATCCTCTATTATTTGACACTACTCTTCGCATTTACTAAGATTTGCAATCTATAAGCTACTTAAAGTACATCTGTACGACTTTCTTCTTATTCCAATACATCACTCATTTGATTAAAACTTATATTTCATACATGTTTTGGCTAATTTCAACTGAAATTGCGAAATGGGTAGAAATCCTCCGATTGCTCATTCAAAGGATTAAATACGCCAACTTCATTGTAAAATTTCGACTAATTGTGTTTACAAAGTTTCACAATAATCATTGATTAGACTTTCTCAAGAAGCTTTTAAGGACTCAAATAATTTTCTCGGACTTGGATATTTTTAAACCTTGTTTTGAAACATCAATTAATTAATTACTGTTCGCATTTTAAGCCTTTTATCCTTTCTAAATAAAGGATGTTAATTCAAAGTTTTGTGTAAATTTATTAACATAAATTTATGACTTATATGCCAGACCGCTTGCTATAATAAGTTAAGGTTGTTATGTATTAAACTGATGTTAAAAAAATTTAAATAATTATTTATGAAACATTAATTTTTGTATATTTAGATATTTTAAATTTTTTGTTTAAACTTAAAATTGCAAAAATAAACATTACAGAAAGTCAAATTCTTTAAGCTTTAATTTATCATACCTACAATCATAGAAATCTTTAAATCGCAGATACAAAGAATTTTCTCAATGATTCAAACTTTAGCTTTTATCATAGAACAAATATTTGTTCTGCGATACCCTTGAATTAATATTTTTTCTGTTTCTTATTTAAATGAGATTTTTTGCATAAATTCATAACTGTTTAAAATTCATTGTAAATAAAACATTACTTTGAATGTTCTAAGTAATGTTTAGTTACTCAAAATATATCCGTTATGATAAGTTTAGTCCATTTTTCAAACACCATATATCTTTATTATTTCCTAAAACTCCAATTTTTTCGCAATGTCCACGATTCCCCCCGAACAGCGACCTCGAAACACAAAACCTCACAGTTGCCTACAGCCCCTTCAAAAAAGAAGTCGCGTGGTGCCAGACTCACACTAACACCCCCACTCTCAAGTCACTTCACTTCAGAACCGCACACGCAGACGACAGACACCGGCCCAAGAGCCCCCACGCACGATAAAACCGACCTTTTCGGGTTTAACAATTGTGGATAACTCTCCGCAAATTGGTGCCATCCATCAGCTCCCTATTCTCTGGATTTACATAGAACGGACAATGCGTTGGACACATAGTTTCGCATTATGTGACGTTATAAAGCGCAGTTTCTACTAGAAAGTTTTGTGCTGGACAAACAGTTGTTGTGTTGCGTATTTATTATGTGATGTTTACAAAGGACGGTATCTGAAGTTTCTGTTGGATATATATCTGGGATTGTTGTGTCAAGTGTGACTGTGGCTTTATTACTTGTGGAACTTATTCTATGTTGGTCGTATATCATAATTTGTGTCTGAAGTCGGGTTATTGTGGTAAGTGTAAAAGTTCATTGCTTGTGTTATTATTTTGTTTACAACAGTCAAAGTTCTTTTTTAAATATTGGACTATCAAAATAAAAAATATATAATTGAAAATCTGTTTTCATTACATAATCAATAAAACTTTAAAACTCTTATTTATTATTTTCCCTTTAAATATAAAAATTTCGATTTAACTATATTTGTACAAAGAGTTAAAAGAAAAAAATTGTAGTTTTTACATAAAATTAATGGGAAATATTTCCTAGCTTCTTTTCCTTATACATATAGCTTTAATTTTCCCTAAAAATACTTATTCTCTGATAAACAAAGACACAAATTAATTTTGAAAGTCTTTTTTTAATGAAAATGTTGTCTTTTTACTCATTCCTTAACAAATCTCATGCTCACTTTCTGCCATAAATTTTTAAATACTACTCTTTAAAGTAATGTTTTTCTTTACAATTTATATTTTATTTCTCTGACGCAATTCTTTAATAAATATAATTATTTCTATTTATTTAAAGTAATATATTTCCTTTTCTGTAATGTGCAAATATTTATCTAATATATTATCGTTTTTGATGATTTAAAGCAATAGCATTAAACTACTCAAATTTTCTTCAATTATTTATTTTAATATTTGCGGCGCTCTATGAGAATTTTCCATTTTAGTCAAAACTTGTGAACCGAAAATATAAAGTATTAGCAATAACAATTTTGTTGATTTTGCAAATTATAAAATGATATAAAAATTAATGCTGTATAGACTAATCCTTTTGAAACCAAAGAAATTAACGATCCAATTTCCTAACACAAATATTATTTTTATAGAACAGAAAATTAAATGTATATGTATAAAAGGTATTTACTTTAAAAGTAAAAGTTGAAAACATTTATTCGCTTAGTAAAAATTTTGTTCATACTCATCGTAGTATTTTCTAGGAACAATTTTTATGATCCTAAATATACTGTAGTGTTAAATGACAATTCATTTCTTATCTTTTTTTCAATTTCTCATTATTCTTTTTAATTCTGCCTTTGAAGGTATTCTCGTAAATAGATTTCATAACAATTCAAATTCCCAATGCATATCGGCAATCACCAACTACAAAACTATGCATTCCACGTCATCTCAATTTTTCATAAAATAGCCCCAATCACAACTTTCTTGCACGATTGTTTGCACTTTGGTCCTCTCGTTAGCCATTCCTTCGCACTCATCATCTACTAAGCGCATTCTGGTGAGTTAAAATAACAGCAACCAAAGTCCATTTCGATTTGGTCCATTTTCGCTCTGAATCAAGATTCTAATGTTTAGAAGAAAATGCAGAAACACCGAGAAGGATGTTTGGAACAAAAACGGGTCAAAAACAAACTGGACTTGAGTCATTGCTACTCCAGTTCACCCGTTTAACATTCCTTGTGCCTCTGCGGAATAAATCAGACTTTTGTTCTTCGCTCATTTAAGTTTGTAAACAAAGCTCCAACTCCGAACCAAAGAACATTCTCATTTTCATCTCCGGCTGCGAGTACATCAAAGCCGCCCTCTGTCTCTCTTAGAACATTTCGTCCATGCACAATCCAGATGTTCGAACTCCTACAATACACCCCCTTCAGACGACATTTTTGAGAAAGACACCCTTTTCGAACCCTCCTCTCGAGATTCCACATCGGTATTTCGTTCCATAAGTTTATTGGGAGATCCCTTTGCACCCCTTCTTAGACAATGAGGAATGGAACTATTTTTAAGGAACCCCACATAACCTATTTTAGGCCGTATTTTAGGGACCCGTTTGCCAATTTTGGAACTTTTTGCGTCCCCCCTTTGTTGGGGTTGTTCTCCAACATCTTGTCTTGTTTTCTAACGGTTGTCACGTGTCTTCCTCTTGATGGCACTGAATACATGCCTCACACGGTGCAAACTGCTGTTTTGTGTCCAATTATGTTGATTTACTCCAAGTTCCTGCAGTTGATAAGAAAAAGGTTTTCCTTCGCTTGTAATATCTACGTTTTACTAGGAGAAGGCATTGGTCGTTAATTGTATATCTACTTTTTGCAAATTTTATTTTAATCATAATACATTAAGGTAAAATTATCGAATTTTGTAATTAAAGTCGTAAACATGTGTATTCGTATGTAACTTTTATTGGACAAATAGCAACGTAGGTCAGTACATTATTTCTTTACAAGTTTGAGTTTGATATCTTTATATAAAAATTGTTTGAATGAAATATTAAAATAACGTAAATTTTTTTAAAGTGACTGACAAAAAGCTTAAAAGGAATTGCAAATTTAAATATTTGATATGACCTTGACCTATTAAATTAATAGATTGCGATGTACCCAGATATAACCAAATTAAATGATGTACATAATGTCATTATCCACCATTAACAATAACCATTTTTTGGTTTTAAAACAAGACTAAAAAAGGAAATTTTCTTGAATTCTTTCTTAATATAAAGTCTTTTTTTTTAGATTATAAAAGAATCCAATTAAACGCATTCTGCACATGCTTAAAATAAATGTCTCTATTAAAAGATACAACCCTGAGATGCAAAGTACGTCAAAATTTACGTGATTATTTACACATCATAACTTTGTAATAAGCAACTTCTTTGCTTAGTGAATCACAGTAACTACCGCACATTAGTGGGGCAAGTGGTGTAACAAATCAGGGCAATGCGTTTTAATGCCTTGTGCAATCGTGTAATTTTCTTTAGAAAAAAGGCTTACCATAAAAAAACATCTTGCTAAGGAGCCATAATAATAATTCTTGTTAATTATTTGCAAGAAGTAACATACGACATATTTTTTTTTTAATCCAGCTAAAAAATATAGTATTTGAGAAAAATAAATAAAAATGTTGCTTTTTTGTTCTTTGGTACAAAAGACACCTTATATTTTTTTAATTATTGCCTCCCTGTAAATTTTTATATTCTAGATAACTTATTTTAATGTAGAGAATATTGATCGATTTTTATTCATCTCATCTAAAATATATGATAAAAAGCAATTTAAAATTGTAAATGAAAGATTTGAATCCATATTTCGTCTCGTAAAAGAAATTTTCAATCATCTTTTTTAATTTAAACTAGAAAAACACGGTAACTAAATGTTCATTGATTTTTAAAGTAATATTATAAATCAAATAAGTTAAATAGATGTGAACTACATGATTTTTTAAGGATATTTTTATTGAAGGTAACTTGTCATTTTCGATTTAAGTTTTTTAAGTACTTTTGAACTTTTATTTAAATAGAAAACTATGGCTTAAAAATGCTTTTATTGTTGAGTAAACATGGTTTCTGTATCTGTCATAGTTGGATATTTTTAAGATTTAGCAAATTGCTTTTCTCACTTTTATCTTTGGATATCTTTTCCCTTAATTCAAAGTAATAATTTTTGTGCATTTAGCAAGTATATCTTTTGATCTATGATGCAATATAAACGCATTTTTTATATGTTTTAAATAACATTTTAAACTAGGGTAGACTGACCAGTGAGTGAACAGGCCCCAGTGATTGAACATTTGGTAAATATAATTTTAAAAAAATAAGTATCGAAAATCATTCCACGATATGGATTGGCAACACAGACTTCCTTCCATGTAGTAGGAAGCTATCTGACAAAGGTTGGTTGTCCTGGTCATTATATCCTGGTGTTCATTCACTGGCGAACGTGACGTCTTAAACGTTCATTCACTGGTTAGTCTACCCTATATAATGAAATTGATCTAACAAATATAAAAGTGTTGGTAAAAACTACTTTTTCAAAATTCAGACTTAATGATAGAGCCTACCAGAATTTTTGCATTGGTTTGTAAAAGTTGTAAATGAGACTTGACTGACGCATGACATTCGTTAACTACAATTTTAACATTTAACAGTTCACAGTAGGTCTCACAGACGGACAACATAGACAGCTTAACTAATAGCTGAGTAAATAACTACCAACATCAAAATTATATGTTAGATATTGAATTTTTGGCTTCGTTTTTAATGGTCTTATGGTATACTTGCATACAATTTGCCTAAATTGCGAATTATCATTCACCTTGCTCAGATAAAAAAAAAGTTATCTGTATATAGACCTAAGTAAAGTTACATAGTATTTGTTGGATTAAAAATTTAAACTCGACTCAAAATTTACACTGAAGACTATACCAAACTAACATTTCCTGCCCTAATAAATTTGAATGAAGACCTGAGATAGAAAATGTTTTTTCCTTGGACATAACTTTTTTTTTGCGAAGAAATGTATTAGTAAAGATAAAGATGCAAATTTATTTTGAAAAATATATTTACTATTTTTCTAATGAAGGTGAGATTCATTCTCGCAACAACATGTAAACTTTGTACCAACAAATAAACTATCTGCGTCAATAATACGCGTTGTTTCCTTCGTGAATACTCTCGTATGTTTCATGTTATTGCGCAATATGTTTCAAGAAGAAAGTTGAAAATATATTTATTTGCATTTATTTCATTCAAAATATTTGCCAGTTACACTTTTTGCTACCTAACGCTGCGTAGTGAAGAAATAAAAATTTTGAGTCGGGTTTTTTCTTCCTGTGCAGCCCCTTGATGCGATTTCAGTCCCATCGCCCTCATTAATGAGCCGGGGAACTTTAAAGAAATAAGAAGAGTGGGTGTGGGGCCAATTTTATGGTTCCTCGCACATTTACAGGTAGCTCTCGTAGTTTGACAACATTTTATTTATCATTGTTCCTTTGAAGGTCTAAGGAAAATATAGGTTAAAAAAGTTTTTAGTACTTTTCCTATTTACCTTTTTCTTTTCCTATTTACAGTCCTTTTCCCTTTATTACATCGGCGGAAGCGATGAAGTCACCAGAATATATACAACTGCAGTCAAAAGGAATATTTCCAGCGGTAGCCTTTTAATGAGTATACTGAGGTTCTTTAACTTTGTATGCTGTGTTTTGTCACAAGAAAATTTCTTCTGTTGCTAAAGATCTAGAGATTACGTTTGGCAAGATTTGCCGACAGCATGGGAAAATACCGAATCTTCTGTTATTTCAGATCAGGATCTGCATTGTCAATTGACCACTGTTGAAAATCACGAGACCAGTCACTAATAGCCCTCGTGTAGATTTAGTGCGACATTTAATTTTACAAAACTAACCTTCTTAGTATCAAATAGAATCATAGAACGTCATAATGTCCTCTGTAGAAATATCTGAACTATTAAAAATCGAAAATACTTTTACTTAACTACTGCTCCTGTATATTTCCAAACATCTTTTCAATGAATGGGTTTTGTTTTTTGAGGTTGTAACTAAAATTTCAGTAACAACCCCAACAAACCAAACCCAGCCGAAGTTCTGAGATTTTTTTCACTGACTTTACCCCTCATATTTTTGCCGACATTCATGAAAAAAAATCCCATTTGTGAAAAGTGTGCGGTTTGCAAGCCCCCTCTTCCACAGAAAAGATTCTGCGGGTTTTATTACCCACAATCTCAGGCCACTTCTCCTCGAACTATAAATTCTAATAATCTCAAACTCCAAATCTCTTTAACGCTGAATACAATTACTGCATGAAACTTGGGTATATGATGTTGCAGTATAAGCTAAAAAAATTCATCTAAGGTAAACAGAATGGAGGGTGAGCTTTGAAAGCTTTTCGTAATTTAATTTTTTTATACGTTTAATTTTTCTAGTTTTCAGAGATTTAGTTTAAAGTGGTAGCAATTTTAATACATCCTGAGATACAATCTTGAATATTTTATAATTTTTTTAGATAAAAAATAAACCTCTTAATTTATATTTTCTTTATAAAATTATGTCTTAAAAAACTATTTCATAAAAATTATTGTAAATTAAATCAATCAAATTTTAAAGTTTGTCTAATTTTTACTTTTTTATGTAGTAGGAAACATAAAATTTCTTAAACCATTCGTTTATTCGAGTGATTTTTTAATTCGAAATAATTTGCGTGTGTTTTTGTGTACTGAAGTTTTTATTTTCATTTTGTTAAATCATAATATTTCTGAAACAGATTTTAGTTACCTGCAATCATGAGAGAAACATTTAGACGGTTAGCTTATTCACAAATTTTAAAAAATCATTAGCAGTGGTTTAAGACATCAAATTACTCTGTTTGCATGTATAAAAAGTTTTTATATACATTGTTTTTTTTTTCTGGGACTATTTAAAACATAAAAGAATGAAAATACAATTTTGAGCAGCCCAAATACATTTTGAAATAAAAATTACAATTTATTTTTCGTTTGCATTATTTTTCAAATTATGCTTCCGCATAAAATTTAACGAAATATACGTAGCATAATTCCAATTTTCACTTTGTCCTTCCAGAAAACAGTATGCGCCTACCTGAATAAACAAAAGCAATGACTAGGGAAAATTTAATGCCCCTATAAATATTGAAAGAAAGTTTTCTGCCGACAGAACTTTTTATTCTTGTTTTTGCATTAAAAATCACATAGGAAATACTATGAAGAAAGTACTACTAAGACGGAGAGATTAATGTTCTTTCGAGAAATAAAGCTGATGCATTTATGCAAAACGATATTATAGACTATCCTTTTTAAAAATCTTCATTGTACGGCGAGAAGTGCTGTTTTATGCTAAAATTTCTCTGTAGCATTTCGGATATAGTTCTGGCTTCAAGACTCTTTTTGAAACAATTTATTTAATTTATTAATTTTGGATACTTAATAGTTAAATGTTCTTGTATTTTGAGATTTAAAAAACATATTTGTTTCGATTATATAACTTCTAAATGTTTTTCAAATTTTATGAAAAATATCAATTAAATTAGAATTGTTATTATCAAGTTGACTAATAAAAATAATAATCAAAAATTGCGATAGTTTCAAGCACTGGGCATCAATAGTTTCAATTGTATATCGTTAAACGCTATCGCTTTACTTAATTAGCGCTAGTATTAAAAGGGAATTCAGTTCATTACTTAACTTCAATATAATATAAATGCATTAAAAAATCCCCAATAAAAAACATGCATTTTATTAAATACAATTACCAATAATATTATCCGTACATCTTACTAATAAAGTTAAACAGTAAAAAATAAGATTTTTAATTTGGTGAATCCAATTAGAAAATACTTTCATTAATACGCCAGAGAAAAAAAATTAACTGTCGCCCGCTGCTGATAATAAAAAGGGGTTTTGAACTCCGAAACCTTAAGGTTCAGACTTTGCCATTTGGAGCGAGAAATTTTTGAATGTCTCGATTAATTTTCTGGTAGGGAAATAATTAATCATTGATGAATCAGATTTGCACTACTACAAGGAAGGGTGGAAGACGAAATTTTCCATCGCTTTATTTGTTCATTGATAAGATAAGACAAAAAAAAATTTAAGAACAAAAAAATATGAAAATTCCATTAATATTTTTTACCCAGGCTTCCTTTATGTTTAGTTTTTCATTAAAAGGACACTCTCTGGAATATTATTAATGGAACGAATCCCCGGGTTACGGAAATAAGGTTTTTGTGCTTCGATTATACTCTGGGAAAATTACTCTTTTCATTTAAAAATTTCTCTCAATGGAACGATGCGTTTGCAGCTTCATTTCCAGAAAAGAGCGGAATGTTATTATGGTTATTGGATGTTCATATGTAAGGACGATTCAACGAGAATGAAATTAAACTAAATGTATTTATACTTAAGTCAAAGATGTGAGGAAATGCTTTAAATGTACTTACTACGATATTTTTTGCTTTTAATATACTTCCTGTTATGGCTGCGGAATCTCTTAAATATAACAACATGTATGAAGATAACAAAATATCTTATAAACATAACAATCAAAATTATATTAAAATAGATTTACAATGTAAAGTATAATTAAATTTAACAGCAAATTTCATATTTCTCTGTTACTTTAAAACAAATTGATTGAATCGTACGTACCGTAAAGATGTTCAACATTAAGCATTTATTTTGTTTACTGTTTTTTTTTAACAATTTGAACTTTGATATAACATCTATAGCATAATCAAATGTTTGTCATCATTTTGTGCCACACTTTTTCTTTCACTGATCTTCAATAAAAACTTACCACAAATCAAAATAGCACAAAATAATTAACTTTAACTCTATTTTCACCATTTTGTATTCCCCTAACACCATATTAGACTCGCCCTTCGTAACTCAAGTAGCGCATTAAACTAGTTTAAGTAACATAATTCGCTTTTTTGGTCCTTCTATCCTTGCCGAGCGTATTTAACGGCACATAAAAGTCATTGATTGCTAAATCCTATAGCTATGACCATTGGTCCGCAAAACGTAATCGCCGTAGAGCGGTCGTTGATTTTATAGCGTCTCGTACATTGGACATTTACGAGCACAAGCTAACTGTATGCCGGTATTGCGTTTACTTCTTCCCCCTCGTTGGAAAATGCTCGAGAAAACTGCCTCTTGAAGACGATAAATGTAACCTGGGTTCTAGGGAGCATAATAAATATATTTCTTTCTATTATCTTAAAAAGGAATGGATTACTTAATTTTGCACATTAAACTTATTAAGTATTTGTATTCTAGTAAGCTTTAAAACAGATTAAGCCATATTAGAGTTGATTATTTGAATGAAATTATATGTGATCTTAAAAACATTTATACAGAGTCATTTGGAATTTTAAAGATATGGGGGGAAGGGGGGGGGATCCTTGTAAATCTTTTCGTTTGATAAAAAAAAATACGCTTGCATACTTTTTTTAACTTTGGAGGACTTACAAAACTAAGCTTGAGTAGAGATTATATACGCTTGTACAATTTTTTCCTAATAATTTCGAGAACAGTATTTTTGATTATTGCTATCATCTACATATCTGTAAGAAGACAATGCATTGTATTTCCCCATCCTATCCTCACAATATATGTTAAGCTGAAATATATATTATTTCATTAAAATATGTATTGAAATTTCAAATCCGAAAGTACATTGCTATCCATGTAACAACATTGTAACGTTCAAGATCCACGCCTGTCTTTTGTCGTGAACCCAAACACTTAACAACATGTTTATCTTTTCACCACCCTCCCCCTAATGAGCCAGATCCATGTCCTATCAGTGGCTGATCACAACAGCAAACTCCCTCCATTTGATAAGCTAAATTATTCAACCCAAAACGCTGTAATTAGCCATTGCCGAGGAGGAATCAGTCGTCGATGCCTCAAACACAGATTACGTTTACCCTCGCTTCCCCCCTCCTGGGAAACTAATTTCTAATGGGATCTGTCAGTTTGTCGTGTAATTCAGATAAGTATATGGAGATGCGACCGAGCCCCTGATAAAGAAATTGTATGATTCTTTTGGGGCAAAAGCCCTTTTGTTTGTGTTGAGGATTAGGAAGGGCGTTGAGGGACGTTGAACATCAGCTGTTTGGAGGCGTTAATTGTGAAGGCAAATATGTCTAATGAAATCAGTTTTAGTTGGATGTGAGTGGGGGAAATGGATTTTGATTCGTTTATCTCGCTTTTCCTAAGTACTGCGAGAAATTTATTTTATTTGGGAGGTTATAAATTGAATTTATGTAACTTAATGATAAAAAGTAGGTGAAATTGGTATTTTAAAAATATTGGTAGCAAATGTAGTATATGATTTCGTAACTCTTCCTACATAATTTTAATATTAAAATATCGGTTGGATATCATGAGCTATACATACAACAGCGTGTGCAACAAAAAATTCAAAATGGTTTGATGGACTTTGCAATAAAAACGGTGAAATGTTTATAAAACATAAATTACATGATTATTCAACATGATGCAAGTATTTATGCTTATAAATAATCACTTTTTGAATATAATTGATGATCCATATTCTAATTGATCGCAACTTGTTTTACAATCAAATTTCTTTATTACGTTTTCACTAGGTACGGTAAAACTTGACGATGTCTAATGGTGTAGATTTAGAAACCGATTATACCTTCTTGCATGTTTAACACAATTTTAAAATATCGAAAAAGATAACTTTATCATGTTTCATGCAGCTAAAGATAGACAGTAGTGCGCCCAACCAACCTTTCTAAGGCTATTTACTATTTTTATCGAAACTATTTAGTCAAACAAAATCATATCCTCTGTTTACACATCAAAAATCTTTTTGGCTGCCAATTTACTCATCCCCAATCGCGCAGATGTAAACTTGTTCGAACAAGACAAACACTCGGAGACTCCCTGAAAAATCTTTACTAGGGCATCCACCAAAAACTGAGCACATACATGGGAAAACAATCGCTCTCCCCCATACAATCGCGCTCTTGCCGATGTTTTTCTTTCGAAGCTCGGAAGAAGATCGAAGGAACATCGCCTATCAAATAAAATTGAAGTTTGCCCAAACAACAAATAAAAAAATACAAAAAAAATTAATACTGGAAACTTCCCTTCAGCGTCAATATCTAGGGGAGCAATACACAGCGCAATCGGGATGTGACGAAGAAAATCCATCCTTGGGATAAACATCCTCTAGTTTTCTTTTATTCCTTTCTGTTTTCTATACATTTTTCAGTTGGTTTTAAAAAGAGAAAAAGTTTTAAAAGCTTCTTCATAACATGGCCAGGGTTCGAGGGGTTTGTGTTGTGAGATTTTTACGCAAAGCTCCTAAGAAATTTCAATGCGTCTCGATGTTGGACACAATGAAGAGGGTCGCCTGTTGTTTTTTGGAAGATATCTCGCCCTCGAGAATCGATATTTTCTTCCTTTTACATTACTCAGTACAAGCACCATTCATAGAAAAGTGATGTATCCCCAAAAAGTACGCTATCACACGAGAATCATCTACAATGTTGCGTTTCCAAACTAAAAAATCTAATATAGTTATAGTTGAACTCTGCTCATAGAAGACTAACCATTGTATGAATTCATGGCTTTTATCTAAATTAAATTGCTCAGATTTTGAGCATTGTTGGTCTCTTGAAAATTCAAATGTTCCAGTTAAGTCAATATTCCTCTTGTAGGGTGTGTTGCGATATAAAAAGTCTTCATGTTTGTATTGCTTTTGATTTAAAATTGTAGAAATGCAAATATGGTGTATTTTCTGTATTTTAATATTGTTTTTTTTTCTTTCTAGGTAAGACATATTTGATTTATCTTTCCTGCTAGCACTGGTTTAGAATGGGTAAGAAATATAAATAGAACTATTAATAGTATATCCTTTGAACTTCTACTCGAATTTTACAAAATTACAAAAATATACATTTATTAAAATATGCAAATTACGAGAATTGTGTTCATGATGATTCTTACGTAATGGTACGTACCGCTTTATTGCTAAAGAACGAGTCATAATCCTGATAATTTAACTTACTAAATAAAAATACTTAAAGCATTTCTAAGTCATTGTAAAATGTGTAATCACAGACAATCGACAGACACATAAATTTCTGTATATAAACGTCTAAAACTATTCAGTTCAAATAATAAAAAACTAAATATGGTCTTTCGTAAGGGTTACAATACTTTAAAACCTATTACTCAATTCCTGTCCAGAAATAATCATTTAATAGCGACTTATAATCATTTGAATAACACAAAAAAAAAACCTAAGTAATTTTTAAACCATCCTTACATATTGCACTACATGTTTTTAATTTATCAAAACGCACGACCATTTTTCAAAAAATCTAAAGGTACATATAAGAATACAACGTATCTAAGGAATATTCCCTTCTAATCCGTCCGGTATTTGCCCCAAACAATCTCACAACACGGGACATCTGTTACTTTTCCCGTAGACCCCGCTAAACGAAGGCAATACTAATGTTAAAACTTCCATTCAAATCTAGGTTCGCGTAAATTGAAATGTTACTTTCTATGGAAGATTTTTATTATATTTCTGCGGGGAGATTACTACTTGTATCTTTGCGTTATTCTTTTGTGGGAAAGGGGGTTTGCGTGTTGCACGTAAGAGGGCGTTGATTCGAATGATGTAAGGGTGCAAAACTGTGTATTAGATGGGATCGGGACATGTATCTTTGAACCATTCTGTCGTTGTAATTAAATTAGATGAATATAATTGTACCGAAATGTTATATATTTATCTATTGATACTTCATTACAATTTTTTGACTCTAAGGCTCTCCTGTCCTTTGAATGATTTTAAGTATGTTCATTTTGGTTGTGTTACAACCTTTTTCTAATTTTGGCTTTCCTCCATAGTTGTTATGAAAAGATTATGTGATAATAATCATGAATAAGTCTGATGTGTTGTCTAATGAGCGTGCAAACAATCATTATGTTAGTAAATTATTATATACGGATTTGTTTAGACAAGTCATTAAATATAAATACCTGTAATTTGGAACACGCACATAAAAGAATTTTTTCTGTTGCTTTTATACTTTAAGGTGTCATAAAATAGCTTGTACATAAAAAAAATTTTAAAATGAAATCTAAGAAAAAATTATTTTTTGTGGAAGATTAAACAGGGATTTTAAAACGCATTAAATTGAAATAGTTCCCATCTTACTACAATTGGTGGACGATACCCCTACTAACACTGATTGAAAAAGATACCAAAAACAGTAAATAACTAATATGACTGCAATTTTCCATTTATTTCATAAAACCGAACGAAATATTGAAAATTAATTCAACTGTTAAACTTTAGATATTTTTCGTCTACACATATCCTCATAAC
This sequence comes from Hylyphantes graminicola, assembly GCA_023701765.1. Classification (NCBI taxonomy): domain Eukaryota; kingdom Metazoa; phylum Arthropoda; class Arachnida; order Araneae; family Linyphiidae; genus Hylyphantes; species Hylyphantes graminicola. Next base: position 54,100,852 of record CM043114.1, on the reverse strand, counting down.
CGTAACTCTTTACAAATTTCGCATACCTATTCCTACGGTAAAAATGTCTCCAATCTTGCTCTATCAACTGAAGCCAATTTTTCTCGTATAGATTTTTTTCGCAAAAAAAAATCGACGATGTTTGAATTTATCTTCGCTTCTGTCAAACCCTTCCCTGACATCTTATTTTATTTCCATAGTAACGTATTTCCTTCTTAAAATACTCACAAAACACACTAGCGACTCGAAAAAGGTGTAGGCTGCCGATGTTTCTCCAAGTCAATATCGCATATTCAGTTGCACGTTGCGGTGGGATAACATAAGTGTAACTCACTTTTTTGGCTAAAAATGAGTTTTATATCAATTAAAAGATGAAAATTTAGCAGTCTTTTTAAAAGGCTGTAAAACTCAAATGAAGTGGCCACTCGTATAAGTTGCTATAAACACTATGAAAAAATGAAAGTTTGATTGAAAGATTAATAGAACAAAGGAATACAGAAGTGGTGGAATGAAACCTAAAATACACTGAAAGATAGTGCAGTTCCGCTCTAAAGTCTGGTGATATAAATCCCAATCCGAAATTAAGATTTACTTATCAGAAAACAACTACCTTTTATCAAATAAATTGCTGTATTTTTACAATACCCCGACACAAAGTCAGCCTCATCAGCTGACTTCAAAATTCAGAAATCCATCCGAAACAACTTATGTATCGACCGAGTGTGACGACATTCAAAAAAACATACAATGCTCAGTTCTAAACCTATAAGTACAACTTAAAGTATCTAAATCAATTTGGATATTCCTCATAATTGGACATTTTACATAAAAGTATATTATTTTAAATTTCTGTATCTTAGTTTAAATAAAAGTTTTTAATTAAATTTAAATATAAAATTGTTGCATGTTAAGCGTTATAGCTGCACAGTTAAACTTTTTGGTGCAAGATAGCGCAGGAATTATGGAAATTCTATATACCTGTACCACTATTTAGAGCGTTGATTTACCATTTTGCGGTGCATTAAAGTAAAATTATTACTATAAATTTGATAAACTCACGCTCCAAATGGTAGCGGCAGCTAGAAAATTCCAGAGTTAAGGTCACCTATTGCACCAAACTTTTTTAACAGTTTAAAGTGATCTATGAATTCGGATAATCAAAGTTTAGATTTTTTTGTATACTTCAGAATAGGGTCAGTTACAACTCTGTTGAACCGACTTTGCATATTGCTGTTGGTTCAAAACGATTCGATATTTCCCCCGTTTAACATCGAAATCGGACAAATATAGCAAGAAAGAGGGAGATCCAAATCGATAGGATATCGTGTTCTGTGTCCCTCTTCCAACCTTTCATTTCCTTTTGGCGATAATAAAGAAATAAATATAGAAAGAGATAGAAAAAAAAACAATTTTCCATCCGTTAGAAATCTGAAAATCATATTTATTTATTTTTTGTAAGTACTGGGAGGACATAAAAATTCAATAATTTTGATAGAAATGAACGCATTTCCTGGCTGGATTGCTTTAAAGGTCGGAGTTTCAAAGTTCCAAGGTGTATCGGGACTAGTTTTGATATTGAAAAGAATTTATAGAGGTTTAAGCAATTGGTAGAATATATGTATTTTATCTTTATTCATACTGTTTGATAATATTTTAACCCAATTATTTTTAAAAATACTATTTTGAAATAGCATGACATTTTTTATAAATATGATATTGTTAGTTATATTATACAACTAGCAGTATGGTCCCGCCTTACTGGGAACCCGTTAACTTCGCATTGCTTCCTTTTAGGGGCATGCTTACTTGTGAAAATACACTCAAAATCAAAGCAAAATTAAATTCGTGCTGGGGCATGCGAACTTTAAAAAGCAAACACTAATAGAGGATGAAGCAGCCTTAGGGCGAGCGCATATCTCAACCAAACTCAATCAATAAAACTAATAGAGGATGGCGTCAAGTCCCCGTTTCGGCCCGGTCCATGTATTTTCAAGCCCTGTTATGGTCCCGCAATTCCACGTGGTTGACGTTTTTTTAAAACTAATTATATTAATTAAAAATCACAATCAAATATGAAAAAACTAAGCCTCAGGTGCACACGTAGGTATTAAAAGGAACCTATATTAAAAATTTCGAATTTTTTAGAGCAGTCTAAGTAGGTCTTTTGCGATCCACAGACATGCACACAGACAGACAGACAGACACACAGACAGACTCTTTCTTTTATTATTATAGATGTGTCGTAAAATAAAATGGTGCTAAATTAATTCTCAGACATTTCACAAATTGTAATAATTATGCTTCAATTTTTAAATCTTAATATTTAATTAAAAATTCTTAAGTATATACAAAACTATTTTTGAAACGATACTGAATATTTTGTAGCAATTCAAATATACTGCAACTTATCACAAACATGTAAATCGAAAATCTTTTGAAAAGATGCTTACACTATTCCTATTTTCAATCTGCATTTGTATATTTTCATATTTAAAATGCAAAAGTAAAAGCACTTTGATACTCAAAAAAATTAAGAAAAATATCATTGGGGAATAGAAGTTTAAATTCTGTATGATTTGGGAATTTCTATTTTTAAAAAATGGCCTGTCTAGACTTTTAATCAAGCAGAAGACATTTCAACGGAAAGTTTCTTTCCATTAGTTATAAGTTTAATAATTAATCTGCACTGAACTTTGTAAGTACTTCTTTAGAATTTACATAGTACAGATTCAAATTGGAATGTAAAACATGATCTGTAAGTGACATGTAGCGATTTCTTATACAAAATACGCTGATGAGGAAAGTATAAGTGTGTAGCCCAAAGAATTTTTTTAATTGAAACTTCTTGACTTTATTGCATAAATAATATATACTGTAGGGTGTTTTTATGTATATTTTTCTAGACTTTAATCATAGTTACGAAGTGTCAAATCAGTATGGCTCTGTAAAAGAATTCTTTGAGTCTTGAGGTATCAGCTAAGAAAAATTCATTTTAATCGTATTCATCTAATAGTTCTGTCTTATATTTTTCTATTACTTGTAATTGCATGTGTCAAACACATTCAGATATCTCTAGAATGTTTATGTCTGCTTTTTCAAATAATTTTAGTTTGTTTGGTAAACTGCTATAAGTATAAGGGTTGGAAAGCTTGTTTTCTACCAACGGAATGTTGGAACAAAAATAATTTACTTATTGAAATAACTTATTATAATAAAAACATAATTTGTGTTTTTGAGTCTTTCATATTTGCATTATTTGAAATTAAAAATATCTGCAAATACTAAATAGCACAAGTTACATATCATTCTAAGCAAGCATAATGCAGCCATAAACTATTGGCGGTAGTACTTTGTAACAGCCTTCAATGTTTAACCCCTTCGGCTATTTTTCTTTCGAAAACTGCGTTTCCCTTCAGAATTTCCGAAATAAAACCGCCCGCCTTCCGCCTATTAGCTGATTGAGCGAAAGAGTTGTTGAGTTTTCGCCTCTCTGAAGAACTCCCAAGAATTAGGCCTCGGGGGAGGGATTAAGGAGGAAAAAGAGATTTCGCGCCAAATCCTAAATCTTTCTTTTAAAAAGATTTATGCAAAGTGCCGGAGAAGATTAGCTCCGGCGCTAAAAACCGCCACCAAAGGAGAGATTCCGTTTTATGTAATGCAAACCTGGTCGATTGCAGGTCACGGGGCTTATGGCAGAGTCTCATACAAACAATGGCTATATATGCATCCACTCCAGTTTTTGTTCATGTTATTCTTCGTTCAAAGAATTCCATTCTTTTTCGAGCGATTCCTTCGTTCCATTCCGGAATCAACAATCGGTCCGAGGGGGATAGTGGGGGGAGTAGAAGCCTCAAGAGTTCGAACAAGGAAAGAATTCATCGAATACTAAAATTGAAATTGGATGCTTCTAGGTTTTTTTGTGTTTGTACGGCTTCTTCGAATAGGGGACTGTCAAAAATCGAACTTTAGGAGTGAGTGAAAACACAAAATAGGCCTCGTGCCCACAGACCTGGATGCACCAGACGATAGGAAAAGGCCCGGAGGTCTGATCCACTCGGAAAAACAACACTGGGAAAGGGGAAATCGCAATTTGTACGCCAGATCTGGCGTATTGATGATGTCGAAAAAAACCCCAAGGGCACCAACAACAACACAAAAAGAAGTCAACTCCGTGGATCCCCACTTGAAACTGTATAGAGTGCTATTTATATATGGATGGCTCAGAATATAAGTGAGACAAGTAAATAAAAAGCTTCTTTGTACTACAAAAAGTATAAAGTTAAAGCTTCATAACAAAATGACCTCGTAATTTTTTTTAATTTCTGCTGCCTATAGGATAAGTTACTATCGGAATTAAGACTTTTTTTTTACTTTTGCATTGAAACTCAGCAGTGCAATTGCATGCACTAACTATGCAAACTCGAAAATGACAAAAAGTAAGCTTGGTTCACTTGTGTTATGAACCCTCCATATAAAAATAGGTAAGAAAGCTTTGTGAATAGACAGACTATGCAAAAAATATTCGGTTTAAGGAGAGAGTGACTGAAACGGGGAATAAATAGAAAACTTTAGGGGTACGCGTTTGTAGAAAAAGAAGAGGAACGGCCATTTTTCCTCCCTAAATGTTTTACCAGTTGACAATATATATTTTTCCGTATATCATACAATTTTTCGTTCTTTATATGTTCCTTTTTTTCCGTAGCCATTCCGAAAGGAGATATTATGGAACAGGAAAATGGCAATATTTCGTGGCTTCGGGGCAAGCTCGAATAATATTGTAAGGGTAAAGAGGCAAAAATAACATAGGGCGAAAGTACCCCTGACATTTTTTTTGAACTCGTGCTCAAAAAGGGGTGCTTCAAGAGACCTCTCCTGATAATATCGCCCTCTTGAACACTACCAAAATGATCGGGGGAAAGTTTCTTTTACTCCCCGCTCTATTTCCTTATATTATAAGAATAGCACGATGTAATTGGATTGACAAAGATATTACAAATAATCCGTCTGAAGTTGAGTTAAATGAGATTTTAAAAAAGTGAATTGTGTGCATATCTATGGAGAAAGAAAATTATCTTTAGCTGTCTGATTCAAATTATATCTTTTAAACTTCTTTCATAAGTTTATTATTTTTACGAACAGTAGCACACGATATCGATCTTGATTCAGGATATTGAAAGTTATTGTAATGAAGTCACATGACCGTTCGTACTATTTCTTAGAGGTTTATTATTTTCAGTTAAATTCTATTGCTTTTTATGGCTATTCAGTATACATTCATTTAAATATACCACATTTCAACTACGGAATTTATCATGGTAATAAATTTATTGTCTAAGAATAGTCAATAGTAATGAAAGGTTGTCAATAGTAATAAAAATACAGTAATATTGCAAAAACATTTATATAGAGCAGATAAAAGAAGTTTGAAGTTTCATTTAATTATGGCCTTTAAAACTTTGTCAAATCTTAACAATGATCGTAGTTTTTTTTTTTTTAATTTAGCAAATTTCTTTTTCCACCCCGAATCCACCCCCGCATCAATAGAGGCCAGGTCCGTTGTTATTCTTCGTTTAAACGGTTTTGCATTTCGTGTTTTGCAACTGCATTTAATTTAAGGGGTGTTAAAAAGAAAATATTATTCTTTAGAAAAGAGAGTGGAAATTTAAAGTTTTCCATGCTTACAGAATATAAACTTTTAAAACTAAAAATAAAAGTAAATTTTGTAGAAAAAAATTCTACTTTATAAGGAGTAGTACCTTATTGAACCAACGTATGAAAAATAGTACTCAAGCTAACAAAAAATTTGAGTGAAAATTATTGTTAAAAATTATTTTAAGTTATTTATTTCACAGTTATTAGTTAAGAAATTCCGTGATTACATATAATTAAACCTGTATTTTAAATAATATTACTCCATTAGTTTTAATTTGTTTAGCTGACCACTTGCATTTTCCAATTATATTTCGTCATAAGATTTGAGAATTATCGCCTTTAAAAAATATAATTATAGCTTTAAATATGCGATCAGGTAATTAGAATCTGTTATATTAAACGTAATTTTGTGATATTCAGTCACAATTGCTGTCTTATCACTAAAATACATTGTTGCCATATTTCCTCTTTTATAAAGGAATAGGTAAAGTATCCCAAAATAATACTTGATTCGTTTGAAGTTTCAAACTTACTTTTAATGGTATTTGTTTATTACTTAACAATGTCCCTGCCATTGGACCGTTAGTAAAGGCTATGGAAAGTAAAATACTTAAGAATAAAGCTTTTTTTTTTAACTGATGTCCGAGTACGAAAACTGTCATGGCTAACACTAGACCAAAACTATTAGTAGTGGAAAACCTTATTCAACATACTCAACTACATACTTTAATAGTTCCGATTTTACCTGCAATTTTGAAAGCTTTAAAAAAAATTGCATCACTCAATGATTCACTGCAAAACTGCTTAAAAGGAAATACTTTGACTTTCCACAATCCCATTCAGAGCCTCTAGCAGGTTCTTTATAAAATCACCTATTTAATTAATTGCGATTTTGGAAAGTATATTCATCTCTCCGAAACTTTCGCCAATCAAAATATTTGCATAAACTCTTCAAAGAAGCCACAGTTTTTGAAGAGATTCCGCTAAAGAACACTTATGCATATTGAATCTTGTCATTTCCGCTAAAAATTTTCAGGACTTTAATCTTATTTCTAGGGGAAAGTAGAAAAAGTGGTATACATAATACATCTCTTTGGGACTTTCTCAAAGTCGTTTAACTGCTGCCATTTTCTGTGGATGTTTCTAAGACTTTATTTTTTCCTCCATTTTTCTGCTTGATTTATTCATATTTATTTTTATTTATTTTTGAAGTGACTTATCTAAAAGTTTTCGCAGTTTGGTATAAAATGCTGTTTACAGCATAAATTCGGTTCATGAAAATGGTGTTGATTGTTTCACATATATATACAATTTGTAATTTAAAAATAACGTTTGTATGTAGCATCTTGCAACTTTAAAATCCCATAATAAATGTAAGAAAAATAAGGTAAGTTTTTTTTTTTAATTTATATTGATAGTCGACTCAAAGTTGGAGGAATCTATCAGCACATTTTCTGATTGCAATAAAATAAATGCAAAATATAAGCGTTAAAACATTCTTTTTAATAAACAGATATTTTTTAATTCAGAACACCCCCACCTAATTAAAAAAACACGTATTTTCACAATATTTTAAAGCCAGAATTAAACATTATTTGCAGTCTAAATTTACTGCAGACTAATTACTGCTAGTTTATAAACCAACGCATATAAATCAAACGTGAGTCCTAATATACATAACTTTACAGGTTCTCACCCTTCGCTAATGAGTGAGAAAATAGCCTAATAACGTCCTCATTCTATACCCCCATTACAGGCATTAAATAACTCATCTAATTCATGAATTAATCGTATCTTCTTGGGAACGTTGAGCATATCTGCGTATTAGCAGACATTTTACAAATGGGATAATATTTCCTGATTAGTGGAATAGACTGTACTTCCGAAAACTATTATTCAATTCTCCCTTGTCTTTACTGCCACCCGTGACTTTTTATGCAATAACATGGTATCACAGTTCACACTTCAAATCATATTTTTGATGTTCTAAATATTTCGGTCGTAGATATTTCAACAATGCAAATTATTTTTAATCTACAAAATAAACAAATTTATATAATGCTAATATTCAATTTAATACTCGTTTTTTATACATTTTCTGAAGGTCAGATGAAACATCTTGCATATGCTTCAAGTACCAAGAATTGAGGGAAAAGGATAAAAATACGAATGCGCCAACAACACTTAACCACCCTGCATTAACTCTTTAGGATGTATCGAAAAATTAACGGTTAACGGGTTATAAGAAAACGAAAAGTCATAAGAAATTTCGGTACAATTCCATTTCACTGATGAAAATTTGCACAGTATGCACAGTGAAGGTTAATTCCGAAAATACTATAGTGTAAATTAAAAGTACAATAGTCTAGTTAAAAAACTACTATAGTGTTATATTAAATTAATAATGCTATTTTTTGCAATCTTTAAAACACTGTATATATGTATTTGGCGAGGAATTGGAAGTTTGGCACAAAATTCAGGTAACTAAGAACTTCCAATCCTGCAGATAATAAAACCTTCCGGAACTGCATTCCTCTGCGACAGTGCGTACTAATTCTTTATACTAGAAAATAGGGTCCGTTTGCCATTGTCGTAAAGTTCTCGTCTGGCAATAATGTGTCTCTGCAACAGATGAAAACAATATATACAGTCGAAGCGGTGTTTGTGTTTTTATAGTTGTGGATCTAAGAAGATTATTCTTCGTTGATATTTTTTGAGAGAGCAGTTTATTACTTTAAAACAGTTCTGTTGAATATGTTAGTTTAACTATCAGACTTTTTTTTTTATTTTCTTATTTTGATTTTTGGTTAAAATATATTTTCCGTTGTCCTTTTGGTTTAACACAATGCTAAACAGTGCACTTTATATTCCTTTTGAAAAATTATGCAAATCCTTCAAAGTTGACAACTAAAGTTGTTGCCAATTTATATTACCAACAATCCCTTAATCCCTCTTCAGTATTTAATTTAAACCTGACTCCTCTATCGTTAAGAAATGGTATTTTAATGCAATTTTAAATGCTTTGAACGTTATAAACTATTAACTAACCGAATGCAAAAAGATATACATTTTAAAATAAACGCAAAAAAGGCTCAATTTTGCTTCCATGTCAACTTTTCTTCAATTATCTTAAAGAAAACAATTAAACTTTTTCTCGGTTAGTCTAATTAAAAATAAAATCCTGCCGAACAGAATGTCTAAGAAGCAACGTACTTTAAATAAAAATTCATATAAAATACTAAAAAACATACACCCTATTGTACCACTAAAAATAGAAAATACTATATCAATAAAATATTTCCCAGATAAAACGTGCCACAGTATTTTCTATCATCGCCAACTTTCGGACCCGGAGTATACAGTCTTGATTGATTCTTTTCATTGGGGGCAAGTTATACTATTTGCTAAGAGTCGCCGGGGAGGAATATATCAGTTTTTCATATATCGAAGCGATTGATCTTGGTAATTGAATCCGAGTGGTCAGTGTCTACTTTCTTGAAAAAAAAACGAGGATTTTCGCGACCAAATACTTCGATTTTGTGGGGTTAATATCCCCGGATTTTGTGGGCAGCTATCGCTTCTGGTGTGTGTGAGGGAAAACTGACGAGAATATATTTCTTTGCATTCAAAGGATTATGGAAAAGGGTATATGAAAGTTGAACGTTGGTGTTTATCGCAATTCTGCAGGCGCTTTTGGTGTTGCCCCTACTTGAAGTTTGGGAGAGCTGAAGAGGATTTCATCGATATTCGGTTTGTGTAGTTGTCTATAACAAAAATTATTTGTAGGGTCGTTTTCTTTGTTGGGAATATGAAACATTTTTCAGTAAAATTAATTTGATAATATAGAGAAATATGTTTCAAAAATGACGTTTGATTTTTCATTCGGACTACCTATATAGGATAAAACCGTAACTGCTTTATATGCATTAACTGTGATGCATTATTAAGGAAACATATACATTTTATTACTTGTAGTTAATAAGTATTTTTAAAAAGTATCTCAAATTTCAAAAACATCATAATCATTTCGAATTGAACAACTACAGTCAATTCCTTCTTAACAAAAACGATCTTTTGTCATTCTTTTTTGGGGTCGTGAATTCTACTAGCCCTCATGTTACCCAATCCCACTGGGATTAACAATAAACTCTTAACATGCTGCATCTCAGAAAATATTTTATTCTTCTCAGCAACAACGGGATATCCCCAAGTGGAAACCAAGCCTCATCCATCACTCAACCCCTTTACAGGCCTAAACTTTCTCCTCTTCGATTCGCGAAAAAAAAATGCAGAAAACATTGTTTATTCAAGTTTTAATTTCCCTTTGAATCTTGTATCTGGAACGTGCATGCACAAAACCCAACCTCTAACTTTTCACATATATCATCCGTGGCAATGAACACAAAAGATCAATACAGTCGGTGATTTTAAATAGAAGGCAGGCGTTTTTTTATTTGCGTGTGTCAGAGGTACAGAGGTCCAACGCCAAAAAATTTCGATTTTCAGTTTTTTTGCAGATTGTAACACAGATATCCATGAAAGTACAGATTTAAATGTCAATACGAACAATTTACAAGAGGATTGAAATATTATAATTGCGTAGACAAACACTAATATCGTCTGAAGTTCTTCTGTCTTCTTGTTAAGTTTGGAAAACAAAAGATGTTCCCTTCTAGCTCAGAAGCACGGATTCTTAAAAAAGGGGACGCTTTCTTGCATCTATTTCCCTCTTTTTAAACTGATGGACCTCCTTCCCAAGCAATAAATCTTCTTAGCCCAGTGAACCACTTGAATAAAACGAATTTCTGTGCTTAAAGGGGAATCCTGGTTTTGATTCCCGCTGCAAATCTCGTGGATGTCGGACGTGGTTGCATCTGGAGGGTAGTTTGTAGCCGGGGTGTCACGTATGACAGGACTGTTAGAAGTATTTTTTGTTTGTTCTTTTGGTTGTTTTGGAATGGAAAATAAAGATATTCGTTTTAGAATGCTCGGTTGGGGAGACGCAATGGGAAACGTGAATTGAATTCGCTGAATTCTTAATGTGTTTTTCGAATATTCAAGTGCGTGATTTATAAGTTACGCACATTCCATTAAAATAAATTGCTCCATTATTTAATAGTTAATGTCGTGTTTGTTTTATTAGAGTAAATTAGTCGTTTTATACTTGTAAGTGACACTTTTTAAAGTGAATTCAAAACTGCACTGCCTTGTTGTTCATTATCTTCGCTGCCAAGCGATCTGAACTCAATGGACTACACACATTGCAAGGTGTTGTATACTAAGTGTGAAAGGTTGAATTTAGATCAAGGGTATTTGCCAAGTATTCAGTAACAAACTTTGTATACGGGTAAGCCTTTAATTTTGAAATTTTAGTATTTTAACTATTCATTGTCTTATATTTTGTGTCAAAACACTGGTATCATTTTAGTAAATTATTACTACCACGACAAATTTAAATTTACATTTATCTACCATCTTATAAGGATATGAGGGGTTTCATAGAGATGTTTCAAGCAACCTATTTGTAAACTTATGGTTAGAACACACTGAACAGGGCACGCGATTCCAATTGAGGGGACGCCGGTTTGGCGGATTACCCGGGTCCAAAGCTTGCATCGTATGATTGATGTTTCTACGAGTAAATCCTCGTTTCCTATTGTAGAGTGCCGAATGATAGGCGTCATTGAAGGGTCCGTTTGAAGAAGGGAAGTTTGCCAATGTTGAAATTCATTACACTTATTCCCTTCTCCAAGCTGAAGATTCAATTGTCCGAAGTGGCAAAATGTTGTCATACAGTTGACGAGTAATGTGGATGGGGGTGTATTAGGGGGTGTCGGAGCCTTTGTGCTATTATTTTTAATAAGATAGCCTGGAGCACTTTATCATGAGGGAAACGGGTCGCCATTCATAAAATAACATTTAATCTAATATCATTGAGAAATGTATTTTATATGGTAAGCTATATAAATGTTTAAAAAAGGATGTTTTAGTTAGTTATTTGTCATAAGAATAGCATGTTTCTTCACTTGTTCAACAAAGCAACAGAAGAATTTGTGGATCAGTCAAAACGCATTAGGTATAAATTAAGTTAAATTTTAGAGACACTTGAATTGACGTACAATTCAAACTGAATTCTTAATCTTACTTTCAAACTTAAAAATACCCATTTGCTGATGCATCTAATAAACTTAAGACTACTTACACAAATGCAACACTAACATATACTTAATATTCAGCCTCTCATTCATATTCATTAGCTTTCTTAATACTTACAAATCCTAAATGTAGTTCGCACATAAACCCCCATTTCACAATCGGCGACAATGTTAGCGTATAGGTGATGGATACACATGAACAATTAATCACTAACAGTTATTCCGAAAACAAGGATTATTTTCGAATGGGCGCACAAATAACATGCCAACCTGTTCCATTAATTACCTATACCATCGCAAATCCTTCTCATCGAACCACTCATAACAAGAATCGAAAGATGTTTGAAGACGATACATAGATCTCAGATGTTTGGTTTGTCACAATTGTCACTTACTTTGTGTGGGGGCCAGGATTCTCGAGTGGTTTGGACCATAACGCAGGCAGTCTGCGCGCTGTAACGGGTGCGGGTTCGATTTTCGCCTTCGCCCTGGATGTAATTTCTTTTCTCTGTGACAGTAAAAATTCTTTCTGTGTCTGTCTTACTTGACGAAGGCTTATATAAGCGTATCTCTGATATAGCACACAAGCCGGAATATATTTGTATCTACCCCACTTTATGTAGCTATTTAGTAGCGTTTATTGGATTTTCACTCAAAAAACGAAAGTCCTCATTGAGTTAAGAAATAAACAGCTTGATGAAAGCTCTTTAATAAGTGACCAGAACTTGTTACGTTGAAATCAAAAACTTCCATAGCGTATTTTGGTTATTTGGAATCCATCATATTTTTACAAATTTTGAATTGATTGCTAGTTTGTTAGTGTTAGTTTATAATTTATTTTTAAGTCAGAATTGATGGTTGAGTAAAGGAGTTTAATATAAATTTGTATGTTAGTATTTGTACTAGTATTTTTGAAAAGAATTTAGCTTTTTGGCTTTTTGAAAATAGCACAAAACATTGTATGATTTTACTCCGCTAAATCATGCAGAGCTCAGAAAGATTTTTTTACTAAAATTTTTAACTCCTAAATTGTGCCACGTTAACGTAAAAATATAATACATTCAACTAAAATCATTTTATGTGTTGAAAACCAGAATAATTACTGCTGAGGATCCACCACTACCATAATGATAGAGCATATTAGCAATAAGATAACATTTAAATAAAATTACACCAGCAATACAAAATTGCATAAAATAAACCTAGTTTGGTAGCTGTTCATAGAAATGTGAGAAAAGTTAAATTTTTCTTATTCCCTCTCTTTCTTAATACTAAACCAATTTAATTATTATTCGTACTAATACCCACTATGTACTTTTGTCAACCCATCGTATAGATCTGTCGCTCTGGGTGAAGAGGAGGGAAGGTCTTATTAGCAGTGCACAAGTGCAACGTGTAATGAGACAGCTTAGGAAGCATTATAAGCTGGGGGGTGCGTTGGTGTTCGGCAACTTTGAGAGGATTACCACTTACTGGTAGAGGAGTATCGTGGCGACATCGTGTCCTGGGATTGGGTATAGGGTGGCGCAAGATGGCTTTCTTGCGCCAAGTTCTTTGAAGAACTATATGCTGGGATCGGTAGTTTATTTGAAGAGTGTTGGAGGAAATGTTGTAGATACAATAAATTTAACTTGATTGATATTATTTTAAAATTTATTGATATTGACTGATTGATTGATATTAATTTAATTTAAGGACATGTTGCATTGATTTATAGGTTTTGGTGGTATTTCTAATGTTTAAGTTTGCTTTTGTTTCTGGTGACTTTTTACATGGTCAGATTTTCATGGATTGAATCCTCATAAACAAAATTGAGTTTTTTTTAAAGCGTAGCTCTATAGCTTATAACTTTAAAAACATTTACTATATTAGCCAAAACTCCTAACATTAATATCTATACCAAACCAGCTACTAATAATAGTACTGATGAATAGAAGTTAAAGGATTTTATAATTTAAAATTATATTTTTATTTAGTTAACAAAATTTAAAAGTTATATACGCATGTTATTGGCCTTACTGAAAAAATAAAATGCATAGTTCTGCCAACGGAAGCAGACTATGTTTAATTCTACAGATAACAGGCACTTAGATTTATTTACATGAATTGATAGCTTTAAACCTAAATTATTCCATAGCATTGTCGAACCTCAAAGATTTAAAGACTTATAGATCTACTATATAAAATTAGAAGGAGATATAATTATCTGGTTCTGAAGTACGTATTTGCAGCTTTTGTAACAAAATGCAGTAGATTTTGAGCATATGAAACATTAACAGGTCTGCTTATTTACTACGCTACAAAGGCAAACAATGATTTGAGATGTATGCATTTCTGAATACCGCCAGCCATGGTACTATTATGCTCCAGTTTAATAGTTCGTATAAATTTCCTAAACATCAATGGTTTTATTGGTAAGAACGGAGGAACGTTAGATGTCGCCAGTTTTGACGGTGCATTGATTGTAAGTTATGGGCTGAAATGGAGTTTATAGATTTGAAAATTTATTTAACTTATTTCCTTTGACTTATTTATTTAAAAATAACGGACTCTTTTTGTTCCGTTCCAAAACACACGAGTTTGAATTTCAAAGATTCTGTTATGTTCATTGTAATTTCAATATATTTAATCTAAATTCTCTATCTCAAATTAGATTATTTGTACTCACTTTTATGTTTTATGTAAAAAGTAAGCATCTAACCAAGTACTGTCCATACCTTATCTTAGAAGTAGTTATCTTAGAAGTTAAAATGTGGATAAACCTACTATAAACAAATTAGATAAATCTATTACAAAAAGAAATACGCAAAGTGGAAATCGAAAAAAGTTAAAATCTTATCTAAATTCATTATTATCCTCACAAATTCAATGAATTATACTAATTTTCATGTATAATGTGAAAAAAAGAAACTCCAAACCTTGTATTGTACATACCTTATCCTAGAAGCAATTCAATCTCAGGGACATGGCGTTTAATATGTGGCGTTTAATATAAGATGAATTATTCCAATTTTTATAGATATTGTTAAAAAAGAAGCATTTTGCCTAGTGCTGCTGCCTATACCTTCACATTTCCTAAGATTTTCAATTTCAATGACATCGCGCTGTGTGGATAACCCTACTGATAAACAAATTAGATAAACCCACTACAGAAGGAAATACCACTAATGAGAAATCGGAAAATTTAACAATATAATCAAAATTCTCTATTATCTTTCCTTTCAAGATAATTGAATTATTCTCATTTTTATATCTAATATGAAAGAGGAATTATCTAGCCACTTACTGTCTTTACCTTATCACCTTGGAATAAATTCTACGTATGTGACAAGACATTTAATATGTGACCGGTCCCCTCGCAAAAAAGTATTGCTTGTTGCTATCTCCCGTCACCTCAAATCCCTCTCTCCGATACTGATGGACAGGTAATAACAGGGAACATTCGGGAAAAGTAATAGTTTTGGTTTGGACACTTCCCTGCAATCACAGAGTCCTATTCTTTTCCTGCGTACGCTAATGAAAAAGGTGCCACCTTATTTGGGTATTATAGATGAGAGGATGCAGAGTTTTTTTTGTGGAGTCCTATTAGTTTTATCTGTGACTACTTTTTTTTTGTTGCACACATGAGCAATTGCAACTGAGTATCCGAATGGAAGGGTTTTATTGGGAAATGTTTGTTACGTTTCTGCGAGGCGAGAGAGAGAGAGTGGTTTTGATTAGTGAGGTATTTGAACTTGTTACATTTTTCAAATAGATTTGGATTGCAATGTGTGGATTTTTCATTGAGGCTGCATTTTAGCAGTCAAGCTTTAGCATATTCGACATTTTCCACAGAACTGAGAGCCATTTTTTGCAGCACCATCTTGGCGGCTCTCATTATCAGTTTTGAAGCTTAGATTGCAATGAATCTGAGCTCAATAATTTTAACAATCCCTTGATCCTATTATCATTCTTCATTGACTTGCAGAAAAAGCGAAACCTTTATTAACGTATTATGGTAAGATTATGTGCTGCTTTTCCTTTTTTTCGTGTATTACTTTTCGTCTCTCTTAAAAGAAATTCAAAAGTAGCTAAATGTATTCTTTGTAGGCGGATATTTCATAGTATTTTCTAATTTGTAGGTTTTAGGGTATTGTTCAAATAAGCTTGCCATTTACATTAAATTTTATTCAATTTCAAATTTTCTTAATTAACTACTAATTGACACAAAAGTTCATAATGAAACCTAAAAACACCTAAATCAACACTACTTCTTTTAAATAAGAGCTTAAGAAAATGTAACAAAAGAAATGATTTTTTTTTTCAATTACCACTTGCACCAAAGCAAACTAAATGTCTCAACACATTCTTTTCTTACTGAATTTAAGTGAAAAAAAATTACACATTACCCCTTTCCCACCTTCTTCAAATTAATGCCTAAAAAAATCAAATTTAATCACGAACGATAAATGACGACAAGTTCTTAAAAAAATAACTTGAAGAAATTCAAACGACCTGAATCTTGATGAATGGTTCTTCGAGTGAATTACCACTCTAAATCGTTTTTCCTTTAATTAGTTCCATCTGTTTCAACAAAGGGACAGTCACAGAATGAAGAGTTCGAAGGAAAAATATGTTTACTTTTGTCTGACATAATGGCAACCGACATTTTCTCCATTACGATAATCGAGGGGCCTGGATGGCCTAGTGGGTTTGGTCAAAGCCCATTATTCTAACAGTCTGCGCACTGAACCGGGTCAATACCACCTAGATTAGAAGGCCGGCGAATTAAATGCTTGACGTCATATTAGTGGACCGACTCTGTGGTTTTGACCAATGATCATTCGTGACTAGATCTTGTATTTGAAAAAAGTTTTTTAAGATAAGATGAATCAAGATACGACATTATTGGTCAAGAAATTGAAATTTGTCTACTAGTGTGACGTTGTGTTGCTTAGTTCTTCGGCCTTCTAATCTAGGTAGTATTGACCGGGTGCGGGTTCGAATTCCGCCTTTGCCCTGGGATTACTTTCTCTCTCTGTGTCAGTAAAAATTCGGATTGTGTCTGTCTTACTTGACGAAATTTTATAAGCGTGTCTCTGATCAAGCACACAAACCATAAAAAATATATATGTACCAACCTACCTACTTATCTTCTCACCGAGAAGGTTCCCAGTTCGTATACGGATTACTTAACTTACAAAGGCCGGAGAAGCTTTTTTGAGTGGACTGAAAGTTTTACGTCACTGTTCCGAGTGTCGTAGTACGAAGCTGAAAGAACTTATTTGGAACCATTCGTCAACCGATGATTATATTTAGAGAATTCCCAATAGGTTTTCTACATTTCGGAACTCGGAACAGTGACGTCAAACTTCCCGTGAATGCAAGTGTGTTTGGGAGAGCTTCTCTGTCTTTGTAAGTTGAGTAGGCATGGTTCGTATGACAGCCAAGCTATAAACGTATTTGTGCTGTAAAAAATCAATCGAAAGTCATTTAAATCCCCAAGTTGAGAGAGACGTGCTCGTTAAATATGCGAAATCCAAATTCCCGATGGCGTTAGCGTGCAATGTCACTCACCGTGGCATCGCGGGCCCGCTCAGGTGTCGACCTCGTCAGTTGATCAATGTTCGAAATTACGAGACGAATTTGACTGTGTTAAAGCTCTTGAGGTTAGAAATAGTTTAGCCGGAAACGATTAACTTGCTACCTTGCTTTTTTTTGGTTATAAGCGGCTCACTGAGCAAGCACACAAGTCGGAATATATATGTAAAATACCCTACCCCTACCCTACCCTTTTTTTTGGTTATAGCAACGCCCCAACGCTAAATGAGGGTTGACCCCGTAGTTTCGAAGATGTAGGGCAAACAAATAAGCTACACATTTAGCAGTAAGATTTTCCGCAACGATGGATTCGATGTGTACGTCCCATGTACACAGCTATTAATTGGCGAGGCTATTTTCGTCAAACACTATCCTTTTTAAAGGCTAAAATGCGGACATTATACAGGAAGGGTTACTCGTGGCATGTCAATTCAACCTATAGAGACAAGGTCTGTTTTTGTTTTTATTTATTTGTACTTCTATAGTTAAACACGAGTTTTTTAAATAAAGAAACTCTAGTTGAATGAAATTTGTGTTTTATAGAAATCGATTATATTTGTTATTTTCGAAACCTATTTTTATCCAGACGATCTCAAACAGTTGCATTCCTCTCAAACCAACCAATCTTTATGTGCATTTGCGGAAAAAATATTTTAAGGTTGTGCTACGAAGCTAAGCTACCATTGATCACTGATTACATTGAAAAAGGTTTTTTGTTAAGTTGGATTTGATGTGAAATTTAAAATCTGAACAGTTGGATTTTTTAAAACTATTGTCTGGTTTTTTTTCCAGTCCAAAGTACAGTATTTAACATTTTATGGTTTTTCTTTTTGAAATTTATGTATTTTGAATGAGAATCATCGTCATAATTAAAACTTTAAACTTGAAAATAGTTTTTGAATAGACATATTTTAACAAGTTTAATGATATATAGTTAATACTTCTAATTATAGATCAAAAATGCGCGAATATTTTTTTCTTTTTAACTAGTTTAAATAATCTTTCAACAAACTGTAAACATGTTTATAAAAATAGATCTATATTCACAGCACGTAATAAATTTTTGTATTTAAGGTTTTTTTAGTGTATGTAAAAAATATTTAAGTTGCAGCTAACTACTCGTTTTATTGTTTCCTTTTTGTTGTAAAGTAAATACAAAATTTAAAAAATCATCTAGTTCAATTGGACTGTGGTTCTAAATTATGACGAGGATCAATACCCCACGTGTAACTCTAGTGCGACGATTTCAAAAATAACTTAACCAAATCTCGTTAAATATTAATGTTATTCTTTGAAAAAATTTACGTTTATAATATATAGTTTTATTAAGTACTCCAGAATCATATTTGATTCAATTTATAATTATCCAACTAACAAATAAAACTGTAAAATTTAAGCAGCGCTGTAATTTTCGTCCCCATTGTATTGTCAAATCGTTTTGTCTCATGGTGGTGTCAAATAAATTTGTTTTTAAAACTAATAAAATATTAGAACAAAACCATTGATTGAAGTACATAAGATTTAGAATGAAGAAATATGATTTTCCTTCTTAAGCATCCAATTCCTAATAGTAGTGCTTGACGTCAAAACACTTAAAAATATTATTCGAAATATAAATTTCTAAGTCTTCTATTTTCAATCCCGTTTATTTCTTTTAGAGCTTTCTTATTCTTGTTCCGTTTTATTTCATCTTCAACTAGAGATTAAATGGACATTTTTTTATTGGTTGGTTTTAGTTCCTGGTCAGGTATTGATTACTAACCGTTGCTTGGCAACATCCTTGAAAATCCTCAATCCTCAAATTTTTATTTTATTACTCTTTTTTCTTGATTTGTATAATGAACTTTTATTGTATTTTCAAGTTTTGTTTATCTACATTCTTTCGTTCCTTTATGTGAGGCTTTTTTTAGTTTATTCCCGTTGTAAATTAATTCATTCAACAAGAGAGTATGCACTTCTTTTAAATTGCGTGTTTTGTAAATACGGAAAAATGAACATTAATGCTATTGTTGTCATTTATTTTAATTGCGTCTTTTTAAAAAATGGTTTCCCTTTGTGCACTATATAAAAGCTTTTGAAACAGAATTTTTAATTTTTTTTAATAATATTTTGATACATTCGGTAAAACGTGCATAGATTTTGTATATTAATATTAGCATGTTTTTATATAAACTACGAAAGGGGGGCTGCCAAATGCTATGAAGGGGGGCTGCCAAACAAAATAACATGCATACATTGTAATACCCGAGTTATTATTTCTGCAAAATAAGACCCAAACAGAAATATGTTAATGAAGTAAATCTATTTTCTGAAGGATTATTCTTTGTCATTTGATTAGAATTATAATTAAAATTCTTTTCTACACACGTCAATTATCCGGATGCTCAAAATCTGAAACTTTATAGCTAAAATTTATAAAGTATACGTTTGCACAGGCGTAAATACGATGCCAAAGTCATATTTATGTATGATTTTTTTTCAATTAAAAATTGACTTTAATTCAATACACTTTTGTAAATAAGATTCGAAAGCTAGTTTCTAACTTAGTTTCTTCAAACTACACTCGTAAATCATTGCGCATTCAAATAATCACCAAGATCAATCAACAACAAAACCCCAAACGTATAATGAATCAAACTTCAGTTCCCAGAAAGTCAGCAAGCGATATCCCCAGAAATCAGAAAATGATATCAACCACAACTTCCACTCTTCGAAGCAAAATTAAGTTAAGCCACAATAACCGTTACACCACTTTGTTTGAAAACAAATCACATTCAACCAATGAAGTAAATGGTGTATTAGGAAGTAAATTGGTGTAAATCTTTGTTGGTTAACCACAAGTTGAACCTAGTACTCGCCTTACACTGTGGCATAAACTAATCCTTTGGCTAACACTGTGCTTGTGTCAGCTGACCTTGTCGGTCTCTTTTAAATGAACTAAGTCTTTCATTGAACAATGGCACTTTTGTAGTAGGCTGTCTCGGGTTGGATTTGAAATTAAATATGCATGTAGAGGTTTTGATTTCGATCAGCGTTGCAGGAAACTAAAAGTGTCAGAGATTATGATGTCAATAAAAAATTTAAGTTCAATGCTTTCAGGGGATTTAGTAATGATTATTCTTAGTGTACTTTTTTTAATTTGCTTATTTCTTTTCTAGATTTAAAAAAATAGTTCTTAAATAGTTAAAGAATTAAATTTTGAAATAAGAAAGTAGTTAACCGGACATGAAAATACATACTAATAAATAGTTATTATACCAAATGTTTTAAAATAATGAGGTGCTGTGGAAATATATATATTAAACTTGCTTTTCAATCTGTATATTTTGAAACGTTAAGTCACTAAACTTAATTTTGTTACTAAACCATATTAATTCAAAATTAAATCTACGAGAATATTTTAATTTTTTAAAGTTCATGTGCGTATTTTAATTCATTTGTAATATTTTAGGTAATTTCAGAAATTCCTAAAGCATTATAGCTTATTTCGAGTAAAATTGAAACTACAATTTATCTTACTTTAGATACAACAGATTTAACCTATGTTTTTTTTATGAAGCTTTAGAAGTAATTTTATTTTATAGTTAGTTTGCATATTATATAAGTGGTAGCTCAGTATGCTAACAGTCTAATTTTTTTAAACTCTAAAAAAAACTCAAATTTTTAATGGTTATGAGGGATAATAATGTTAAATAAAATATTTAAAAAATTAAAAACAAACAATTAATACACATTTTAAAGATAATTTCTTAAACAATAAGTGTTACGCAAAATGCATTAGGTCAAACAAAAATAATTCATTTGTTCCCTAAACCTGATAGACCTTCGTACATGTTGCAAACTCACACTATTGCAGTAATTAAATATGCCTTTTGAAGTTTTCTTCCGCATAAACAATATTATTTCTCAACAGATCTCTAACTGGACTTTCAGAAAAAAAAATTTGATTCATTTTTATGACTTTTAGTCAACCCAAAATTTGCCATTAAAATTTCACCATTTTAACTTTTTCTGTTTTCAAAATTTAAATGGATATAAACATATTTCCATTAAAAAAATCTTTAAACCCCAGTGTATAAAGATGAATACTGATTATTCGAATGCGCTAACCATCACTAACACACACATCTCCCAAACGATGAATAATGACAGCAATAAGTATATCCCCGACATCTCCGGATTAGTAAATCTGATCCCACAATCCACGGAGGGACCTCGTATAGTACGCTTTATGCCTCTGCGGCAGGCCGTTTTCAATTATGGAGCCGCGTATTGGTGGGCCATCTATTTAGAAAACCTAAACAATAATAACATCTATTTAGATAGCCTGAACAATAATTGTTACGCAAAATGCAATTAGTCAAAAAAAATCATTTATTCCCTAAACCTGATAGACCTTCGTACATGTTTCAAACTCAAACTATTACAGAAATTAATATACCATTATCAGTTTTCTTTTGTGTAAACTATATTATTTCTCAACTGAACTCCTACTGGACTATCAGGAAAAAGATTGAGTCAACATAAAATTTGCCATTAAAATTTCACCATTTTCAGCTTTTTCTGTTTTCAAAATTTAAATGGATATAAACATATTTCCATTAAAAAGTCTTTAAACCCCGATTATAAAGATGAATACTGATTACCGAATGCTTTAACCATTACTAACACACCCATCTCCCAAACGATGAATAATGACAGCAATAAGTATATCCCCGACATCTCCGGATTAGTAAATCTGATCCTACAATCCACGCAGGGGGACCTCGTATAGTACGCTTTATGCCTCTGCGGCAGGCCGTTTTCAATTATGGAGCCGCGTATTGGTGAGCCATCTATTTAGAGGGGGTAGATGTGTCCTGGTTGCCCAAGATCAGGGTTGCCAGGCAGCCATATTACGAGTCCGGTCACGTCCTGGAGATTGCCGGAGAAACTTTCACGGGTAGTAATATAAATAAGTGACCCCGTAATCGATAGCCTGGACGGCCGTTTGGATTTGGCGCGGACGTTATATAGGGGGTTATTTGGCTTTGGAAATTTGGGGGTCCTTGAGTGGTTTCGTTTTAAATGTCTGTTAGAAATTTGGAATTTTCGTTTAGAGGGCGGATTTGTTTGGGGATGTAGTGGTTAAAGGATTGTGGGTTGGAAGGCTTTATTTACACTCTTAAAACAAAAGAGTGAAATCCACTCCAGTCGGAGAAGTGCATTTTCGACACTGGAAAGAAATGAATATTAAATCAGACTGAGTTAAAATCACTCGTTTGGAGTGATCCTGTCGGAACTTTTACACACGAAGGATCCACTCCAAAAGGAGAAGTGCATTTTCCAGACTAGAGGAGTGAAAATAAATCAGACTGAGTTAAAATCGCTCTTTCGTTTTAAGAGTGTTATGAGTAGGAAAAAAGAGATGCGAGTAAAAAGTTTTTAAGAATATTTGATATTTTAGGTTCGGTTGGTTCGTAGACATATATTTCCAGACTTGCGTTCTTGATCAGATACCCGCTTTTTAACCTTCATTTAGATGGTGATGTCTAAGAAGGCAGACAAGACAAATGTAAACAAATCAGCTCGAATCTGTTCCTAGAATTGAAGCTCCTATACAAGCATTCTACTACAAACATGGATAGCGTAGCATATTTCGTCAAAATTAATCACGATTGTATTTGGTATTAATTTATTGGGGAAATTTTTTTTATTTACAAACAAATCAGGGGCAAACATTAGAGTAGAGAATCGCAAATTATAAGGGGTTTTTTTTTGCCAACTTATATAAGACGATTATAATAATGAATGTTTTTATTAAATGAAATAACATCCGAAAAGTAATGTACATAAGATGAAATAAAATTAAAGTTATAGGAAAAATTAAGAATCTTTTTCTCAAACTAACAGTATAATTAAACTGTAATTCATAGAGAATTTCAAAAATTAGATAATCGAAGAGAATGCAGACTATCCTATATTTTTAGACGGAAAAGCAATTTAATACCATAGATATTTTAATTAATTTCTACGCCATAATGCGCAACGTAGTTCAGTTTTCAAGCTTAATAAATGCATCAACGCCGACAAAAATAAAAATCTGATGTAATTTTTCTAGTCCAAGAACGACAACTTCCGTCTCTCTCTCTCGAGTAAAAAAAAATCATGATCAGCAACGACATTTTAAGTAGCACTCAGATACTTGTCTAAAAATATCTTTTTTACGGCTATTTTTCAAAGTCATAGAACTTCAAACTCGTGGGTAGGAAATTATTTTTCTAGAATTACTGTTATCTTAATCTTATTGCTTGTGAGCGTTTTTGTAAGTGTTGGGAGCATCAGGTTTCGTATTGGGCTCTATGATATACGGCCCCACTGTCGGAAATAAATTACGAGAGTCAGCAGGCTTAAATCACAAGTTTACTTTGACATGAAACACTTGTTCAGGCTTAAAGTTGTACTGCATATCGGTTTCATGGAGGTAAAAAAAATGGTGAATTTTCAATGGATAAAACGGTAGAAAATTGAGATTAGTACAGCATTTTAAAAATTTAACATAGTATTACTGTCGAAGTCACTTTCAATTTAAATCTAACATTAGCATCAAATTAATGTTTTATAATTTAAACAATATTTATTATTTTATAATTAGTAATTTTATTTTTTACAGTTTAGTAGTTTTATTTTGTACTTTTTAGTAGTTTTATTTTGTTTAGTTTAGTATAGCCTTGTATGGGGTTTGTTTTGAGACATAAATTTTTAGTGTTAACTTATAGTGACATTTATCGTAAAACAATTATTTGTTACATTTAATTTTTTTAATAATAGGATTTAGTAACTAAATGAATATTTACATGTCCTATTTAAGGTACGCTTTTACATTCACTATATGACCTAAATTTACAAACTTATTCATACGTGTTATTATCTATCGTTGACAAGTTTTTGTTTCAACATCAAATAATTTTCTAAGTCAATATTAACTGTCCTCATTGTTCGATACACATTTGCTGAGATACATTGACTTACTTTCCAAAAAAACAGAAAAATTAAACTTCGAGTCAAAGTTTACATTTTCACATCTAATGCCTTCGAAATTAAAATATTCTCTTTGTGTGTTCAGATGCCCAAACTAGACAGAAATCCCAAATTAAATTCATTTCGGAAAATCTCTTTTTACAACAGCCTTTGAAATGTCTTTCTCTCTACTTGTTTACAGATGGGGTTCCCAGATTCCCATTCTTTTAATCAGGGGTAATCACAGCTACTAAATAAAGACGATTACCAATAGAAATTTCCTCTCAATAAACAGTGACCGAATCTTCTTATCGGGATTCTGAACAAGAACAAATCAAAGGGTCCCCCCTTTCCTTACCTAGCATGATTGCTATTCGTTTACACGATTTCTGAGAGAAATTTCCGATTCAAACTAAATTACTTTTTTCATTACGTATGCGTTACGATAATCGTAGGTACACATAAAAAATTTATTTAAGAAAAAATATATGCGAGATATAAAACGGTATCCATTACAATCAGCCACATTAAATAAAAAAAAAGAACTTAAATACTTTCTTTTAAAACCAAGCGGTCTTATTTTGTTTGAAATACTTCTTCTAAGTACTTACACAAACAAATCCATTCAGGCTTTAGTTAGAAGTAGATCTTTTAATTAAACTTGCCATCCCCACTTAATTCGAACTAATTAAATATAACTGCACGTTCTTTGGCTTTGTGTTATCAGTCTAACAGAGTTTGTCTTCTTTGAATGCACCTATCTTGCTTGACGAAATTGTAAGAGACATTAAATTATTTCGAGTAAATTTGGTTCGAAAATTAATTTATTTGAACAATAATTAAATACAATTTTGGCTCGTTTTATTGAAGAGTGTTATTTGGTTCAAATCCATTTAATTTTTTTTTAATATGTTTAGACTTTTTATTTATTGCAAGGCTTGTTCACAACCAATTTAGAACATCGCAAATCGAAATAAAAAAAATATCACAATAAGCATATTTTTATCGCTGATTATGTAGTAGCAATAAGTTGTCTTTACTTAATATAAACTATAAACACAAACAAAAAAAATTCAAGTCGATATTTATTTGATATTTTACAATGTGTGTGTGTTTCTTTTTATTTGCCGTTAATATTATACATAAAAAAAATCCATGTTCTGTTTCTATTTTAAACTTATTCCTGAATAACGCTTACGTGACTGAACAAAATATCGTGAGTTGGTTTTAATGGTTTATTGTTAAATGTTTTTTCTTTACTTTTGCTCGCTTGATTCAAACAATGCTGTTTTTCATCTAGTGTTTAATACTGTCCTAAATTTAACATGATTGCGCAGATTAGCCAATTACCACTGACTAATGATGAACTTGAGAGCATTGGGCTAGACCAGGCATATTTTATTGATGAAATTGAGAACACAAATGTCTTCAAGACAGGGACAACTACCAATTTATGTAATTATCTACTTGATGCGGTTAACAGTTACATATCTTTGGTCGAATGAAGAAACTACGAATGTGCGAAAACGCCGAGATGGAAAACTGAAACTGTTTTCAAAAATTGCCAATTCCTCGAATTTGCACTTTCGTGGTTCTGTCAATTGACTGCGATACCTTAAGACAAATATTAATTTCGCTGGTAAATACAATTAATAATAATAATGTTGTTGAAATTGTCATTCAGAATTTTATCAAACCAAATAATTCAATGGTTAACAGGCCCCCGTTTCTTGGGGGAATGCGATTTTTTGTGTGTGTGTGTTTTCGCTCCGGCTTTTGTCTTTTCATCAAACACGTTTTGGCACAGCGGCATAAAAATTGCGGTCTTATATGGCTTTTCTCTGGAGTGACTCCAAGGTTCTGGCATAAATTGCCCGAGGAATACCGGGCAAACACGCAAAAATCACATTTGTAATCTTTAATTGCGTTGAAAGAATGGCGCAACAGTAGAGGGGAAAAAAACGGATTCTTTGATAACTCGTTGTTTCTTGATAGATTTGGCGTCTCATGCGTGCCTAAAGATAGGGAAATTAATAACGATTGTTTTCCTTCCAGTGGATCTGTGAGGAGACTTTTCTAAACAAATAAAAGTTTTTGTGTGGTTGCGGGATGAAATCTTGGATGAGTTTGGATGGTAAAAAAAGTTTATTGAACGAGTCTTGGAGTCTTTTATTGGAAAGCCTTTAATTACACATTGATTAAAAAACACAATAAAAATTGCCTAAATGTTCCGGTTCTCCATTTACCGATTAAGCAAACCATTTCTTTTTTTTTAGAATTATTATTTCTTAGGTGGCTTACTAGTATGTTTACAAATTCTGTTAAATTGGGATAACTTGACATCGCTATATTTTTTACTACCTATGTATCTTTTCCTTGATGACAGAATCCATTAACTGTACTTATACTATGTTTAAAAAAAACTTTTTACAAAAAACTGTATCGCTGCCTTTTGTACCAACTTCAAATGTAATAAAATACAGTTTTAATTTACGTTCTTAATTTTGAATTTTTTTAAACAATAAAATATATACTGCTCACTTTTATAAATTATTAAAATGCAAACAATTGCCTAGCTTTTATTAAGTAAATTTTTGCACATAACATTTATCGATGAATCAATTTCTCTCAAATTGTTTCGAACTAAAATCTAAAAAATGTGAGCTCATTTAATTGCAATTATACGAATATCAGAACCTGGTAGTTTTATGATTTGATTATTTGCTTACAATTTTTAATGTATCATTTATATAAATTTAGATAAAAACTAAAATGGTTTTTTTTTTCAGAGCCAAAAATGTGGTGGATGGTAGGTCACAGAAGGTGGCTGTCTAGAAGGATACAGAGGAGGATACAAACCCATCCTCTCATGACAATCCTACTCGTCTCATGCGTGTTCCTCACGACAGTCAGTGCTCAAAACACGCCGCCATACAGATCAGGTGAGTGTGCACTCTTAAGTACTGTCAAACTCCAATATAACTAACCCTTAGCTCTACAGGGGTTCCCAACCTTTTTACAACTGCGTACCTCTTGACTTTTTGAGAAATTTGGCGTACCACCAGACCTAAATATTTTAATAAACGTATAATATTTACTCTTCTAAAAGTGTTCAAAGGCTTTTTGAGTAAAATTCCTGAGAAAACTTCAAATTGAATGGTTAAATATTTGTTCATTTATAACATGCTTGTAATAAAGGGGAAATAAAAAGATTAAAATGGTATTAATTAACAGTTTTGTTTACTACCTATAGGTCCAAAAACATACAAATAAAAAATAGTGCAAACTCGGCAAAATCCAATCCAGAAGTTAAAGATTTCTCTTTAAAATAATGTAAATGTTTAAAATAATGAGTAATTTGTTTGCGTGCTCACAACCCCTACTCTAAGAGATACAGACGGATAAATTCATCGCCTGTCGGCATTATGCATAGTTTTTGTAAAATTTCTATTTTATTGAATGTAAACATTTAAACTATGGGGAAGTTTATAATTGTCTACTGCAGAAATATAATTCTAAATAAAAATGTGCAGTCAAAAATTTAAGGTTCGATCCCATACTTCAGCCAATTTGCTTAGCCCTCAGATGGTTGAACTTATGTAAGGAGATCGCTATAACCGAGAAATATCCCTTTTTGGAAATAGTTCACGTCATGATAGTACGCATATTTTCCCTAAGTTACAATCGATAAATGTCCAACATCAAAACCACAAAATAAACAACTAAAAAGAAATTTTGACAAGAAGAGGAATAATACAATTAATTAAATGAGCTTTCTACACTATACTTAAAAGATTCTTAAGAAGAAAATTCGTTCTACGATAACAATATCTAACAACCAGATCATAGCTGAGTTATATTTGCTCAAGAACAAGAATATTTAAATAACAAGTCTATTTAACACAAAAATACTGAGAAAAAATAACACATCCAATCATAACTGAATATAACATAAATACTGCATAAAAAAAATACGTAAAAACAAATTATAGAATACTAAGCACAGTTTAAAACCTAATTCTAAATTGCCTAAAAAATTAAAAATAATGAATAAAATATTAATTTTGAATCGAATTTGAATCGACGTAAAACACTTAATCTAGTTCCTGTTTCCTTGGCCAAACATGTGAATCCTCAACCCATTGTTTATTTTATCACTTTTTCCCCTAACAAAAATGAATAGAAAGTTGAATAGAAAAATAACACCAACACAATATTTCACAACCCGTCACATTTTTATCCTGAATACCAATAATCCATCCCCCATTTCCGATTTATATGCACAAAATATCTCAAAAGTTTGACAGAAAAAACTCAATAAAAACCTTCAGCTTAGTGAATGGAAAGTTAAAACTCTTTTGGCAGAGCATAGAAGTCTAGGGGAACATTCAAAAATGTGTCATCCAAGTTTGTATCGTATCAAAAACTAATTAAAACTTGTTCCCGCGACTCTAGATATGTTCTATTCATTTACCAACGATGTGTTTTTCTTTTTTTACTCTTAATTTTATTAATTAATGGAAATTCGTCCTTTCCTCGCTTCCGTTGGAGATAGCAGTCGGCAAAGTATTCTGTCAATTTAAGATGAAAGGGATGCCAAACTCCCTGTGTTTATGCCGGGGAGCGTAGTCCAAATTGAAATTTTGAAAACATAATTTTTAAAAAATCTTTTGTCTGTGACAAATCTGTTGATTGTTTTAGTCTCTTTAAATGTCTTTAATAGGTCCTCGTATGCATAGTATATTTTGAACTCCTTGTCAAGTGCCTTGGTAGATAATATTGACTAAGACAAGCATAGACTTCTGCTCGAAAATCACAAAACGTTGACACCCACGCAGATTAGTAGAAATAACATACGCATAGTGACATTAAGACATTTGTATAATTTTTTCATGAGATGGCCAAAGTCAAATCTTTGAATTTGTTGGCTTAAGTCCTTTTAACCCGTTGATAGATACAGACGTATAAACACTTCAGTTGCCTATCAGATTTTCCAGGAACATCTTTTAATTAAAAAAGTACTTTTACTTAAATTAAATTTGAAATATGAAGGAGTCATTTGTAATACTTAAAAATAAAACATAATTTTAAAAAAAATAAAAGAAATTAAATTTTTAATGTCTTGCAGTGATATAATGTTTACACGTCAGCCAATTTGTTTATTCTCCAAAAAAGTCAATTGTGATTAACTTTCATTTACCAACACTAATTTTAGTACTTTTGTCTGATATAGCACTTCAAATCCAAAATCTCAGCTAATTTTAAGCAAAAACAGCCCCAACTTACAACACACAGACCCATACTTACGGACAACTTACAAATTTCAAACTGAAAAACCTCTTTATGCGACCGGCTATTATATCTCACCCCTAGCGATAAAGCCAGGAGATCTTTAACAAATCGCACAACACTCCCCTATAACTCGATATCTTTCCTGGTAATATGCAGTCAAGGATGCGCAAGATACCACTAAGTTGTATTTGTGTGACAAAACTGTAACTTAAACTTTCATTGATAATAAAATTTTTAGCGATATAAAAATATAAACTAACTTTGAGGCCCCGACCATATTTATATAATACTTCAAAATGAGCTTTCGTTTTAATGGGTTTTGTATATTTTGTAATTAGGTTATGAACGTATTGTTTGGAAGTAGATTACATATCATTTTTGGAATTCTTGCTAAAAATTGTCATTGCTTGTTTGTTAATGTGCCTTTTTAAAATAAAGTTTGGCATAAGTTTGTGGGGGGGGATTGATCTCGAAAAAGAAACGATTTTCATAGAACTCCATTGAATTCTCATTTTCAAACACATTTTACTCAATAGTTGCAGGGAATTTAGAGTGGTAAGAGTTTTGCCCTTCTGTATCGTCCTTTTGTGTATTCATATCAATCTTCTAGTATCGATGGCCATTTGGAATCTTCTTAACACTTTCAGTCCCAGTGATTCCATTTGGCACCATCATGTTTCTGATCATAATTTTTAACAAATAATATGGCTGGCATCTATTGTGATTAATAAAATATATTTTTTAATAGAAGAAAGTTTGAAAAATTGCATTATGTGCTTTTTGATATCATATATGGCTATAGACGAACAGGAAAAAAAAATTCTAAAATGGTGATGTCAAATTGTCATTGCGACTGAAAGGGTTAAAACAATAAGACGTGTCCTGATTTCCAGTATTTTATCAAAAAAACCAATCATTGAGCCCTCAAACAAACACGCCTTATCTCATACCCCAATGCCTGAAACAACTTTGTCATCTCAACCCCCATTTATGCTGATTCTGCAACCCTCCCCGCCGCTGCACCAAAGATTTGCATGCATATTGAGCAGCTTCCAGACTTAATCGACTGTATCCTCCCCCCTCCCTCAAGAAGATCTGCCTTTGTGGACACGAATCCTTGGCAGGATACATACAGGATACCCCTTCCCTCCCCCCCTCCAGGAAGAGCTGAGTATCCTTCGGGTCTTAATGCACTTTCATGTATGTCGGCCATCACGAGAATCTTGCATTTCTGACTTATTTAGAGAGAGACCCGTCAAGTTTGCCAAACGAAGGTATTCTCGGGGATCGGGTCGAGGATTTGGAAACGCGAGGTTGATTGAGAGGTTCGTTGGAGAGTTTACGTTGGATAGGTGAAGTGGGTTAGGTTGCCTTTCAAATAATTGAGTGAGGTACATAGAAGGTGAGGTAAATGTGCATTAATTAATTATATTAGGCCTTGGGAATTTATAATTTATCACCTAATGATATCATATTTTTTTTAAGCATTCAATAACGATAATAATTTTTTACTTCCTAAAGATCGTAGTTTCGATTCGATTGTTGCAGCATTGTTAGTATTTGATATTTTCGTTGGTAATTTTTTATTTAAACACAAAAAAATAACGCAAGAAAGGTTCATTTTTTTGATGGATTCGAAACATGTATTGGATTTGAAACAGGAAAACTTTATAACATATTGCGGTTACTAAACATACCACAAAATAAATGAATAAAATGTATACCTTTCTAGATTATTTAATTTATAGAAATAAATCTATTAATTGAATTTTTTTTTATTTATAAAACGTGCCAGAAGACGTAACATCTTGGGTAACTAAAAAGAAAAGATTCTTTTTAACGATGAATACCTATATTTTTGTTGAAACATTTACGAATATTTGTTGGAAGGAAAAGCGTAATTATTCACGAAACTCTATTGAATACCAAAACAACAACAAAAAAATTACTAACACCACAAAAAGTAAAGATTTCGAACATAAAAATGGTCAATACTTCGAACATTACGAAGAATTTACTCGCAAAAGAAGCTTGCAATAAGCTTTCCACCCCTTTCTTGGAAGAATCTGCCTTAGGATAAGTCTTGATTATTTATTTTTTTGTTTGACATTTGCCACTCTGCAAGATCATTAATCAACATTTTCGCTGCCAGTTTCTGAGATAAAAATTAGTTTCGAAGAGAAAAGTATTGAAGAAATTTTCACAGGAAATTAGCGTTTACTTAAATTAGAATTGAGGATTTTTTTATATTTAAACATTCTGGATAGATTATTATTTAAATATTTTTATAAGTAACTGTAAATATTTTCTTAGAATGTAAAACGTTTTTGATTTCATTAAACTTATTTCTAGAATATATATCTTGGTCTAGAATTTGAAGGTGTAGGTAAGTTTAATCAGATTAATTGCATTAGTACATTGTACAAACATCTTAACATGTATTTTTTTTTTTTTTTGCTTTACACAGTCATTTTATAGTTCGTGTATGAATATGCAAAATAAATTTATTGAAAATATTAGCATTGCAAACTATTTTGAAATCTATTTGCATTTTTTGAATTTACAATATTCATGAAATGTTTTTTAAAAAATTGAAATTTTTCTCTTCTATTACATTTCCGTTATAAACCATGAGTTTTATTACGTTAAACATATATGATTTAGCTTTAACATCTAAAAAAGCAGTAAAAATATTTAGTATGGTTACTACAATTCCAAACCTTTCCACACACAAATCTAATAGCAATAAAGCTCATGGATACCATTCCCCTAAATATCATCACGACATGCTAATACGCATTCTGCGATATCAACAATACCCATCGAGAAATGACAGCAAACTCTCTGTATTTCCTTCTTGATACTAAATAGGCCATCCACACGTTATCCTAACAGAACATTTGTGCCATTTCCGTTTTAAATAAAAAGGACTTATTTAAATATTTTTCATGCATGACCAAATAGTAAAATGTAGAGTTGTCATCGAATACTAGTTAGGATTCTTCTGGGAATGATACTTAATTTCAATTCTCAGCTACGACTTGAATTCGAAATTAGATTAATAGTTGGTGGCTTATGATTTAATTGCATTTGGTGCTAAACTCACAACTACTGTTGGAGTTGGACCGGACGTCCTTTATTTGGTGATCTTTTTCTAAGTACCTCATTCAAATTAGTCTTCGGTAGCGAATACGTTTTGTTAACATTGAATAGCAAAATCCAAAGATAACAGCTTACCATAGTTTAAATACGTTATAAATCATTTTTAACGACATGGAATTTTATTATTAACTGTTTTCAAAGTGTGTCTTATGTCTTCTTCTATTTAGTAGAATCCTATTAACTCATTTTTCTTCAATACTGTATAACTTTAGTTCAATCCATTTTTATAAGATACCCGTATAGTGGGTTGGCTTCTATTTGCATTTATAGAATCGAAATCATTCTATTCCTCTGCCAGATCTCGCGCAACCTGACCGTCATCATTTTTAACATAACACACATTCCTTTAAAGGTACAAACTTTGAATTTTACTAAATTTTCAAATTTAAATTTTGGAAAAGTAATTGATAATCATCTTCTATAGAAATATAATTTTTAAAAATTGAAGTAAATGAAATTTTATGGAATTTATCTTTTGAAAGCAATTCATACTTCAGCCAATTCGCTTATCTTTCATAGAGTTAATAATTCTTATGTATGTCACCTTCTTTTGCGATAACTGACTAATGAAAAAATTTCTGCTTGAAAAAGCTAACAGGGTTACAAAGAAACGTTTATTGGTACATTTTTCTAAAAACTAATTTACTTCAGAGTAAAGCTTGTGTGTTATTGGTGTAACAAATGTCGGTTACACTCTTAATTACCAACCAGGGTTAATATTATTCTTAGATTATTCCACTGATTTCCACATCCTATGTACATCAGAACTTATTCCACTACTTTGAGTTATTTCGAGTTTAATATTCACTAGTGAAAGTACTACACTCTTAAACAAACGAGCGATTTTAACTCAGTCTGATTGATTTTCACTCCTCCCGTCTGGAAAATGCACTTCTCCTTTTGGAGTGGATCCTTTGTGTGCTAAACCTCCGACAGGATCACTCCAAACGAATGATTTTAACTCAGTCTGAGATAATATTCACTCCTTTCCAGTTACGAAAATGCACTTCTCCAACTGAAGTGGAATTCACTCTTTTGTTTTAAGAGTGTAGTATTTTTGAACAAATTCGAAAGATAAGATTATTGTTTCTTGGCCATCGCTATCCTATACCCAAGCTCCCACGCAACCAAGCACCAAGGAGTGAGAAATCTCTGTTCCTCGCCCAATCTCGCTCATTAGACACCCAGAAACACACTGCGGGCCATTAGGATAAAGTGCGGTAAGCCGACCATTAACGGACCAAAATACATCTTCATAACAAATGGTTATGGAAAGGGGGGGCCACATCATAATGGAAAGATTTATGCAGAGAAAGTGCAACTCCTTCCTCCCCAGTAATCTGCATTGATTTCAGCTTTTCGCGGATACCTCAAATGCTGATGGAGTACCTTTTGCCATCAATGACTGGTGGTGCATTTCAGTGGCCATCTTCCTATCGCTGGATTCGTTCTGAAAAAGTTCTAAACCACATTTTTGTGGCACGTATTTTTTTAAAGATATCAATACCATTTGTCCCTTTGCCCCACATATGTAACTCTTGTCTGACATTTAGTTAAGTCAGATCAATACCAAACCTTCACACCCAGAATAACTAAGAAAAAATCTCTCTAAATCTCCAGATTTTTACTACTTACTTGAGGCAATGCATATAGTGAGTAATAAGTATTTTTTATGCAACCTTTTAGTAGTTAAGTAGTTTTGTAAATTTTATTTTTATCTTATTCCTATACCTACCTATTTTTTTTTCGTATCCTCTGTCCGTATTACATGAATGCAGCGGTTAAACATGTTCTTTTGAGTGAACAAACTTTCGTAGGCATACTATGTAGAAACTTAGATGCATAAGTAAATTAACGAAATATAGCAGGGGTGTTATTGGAGGTTGCGTTCATTTCGCGAACAATTGTAGAGAATTGAGTTTAAGAACCTCCTTTAGGGATGCTTAGGCCCTTTGGATGAGCAAGAAAAAAAATTAAAATAAGAATTAATCTTTGGACTATTGGACATCTATTCTATGCCTATTTTCAAAAATGTTCATCCAATTCTGTTGCAGTGTGAGTTAGGACAGTGTCACGCCACTGCAGTGTCATGGCTTCTTCATGGCAGGGGATTTTTACCTTTATCACGCGTCGTGATTGGGCTGTCGTGTCTTCTGGGTGAAAGAGTTATTTGGCCGATATTTTTCAGTGTCCGACTAAAGGCTGCCTCCTTTGTGGCTTCGGGAATTTCAAGTAGGGTTTCAGTGAAGTTTTTTTGCTTTTTCCAGGGTTTTTTTAGAGGCAGAGTGTTTTTAAAGGGCTGCGGTAAAAATCGTTTTTTAGATGGAATTTAGAAATTGGTGATCTTGACAGAATCTACTAAGGATTTTTTTTTTTGCTGAGTTTTTTAGAATGGGTAAAAGTTTCAACATACACAAAATGCAGTACTCATCTGTTATTAGAGTGAAGAAACCATAGTTTCATAAAATCAGTTTGAAGATCCCTTGAAAAATACGTTTTAAAATTTAACAATATTGATGAGACTACCAAAAACAGTGTATTACTTCTGAATTCGTCATATATTCTCGACGGTATTTCTCTTGATTATGCGAGTCCTAGTTATTCGTATAAAAAAATGCTTAAGAAAAGTATCCAAAACACTATCTGAAAAAAAAGTTGTACTACAAAAATATGGCAATCCTTACCAACTCTTATATATCATATTATCACAGACTTTTTCTAATATTTACATCCATTGATAAGAAACTCAAATAAACCATATATCTATGTCCACCGAGACCAAGCCACGTTACTCTTAATGGTTCGTTTTGAAAAAAAAAAACTTACAGAACCTGAGGATTAGATATAAAATCCCTTCAAATTCACGGCATTTCCATAATAATCATTAGTGCCTTTTCTTGTCGCTCCACATAACGCTAATATTTGCATCGACCCAGTGTAGCATCTATTCAATAGTGTTTAAGCGAAAGGTACCAAGGGTCAAAACTTTATAATGAAAATTCATCTGCTAAGTAGGTCATGCACTATCTGGGTGTGGAAGGGCTGGGGTTAATTTTTGACATTGTACAGATATGAAGGTATAGTTGCAATACTGATATTCTCTAAAGTATAACTAAAATATAGAGCCCGGTCTACTCATTGGCGACTTTTGGCAATCGAAAATTTAGTTTGCCGAATTCGCCTACATACGTGCCGGACTCTATCTTAGTTATGCTTTTTAAGAATAAACGTTTTACAAGGACAATCTTCATATGTGTCATGACCAAAAATAGCTTCAGTATGCTTATATGGTTGATTGGCCAAGCTATAAATTTCTCATGTAAACAAATTCAATATAAACTACATTTAATTTTGGCAATTTTTTTGCCAATCGACATCTTGTTTACATTTCGAACAAGATCCTACATTCTTCAGATTGACTAATGTGAAACGCTAAAATAGTCACAAATTAATCTGACGATTGTTTATGGTTGCAATCGCTTAGTATAAAGCATTGTTAACGGAAGAACATTTATTGGGATATGGGTGTGTTTGCCAACAGAAAACCAGGTTTTATTGTATACTCAAATAATTCGGAATGTATCCTGCTAGTTATGAATATGCTAGAAAGTAATTGCGGTTTGTAATGGTTAGTTGTGCCATTAATATATTCCTGATAGTAATAGTACATCCTTAATGTTATTATCCGGTAAAGTATAGGAATTTATGTGTATGACTTACTACTTACACACGATTGATAGGTATTAAATTAATTATCAGAAACATAACAGTATTTTCTGTCTAAAAATGACCCTGAATGTCAGTGTTTTTTTGTGTATATTTTAGCATTGATTTCGTTCCCTTTTTAAAAGAGTGACTGTGGCAAAGAAAATAGTATTAGTTTGCCGTTTCTGTTTTGTATTGCCTATTGTTTTAAAAAGAAAAAAAATCTCTCTACAATGAAGAAAATACTTTAGTAATAAAGTATTGAATATCACATTAACCAAAAATTCTATTTTGTTCGTGATCCTCCATTGTTCTTTGTGGTTTATAGCTATTATAATATCGACAAACTTGAGCTATCTTTAAGTTCAATCTCAATTTTGTGCACTGTGTTTGTATTTACTACACTGGCCGAATAATCACAGAACAAATAGTAAATAAACTGCCTAAACTTCTGTGCACGTAAATTATGCATAAGGAAGCATTTAAATTAATAAATATATAAATGCACCTTAGAAAACGCGTCAATAATTCCATTTCGGTATGTACAGCGACACTCGATTCCTTTCTGCCAAACCCTATCCAATTTGCTAAGTACAGCAATTTGTCGCAGTCGCTTGAATATACACCTGAGCAGTAATTACCATGGGGAAAAGGGGTTAGTGTGGTGGTTATGGGTGTTCGGGTACGTGACATACCCGGGTAGTGTCCATCGTGTCTTGGGTTGCGTGCCGATTTAAAAGGGGGTAGACTAGATATTCATTTGAAGTTTTGAAATTTGGGAAATGGCCCTAGTTTTGGTGGAATAAATTGTTGTCAGTTTATTGTGTGACCTTTGAATTGGGATTTTGTGTGTGGAAATGTGTTAGATAAGGATTTTGAAATTGTTTGGAATTGTTTTTATTACGATGTTATGAGTTTTCGTTTACAACCGTCGAATAAGGTGACTTTGGATTTGGAAAGTAACTTTAACCCACTATTTTCTAACTAATTACTTCTAACTAAATACACTCTTGAAATATGGGCTTGTTCTTTTTCAATTAGGGCATATGTGCTTTGACCTATGAGTAAACTATATTCAAGAAGAAAGTCGGTACTAGAGTTCTATGCTTGGGTCAAAGTTATACCATTTCGCAGTACATTTCTAATACAGTAATGAGCTATTGATTTTATAAAAAAAATTCAACTGCCAAAAATAAATATAATTGGATTTATGGTTAAAATTATCAAATATAAAGGTGAAAAAATTTACAAAAGTATTTGTTTTCATATTTACCTTTCTTTTAAAGAAATAGGTATTTATTCATACAAATATGACAAATTAAGTGCTTAAACAAATATTTAATAAATAAATGATGAATCTAACAATAAATAAAAGTTTCAAAACACAAAAGATCCATTTTTCACATTTATGACACAGTATTTCTCTCAAGTTTAAACAACTCATAAACAAAACCTTTACCCTTACCCTACTTCTCTTTGAAGGATGCATGTTTCTTGTCAAGCAAACAACCCAACATTTACTGGTTCTACACAATGTTTCAATATTCTGAAACAAACCATCGTTTAGGCTAACCCAAATCTCACCCAAGAGCAACAGGAAACTCTTTACTCCCAGCGTTACAGCGTTCCAAAAATAAATATTCTACTAAAACCTTTCTTAACTCCGAACATATGTAATGGGTCCTCGCTATAGCTCATCTGCTTTAAGAAAATATACTTTCACACCCTCCTTCACATACCGTTTTGTATCTTTCTTTTTTTTTGCACTGTGGGGTGGGAAAAATAATTGAATAAAGTGTTTTGAATTCAGAGTTCGTCGTATGAAATCTTAATATACAGTTTATTTAATAATAAGATTTTATTGTTTCTCAGTCACGCCATTTTAGACATTGTTGTTTCCATAAAAATGTCTGTTTTTATTTTGATATAAAATGCATTTGAAAATAAAATTTAAGTTAATATAATGAGATAAATACTATAAATTATTGGGATGTATTGCAAGTCTAGTGCATTTCCATTTAATTACTTCTGATATATTTCTTGTTTTTTCTACAACTTTCTGAAATGTGTTTTCATATGTGTGTGCGTGTTTTTCATATTTTTATTCCTAATTCCTACTTAATAATACTTTTTGAATATTTTTTTTAATATAGGATTATTCTATTTAAAAAAAATGGTTTTTCTGACTAAATTCCCTTATCCAATTCCTTTTTTTTTTTTTGTCCTATAACATTCATATACAAGGGAGCAATTTCATGAGACCTCAAAACGAATAACGGATTCTGCCAATCTCCTCCTCCTCTTTTGAACTAAAAAATAATTTTTGAAAAATTAGCATTAGTAATAGCCTTATCTTTACTAAAGTTATTTCGACTATTGTTTATTATTGTAAAAAATTAAAGATGATATTTTTTGTAGTATTTTGGTAAAAGCAATTTTAATCTTTGATGTAATATATACAATTCTTTAGCATGTAGCTTGATAAAAAAAATTAAATTATTACTTTTGATATTTATTCACCCCTTAACATATTTATGTATTGTGTGTTTCCAGATAGCGGCAAGCCCCCTCAAGAGTTCGCGATCGAGCCTGCGGACCGCACGGCCATCGTTGGCAAGCCGGCCGTCCTCCCTTGCCGAGTTTTGAACAAGGTGGGCACGCTGCAGTGGACAAGGGACGGGTTCGGTCTCGGGTCAGACAGAGAGCTTAGAGGCTTCCCAAGGTACACCATGGTCGGCAGCGATGACGAAGGTAATAATAATAATTATAATAATAATTTATATTGTTCACAAACATACAGACAAGAATTTGAGGTAATAAATATAAACAAGTTAAATACAGGGTGAGGCAAACAAAAGTGGCCCCGGTCAGGAGATAAGAATACAACAGAAATATTGCCAAGTCTAAAACCAATACAAAAACAGTTTTGCTAACTGATGCTATTGCTCGCTTCAATATCAAGCCCAAACAAACGCTTGTTGACTTATTTGCCGGCAACTACGCTATGGTTTTAGAAGCTAGTTTAAATGAAATATAAACAAGGTTTGTAGAGCTGATCAAGAAAAGTTCCCACTAGTGATTATTTGATTATTTCGGTCGTTATTTATCCTAGAGAATCGGACCTTTTTTGTTTTTGGTAATACAAAACATTCTAAATTGATTGCAAGACACAAAATTTGAATTATGGGACGTCTTCATACAACACGAACTAAGATCTGAACTCGTCAATAGTCCATGAGTACCTCTAATGTAAAGCTAATACGATCCAACTAATGCAAAAACAGGTTTCAGGCGGCTCCAAGAGTTTTTATCGCCAAGCATTTCAATGTATTCCTATCTCTAAACCGGGGCCACTTTTGTTTGCCTCACCCTGCAGTTATAAAATATTCAGAACGCAAGGGTCTAACTAAGGCTCTAACGCAAGGGAAGACTATGTTGGTGAACATAAAAAATAGATATATTAATTTGCAAATACAAAAAAAAGAACACATGTTAAATACCAAGTAAAAAAAATATGTTTATGTATTGAGTAAGACATCGTACTTCTCTTTTTAGAGTATACGTTTGTATTCGTGAATTCTTATTCTAAAATAGTGTGCGACACCGAAAGCAGTACATGCTTTTCAACTTTCAATATATGCTTTTGAGTTTTGAATAATCACGTAAGATCCACACTGCAAAAAAAACTGTTAATATACAGAAAAAAATATATTTACAGAAACTTACGTAACTTTTAACTTTTTTCTGTGAAAATATAACATGTGTAATTATTTTATATCGAACATGCATTATTTATATCTCCATCTGAGACCTTAGGTTATGTAACAAACATTAAAAAAAAAATGTTTTATTTTATCAAATATGGCATTTTGCAATAAATACAAAACTTGTCTTCTTTAAATAAGTAAAATCTGCCTTCTTTTCTACAATCAATAACAACACTTATAGTGTTTATGATCTATTCTAAAAAAGAAAAGGAATGAAATATTAATGACACAACTCTGTCGCTAAGATATTCTATCAGTATTATAAACAGACTATATCTGCATTTCCAATAATTATTCTAGCCTTAAGTGAAACCATCAAATCTGTCTGCGTTACTCACGGGACATTACACAATTGTTTATTTCTTCGAGTAAGAAACTAAATACGCTTTGTTTTTTCGTTGCTAAACATTTATTCTTTGAGAGGTTTTAATCTCTTGCATTATGCGTGACTGTGCCAATTGGATGTCGTCTCTTCCATTAACATATGACACTATTGGCGCCATGACGTGTGGGAAAAAAGATAAATTGGCGCTAAGTGCTTGTTTCCAAGTTGTAGAAAGCCAAATAAGTTGCAAAAGCACTTGTATTTCTAAGTAAATTGAAAACATTCAAATTTTTTAAAAATTGGGACAGATGTTGCAAGAAAAAAATATTCATTAGACTTGCATAAACTCATAGATTTAAAATCAAAATATATTAATTTTGTTCAAGTAGTAGTGTTAAGAATATTTATTAATTCAAATATTAATACTGTTCTTACTTAGCCAGAACGATTAAATTAAATATTATAGTGAAATAAATACATGTCATGACATAGTTTTGCATAATCAATTTCATAACGTAATACAGAACGATTCGAATATTTTATTTTCAAAAATGCAATTTTTTTTAATTTTATTCCCACTAGATTCTAAACTATATCTTAAAATTCTTATAAAAAAAAGTTAATGCATAAAAGGATGTTTATCCAACTACATTCTTGAGTGGCATTTTTGGAATTTGAATGTTTTGAATTATGTATTGCGAATGTAGACGTTTATAAATAATTCTAGAAATGCTCTACTATAATCCATATTTATTATGTAACATTAAAATTTTCATCGAAAATATGCAAAATAGATTTTTTTTTTTAATTTGTACTTAAAACATTCGACTGAAATCTCTACTGAAATACATAAAATGCAAATAATAAACATGCAACGCTTTTTACTCGATTTAAAAAAAAACTTTTTATCGATATCTTATTAGAAAGATTTATATTTTTATATATTCCGTTAAAGAAAAGTGCTTTTTTGCATTTCCTACCTTGGAATCGATTTATTATTTCTTAACAATGCTTTTTATTTAAGCCTAACGCTTTGAAAATTCGCTGAAAGCTTCAAATTCGCACCCACGATTAATTGCCGAATTCATCCGTAACAAAACGCGCCGAAATCCTTATGCAATAAAAAATAGAAATAGAATAAGTAAAATTTGCAAACGGCCTCTTTTTGCATCAGCAGAATGTACTCTATTCAAAACTAGAGCTGAGCACATTTTCCATTAACGCCGCGAATATTGTGAAATAGCGCATAACGCTGTTAATGCGTGTACTCGGAAATCGTCTGTTACAGCTGATAAAAACTATTGCCATTCCGGAGTAGAGAAATAGTGTTCTTTTCCTTCCGAACACGATGGCTCAAGTAAAAGAGTTTCGAAAATATAGCTCATAGCTAGAACTGAAAGCCATAAATTATACGTCAGTTTTTTATGACCCCCTTTCTACGGATGAAAATGTAGAAAAGGTTGGAATAAAAAAACTGAAGAAATTTAAATCATTTACTTGGCTTTTCTTTTTTGTCAGTCCCAGAGATAATATTTTATTTAAAAATAGAGTAAAACACATTGCAAAGGAGAAAAAAAGGAGATTATACTTAAGAAAAACATTTGCCTTGAACTTTTTAAAACGTCTTAAGTATTTTTTATTAATGCATTCTTTACCTAAAATGAAAGAGAATGCAGTTAGAAGCAATAAACTGTTATTCTTCTGAGTAAAAGTGAGAACACTAGGGTGTAATTTCGAAAGGTCAGAACTTTGGCAGATTAAATCCTTCTTATTCGCCATAAAAACAATTAAGTTTGACGCAATGGGCCAATAAATAAGAAGGAATGTTTAGCGGTTTTACTGTTTTGAAAAAGATTTTCAGCCACATAAAAGAAAGAGTTTACAGTTATAGTTCAATTACTCATGGTACGTGAAAATATTATTTGGGGCTTCATATATTTTTCCTCCTAAAATATTTAGACACTTAAATTGAAAGTTTTAACCTTGATTTATGTTTAAGTTAATATTGGAAAAGTATTCTTGGTGTGATTTAATGGTTATGAAATGAAAAAATGTTAAATGATGTTTTCAGGCAATAAGTTAAAAATAAGTCTTCATAAAAAAAAAATAAGAACTACATTAATAAAATTTCCAGAAATATTCAGTTGTGGTTAGATATATACGTATTTTCAAGGATTTTAAACTGTTATCTTTTAACTTAAAAGTATCGATATGTATATGCTATTTACTATTTACAAAATATGAATTAAATATTAATTATTATTCATTTAACTTTTTGGTCCAGGTTTCAAATTCTTTTTTATTTACAAAGTAAGAGTGAATAAGCAAATTAGCTTACCGAATTCTAAGTTTGCACCAATGATCAGTCAATACGCGATCTCTGACCTTCCTTAGTTAGATATCAATGAACAATCATCTATAAAAATTGTCCGAATCTGATTTTGTATCTTACGGGGGTAGTACATGGTTATATTGACAGTCCTTGTCTTGATGGTGGTGCCCAATCCCACAGCATTATTAGACTGACCTCTTTTTGTTTCCAGAAATGACGCCTTTTGATTTTTGCTTTTAGGTGATTTCTCACTGCAAATTGGCAGCGTCTCCTTGGACGATGACGCCCTGTTCCAGTGCCAAGTAGGAGCAGCCGACGGAGTGAAAGGGATTCGATCTAGAAATGCCGCATTCACAGTATACGGTGAGTAAAATGCTGTTTTAGTACTTATTTCAAATGGTATTGTTTATTCCCTTCATATTTACAAATTTTATTCTATAAGAGTTTTTAAGTGTGAGGTTTAAACTATTTTACTTCGTATCTCCCTCTAGAATAATGATTCT
Source organism: Hylyphantes graminicola (assembly GCA_023701765.1). Taxonomy (NCBI): domain Eukaryota; kingdom Metazoa; phylum Arthropoda; class Arachnida; order Araneae; family Linyphiidae; genus Hylyphantes; species Hylyphantes graminicola. The sequence goes on along the minus strand of CM043114.1, from coordinate 54,057,401 downwards.
TATGCTTTTTTCATTGTTCTTCAAAAAATATATATATTTATTTTTACCGATGTTTATGGTGCCACCATCTATTTTTTTTTATTGAAGGTTTGAAACTATTTAAATACTACGGGAAATGTCCGTTATTTTTGATAGTTGGTACTTTTATAGTTGGGAGATAATTTTTTTCCGTTCAATTACAAAAACATCAACCTTAATATAGAATTTGACAAAATATTTGCTACCGTAATATAGCAAAAGTAAAAAAATGTCAACTACTTTCTAATAGATGTAAATTAAGCAACTAATCAAAACTTAATTTTGAATCCGATTCGCATACAAATGACAAGGTTAATATAATAATTTGCTACCATTTGAATCTAATAAGTCTTCAGTCTGTAAGCCAATTTAATTTACTTTACTTTAGTTCCATTTGCACTCTTTGTTTATACAGCGTAATTGTAAGGTTTACACATTAAAATAAAATCCCAAGAGCATTTACTCCTTGCCTTGAATTCGTATTCTTTAAAAAAAAAAACCTACTATGCATAATCAAAAATTATTAATTTAATGGCTGATTCATTTAATATTTCGCTCACACAACATCAGCCCCACCTCTGCCATACACTAAAATTTTCGATTTCTTTATGACCATAGTCGAAGCTTAAATATAGCAAAAGCGCGGCCAACATAAAAGTGGTTGACCATTTACCACAGTCTCGAATATCAGGGAGTTTATAAATGAAGCTTTTCGATTTATAGACTTTATATATGCTCTATGGGGCTTCGCAGTGGCTGTGGAACTTAACCTTATCTCTTCTGTCCAGCCGGGTGAGACTAGTTGCCATTCACTGGCTGTATTTTCCAATGGCAGGGTTGCTAGTTTTGGCGGTTCATTGCCTTCACTGAAGTTTTATATCGAATTTAAATAAAATGAGGTTAAAGTTAAATATAAGTTTGTATGATTGTGTGTAAAAATAATATTGACCCAGTTTTGGCAAGTTAAAGTTTGTTATGGGTTTTCTCAGTTTCTCCAATACATAAATATATATTTTCCTAAAAAAATTTAGGCTCATTTTGGTTTTATATATTTTTATGAAAGACAATTTATCATTGCTGGTTTAAACGGTATTTTTTTAATATACTCCATTCTGGTTTAGTGAAATAATTTTGAAGTTAATTTTAAAACATGCTAAAATATTGATATATTCGAAATTACAAATGTAATAACAGAGCAATATAAATTACGTCCAAGTAAATTAGTAGTTTATTTTTTTAATTGGCATAAATAATAGTTTTTAGGGTTATTCTCTAAGTTTGTAAAATTTTCAACCATTTGTAAAAGAAACAGCCATTCAACCATTTGTAAAATTATTTTTTACTAAGTCAGTTAAGAAGTGAACATTTGAAATAAAAATATTTACTTTTCTACAAATATAAGTAATATTTACAATTATTTTGGTTGGATATATGAGGATATATTGAATTTACTATACGCAATTCTGGCGTCCCTTTTTTATTGCGAAAATTTCAATTTAAAAATTTTCAATAACTTTTCTATTGATTCTAAAATTTCCTATTAAAACAGCCCAACTCAAATTTGGCATCCTCCGCAATAAAAACATTGCAACCCTGCACCCCATCCCCGAAGTAATCCCGAAACTCTGAAACAGCTTCATGCTTACTTCCATTGTTCATACTCTACAAAGAGCGTCTAGGGCCCAACTATTAATCCTCGATAGCCTATTGTTGGGCCCTATAACAATGCACTCTGATATTCACCCACACCACCCCTTTGCTTGTGTTTTCCAAACACCGTTCTACTACGAATGGCAAGATTGGTAAAGTTGTAAACTACTGAACTTATTTTATGAAAAATAAGTTATAAAATACTAATTTTTAATCAATTTAGTAATTTTTTAATACTAATTTTTCTTTTTAATTTTGGTTGTGAATCTGTCTATGCACTTTTTTTAGAGAAAAGTATTATTTTCATTAAGGCTAGTGGGGCTTAGTGGTAGTGCTTCGTATTGCCACACCACAGGTTCGCGGATCGAGTCCCGGATTGGACGAGGTTGACTCATATTTTCACTCCAGTGTGTTAGATAAACTAAACACCAAGCATGATTATGAAAATATATAACTAGAACCTTCCATTCCTTGTTATGTAAGCTAAAATGGGCATGGCAAGCTTTGTCCCACTAACGAGCTGTTTCGTAGAGGAATCATTTTATTTTCATTTCTCTATTTCATCTTGTAGTTATAATTCCATTGTTGTTGTTCTTATTCAACCTTTAACTAACTTGAACTAATCCAAGTATTAAGACTTATTCATGTGTTAGTTTATTCAATCACACTAGATAGTTGTTTGAATAGGAACGTTTTATTATAGAAATTAATATGCAAATATGAAACTTATTTATGATCTAAATATCATCTACAACTTTGTCAAAGTAACGACATTCAAGGGATTTTCTTTAAAAGAGCTTTCCTTTGTTGTTTTTAATTAATTTTATTTATGGTGTACTTGGGTGTTAGTTTTGGAAAAGTATTTATAACCAGTTTGCGGAATACCGAAAATTATAGAATAAGGAAACATTATTACAATTTAAATATCTTTTAATAGATTATAACCTACTTACGGCAATTTATTTATTACGCTTGTGCCGTTCTTAAGTAATTTTCAAAATGGCTATTGTTATATCGAGTTTCTATTTTATACAATAACGAGTTATTGGGAACAGTTACGATAATTTTAGGAAGAAAATATTTGATAATTTCTTTTCATTCAAAAATATATTTCCTTAATTTTTTTACATTTAAGTTAAAGTATGAACCCTTAAATACTTACATATAATATATAAATGTTGAGTAAATTAAAATTTAAAAGTTGATTAGAAAAAAAATCATCCGAATTCAATTAATCCATACAACTATCGCGTCACATTCTGTGTCCTGCAAGTTGTTTTCGTTGTAATAAAGGTATAGCAAAGGTAAAACAGCTTTTAAAGAAATCGGAAAAGGTTGATTTCACAGTATACGATTCATGTGGTTAAGTACTGGTAATAGCATTGATATTACCGTCTAGTTAAATTTTTAAAAACTGACATTTTTTGAATTAGAAATAATACAAACCTCTTATTGTAATTCAAAAAAAATAATGTAATTTTTAAAATATTTACTTGCTAACCAAAATTTGAAATAATATAGGGTCCGGCCGTTCTTTGGTGCTTTTGACGATCTTAACCATTTTAGTCCCAGTAAAAATATTAATAGGACTGACATCTATTGGGATTAATAAAAATATTTTCCAACAGAAAAGTTTGAAAATTCGAATGACGTGCTTTTTGATATCAAAAATGGCGACAGACAATCAAAAAAAATTTCTAAAATGATGGTGCCAAATTCGGGTCACCGGGACTGAAAGGGTTAAATTCAACTTTACGAAGTCACCAAAGAACGGGCCGGACCCTATTTCTTATTTATACTATGAATGTTAGTTTTGAAACTAGACATTTCAGTGCATTTTTACTGGAAACATTCTCACCCAATACAATAAAGCACTACAACCCCAGCAAACAAAATAAGTAACACATTCGAAAAATCCATTCATTTCTTAAAAACAAACCGCAATCCGACTCCATATTTCACTCGTGAAACCTCCAAAACCCGATAGAATCCTCCAACCAAAGACAATCGAAGTGCCTTAATCCAAAACCATAGCAATAAATCCTCCACAGTGACGTGTTAGCCACCTAAAACTTCATTTTCCCCCAACCCCAAACCATACTAAAAGCAGCTTAAACCAACTCTTTAATCAGATGGGAAATCTTTTTAAAAGCTGGAACGGCCTTTCGCTTTACAAATTGTTCTTTTAGTTTGACATTCATGTAACTAATTACTTATGAAATGCTTTTGAAATAAGTTTATAAGAGAATTTTGAAGAAAGACCAATTTCATTTTTATGCTTCATTTTTTTCTATATTTAACTAGCAAATTAAAGTAGTATGTTTAAGTCCTTTGTAATCAATATATAGTTAATAAAAGGTGATATTTAAAATTAATGTGGTTGTAAAATGAGATATACGAGCAGAATGCTAAAAAATATTTCGTGAACTCGAAAAATGTTTGTTTTTGATTGCTTTATTGGAGTGAACTGAAGGCTGGCTATTGGAAAAGGGGTTTGTAATTGCACAGTAGTGTATTAATGGCGCAAGATCAAAATTCGCTTTTAGCGCTGTTTTGTTCAAGACAAGTTCCAATGTCTAAGAAAAACTTCCCAATGAAATTAATGAATCAATTCAGGACTGTAAGTCTAATAACAATTTGCCTTGATCGATTGCTGGAAGATTCAATACCTCTCTTATTCTAAGCAAAATAAATCAATGGTTCATTAGTGAGTCATCTACATGTCTTGTCAATTTGACCAGTGATTCACAATTTTTATCCATTTAAAAAATTTTAAAAAAGCTATCAGTGTTATTCTGAGAAAAATGGCAGTCTTGCCACCATTAATAGACTCATATATGAATATAATATCAGGAAAATTGCTAAAGCAGTAATCGGGACTTATAGATCCACTTGATTCGGCTATTTCATAGTCACGACAAAAAAATATAAGAAAATAAAATAATAATCATCCCATTTTACAAAAAATATATATTAGTTACAACCTTAGAAAACCACTTCCTCCAAGTGCTACCTACTAATGTTCCTCTCGCTACTGACACAGAGATGGATAGATTCTGCTGGCTCTCGGAAACAGATCTACTGTGCGCAGTGATTCAAAGGGCCTCCTAAATAAAAAAGATATTATTTTCTGCGGTCGTCACGGGCCATTTGTTCTCCTGCGCCATTTGTCACGAGTCCGAGCACATATGGGGATTTGAGGGAATGTACGGCGTAGTGATCCAAGTACCGAATTGATCAGTACAGAGAACCAAGTACTGGAATGATCGGTACAGGGATCCAATTACTCGAAAAATCGGTACTGGCCAACTATTCATCGATACTGGATGGCATTTAGTGCTTTAAAATGTTTGCATGTATTTGTGTTCAAATGGTTTTGTAATTAAAAAACATTTAGTCTGAGCACATATAGGAATTTGAGAGAATGTAGTGAACCAAGTACCCCCCACATTGATCGGTACCGGGATCCATGTACTGGAATGAACGGTACATGCAAGTCTTACGATAGTGATAGTTTAGTGCTTGTAAATGTTTGCATGCATTTGTCTTCCAATGGTTTTATAAGTCCAATACAAGCAATATTTAGTCCAAGCACATATGGGGATTTGAGGGAATGTATGGCGTAGTGATCCAAGTACCCAATTGATTGGTACAGAGAACCAAGTACTGGAATGATCGGTACCTGCAAAAGATTCATCAATACTGGATGGCATTTTAATGTTTCGATATTTTCGCATGTATTTGTGTTAAAATGGTTTTGTAATTACAATACAAGCAATATTTAGTCCGAGAACATATGAGGATTTGAGGGAATGTACGGCATAGTGATCCAAGTGCCGAATTGATCGGTGCAGAGAACCAAGTACTGGAATGATCGGTACAGGAATCCAATTGCTAGAAAGATTGGTGCATGGCAACGAATCATCGATACTGGATGGCAATTAGTGCTTTTAAATGTTTGCATGTATTTGTGTTCAAAGAGTTTTGTAATTTCAAGACATATAGTCCGAGCACATGTACAGATTTGAGGAAATGTATGTCGTAGTGATCCAAGTACCGAATTGATCGGTACCGAAATAAAAAGTACTGGAACAAACCGTACATGCAAGTCTCATCGAAAATTGATAGCATTTTTGTGTTTCAAAATGTTTGCATGCATTTGTGTTTCAAAATGTTTGCATGCATTTGTGTTTCAAAATGTTTGCATGCATTTGTGCTCCAATGGTTTTGTAATTCCACTTTAAGCAATATTTAGTCCAAACTCCAAACACATAAGGGGATTTGAGGAAATGTATGGCGTAGTGATCCAAGTACCGAATTGATAGGTACCGGTGTCAAAGTACTGGAACGATCGGTACATGCAAAAGATTCCTTGAAACTGGATGGAATTTTAGTGTTTTGAAAAGTTTGCACACATTTGTGTTCAAATTGTTTTGCAATTCCAAGACAAGTAATATTTAGTCATTATTACTAGATAGTGGAGCTTTTCTAATAAATTAATTTCTTTCTTTTTTAATAAAAGTTGATAACCGGAACTTTTTCAAGAACCTTAAAAGCAATTAATTATTCTAAAAATTTAATTGATGTTTATAATCACTTTAAAAATACAAAATTAACATGTTGCCTTTATGTTTTATTAATTTCCTATACTTTAATTATTTCACAAGATTCATTTACCTTTTTCTTGAAATATAATCAAAAATGTCAGTTTATAAAAATATATTCCAGAGCGTTTTAATTTTGTGTTCGCTATTAGATTTTGAAATTACAAAAAAAAATCCTCTTTAAATAAATATTTAAAGTATTTAATGAATTTGGTAACTAATGTAGATTTCAATAGTTAATAAATAACAACTAAATTAAATATTCATAAGGTTCATTCATTTTAAGCTAAATTAAAATATCTGCTTTAAATATAGAGCATCTTAATATATTAACTCATTAATAAATTGCATTTTATGACATTAATGCACATTATAATTCAATTTTTCAAACTTTGAACTTTTTTGATCAGAATTTTTTATATTATAAATTAAAAAATATTTTTAAGTGAAGAATTTTTTTTACTTAGCTCAATATAAAGCTTACGCTAATATTTTTTTCTTCCCATGTTTTAATTTTAAATAAAAAAAATATCTGTGTTAGTGAGCTTAGTTTTTTTAACGATTAAATAATTTACATCAAAATTGTAAAAAAAAAAATTCTACGAGCTATTTCTCCCTATTTGCCACTGAGTACCGAACATTTTAAAGAATTTTTTTCTTAACTCTCATTCATTTTTAATTTATTGAACAAAAAAAATCATGGAACCCAAGTTATAAAAAAAAAGATATCTCCCTTAATTGTTTTCAACTCGAAGCATTTTTGCATGCCGTATTAATTATACGGTCTAAAGACTTTAAATAACTTAGGCGTGCTTTCTCTGCTCAGCTCTTTCGGGTTATTTAAAATGGAGCCAAAAATCCTTTCCGAACGTGATCTATTAGAAATGAATAAACCCAGAAGAAGTTCTTTTAATTTATTTTTTTCTCATAATCACTCGAAAACCTAACCGCCCTTTTAATTCGAATTCACTGCGCTAACAGTGCAAATTGCATTGTTATTTTACTTTTGCCTCCATCCCTTGCCCTTTTTCCAGTTCTTTTAATAAGTAAAAATTCCGAATTTTATTTTCACTTAGCTCCGGAATACGCTTTTCCATTAGTAAGATTATTCTATGCCTCTCAATCGCAAACCAAGTGGAAAAAGATAATGATGTGCACATGTACTTTAGTGTAGATGCGAGTTCTTCGTAGATGCTTTTTAGTTTGTTTTAACTTTTGAATTATAAATGCAACTCTATTTTTAGGCTGAAAGGTATTGTGCCTGAAATTCTCGTTTTTGTTAAAAAAATTTCTTGAGTTAGTTTGACTTGGTTCAACATTCAATCATCCAATGATTTTAAAATTCGATTTACTAATTTGAAAATACTTTTTCAACTACAAATTCTTTCCCAGTGTCGTATTGTTTTGAAGATTTAAATGTGATCGCAAGGATGTTTATTTTTTGTTTACGTGGACTACTTTAACTCTATTTTGTATCTACTCGAAGAAATTTCTTAAATGTAGTTTATATTTGTTGCAAATAATTTAAGTGTATGTGTTCAATACAAAGTGTTTATTTGTTTCTTGGGTATGGGTTTCAAATTTGCACTTTTTATAATTATCTAATCATTATATGCTTATAAATAACTTAAAATAACAATATTCAAATAATTATTCAAAATTGTATGTATACAATTACATTACCAATCTTATAAGTGCTTATAATGGCTCTACTAACCTGAAATTTTTTTAAAGGTTTGACTTCAACCCTACAGTCGCATTTCATTATGGTTTTCTATCTACAACAAACTATATTCTGTTGAACACATTTTTAAGAAATTTCCTCTACCCTTTATTACTTTAATTCTTACTACAAATGTGTTATATTAAATTTTCAATAGCATACTGTCAATAACAATTATTTGAGTAGTGCTTGTATTCAAATACGGTTTATTATATTATAGTTCCACCAGAGCCACCAAAAATAGTCCAAGGAGATTTTCTTCGAACAACTGCAGGAATGACAGTAGAACTAACGTGTGAATCTCACGCTGGAAAGCCACCAGCAGAGGTAAGAGATTAATTCTTATTCGTTTTTCCTATGCTCACATTAGGTGTGTTTCCTTATGCACTTTTCTGTGAAATATTTTTGCTGGGGAAGTTCAATAGAAACGATCCTATTGAGCCTAAGAGACTATAAGGCTCTTTTTAATAAAGAAAATTTGTACTTCAGTTAGCTATTAGAATATAATTATATTCAATACGTTAGTAAAAATTAATTGCTTCAAGCTATGCATTACATTTCTATTGGACGCCTTTAAGATTCTTAATTTTAATGTAAATCTAACTTTATTAAAATTATTTTAAAGTAATTAATTTATTTAATATTTTTTAATTTATTTTTTTATTTGTTATTTATTTAATTTAAATTTAAATTTTATTTGTTATCCTAAAATAAATCTTGAGATAAAATCATAATTAATTCGTGTTTTAAAATAAGTTAAAACCACTCTTTTCAACACTATAAAGACTTCCAATTTTAAATAAACTTTATCTAACTTTTGTTTATGTTAACTTTATTCAAAGGTATTTAATTTTATATTGTTCAAACTCACAACTTTCCAACTGATTATATGTAGCCTTCATTAAGCGTTTTAAACACTTTTAAATATCTCCAATACTTCACCCTTCAGCGATTAAACAAAATTATTCAGTTTGTTTTATCGCTTTTATTACTGAACTGTGGCATAAATCTACCCTTAAGCGAAAGTAAACACTTTTACCACACACAAAAAAAGACAAAGTGTCTTAATTTGTTGTTTCACCTGACCGATAATTTGCAACCGCTCCTCAAATTTCTTTCCATGTTAAGCTACTTTTAATTTGTCCTCTGCAAACAAAAAAAATGTTATAACACTAAGCTTGGCTTAAGAAATTTGTTGTATCTTTTTCAAAGATTACTAGTAGAATACCTGACAATCACAAAAAAAATCATAATTCTGCTAATAAGCAAGCTTTTTAGAAGAAGACGGCGAAAAAAATTGCAACTTAATGGCCCTGCATCATTTTCTAAGTGAGTTAAAAGTTCCTTGATTACTAAAAGATAAATAAAAATACCTCGAAAGAAATTAAAGGTACAAGGGGTATCCGGTAACTTTCCTTGATACAAATACCTATCATTTTGTAGGATTCTTTATTCTCTTCTGCTGGAGATTTCATTTTTTTTTTCGTTCTTTAAAAGGCCCCAAATTAGAGGTTAGATATTCCTCCTCTTTCAGAAATATATATATATAAAAGGGGCGTGTGCTCAAGCTGTTGTTTTGTGGCAAATTAGAACGTTCCAGAAGATTCTTCGACCAGATGGCGAAGTGTGTGTGTAGTGGCCTGCTCATTAGCGGTCCTCCTCAGAACGTCTGTCACCTCGCTTAATTATTGCTTCGCCGAGAAGTGGGGAGGGGATAGAGGCCGGAATCGTTCTTTTTCTTGGTATTAAAATGCCTCTGCAAATGAGCTAGGTATTGATCGATTTTAAAGGGTTCCCGATGTGTTGAGATGCTTGAAAGGTACTTTTGTTCTGGTTTTAACTCTTGAACACCTTGTAAAAATCTGCATGATTATATTTCGTTAAAATCGTATAAGTCATATTTTTGAAACGTTAAGATTTTTGGTATGTAATAAATGCAGCAACTATTTCTTTGAAATTTAAAATGATTAAGTAAATTAAATTACATAAATAAACTAGATTTACAAGTATCAGTTAAACTTTTCATCTAAACTATTAGTTTCTAATTGGCAAACCTTCGTTTATTGATAAAAGGAGTTAAATTGCTGAAGAAGTCAGTCTGTTCGTACTCCTTCCCTTTCCAAAATCAATTGTTTCCTTCGGGTCCTAAAAACTTTTTTTTCGTATTTTTAGAAATTACTTAATCCTTAATTGTATATTTAACTTAATACCTTCACTCTCTATAGAAAAAATATGGATGGATAACCTGAATAAAAACATGGATGTATCTCGAAAATAAACTAAAATATTTACAAAGCATCTTTACTTTCAGATATTCCTTTATTTTAACCAAATGCTCTTTGCAGAGTCTTGCTCATTTTATTTCTAAAAAAAAAAAAAAAACAGCAACGAAAGGACAAAAAAAATCGCCCCATAGAGTTTTGCTTTGTTTTCTTCCTCTTCTTCCCCACTACTGATTTGCCTCTTCGTTTTCTAATGGGCCAATCTGCAGTGCGTCCAAGTTGAAAAAAAAAACTTAAGAAATCGGGCCACACAATTTGTGTTTGTAGACTTAACAATGAAGTCATTCTTTTCTTGACTTTTTTTCCCACTCATTTTCTTGCTTCATTTGCTTGGAGGTTTTTATGGAACAAGAGAATTATTCGAAGTTCCCCCATAAATTTAATGCTTGTTCTTCTAGTACTCTCCTATTTAGATGCGACTACCCATTAATTCCTAACGAGCTCAGATTCAAATTAAGGGTTTTAATCTTTATGTGGCGTACTTGAATGAAATGCGTAGAATAATTTTATAAAACAACACCTTTGTTTCATTCATGATTTTAAATTCTTTAAAACGTCTTAATTATGTTGATTTTCAAAAATAAGAAAGTATATAAAACTTTCAGCACAGCATAAAAGAATAAAAATGTTTTATGTATTTTCAAGAAAATAAATTCCTGAAAGATAATGTTGACAGTAAGAACTACATACAGTGAATTAAATAAAATGCAACACCCTCTAATTGAATTATATTTATTAAAAACTGACTATATCTCTAAACCACTTACTTTCAGGGAATTTTAATGCTATAAACTCATAATTTACTTGTTAAGACTAGGGTAATCGGACGTACTGCATTTTGTAGCACAGTTTAGTTTGTTATTCAACAGCCCAGCTATACAAAACTGTGCAAACATTTTCCGTTAAATTTTTCCAGTTTTTCAAACAAATACAATGTAAATAAAAAATATTTCTGAAAATGTAGGGAGAATTTCATAATCATTTAATTAATTACAGAAACAAATCTGGTCAGGCTAGTTAAGACAATAAGCAGTATAAAAATGTTCTATTAAAATCACCCACTAATTAGTCCAATTAAATGTAATTAACCATTATCACAAAACCTATCTATTTCACTAGTTCCCCCAATCCTGCTCTTAATAATTATATGTTTGTCGTGAGAATGATCTCAATTTCTCACATAACCAGCTCCAGAATCGGCAATATCACTGAAATGTAATCCTTCGCCGCATGCAATGCGTGCTTGCGCTTGTCCGGGTAATCCTCAGTAGGCATCAGACTCTGTGACTCGTCCTCTGAACCAATCTCAATCAGGATCTCTTGTTGACAGTGGGTATAGATGCTGGAGATCGGTCCTCTTTGGTGGATAGTTGGAATCTGTTCTCGTTACTTATTTTCAAGTGAAATACTTTTTAAATAATTTTCAAGAAAATTATAATAAAAGTTCAATTTTTTCCCCAGGCGTTGGCGTTTTAATTGGTTGATATTTAAGTTAGTGTTAATAGTTTTTTTTCCTTTTTTTCTCTAATGGGGCTGCAATATCGGTGGTCAAGCCTTTTGCAGACTCGGCATATGCCCCAGAACTGAGAGCCATTTTTTGTGGCATCGTCTAGGCAGCTCTCGCTAACAATTTTGGCGCACAGATTACAATGAATCTGAGCTCTATGTGGATGTTAAAGTATTCCGAGATTTAATTTTGCCGATAGAACCTAAGCCGAATGGGCCCTCCAAGGATCTTTTACATGTCACATGATCATATGAAATGCGCGCACAGGATTTCCCATACCAGAGAATCCGACCGACTACTCAGCGGATTCTTGAATCTTGAGCTTACGAGGCACATGTGTTAATTTGAATGTTATTGGTGCATTACTACTGACAATTTATGTTTTAATTGGTGGGTTTAGGCACGTTTTACTTTCTTGTCGCGTTACTACTGAACACTCAAGCCCGGTCATATCACTGGAGCGAGAAGGAAGAGGTTAATAAGCTGATGTTTATGCTAATAGAAAACCACAACAAAACAATGCTATGGATTTCATCCCCGACAAGGTGTCTCATTTGACAAAAATAGTCCCTGTGAAGTGCAAGTGCGACTTAAATCAACGAAACATATCGAAAAAACCTTATTAAAAAATTAATAATCGATAAAAAATAGTTTTATACCATTGAGAGATACAAACCTATAAACCAATCACTTATTTTAACATTTAAAGCATGAGAGTCTTTAAAACCGTATGCTGCAAAATTATGATTACATTAAATTCAAAGAAATCAAATTTTCAGTTCAAAATATAATCTTAAAAACTCCCAAATTTTAAGTACCTAGTACAGTGAAAATCAGACTCTATAATGTTTTAAACATAGAATCCTTTCCATAGTAAAGATCTCTTTATAGCTGCTATGACAGGAAACGTCAATTTTGCGTTAATTAATTACGAAAGTTGTTGAATGTAGTTTGGACTTGGTTAACTAAAATAATTATTTAAATAACAAATTAAATAGTAAATGATCTATCGTCATTCATTCTCGACTTCATTTATTCAGGGGTTCCTCTTTCCTTAATCTATTGATATTTACATACGCACTGAATAAAGGCTGATTGTTGGAATGAACACTTGAACAGTCTAGTTAGCTTTACTGAATCTAGAGTGGACACTTTTGGGCAGTTTGTTCAATTAACTCGCACAGCGTCAAAATTGGTTCAGCTGTATCACACAAAAGTATATCATGGCACTGCCCTGTCTATTATTTGTCAAATAGGTCCTGTACTGTCATTAATGTACAGTAATTTTTTAATTTAATTATAATCACAATGCTGATAATAATAAAAATAATTCAGAACTATCTTATAATGTTACAGGTAAAGGGAAACGAGATCGAACTTATTTTCTCTTTTAATTCTTTGAATTATTTATTAATAGAATTATTTTCTAAGATTAATTACTCCAGCCGTTATTGAATTTATTTATTTTATTTTTTGTGATAAATTCGGATGATTGCAACGGATATAAAAGTATTTATAATTCTATTTTTGGAAATCGTTTGGAAACACTTCAAGGAAATTCTATTTTTGGAAATTAGTTGGTTTGGAAACACTTCAAGCCCCCCCCCCCCCCCATCCTCCTTAAAAACAGTTATTCCACCAAAGTCAAGTAATTTGGGGCATTGCAGTCATGTTTGGCAAAATTTGTTTTCAAATTCTTAGTCTCTGCGTAACACAAGTATTTGAAAAAACAATGGTTTCGTTTTGGTTCTATTAACGTCGCGCTAAAGCTATAGGCGACGGACCTTGTACTTTCAAATCTCGGTCAAGTAACTACCTGAAACTAACGAAACTTATATTCTTTTACAGCTGACGTGGTTGGACGGAGACGGAAACGTTGTGTCCGATGAGGTCGAATACACGACGCAGTTGCTTGGCGACAACAAGCGCGCCAACGCGGCTCTCAAGTGGACCCTCACCCCACGCAGGGAACATGACGGAAAGACCTTTACCTGCCGGTCCGAGAACCCAGCTCTCACGCAACCTCTGACAGCACGCATTACACTCGAAGTCAAATGTGAGTATCAGTTAGTACTTGATTACATTACATTTGAACTTAAAAATTATGATTCTCAGTAGTATAACAAGGTATCAAATTTAAATACATTTAAATTTAAAATTGTCTATGAAAATCAGATTTTATTCTTAAAAATTTTATCAATGTAATTTTGCTAACTATCATGTTACATTATTAAACTAGGTAATTTTCCATTTCGTAGGCGAGAGCGATAAAGTCGCCAAAAATATACAATTGCGATCAAACGGGTTATTTCCAATGGTAACCTTTAAATGTTTATACTGCGTTTTGGGGTCAAAAAAAGTTTGGCAAGATTTGCGCCTGCTAAATAGAAAAGTACCTTAAACTATTATAATTGTTGTTAATATACTTTGATATTTCTACGGCTCACTGTATTTTCAAAAATTTTGGGGGGAGGGGGGAGATTAAAACCTATTTCTTTGTTGTTCAAAAATCGTTAAACTTAAACTTCATTTAAAAATCAATATAATGTTGAGGACTAAGGCTAATTTCATTGGGTGAAAAACTTTGCAATGTTTTCCTGCATTGAAAGATTTCGGATCAGCTATGATTAAATTACTGTTCTCGATTTGAGGTACTTTGCAAATGAAAAAAAACGCCCAAATGTTGTAAACTTTTCACTTCATATTTCATGCAACTCGACAGGTATAGCAACCTTGAATTTCCCATTTCTCCAAAAGTCGGCAATGAACAGAACGGCCATTATATCATAGCTGTACCATGATTTCTTATAGAATGGGATGTGTATCATCAATTAAAATTTATTAAAGTTTGAATTTCATCAGATAATATTTTCTGAATACCGTGTAAACTGGTTATACTTTAAACGTAACGTATTCTATGTAGTGCATTTAATCCCATAAAAAAATACCCCTTAGATACGATCATTCATAATATAAAATAGAGTTGACTGATCATCTATCACATAACGTGTTGCATTTTTGGCAGTCCATAAACGATAAATCTCACCTATACAATGTTACAAATAGTGATTTATTCACTGAAATCGTTCGTATTTAAAGTATTAAGATACCGAATAGTATGGGTTATTTTGATATTTCAAACATTTCTTTGCATTATATCCAAAGCTTGATTCTTTTTACAGGCCAATTAGTGATAAGCAGTAAAAGAGGTTAAAATTTATTATGCACTGTAACTACTCCAAGATAACTATTATAATGGAATAATTTGATAGTATTTAATTACACAATTACGCTAAATCGAAGAACATGTCAACAATAAGCGCTTTTTTGCAAAATCTCATTTATTTGAAAATAAAGATCTTACAAAAATTAATGCAAAGGAAAATTTGCTATTTATATGATCTTTTGCAGTTATATCATTACCCAATTTCAACGTTTTTTGCGTTGTTTAAATCCATGGCTTTATCAAAAGATTTTTTTAATATTACCATTGAACGAGTAGGATTAAATTTGAAAATATGTGGTAACCCTACCTATAAAATTCCGCAACGTAACAAATACTCCTAGCACACTTTCCAAAGATGAGTTATAACTATTTACAAAAACGCATTCAACCATCAAATCGAATAAAAAAATTACTGTTTTGACGCCAAGCCAAAAAGCCAAATTGATGTTCCCGGTAGAAATAGCTTGTATCAATGGACTTAAGGAAGAAAGCTGACTCTGTCTTGCCTTACCTTGGCGGTGGAATGACATAACTGGTACTGACAATGAACTCATTTCAAATTAAATTGGTTCGAAAAGGAGTTACATCTTGAAAATTTGGAGTTTTCAAGGGATAAATTTATTCATAATAGCTGCCGAAATTTGTATGGGCGATCATGCTGGTGCTCTTTATTCTAAAATTAGGTGTTTATTCTATTCATATGCTGTTTTAAGCTTGGCTGTTATAGCTGAATTTTCAATTATGTCCCGACTATAAGTGATTGAGACGTATTTAAGAGTACTTATGTATAGTATTGTAATTGTGCAGTTAAAGTTCAAGGAAAGATATTCTAATGCACATTTTTACAAATAAAATATTAGTCTTACCTTATTTTCGAGAGAAAAATAGATGAAATTTAGTCCTAGAATCGAACGTGTCCTTTTGGACAAAAATAAAAGTTTAAAAATATATAATCGTTAGGACTCCGAAGTTTGGCCATTTGACAAAGTAGATTTTAAACTATGTAATTTCTATCTTAACTCATTTTCAATGAAATTTGAGTACAACATTTTCATTTTAGCTTTACCCAATTAGCAACTTTGTAAGTCCCATTAACAGCTATATTTCCGAATATTAAAATTAACTTCAGGTTGTTGTTGTTTTTTTTCAATTTATTTTTTAGGTAACTTCCTTTGTCCGACATAAAATTTTCTGGACTATCGCCTTTTAAATTTTATGGTTTGTTTAATAGAGAAATCATGCAGAAATCTCATTCAAAATTTTCCAACCAATCATCTTTAATAATATAAATCACCTAATATCGATTCAGTTACAACCCTATCAAACCAGGCCAACTTTATACGTTTATAGGCAGAAATAAGGTATCTTTTTGTGTGTACAAGGTGGCGAAAACCGGGCTTACCTCGCGTTGTCTCACCATTAGTCCGTTGACAGGTGGGTAATGGAGATGGATTGTTCTTTTGCAGATCCTCCTGAAATTACGCTCAAAGTGAGCTCCGACAAGATCATGGAGGGCGATAGCGTGAAGTTTACCTGCGAGTCCGTCGCCAATCCAGCGGATGTTAGCATCAAATGGCAAAGGTAAGTTGGCGATTTTTTTTTTTTACTTTGTAAGATATGGTTTCAAAAAGTTATGATATTTTTATATTTGTGTAATTGTTTCGGGTTATTTGACCTGTTATAATATATGACAAGTTTTATTGCATTTTGTTTCAGTTCGCAATAATCCATCAAAATAATTTAATTAAAAATAGTTCATAATCGGGTTTCATCATTGCAACGGTATAATTAACTGTTGCCGTTGAAAAGTATTATAAAGCTTAAAGACTAAATAAATCATACATTCCAACATCAAAAATCATGACGTAGATCGCGATATACTCAAAGTACAACCGTACAAAATAAAATTATGTATGCTTTTCTTTAGGTTCGTACTTAATACTTATTGTGTATAGTTTCAATCTTTTTTTTATGTGGAAACACTGACTTGAATAACAATTAAGCAAAATTGTTGATCTTCAACCTAAAAATATATAATTTAATTTATAACAGATTTTCTTTGCAAACATATCCTTTTCGTCTATTAAAATATCATCGAACAATTTAAAACCCATTTTTCAAATGTAGCATTTTAATACACTTTTCTCCCAAACCTCCGATGGCTTTATCTACACGCCTGGGGAAAACAAAGAAAAAATTTTATCCTTCTAAAATTCAACTTGAAAAATTAAAATCTAAATCCATTTTCACCCTTTTGTGACATTCATGATGTTTAAAATATACACACATCGAAATCGAAGCGGAAAAGAAAGATGGCGGAGTGACTGACTGCCCTGAAGGTTTCCAACGCAAATATTTTTGCTCGCTAAAAGAAAGCAGCGTTAAATGTTGGCGGGAAAAATAAACTCGGTAAATTTTTATCGCCACAGGAAGATTAATAAAAACTGGATTCTGGAATTGGACACTAATTGAAAAGCAGATCATTTGTCATAACAGCGTCATTTCCGAGCAATTAATGTTTTCTAGTTGAAGACCTGGCAGGCTGTTTATTTTGAATATTCGCCATTATTTTTCAAAATATTCACGGATTTATTAGAAAAAGTGCTAGAAAATGTGATGGTTAAAGTGGCTTGTTAAAAATTACAGAAAAGGTCTTAAATTTACTTATTGAAGAATTAATGTTTTGACATGGATTTTGGGGTTTTTTTTAATGTAGTAATTAACACATTCGACGGCTGAATCTTCAAAGATATTTGATCATCAATTAAAGACCCAGAAAAAATAAAAACTACTCTATTATGAAAGAAAACGATTAAATTAAGTTATCGACAAGAACAACGAGTTATGTTCAAACATTTGTGTGTGTGTGTTTGAAAAAGCAATGCGTGATTGCAAGTTTGCATTTTGTTTGCTATTTTCCCTTAAAAACTAACTTACAATTGATATTGTTGATACTTAATTATAGCGTTTAGCTCTAGCATGTTACTTATTTACTAAAAATTTCAAAAGTGAATGTTTAAACTAATAAAATTCAATTATTGGTTCTTTCTATGTCACTAAATTGAGATGCAAATGGATATAAATAAAATTACAATATCATGATTATTGCTCATTGTTTTTTATTCAATAATTTGAAAAAAATACCTATACAAGTTTGCAATTTAATTTCAATGAAGAATAAAACATTTTATTTTGCTCATATAAACTCGTTTTAGAATTTTATTCGTATTTTTCAGGTTTAAACCTAAAAAATATATTCATTATGAAAAGTAAACATTCTTTTATGTCAATATCAATGCATCTAAACCCACGTAGAAAGACATAAATAAAAATTGCAAGTATTCAATTTCTTGTTCGAAAAACTACAATAAAACAATCGCCCTTTTTCGGAAAAAGATTGTCCTGAGGCAAAGATTTCTAATGACTTTTGTTTCAAATAAAAGTTTTACATTCATTATTTTGATAAACAACAACATAACAAAAATCCCTCATGGGAAAGCAAACCATACAAGATTTTGTTTTAAACGGATATCTTAATCTTGAAGTTTTCAGTACGTATTGTATTTTGTTTCGGAACAAACCTACAGTTTTCTAAAAAAAATGAATAATAATTTTTTTACAAACCTACAGAAGTCTTTCTCAAGCTTGCTTATATGGGTAAACGTCTTAATTTGTCTCTTATCCTTTACTTGGTCAATATGAAATTTTATACTATTACCAAGACTTCAAGTGCAAAACAGAAAAATTTAATATAACTGTGGAACTATCCGCTACCATCTATTTTCGCTCACACAAACAATGAAAAATAAAAAAAAAAAAACAATGACTTTTAAGTGGTACTTATAAGTACAGGCAGGAGACCACGATTTGTCATGAGGATTACTTAAGTAAAAGTTTGTTATAGTATTTAATATGTTATAGTATAAATTTAATATAGGAACCGAATGTGTCATAGTAATAAAACCGTACATGTCATTCGAAAAGTTTTTTCTTTCCCCGCTTTCTTCAAGTTTAACAATGGGACCACGATTTGTCCATGAGGATTACTAAAGTAAAAGTTTCAGGGAAAATTTATTTTAATTTTTTGTATACTTTCATATAGAAACCGAATGTGTCATAGCAATAAAACCGTACATGTCAATCGAAAAGCTTTTTCTTTCCCCGTGTTCTCCAAATTAAACAATGAAAAGAGAAACAGCTGGGGGGTTTTTTCGCAGTACTTATAAGTACTGTCAGTAGATAAAGGGTTAATGGGTTAAGAAAATCCCTTGTAAAATAAAGCACAAAAACCCCAAATCTAACATGGTTACACTCTCAGAAATAACACTTTCATTTTTGACGATTCACGAATCCTCAAGCCTCATTTCGTTAATTTTTAGGATTGTTCCGTCAAACAATCACGTGAGCTTGACTTTTGAGTAAACGCGAATCCTCACTTTTACGATAGTGATTTGACGATTCTGTTTCTTGATTTTGGGGAAACTGAATCTCATTGTTGTACTCACATGCTCAAAAACGACGAAATATTTCTTTAGATTAGACGACATTCAAATCCTCATAAAAATGACGATTCAAATTTCCTCACTTTGAGGAAACGAAAACTCGGAGCATTTGCCAGTAACGGAATCGTCAAAATTAAGAAAAATTTCGTCGTATTTGGGCATTCATTTTTTTAGAGTGTATAAGTACAGTCAGTAGATAAAGGGTTAATGGGTTAAGAAAATCCCTTGTAAAATAAAGCACAAAAATCCCTGATCTAACGTGATTATTAACCTTTACAGTCCCAAAAATTTACTACTCTACCGAAACATCTGATATTCACAAAATAAGCTTATTTTAGGTCAAATATACGAATTCCATAAGGAAAAAAAATCCATCTAAGTTTTTTATTTTAAATATGTGGAATTTAAGTGAACTTTTCAAAAATCAGGAGAAACGCTTGTTGACTATTTTCTAAATAAAAAAATAGTAGTTCTGACTTCTATTGAGATTAAAGTAAAATTTTGTCTGATCGAACAAAGTGTGAAGAATCGAATGATGTGTGTTTGGATGTCATAGC
The DNA here is from genome assembly GCA_023701765.1 of Hylyphantes graminicola. Lineage (NCBI taxonomy): Eukaryota > Metazoa > Arthropoda > Arachnida > Araneae > Linyphiidae > Hylyphantes > Hylyphantes graminicola. The sequence continues at coordinate 54,037,332 of CM043114.1, read as the reverse complement.
GGGACATAAACATTTTGAAAAAAATATTGAAAGTGATGATGCCAAATGGCATCACTGGGACTGAAAGGGTTAAACATCTCGTTCTTCCTCAGGAACGACGAGGTGATCGCCGGCGACCACACCACGACCTACGAAATCTCGAGGGTCACACGTGAATACAACAAGGACACCATCAGCTGTGAAGTGAGCAACGCCGTGGGAACCACCAAGTCAACGCACACTCTCAATGTCCTCTGTAAGCAGAACCCTTCTTTCTTATACATACAGCTGTTCCTATGTCTGGGCTATCGAATTTCAGGGGGATTATGTTTATGCCTCCTCTCGCTGATGTACACTTGTTTATTATTTCCATGATTAATTCTTTTCTTAATGGTTTCCAATGAAGTAAGCGAGCCATTAAGTAGATATCGTTAGCACAAGTAATGATGTTCTTCGCTAATGATTTTGGCGTATACGCTTGTGTCTTGCTTGAATGTCGTTATCTTTTAGGGGGGACTTCGACTCTTTTGAAGTTTTTGTTTTTTTTACAGAGTTGTTTTCTGTTTGCTGGGAGGAAATAAAAACGTCCGCTTTTGTTTTGTTGTATGAATGCGTGTCTTCTTTTGAACCGTCCCCGGCGATTAGGGCATTTGTCATTGTTTGACGACAAAAGTTGTTCGGAACGAAATAGATTCCATCGCTTTATTTGCATTCAAGTTATGTATGCAAAGAAGCTGTAGTTCTATTTAGTATTTGAATTGTGCGGTATGCATTTAGTTAGTATGATAAAAAAAAAAAATTATGATTTTTTTTACACAAAAAGAAGTTGGTAATGAAAACTACTCTAAAAACTCTCGAAGTTTTTTTAGTGGACATTTGGAACTTTTTGATTTACTGAATATGGTTCGAGCATCTTTTTTTTAGTAAGGAATGCATACTCTTTGCGCTCCTCACTACCAATATTGGCCTTGATACCTAAATTCCACGACTAACCTTTTTAATTCCTCACACATCTTCCTCACACAAGACCAATTTCCAATAATATAGAGGATTTCTCTAGACTTAAGAAGTTTAAGTTTTCTGAGGAAATCCAACACTATCATCTCCATTGTACTTTTATATCAACTGATCGTATACATTTTATATTTAATTACTTGTTAACATAAAGTTAAAACTAAAATAGGGTTAATTTCAGTACTAGCACCAATCATTTTCATTCCCCGTCTAAAATTACAACCCACTTGTGCTTCCAGACGGACCCGTTTTTCGATCGACCATCGAAGACGTTGCAGCCGACCTCGGCTCATCCGTGTCCCTCAACTGCGACGTCGAAGGCAACCCAAAGCCTGAGGTCGTCTGGACAGTCGAAGGATCGGACGCTGTGCTCAGCACCAACTCAAGACTGGTCATCCCACAGCTTACTTTGGACAGGGCGGGCAGATACACATGTCGGGCCACGGTGGTCGGATTTGCTGAGATCTCGACAGATGTCCTGGTCTTCATCAAAGGTAAATGTCGATTGATGCATATTTTGCAAAAATAAGTTGGTATTATTCTTATGCTCTACGCTGTTGATGATTCAGTGATTGATTTCATCAAATAATGGTTCCTAGTAGTTGAAACGACTGCATGGTGTAATGGTTCACCATATTTTCGGTATTCGGTTGAATTCCGAGTTCAGATTTTGAAAACAAAATCCTGAGAAATGATTCAATCAAATACCGAAAATAGGGTGAGACATTTCACCACACGGCTTTTGCAGTTACTATGGGAACCATAATTTTAGTGAAATCAAGCTAAAAAAATATTAACACTGTAGTGTACATTTAGAAATCTTGTTATTTTCATGAAGCTTAGAATATTCATTTATTAAGTTTCTTATAAGTTAGGTTTGTAGGTTTTAATTCCCTGTATTGGGTTACCACCCAAAATAAAGAGCCTTGGAAACGCACCGTAACACATTAATCTTCTGCCTGCAATGCCAAAACTAGACACAACATCTGCATGTAACAAATTTCCAAAACAGCAACTCTTCGCCAACCGCTATCCAGACAACTCCATAACTGAACCCGAAACTTAACTCCCCCAACTGCAACGTGTAAACTTATCCAAAAACCAAACCCTTGCCATAAATCTCCGGTAAGAGACAAAATTTATGCTAAACCAGCAGTGACTGATCGTTAACCCTCGCACAGGGTAAACCTGAAAGAAAACAGCAGTCGGCATTGCCTCTTTTGTCTGTGCAGTAAGCTTGATTATTGGTTTGGAATGACTATAACCGTCAATTTTGCATAAACATTTTCTGTAATAGAACAATTTTGTAGTTTAGTTCATTTTTTTTTTCAAAAACAAATAAGATTTGGACGATTCGTGCAATATAGATTTCGTACATTCTAAAAATGCTCAAAATGAATGCTCAAAAACGACGAAACTTTCCGTAATTTTGACGATTCCGTTAGTGGCAAATGCTCCGAGTTTTCGTATCCTCAAAGTGAAGAAATTTGAATCGTCATTTTTATGAGGATTTGAATGTCGTCTAATCTAAAAAAATATTTCGTCATTTTTGATTTCGTACATTCTAAAAATGCTCAAAATGAATGCTCAAAAACGACGAAATTTTCCTTAATTTTGACGATTCCGTTAGTGGCAAATGCTCCGAGTTTTCGTATCCTCAAAGTGAAGAAATTTGAATCGTCATTTTTATGAGGATTTGAATGTCGTCTAATCTAAAAAAATATTTCGTCATTTTTGAGCATGTGAGTACAGCAATGAGATTCAGTTTCCTCAAAATCAAGATACAGAATCGTCAAATCACGATCGTAAAAGTGAGGAATCGCGTTTACTCAAGTCACGTGATAGTTTGACGAAACAATCCTCAAAATTAACGAAATGAGGCTTGAGGATTCATGAATCGTCAAAATGAAAGTGTTATTTCTGAGAGTGGTATAAGTTTTAAATTTATATTTTTAAAGGTTAGGTTTTAATTATCGTCGCACTAGAGCAACACGAGGGCTATTGGCGACGGGTGTTTTATTTTAGAACCACAGTCAAGTGGCGAGCCGACACCTGAATAGGCACCCAACGCAAACGTTAAGGGTGACATCGTACACAGCGTTAGGACTTTGAAGGATATTTAACGTGCACTCCCTTACACGGGGTATTATTCGTTGGACATTTTGGCTGCATGGGCCGTTTATAGGTCGGCAGCTATTTTGGCGATGCCCGGACCCGATTCTGGGACCTTTCGCATGCTAGGCGAGTGCCTAACCGACTGGGCTCCCCAGCCCCAATATTTTTAAAGAAAAATTTTACAAATAAAGCAGTCCAAGAAAAAAATTCAAGCATTTTTTTATACAACATTCAAAATAACAAAAAAATTCAAGGCATAGTGTTAAACTCCTAAACTTTTAACGGAAGGAAGTCCTAGATGGATACGAAAGAAAGGAACATTTTTTTAAATCCATTATTTAAGAGCAAACGCATCTTAATACAATTAACTTCAACAATAGAATCAGAAAACAAAAGAAAAGTTTGACATTTATTGAATTATGGTTTCCGAATTTTAAAAAATGCAGAAATGACCTAATTATTTAAAATTTTCTTTTTTTTTTACATTTCACAAAACATGCCGTTAGATTTTTAAAAAAATGTTTTTTTTTATCCTTCATGATCAAAAATAGTTATTACAGAAATTAAATGCGTGTAGATGCAATTTGAGGCCCAGTACCTGAATGGTATCACTCGTCCTATCAAGCCATAGACCAAGGATTCAAATTTCTGTATCGAGCAAGGTTCACGCCAATAACTAATCTAGTTTAGGAACTAAACAATACATAATCTGCCTTGGCTCACTATGGGTTGTCTCGATACTGAGTTTAGTTCAAATAATAATTTTCGATTTATATTAAAACAAAAAAGTTTTACTTGTTTTATTGTAACACTCTTTCCAAACTAACTTAACAAACCGGAGAAACTCTTTAACGCGCATATATTGTGTGCAAATATACATAACCTGGTAATACATCATCGCAGCGATAAAGCTCTCCAGGAGCCATCCAACGCGGGTTATTTTAAATCCTTTCTTGGGTTATATTTTATGGGTCTGTCTAAGAACATGCATTTTTCGCGAGCACCTTTCCCGGGATTGAAGTAAACGTGCCCTTGGAACAGATCGTTTTTCATATTTGTTTCGTGTCCCAGTTGACCGGCCCTACTCTAAATATTGTCTGGAACATTTCAGGATTATATTTTGGGTACTGGAGTATTGGAGTTGTGTCTGTGGGTGGGGGATCTGTTTTTGATAAAGAATAGAATTTACAGTAACATTTAAAAACTGAACTTGGGAATTGAATGAATTTAATAGTTTAAATTTGAAGCACACGTTTTCGTTTCTGTTTTCGAAATCAACCCGAAACCTAATATCGTTTTTCATCTAATGACGGATTGTGCAGTAAAATATGTATCCCTATAAAGAAACTGATGTTTTTGAGGACTATATTGTCATATTGAAGTGACTTTTCCGGAATCAGCCTCGTACCCTAACCACCATTTATAATTATTCGATTAACCGAAATTACGAAATTAGTCTCTTTAATATCCCGTGTCCATCTCTTTTACGGACAACAGAAACGGCCGTGCCTATGGTGACGTCACAACTGCGTCACGTTGTGTTCTACCCCACAAACAAACCACTCACCGCCTCGTTCGAATCACCCACTACTTGTACTGTTAAAAATTAAAATAGTTATGATGAACAAAAATTGTATTAAATTTTAAAATTTAAGGCTCCTCGATAGTTAAAATATAAATACTTAAACTTTTTTTCAATTCAAAAAGATTTTTTGTTAGATTTGATTGCTTTTGTCTTATATTTTTCATCAAAAACTTGTTTTGTTTTCAGGTCCACCTAGAGTACAAAGTCCTCGCATACAGTATGGGCTGGAAGGTGAAATTGTGAGACTCGAATGCATCATAGCATCCGTGCCGCACCCGACACGAACACAATGGTCTAGAAATTCACAGGTAAGTTTCTAAATACTTATTTCAAATAATCTTCTACCAATTAAGGTTCTTTTAACTGCTAAAAGGCATAAACAAATCAATATTTAATTTAGATATAAAATTCAATGAGTTTACCTTACAATTTCTTAGAGACCTCAAAGTATGGTATTTATTCGATGAGATTTAAAGAAGCGAGGTACAGAACCGGAAATTTCTGAAAAGTAACTAATATTGAGGTACTTAAAAGCTAGCATAACTTTAAGAACATCATAAAATTTCATCTGCCACTATGTGTAAACCATTAACATTAATAAATCCCGAAATCATTGTGGTTTTCAAAAAGAATTGCATAAATTTATAACGTATATCCGAAGTGCAAAACAGTTTTCTTTTATGCATTACATATCTCTTTCAAATACAAAATAAAGCTGTATCCATTCCAATCACAAAGGCCGAAATAGTTCTCATTTTCCCCGGCATAAAACACACAAAACACCCTCCTTTAGAATCCCATTTGCGCCTAATTCAGCGATGATATTCACAAAACTATCATTGTATACCCACATATTTCGCCAAATATCCATCAAATTAGCACTTAAATCTATTTCACCCTCTCTTTTCGCTTCACGGTGCCAACCTATTTGCATTCATTCTCATTTTCATTGGGAGCTTCGGGTGGGAAACGCCACACCTGGCTTTCACAAGTAGCGTGAGTTTTAGCGTTGGTTCCTTGCGTTTTTGTCTTCCGCCAACGCCGCCAGCTTGGGTCGGTAATTCAAACTTCGCATTGTCTCACGAAGTCAAGGTGCATTCACGAGCGCATGATACGAGCTTTTAATTAACCTTTTGTTTCCCCGTGTATTCAGATAATTTATGGTATCATGTCGTATCGTGCGCGGGAAAGTGACTTATTTGCCGTGTTAACTTTATAGGAGATCTGATACTTTTCCACGCGCGGTAAGGTATGTGGAAGTGGGGCTACGGGTAATTTCTGTTTTTAAAGGGTTGGTTAAGAAAGTTTTTAATGTAGATGAGTATTTATATTGGAAGTTCTTAAACGTGCCACAGAAAGTCCGAATTAAAATTTATTTCTAGCATAATTAGTTATAGTTAATAGAATCTAGAATAATTGTCATAGTTCAAAAAAGTTAGGACGTAAAGGGTTCAGTGTATGATTGTCTTTCATTTTAAGTACATCCTCCTGAAAACTCAGTCAAATCAAACTTCAAATCTAACGAAAATTAACTTTCTGCTTAAGATTATCTAAATAACAATATATAAAACATCCAATTTATGTAGACAAATTCAGAGAGATTGTCAGTCCCATAGAGCTAATGCACAAGTTTTGAAATCACAACTTTTGCAAACAAATTCTTTTGTTATGTTATTCTATTTTCACCAGGTATGGGAATCATTATAACATTAATTTAACATCAAATTGAATGGAAAATAACTTCCGGTTATTTAATTATTATTGATAAAATTTTAAAATAGTGTCGCCATCTGCTGTATATTTTTGGCATTTTAAAGCTTCAAAATTATTTAATTAAATAACTAGATAGGATTTTCACTTCAAATTTGTTTCATTTCGTTGTTATGTTGATTCCCATGCTTGGGGGAAAAGGGCTAACCTGGCATAGCTTCGGTAGAAGTCGTGATTCCAAAATATATGCATTAGTTCTATGGGACTGCTATCCCTCTTAAGTTATACGAAAAACTTATTTAAAAGAAACTCAAATTCAACGTTTATATTCGGAAATATAATTACAAAGTCGTCTTTAATGTTATAATAATGTTTTATCGCAATTGATTCATAACTTATGATGCTCATTTTTGCCGATTTCAGCATGTTGACATCGACAACAACGACGGCTACGAGATAGCCGAAGAGCCCATTCCAGGAGGAGTGAAGAACGTCCTTATTATCCACAACGCTGATGAAGATGACTTTGGCCAGTACAACTGCTCAGTGTGGAACACGTTTGGCCAGGACAGCATGATCATTCTGCTCAAAAAGCAAAGTAAGGACCGAAATGGGTTCAAATTAACTGTCGCTAGTTGCAGTCGCCGCATTTTTTTAGCGTCGCTATCATTTTTAGAGTGGTTTTTAAATATCTTGCCGAAAAAAAATCTGTTGAAATGGCAAATCATCAAAATTTCTTCTGTGATACTAAAAGAGCAAAACTCCAGCGTAAAATACACGCAATGACAAAAAAAAATAGCAATTTCTTTCAATAAATATTTTACTTCAAAATACTCCCAAATAATGTGCATTTACTCTTAGTTTTTAAAGTTAGTAGCACACATTTCTCCTAAATTTTTCCATTAAATTTCGTAACCGGAACCTAAATCCTTAAAAGTGTAATTTCCTACTAAATCATTTTGCTACATGAAATATATAGGTTTGGTGGATACACCATATCCAACATTGTTTGCAATCTAACTTTTTAATTCATATGCAATTTTTTACCCCATTTGCTATTTTAATGTTTAAGGGGGTATGGGACACAAATTCTTCAAAAAAATCAAAAAAATTATTATTATCATAAAAAATAACACAAATATTTTAGAATAATTTAAAACAAAAATTTTATTTATATCTGCAGTAGAACGTGAGATGTGTAGTTTTTTATGTCATGACATCTGTGTTGGCCAACCACGTTTATAATCTTTGCTTCCTCGTAATATTAGATAGGAATAACGTTATCGAATCCTTAGTTGGTCGGTCGGTTTGGAGTGCTTCAGTAAGGAAAGTGATAAACTTCAAAGCTGTTTTTCTCCTTGATCGTGTTTTCGATGATTTTTTGACTTTAAATTGATATAACTCAAAATCTACTGCCCATAGAGTGTCAAAATTTTTTGCTCATATTTTTCAAACATATATCTTTAATTTGTCTTTAGGGATTAGTTGTAAATAGTTTAGTTTTTTATTTATTAATTTTAATAAAAAAAGTGAACCTGTGAAATTATTAAAAAAAACTTCTATAATTTTTTTAAAAAAAACTATGGCAAATATGAAAAATCGGTAAAGACAGTTTGTTAAATACATTTTTCTGTTTATAAAAATGCTAAATATTTGTTTGCCAATAAATAAGTTTTTGACTTATAACAAAAAAAAGAGACATCACTTTTTGACACATTTTATTTTTTTTAAAAATAAATAATGATTATTTAAAACCTCTGACTATCTAAAAGTGTAAGTATATTTAGTATACATTTATGGAAAAAAAATTATATTGATATCTACAATATTAAAGAAAAAAGTTGAAAGTGTCCCATACCCCCTTAAAGAGCGATACATTAGTCTTGATTAAAAAAAAATTATTGAGTATTTCGATTTGAAAGCTTTATCAAATTTGGACAAATTCTCTAACATTATTTTTAAAAAAACTCTCAAAGTAGTCAAAGTTACATGCAGTGCTGGAAATTCTTTAATGAAGTTCAGCCAGCTGTCCAGACACTCAATATTCTAAAGTTTCAACTTTACAACATCAAAAACCCATTTCATGCCATCCCTCTTCAAAAACATACGGTAAAAATCTTTCCCGGTCCTATGCATATTAGCAGTCATTCCAAATCCCATTCCGCCATGACAAAATGGCCGCCTCCCGCCAAAAAGTCTTTGTTATCTCAGTCCCAATGACGCTTGGCATGTTTTAGAGGTCCCTTTTCCCCCACGCCTTGGCGAGATAGCATCTTTGTTCTGATAAGGGCAATAACAGTCCGCATATCCAGAGAACTAATTATGCCCCGAAACGGAGGGAAAGGGGATTTTATGCAAATTACAAAGGGAAAATGCCAGAGACTTGTGTAACTGAAGCAAAAGTTTTAATTGGCGAGCGGTTTTCAAATGTTCTGATGGTCGCCATGAACGAGGTTTGGCGGGGAATTGTTGTTTAGGGACAGAATAAATTTTCAAAATTCGTGGTGTTTCATGCAAAATGCATAAGGCGTGTATATCGTGGTTATCAAAAATTAAAATCAGACTTCGAACAAAATTTTGTTGGTTTTGAAACTTCGATGTCTGAGTATTTTGTAAAACGTTTTAGCATGAAAATAGTTTTAAATGCATCCATATTCATATTACAACGTCATATTCAGGGTAATGAAATAAATGATGAAACAAGATAAATTTTTTCTTTATTTTTGGTGGCATTTTTCTAGACGATCTGCAGTTCATCTATTAGTAGTACATATACGCTTTAAATTGTTTATGGGAACCTACTAATAATCAAATTTAAAATTCTACCTGGTCGACTTTTTTTTACTAAATCACGTTTCAAAATAATCATCAAAGTTAGAAACCTTAAAACTCTAGAATTATATTAAAACTAATGTATGTCTTAGATTTTTCTGGACTTATTAATATATCAAAAGTATCTCTTCCATCAACACAAGAAAAACACGACGAATTGATATTACTGCGATCTCTACTCACAAAAGACCGGAGAAAGGAGCGCAAAACTGCATTTAAAGCGCATTCCCCGGAAGAAAGTCTCCTTTCATTTCTCTTTTTTTTTTCGTGTATTTTCACCAAAAGGAAAAACTGACAACTCCCTCAGTGCCGATTGTGGACTCTAACATTTCATCATGCGACAAAGAAGTAGAAATAAAAAATCTATGATAAAAATACTCTCTCTCCTTTTTATGGACCCTTATCTTCAAAGGGAGGGTTCGATCAGATCTCTCCACCGAGCAACGTACGCTCGGATGGGAAAGGATTTAAATTCACTGCTATGCATCGCAGTCCAACTCACTGAATGAGTGTGACAAGCATGCAACTGATAATTGGTTAATTATGTGTACCGATGTTGCTAATTAACACACTAAAAATCCTGTAATGAAATTTTTAAAAGGCATTGTAAGATTCATTGTAATCTGATCGTCAAAATTGGTAGCGAGAGTCGCCTAGAGCACTCTTAAAACAAAAGAGTGAAATCCACTCCAGTTGGAGAAGTGCATTTTCGACACTGGAAAGGAATGAATATTAACTCAGACTGGGTTAAAATCACTCGTTTGGAGCGATCCTGTCGGAGAACACACAAAGGATCCACTCCAAAAGAAGTGCATTTTCCAGACTGGAGGAGTGAAAATTAATCAGACCTAGTTAAAATCACTCGTTCGTTTTAAGAGTGAAGATGCCACAAAAAAAATGCCACAAAACCGCCAATAGTAGTAGCCAAGTCCAGTAATCAAAACAAAAAGTGTCATCAGTGTAATAGGAATTTAATTGATAAATTCAATCAAATAGCTGTGATGAAATGGGTAGAACTTTGAAAAAATTGAACCATAGAACAATGCGAATTTAATTTACATGCTCATTGCATGAATACGTAATATCGTCTATATGACAACAATTTTATGGTATGAATATAGTCCTATTTAAAATGCTATAACATGCATGCGTTCAAACATTTATAGAAGGTGCAGAATAACCTACCCAGACTAAAAACCCGCTGTTACAGTTTTTAAAATTGCATTCTTCTTCAACAGAAATTCTACATTTGTTTTATAGTTTAAGAAATTACAAAATTAAACATAAAATCTTGTCAATGTGCGTTTTACCAAGTTTTCCCAAGAGAATAAATAGCATTATGTTGGACAAAAACTCATTTTGGTTTTTAAAAAAATTGCAGTAACAGCTTTTTCAAATAGCACAACGAACTTTTGCTATTAGTCGCAAAAGTCTAAATCACTGCCAAGTCAGATAAGTCATTACGAAAATATTTTTCAAAGTTTTCGTCCTGTCTATTTTTTTTAATAGTTGTATTATTATTTCCTGATGAGTTTCCATTTAAGAAAAGTACATGGGATTTTTTAAGCAGAAACCGTTGATGAAGCGTTCCAACTCTTCTTTTTTTTTTAAAGTTTCCTGTTCCCGGTGTTTATTTTTTTATAGAAATGTTACTAAACGTTGTTTTTCTTTCACGAGCTCTGTTTTTTATGTATCAAAGGATTTTATTTGCATGCTATGGTTTTGGCAAAAAAACGTCGATCGATGAAGGGAAGAGTAGTTTACTTTATATCAGGCGTTTAAAAACATAAACTGGGCAGAATTTTTTATGAATGAAAATTTCAAAAGTTTGATGATTTTTATTTTCCCCAAAAGAGAACTACTTTTGGAAACTTTCACTTTTAACTGTGAAGCTAAAACTTTTTATAATATACCCTTCTTTCAAACATTTTCATATCTAAAACCTTTTCAATTAAAACATCAATAAATTTATAGTATATTACAATTTCTGGCATAATCAGTTAAAAGGAACTTACAAATGATTTTTCGTATTAGGAAATTATCACACCATTATAGATATTAGATTAATAATTATTTCAATCTAAAAACCATCAAACCTATTTATTTTCTCTCCAACATTTATTCCCTTAACCATTTTCCAATTCTCTGTGAAAAACTTTTTATTCTACAACAAAAGTGATTGATTCGAGGTCAACGAAAATTTTTCCACTTCCCCCATAGTGAATATCAATAATTTAATCGATTACAGAAGATCAACCACCCCAGACCACATTTACCAAGCACGTTCTAGTTTTAATTAATAAAAATGTTCTTTTATTCCACCCCCTCTTAGTGTTCTGAACTGCAAAAGTTCTGATTTTTAGGGTTCCAAAATGAACTTACGCTTGAAAAGCCATTTTCATTTTACGCCAGCGTGAGTTTCGGCATAAATGCCCAATATTGCGTGAATATAAGTAATTATGAATTTTTCAAATGTTGCACTTTTATCGGGGGTATTGCTAGAGGGCATTAAAATAGAAGTTTAAGATCGTATTAGATTAATATTAAGAAGGCAACTAATACGGATTTCAAATGGTTTGTGAAAATTAGGTTAAAAGTGACGAAATTTTTAATTAAATAATATATTTGCGGTTAGTGTCAGACGTTTGATGAATTTCGATAATTTCCAGCAAGGCCAGATCTACTATAAGGCCTGTTAGACCCGAGACTATTTCACCTAAATCTTAGTTTCTATTAAGCTAAATGCTGTAGACCTACACAAAAGTTCACTAAATTTGAAAATTTTCTGATACCCCACTTTTTGGTGAATTGACTAACATTGACCTAACGTGATTGGTTTTTGATCAATTTTATAAGGAAGTCAATAAGAGGTAACACACAAATATGAAACTTCGGCATACTAGCGACATCATTTCGGACTATCATACACAAAATTTTTCGTAAAAGAGCGCCTAAAAAATTGTTGTGAATATAGTCTTAGGTTTTCTATATCATACCATGATTATCACTGATATCAAAAAGATCAAAATTTCAGGTCACTTACTGTGACGTAAACATAACTAAAATAATATATTTTATTCAACAAAATAAACGTTATAGTGTGTTTTATTACTAAGTGCAGACTGTTAAGTTTAAGAAAATATGTATTGCCCCAAAAATATTTTCCGAATATTAATTTTTTTAAAGCTTTTATCATTGGGTTTTATGTAATTTTCAAGAATATTTGCCGATATCTCATAAACAGTTAGACTAATTTGCTAATAAAAAAAATTGGTTTCACAAAATATTTGCCATTTAAATATTATCCAAATATTTGATTTGTGGGGGAAAGAGCTTTGCTTTTATATAATATAAGGAATATTTGCAAATGTCACATAAATAGTAATACATTTATTTTTAATTTTCAGAGAGTATGCCTATGCTAATAATATTAGCAGCTGTCATAGGTGGAATAGTATTCATAGTATCAGTAACAATCGTTATTATACTATGTTTAAGGCGGAAGTCTGTCGTAAAAGGTAAGAAATTTGTTCAATGTTAGTTAATTAGATTAACGCGAAATAATTGTCTGTGTTAAAATTTTAGCGGTAATTAGTTTCTGAATATGTGTAATTTTCTTCCATTTCTTAAAAGAACATAACATCCATTATAAAAAAGATGCTGTGTATGAGTATATGTGTGTGATTTAAAACTGTTTAAAAATGCTGATCTTAAAAATAAATGTGACATGCATAAACTCGTTTTGAAAATCGTAAAATTAGGAAAGCTATTCCTTTAGAAGTTTAATAGTCAACTGAAGATGAAAGGAAATACGCGGATGTAAATAAAAATCATTTTGAAATGTATTTTTAATATTAAAACTTAATTCTGAAAAGAAGTCCGTTATAAATGAATTTTCAAAAATGCCTTTGAATATAATATTGTTTCTTTATCACTTTCCATTATCTTGCGAAAAATTATTCAAGTCATAAAAAAATGTGTAAAAGTCTTTGCTAAATCTCGAAATTATTTTTTTTAAAAATCAATACATTTTTAATAAAACTTATTTTTATTCAGTCAAGTAATAACATACAATATTCAATCATAGAAACAATGATGTTTATTAATTAACAAGTTACTTTTAAAAATAAGTGTTTGGAAAATCCTCAAATATGCCAATCTATTTTTATTTACTTTAACTTTATTGAATATAAAAAATCCAAATAGAATTTCAAGAGAATTTCTTAGCCATGAAATAAATTTATATTTTGCTCTTTCCATTTAAAATTCCCAGTAATCAAGTCCTAAAAAATAATCAAACAAAGCAAATAAAAAAACGGAATTTTCCGGTAATCCATCAACAATACCAGACAAACAAGAATTTGTTCGAAACAACATTGTTCTACAAACTTTCCATCTCGTTAAGAACGAAAATCTCTTGCAAAAGAGCAGAGAGGAAAATTTCTGATTTCATTTTTATCGCATGCTATTTTTCACACTTTTTATTATTTATTATTTTAACCTTGTTCCTGAAGCAATACATCGTGTAAATTCGGAACAAAAAAAATCGCTCCAATATATATATTTGAAGTTGCAAGAGAAAGCGACCTGTCTTAATCTATCCTAACATAATAACGTACCTGCCGCTTTATAAATATTTCCTGACAGCGGCGAATTTCCACCTTAATGTGTAGGGATTTTTTCCCCTTCCGTGGGGAATTTCATAAAAGCTATGGTGACGCCTATGGATAAATATTTAAAGTAAAAAGATAATTCATTTGTGCCGAAAGTATGAACAATAGAAATTTAAGTTTTTGAAATGTATATTTATATTTATTGTTAGAAAAATTGTGGTTATATGGGGTGTTTTAATTCTACAATTTCTTGAAAATAACAATCAAATGATACCAAAGTTAAATAATGTGCGGGTTTTTTTCCACAATTTTCAAATAAAAAATGTAAAGATTCTAGTTATTTAACTCCTGCAAAATAACTCAAAACATCTAGAAATGGCTGTATATTTTTCTGCCTAACATTCCATCCCCATATTTTAACTAAAACAACCAAAATTAATAGAAAACAACGAATTTAAAAGATTATTTCCATTATTAATAATAATTATAATCCATCAAGCATTTTCGTTTTAACCAATGGAAGCCCAAGAGTATGAATAAACTTGAAATGATCATTGCTAACGAGTGTTTATAATTAAGAACTTAGGCAATTTTTTTATTCGAATTACAGAATATAAAATTCTTAAAAAAAAACTCTATGGTGATTTCGTAAAGTAGACCAATCTTTGTACAAATATCTTTGAACTTCTATTACGTGGTTTATGGGATTATTCGTTACAAAGAAATGAAACTTTGCTTTATATACTTTAAGTATTGCGTACTTTCGAGTACATTATTATGTCTTATTAACCCTCATGTAACAAAACGAACAGTGCAACTAAGACAGTGTATAACAAGAAATAACTAGTTTGTAAATGATATAAATTTAACTGCAGTTGCATTATCTAATCAATTTTGATTTCTCAACTTCCTACAAAGAGACATTCTAAACAATCATCCATTTGGTATATTAAACACTTTTTCTGCGACACTTTTTTAAGGAATGACCAAAAAATAGTTTCAAAAATACAACCAAATATATTTCATTTCGACATTCCTCAGTGGAATTCATTACTCCACTCCAGCATTTTATTCGAATTTACATTCAACTCCAACTGAATTAAAAATACATTTAATAAAAAGTCCCTACATGATAGGGAAAATCCTTCGAAAAAGGGAATTTCCGGAGTTAGTGGGCGGGGAATCGCCTCCAGGCCTGAATTAAGTAGCGGTTGTAAAGCATCACATAATTGACAGGTCGGCCCTAAGTTTCGCAAGATGGCTACCTAAGGGACACCATGAGATGAATGGCACCCACATCGTATCAATAATAGGGGACAAAAAAAATGTTCGCCATTTTGTACTGAGCTCACTCAACTGTGGGTGTTGTAACATGGCGGTTTAATGATGTAATTATGTGCATTATTCGACCTAAGCCTGTAATTAACACGGAGTAATTTTCAAGTCGTGTGTACAAAAGCATAGCTCTTTTGTAATGGTGATTTATTTTTTTAAGGAAATTTTAGAATTCAGTGGACACTTTGTATAGGTTAAGAATGTAGGTGTAGGCTGTGGATTATAAATTAAAAATAGTGAATGCCAAATTGAGCTTCATTTTATTAGTTGATATAGTATTGAGTGTTAAAAGATATTTATGGTCTAATGAACTAAACTATATTCACTGTATTTTAGCTGATATGTGACCATTTAAAATTAATAATTACTATTTCTTTTTATCAACTTAAAATACTTGATTTTTTTATTCAAATGAATTAGAATTTCGTTTATCTTTTTCTGTTTCGAATATTTAAAATAAAATGCATCAAATTTAACGAAGTCATTAACCCAGGTGTTAAATAATACTTCGGTCTAAAAATTGAAGATTAACTATTCAATATCAACTGAAGTTTTGTTCTTTAATATTTGATATTTATAACACTAAAATAACAGCAAACAATTTAAGATAAGCAAATCCTAATATTTTTTTTTCATAAAAATGCTAAGAAATGATATTTCCAAATTTTTACTTGAGAAAACCCTGATTTTGAAACTTAAATTTTATACTGAACAGTATAATCATTATAAAACTATATTTTTTAAAAACTTGCAATCCCAAGTTCCATTCCGTTTTTTAAAAAAAATACTTTTCAATACTGACTTCGGTATGCATAATAAGAACGGTTGCAAATACGAAATGCTGATAAATTACTATTTTTTTTTATATCATAGTCGCGCGCGAAGTACCCTTAACGTATTCGAGTGATGGTGTATATATGCATAAGAAATTGATTTCAATAAATAATAATAATAAACTCTTGGGATTTTACTGCCAGATTTTGAAGCGACAGAGTACGTATCCTTAAGAAAATATACATAATACATTTTTGTCGGGGAAACTTTAATGTGAAAACTGAGCTTTTGGAATTGGTTTTAAAATTATTTATCATAAACTTTGATTTATTTCGTAAAACAGTTTCTCCTCTATATCATAAAAATGGATATTTTACATAATTGATAGGATTTACCTACAGAAGTAGGTCTCCTCTAAGTTTTAATTTATTAAATAACCTTTCAACGGTAAGTTTCTTGTTTTTTCCTGTTCCTCAAAATTATTATTTTTTATTTTCCCTCATTTAATACCACTATTTTTTTCTGTTTCGTAACGTTACTGAAAGATAACGCATCATGCCATCGAAATAAACAGGCCAAGAACTTCTTTTAATCGAAATGAAATTTCTCCAATAATGACTATGAATTGGCTTGAATGTAGTCCGTAATGGTATCTCAATCCAATCGAGAATTTTTTGAAAAGAAACTTTCGTAAAAGAAAACCTACCAGTACAGATTAACTGCGCCTAGTCATCAAAGAAATCTGGGATAAATTTTCATCAAATTTATGAACTTTTTTAATCGAAATGGAAATTCTAAAATAATAACTATGAATTGGCTTGAATGTAGTCCGTAATAGTATCTCAGTCCAATCGAGAACGTTTTGAAAATAAACTTACATAAAAAAAAACCTACCAATACAGAATAACTGCGCCTAGACATCAAAGAAATCTGGTATAAATTTTCATCAAATTTATGCAACGAGTTCGTATCCATGCCACGGTACCTAAATACAGTAACTAAATAGGGACAACATGAGGACCTACAAAATATTAAACTCGGTTGATCGAGTATCATTTTCTCACTAATTTGATAATTAGAAACATATTTCTTTTATGACTCTGTTTAATTTCTTCCTTTCATTGTTAAAGTTAACTTTGCAATATGTGATATTAGTATTGATTTTATCGGGCAAAATAAGCTTTTTTTTAATAAACTACTTTATTTTTAAAAAAAAATTGAATTTTTTCAAAAATCTTTTAGACTTTATCTTTTTGGACTTTAATGCTAACATATCATGCGCAATTCCTTCGGTGATTGTATACATTTTGCCATAAAATAATCAAATCATTCACAATTGGTTTTTTTAATTATATCTCTGTAAACAAAGCATATATTTTTAAACATCCAATAATAAGGATTCCTTGAATGTATTTTTATTTAAATAACAGAAAATACATTTCTATTTTAAAAAATGGCAACAAAAATCCATTCAAAAAATTTTGTTTTCCATTCATGCATTGGTACCTTAATTAGGTTTTTTTTCCTCAACAAAGCAAATCCATGAATTATTTTGTAAGTTAAAATTCAACAATGCGTTTCAGTCGTTGCTTTTGTTCAAAGAAAAGATCAAATCAAAGATTTCAAAAGAACAATTGTTTGGGAGTAATCAAATGTTGCGTGTTTTCAATCGTAAATTAAAATATTATCTCCGAGCGACTAAGCGGTGTTTTTTAAAACAAAATATTAAACGGGTTGCTTCTATGTCTAGTTTGAATGGAAAATTATTTTTAAAAAAACAATTGAAACGTAGCTGATTAAATTATAAAGATTTGTTAATTTGTTTCTTGGATTAAATATTATTTATAATTAAAATCTGATGAAATCCAATAAAATATGTATTTTGAATTTTAATTTAAAAAAATTTATTAGGAAATTATTAAACATTGAGAACAATAGCATTTAGAGAAATTAACTATTTTTACATTAATTATTATTTTAACTGCATTTTATCTATCTCTATCATTCTGCGAGTATTTTAACTGCATTAACTATTAATCTTTAAAAATTGTACGTTGTCGAAGCTCCCTCATCTTGTAATTTCATTATTTTAAAAATAAATTTATCCTAAAACCTTGATTTATTCCGTCTATAAAGAAAACATTTCAGGCACTTTTTCTAAATTTAAACATCCTAGCTACGATAGGTATTTTTATCATCTAAATGCAGTCAATTGAAGTCGCTGTAGATTATTATATTTTTATTTAGAATTATACGATTTTAATGTAAAACTCTGAAAAAGTAGTTTTCAAATAATGCATTACTGTTTTTATTATCATCCATTTCTTACTATTTCTATCTTTTTGAAATTGCGAAAAATTCTTAAACTTCAATCTCATTTTAAATAACGAAACAAATGCGAATAATGGGGGTGATACTTTTTTATTTTGTTATTACTATTCGTACAGTACATTCTTGTTTTGCAGTTAAAAATTAGTTTGGCTTTAAAAACCTGTAACTAACAATTTGTGTGAAACCGGTTTTTAACTAACATTTATAACAGACGAGTATATGAAGAAGTTATTATGTATTATGCTATTTCATCCTGTAAATGTATAAAAAAAATATTATTGAAAAAATATCTTCTCCATTGATATTAACTTGAGAATTGATATCAACTTGGAATTTGTATAAGAAGTAAAATTTAATCATTTTTTTATTAAATATGAACAATTAATCAGCTATTCTTCTAAACACCGACTGCATTATGTTTCGATTATTCAGTTTACTAATGCTTCTCTTATCTTTGTATAACAATAAATTGTGCACATAATTTTTTTTATATAAAACTTCATTCTTTTAAATTATTCTAATTAAAAAAATAATTCTAGTGATAATAAAAATAATTATTTTATTAACACGTTTTAGCGAATATGTTATTTAACGTTTATATTTCTCATTAAAAATGCACAATCATACTTGAAGTATTTAGTTTAAATTTCCTTTTCTAAACCTCATTAAGAATTTTTATCACTTGGGTATTTTAAATGATGCGTTCTGTGACCTTTTAAATGTTTCCAGACTTGTATATTTAGCATTTTCCTTGCATTTTTTCAACTAGAGCGGTGTCTGTAACAGAAATTCAAAAATTCCAGTTAAAGTAATATCAAAACAAGAGGGGCTCGAATAGCAAAAGATTGCATTCATTTTCGCAGTTCAAAATCCTCACTTCGTGCCGTATCCACATCTCTAAAAATAATGATGGGAAACATTCAACTTAATACTCAAAAAGACATTTTTAATTCGCTTTGAATTTCTTGGATATTTTTTCCCATTAAGTCAAAAACAAATGAACTGAAAACAAATTTTAAGAAAGAGATAATTACTGTTTTCTATTTATTTTTTTCGAGGATTCGAAGAAGTAAATTGTATCAAGCAATTAGTGAAATAGTAGTAGATTAGTGGATCTTCAAAATGTATCGTTTCTGCTATGTTTTTTTTTCCAATTTTCTTGTAATCCTTTAACATTTTTATCAGTGGATATGTTTGATAAACCTGCAACAAAATCTTAACATTTATACTTTTTATTTCATTTTCTAAAGTTATTAACTATAATCTTCAAGAATTTATTGCGAATTTTTCCACCATTGGGATTATTCTTTGTGGTATTTATAGATTTTAAAATAGAGAATCAGTATAATCATTATTTTTTACTTGAATGTAAAACGACTTAAATACTAGAAAACTCCTTAAATGGTTATTAAAACTTTTTATTTAAAACTTTGAAACAAGTTAATATTTTCGAGCATTTGATATAAAATTAATCTGTGCATATTTTAATTTTGAAGTCCTACATGGATTCTTTAATATTAAACAAAAAAAATTATGATCATTATTTAAATAAAAAAAACCCATATTTTCTTAAACCCCGCTATAAGTAAGATTCATTATAATTTTGTAGTTAACAAATAAGAAACAAAATCTAGATATTTTAGTTACACTTGAAAAGAATTAACTTTAAAAGATTTGTATTGCCATGTCACTCAAATAAAAAATAATCATTTCTACCTTTTCATCAAAATTAAAGTAATCTTTTGTTTTTTGAGCCTTTATTAATCAAACTAATTTTCCATTTTGAAAAAGTCAGGGAAACATTTATAAAAAAATTAATACGTTATTGAATTATATTATGGACAATTTGGGACATTTTGTTTAGTTATAAGAATTCGACTAAAAGATTAGACTGCCAATATTCAATTTTATTTCTTTTATTGTATGTTACTAAAAATACAATGACAATAATAAACATCCAAAACCCTCTGAACTTTTGTCTTTCCTATGAACGATTGATCGCATTCTGGCGATGATGTTTGATATCGTCGCCAAAATGCGATCAATTATCTAAATGATGAACCAACACAACTTTAACGCGTTCAACTTCAAACACTCCCTTTCCTGAATATCCGGAATATTTTAATTAACCCAGACTATTTATATTAAATTATTCGCTGATATATCTTCACGTCCTCATACGACAGAACCATATGCAAGTGTCAATTCCAACACCAGCTCGTTAGTCAAGACAGTGGAGTCGCTTTTAACCAACGAATCGTCCTACTAGAAATCTCCCCACCCTTTTATGAATCCATATTTTCAAGCGAAACTGGCTCAAGCCACTGAAACTGTACTTCTCAGAAAAGCATAGCAACTGTTATCGATCACATTCTATAAAGCTAATGTTTAATGAAAAATTGAGCTTTAAATAGTGTTAAGTACTTTTTTTGCATTACCAAAACAAATTAGAAATGCAATATTGTGAGAAACTGAGAATGGAATTTTTAAGTTTTGTTTGGAATTTTGAATGAAATTCACATTATATAGGGTATACCTTTCTATTATTGGTGGACATTAAGAGCTTGTACAAAAGGTGGAAGAATAAAACCCTGGAAATTAATGTAACATTTTTGCTACAGGTAATAAATATAAGACATTCAAACTTCAAACTCTCCAAAAACTCGCATCCAGTGCAGACCAAAAGTTAAATTTCTACACTATCCGTTTATTAAGTGGAGGTATCTAAAAACTTACTACTAACATTTGCCATTACGACACCGTCCTTCTTATTAAGATCCCACATTCTAGCCCAAAAGTACAAACTACCAATCTTTAAGGAAAATATGGCAAAATAAAAACATGTTTTAAATTTGAGTTCCTACATAAATCCTTGGTCCTTGGCAGTCCTTACCAGTTTTGAAACTGAAATCTCCCTCTTTCCACGTCATTCTACAGAAATTAAAAGCGCCACAATAGGCGTGTTTACATGATCCCTCGAATCCATGGATTGAAGAGCAAACTCGGCAATTCTTCCCCCTTAGGGATTTTCTCCCAGACAGAACCGGAATTGCAGGGTTCATTGAGGGGCTTCGCAAACCATCCAATGAAGGAGGGTTTGATGTTTCATACCATGGATTCGACCACAGACTATTATTTGAGTTAGAAATCCTGCTCGACCTCTTTTTTTCCCTGGATTTCGGCATTCCATAGATTCGATGGCTCATGAAAACGCACCAATGTTTTCAAGAGACTCAAACCAGTGTCACTGTAACGGACGTGGACCCCGCTCTTAATCACAAATAGGACCTCTTTTCGCTTACTTGGACACGATTCTCCCCTCTGCCCGCTCTAAAATCAATATGAGCCACGCTAATCAACAACGATTCCAAGAATTGAATTCCGCTCCCTGAAGAGTTCGACGGAGGTCTTTGTCTAATTTCCTATCGTGCTTGCCTGACCCCCAAGAGTAATCAACTCTGTCGGCTTCCGGTCCGAATTATTAGTTAACACTTAATGAAATGAATCGATTGTTGTTGTGATGGGGGAGCTGTGAATTTAAGGAACAGCTTGGCGTGTTCAAAATCTTGATGAAGTCTTGCTTTTCATCAATGTATTGTTCTGGTAGAAATTACATTAGGAAGCTATCTTTGACGCAGTTTAAGTGATTTTTGTTGTGCTTAAGTTGAACATAAAAATTGGAAAATATCGGAACATTTTAATCGTAACGGGATAGTTTTGTTATAAAAAGTTTTAGGTTTTAATGGTCATTGGTATACAATAAAAAATAGTTTAAAAGAAATGTGTGAATCATTAAGAGTAATCAACTCTGTCGGCTTCCGATCCGAATTACTTGTTAACACTTAATGAAATGAATCGATTGTTGTTGTGATGGGGGAGCTGTGAATTTAAGGAACAGCTTGGCGTGTTCAAAATCTTGATGAAGTCTTGCTTTTACTTCAATGTACTGTACTGGTAGAAATTACGTTAGGAAGCTATCTTTGATACGGTTTTGTGAAGCATTAAGGGATTTTTGTTGTGCTTAACTTAAATATACATTTGGAAAATATCGGAACATTTTAATCGTAACGGGGTAATTTTGTTATAAAAAGTTTTAGGTTTAATGTTCATTGGTAAAAAATAAAAAATAGTTTAAAAGAAATAATTGTGAATCCTCACGAGTAATCAACTCTCTCAGCTTCAGGTCCGAATTACTTGTTAACACTTAATGAAATCTATTGTTGATGTGATGGGGAAGTGTGAATTTAAGGAACTGCTTGGCGTATCTAAAATCTTGTTGTAGTCATGAATTTATTGTATTGGGAGAAGTTACGTTAGGAAGCTATGTCTGACTTGGTTTTGTGAAGCATTAAGATATTATTGTTGTACTTAACTTTAATACAAAATTTCCGAGCATTATAATTATAACGGAATGTTTTTTTTTTAAATGCGTTAGTTTTTAATAGTTATTAGTATGCAGCAAAACGTAGTAAAAAGAAATGTATGTGATTTCTCTACAGCAATAAGCTTTGCTGTTTTCTTGTAACAATTATCAGTTAAACACTTAATAAAATAAATCAATTGAAGATGGGGAACTGAGAATTCGGCTTACTTTTGACCAAGTTGTGAATACCATTCACAACTTTCCACCTGTAACTCTGTAGAAGTTGTTTCACCTTGCATATTCACCTGTTGCAAACAAGCTAGCATACAGGGGCAAAAGGAAACTTAAAATATATGCATTATTGTGTGTGATAATTATTCTTATACAAAATCTTTATTAAGACTACTCATTGTTTGTTGTGTTTATATTTACAAATTTACAATGAAAATCGAACATTTTACAAAACTCCATCAACATATCGGTTGTTTTAGTTCTCATTTCAGTTTGGTATTAAATCTCAAGTAAGGAATTTTGAAATCGGCAAATGCTAAATTTCCTGTAAAAACAAACCAATTTTATGAGATCGGGCATCCGTTATTTTATGTTGTTGTCAGTTGGGTGGGTATTATGAGTTACAGTAAAAAAATATTATTTGTTAAAAAATCATTCTAATTTCACGATAGAAAGTTTTGTTCGGACTTACTTACGACACCCCGCGCCCTTTATAATTTACTTTATTTAAGTTCTATTATTTTCGGGAGACCAAACCCCCCTTTTGTTTTCCTTTTATTTTGATTTGTTGCGCTTATTATTTCCAGATAATGAGGACGAGAAAAAAAAACGAAACAGTCGTCCGGCGACTCCGCGTCGTCCGGTGACTCGGACTTTAAATCTGAGATCCGGAAGGCCTCGTCCCTGTTCAACATTGAACATGACCGTATTTTAGTTATTATTTAAACCTACATATTAGCCTTGGAAAAATAATCACTTTGTAAAACTCCGCTATCCTACTTGTTTTATTTCTAATTACTTTGGGTATTAAAAATCTGTTAAAAAATATTATAAATTACAAAGCAATATAATTTTGTCAATTGGAATTGTTATGTACGAAATTACTTACGACACTCCGCTACCGTTATAATTTACTTTAAGTTCTGTTCTATTTTTTCCTGAGACCAAAGCAAAAAAAAACCTTTTGTTTTCCTTTATTTTGATTTGTTGCGCTTATTATTTCCAGATAATGAGGACGAGAAAAAAACGAAACAGTCGTCCGGCGACTCCGCGTCGTCCGGTGACTCGGACTTTAAGGCCGAGATCCGGACGGCCTCGTCCCTGTCCAACAATGAACATGACCATATTTTTTCATTATTTAAACCTACATATTACGTTGAAAACCAATCACTTTGTAAAAATCCGTTATCCTACTATTTTTTTTATTACTGTTAGATATTAAAGATCTGTTTAAAACATTATAAATTACAATTCAATATGATTTCGTCAATTTAAACTGGTATGTACGAAATTACTTACGACACTCCGCTGCCGTTATAATTTACTTTAAGTTCTGTTCTATTATTTTCGGGAGACCAAAACAAAACCCTTTTTTGTTTTCCTTTATTTTGATTTGTTGCGCTTATTATTTCCAGATAATGAGGACGAGAAAAAAACGAAACAGTCGTCCGGCGACTCCGCGTCGTCCGGTGACTCGGACTTTAAGGCCGAGATCCGGACGGCCTCGTCCCTGTCCAACAATGAACATGACCGCAGCTGGGAGGAGAACAGCGACAGGCCGGACAACAACCACATTTTCAAATACAACCCCAACGACTACACGGAGACTAACTTCCCGCCGAAACCGGTAAGGACCACCTTTCTGGTCGAGTACGATCATCACCCAGACACACTAGTCGTATGTGGGAATGTCTTTTCTTGTCCTCTTGCTTCCTGTCTTTCTGATAGTCCTCGCGCTGTGAGGTTCTTTATTGTTCTTTCACCTCTTTCTGTCCTTTCTCTCTTGCTTTCCGTACTTTTTTCTTTCTCTGCACATTTTTGGGGGGCTAAAACGATAAATTATCTACAACTTTGCATTCACTGTGGTTTTACAAGATTTTGTAGAATTAGAACATACAATCTAGCTAACGTTCACCTATAAAGAGTGTAGCGTTCCGCTACCTCAAATGACATCCACTCTATAGATGGTGTTGATGTACTAATACTTCATTACTACCAGTCATCTAGATTACAACTACTGTAGTATGTATCCAAAAGCAGCTTGTCTTCACCTTGAGGTACTTTATTGTGGACACAGTTTATGTTACATCTTCGACAACACTAAAAAGAACTTTTTTAGTGTTAGACGGAAGTTAGAGATGTCTGGTCTTCACTCCCTTCCTATGAAATACAGCAGTCAGTTGATACTCCAGCAGAAGCTGATATGCTACAGACCTTTTATTGAAGCATTAACCAAATGAATCAAACCTTGGTGTTAATGCAGACCACTCTATTGGTCAACAAATTCACTATTCCCATTAGCAGTTGTATGGCATGCATCCATAAGAGGAATCCAGCCTCTACTCTACACTTAAAATTAGTAATTATCTAGATTGTTATAAGTGTCACCAGTTACTAATAACTAATAACAAGTTACGCTATGACATTTATTGTTAAGGCACGCAAAATCTTTAAACTGAAGATATCTCTAAATGAATAAGACTAGAAAACAAACCTTTCAAGTATAACTCAGAAGTATCCTCAAATTGATCAAAAATAACTCAAATTACATTACTGCTACAATTGACCATTTACTTGTGATGCATAAATAATAAGTAAAGCGAGATAACTAGCTTTGATTGAAGTAGATAGAGCTTAATAAGTGGTTTAGAAATTTGTTTCTGAATTTCATTCACATCTAAATATTGAATTAACATACTCTTATAAAAAAAAATATTATTGATTACTCTTAAACTTTATTTTATTTTCCAATCGCATCTCGATAATTTTTGACATTGATTCGTCAAAATTATTTTATAAATAAAAAAATTACAATTTAAATTTTTTAAAAATAAAATTATTTTATCATATGGGTGCTACCACCTGCTTACATTTCTAATTTTATTTTATTGCCCATCCTGCACATAATTTAACACTGCACGGTTCAATGCATGGTTTTATTATTACGAAATATAAAGGGTTTTTTTTCTTTTAGAATATTACAGCCTTATAATTTTCGAAAACTCGTACTGTAAAAAAATATTAAACTAAATAATTCCCCGAATGTAAAACGAGTTATTATTTTCTAAATCGATTACAATTTTGGTGTCGCCATCTATTGTTAAGCAAATTATACATTTTTAGGTCCAACGCAATTTGACTTTTTTTTTAAACCTTTTTTAATTAAATAACTGTACATTCGAAATTTTTGTATCTTTGTTACATTACTATGTTGTAATATCACATTAATATGATTAAAAGTTCAATAAATAGGATAAAAAACGTTGTATACTGTATTAAAAAAAGGATGCGTAATTACGATTAACCAAAGGAGAACTTTTAATTTACTAAAAATTTAATAACTATCGGTAATCTTGCTTGCAATACAAATTTATAGCTATCTTTTTAAAACCATATTCATAATTACTATGAAAATATCTGATTTTATGTAAAAATCATTGATAAACCAAATTTGCAGCATGTCACATAATTTCTTAAGATCAGCAGTTTTTAGAAATATTTATCTAAAGCAATAGAAGCTCAAGAACCATTAAATGGTATTATGTAAAAATTTATAAAAATATTAAATATATTACGGTAATGGTACAGTAAGGTAGAAGTGTAGCGAAATATTTTGAAATGATGTTATCTTTTTTTGGTATTCAGTAATTCCCTATGATACGTTTTTTTTTGTGTGTGTTGACAGGATAACAAATGCATTATTACTTATATTATGAGAAATATTGTTAATTTTAATTCCTGAAATGAAAAAAAAATAGATTTTTAAACGTGTGATCCTTGAATAGCTTAAAATGTGCCTTTTGCTTTTGTGGCGCCATCTAGTGATGTAAAAAAAAACACAGTACTTACTTGACGTTAAAATTTTATATTACAATAAAATAGGAAAAATTTAGCCACCTAGTTAGCACTTTTTGTCAATTTTTAAAAAAGTATACAAATAAATATTTGAATAAGATTTCTAGTAAAAATATTCAAACCAAATTTATCCATCAGACGGACCTAAGTAGAACCAAATTAAGAAATCAAAAGAATTTTAGCTCAAAGACATCATTTCAATTGACTTTTTTATTCTAAGAGCTTGTCGACATCAACATCAGTTCAACGATTCGTGATGTTGCCTTAGTTAGGTACACTTTTTACCACATAAAATTGCAACGGGGTTTACGAGACCAGTACTGGTCTCGACGCTTACTTTAATTATAGTCTACGAATTCATTCCGACATCAGTTGTTGCTTAACAGATTATATTAACTTAGTTAAGTACAATTTTGACTATATGAAATTGTAACCGGATTTACGACACCGAAACCATAATGTAGACGTCTTACGGAATTATATAATGACCTTTGGTAGAGCAGGTTCATTTTAACACACCAATTTGTAAAATCGGGTTATAAATACGGATGAGATAAGCGAGGACTTGTTTTCAGTTTACGACCTAACGTTGACACCATCTTTAGTTTACGATGTCTTATGTTACCTCAGTTAGGTAAACTTTTTACCATATCAAGCTATAACCGAGTTCTCGCTACTATTATACCGACATCTGCAGCAACTTTACGATGTCTAAAACCCTTATCAGACGGTAGGAACGTCGCTCATCAAACAACTTTTGGGACAGCAAACACGTCATCCAGAGAAAAGCTACGTCATGCGTGACATCACAAACTTAAAAACAGTATTATCCCGGTATTGGATGAGGAGGTACAAGGAGAAGGCTCGGCCATTACGTCACGACTGAACTTAGTCTTTGATTGGAGCAGCCGTTCGATCAGCAAAAAAGTAGCGTATATTTTCTTGTAGACTCGAAAAAAACTCAGCCAGCAAAGGCTGCTCGAATAACCGGTTTTTGATATAGCGTACAGACGTCGCTGAACGAACGAGCTCTCGTGTGATAAGGCCAGAGCAGGTACATTTTACCACACTAATTTGTAAAAACGGGCTATAGATACCGATGAGGTAAGTGAGTGGGACTGTCTCTATCTTCCCCCCAGGCGTGAGCGAGGTGCGACAGACCCTGCAACCCTTCGAGCAGGCGCCAACCGCCAACAACCGCCCCCACTTCTACTTCAACTATCAGCACCCGCAAAACAATCAGCAACTCGAGTATCCGCCTCCGCAGTCTCCCTCAAACCACCTCCACCACCACCAGTCTCCGTCTCCCCTGCAACCTGCTTCCTATATACTTAACAGCAAGCTTGGGGTGACTGGCGACGGCAGGTCGCCTAACCACGCTACGCCAGATATCACAGATCGCGTCTGGGGTAGCTCGTCTCTATTGATCTATGTCTTTTGCTTGTGTCTGCCTGGAATATGTGCTTGATCGTGTCTATACTAAAACCGACCTTAAGTTTGCAGCAGAGAAATGTACTAGGCGGAGGAAACTGCGTAAACAACGCTGCTGGCGCCGAAATTTCGAATGCTCCGATAGGATTGCTCCTTTGACCCCGATATTCGTGCGCCCTGTTACGTCAAAATCGAAGGAAAAAATAATTAAAATAACACTCTAACTGAAGCTAAACTAATAAAAATAATGAATTTGTCTTGAAATAATAAATAAAATTATTTACATGTGCAACACCTTTTTTATTCGATTCTCGCACTCGAAAATGGGAACTATTTACCATTTTTCTCGTAGAACATTTGTATACTGCAAACTTAATGTCGGTTTAGGTGTAAGTAGACATGGTCACGTACTTGACCATGCATTCGTAGTCTTGTGCATGATCATGTTGACGTAGTCAATGCTTGGTTATGCCCACGTAGTATATAGCGTTGCTTATTCTAAATTGCATGTCTTTTCTCTCTCTCTCTGCTTTTTGCTTGCTGCTTTTCTGTTGCTTGCCCATTTTCTTGAATGTCCTTAGAGTTTTCTTAATATTTCACCTCCTTAACATTTTTAAAGTAATTTCCAAAGGTCATAAAATTGAACAATTAAATTTGATACAACAGCGTTGTGTTTGAAGCTTTGTGATTTAACACAAAACAACAGAGATTTTGGCTGTCCTATTGAGAATAAGTCACCCTATTAGCACTTAATAGCACAGGACAGTCTTTAAATATCTGTCCGCGATATTATTTTGATTTGAAATGCTCACCAAAACCATGTCCACCAATGTTAAAACGATAAAAAAAACTAGTGTAGTTTTGTTAGTCCTTATACTTTATTTATCTGAACCATTTCTGCTTTAAGTCTCTAGAATCCTCCCGAATGCCGAAACTGAAATACTAATGTTTTCAAACTTATCATTTCAGGAAAGCCAAGTTAACAACGGTTACATCCCATACGTGGACTACACTCGTGATTACACCCCTCCAGCCGTCCCCCCGACCGGTGGCGCCCTCTACGGAAGCCCTCCCCTGTCCCTGAGTGACCTGTCTCACCCGGTGGTCGATCCCCGATTCAGAGCAGGCTATGCCAACCCATACCTGAGGAATTCTGTCTCGACTCTGCCACCACCCCCGACCCAGGGTGGAGTGTTCATGACTTCAACGTGGGGCGGTCACCACAGTCCCACGGCGCAGGGGCAACAACCGTCTTCACAACAGGCAGTCCCGAACGGAGGGCGCTACATCACGGCCCAGCCTCAGAGTCAGTCCCACCTCAAGCCGGGGACCCTGGCCACCCATGTCTGACGCTAGGCTTCTAGGATGGGATGAACCATGGCAACTTTTATTTCCTCCAGTCCTATTTTTCATTTGTTGTGTGTTTGGTTGAAGAGGGATGACAATGAAACGTGGTGGTCTGTCTTCTCGCCCCTTGTCTGTGTTACCGGATCCACTAGCGGGCTTCCAGTCATAGCCACGACCCCATTAGCGTGGACGGATCTCTTTCGCCAAACAATCGCCTGGTGCGCAGCTAGTTGGACAAGGCCTGCCATTCGCTCGACCACCCTCCAGAACACTGAGAACCTTCGTCCCCGAAAACACCCCCTTACCAAAAGAACATGCGCTTGAAGCAGTGACCGTTCTTTTTGTGCATGTCTTTGAACGAGGAGCTTGCACGTGCTGTCCGTATTCGAAAACTGCCTTGTGTATATCAAAAAAGTTGCTGCTGAGTTCTGTACAAATGTCCTCCCCCGATTACAAAGACTGATCATATCTCGGATACTATACGGAATTAAAGCTGTTATGTATTTAACAAAGCAGATTCTTTTTATGATTGTTGAACATTTGTGAAGACTAAACAAAGGAAGCCTCGTGGTTTTTCAATCCTTCCTCAAAAAGCTGGTACATAAGACACTACAGATTAAAAGACAGACTATTATCAAAGTACCAGTCTTTTTTTAAGGAGGAAATTTTTATTAGTCACATCAATGCCCTGATGGGCAATAGAGGCTTTATCTGACAAAGTACTACATGCCATTATCTCCTATCAGTTGGAACTACAAACTTCGTGTTCCAGCTCATTTGTGCCACTTAAATATTATCCCACTCTAGTGTTATTTTTTTCCTCCTACCAACATCTCTTTCCCGAATACGTGTACTTAGGAAACCATTTCGAGATTACAAAAGACTATTAACGAACTCATACGAGATATACGTGTATAAAAATGAATCTAAGAAAATCTAAAGGTGCTTCTTACCGTTTTCTGCCGCCTGATGTAGAAAATCCTACTCCAAATCTGCATGCTCTTTTACGTATCATTCATTTATTTCATTTTCACTTTCGTCATTTGAAGTAAAAAAGGGACTTATATATGATAATGAAACTGATACATTCGAGATGTTCTGGATGCTCGTTTATATTCGTGTCTTTTTATCTTTCCTAAGGAAATATCGTGGATCTCTGTCACAGAATGAACTCTAAATTAAAATGATAAATGCGTCTGTTTTACCCCCTATAAAAAAACTCAGTATTCAAAACCTGTTCCCAAAGATCACCTGAAATGCTTCTACGGTCTTATTTTAGATAACCTGTTTCATTATTTATAACTTCTGCTCACAATTTTTGGCTGTGATTGTAACTATTTTAAAATGATCAGCAAGAACTGAGATTTCTTTTTTTTTTATCTTTGTATTAAAAAGCCATCCTTGTGCTGATGAATAAGTACTGCATAATATGTTTTACAAATATCTCTAAACTTCGTTTCATTGTGAAGTGTTTCAGTGTCTGAAAAATCGCTTATATGTACATTGATAAGTATACATATGTATATTTGTCATTATTTATGTTTCATATTTATATTAAAACAGTTTGCGACTTACGTTGAAGCCACTTTGAGCTATAAACGATATAACTATTGTTTGCATAGGTAAATTGGCTGTAAAAATTTGATACGTTCAAACAATGCAGAATCTAAAAGAATATATATTTTCGCATATTTGAATTAACATATTATGAATTCCGTACTCTATAGAAAATTAATAATTATCAACGTCCGATGTTATTAAATACGACATTAAACAATTTTCATCCAAATTCAGAACTAATATTGACCATACTTCAGAAAAAATCTTAATTTTATTTGCTTATATAAATTTTAAATTTTCAGTTTCAATTTCAACTCAATAAATGAACTTGAACTATCTTAATCTATCTGATATGTAAATAAAAGACTCAGCCAATTAGATATCTATACAAATCCGAATCCAAATAAATATGCAAAAGTCGCTTCATCGTACCACATCCAAAGATATATGTCCAACATTTGATTTTAAGCGTATTTATGCCGATTAGCCGGAAGTGTCTAGTATGAACCCTTCCGACCGGACAGTCCCTACTGTGTGGGGACTGCCATGTTTATCATATCTGTTCCCCCCTGACCTAGATAGTGCCAGTCGCAATTGTAAATATGTGTATAAGAGAAAGTATGACGCCGTTGCTGTTAGTATTTATGACGGTGAAATCCAGACATAAACTGACATTGCCATCATATATTTTTCACTGTGAATGATGTAAGCAATAAAGTTTCCTGAATTAAATGTTTTTGTTATGAATATGGTGTTTGTTTATTGTGTCGTGTGTCTTTATTGTTTTTAACCATCCTACAGCATTAAAAAAAACTCATCCATTCGCCACTGAGAAGGACGGAAATGACTGAACGGGTGAAATTTGTGCGTCCTTAGGGGTCAAAAAAGTAGTAACCGTGTTTTCTTCACCAACTCTTTAAAAAGTTACGTCGTGTGTCGACTGAGGTTCTGACTGTAGTTCTAAATTATGGCGCCCGTTTTGTATTTCAGTGCTTTCCTTTTTCAAATTTACACCTATTGTATAACAAACGCAAAGTAGGGTTGTTGAGGTCATGAAATGGCTTGAAATACCAAAGAAAGGTTACCGATCATCAGATAAATGATCATGGCAAATTACACTGAAAAAAGTGCAACTTTAAATATCTGCTTAATTTTTATCCATAAGAAATTGCCAAGACTGTCGCCTTTGTCACTTCACTTGACCACGGTTCAAAATTACGAAGCCAGTCACCAAAAGTCCTCGTTTTTAGCTCTAGAGTGACTTGATTAATTCTACCAAAACACCGAACTAAATAGTACATAACATTTATTGATACTTTATTTTAAATTCTGTCCTCTTTTGGAGATCTTAACTGAATAAATAACCAGTACCATCTACAGGTGAACAAGCCTGGGGAAAAACACACAAATATGATGACACAATTATGTGTGAAATAGAAAGCCAAAAATCGAACCGCCATCATCAATCCCTCACTAAGTTTACATTATTTGATGAAGGATCTAAATTATGATGCCTGTTGCCAATAGACCTCATGCAGCTCTAGTGCGACATTATTTCAACTCAACCCCCAATAAGTTTGGCTATTCAACTTGAAGCCTTTTGCCAAACTCGGCAAAATTTTCAACCGGTTGAAACGGTTTTGGCAAAAAAAATTCGGTCTACCTATTTTGGCTTATTTATATATATAGCCGCTTCTGGAAGCATTATAATATCCCGTCCGTAAATCTAATGTAGTTGTTTTTCAATTAAATCTTCTACCAGGGTAAATGATATCATGAGCAATTCGTCAGTTAAGAAAAATCAGATTCCTATGCCATAACACCATGTAAGATATACAGTTCTTCACTTTATCATCGACTTGAAAAAAAGGTAAGATTAAAAATTTACAATAAAAATACATTTCAAAATTTAAACAATTATAACATTTAGAAATGTCATCTTACGGTTTAAATAGTAATAGCTACATAAATAATACTGCACAGTATTTTGTAAAACTTTAATCTTGGAATAACAAGAACGAATTCCTTACTTTAAATATACGTCCCAATAAATATATTAAACCTTCTCTCTTGCTAGAACATACCCTTTTACCATATTTTATTAAGATTATTGTCTGGACTACAGCTAATTATAACTTTCTACATCACTTATTACCCGTATTAACTTCATTAAGTTTCTTTGCCTCAACCACAAAATGAATATTTTAAAAGTTACACCCGAATCACTGGAGGCAAGTCCCTAATTAATGTTCTCTTTACGATAGAACAGGTAAATTCAAGTAGCAAAACAAAAAATCATTTTTCAAAGAACTATCTCAATACGGTCGTTTCGGTTTCATAAAAATGTAACTTCTAATTTTTTTTGTCAAAAAGGAACAACATGTTTTGTAATCAATTCCAGTAGGAAAGTCTTTGAAATTGACAATTCGAACCGGGCGGCAGACGTGCGTAGTTTGTAAGAATTAAGTTAAGACAATGCTTAACCACACTCTGGCGTCACTGTAAGATTATTTTCTATTCTGAAATAATCAATCTTTTATAAAGCTATCATCAATAATTTTAATATTGATGATAGTTATTGAGTGAACGTTATTGACGAATTTAGTTATTATTGAACGTTATTTAGTTATTGACGTAACGCATAAGTTTTGAAATCTTAATTAATATCAAAGTATTGTTTTACTGCTGAAGTTTATTTAGGTTAGGTTATTTTGAATTATAGTCGCACTAGAGCTACACGAGGGCTGTTGGCGATGGTAGTCGTAATTTAGAACCACTGAAGTTTATTTAGAAATTTTTACATTTAGGCATTATTTTTCGCTCTGAACCGCAATCACTGAACATGCCTGTATCAAATAGACTAACATGCATTCAAGAAAATGCCAATCAAGCAACTGATGGCAGTGTAAATTCCTGGGAAAAGAAAATCGAAGGTCTGCGCTATAGTCTTAATACAGAAGTGCCAATAGCGAAATCCGCTCACCTAATCAGGTAATCGCCCGTGTTCGGCCACCCTAGGACAGACATCCTATAAACATGATTGCTACCAAAAATCATCTGTAAATGTGTCTCTGTCCAATGTCCTAAACGTCATAACGATTGCTTTGGAATTCCGCTAAAGAAATTATTATCACTTGACAAAGTTTAATATCACGAAACCCATCGCCTATAGCCAAAATCTAGCCTTGTATGCAATTTTATTTACCAACTACACTAAATCCTTAAAATTAACTTATTTCAGATGACGTAATTTCTTCTAACTTTCATCTCTGAATTTTTCTTCGATCGGTGCTCCGATTTTTTCCTCGTTACATTGATTCGCCAATCAAAACCTGAAACACGATGTAGTGTAATCGTTTCCGACTGCCTATTTCTAGCTTCCATTAGGAGCTTTAACACAGCCAATAAACGCCTCGTAATTTAGAACCCTGGTCAAGTGACGAGGTCGACACCTGAGCGGGCACCTAACGGAACTTCGAGCGACATCGTACGCTGATGCCATCGGGACTTTGGACTCCACAGATTTTTCGAGCACGTCTGTCCCAGTGTACTGTGGGCCCATCCGTCACGAGTTGGATTTTCTACTCTTTTTTAGACAGATATCCGATTTATAGGATGGCTAGCAGTAGGTGGGATTCGAAACACCGCACTCCTGAGAAGGCTGACTCCTGAGGCGGATGCCTTTAACCACTCGGCCACGGACGGGCCTGAAACACGATTCACCATCCAAGACTTACGAGTATTTATTCCAAAAGTCAAAAGCTAGTCGGTTACAATTCAGCCAAACTAATTCCGCAATACCTCAATATGGCGAAGTAAAAAAAATCAATATGGCTCGCAGACATTTCTTCCAGATAATTGGAAGCTAATTACAAGGATAATTCGCTGATTTAACCGAATGTATGCGAAGAGTGAATAAACTTATGGCGTTGAATGTGTGGGGAGCAAAAATAATAGAAACTGGTCTTTTTGTGGAGATATTTGTTGTACGTCATTATTATTCTTGGGCTAAACTTGTGAAATAAGAAAATATTTTTAACCCTTTCAGTCCCAGTGATGCCATTTGGCATCATCACTTTCAATATTTTTTTCAAAATGTTTATGTCCATCCAAATGCTATGACATCCAAACACACATCATTCGATTCTTCACACTTTGTTCTATCAGACAAAATTTTACTTTAATCTCAATAGAATTCAGAACTACTATTTTTTTTTTATTTAGAAAATAGTCAACAAGCGTTTCTCCTAATTTTTTATAAGTTCACTTCAGTTCCACATATTTAAAACGCAATTTAAGCTATTTCGGTTAAAATAATTACTAATTTTTTTTTAATAATATGGTCAGATACCTTAAAATATATAACTCGAAGTGTTTTTAGGTAATATATATATTTTTATTTTGTTGTTTTCCACAGTTAAAGAATTTTGGCATTGTTTCAAAAACCATATAAAAAATTTTAATGGATTTTTTTTCCTCATGGAATTCGTATATTTGACCTAAAATAAGCTTATTTTGTGAATATCAGATGTTTCTGTAGTGTAATAAATTTTTGGGCCTGAAAGGGTTAACATAGAAATTTATTTCTACTAGTTTTTGTTTAGGTGACTACAAAATGTCATGATATCTTAAATTTTACGACAATCCTAAAAAACGCACCAGCACTAATAATATATTTTGCCTTCAAAAGTTAGGCAAATATGCTGTGTGTAAAAATAGGTGGATAGATATTATAACTTAAATTGGTGTATGTAATTTAAGAGTGTGTATCCATTTGTATATCGGTATATGTCATAAATCAGTAATTTTTTTTTTTTTTAGCTCAAACAAAATAAATATTTTTTTTAAAGCTCTAAACAGACAAAAGAAAACTTCCTTAAATGGGAAAATCGTATGTTTAAAATACCAACTTTCTAACTCTTTTGACTAGAAATACAAGGAGTAAAACTATTTCTGCCAGTTTTTACCAAAATTGTAGTCTCAGCAAAAATAAAGCTAAGGTCACTAGAATCCCAATGCAGAATAGGGTTGGTTTTCAGTCGATTTTTGAAATTTTGGTACACTTTTCCTTCTGTACACTTACAAAGGCGAAAGGACAAATTTTAAGAAGGAGATCTCTGACTGTTTTTGAGAATTTCTGGATTAACTTTTTAAAACAACCCGTTTCAAAGGCAGGTAAACTATGAATTTGCTTTCCATTTGTTGGACATAGAAACTTTTGCAGTGCAAGAGTGTTCTGTCGATGGTCGAACTGTCCTGGCTTAAACGAAGTAGCCTAGGAAAACAATTGAAGAGTACACGGGAAAAACCGATTGATTTTTCAGAGAAGTTTCCTTAGCAGGCCACTTTGGCGATGATAGCGAGTGATCGCCTAAACTTGCGTAAGGAAACCAGTTTCTACCATAGATATCATAGTTAAAGTAATATAGTGGTAGATCACGTGACCTCCAATGCTAACGACAGGACGCGCAAGCAATGAAGTCAGTGTTATAGGTCACGTGATATGCCAGTGTAGTACTTAAACTACTATCTATGTGGTTCCTAGCTACCAAGTTCAGGCGATTGGCGATCCCGACGCTTGGACCAAGCGGAAAGAGAGAAACCGGTTTTATGCCGCCAAGCAGACAGTTGCGGGCGTCCGCCTAATAAATCAATCGCTTCTTCCCGTGTACTCTTCAATTATTTTTCTCGAGTCCGTTCTCCTATGCTAGTTCAGGTATCCACCTTTAGTTTCTGAACAGCTTCGGCTTTATATTTCGCAGGAAAAATCCAGAGACATAACATAGAGTGGACTGCGCATTAATAGTAAAGCAGCTTAGGGATGGAAAACCAAAACCGGTTTTCAAAAACTGGTGGTCCCGGTTTTGACTGAAAACCGGTTTTTTTGTATGAGGCCCTTTGGAACCGAAAACCGGTTTTTTTAGGGAAAAACCGATGGAAAATGGAAAACCGCCATCCCTTGCAGATTAGCATTATGTCCTAAACATCATAAATCGCCAAGAAGGGAAAGGTTGCTACATATGGCAACTTAACGCTACCGTTTCGTTACGAACTATTCCAAATTGTCGCCAGACCTGAATATCAGCTAGCAAACCGAAGTGGAGACTACCATCAATACCCAAGTCACGTGTGTTTCTACGAATCACAGCAGCTTGAATTTTTTTTAATGTTTTTGCAGACGATTTTTTGAGCATTGTTGGTATTTTTCTCTTTTGGCTTTTATAATAAATATTTAATTACATTCTTTTAATCTCTGAGCATGAATCGTGAATGTTGTACTCTTAATTCAGTAACGTTTTGTGCAAGATGCCAAGTGCTTGTGAATTCCTAATTGTAAAGAGGGGTATAAAAAAGGATTAGTCACACTTCACGGGTAAAATTTATTTAGTTCTGCATACTTTTAGTAATTGTGTGTTCTTCATAAACTGTAATTTCTATCGAGGGAATTTATTCTAAAAGCTCTTTTATACTGAAGAATCATATCCATGATTAAATCAACGTTGTTAGAACTCTAATTATAATAAATATTTTGGGCCAAGTCAATTAAATTAATGGTCTGAACATTAGACAGCTTAGAAGTATAATAATTTTTTACAATTTGGTCAAAACGAAACCTGTTTTTGCAATCGTGTTTGAGTTATTTATATTTAAAAAGAAGAACATTTGCTGAATTTGGAATATATATTGATGTGTTTTAGAAAGTTGATTTATTCCAGGTGAAATAAAGGAAGAAGCAATATTTCAAAAAAAAATTGATTTTT
This sequence comes from Hylyphantes graminicola, assembly GCA_023701765.1. Classification (NCBI taxonomy): domain Eukaryota; kingdom Metazoa; phylum Arthropoda; class Arachnida; order Araneae; family Linyphiidae; genus Hylyphantes; species Hylyphantes graminicola. The sequence goes on along the minus strand of CM043114.1, from coordinate 53,999,496 downwards.
TTTAAAAATCGGACCGTTAGAACGAAAGTTATAGAGACGGCAGAAAATGTTCACCATGTCAATTACCAACTTATATTACAGCAACACTCTACATAAACCTACTAATGTTCTTTTAAATTAATTTTTAAAAAGAGTCCACATTCAATTGTTCAAGTAATCTTAAATAGACTCACAAAATCAAAGAAATCATCTGATATCTATTAAGAGGATCTTAAAATACTAGCGATTCATCCTTGCTCCTTTCCAAGCTTCTTTATCATAACATTAGATTGTCGGCCTCTGTGTTCAGGTCGTTGTGGAAAAACTCGCCAAATGGTAAACTCGCCATAGATGCGAGCCAAACGCGACACAGTCATGTGACTGTGTAAGTTAGATGTTTAGGACACTTTAGGTTTGCCAATGCGCAGTCCACTCTATGTTATGTCTCTGGAAAAATCATATCGTCGATGTAGGGAATTACATCATTGTTGTTTTTTTCACTTCAGATCTCTTAAGATGTGATAACATTTCCTTAGAGGACACTTTCGACTTGCACTTACGCCGAAAGAAACCCTCATGAGTTCATACTGCAAACCAGGATGGTGAGTGATGTGTACTTCCAACTATTCAATTCTACTGGAACGTGAAAAATCAGTTTTAAAAAATCTAGATAGTGAAAACTCTGGCGTATTAGAGTTAGTTCAAAATATCTTCTATCATTGACAATAAAAACTATCCTTGATCAGCTTTCGTTAACACATCGTCATATTTAGTCTAACATCATTGTTATGAAGACATCAAGTCCGCTAAAGGGTGCTAGAAATAGGCAGTTGGAACCATTTAAATTACAAAATACTAATCCAATCCAGGTGTCAGCTCGTCACTTGACAGTGGTTCTAAAATACGACGCCCGTCGCCAATAGCCCTCGTGTAGCTCTAGTGAGACGATAATTCAAACTGACCTAACTAATCAAATCCCAACTCGCCGGCTTAGCACTCTGTCTTTGATATAGCTCATCAGTTCATGATCATCACGTTGCTTTTCCCGGGATTTGAAAAATCTATTCGGGTGACCCTAATGTTGATTGGGCTGGATTTGGAATTTTGTAGTAGTTTTTATATTAAACATACGACAATGTCTTATCCGAATGGATCTTTATGCCCTTAACCCTTTCAGTCCCAGTGATGCCATTTGGCATCATCACTTTCAATATTTTTTTCAAAATGTTTATGTTCCGCTATGACATCCAAACACACATCATTCGATTCTTCACACTTTGTTCTATCAGACAAAATTTTACTTTAATCTCAATAGAAATCAGAACTACTATTTTTTTTATCTAGAAAATAGTCAACAAGCGTTTCTCCTGATTTTTTATAAGTTCACTTCAGTTCCACATATTTAAAACACAATTTAAACTATTTCGGTTAAAATAATTACTAAATTTTTTTTAATAATATGGTCAGATACCTTAAAATATATAACTCGAAGTGGTTTTTGGTAATATATATGTAAAATAAGCCGACAGGGAAACGAAGATTAGAATAAAGTTCTTTATTACATCAGAAAGAATTCAAAAAGGACGTCTTAACACGTCGAGAGGTGATAGTGGAATGCGTCAAAGATGGTGAAACATCTACTTGTTCGGATAGATTGACCAATGAGAGGCGAGAGTTAGTTTTGAGAAAGTTGGTAGGAATGTTAATGCGTGGGTTGATGAATCAGAAGTTCGTGGGAAAGTGACTGTTTCTCAGGACATGGTGTGTTTAGGATGTTAAAGTGTTAAGTGTTATTTAAGAGTATTGGAAAATAATGAAGTTATAAAAGTTAATTAAGGGTAAAAAAAAAATAGTTTTTTAGGAGTTTAAATTAGGATATGTCATATCCCCCCCAGCAAGGCTGCGCGGACGGGGACGAGGGGAAAAGGGGTAGAGAGAAAAAAAAAAAGAAAACTTGATTCACAAAGTCGAGAGTGGCCATTCCTCGACCAAGGAAAGCAAGTTCAAAGTTATGGGACGAGTTAGTGAAAAGGTAAAAGAAAATGAAAGTAAACAACAAATTGGTCAATCAAAGCGATCTACGAAAGGTAACAGTAACATGAAATGAGCAACGTTGCGAAATAATGATGAAAATGACAATTCAGGTAAATAGAAAAATTAAACATTTGATGCAAGTAAATCAATTAACTTTTCCTGAAAGAGAAATGCAAAAAAAAATTATAAACACTAAGAAAAAATAACTCACGATTTCATGAAATACAATATATCAAATACTGAAAGTAAGCACTCATGAAAAACATCAAATATGTACTAAAAAATATGTAAATTTAAACAATGTTAACAGCCAATTGCCATACAATATAAAATTGTACAACAAAAATGAAATTAGATGAACAGTATGAAATGTTTAACTACATTTATAAAAATTTACACTAAATATTCAAAAGTGAAAAGAAAAAAAAATCATTCTGCACATAGCAATGCAGTAAAAAAAAATTATGAAACAATAAAAATTCGAAAACTGGCAGGTTTTCTGTTGTAAAAGTTGTAAAAGTTTTAACTTGTTTGCCAGACAAGTGAAAAACTCGCTTAGCAAGTCGCAAATGGAGAGCTAAGTGAAACGTGGACAAGAGTGTTCCGGACCACTAATGTCAACGTTTCAAAAAATCTCGAGGCTACACCCGTTTGCAGTGAAACACAAGTAATTTTATTTGAATTCTGAATTAGAAAAAAGGACGCGAAGTCACAAATCTCCAAGTCAGAAATCGCAGCTTGGTTTTCTCAAAAAGAGAAAAACGGGGAAAGATGTGGAGTTATGGTGCAGCCTCAAAAAACTAGGGAACAGCTGATTCTTCAGACTGTTATTGAAGTTGTGTTACAAAAAGCCTGGTAAAAAATATAGTAAACTGTAAAAAACTGGGGTACGGGGAATGGTGGAAATTGGGAGGTAAAAAAAAAGTGGGGCAAACGTTTGAAAGTCATTTATGTAAGAGTATCGTTGTGTGGAGTTTATAGGGCCCTTGTTGGTATGATATGACGTCATTTCTAAGTTTAATGTTGATAATCTAGATTTAAGTATACTGTATAGTTTTGAGAAAAATTTAAAGAACATTTTTCCTTCCTAATGATGAATTAATTAAAAAATTGCATTAAGAGAATGATTGTTAATTTTGAGCGCTCAATGTATTAAGTAATATCCTATCTAGTGCTATTCGATAAAAAAGGTAAACCAGTTAAGAACTCATTCGAGATCTCAAGTGGTTTGGTAGAATATCGAAGACACAAATAGGCGAGTTGTACAATTATCATATAACATGTAAAGGAAGGAATGTAATGATAGTTCTTGTTGACTGTTGTTGAATGCAGTATGTCCATGTTCAATAGCAAAGTCACTTGAATGAGTGGCAGGGATGAAGATCACGTGATGATTGAGAGGAAGGTTTTTTCTTCAAACTGAATCTTGAAACAGTCTTCATCACAACCACAAGAAAGTTGCATTATGATAATAGTTCAATAAAATGTGACAATAAGAAAAATATCAATAAAATATAAAATTAAGTATAAACATAAAATTTAATTATTTATTTATAGGTTAATACAGGATTTAAATATTTATTCAAATGTTAATTTTAATTGTTCAGGGTCATAATAAGGTCGCAATTTCGAAACATGAACAATTTCGTTTTGTTTTGAATTTTGTTTACATCTATCAAGTTCATAATTTACTGGACTAGTTTGTCTTAAAATAGTATATGGACCGGAAAATGGAGGAGTTAATTTGCGAGTATTTGGATAATGGAATTCTTCATAAATTACTAAATCTCCGATGTTAAAAGTTTTATGGACATGGCGAGCATCATAAGTTAATTTATTTCTTTCGTGACATTCCATTGTTCTATTTTTAGCAATAATCCTAGCTTCATCTACGGGAGGGTAAATTTCTTGATTTAGAGGGGATGGGAAAGGTACAATACCAAACATTAAATAATTAGGAGGGAATCTAGTAACGGTGTGAGGGCTGTTATTGTATTCGTGGACAACCTGTTCTAATAACCGTGTCCAAGGAATTTTAGGAGAAGAAGAATTTACTTTAGTGCGAAGCATTGATACAATTGTAGCTTGGTTTCTTTCAGAAGAACCGTTACATTCTGGGTGATGAGAAGAAGTTAATAGATGTTTAACATTAAAGTTTCTAAGAAATTTAGCAAGGCGAGAAGAAGTAAAAGCAGGATTTCTATCAGTTAACATTTTAGAAGGCACTTGAATTTGGAATACTTGTTTTAAACAATTAGCATAAGTTTCAGCAGTTTCATTCTTAGAAGTAAAAGCCCAAATGTAGCGGGTGGCATGGTCAAGAACAACATGCAAAAATTTCTTTGTGGAATTATAGTAATTAAAACCACCTACAGTATCAACTGAAATTAATTCAAAAGGAACATCAGGTTGAGGAACTGTTTGTAAAAGGCCAAATTTTTTCTGATGAGGTTTTTTATTTAGTTGACAAGTTTGACAATATTTAGTAAATAAAGCAATATCTTCATTAATTTTAGGCCAATAATAATGAGGAGTTATTAAGTGTATCATTTTGTTGACTCCTGGATGTCCGAATTTTAAGTGGGCTTCTTCCAATAACTTCTTTCTTAGTGAAAAGGGGACAACAATTTTATATAGATTTCTCTTTTTAATTACTATTGTATCATTTACATTTAAATACTTTGGGTTAGATAAATTGTCTTCAAATTGTTTACTTTTAATTAATTCTAAATCTAGCAAGTAAGTATGTTGCAACAAGTGGACTGTGGGGTGCCTGGATAAGAAATCTGCTTCAATATTTTGAGAACCCGAAATATATTTGACGTTAAAATTATACATACTTAATTTTAAAGACCATCTAAATAATCTTCCTCTTAAGTTCTTAATAGATTTAATGTATTGTAAAGCAGAATGGTCAGTGTGAATGGTAAAATTAATTCCATGTAAATAATAGTGAAATTTATCTATAGTGTCAACTATGGCTAAACATTCTAATTCAGTTATTGCATAATTCTTTTCATAATCTCTAAGTGTTCTAGAGTGGTATGCAACAGGGTGCAAAATACCATTCTCATCTTCTTGTTTAAGTATTCCTGCTACAGCTGTAGAAGATGCATCAACAAAGATATGTGTAGGAGAGTTTGGATTAAATAATCTTAAAACAGGTTTAGAAATTAAAGCATTCTTTAACGTTTCAAAACTCTTTTGACATTCGGGAGTCCAACTCCAAGTAACATCTTTTTTAAGTAATTGATTTAAAGGGTATCTGATTTTAGCATAATCGTTAATAAATTTAGCATACACATTCACACTACCCAGATATCTTTGAAGTGAGCGTTTATCTTTGGGAGGAGTTAACTTTTTAATTGTTTCTATATTTACATCGTTAGGGGTGATGATTCCATACTTAATCTCATAACCAAGAAAGTTAATTTGATTTTGAGCAAACACACATTTAGAGAATTTTAATTTAATATTTTCTTGATGCATAATTTCAAAGATTTTATTTAAATGTTCTAAGTGTTCGGCTTTTGAGTTACTATGTATTATGATATCATCAAAATAATTATATGCAAAATCAACTTTATATTTAGTGAGGATTCTACGAATTATTCTATTAAATATAGCAGGAGCATTTTTAAAACCAAATGGGAGTCTTTTAAAAGTGTATAATCCTCTATGAGTTACAAAAGCCAATTTTTCTTGGTCAGATTGAGCGATAGGAACTTGAAGATAGCCAGATGCTAAATCAATGGTGGAAAAGATTTTTGAATTATACAATTTATCTAATATGGAATCTATTCGAGGTAAGGGTTCACTGTCTAATGTAGTAATCTGATTAAGTTTTCTGTAATCAATACAAAAACGGGTTTTATTAGGTTCGCCATGTTTTGCTACCAATGTAACAGGTGCAGCATATGGAGAATTACTTTCTTCAATTAAATTTGCTTCCAAAAGTTTTTGTACATGAGAATCAATTTCGCGTTCATTAGTTAATGAGGTTCTGTAAGGACGTTGGTTAATGGGGAGGTCACTATTTAAAATAATTTTTTGAGGTTCTACCCTAATACATCCTACATCATATTGAGAAGTAGCAAAGACACTCCTATGTGTGAGCAAAAGTTTTTCAATTTCAGAATCATCATGAGTTATCTGTAAATAATTTGTGTTTACAGAGGCTCTGGGAATCTGTTTGTTGTTCTGCTCAAACATAGAGTACTCTTGGTTTATGTTACTATTAGAACATGGATTATCAAAGCCATAATTATCATTTTCACAAAACATCATTAAAGATAAATGGTTTAACATAGGTAATGGTAAATCATAGTGAGGAAGGATTACATTATTTTGGGTGATTTCTTTGCTGGCGCAATTAATGATTAAGTTAAATTTAGCACAGCTAGATAAACCTAGTATTATATACGGTAACGGACTCGGGTTAACAAATAATGTAATTGTTTTGGTAATCCTTCCTAAGTTAAGTGAAACATCGACACATTTTGTTATTGAAAAGTTGCTATTTGCTTGTTTGACAAGAAAAGGTTTAATCTGTTTACATTTTAAATTATATTTTAAAACAAAGTTATTAGAAATGATATTCAGAGTACTCGCTGTATCTATGATACAGGGTATATTGTTTTGATTTATACAACCCCTCAATAACAAATGTTCTCTTTGTCATATATTAGTTTCGCTATTGGATGGGTTTTCGGTATGCAAATTACTTTGTTGTGTTTCAATATTACTAGCAGAAGTTTTAAAAGGACATAAATTCATCCAATGGTATGAGTGCATTATTCCTCTCTCGGTACAGTGACGACAAGGAGAGGTTGGTAAAGAATACTGAGTTTGGAAATGAGTCGTATGGTTGTGGTAAGCTAGTCCAGGACCTTGTTGTCGAGGAGTGTATGACCTATTGTTTTGTGGTCGAAAATTGAAATTAAATCTGTTTGGACTAAAATTTTGGTCATATCGGTTAGGTCTTGGGTTTCCATATGGTCGAGGAGCAAAATGGTGGTTAAAGTTAGTTTGATTTTGCTGCGGCCTAGGAAATGGTGCATTCGACTGAGGTCTGAACGGTCTATCATTATATCGATAAGGTGTTTGATTACTTTCGTTTCCTGGGGTTGGTCTGTTTATTTGTTGGAGGCGAATAGCCATATCTAACCACTGAGCCAAGGAGGCTGGTGAGCCAATAGTTAGCCCTTGTTTTATAGGAAGAGGGACACAATCAGTTAAACCTTGTAATATTAAATCAGTGGGAAGACCCAATCTCCTTCCAATTTCGGTTTTCTTACGAAAGTATTCTATGACATCATCTTGCATTTTAAGAACACAATTGTTAAACTCATGAAAAGACGTGACATTGGGTACAAGAAAGTGTTCAAGAAGTTTATTTTCAAGTTCTGGCCAAGATTTAATTCCTACACAATGATTTATAAACCATTTTAAAGCGGATCCTTTTAAATGTCGCGGTAAGTTATTTAGTTTCCAAGTAGGATCGGTATTTAAATTATTAAAATATTGTAAATAAGCGTTTACATTAATACCCATGTCAGGATCAAAACTAATTATGGATTCCGGTGTCATTTCGTTTATAAGTGATTTAAAATCAGAGTTACTAGTTGTATCGAGATCTTTTAAGTTGACTTGGGGTGCCTGTGAATGTTCAACTAAGCTTAAATTAGAATTTTCTGCAGTGGTTTTGGTATTTAATGTGTCGTCATTATCATTAGTTACCTCTACACTTTCAGTTTGTTTGTTAGAAGCTGGTTGTTGCGCCATGCTCTCGATTGATTTACCTGAACGTAAGAGCATAAATTGTGTTTATTTAGTATGAAGAATTAAATTGCTTTTATAATGAATAATGAGGTTAGAGAGCATGGGAGAGGCACTAACTGGCAAACAAACTTCATTATGAAATTAAAATTAAAAGAAATTTAAATTTATAATATTAGAACACATTAACAACATGAACAACATTAACTCAGATGCAATCATGATAAATACAACTAATAAATCACACGATAAATTTCGGAGCTTCACTTTCACTTTTTGTAAACACCCCCTTAGTAATATTATGAGCACGTAAAAAACACTGCACTTTTTTCATCGTCGGATAAACAGTGGAGATAGTTGCACGTACGGAGGCTAACTTGACGACGGGGCGGTTGATTCGCTTCTTCTCTTCATTCTTCACAACACAACATGGCTAGTTGACATCGGGCTGGTCAGTGTTGATAGCTGATGTCGCGAAGGTCGGGTACTTTATCCACAAGATGTCTTCAGGGAAATCGCGGAGATAATGAGAAGGGGACAGCGAAGAGGGGAGGGTCTCAGGAACTTCGTAGTTCATAGTCTTGGGCAGATTCGACGCTCGTCTACGATGATCGTGTACGAAGCGGGCTGGTCTTCTGGGAGCCGTCATTATAGCTGAGTGGGAAGTTACGAAAGTGTTGTTCAAAATGTCGGATATGTAAAGAGAGTGAGCCCATGAATGATTAGGCGCACACTATGCAAGTTCACGGCTTCGGCTTCTTACTGTCATCCGGGTTATTGGAGTGATGAAGCGACGTAATTATGAAGGTAGGAAGGTAGAATAGTGTCTCTCGCACGGCTCGGCATGGGAAATGGATAAAGGAAGTTCTGAGATGCGTAGTCTGGAATGCGCGGTCTTTTTCGTGCGACAAAAGTACTTTAGTTCGTGGTCTAAGTGGTTAAGTACACGCAGGATAACTGTATCCTGCCGACTTATGTAAAATAAGCCGACAGGGAAACGAAGATTAGAATAAAGTTCTTTATTACATCAGAAAGAATTCAAAAAGGACGTCTTAACACGTCGAGAGGTGATAGTGGAATGCGTCAAAGATGGTGAAACATCTACTTGTTCGGATAGATTGACCAATGAGAGGCGAGAGTTAGTTTTGAGAAAGTTGGTAGGAATGTTAATGCGTGGGTTGATGAATCAGAAGTTCGTGGGAAAGTGACTGTTTCTCAGGACATGGTGTGTTTAGGATGTTAAAGTGTTAAGTGTTATTTAAGAGTATTGGAAAATAATGAAGTTATGAAAGTTAATTAAGGGTAAAAAAAAAATAGTTTTTTAGGAGTTTAAATTAGGATATGTCATATATTTTTTTTATTTTGTTGTTTTCCACAGTTAAAGAATTTTGGCATTGTTTCAAAAACCATATAAAAAATTTAAATGGATTTTTTTTTTCGTTATGGAATTCGTATATTTGACCTAAAATAAGCTTATTTTGTGAATATCAGATGTTTCTGTAGTGTAGTAAATTTTTGGGACTGAAAGAGTTAAAATAGTCAGTCCTCAGCTCAATTTAAAATGTAAAGTTCTAGGACAGTCAAATTCCTTTAAAACAACTTTATTATAAATCATAATTTTTGCATTTGTCATCTGTTTTAGTATCAGCAAGTGAAATAATAGTGTTCTTTTGATCAAGGCCTCTAGCTGCTTTTGGCCAAACGGTTTGCTCATTCACTTCTCTTAAGGGGTCATAGGAGCCTTAAAAATGTGCAAAGAAGGTACTACAAAGCATAGTTTGATCTTTCATGTAATTTTTTAACTACTCATTATGTAAGTATAATTTTTAATATGTAATTCTACAAGATTTATTTAATATAAAACAAATTTTAAAATTTATGAAACTTTAGCCAAAACAAAAATAAATGATATTAAACATAAAGCTATTTGATCACATTGTGATTAGGCTTGCGCGGCAAATTGTGAGGTCAAAATTGAAAAAATGACCAAGAAAATGACTTTATTTTGTACAAATATGTGCAAACAAAGACTTATACCTAAATTCTCAGCTCAATTTTAATTAAAAATTATTTTTAAAAAAAAATTTAAACAAAATTTTAAAATTTTTATTAATTTATTTAGAAAAAGTTCTTAAAATAATTTCTAATTAAAATTGAGCTGAGAATTTAGGTATAAGTCATTGTTTGTAGATATTTGTACAATATAAAGTCATTTTCTTGGTCAGTTTTTCAATTTTGACCTCACAATTTGCCGCGCAAGCCTAATCACAATGTGTTCAAATAGCTTTATGTTTAATATCACTTATTTTAGTTTTGGCTAAAGTTTCATAAATTTTAAAATTTGTTTTATATTAAATAAATCTTATAGAATTACATATAAAAAAATTATACTTATACATTTAGTTAAAAAATTACATGAAAGATCAAGCCATACTGTGTAGTACCTTCTTTGCCCATTTTTAAGACTCCTATGACCCCTTGATGCTGCCATGTGATGTTCAGCAATGTATCCATTAGACATAACAAAGAATTTCTTTTCGCCGTGCAACTATCAGAAAACAGTGATGATATCGTTGTGATGTTAGTCTCTTCAAGTATGATAGCTTAATTCCATAGCTAATTTGGAAATCTGATTAGAGTTTAATCCTTCTTTAGAATTTATAACTTGCGGATCTTCCTAGTAAAAAATTATTCCAATCGTACTGAATCAGTGGTAAAGTTAGAGGCAATCATTCCTGTATTATTTTGCGTTTGTTACTACTGCAAATTTTGGCAAAAGGAGAATACCAATTCCGTATTCCTCCTTTCTTGTGGAATCTGTCTGAGGAATCGTCCATGTTGGCAATGCGTGCGACTGCAAAGTTATCTGAAGACATTTTTTCGATCTCTTAAATTCCTTTTCGTCTGAGAACTAAAGTGTCTCTTTTTTTTTTAAAGATAGAAATCACTCGGGTTTTTTTTAATACAAAAATGCGTCGTTTGTAAGTTAACCCTCTAATGCATAGTGTTACCGTTCGGTAACAAGTTACGTAATCCACTGTATTCTATTAAAATAGACCTCCCTCTGCACAAATTTGTGTTTTTTTCATCTATTACATTCCATTTTGAAGTTTTAGTTAATAATAACCCTCATAATTGATAGTAGCAAAAGTGTATTCAAAATTAAAAAGTGAAGTTTCTAACTGTTGTGAATTTACGTGTTTGGCAGAATTCAAAGTAATGATACTAGTACTAAATACAATGAAATTGCTTTGAAAAAAATATTATAGTTCAAGAGGGTTATTTTAAACTATATTTAGTAGTTTTCTAATCATTCTTTTCAAAATTGGTAGTTTGTAGTTGGTTTTTACATGTGTTACCGTTTGGTAACATCATGCATTAAGCACAACTTTTGTTTGCTAATTTGCGTGTATCTCTGTAACGGATTCACAAGAGTTCAGTGTTTAAAATGTTTGGTACTACTTGATTTTAAGAGTAAAAATAACTGTTTTATGTCGTATCATTCTGCCATTTAAAAAGAATTATGTTTAAAAATGATTTTTTGTACATTTTTCTTCATAAATACCTGTTATATGTAGTAAACCTGCTATTGCCTTCTATTTGTACGATAATTTTGTTTCAAAAGTAACTACTATTCATGATTATTTTAATAACTAATTTTTCCTGTTTAACAAAATCTAAATGTACTAAATATTAATACTCTTTTTTGTTTGTTATACACGTTTTCATAAAAGATTTTATACCTAAAACTATGTGTCTGTGTGCCTCTGCAACTTCTTACAGAATATAAAATTATCAATAAGCTTTATTTTTAAGTAGAATTTATTAGAAATATAAAAAGTAAAAAAGGTAATAATTTGAATAAAAATAAATATTCGTACCCCGAACTTTAAGGGGTCACAGGAGTCTTAAAAATCTGCAAAGAAGGAACTACAAAGCATAGTTTGATCTTTCATGTAGTTTTTAACTACTCAATATACAAGTATAATTTTTTTTAATGTAATTCTACAAGATTTATTTAATATGAAACAAATTTTAAAATTTATGAAACTTTAGCCAAAACTAAAATAAATTATATTAAACATAAAGTTATTTGAACACATTGCGATTAGGCTTGCGCGGCAAATTGTGAGGTCGAAATTGAAAAAATGACCAAGAAAATGACTTTATATTGTACAAATATGTACAAACAAAGACTTATACCTAAATTCTCAGCTCAATTTTAAATAGAAATTATTTTAAGAACTTTTTTCTAAAAAAATTAATAAAATTTTTAAAATTTTGATTAAAAAATATTTTAAAAATAATTTCTAATTAAAATTGAGCTAAGAATTTAGGTATAAGTCTTTGTTTGCACATATTTGTACAATAAAGTCATTTTCTTGGTCATGTCTTCAATTTTGACCTCACAATTTGCAGTGCAAGCCTAATCACAATGTGTCCAAATAGCTTTATGTTTAATATCATTTATTTTAGTTTTGGCTAAAGATTCATAAATTTTAAAATTTGTTTCATATTAAATAAATCCTGTAGAATTACATATAAAAAATTATGCTTATATATTGAGTAGTTAAAAAATTACATAAAAGATCAAACTATACTTTGTAGTTCCTTCTTTGCACATTTTTAAGACTCCTATAATCCCTTAAGCATCTATTCAACGCTTAATGCATGGTGTTACCGTTTGGTAACAAATTTAAAAAATGAAATTATTTAAATTCCGATGCATTTAATTTTTTTTCCGTATTTTTCCCGTGATGTATGAGCATTAGAGATACAAATGTATTTTTTTGGGACGAAACAAAAAATTCATGCATAAGAGGGTTAATGAAGTTTGATGTTCAAAACGCCTGCACAAATTGCTTTAAGCTCTAAACTAAAATAATAGTCCTCGTGCAGCTCTAGTGTGACGAGAATTCAAACTAACCTAAACCTTAATCAAAAGACAAATTCGGTGTGTTCTAAGTCATCTGATCATATTTTTTATTTTACCCGATATCATCGCAAATAAGACGATAGACTTTAGTTCAAATTCCAAATAGATAAAAAAAATTATCGTAACAATTTTCTAGCCAAACCTAGTGGTTTTTACTTCACTCTAAACCCACATAACCAAACCAACAAAAAAAGTGACGTCACACAAAATTCACATACTACTCAAGATCGGCTGGATCGTGAACTGAAATGAAATACTTGTACCGTGCGGTTTATTTACAATTTTGCAGTGCTTGTGATTTCACATCCGCTGGATAAACTGACGTCAAGAACTGTATGGCAAAAGTCGTAGCACCATCTATTCCATTAATACAGCAGAGAACCAATTTGAAAAGTTCGATTTAAAAGGAAATATATATGTATTTTTTAAATCGTTTTTCAATTCATCTACCCCTTTTCAAAATTCTTTCGACTAAATAATTCTGGAAATTACAGAATAATTTTTATGTAAACTAGTCAAAACTGATTACAATGAAATTTTTTTAAAAGTTAATTGGGCTAATTCATTCAGTTTCATCTTCAAAACATTCTATAGATTTTTTAAAAATATTTATTAACGCCTGCTCTTCAATATTAGAATGTAAAATAGAGTGCTATTTTTTAAGCAAAAGATTTTTATACTGAGAATTATATAAAATAATATAATCTTTTTTTTTTTTTCATTCTTTAATTATTATACTGCAGATTTAAATATACTATATATCAAAATATATTGTAATGAAGGATTTTACTTAAAAGTGTACCAAAAGTAATTTGAAGAACTTTTGAATATTTATTAGAAGTTTCTCTCTGAAATCTTTTCTTTAATTCTCTCATTTATTTCGAATAATGAATAAAACAGTTAGTATTTACAAAAAGTTAATTTCATTATGTTCAGCTTTTTTCCCAATGAAATGAGAGATTGCGATCTATGATCTCAATGGCAAAAAATGTTATCATTTATATTTAGTCGGTTAAACCCAAACTAATGAATATGTTTTCTCAGATTGGGGTTGTGATGTAGGGGGGGGGGGGGGTCTCAGCTCTCCGGTCAGGCAAGGCTAGCCGTCAGGGTAAAATAAACTTATGATGCCGGAAAAACATAATCCTAACAAGGTATCCTCTGTGTATTCACCTACATTCGAGATAAGATTTTTGAAAACAATTTTTAATTAATCATATTATAACACTTATATCGATAAAATATGCAGAAAAAAAGTCAAGATTGCAAACTCATTTTTAGCTATTTTTTTTTTTAATTTGGTAGCAAAACGTCGCTACGCACGTTAAAAATTGCATTTTAAAAAAAATTTTACTTTGAAAAGCCAGCAATAAAAAATTAAATTAGATATAGAACTCTATAATTCTAGTTCAGTGCCTATAAAACAGTTTTATATCAATATGCTGGAAATGGAAATAACATTTGTGAGGTTATATATAAAACTTTTTGTGAAATCATGTTTTACGCAAAAGGGGGGGGGGGGGGGCAATCAATGTATTACGCACTTCAGAGATAAATTATGATACTTCGTCTTTTAGGAGGTCACATATAAAGAAATGTTTGAATAATGGACATTTTACACTTTTTTTACTTCTTTTTTAAGAATTTTTTTTTTTGTCTCTTTATATTGTGCATAGAATTATCATTGATTATTACTGTACAAACAATTGTACTGAAATATATGTATTTTTCGTGATCAGTAAATATTTTTTTTTTCATAAAGATCAGTTAAAAATAAAAGTACATTACATTTACTTTATAAAAAAAAGTGCTAGTGGCTCGTTATTATTTATAATTTGTTTATTTCGAAAAATTGAACACTCCAATAAAAACTAAAACCACTTCAAACTAAGTTCATAAGAGATAAGTTACTATCCTTGAAAACTAAAAATATATTAATATAGAAACATTTTCATATGAAGCGCACGTTAAACCTCATGTAATATGTTTATGTGCCTTTATGCCTAAATTTGCATATAAAACCTCATGTATAATATTCTACAATTTTATTTTAAAAAATATGTAATATGGTTTTAAATTAAATCTTGTGTACCTTTTTTGCTAGAAAATTATCTGTCTTTTCAATCATTTAATAATTTATTTTTTAGCTGTAGAAAATAAAATGTATAACACTATGCAGGCACAATGCTTGTCAAATTTAATGAACCTTTTATAACTTTATTTTTTTAGTACATATTCCATTTTTTTTTAAGAAATCCAAATAACAGTTTTTTTTTTTTTTTTTTTTTTTTTTTTTTTTTTGTAAATACTAACTGTTTCATTCATTATATTCAAAATAAATGGTGGAATTTAAAAAAAATCTTTTTCAGAGCGAAACTTCTTCAAATATATTCAAAAATTCTTCAAATTACTTTTAATATACTTATAAGGAAAATCCTTCATTACAATATATTTTTATATATCTTTTTTTTTAATCTGTAGTATAATAATTAAAGATTGAAAAAAATCCAGTATATTATATAATTCTCAGAAAAAAATCTTTTACTTAAAAATAGCATTATATTTTACATTCTAATATTGAAGAGCAGACGTAAATAAATGGGTTTTTTATGTATAGAATGTTTTAAAGATAAAACTGAATGAAATAGGGGTCTAAGGAGTCTTAAAAATGTGCAAAGAAGGAACTACAAGGTAAAGTTTGATCTGCCTTGTAATTTTTTAACTACTCAATATACAAGTATAATTTTTTTATATGTAATTCTACAAGATTTATTTATTATAAAACAAATTTTAAAATTTATGAAACATTAGCCAAAACTAAAATAAATGATATTAAACATAAAGCTATTTTGACACATTGTGATTAGGCTTGCGCGGCAAATTTTGAGGTCAAAATTGAAAAAATAACCAAGAAAATGACTTTATATTGTACAAATATGTACAAACTAGGACTTATACCTAAATTCTCAGCTCAATTTTAATTTGAAATTATTTAAAAATAAATTTCAAATCAAAATTTAAAAAAATTTATTAATTTTTTTAGAAAAAAGTTCTTAAAATAATATCTAATTAAAATTGAGCAGAGAATTTATGTATAAGTCCTAGTTTGTACATATTTGTACAATATAAAGTCATTTTCTTGGTCATTTTTTCAATTTTGACCTCAAAATTTGCCGCGCAAGCCTAATCACAATGTGTTAAAATAGCTTTATGTTTAATATCATTTATTTTAGTTTTGGCTAAAGTTTCATAAATTTTAAAATTTGTTTTATAATAAATAAATCTTGTAGAATTACATATAAAAAAATTATACTTGCAGTGGTGGCGCTAGGAATTCCCCGACGGGGGGGCTTCGGTATAATTCAAAATTAAAGTTTTTTTTAGCATATTCATTCTCGAATTGGTCCAAATATAACCAACAATCAACATCAAACCGTAAACACTTCGCACGGTTATTATAAATATTCACAAATGAAACAAAAAATACAATCTAAAAAATTTATAAATCGATTAATACCTTTGTTCTATTATAAAATTCGATTTCAAACTATATTTTTAAAGCTAAAAGCGCTACCATTCAGATTTTTTTCAACTCTATACAAATCCTCAAAAATGTCCACAAAACAAACAGTAGGATGATTTGCCGAATAATTTTTTAGGGATGCACATTTTGCCAATAGGGGTACAAACATAGCTCTGAAATTTTCCAATGGACTAAAAACGTCTAGTTTTACCTGTTTTTAGAAGTATAAAGCCCCATTTTTCTTTATTTAAACTAATTTAGGCTAAAATTACTACGTTTTTTAGGTCCAATTATTCCCTAATGTTGGTAAATTCAGCTAGTGCTAATTCCTTTACGAAACTGTACAGGTATTGGACGACTAAATCGATGTGAAGTTAGTCTAAGATTCTTCCAGATTATATTTTTTTGCATCATTATCTCCAAAATACCGTGGTAGTTGTACACATGGAATGAAAACCTTTAGAATATGAAGAATTAAAGGATTGGAATCTCTGTTAAAGTTGGCTTTGACTTGAGCTTCCGTCTTTAGCCCATTTTGAAAAAGTTTCAAATATTTTAATTATTCAAAGAAATAGTTATTCAGATCATTTAATGTACAGTCGATTATTCTTCGCGAACGCTGCATGGTCTAAATAAATTGTCAAAATAGGGCATTATTTTATTTTGATTAGTTCATAAGAGTCATTAAACTGAATATTATTTCAATGTTTTGAAAAAAAGAGCCATACATACTCATTATTTACACTTTGACAATTGAGAGTAATTAAACAATTAGGATTTTCATATTTTATATTTAAAAAAAAAACGTACAAAATTTGAAAGCAGTTTTGAAAACAACATTTAAAGGGATTTCAAATTGCGTAGTATTTTTTACGTGCGGAGACGAGCACCAAATAACAAATTTACTGATTTTTCTTCAATTTTAACACAAAAAATATCAATATTATCCATTATTTTTAAAATAAAAACTATGTATTAAAATACTTCCAAAAAAATCCAATAAAATTAATTGATGTTAAACGTACCACAAGTAGTTTGTTCCCTTACATTCTTATTATTTATTCTGACGAAAAAGCAAATCGTTTAAAAGTGCACAAAGTAAATCCGTTCGGAAGAAATCTCTTAGTGGTAATGAACCCTCTTGAGAAGGAAGCTATGCACCCCCCACGAAAAGTTCCCCGAACCCATAAATTTGTCAGTAGTGGGGTTTTGTTTTCCCAGCGTTTAGAGGGTTTCAGCAGCAACCCCCCCCCCCCTCCCTGTTTGGGCTGGTGGGACGATAAAAGAGAAGTTACATTTCGCCGCTTAGGGGTATGCACTCAAGGTCAATTGAAGAAGCTTACGAACCACGACTTGAAATGACAGTTTTGGAAAATGCGAAACAGTGTTGAGTTTTGAAACCATTGAAAAGTTTTTTTTTTATTCCGACTTAAATTTTTCCGATATCGTAAGTAAATTTTACCCGACGAAATTTAAAATTTCCCCGACGGGGGGGCTAGCCTTCCCCGACAGGGGGGCTTGAGCCCCCCTAGCCCCACCGCTGCCGCCGCCCCTGTATACTTGTATATTGAGTAGTTAAAAAATTACATGACAGATCAAACTATACTTTGTAGTTCCTTCTTTGCACATTTTTAAGACTCCTTAGACCCCTTAAAACAAATAATTTTTTTAAACATTTCATTGTAATCAGTTTTGACTAGTTTCTATACAAATTATTCTGTAACTGCTAGTATTATTTAGAAATTTAAAAAGGTGGAGACGAATTAAAAAATGATTTTAAAAAAAATATATTTTTTATTTTAAATCGAACTTTTCAAATAGGTCTCTACTTAAGTATTAATGGGATAGATGGCGCTTACGTCATTTTTTCCGCTGGATGTGAAATGGCAAGCACCGAAATTTTCCAATTTTGCAGTGCGAAAGTATGCTTTTTGAAGGTGACAGTCTTTTTTTATTAATATTATAGTAAAAAAAATTAAAATTCATATTCGTTTTAAAACAACACATCGTAAACGTTTGCACTTTCGACACAGAAAAATACAACTGAATTTCAGTTCTTCTCTCCGGATTTACTAAAGTCTAGTGTTGCGATTGATTTTTAGTTTCTTAAATTTTACAGCTTGGCGATATTTCACTATTGATTCATTCCTTTCAGTAGATTTAGGACATTACTACACATCTTTCAGCACATGTTAATACAGAGGTGAAATCACGTTTAGCCTTGTCTTTAAAAACGTTACTCATTGGTATATTCCTCTTTTGAAAATTATATGTATTTAAAGTGTAAATAATCAAATGTTCAAGAATTGGCTTAAAAAGAGCAATAATCGCATTTCGTTCAATACTTCTGTTAATTGGGTTGCACAAAACCTTCATACTCCCATTTAAAAAAAAAGTTTAGTGTTTCGTTGCTCAACACAAGCAGAACTAAAAGTATATGTGAATCCCAACTACATATATGTGAGCAATCGGTGCAGCTATAATCTATAATGGCTGGTCTGTTCATTGGCGAGCTTGGAAATTTAAACTAGGGTTTTGAGTTTTATGAAAGTAATGCTCAACCCCACATCGAGCATTTCCGTTGCTTGGCATGTGTAAGGGAAATCGCCAGATCAGGACCAACCATTATGTCAGAGCTGTTCCATATAAGTTAATGTGCAGTTTCAATACGAAGCAGATCAAGATTTTTATTCTTTAATACACCCTTCTATAAGTTGTTTCCTAAACACATGTATCAGTTTTATCTTAAACATTGAAAAGGTTGTAGAGTTCTCATACCCCTTACATCAGAGTTACTATATAATTCTGATATTAACCAGATAATAAAAATTAAGACGTAAATTTTGCTAGGTTGAACTTAATAAAGCAGCTGCTTAAATTAGCAGCTGTTCATTATATTTCATCATCTATTATATTTCATGTCATCTTTAAAACACGTGTAAAGCCTTTTTTCAGTCGTTTAAAATATAACAGGGCCAAGGATAAGAGTGGGTTACTCTTACCCTCGTTAATTGGAGAATAACAAGCAGGATATATGGTCATATCAATTTTTTTTTTCTGTTACTTATATATTTTAGATGAATTTTTAAGTGTTTGAGTTATATAAGAATATGCAATAAAACTATTTTATTTTAATAGTTTTTTTTTGTTTATTTTACAGATAAAAATGGTGTAATGTGTCAGAAAATATGAATTATTATCACTATATACAACAAAAAGAATTCTTAATGCAGCATAATTTAACAACATTGTAAATTGTAAGTATTATTTTATGTTTTGACATTGATTCTAATTTTTTGTCTTTATATTGATTATAATTTCGTTATAGAACTTCGTTATAGAATTTTATCCTTATCAAATACTTTTCCTCAAATTTTAAGAAGTTTTCTGAATGATATTGTGGATGTACAATAAAATGCTTGTTTTGCTTTGGGTGCGAAGTTTGTTAAAGACGATAAAAATTTGTTGTCAAATCTAGTTTCAGACTTCTACAACAATGATAAGCAAAAACTAGTCAAACAATTGAACAAGTGCCCGATCTGAGCTGGAATTCTGAAAAATAATTATAGTGAAGGTTTTTATATGCCTATATAATGTTTCCATAAAAGTGGTTAGGTTTTTATTTATATTAAAATGGAGCTTGCCTAACGAAGTCATACGAGTTCCATTATCACTTTCAATATGAAGATATAAATCCCAATGAAAATCACTTATTTTGGGGCAAGAGCAGTTTTAAAATTATCTGTTGTATCATTGATGGATAATCAAAATTATTCGTGATGCACGTAATATTCTATTACTATTCGGTATTCAGCCAACTAGTTAAAAAAAAATTTAAAAATTCTTCATGTTATCATCTACTAAAACATTGAATATTTCCCGAACAGGACTTGTTTTCTTTTCTGATAGATTCTAATTCTTAAGTTTTTGTTATTTATAATGGTAAATCAAGCTTTACTTAAGTCGTGTTAAGTAAACATGTCTCTTTAAGCTTTAAAAAGTTACTATATTATAGATCAATTATAATGTTTTCAATAAAAGATTTTTAAAAAATTAATTTTGTCATTGTATGACAATATTGTAAGCCGTGGTATTTTTTTTTCTTTCTAATTTTCATTCTACATCGGATCTACCTACTTAGTTTTAGTTTTCATACTTTCGTTTTCGTGTTGTGATTTTACTAAGTTTCAAACACTTTCTAAAAGGCTTGTTTTAGCAAACCAGTACTACTTTATTGAGATTTGCTTTATTAAAAATTGAATAGCTTTAGTGTATTAAAATTATTGTATGCTTGTGTACCTATATGTTTATGTTGATTTAAAATTAATGAATAATAAATACAACTTAGATCTGATAAAAAATAAAAAATGGTTTATTCAGGCCAAAGTTCGGCTTTGACTTAGGCCGAATATTCTGTATTAAGTGCATCCATACTTAATTAATTGAAGTTTCTGGGGTTGATAAAATATATTTCATATGAACCTCTTAAAACTTAAATCATTGAACTATTACTATAATGCTTATTTAAATATTAAAAAAATTGACAGTTATATACTAATGTGTCTATCTTTGTTTCTATAGTTACAGCTTTTAAAAGTCAGTCGATACTAAATTCCAGAGAACAGAATTTTATGCATATACTAATATGTATAAAATTCTGTTTTTTTACATGTATTGAAAATTAAACAAAGATAATGCAACTGCTTTATTATCTTTAATATTCAGTCTGCCTAAGGCAAAAGATTACAAAATTTTAGGTAAACTTTTAAGAAAGACTAACTGGTATTTTTTAATGTATAGCATTATATCTAAAAAATGTTTATATTATTTAAATGCTATAACAAAATCAGCAGAGACTTCATTTCATTTCAGAACTGTCGTAGATTCATTATTTTAGAAGGGGTGAGGAGTTTTTCCACATATTTCTATTTTAAAAATAACAGAGATTGTGCTATTTTTATATTAAATTTTTTTTTATCTATAAATGTGTAATAATATTTTTCTTATCTTCGCATCAAAGTAAAACATCTATATTATTCCAATATTTTCAGATTCATATGAAAATGGCTTCAAACATGTTACGGCAGCTCCTTCAAATTCCACGCACAGCCATCATCCAAGCATCTTCAATCCGAAATGTATCCACTTCAAAATTTCTCCAGCACAACTACGAAGGGGACGGTAAAACCACAGTCACTCTACTCAATCGAGATCACAAGCACTTAATCATGGTCGACTCTCTCAGCCCTCATGGCTTCCGTTTAAACAACGGCATATTTGCTGTCGGACCTTTGGCGGCATTTCCAAGAACAATTCTGCAATGGAACATCAAAACAGTTGAAGACATCACACCAGAGTCGCTGTCCCTGTTTTTGTTACTCGAGCCCAAAATAGACATTTTAGTTATAGGAACCGGCAACAAAGGCCAGGCCGTAAATCCAGATGTTCTAAAGATGTTGAAGTCCCGCAAAATAAGTACGGAAGTATTGGGCACCGAGCAGGCTTGTTCAGTATTTAACTTTTTGAATGTGGAAGGGAGGTGTGTGGCTGGAGCGCTCATCCCACCTTTGGATGTGACTCTTTATGAAGAAGAAGACTTTCACCTGATTGATTTTAAAAAAGAGGATCAGGGCCCTTACCTTATGTAATTGTTGATAGAAAAGCCAAGATCCTTATGACCTAAAATTTGCAGAAACGCGATAATATTGAAAAAAAAATTGGTTTACCATGCCATTAAGTGGCTTAGGAATTATAATTGATAAAAGTCTATTAAATCGTTTTTATTGAAAATCCTGTTATCTGTTATTAATATTTATCTTTAACTTGGTTGCATTTTTTTAAAAAAAAACTAAACTAATTATTGTGTCGATATAACCTAAAATTTGAGAAATCTTGAAATTTGCTTTTTTTTTTATAAGTTTCCTTAGATTCCTGCTAATAAAAGGTTTAAAGTTGTGTTTATAGCATAATTTTGGAAAAAAAAATAATTTTCATAAATACATTTACATATATTCCTGTCTCATCAATTTTAATTTACATCTTTGTATACCTAAATTTTTCTGTTTGAAATAATAAAAAAAATTTCACCTCTGACCAGGTTCTTCAATTACTTAGCATAACAACCCATTTTTTTAAACTAGTATTCAAAATTGGGATCTTTCCAAGTTTAGTTAAAAATTAAGTTAATTTATGAGATCTGAAACGGTTTTCTATTTCTAGATAATGTTTGAAGTCAAACAGAAAACTTAGCTTCTTCCTGTGTGTGTGCCAAAATTTTTATGGTGAATCATTCAATTAGAAGTTTTGGACTTCAGTCCTTTTCTACTATAGTATACTTTTAAATTGAACATTTATTTTGTAAAATCTCCTACGCTTAAAATAAACTAGGAAAATGCTTCAAAAAATATTTTTCTTTGATCATTTCGATACAGAATGTAATTTAGTTTCAACTGTGAATTGTTTGGCAACCAATAGCAATGAATTATTGCTTATTCATTCGATTAAAAAGTAAATTATCATAAAAACAAAGTACTAATTCAAGGCAAATATTTCACAAAAAACATTAAAAGCACTCAACAACTTATTTTATTCATTCAACTTTATAATGCATTGTCAGATATCAAAGATAACACAAAAAAAATCATTTTCCAAGCTAATTACTCTGACGTTTCTAATATGAATACATGGTGGTTCAGCATAGCAGTGCAAAAAAAAATTAAAAGTCAACATTTAGAGGGAATTTATCTGGTAAATATAATTTAAAGCTATCAATTATGCAGGGTTATGTGTTTTTTTACCTGTTCATGCTAATTAAAAGGCATGTGTATGTCGTTTTTCCGTCTGGAACTGAGTTAAAAAGGGTTATATTTCTGTTACAATATAAAACAAGACTTAGAGTTCTCACTTCTCTACTATATCAAAACTAAAAAGATACCGAGTTTGTTTTTAACCCTTTCAGTCCCAGTGATGCCATTTGGCATCACACTTTCAATATTTTTTTTCTAAATGTTTATTCCCGTTATGACATCCAAACACACACCATTCGATTCTACACACTCTGTCATTATTGGCACTGGCATTATTTCAAAAACCATATAAAAAATTAAAATTATTTTTTTCTTATGGAAATCTTATATTTGACCTAAAATAAGCTTATTTTGTGAATATCAGATGTTTCTGTAGTGTAGTAAATTTTTGGGACTGAAAGGGTTAAAGGACACTAAATTTCCTCGACACAAGGGCTGGGAAGCCCAGCAGATAAGGCGTTTGCCTTGCATGCAAAAGTGCTTGATTTAAGTTCGGACTTGGCCAAAATAACTGCCGATCCATAAACTAAATGTGCAGGTAAAAAGTCTGACGAGTAATGCCCAGTGTCGAGAAAGTGCACATTAAATTTGCACCTAAGTCCAGACAGCATGTAAAATGTCACCCTTAAAAGTTATGTTGGGTGTCGGCTGGTCTCTCTTGACTGGTTCTAAATTACAATGCCAATAGCCCTTATGAAGCTCTGTGCAATTATAATTCATTCTAACTCTTACCCTTTATAGTACCAAAAAATCGTTAAACTGTTTCCTTTATAATTATTAAAAAGTAGACAAAACACTACTCACACCAACACAGGATTTTATGATGTAGTCAAAATGTGAGATTTGAAAGAAACAAATAGGATTTTTGCAAACGTTGCACTTAGAGTTATACCCATACATATCCTTAATTTGTTTACATGACCTTAAAAGTTCCCCAAATTTTTAGGAAAGTTTTAAGTGAACCCTGTATAAAAACTAAACATTCACTACTAATTTTGACTAGATATATTTTATTGAACATATGTAAATACAATATAAGCACAAGCAAAAAGGTCATTGAAATATCAGTACAATACATGCAAGAAATTTATCATAAAATATATATAAATTCAATACAGTTTTCCACAATTTCATAGCAGATACTAATGACTAGATCAATGCCTCAACATCAACAAATATCAGTAGTTCATTTAGGTAATAAAAGAACGATTAAAAATATTTGCTACTGTAGAACTTCCCAATATTGTTTCCAAAGTAAAGTGTATAAGTAACTTTTACTACTTTATAAACTTCTCTTAAAATTTTTATGGAAACCGTAACTAATATTTTTACCTATAACTTAATAAGTACTATTAGTTGGTGTAAAAAAAATTACATGTTTAATACAGCATCTTATCGATAATATATTACTTAACGATATTTTGACATTTATTTGGGATATTGCATTTCAAAGGTAAATTATGAGGAATTATCTTATTACAAAAGGTAATAAATCTAATTATTAATCCAAATATTGTTAGGATTAAGTTTTTTTTATAAAAAATATAACATGTAACAACCTTCGTATTAATCCTTAGCCATTATTTAAATCATCTGGAGTTTAACATCTTTTCTAATTCAATATTAAAATTAAGTAAAATCAACATTTGTCAATATCCAGTGTCCTTATAAGATTTAACTTAATTTAAAATTTTAACCAAATTCAAACTTGGTATTCAAAGTTTAGGCTAACAGTTACAACAAAATCCTCTAGAAAGTGAAAAATGGCATATACAAACAATTTCGTATTTAATCATTTTATTTCTGTAATTAATAGTTGTTGTTTTTTTCTCTTTTCGTTCAGTCACGTTATAAAATATCATTCATAAACTGAAGTGATGTCATACCAATCGCCAGTTCCAATTTATCAAAAGTCAAAAAGTACTTCATTTTAACCATTCAGCAAACATAGATAGTAAGCTTAAAGTGTATATATGAAAAAGTATATATAACACATAAATAAAATAAACTAATATGACACAAATTTCTCTACATAATAACAACCCATATGAAGCATTTAATAAAATATCATAAAACTTAACAATAGTAAAGAATAGCTTTTGCTAAAACAATAAAATCTATAGTACATTTAAGGGCATTATTCAAATATTTTTAAATACTTAATTATCCTGTAAAAAGGATGTAATGATTTAAATTCAAAAATTAACATACCAGCACCATTGTGTGTTATCAACATAATTGATTACACTAATTTTATTATAATTCAAATAAAGTATGTAACTATTACATACTTATCTTATTATGCAACTCTGGCTTCTGCCAAATTTGTGAAGTAAATTTACCTGGTTTCTAGTAATTTGTTAAAAATGTAAATGTTTCATTGTGAAATTAGACTATGTCCTTCCTCGACTACTGTTTTCCAAGCCAGAGTAATGTTACACTATATTGTAAATGTTACACTATATTGAACTTGTATATATTTATAAATCCTATACATTTTGATCTGAATATCAAGGCTCTAAAAAGCACCAATTGTAAAGGCCATTACTGAAGTAGCCATCACAGCTCAGCAGGGTTACCAACAATGTAAGTTCCATCAGGGGAAGTTAAAGGTCTTGCTTGCACAGAGGGCATACAGATATAACTTGTTGCTTCAAACATATTCTCAGGCATTCGCCATGGAACATGTGCTGGCATGGAGTTACACGAGCTCTTTTCATGGACTGCAAACACACGGCACAGACGTCATCCTTTTCGTTCAATTCCTCCTTAGTTGCGTAACGATACTTGTCCAAGACCAACTTTTCTCTCAGCAAAACATTCCGGAACTCGCCCATGTCCTTAAGACACAAATAGACGTTGATGTAGCCAGATGCGAATATTAGAAGCCAGCCGCCATCAGTACCAAACCAAACAATAGTGACCATCAGGACCGAGGCAAAAGAAGAATATATACGGACCAAAACGGGATACCATAATACTTCAAGATTCTCAAGGCATTCCAGTTGCAGCATTGTCAGTAGTACAGTTAACTTTTTATGGCACTTGGGTTCGGTGAAGATGTAATACAAAGCAGTGAAGAAAATATAGGTCCAGTTCGGGTTAAAGTGTTCAAGTCCCTGCTCCAGACCAAACACCAGCAACAAGAAGACTCCGGTTATCACGAAAGTAACGGCTTTGGCCAGGTCGAGGACAATTTTCGTGGTCGTCATGGCCAAGTGTCGTATGTTGGAGTGCTCGGAAACCCGGATGATGGGCGAATAGCCTTGCAAGTTCAAGAGTTTGTCTGCATAGGCGACCAGGTATCCGAACACGTTGTAGAAAAGCAGGCAGTACAAACCTGTAAGCCGGTCCTCAGGACAGAACCAGCAATCGCACAGCATGAAGAATAAGACTTGGTTGACCAGGCTGGCCATGGTGGTGTTCTTGCGGTACGAATCTTCTGCATGTCGGAAGACGCTGGAGATGTTGAATGCAAGAGAATGCCACACGGATTTGATGAGTTGGTTGGCCATGCTGCAGTAAATTCCTGCACCATCCATAGATTCTAGAAAAAGATTAAGTTTATGTACTTTCACATGTTTAGACAGAATTATACAACTTTTAACCCATTGATAATAACTTTGGAAACACCATTAACACCTTTATTTCTGTGTGAAAGCCATAACTTTAAGTAGTTTAAATTGGTTTTTTATGTAACTTAATTTGTCCATATAAATTAAGGACAGAGGTTTTCATTCCTTAAGGTTTTCATTCGTCTTATATATTGTTCCCTTACATAAACTTAAGCAGAAAGCTTATTTTTATGTGGCTGGCTTTCTTTCCAACGGTCATTAATTAGTTCAAAGGCATGCAGTTGTAAATTGTAATATCAACTAGATGTGAAAGAATCTGCACACTATAACCATATAATAAGATAATATTCTTGTCATAAAGAGATATTTTTTTAATAAAACAAAAATAATCTGAGGTCTTTGAAAGGCCATATGCTATGGATTAGAGAAACTGTGCAAGTTTTATTAAATATAAATATTACTTTTGACGTGAATAGCGCGACAAAATTATTGATTAAAATTTGATTTCTTTAAACTTCATACATACCCATAATTTGAAAATAGTTTTTAGAAAAAACAACTGTATAATATTATAGCTAACAGCCTTCCTCTACTCCTAATTTTATTTTCATTGTAAGTAAATTTATTTTCATTGTAAGTAACTCACAAAGTTGTAAATAAGTTAAAATGCAGCTTTAATGAGATGTTACCAAGGGAGGATAGAGTCGAATCTGGCGTGGGGAAGAGGGAGTCTTTGTAACTATCAAAATTTTTTCCAGTGCAAAATTATGGTGAATTCAAGTACATAAGGACCAAGCTGGAGGAGCAGAAAACTATCTCATAGATGTGATTGTTTCGACAGTCACTAGACACAAGTCCAAATTGACTGAATTTGAATACATCTGATCAAACTTTGTTTAAATAAACACAGTTAAGCCAATGGTGATTCCGGCAGAAATTTACTGTACGGTAACCATTGGCGAACTTTCCGAAATCGCGCCAGAAGTCCGTATTCTGGCGACTTTTGACGTCATGCTCTCTTCACAACGATGATGTTTTCCGGCAACCCTATCTAACCATTATGCGTTTCGGTCAGGTCAGACAGGTTGCCACCAAAAACTATTTATCGCCAAATCGTAAAATCGCGCCAATGGTTACCGTACAGTAAAGGTGAACCGTGATTCAAACTAAATTACATTTTCTGTACTTCGCAAGACGATTTTGATTCCTTCAGATAGATCAAATTATGGTCAAAATGAACAATTATTGTAGGTCCTTTGGGATTTGTTTAACTCTTACAGTCCCAATGACAATTTGGCACCATTATTTTAGAAACAATTTTCTGATCGTCTATAGCCATTTATGATATCAAAAAGCACATCATTCGATTTTTTAAACTTTTTTTATTAGAAAATATTTTATTAATCCCAATAGATGTCAGCCCTATTATTTTTCTTTTTTAAAATTATGATCTAACATGATGATGCCAAATTGCATCACTGGGACTGAAAGGATTAAACGAAGTTTGAATGTATACTTTTAAAAATTTCCATTTAAGTATTTTGTTACTGTGATTCTAGACTATGATCTAACCTATGCAATCTTAAACAACTTTGAACTAATATTGAACAGCAAAAAGAAATAGCAAATTGAGTCTTTTGAAATAAATCCAAAACATTACAGTAAAAGTACGAAATTTAAAACCTTTCATGTAAGATAAGGGGAAGGAGCGGAAATAAATATCAAAAACCACCTTACGTATTTAATGGACGTCCCCTAGTGTCGTACTTAACCTATACTTTTTTTAAAAATTGAGTTTATACGCTCCCTAATTTTCCCTACATTATTAATATCTCTCATTTTTCCACCCCTATAATAAAGAGTAAAACTGCCCAAAAACTACGATTAGACTTTTTTGAAATTATTGTTAGAAATTTCTTTTAACTTTTTCATTTAATTGGCAAGTAGTAAAGGTATTGCTTTCTGTTTTCAAACTTACAGTTTATAAGCAACATAACCTTAAATATTTGAATAATCTAACAAAAACTCATGCATGTAAATATTCATGCAATATTTGTTTTATTTAATCTTACATAATCTTTGCGAAAATATAGTTTTAATGTATTTTTTAATCAAACTGAAAAAAGAAACGAAACAAAATGTCATCTGACGAAACAAAAAACAAAATAAACAACTTCCTACAATCACAGTTATGATGCATAACCTGTAATCTGTTCAGAGTTTAGTTTGTGGAATCTTATTTAAAATGTAAAAGAATTAATGAATGCCTTATAATTTAAATTATTTTTTACGTTTACAGAATACATTTAGTTCTTTTTTGTTTATGGAGTCTAGCAGTATTTGCAATATCTAACTACATTCATTAAACCATAAAATACATCGTATCGTAGCTGTAACTGCTTTTTTTTTATTTACAAACAAGAAAGGGGCTGTAAAGAGCCTAGTGGTCACGATCTTAGACTCAAGATCGGAAGGTTGAGAGTTCGAGACCCGGTGCCACTGAAGACTTACCGAGTATATGCGGAGTGCGTGCTCGTAAAATCTGTTGGGTCCAAAAGTCCTGTGGTCGGTCATTGCGCAGTTCACCATGGGTACAGGTTCCTGGAGAAAATTTCCCTCCCCTTCAGGGACGCGTCTAAATTGTGGAGGTGGAGACAGATAACAACATCTGTCATATGTGTTTGTGTGTGTCTTGTGTTGTCCTACCTGACGATGGTTTATAAGCGGGTCCTTGCGACCAAGCACACAAGCCTGAAAATATATGTCAACCAATCCAATCCAAACAAGAAAAAGTTACAAATTAAATTTTTTTTAAAAATTTCATAAAAAATTCATTAGATAATATAATTATTCACTGTTTGCCTATATATTTTTATACAAGATGAATTTTAAAGGGAATTTGTTCAATATTACTCGATTTATACATAGAACTTCCATGAAATGTAACTTTTTGTTTCTCTCTTATTTATTGTATTTTTGTCTTTGAAAAAGTGTGGGAAATAATTTTATATTTGTATAATTAACCTTGGACTGGTTTTGTGCGTTTCAAGCATAAAGTTATATACTTCAGAATATGACTTTCTTGTATTCTTAGAGCTTTAACGATTTGTAGTATAGTTATTTTGCACTTATTTTAAACGTAAATATTTTTTTCGTAGGTCCATCATTAATTTCAAGGCATAGCATAACTGCTACAAGGCCAATAACTTCTGACGAAAAAGATGAAGACATGGTACATCTATTTAAATTTTATATACTTTATATTAATGTATTAATTATTGAATATTATTAGAATAACAGTTCAAGAAAAACTATTTCCTTTTCAGATTTTTAAAAAAAATTTATGCAGTCCAACTGTGCTTTATATAGATTAATCTTTATCAAGATAATTTAGATGTATACATTTTTAAATCAAAATTTTCATATTTCAGTACTTTAACATGTTTTCATGAGTTATGGTTTCCAGCTCTTTGTGTTCATTTATTCAAGTTATTTAATTGAATCTGTGTTATTTTTTAATAAAAAAAGAGTGATGTAGCATTTATTAGCAATCTTCTAATATTTTTATAATACTGTCAAATAGAGTAACTTTAAGCTCAAAATTAGAGTTTTTCTTTATAAATTAAAAGAAAGTGAACTGCAAAAAGAAATAAAGGATTTAACCCTTTCAGCATCCTCATCTTTCTGATCATAATTTAAAAAATAATAGGGCTGACATTTATTGGGATCAATAAAAAATATTTTTTAATCGAAAAAAGTTTGAAGAATCCAATGATGTGCTTTTGATATCATAAATAGCTATAGACGATCAGAATTTTTTTTAGAAAATGATGTTGCCAAATTGTCATTGGGACTGAAAGGGTTAAAGACATGTATTTTCAGTGTTGTACACTTACAAATAGTTTGTACACATTTTTGTTAATTCCATTAATTTAAAAACAATAAAGTTTAGGGCACAGTTCGAGTCGGTGGGGAGTAAGTTTAGCTCAAACATTAAATACCTCAAAAATACATCTTTTACCATATGTTTAGCAGTTAAACATATTTCAAATGTAATATTAAAATGACCAAGCATAAAAATTTCAGTTATAAGTTGCAAACTTACTATAATTGGTAACCTAATATTTGTTAAACTCTATCAACAACTGCTTAAACAAACATGTTTAAACTGCTGTTTCAAAAGGGAAAATTGCCTTAATTTTAGAAGCAAGTTTGAATAAAAAGTATCTTCATTAAAAGCAATTGTGATTTTATTATTTACTACTTACAGACTTATTAGCAATTAAGAATTTTTAATTTTTGCATTTTTGTGTAGTTACCCTTTGCCCATGTGAAATTCAATAATTTTACTATGATATTCGTAGCCCTTTTAGTTTAAACTGTAGAGTAGTTTTAGACCGACAAACTAAAGTTTTCAGAAACATCATCCCCAAAACATATAGAAAACACAAAAAAATCTCCTTTCTGAATTACATCCTCATATTTTACTGTTTAATTTAGCTAGTTTTGCAAATGTTCTAGACAAAAGTTCAAAGAAATTCCTTCTTAATATAAATCTTATTTGTGGTGTAGTCAAAACTAGAATGAAAAACTTTTTTTACATGAAATGAAAACCAACCTCGACACCTTTCCTGTGTATAGCAAGTTAAAATGGTATCATTTTTTGAAGAAAAATTGTAGAACAAATCTTTTTCCAGCACTTGTGTTCAAACGACAGTAACGAAATTGTAGCGGAATTTCACATTACTCATATTTCTTTTATATAATATGAAACAGTATTTAAATTAAAAAGATACAT
This sequence comes from Hylyphantes graminicola, assembly GCA_023701765.1. Lineage (NCBI taxonomy): Eukaryota > Metazoa > Arthropoda > Arachnida > Araneae > Linyphiidae > Hylyphantes > Hylyphantes graminicola. The sequence continues at coordinate 53,968,067 of CM043114.1, read as the reverse complement.
GAAATATTATTTTAAATGTAATATGAATAATGCGAAATATTATTTTAAATGATGAATAATGCGAAATACAGTAGAACCTCGATACAGCGACCGCTCTCGGGACCAACAACTTACGGTCGTTAAATCGAAGGGACGTTATAAAGAATTTTAATTTAAAAAAATCTAACAAACCGAAAAAAAACTTATACATGCCTATCGAAACGTTTTATTTGTATTTACACTTATTGGACAGATAAAAATGAAGCAATTGAAGATTGTTTCAAAGTTTCAACAGAGTTCTTAATTATGACATTTTCTATTTTTGTTATTTTTTGTAGAAAATCCTCGCCGTTGTTCTCTCTCTCACAGTAGCAACATTAGCAACACAGCATTACATTTCGCATTGATAGCTATTTGACTCCGCTTATTTTTAAGAGCCATTTTGTAGACATGCAAATTGTGCGAGGTCAGTTAGTCCAATGGTCAAATATGGTGGCGTATTTTCTACATCTATGTTTAACAACCAATTATAGAATGCGTGAAAAATTAAGCTGACCTTGGTTATCTTTTGCAACACTGGTCCCCAGCGAATTCCCGGAATTCATCCCTGCCCTATTCACCTATTAATCCATTATTCGATCCCTTTCTTAGCTTGGAGAGGGGTTTCTTTGTTGTGCTCAAACAAAAGCAAACAGGTTCTACTCACTCAAACACTTCCACAAGTTGAAATTTTGAAGCAAATACAAAAATGGCTTCTGGTAGCAATTTTTTTTCTGAAATGCCTAACAAATATTCGGTCGCAATATCGAGGAACTGCTTGTTTTTCAGTCGCAAAAAAGAGGATTTTTTATGGTAAAATGATTGAGACTTTCCGAAGTGGTCTTTATAACAAAGGGGTCGCAAAATCGAGGTTCTACTGTATTATTCAAATGTAACATGAATAGTCTTCATATTACATTTGAATTCAAAATTCCTTATTACGTTTTGTTTTATAACATCTTGACTTATTTACTAAAGAGTCCATTGTTTTTGTTTAAAATAAATAATAATCTGTGTTTCTTTCAGTTTATATCAGATATTCCTAATCCATTCGATGCAAAGCCAAGAGTGTGCATTGCTTGCAAGTACAAAATTCCTCTAGACTACAAAAATCCCCGTCTTCTGAGTCAGTTCATCTCTTCGTACACTGGTATGGTGTATGACAAGCACATTACAGGGTTATGTGATGCCCAGCAAAAGCGCCTGATTACTGCTGTTAAGACTTCAAGGTTGCTTGGTAAGTTTTGTATACTCAAACTTGTGTAGTGTACAATAAATATGCATGAAGAAAGAATTAACACGAGTATTAAGTTAAAAAAGTTTAGTCCATTCAACTGAATTTGCATTATGTATTTATAGTATTTTTTCTTTTTAAATAATTGTATTTATAGTCTTGTTAAGTAAAATTGTTGCAACATTGCTGAAAAAAATGATATCTATACTCGCTGACGACCAAATAAGAAATGATAGAGATGGCGGTTTTTCAGAAATTTTTTTTCAAAAACCAGTTTTTCCGTTTTACTGAACCTTAAAAAAAGGCTTTATAAAACCGGTTTTTCAATGAAAAAAAGTGTTACGTTTTTTTTTTAAAGCAATTTTTCAGTTTTTTGTTAATTAATTGTTAATATCAATTAATTTTTAAACTTTATTTTCAAATAAAAAAAATTGCGCAGTCAACTTTTTAATGTTTAAAGTATTTTGCTGGAAACTAAGTTCGAGGTTTCTTCCTAAGTGTTATTTTCGTATTATTTAAAATTATAATGTTCCTTTCCTTATTCCTTTTTGAGTTGATTATTTTTATTAAGCTTTGCATTATTTTATCTCTTTTTTTTCCTTTTTTTTTAAAAAAAAAATAGATCTTCCAGTTGCTATCTATGCCATTAGCAAAGTGCAAAACTATCATTTTTTTTAAAAAAATTATGTAATTAAACTTTTGACGAAAAAAAACTTTTTTTTTTTTTTTAATATAGTTTTCCCCTCAGAAAATCGGTTTCCTGTTTAGACCGGCCTCATGAAAAAACGTTTTTCAGTCAATAAAGATGAGAAAAACCCAGTTTCAGTTTTCCATCCCTAAAGTGTTTCAAATAAGGGTGGCGGGAACTATAGCATTGATCAATTCGCACTTCCTGCTTATGATTAATCCATCGATTTTTAGAAGATGGCATCAAGAGATAATATTTTAATTAGTTCCATTTTACATCGCTCTATGACATCATCCATAAATAGTGTGTATCTATACCTTTGAATTGTAAATAAACATGTTTAATATTTTTTCCTATAAAAAAGAAGGGGCTGAGGAGCCCAGTCGGTTAGGCCTTCATTGTCTCCCTTGTGTTGGGTGCCTATTCAGGTGTAGGCTCGTCACTTGACTGTGGTTCTAAAATACGACGCCCGTCGCCAATAGCCCTTGTAGCTCTAGTGTGACAATAATTCAAACTTAATCTATAAAAAAGAATATTTGAAACTGTATTATAAATGCTATGTTTTTTAACTGTAGATCACTTCTTAATCTTATTTTGGATACAGTATTGCAAAAAAGAAATTTCTAGCTCTAGTGTGACAATAATTCAAACTTAATCTATAAAAAAGAATATTTGAAACTGTATTATAAATGCTATGTTTTTTAACTGTAGATCACTTCTTAATCTTATTTTGGATACAGTATTGCAAAAAAGAAATTTTTTTTTAACGGACAATTAAATCAAGTTGATTTTTTAAAATCTGCATTAAATTTGACTAATATCTTATGTACTAGCATTGAACATCAGCCTTTTATTTACAAAACCACATGATTTTATGCAATTAAGATACGATTTTGAAAGTCTATTGTTTTTCTTGTTATAATAATGTGGGTTTTTTTTCCAGGTTATTTGCCTTGGTACTTGAAACCTAAGAAATATCTTCGGGATCCCAAACTGTTTGATCCTTTCACTCCATCCAGGCCAAACCCACATTAAACTTTTTATTAGAGATTGTAGATTTAATTTATGTATTTGACCATTAAAAACTGTTGATTGTCTTAAAACCATGTCTTTGTTTCATTTTAAATATTTAACCCTTTCAGTCCCAAAAATTTACTACACTACAGAAACTTCTGATATTCACAAAATAAGCTTATTTTAGGTCAAATATGCGAGTTCCATAAGAAAAAAAATCATTTTAATTTTTTATATGGTTTTTGAAATAATGCCAAAAATTTTTAACTGTGGAAAACAACAAAATAAAAATATATATATTACCTAAAAACACTTCGAGTTGTATATTTCAAGGTATCTATTGTTTACAACCATATTATTAAAAAAAAATTAGTAATTATTTTAACCGAAATAGTTTAAATTGTGTTTTAAATATGTGGAACTGAAGTGAACTTATCAAAAATCGGGTGAAACGCTTGTTGGCTATTTTCTGAATAAAAAAAAATAGTAGTTCTGACTTCTATTCAGATAAATGTAAAATATTGTCGAATGAACAAAGTGTGAAGAATCGAATGATGTGTGTTTGGATGTCATAACGGGACATCAACATTTTGAAAAAAATATTTTAAGTAATGATGCCAAATGGCATCACTGGGACTGAAAGGGTTAAATTATTTATATGACTTTAAATTTCAATAAAACATACTTAAGTGATAAAATATCCTTTTAACCTTATATTCTGATATAAATGATTTCTATAAAACTAGGATATTGATTTGTGAGGGGTCGATTTAAATAAAAATATTTACTCTAGATTAGCCTATAAAAAATATTTCTTATTACAATTTTTAACATGCAAAACTTTATGCATACAAAATGTTGCTCTGCCCTGCACATTGATGCATACTAACTACATATTTGCCTATTACCGGAGAATGTTATTTGTACATATTTAATGAACTGTTGTCTATCAATAAACTATGTATGTAAAATAAGTCGACAGGAAAGCGTAGTTAAAAGTGAATTTTCTTTATTAACAAACGTTAGTCATAGTGAAGAAACAAATTGACCATCTGAAGTTGACGGGGGATCAGGATGGAATGCCACAAAGATGGCAAAAATATTTGCAACTCTCTCAGACCCAACCAATCAGAACCAGGAATTTGTTATGAGAAAGGTTTTAAAGGGTCATCGTGTGGGTGGGTGAATCATGAAAGTTCGTGGGAAAACAATTAAAAGACGACTGATTGTCGCGACAAGGTGTGGTTTGAATGTTAAAAGTGCAAAATGATATTAAGGGTATTTGAAAGGTAATTAAGTTATGAAGCAAGTTTAATTGAGGGTAAAAAAATATAAGTTTTTGAGGGGTTTAAGTCAGGATATGTCATGCATTTAAACGCATTTGGAAAAAACTTGTTTAAAGTTGGGCTGGAAAAATTATTTTGATGTTCATTTATTAATTTAGCAACTCTACATGCAACAAACTTATTTATAAATAAGTGAAACTCCTTATACTCAACTAACGGCTAATTGTTATTTTCTTGCTGAAAATGTATTTTAAAAAACAACACAGTATTAGTGAACAAGATTTTATTCTTGATTCATGCACACAACATCACAAGATAAGAAGAGAGCAGCAAGCATTCCAATATATCTGAGGGGAAAAAAACATTTTTCAATTATACAAGTATCTCATTTGCTGAAAAATAGCTGCTCATACAGATGATAAGGCCGTGGCACTCAATTATCTGTACTGTTTTTTGTTTATCTCTTTACATCATATATATACATATATAATTATGCTTTATCATGCAACCTAAGGCTAGAATTTGCAGCATGTTTCACGGAGAATACAAGTTAGAATGATGTATGACGTTATATAGGTAGTTTAAGACACCAGCGAAGCAGTGTGAATAGTGCTGCACTGTATACAGCCAATGCATTTTTATTAACAGTCTTTTCAGATAATTTCCCACTGTAGCACAAAGTTTGTTGAAATGACAACTATCTATCCCACTGAAAACCCACATAGAAGATGTAAAAAAGCCATCTAAATAATGTCTCTTTGACATCATAAAAGTTGGCTAAATACTCTATGATGTCTAAAATATATTATTTTGAGTTCTTTGATACATCATTTTAACAACCAAATAGACATCAAATTTATTCGACACACATATTTTGATGTTTACAACCATGTTTATTTTAATGCTGTGTGCTACTTAGGGCTCTTATCCTTTTCAGTCCATAAACCGTTGTGTATGATTATTTCCCCCATTGTAGAAATAATGGAATATGTAAATTGTAATTTTCATGTAGTAATCTTTTTCATGAGAGCAAGGAATGCTTATGACTTCATTAAAAAGTTTACCATCATTGAAAATTGTTAAAAATTTTACACTGGAAAACATGTACTAAAATGTCATGTTTATATCAAAAAACTTATTTTAAATTGTTTAAATTTTTTTTCTTTTTGACGTGACTGCTACTCAGATCTTTTTATCACGAACAATTCTTTAGTGGGTAAAGATTATCGCATTATTACTTGTACATCGTCGCACTTCTAATTTATGTATGCAAAAAAGCCAAATAAAATTAAACATCCATTAGAATCACAGTATTTACACAGTTGAAAAATTAATATTTTTAAGCATAAAAATACGGTCACATGTTTTAAGCAACAAATAAGAGGAATAAAATAAAAATCATGAAACTGGTCCATGAAATAAAAATCATGAATGTAAAAGTAATAACTATAATGATGGAACAGTATTCTCCATCACTGCAATGCAGTTTAATAAAATAAACAAAATAATGAATGCTGACACAAAAAAGCAGTTTTTTTACAGATGAAAAGTAGAGAAATGACAGTGAAAATAATGAATCAAAACCATATAACAAAGAAAGACACAGTAAAGAAAAAACTTTGCCAATGAACAAAATACACAATGCCCCGATGTTTGAGTGAATTGTGGTTGGAAGGACATTTGAAGACTGGACAAACAACATAAGTGCCAAAAGAGGGTTTTTGAGCCATTCAACCATAATTTACATGCTAAAATAGCATTAGCAAGTTAGCCATGTTTTAGATTGACCTTTCTAAGAGCTTTTGCCACTTACATTGTTATTGAGGTCCAGTTTTCATTTTGCCATCGAGCAAGCAACAAAAAATTTAACAACAAAAAATACTTTATGGAATGATCAGAAAACATACAACAGGAATGAATAATCTCAAAGTCTCTGTTCATATATTGAACCATTCAGCTAAACTCGCAAAACAAATGTTGATGCATATGACTTTTTACATTTTATAAGAAAATCCTAATACTATACCAAATCCACCCCCTTTGCTTATTTGAAGAGTTTACTGTGAATGAGATTCTATTGTTAGCAATACATCCACAACATGAGAACAATTCATGTTAAAGATAGCCTGAAGACAGTTTGAGTGAAATACACGAGTAACATTACATTAACCACTTATTTTGCCACTATTTTCTTTAAGGTATTTCACACTCATCGAGAATCGTTGTAGCTTTGGATGAGAATAGAAATCGGCTCATATCTATAGTTCAAAGAAAGATCAGAGACATACATTATAGGGAGAAGGTGACAAAAACAGCTTAATTCAGAGGTTCTCAAACTGTGAATCGTGGCTCCACAGGACATGTACAGTCCCTTATATAGGGCCCCCATTTTATTTTTTGCTGTTATCTTTAACGAAACTTTTTACTCATACTCCTTGTTGTAGTTTACATGGGACGCAAAACAAAAATTTAGAAGCAGCAATGACGCCGTGAATTGAAAAGTTTGGGAACCTCCGACGCAGTAGTTAAACCAGTCTTTTAAAAATAAAAGAAAATTAATGAGATTTCCATTGGTTTTTTTTTTTGGTATGACAGACAGAAGCAGCTTGAATGTTATCGTTTTGTACCGACTGTCAAACAACAATTATGAAAGTCACAGTTTTCCACTTAAATTAAGTTAGCACAGAGTGCGATGCTAACATGTACGAGAGTGTTGACTTCTTTGGTCTTCCTACACTAGGCTATCCTTGGCGATACTAGACTTCGAACCCTTAGGGGACTTGTTCTTCTCTTCGTTATTCCCGTCTCCAGATTTGGCGTCTTTAGCACTGAAAAGTAATAAAAAATTGATATAAGTCAGTTGTAATGCAGATTTTTTTTGCAGAAGTACAGAAGTAGACCATACCAGTTAATATTTCTACTTGTGTGTTAGGTACTACTTATACTATAACCAACATCTACAATAGCAAGACCTTGACTGTTATTTTTATAAATATAATTTAGATTTGACTAAATGTTTGAAATTCATATACATGTTTGCTTGGTTTTTGATATCCTGCAGTATTTACCACAATTTTAAACGTGGATATTTAATTAAAGTCTTCATTGGCTAAGCCAGTATGTTAGTTATCAATTAGTTGAAAATAAAACATTAACTCTATTTCAAATAATGAAAAAATACATATAATTTAAATAATGAAATAAACAACAATATAATGTTTGAAATAAAAACTAAGCAAAAACAATTTTTTAAAAAAAGTTCTTATTAGAAAAAGAGCCACTGGCCAAATCATATTTTCTTAAATACTTAGCTGGAGTTTGATTCTCACTATGCAATTATTGTGCAGTAATGTCTAGGGAAATTCTTCAATCAACTCTTTGGGACATTAATCTCTTTTTTCAGAGAGATACATAAACTTTTAAAATACTTTGAAGTAAAAAGGTACAATCAAGGTTTTGCTACTTTATGCAAATCAGGCAATTAACAAATACAAACACCATAATAATAGAAATGTGTGTTAGTGGCGGTGCAGTGTGTTAACCATAAGCAATGTGTTAGGCAAACCAATATTAGTAGCACAGATGAAGAACAAACCAACATAGACAAGTGAAGTAAAATAGCTGTGAACTAAAATAATAGAAAAACCTGAAAAAATATAGAACATTTAAATAAAGGCTCGTACATATTATATATTTTGCATCACAACCCCTAAAGTACTAAAGAACAGATAAACTTCAACCACCGGTGTCTTCTCCAGTTAGTGAGTTTGGATAAAAATCCAATAGCAGATAAACTTGGGATAATGATTCACATAATAAAAACCTTAAACTTTATTTGCTTCATAATCCACTAAATTTAAATCTTCGTTTTCCTTTCAAAAGATGTCTTGAAGGGAACACAAATTATTAAAGACCCTCAAATATTGTAGAATAAGTACATCAAAATTAGATATTCCTGTTGACATTGCATGATGCATAATAAATTTTATTCTTTATATTCAGAATAAAACACACAAGTACAAACTATAATCTAATGTACAAGCCATACAAATATAGTCACAATGGAAATTATACTTGAAAAGATGCACTTAAAGTTCCCAAAAGTTACAGAACATAAAACCGAAACTAAAAAAGTACACAAGACTCCAGGCAATATCCAACAGGTAAGTTCGAAAACTCGAAGGCATTCAAAGACAAAAACAGGACATTTTTTAATTATTTTCAATAGTGGGCCAAAGAAGTCAGCAACAGCAGAAGTAAGTCAAATTATAAAAGGTAAACGATCAGTAAAGCATGTCACATAACTACCTGCATAGCATTTTTAATATACTATTATGCAAAATATCAATATAACAAATATTGGTATAATATAAAATAACCACTGTTAAAGAAAATAGTTTTTTTTACTGCATATATTTACAATTAAACTATAAATTTGTAGTACTGAACTGATTTAATACTAGTAAAACTAAATAAACTAAAATGGTTGTTCAAAAAATAAAAGAATGATTTGAAGGAAAGTACAGTTATTACTAATTTTTTGAATACAATAATACAGCAGTTTCATATACTCATGATATCAATTGCAATAAAAGTTTACATAATAAAAGAAAAATAAGATACATATAGGCTAACTAATAACTAATAAGTTCTGTAGAAAAAAAAGTGAAACAATATTGTATTAACATAATGCTAGGATAACACTTTTTGCAGCTTAATTAGTTACTAATGATCATTTGAACCTTGTTACCTGAAACATCTTTGAGACAAACTGAAATAATATTCCAAATCAGTTAGACTACAGCATGCTAAGGTACACATTTTGATGTTGTAGTACCAAAGTTAGCAATCAGATGTACTACATCGACACTTGCAACGTTTTAAATATTTTAGAAAATCATATATTGTACGCTCTGCACTGTTTAAAGATGAATACAATCCAATAGTGAAAGCCTCCTCTTGTTTGAGTTAACAAGGTTTGAATGTGATACATTAAATAATTACTAATTGGTTAAAAAATACTATACTGTTATAATAATACTACGTAAAAAAAACTAAGTACTAAGCAAAGTAATACTATACTGTTATAATAATACTATGTACTAAGCAAAGTAATACTATACTGCGACAAAGTAAAACCATAGTATGCAGTTATGTGACACACCCCCTAACCTGAGTGATAAATGGGAATAGAATAAGGAATGAGTGCATTCGAAACGGACACAAGGAGGGTAACAAAGCGGTTCGAGCATGAGATTTATTCCCGAGGCTCACCCTGCGGATTGAATCATGGGCGTGTCTTCATTAGCCACCTCCCCTTCATTCTCCGCCTCTTCATTCACCTTCAAAAGCTCCTTCTCTTTGCTAAAGGAGGCAGAGAAACATTACTACTTGGCACCCCAAACCAACGAAACCAACCCTTCACTTGTATGTTTAGAGAGTTCTGAAATACCTTTGTTTTGTTTGATTATACAGTTGGGTGACTGACGACTGCATGTTTTGTATGTTTTCACTATTTTGAAATCCCTGACTTTGCTTGTAATATAATACTGTATTTTTTTGGATTGATTATACTGTCCTGAAACCTATGACTGCTTGTTTTAAATGCTTTCACTGTTCTGAAATCCCTGACTTTGCTTGTAATGTACGGGCACACTAGCTGAGACAAAGAACTGAGACTAGCTGAACACTAAGCTCATGACTGCTCGTTTTAAATGATCATAGTGTTCAGAAATCCGTAACTTTGCTTGCTTTGTTTGATTATACTGTTTTAAACCCACGTCTTCACTGATTTTGTATGTTTAGACTCTTCTGAAACTATAACTGCTTGTATTGTATGATGTTTGTACCTTGTGACAATTTACTTTTTTTATTGTTTGTACTTTTTTTATTGTTGTTTTATTGTTTACACTGTTCTTGAAACCCCAATTTCGCATTTTTTTGGAATGTGTATTCTATTTAAAAAAAACTTATGTTGTCGGTTTTTATGGCACCTTTACTTGTTTTTCATATCTCACCAGACAAAAGTACAAAAATCCTATCATTCTGAAATGTTGGTTCTGGAGTTTTCTTGGATAATTTTAGGTCTTAGTAAAAATACCATCATATTGGCATGTTGGCGAAAGTATTTCTTAAGTTCTGCATTTGTAAAAATACATAGAAAAAATTCATTGCTATTAAGTCTCACATAAGTTGCATACCTAAAATTCAGATGCATTGAAAATTACAAAATATGGCAGAAATTATGTTTCAAGGAGCCTTAGTTTAGATTTTTCACTTAGAGATAAACTCAGTTTTAGACAGAACAAGTAAGAAATTGATAACAGAAAAAAGAAGACTAAAAGAAAAGCCATGTATTCAAACAAATTTGGTTTTCAATACTTTAATCAAATTTTGAAACGATTTTTTTTTATTTCAGAATAAATGCTTTCATCAGGGTTCCCACTCTTTCACTTAAAAAAAATTCAAGGACTTTTCAAGGACCTTTATATCTTTTTCAAGGACCTTTATTTTTTTTTTCAAGGACTTATTAATTTATTATTACTACCAACACAGGAAAAAAAGTTTAAAAAAAAAGTTCCATAAGGAATATCTAGAGGCCGGGTTTAGCAAAAAAAAAAAATCAATGACTGCCTCTTTGAGATTAAAATCCCTATATTTTTTGGTCTTTCAATACATGTTTTTATTCATACAAAGTTACAAAAAAAATGAAGCACTTTTCCAAAAAAAGTTCAAGGACTTTTTCAAGGAAAGTCAAACCTAAATATATAAAGGGTGTTATGCTAACACTGCATTCTTTTTAAACTAAAAATTTTAAACTAAAAGGCTAAAGTAGAAAAAAGGTTCAACCATAATTTTTTTTTTTTTCATTCAAGGTGTTCATGTAATTGTAATCACGACTCACGGACACCGCAAGTTTGACACTTGATCAGAATAAAATATTCTGGTTGGTCCGACTTGGCCTGAACCGGAGCTACAAAAATAAACCGAGACACTCTCCTGATCACGCACAGCCAGAGAACTGTCAATCATTCTGATGCAGTGTGACATTATCGGTAGATTTCGTGAAAATTACTAGGCAGCTAAATAAGTAAGTCAGGAAGCATTATTTGACTGCTGAACTAATGGAAGATTGCACTGGCTGGCCGAGATTTAAAGAAAACTTGTGCAATCCAATCTTAATTCATCTTCACATTTTAATTAAATTTTAATATCTTCATTATTAGAAGCTGTTATTTGAATGTCTTATTTATTAAAATTTAAACTTAGTCTCACAAAAATTACAGTGCGAAGAGAAAATAGACAATTGTTTAAAAGAAAAGCATCGCAGTTCTAGCTAATTGTTTGGCTATTTTTATCGCTGTTTTAGTGAATTTGCATCCCAAATTGCTATTTGATACCGCTCAAATCTGTCTCTGGTTGCTAGACCTATTGTTAATAATTAGCCATCGGACCCGAAGTTAACTAAGAGAAATCGGTTCATCGGCTTTGAAAAATAATACGGGAAACCGATGGAAGCCAATGGTTTTTTTAAAGAAAAAATAACATTTTGAAAGCAAATTAAATAAGATTGTAACAGATTTTTTCAGACTTGTTACGATGATCGCATTTCAAATATTTACCGATTCTTATAATAGATTTTTTATATTACAGTTTTGGTTTAAGACGGATCGCTGAACCAGACTTCAACGAATCGTAATATTTACTAGTTCGCAGCGAAATCGCAGTAGTAGAGACTCGTTATTTTTATAGTTTTAGTTCAACGGATCTGTTAATCAAACTTTGACGTCTTATAATTTTGTTTAATCTTCGGCAATATCGCAGTAGTGTCTTATTTTTATAGTTCATGGATCAGTGAACCAAACCTTGATGCCTCGTAATTTTTGCTCTTATTTGCTGCAAATTGGCAGTACATCATTCCGTTTAGTTTTATAGTTCAAGACCGGTCGGTCAACCAAACATCGACGCCGCGTTTGATCTTAGCAGCCACAGAACTGTCAATCATTCTGATGCAATGTGACTCATCGGCAGATTTCCTGAAAATTACTTTGCGGCGAAATAAGTAACTCAGAAAGCATTATTGGAGTACATATTTTTGGTTACGTTAATGATCGTTTTCTAATGGGAGATTGCACTGGACGTACATCGATATTTGAAGACACCTTAATGTAATCTAATCTTAATTCATCTTCAAATTTTAATTAAAATTTTTATCTTTAGTGTTAAAATCCATTCTTTAAATAAGATATTTATCAAAATTTAAGCTTAGTTTTCATTAATATGGAGCTTCTTCTAATTTGACATTGCACTGGCTGGCCGAGGTTTAAGGACATCTTAGTGTAATCCAATCTTAATTCATCTTCCCAATTTAATAGAAAATTTTATCTTTATTATTAAAATCCATTATTTAAACTAGTTATTTATCAAAATTTAAGTTTAGTTTTCAAACATCGAAAACAGCCGAAAATGCTCAGGTGTGGCATCCCTGTGCAGCAACTTTCCTTTCGCGACTTAGCGTTATTAAACCACTTTTCTCTGAAGAGAATGTGACATAAAAAAGCGGAGCTATGCGCGTTAGTGTAGCGCAGTGGACAAAAAGAAGTTCTTTCATTTTTCATCAGCGCGCGCAAGGAGCTTTGTTGAAGTTTGGTTTACTTTCGATAGGGATCCGCGCCTGACAGGGAAAAAAATCAAGTACTTTTCAAGGACTTCGTGCATTTTTCAAGTACTTTCCGGGGCCCCCAGTTAACCAAATTAAATTCAAGTACTTTTCAAGGATTTTCAAGGACCGTGGGAACCCTGTTTCATATTTATGATGGGAATTTTCAATTTAGTTCTGTCCTTAAACTATGTACTTGTAAAAAATATCTCTTATTTTGGAAGAAATGTGAAAAAAAGCTTTTTAAAATATATCAATGACAAGAGTTCTACATTTGAGGGAAAAATTTATGTTTTATTAAATGGGTAACTGCTCCAAAATAGATTTTGTCACTAGGTAAATCGGTTTTAGTGTTGGACTAATAAAAGTGATAGAATTCTCAGCTTTTTTCCGCACACCAAAAAGCTTTCCCATACCAGCTTAAGAATCTCATTGTTTAACTATCAAAGTTAACACATATTTTTAATTTATAATTATTACATTCCTCATAACTTGTAATACTACTGACAAAACAATTCTAAAAAGCGTAAGTAGTGATTAAAAACAACTCACTCAAATGCCGGATTATCGACTTCTGTCCGGGTCTTCTTTTCAGTGTCCCCTTTCCTAAAAAAATAATGAGAACTTTATTCCATGAAAAATAAAATTATAAAACCTTAAAAATCAATTAACAAAATAGGTAAAATACATAAAGCTAGGAAGAAAATAAGTATGACGAGCAGTTGTACACTTTTGCACTTGAATGCATTCATAGTACCCTTCTTTTAACACAGTAGTAATTTTACGGAATTCACTTATTAATGTTTTTGAATTCATACAAAGTTTGAAAAGAATGAATTCATTCTTTAGGAATGAGTTAAAAAACAACATTCCTAAAGAACGAAAAGAATCCTAAAGATGATCAATGGGTGACACAATTTTTTTTTTAAAAAATCCTGAAAAGCACATTTCTCGGCTAAGAAAAAGATTTAATTTCTTGTAAAGAAGTAGAGGATAAGGTATTTGGTATATAATAAATAATTTATCAATTGCCACTGAGCCTGATTAATGAAAACTGTTGTCAGAAATGCAATTACTATATGACCTCAGAAAAAATCTTTAATCTCACTTTTACCATTAACTTTTCAAGATTTCCAATTTTTTTTATGCACTTTTTACAGGAAATACAGACAAGTAACAATTTTATTTTGGTAAAAAGAGAAAAGACTCCTTTTTGAGGAAAATATTCATGTTTCAAAGTCTAAAAAAAAGCAATAATTCACTTCACAATAGCATATTTAGTAACAGCAGATATTCGAGCATCTTTTCAGACAAAAATAGCTACAGATACACATTATGTAAAGCCACAATAAGATCATGCGAAAATTCAACCTTAAAAGAAAATGTCATTATAGTAACAAAAAACTCATTATATATTTTTTTATAATCCTGGGTATTTTCTTTACGTTTTTATTCATTGATTGTTTAATAATCATTTACTGTTTTAAAATGTAATACAGTCAAGATATATTTCCTAATAAAAGTGTGCTTAAATGGGCCAATTTATTTTAGAGTAGAATGTTACCATTTTAATATTTTAACTGTATAAAAATACTTCACAAGATATTACACACAACAATTGTATAAACAACTAAACCTTTAAAAAAAATCTGCACTACATGACCAAAGTTTGAAAACCCATTAGTTCCAAGACATTCATACGGAATCTAATGACACACTATTGTTATTTGCAAAAAATTTAATGCATACTTAATATTGTTTTGCATGATACACGACTGTCCATTTGCAAAAACTTTAACAAATACTTTTTGCAAGAATATTGTATTGTTTTGCATATATAAAAACTTTGACTAGAGCATGAAAAATAGCATATTTAACACCCCTTAAACCAATCTTCAAAAATGAGGAATTTCTAAGAACTTTGAAGGGCCTACAAATCCAAAGAAAATAGAACCTGCATAATAGCATAAAACACAGTACATGTTTCAAAGCAGAAGACATGCAACGCAGAGAATAACACCATTCCAGGCAAGACAACTCTCCAGATTTCACCGTTTTCAGCGTCATTAGAATCAATCGCCTGATTACCGAAGAGGGAAACAATACATTTTCTCTTAGTACCGGGAATCCGGAAAATGTTTATTAAAGAGTTAAATCCAGAAAGTTGATAGGTTTAATGAACGTTGCATTAAAGACACAGATGGCAAGTCTGCCATTCAAAGAACCATGCATGTGAAGCAGTTCATGCTGCTTTGTTAGAAAGCTGCAAGCCCTGAATACAACCAGTTATTGGCCAAAAACAGTTGCAACAGGGTTGGCTTACTCAGTAACAGCTACACTGTTAGCATCATTTTTAACAGTTCCATTGTTAGGATTAGCATCAGATTCTCTGTAAAAAAGATACATTAAATACATTCCAAAACAGACGCTACTTCTTATTCCTTATATTTGTTTCGATACACAAAATTTTGATTATGAGATTTCATAAAAAAGATACTTGATATACTTAATTCATAAAATTGATCTTAGATTTTCAAAATAGTAATTTTTACATTGACAATGATATAAACAGCAATAGTTAATACTACTAAAAAATTCTTTGACTTTTAAGGTAGTTTATGTAAATTCTAACTAGAACAAACAAATAAATTTGCACAGATTTTATATTAATAATTCTATGCTAGTTTTTAAAAATTAAAAGAGGTATTGTTCAAAGAAATGTATCATGACATTAAAATGAAAAAAAAAACCACCAAGTTTTAAGCACATTAAACAGCCTTCACAAACTGTCCCATAAAACTATGCTACATTCTAAATTTAGATTTTCCCCCTTATTCTTGACCTTTTCAGGATTTCCTTCGACATATATATTTAAGACAGGATTTTCAAAACGTTCACATGTACACATGTGATTGTTGTACACATGTTCAGATGTGATTCCCTCCTTTAGAGAATAACTAGTCTTACCTTTTTCATAAATTATAAAAATTATATATTTTACCATTTGCAAGTACTTCTTTTAACGGATCTAAGCACAAACTAAAAACTTTTTTAAATCCAATTTCCTTATTTTCCCCTCTTTGTCACATAGCACTTTTTTCTACTAAGTTTTTCAATTATCATCCATTAACTTATTTCATTTTACAGAATATATATTAAATTAGATTTTCACAAAAACTTTTAAAAATCATCCATTCTACTCACCCTCCTTTGCCATCCTCAAGAGCAGCTTCCTTGGCCTTCTCGTTCACAATGGGCTTCGCACATATGCGGCTCCTCAGGAAGAAGACCAGGCCCCAGTGGTACCGGACATAGCAAGTTATGTCCACAATGATCAAGATGACCAGGACAATCACGACAATGATGGCGAAAATCGCACCGGTCGACAGAGAACTGGAAACAGTGCCATGATATTCTTTGCTATGGTGGTCATGGTCAGAGCCTGTGTGGGGTGTTATTTGATAAGTTACTGTTAAGTCATGTATTTGGAAAACAAAAATTCATAAAAAATATTTAAATTATATAAAAATCACATCCACGTGGTTCTGGCTAGTTTGTTTTGGAGAAAGAGATAGTTCAGTTTCGAGAAAGTAAAAGTATTAGGTGTCTTCTAGGTAATTTTTGTTTTATACCTAGGCTTGTAATTAAAGATGCTTAACAATACGATATTTAACTGTTTTTAGAATATACATATTTTTTTTTTGCGAATAATGTTAGAAAAAAGAATTCTTCTCTTTCTTCTAAAAGAATCTTTTTGGATTAAAAAAAGATAAGTAAGTTAAGTTAGCTCATTGAATTTTTTTTTTTTTTCAAATAACAATATTTTTTTTATTTAAAATCACTACTTCATTATATACTTTGTTAAGAAACTTTTCCTTAGGTTAACAAAACATATATGCAATATATGCACACAACTAGTGCAAGTTTTAAAGGTGCATTATATTGCATAAAACTTATTGTCCTACAAAGTTTCACTACAACAGAATTTATACTTCCTAAAGAGTCTAACTCAAATAAACTATTAAATTTACACATTATGCCAGCAATTTTTTTATATTAGGTACCAATAAGTTTATTTCCTACTTTAAAAGAAAAAAAACACATGAATATTCTACAGAAAATATGCATACAAAAAAACAAAGCATAATTTCATATCCATGAACAAATTATTCCTAAGGAATTATTCTAAGGCGTATTTCGACAGGAATAACTAAGAGTAGTTAGAAAAACTGTCAATTGAGTCTAAACGTCGGGGTACTTACAGAAAACGAAAGCATAGCCATTCGCTTCCTATCCCTTTTTCATCTGTCCCTTCGACCAGACTCTTACTCTCAGGGTACATATAGGTTAGGAAAAAGTGCCTAAGCCCCCCATAAATTCATACATATAAAAGCTCACATAAAAGCCATTCATGCTGAGACACATAACTGTACTACAAGATAATAATTTCCTCACACGCATTTTTAAAAAAGATACCACTCATGGTAATGTGGCTTTAAAAGCCTTGTAACTGTGACTTTCACGACTGTATTTATTTATGTGTTTGTTTATGAAATAATGGTATTTATGTATGTTCATTTAGTGTTTGATGCTTTTATGTTTAGTTGAATGACAAATGATTCAATGTAATTATCCTAGAAGACACCCATTCAACAAAAATCAAGAATTTTCTGTCAGAAAGAAAGAAAAACAGAAATAAAAACAAACAACCCAAGATTGAAATAGAGAAATGAAAATAAAAAGAAATCAACATGCAATACTTAAACTTAAGTAAAATAAAGCGAATTTTTTATACATGCACATGCTAAAAATAATTGGTCTCTGTCTGCTTGTTTTGTCTGTGTGTGTGTTGTGTGTAAGAAAAGAAAGGAAAAGGGGTTGTTGTATTGAGATGAGTTTAGAAGAGAGTGAGAAATGCTAGGACATGCAGCAGAAGGGTTTGAAAGGACAGCAAGGTAAGAGTACCAGGCATGTGGATGTGAGAACGACTCGTGGTACCTTTGCTGAGATCTAGAACAGAGAAAAAGAGCACACAAATAGCAAACAGACAAGTACAACATGGGTTTGCTTATGTGGTAACAAACTGATCAACTATCCAGTGTGTGTTTGTAATTGATACTGGATACGACAGAATTCATAAACATTATTGGCGCAAATAGTTTATTGGTACAAATTTACATGTTTCGGTGAGACTCAAAATGTTCACCTTCAGCAAAATGTCCGTGATGATCCACAATGATCCATTCCCCCCCCCCCCCTTTTTTACACCACTCTTTCGTATACCAAGTTCCACAACTTTGAATCGTCAATTGTTAAGTTAGTATTGTGAGTCATTCTGATGAAGCTGAGCGCTTTGAGTCTCACCGTAACATGTATATTCATACCAATAAACAATCTATGTTGTATACTTCATGAATCCTCTCATGTACGTTCTTTGCTCAATATAATTTATCTCTTAATTGAAAAGAACCTGCCCTTAAAAAAAGTTATGTGTCTATTAAGAAAAAGAATACTTATAATAGAACATATATTGTTACATAATCAATAAAGATACTAAATGGTGATAATTAATGTTATTAGCGAATTTGAAGTAATATTTGAAACTGTATTTGATTTGAATGTTTTTTAATTTTTTTAATGCTATCAGTTCAAAAGTTTCAGCAAATGTACAAAAACAAATTGCTTATCTTCTTAAATTTTGTAACTACAACCCCTCAAGCATAAAAAAAAGTTATAAGCTCCTTCCCTACATAGCACTCAATGCAAAGTAACATCACATAAAAAATAGTAATAATAAAAGTGCATATGACGAAAAAGATGTGCAGACAAAAACAAATCATTCGGGTTCAGTGTTGCATCAGACGAAATAGAAATAAATACATGATAAAAGAAAAACCTCACGGCAATGAATCACTACCTGCAGCAGTTTGAAAGACCATAGTGGCATCCTGGCTAAAACCAATGTTATTGTGTGCGCGAACCTCCACTTTGTAGAATGTGTTGGCCTTGAGCCTTGTCATTTCGTACAGGGGCGAGTTCTCCCAGTCCCTCACTTCTTTGACAACAGTGTCACCCAGCCTCCTCCAGTTGCCGTTTTTCTTTTCAGCCTGAAATTAAACGTTGAGTTAGTTCATTAATTATATAAGGCTTCTATTGTTACACGAGACAAAGTTAATAGTTAACCCTTCATTTCCAAGAGCCAATTTTAACCCTCTTTCGAGATCTAAAATATTTGTATAAGCCCAAAAACTACAAAACCGTAGAAACAAAGAGTACTTAACTTGATAATTGGCATGAAAAAATCACTCATAATTTAAACATTTAAAAAGAACTTCCAAAACTTTCATTAAATGTTCATATGCAGAGATAGTACATTACATATACTACACTTAGCATTTTTTAAATGCACACTATTTTACAGGCACAACAATGAATACAGTACAACAAAAAGCTTTAAAAATCAGGATAAACATTTACTTCAAAGTAACGAAGTTCAAAGTAATCTATCTTGCGCCCATTATCCAAAGGCACAGTCCATCTTATCTGGAACCTGTCTGAGTAGGTGCTAACGTTTCCACCAGGGGTGATGAACTTGGGCGGTTCTGGCGCGGATTCTTCTGGAGTTACGATCCTCCTTTCATCGCTCCACTCACCAACACCAACTTCATTCCTTGCGGCGAATCGGATTTTGTATGCAGTTTTGGGTTTCAATTTTTCCAGGACATATGGGAAGCCTGAAAATAATGTATGTTGCTGTATGAAATTTTAAATGATCATACTTGAGATCATACATGAGCCACTATCATTTGTATAGGAATATTTTAATGATTTTTAATCTAGAATTTGTTAGGCATAACAAAGTCTTAAATTAAAGTTTACAAATAAGAATGAACTAAAATGCATGTTAACTATCATTTGATCACAGCTCAATTTTTTGAGAGGACAGGTTTAAATTTTTCAAGAAAATATGGGAACAATGACAATAACGTATGTTGCTTAATGTAATTTTAAATAATCATAAGTGAGCCTCTACTTGTGTCAGGAATATTCAAATGATTTTTAATCAAAATTTATTTACACCTAACAAGTTTTAAATTTAAGTTGCCAACTAAAAATAAATTAGTATGTATGTTAACTATCACGTTAAAAAATCATTTGATCACAGTTCATTTTTTTTTAAAGACATATATGAACCCTGAAAATAATCTATGTTGCTGTATGTAATTTTAAATGATCATATGTAGATTTTTTTTGCTGGAGAAATTAAATAATTTAGGCAATAAAAAAATGCTTATACATAAAAAGTTTTAAATTAAAGTTCCCAACTAAGAATAAATAAAAATGTACGTTCACTATCAATCATTTCAAATGATCGTTTAATCTCAGTTTAAAATTACAAAACTTCTATTTTATACTATGATTGAAAAAAAATTATTTTAATATAAACTTGCTTTAACAAAATTGTGCAGCTAAAATATGTTAGTTATCATTTGATTTTTGCTTTTAGATCATACATTTATATTAAGGCTGCTCATCTCCCGTCCTCCTTGGATCGGGCTTGCTAATGGTAAGTCTATGGGGAAAAAATGGTTTTTATTCCAAAAAAAGCAAAGAAATTATAGGAATATTTTGATGCTTTTTTTTTAATTCATAAAACTCCAATAAAGTTGTGCTATTAGAGGTTATTTTTTTAAAAACGTTATTTACTTTTTTAATCCAAAAAAAATTTATATTAAAAAAAAGTAAATAACTTTTTTAAAAAAATAACCTCTAAAAGCACAACTTTATTGGTGTCTTATGAATTTAAAAAAAAAAAAACGCATCAAAATATTACTATAATTTTTTTTTTAAATAAAAACCATTTTTTCCACATCGACTTACCACAAGCAAGCCCGATCGAAGGAGGACCGGGTATGAGGGTGATGATCAGCCCTAATAGCCATATTTATTTTATGCTTTCGTTATATTTATATACCTTCACTCCACTCTTGCATTTCTTCATTATCATAAGGTTCATTTTCTGCAAAGTATTTTGCGATGTAAGAACGAACTGGAAGTCCACCATCGTCAAGGGGAGCATCAAATTCAAAAGTTATGGTTGTGGCAGTTTCTTTTGCCACTCGGATCCCCATAAGTTCGGTAGGCTTTCCTGAAATAAAGAATTTAATCAGTGTGTGGTTACAAATTGCATAGATTTATTGCAAAAAAAAGTACAAATTTCATTGAAATTATTACGGTCAAACTCAGTCACAAGTTTAGTTACAGTTTAGCAACAGTTTTTACTCGGTTACAGTTTATTCATTTATAACCCTAAAAATGGTTGTGTCCCTTAAATTGCCCATATACGTTAATATATCTTGCTAATAGTAATAAGGAAAATTTTTAGTTTTTAATTTTTAACTCATCGTTTATAATGCTAAAAATATTACTTTATATTATATTGAAAATAATACCTTCTTTAAGAAAAGAAATTTGTTATAATTGAAGTTTATTAATTTCCATAAAAATAATTGACCCAAGATGTAGAAATTAAACTACTAATAATAGCACATTGTGGCAAAATTTATTATATAGATGTCCTTTTCTAATTGTAATTAATAATATGAATACATTATTTACATCACTCGTGCATGGACCTTGTTTTTAAGATTACTCATTTATTACATTCTTGAAACACACTAGCATAACTGGGTTATGCTGTTATTTGTATTATCAGATTTGATCATATCAGAAACCAAGCAATCAAAATCCTTTCACTGTTTACATCATTAAGGTAATATCTATGGTAATTTTAAAATATTGGAAATGTTTATATCGTTTTAAATATTTGACTTACGTGCTTCCTGCAACTCAATGTTGATAAACTGTTCTCCATGATTATTTTCGGCTTGACATCTATAAACGCCATACACACTTTGTGCACCTCTCAGATCACCAGGTGGCCTTACCTTAAATTTACAAAATATATTATTATAAATAACAGAATAAAAACAATAAATCAAACATTTATTCAATCCTAAATGTCTGTCAACATCCAATTCTAGAATATATTAAAATGAAAATAAAAAGTGTTTGCTATTTTATAAAAAATTTAAGTGTTAAATTATGTTAGAAGTTTTTTATTCAAGAATTAAAACAATATTTTTTAATGACTGCAAAAGATCACTGAAAACCCACCCAGGGATAAAATGGATTTTAAAAAGTTGGAGGAATTTATAGAGAATTCATTTTGAATTCTTTACAAGTGTCGCAATTATTTCCAATAGTTTTTCATCATTACCTCAAGGTATAGAGAATGGTTGACAATTCAATTTCTCAGAGATAATAATAATAGACTTACCAACAAATTGCTATGAGCTGAACGACCGTGAATAGTATACATTTCATCATCCTGGATATTTCGACCATTGAAAGTCCATCTAATGGTGGCGTTTGGAATGGCTTCAGCTATGCATGTCAAGTTGACGGGATTTCCGTTCCATGTCTTGACAGATGTAGTCGGTGTTAAACTCATAACAGGGGCAACTGTAAAGGTAAAATAATTAGCAGGGGATCTGATAAAGAGTTTTGTTCAATAAAATAAGATCTACTAATAACAGTGGAATATGAGCTATCATTCTTAAGATTTTAAATAACAAAATTTCGAAGAAACATTTGTAAAAGAAAGTTTGTAATTGAAGATTAAATGATTTAGTGGAAGAATATGTTAAGTGAAAAAAGGTGAAAACGAGAAAATCTGCTTTAAACTTTTTTGTTTGCACTCAGATCTGTTACAAAAGGTTCTTGAACAGCATAAAAAATAGTAAACTTTAAGTTTATGAAAAGGGGAAAATTGTTATCGTTAAAGAGGTTAGTAACATGTTCATTGCCATAAAAATCTCAATTTTTGCAAAAATATCACTTCGCACGTTCTTCCACTAAGCTCTTCATTTATGCTCTTGTACCTTAATGTAAGGTCAAATGGAGTAACTTTGGTCCAAACATAAAACCCTGTTACTGACTTTCTTGAATATTTCTTCACTCGTAGGTCAAGGCAGAGTTGCCAATAATTGAAGAGGTAAGCATATTTTAATAGAATGTATTTAATGAGAATTTATTAGCTTGAAAGGTTTGGGTCAAAGTTACCTCATTCAACGATACACCATATCGCACTATACATGGAAAAGTGACCTATCACAGAAATATTTATTTTCCAGTTGTTAGTGCTGTGATATTTAAATACCTTGCGATTAAAGCAAAAATTACATCAAATGGTAGAATAGATGAAATACAGTTAGTGAATCGCTATTTTTTATATAATGCAATGCAACGGAAAACATATACCTAGACGATTTTTCTAAAAAATAGTATTTTTGAGATAGGTCTTCTTTCCGCATACAGGGCGATATTGACATCTACACAAAGCACTCTCGTGCAATAATAAGGCTCTTAAATTCTAACTTGGTGGCATGGTTTCAGACAGGACTTATAAATTAAAACTTTAAGACAGATGGCAGTTGTTTATTATTATTATTATTTCTGAAAATGTAAAAGTAAACTCGAAAATTTTCTTTTCAAGATTTATTTATTTTTTAAAAAATTTATTAAATGGTAAAATACATACATTCTATTTGCAGATGGCCAGCTCTTTCAACATGGGCGCCTTTATTTTCTCCTGCACAGTAATATAATCCATCATCGGATCGGATTGTCCTCTGAATTGTCATTGTCAAAATTACTTCATCAGCTACGGTTTTCTTGCTAAGAACTACTCGATCATCCTGAAGTTAAAAAGGGAATGTTATGATTCATGAGATACAAAAGCATTTAATTATGTTAAATAGACATACAATAAAACTTTATGGGTTACAATTATAGAGAGCACTTATATAGAATAAAATAATTTTTTTTAAAATTGAAATGATTCGAAATATGTGACATCCTGAATGGAAAATAACTAATTTTACAATAAACTTCAAAATTGCAAATAGTATAAGTTAAATCCAGGGTTGCCACACTTTTTGGTAAAAAAAATTCAAGGACTATTTAAGGACTTTTCAAGGATATATTTCCATTTTCAAAGACTGTAATTCAAACATGCAGCAACTAAATTTCACGATTTCAAAAATTCTTTTATTAAACAAATAAGAGCTCTCTAACTTTCAAATGAACTTCAATATGTGTGAAAAAATAACCTTTTAGTTATTAAAAATACCATCAAAATCACATACTTTGCCATCTTGAATTATACATAAACAATGAATCAAAAAGTGAAATAGAAACTGATTCAAATTGAAAGTGTTAAAGTCAAAAAATTAATGACTTTTCAAGGTTGATAATGTTTTTCCAGCACTTTTAAGCACTTGAAAAGCTAAGTTTTTTTTTTCAAACACTTTTCAAGGTTTTCAAGGACCGTGGCAACCCTGTAAATCCCGTTAACGCGGAACTCGAAGGAGGCTCCCAAACACTTCGTGTTACTTCGATTGATTACCCTCAACCAGTGATGTCAAAATAACCAATTAAGTTTTTTCAAAAAAGGATAATCTCATAGATATACCCCTAATATTACATGGCTATGTAGGAAAGTTAAACTACATAAAACTAAATTTAAACTTTTTTGCTATTAATCCCGGTAGCAGAAACCGCGCAGCACGGCAGCAATGCTGCGGCCCGATCAAGGGGCTGCGGCCAAATTGCCGAACTTTCGGCAATCCGAAAGTCGCGAAACTCCGGCGGACCGAAGGTCGCGGAACTCCGGCCGTCCGAAGGTCGCGGAACTCCGGGGATCTGAAAATTGCGGAACTCCAGCGATTCAAATACATTGATTTTCATGACTTTTGGTAGCTTTTTGTTCAAATTCATGAATTTTAATGACAAAATTTACCCTGTGCAAAAAATTCATGACTTTTTATAAGCACGAAAACCTTGCATTTAGTCAATTAATTTTTTTATGAATATTGGTTTGTAATGTTTAACTTGTTTTTTATTTTATATGTATGCACATAATATTTATATTTGTGCAGCTAAGCCACAAGACTTCGTCCACCTGGCATAAAAACTTAATTTCGACCCCTGGAGTTTTGTAGGATTAAAGCTATCGATAGTATCGAATCACGCTGGGGGGGGGGGGGGGGGAGGGGTCCTTATTTCTTACAGCCAAATTTTCCCCAAAAATCTCATGCTGCAGCCACATTCAGAAAGTTCTGCTACTGGGCTATTAATTATTACAAACTCACATGACAGAGTAGACAATATTTACTTTGTATATACAACTTAATGGCCCAAAATGTTTTGTAAGATGATTTTTCCCAATTTGTTAGATGAGAAACAGTCAAACAAACAGCGACAATAAATCATAAAACAAAAAGAGCATAAATAGATTTCTCTACCTCTTCCGTAAAAGGTTGATCTTGTCCCTGCTTCCTAATAGTCAACTCAGGCAAGGGATCGCCTATTGCTTTACACTCAAATGTAGCTGCTTCATTTTCTACTGTAGTAATGTTATTGAATTCTTTTATTTCTGGCTTCACTGTAAAAAAAAATTGAAATTAGATAATAAAAAGAGTGAATATATATTGTCATGATGATGATAATAATACTAAGTTTTGGAAAGAGTTTCACTGGCTTATAGAAAAGTGTGAATGTTATTTTAAAACTGTGGAAGAAAAGCTACAAAACACTTATAGTGATGTTAATAATTTACTAGCTTGAAATTTGACTAAAATTTAATTTTCAAGATACAGATTTGATTTTTAAGGCCGTATGGTTTATGGTAGGGCCGTAATTTTTTTTCTAAGAATAGGAGCTAATGTAATCCAGCTTTTTAAAGGCCACAAAACAATTTTACTTTTGCTTTTAAATCCCTTAAAAAAAACTTTGACAATTCTAGGACTTAACACAAATTCAGAGACATTTGAGGAGTGTTAAAATTAAAGAGATTGGATTATTATTTTTAAAACAATGTACCAGTAACCCTGGAATATGTTAAAGTATTAAAATGATGAAATATTACATGAAAATATTTTTTTTAAAGAAAGAACAGTACCTATAACTGATAAGTCTAATGTTCTTTTGGCATCTCCAGCTGGATTTTTAGCTAGGCAAGTATAAGTTCCGCGATTTTCACGCTTCACACTTGTAATTCTTAGAATGCCATTATCTGCATCCACGACATGTCCTTCCACATTGCTTAGATCTCTTTGGTCCTGTCAAGAAAAAACATGTGTTACTTTAATTATTAATACTATGCAAAAATGCACAATAATGTTTTTTAAAAAATCTAATACTCTTTATAAATATTTTTTGTGAGAAAAACATTGTTAGGTGTAGTTTTGTTTGTTTTGAATTTTTGAGGATAATTGATTTAAAGATTGATTTTAGTAAATAAAAATGACTAACTTTTTTGTTACATTAAATAGATCACAGTAAACAAGAAGATAAATACAAAAACACAGATTTACATCATGAAATTTTTTTTAACAAGGGTCTCTGTAACAATGTACTGGTATGGTATGAAAGTTAGAAGTTGTTCTTGTTTTATAGTTCATACGAAAACTATAAAACAAATATGTAATAGAAACTGGAAGGTAATCATTGAAAAATAATTAATAATAGTTTTTAAAAACTTACAGGATCAAACCAAGCATAAGAGGGTCTAGGGAAACCACTTGCTTGACAACGTAATGTAGCTTCTAGTCCTTCAGTAGTTTCTAAACTGTCATCAAGTTCTATGATCTCAGGAGGAACTATTAAAAAAGTTTGAAATTAGGATAGAAATATTTTTTTTATGTTTTCGCAGCTACTTCATTTACTATCGTAACTTCC
This sequence comes from Hylyphantes graminicola, assembly GCA_023701765.1. Lineage (NCBI taxonomy): Eukaryota > Metazoa > Arthropoda > Arachnida > Araneae > Linyphiidae > Hylyphantes > Hylyphantes graminicola. Next base: position 53,941,365 of record CM043114.1, on the reverse strand, counting down.
CAGAACTAAAATAAAATAATGATACAGATTATGTTTTTGTTTAAAAAGCTTAGAAAACATCAGATTCTGCTAATCTTTGAACACTAAAATAACTAAAGGAGCAATTTTTTTAAAATGTGTTTAACTACCTTCCCAGAAATAAGTAATAAAGTACTCTTTTAAACGTTAATTTCCAAATTTTAAAAGCATATGTAAAATTATAATTTACTAGGGGGCAAAGCCCCTTGCTCGCTAACACTCCCCAACCCCCGAGAATTGCTACGCAATTCCTATTTGTTTGCTCCGCAAACAAGCATGCAAGACTAATATGAGGATACTGCCAATGTAGGAATGATCATCTATACAATCTGGCTAGTTTCAGTGGGACTGCTCCACGGCATCACATAGCTCTAGCGCTAAGCAACGATCTCTACCAAAGCTACGGGACGCAACCTGAAGCAGCCCCAGCACAAAACAAGCACACCGCCACACTTACTTTCAGCATTTCTGATTGGCTGAAGCCGCATAAGTCAAGTGGCTTTCAAGGGTCCGACAATTACAATTTTATATTATATAGAGATATAAATTCTAATTAGTTATTCTACCTACTTTTTCCATATAAATAAAAAATATTTAAGTGTAAAGCTTTTCCTAATAAAACGACTAATTTTTTACAAAAAAAACCTTTCATTAACTAGAATATTTTACAACTACAAAATTGAAAAACATCTTACCATGTACTTCTACTTTAATGGTCCTATCTTGAAATTTTCCAGTCTGTTGAACCATGGCTCTCAAAGAGAAATCTCCCTTGTCTTTTTCATTTACACCTGTTACCTTAATGCCATCGGTTTCAATAATGTATCTGGCTTCCAGCAGCTGGTTGTCTTTTTGCCATGTAATAGTTGCAGGTGGGTTGGCGGAAACTCTACACCTAATTTTGCCATCATTGTTTATGACTAGAGCTTGTTTGGTTGGGCAATCTTCCCACGTGATATCCTCTGAAAGAATTACAAAAATATTAAGTTGTTGCTTAAAAATTGATCATGCATTTAATTGTGAATTGATTTAAATTCAAATAAATTTGTAGAGTAACTTCAGCACAATAGTTTTTTTTAGACAAAAGTAAATTGTTTTGATAACTACACACTTTAAAAAAAATGTCTAAGACACACCACAATTGTAGATTGTTTTTTGGTTATGAAATTTTAACTATAGATTATGGGTTACTATGAAAACCAGCAAAGCCTTAAGTGTAATTTTGGCCTACACTTTTCTCCACAATAACTCTTCATTAAAATACTGTTATTTTACAACTCTGTCTTGACTAATAAATACAAAGTTTGTATTCATTAGTCAAGTATTCATGTGTTCTTATTAGTCAAAGTATTCATGTAAAGAATAAAAAATTGAAGAATGCTTTAAATTAAGAAATAAACTTAAAATAACATTGACTTAACAGGGATACATGTAGAAGGATATTTGGCTAACAGGTTCAAAGTTAGATAGGGTTAGGTTAGGTTTTAATTATCGTCACACTAGAGCTACACAAGGGCTATTGGCGACGGGCGTCGTATTTTAAAACCACAGTCAGGTGACGATCCAACACCTGAATAGGCACCCAACGCAACCATTAAGGGCGACCTCGCACGCAGCGTTAGGACTTTGAAGGATATTTAACGAGTACTCCCTTACACAGGTATTCGTCGGAAATTTTTGGCTGCACGGGCCGTTTATAGGTCGGCAGCTATTTTGGCAATGCCCAGACTCGAACCTGGGACCTTCCGCATGCTAAGCGAGGGCTTAACCGACTGGGCTCCCTAGCCCTTTAAGTTAGATAGGGAAAACTAGTGATCTCAGATTTGGTTTACACAAGAAACATATCATGACTAATTATTGAGTATATGGAGACTTTGGTTGAGGACAAATTATACCTTTTAACTGTTTCCTTAAAATCATCTACATAGATAATTTAATTTATATAAGTAATATTCAATTTATAGATCAGTACTGCATTATGACGTGAGAATTAATTTTTAATCACAAGAATCTCCAATGTAAATCAATTTACAAAAGAGACATGAAATGTAAAGAGACTTACGATAGAAAACTAACTCTACTCCTGTGTTGAGCCTGTCAATGTTATCATACACTGCACTACAATTATAGGCTCCACTATCTTCTGTCGTTGGTTCCCTGAACATAAGCAGAAGGAGGCTTCCTGCTTTGGAAACTTCAATGGGACCTGAAGATCTAAAATAAATTTATTTCAATTAAAATCTGTTTGCATAAAAAACCTTAAATATTTTCTGCATTTAACTTGTAGTACTGTTATTGTTGCTTAACTTCTTGTCTGCTAAGTAATTTGATAAAAATATTAGAAATTAAACAATTCTTCTACATAATCCTAATAAAATTTACAATTGCATAAAACAATATTTCTCTTAAGAATAATCAACATTCCAAAAGTCAAAAGAAGCTCTAGCCTAGAAAAATAACCATGTTATTTTATTTCAATTGGAAATTTTTGAATTTTATCACACGAATGTTATATATTTATTCATTTTACTATTGACTCTAATTTTTGCACTGAATTTCAGGATTTCAGCCTGGGGAAGGGTCAGGAGAAATTTCCCTAATATTTTATTCCTTATAACAAAAGAAAATCCTGTTCATGAGGTTTAATTTAAATTTTAGTGACAGATGCAGAGAATTTTTCATACCGAAATATCCTAATAATTCGTATTTTTTAATTAAAAAATACTTAAGAAAACAGTTTTAAAAATTATTAGATCTAAAACTTACTGTTTCTCAAAGTGTAAGAGAAATCAGTACATGAAAATGTATTCCTACAAATATATACTCAGTCGGAGGAAATTGCAACAAATTTGAAGAACTATTATAAATGTAAGTCCAGTTATATTTTCTATGTTTCAGTATAAGAGCATGTGAATATTAAACCATATATGCAAAAATATGCTTACAAGATTATTAATTTAATTACACTAAATTCAGGAATAATAGAACTATGATTTTTGGTACAATTTTAAAGGAAAATATAATTGCAAATAAATAAAAAAAAAACTTCGTCATTGAGTTTAGATTTTTTTACTGTTGATTAATTGTTCATGCAGACCCACTTAAAAAAGTATAAATACTTCTTTAGAAAAAATTATTGTAAGTGTTAAATTAAGGATTAAAATGTCAGGGTTTCTAATAAAAATCAGTGTTAACAATGTACTTAATAATTAGGTTTTATACGATACTGTTTTAAATGGTATCGTAAAATCTGCCATAACATCCAAATCCATGTTCAGAAAAAGTATAATATAGATGTACAAACTTTTATATAACTTATATTTTGTCCAATTTTAAATCGACAGCAGCAACATATTTCATAGCAAAAGCAAACTATCATGATAACATTAAATCGATCTAAAAGCATGCTGTATTCATGTTCAGTATGCTTTATGCATAGAGAATATGTTAGAATAAAGTTTACAATAACAAAATCTGAACCAATAATGATATTTTAAGGATAACTACTCTAGTGTTCATTTAAGAGTTTTCCTTAAACCTAACTCTTGAAATTCAGTAATTCATAATGTGCAATGGACTTCCTACTATTTTTTCCATTTAAACTTAATTTTCATCTTAATAGCGATATTCAAAAAAATAAATACATGATTTTACTGAAAAAATAAACCAAACTGGCCCATTGATACCAGATTTGATCTGTCTGCATCTGGTCTAATAGGCAAACAGTAACTTATACCAATACCGTTTTAAACTTTTATAAAACTAACCTTAAAAACATTGATAAAATTTACATTTTTTACTAATTTTAAGGGGCCAGCTCTAGTATGTCAATACTGTTTTAACTAGAGCAGTTACTCCATAACATACAAAATTTAAATAAAATTATTACACGACAATTATGATGTACATACCCTTCTACTAATTCTCCTTTGGGTCCTACCCATTTCATATCCTTAAATAAATCTACATCTTCTGCTTCTCCTTGACATGTTAAACCAAAACCTTTACCAGCTGGTTGACTTTGTTTTTGACCAGATGGATTAATTATTAATTTGGCTCCTTCAATTGCTAATATTAAATAACCTAAAAGAGAAGAAAATAGTTTTAGAACAGGAAACGCAACGCAAAGATAAAATAGCAAAAGTATAAGTAATAGAAGAATAGTATATTTTTCATAGGTGAAAGTGTTAAAAGTGGCTAGCCACATTTTGATTATTAGGGTTTGGTTTAAAGACATTCATTTTAATCTTATTATATTTTAATAGAAAAAAATACACAGTTCAGATATTCAATAGTGAGTTCAAATAAGTAAAAACCTTAGACAAAAAAAAACATCTACAAGCTTATCCATGCAGATATTTTGCTGGATTCTTGCTGTTACGTTTAAGAATTTTTTTTTTTTTTGTTTGGTTTAGTTCAGTTTGAAGGCACGTCCTTGTTAATTCCATGAACTAATATTATAACGATGGTTCGGTTCTATTCCGCAAATAAATATTGGGTACAACCTCTTTACGGGCGATGTAAAGTGAGCCTCTTGATATTGTTGACAATGCTATCTCTATAAAAAATTATACGGTAGCAAAATGTTCAGCAACTATCGTTCAATTTTAAATTAGATTAGATGATGTGGACAACTCCTGAACCATCAAAGAATGTGAAGTTCAAATTAGATTGTTTCAGGTGATGTACTATCCTGTTTTCTTTCTTTTTTTTTTTTGCCTTAAAGCTATTTCTTAGGTTGGTTGGTTTTCATTTGTTGTCTGGAATTGGGAATTATCATTGTCAGTATGGCAGTCAATGTGAGAGTGAAACCGAAACAACCAATGAAATCCAAGCACACGGAAAATTAAAAATAAGAGCGTAAAACGTCATCTGAAACATTCCTTTTTTTTCCCACCTTGATGGGTATGGATTAGGGATGCACCGAATACCAAATTTGGCCGAATACCGAATAACGAATATTCTGCCAAAGTGTTAGCCGAATATTCGGCCGAATACCGAATATTCGGCCTGCACAAACCAATTATTATTTTTTGTACAGATGTAAGTAAGTTGTATTTATTATACATTAATTTTAATACGATATAGCTATTAAATGTTTAATCAAAGAAAACACAATAAAGTAGTACTCGTTTGTTATGAAAGCAAGCCTTTTAGAAAGCGTTTAAAACCACAACTCGAAAACGAAAGTATGAAAACTAAAACAGAAGTATTTAGATCCGATGTAGAATGAAAATTAGAAAAAGAATAATAAAGCTATGGCTTACACTATTGTAAAACAATTACAAAATTATTATTTTTTCTTTTATTAAAAAAATTACAATTGATATAATATTGTAATTATTAGTTTTTTAAAGCTTTAAAGAGACATGTTTATTTAATGCAAACATGAGTAAAGCTTGATTTACCATTATAAATAACTAAAACTTAAGAATTTGATTCTGTCAAAAAAGAAAACAAGTCCTGTTAGTTGATATTTCAATGTTTTAGAAGATGATAATATGAAGAAATTTGAAAAAATTTAAATTTCACTATTCGGCTGACTATTCGGCCGAATAGTAAAGGTATTCGGCCAAACCGAATATTCAGCTAAAGTGGCCGAATATGCCGAATACCGAATAGTAATCGAATATTCGGTGCATCCCTAGTATGGATGGTACATATATATTCCGGCTTGTGTGCTTGATCAGAGATCCGCTTATAAACTTTCGTCAAGTAAGACAAACACAGAAAGAATTTTTTACTGACACAGAGGGAGAGAAATTACACCCAGAGGAAAAAGCGGGAGTCGAACCCGCACACGGTACAGTACGCAGAATATTAGCTTAGGCAGCTATCTTAACCACTAGGCACCACCCAGGCCCCCTGCACTTGATTCCGGCTGTTAATTAAACTTTATCGGTCTCGAATTCAAGCAACATACGTCAATGTTGTCAGAAACTTCTGCTTAGATAATGGTTGGTCTTCTTGTATGCGGATAAATTTAGCGAAATTGTCGGACAGCAATTAGCGTGAACAAAGAAAATATTTAGTTCTACTGAAAGAAAATTTTGTACACAACATTTCAGTAAGGTATATGAAAATATTGTATTGTTTAAAAGAGATGTCATTCCAGAAGGACCAAGAATGAAAATAATGTCTTTGGAACTGTTGCCATTCTAGACGTAAAACATGCACATTAACTTTGCGAATTATAAAGCAGACAAATAGATGAGCGCAAATAAGGAAGGTGCTAAATGCTTTAGGGACAGTCTGGAATCATCTAGAGACATACATACATCTGATAGCGATTTCGCATACATTTGGGCCAAAAAGAAATTTTACCGGTGGCGAGTGGTTTGGATCGCAGGCCATAACGCTAGAAGTCCGCGCGCGGGCTCGATTTCCGCCTTTGTCCTGGGTGTACTTCCTTTCTCAGTATCAAAATTCAAATTAACTGCTGCATTTGGTGAAATTTATGAGCCATTTAAAATAAAATAAAAAAACCTAAATAGCTTTGATTTCAATTGGCCTCTAAACCGAAACTAGCTCTTTTGACACTCTATTCCCGCTCCGTAGTGAGCCATGGCTGCTGATGGCAGCTCAGTACGAGTCGTTCCTCTACCCTACTATGGGGAATATTCATGTGACGTCCCGCGGTTTGTTATCCTACAGCTCTCGAACCACGTGCAATGTTTTCCTACTCCTCTAACATGTCTTTGTTTTCTTCAGCGATTTGAAATTGAAGCTCAGGTGGATATGGCCGTGAGTGTCCCCCATAGAACTATTTAGTTAGAATACACTTTCACTGCGTTCTCGACATTTTACTTGGGTTTTAAATTACGAGGTGTAATTGGCTGTGTTTATGATCCGCATGGAGGCTGGAAATAGACAGCCGGAAACGTACAGCCTGCCCACCTACTTTCTGGAAGTTGGGGTTCGGAATAGTCATAGCGTAGTCGCGTGTGTCATTTTATATTCAAATTTCAACTATAGTGTAAGTTAATCATCAAAAGTGCTATGCATTGGTTTTGCAAGCAACAAATATCAGGTAAACTTATCAAAAACTATTATTTTTGTTTCTTTTGTTCATTTTAAACGTATATTTTTGTCTGTTTATTTCATGCCTAGTTGTCTTTACACTTTTATTTTATGAGCAAAAGTGAAACGTCATAAGTATATGTAAGAAATGCATTGTAAAACAGTTTGTAGTTATAACAATATACCAGGGATGCAGAATATGTCCGATCCGGCGATCCTAGATCGGGGGAAATTTTAGCCTTCTGGGGAAATTTTGTGGAAAATATTCAATTATTTTCGATTTTAACAACGTATTACAAAATTCCCTGACCAGCCATTCGTTTTCTGTTTTAAGGGGTCTAAGGAGTCTTAAAAATGTGCAAAGAAGGAACTACTAAGTATAGTTTGATCTGTCATGTAATTTTTTAACTACTCAATATACAAGTATAATTTTTTTATATGTAATTCTACAAGATTTATTTATTATAAAACAAATTTTAAAATTTATGAAACTTTAGCCAAAGCTTAAATAAATGATATTAAACATGAAGCTTTTTGAACACATTGTGATTAGGCTTGCGCGGCAAATTGTGAGGTCAAAATTGAAAAAATGACCAAGAAAATGACTTTATATTGTACAAATATGTACAAACTAGGACTTATACCTAAATTCTCAGCTCAATTTTAATTAGAAATTATTTTAAGAACTTTTTTCTAAAAAAATTAATAATTTTTTTTAAATTTTGATTTTAAATTTATTTTTAAATAATTTCTAATTAAAATTGAGCTGAGAATTTAGGTATAAGTCCTAGTTTGTACATTTTTGTACAATATAAAGTAATTTTTTTGGTCATTTTTTCAATTTTGACCTCAAAATTTGCCGCGCAAGCTTAATCACAATGTGTTAAAATAGCTTTATGTTTAATATCATTTATTTTAGTCTTGGCTAAAGTTTCATAAATTTTAAAATTTGTTTTATAATAAATAAATCTTGTAGAATTACATATAAAAAAATTATACTTGTATATTGAGTAGTTAAAAAATTACATGACAGATCAAACTATACTTAGTAGTTCCTTCTTTGCACATTTTTAAGACTCCTTAGACCCCTTAAAACTTACCGTATATTTACTTTTTAATTTTATTCTAACAAACCAAAATATCGTATCGCGTTTGTAACTTAAATTCAGCATATCATCGCGGTTGATCGCAAATTTTACGGTGCCCGGAATTAGGTGAAACTAAACTTAAATTTCAATAAACTACAGGTTAAAATAACATATTTTAATAATGAAGATAAAAATTTCAATCAAAATGGGAAGATGAATTAAGATTAGATTGCACTAAGATCTCTTCAAATATCGGCCCCTGTCAGTGCAATCTCCTATTAGAAAAAATTCTATATTGATGAAAACTAAGCTTAAATTTTGATAAATAACTAGTTTAAATAATGGATTTTAATAATAAAGATAAAATTTTCTATCAAAATGGGAAGATGAATTAAGATTAGATTATACTAAGATCTCTTCAAATCTCAGCCAGCCAGTGCAATCTCTCATTAGAAGCTCTATATTGATAAAAACTATGCTTAAATTTTTATAAATAACTAGTTTAAATATTGGATTTTAATAATAAAGATAACAAATTTTAATTCAGATTTGAGGATGAATTAGGATTAGATAACATTAAGATGTCTTCAAATATCGATCAACGGCCAGTGCAATCCCCCATTAGAAGACGATTTACCGTGACAAAAAAATTTATAGTCCAATAAAGTTTCCTGGTTTACTTAGTTTGCCGCCTAGTAATTTTCACGAAATCTGCCGATGACGTCACATTGCATCAGAATGATTGACAGTTCTGTGGCTCTGCGTGATCGGAAGAGTATCTTTTGTAGCTCCGGTTCAGGCCAGTCGGACAACCACATTATTTTTTCTGATCAAGTGTCCGTGAGTCGTGAACACAAGAACAGCTTGAAAGTTAAAATTCTTTTTGTTTACGTTTGAACCTTTTTTTTTTTCTATTTCGGCATATACTGAGGTTTCTGATTGTAGGCAAGTTTTAGTTTTTTTTAAAAAAATGGAGTGTCGGGCTTATGCACGTTTTATATATTTAGATTTTATGTTGCTAATAAATTTTTAGTCCTTGAATTTTTCTGGAAAGGTGCTTGAAATTTGTTTTCTTAGCAAATGTATGAACCATTTTAATTATTGTATGCATTGAAAGACCATGATGGGGATTTCAATCCCAAAGAGGCAATCAATATTTTTTTTTTTTTTTGCAAACCCTGGTCCGGTGCCTAAATTTTCAGCCTTATGGAACTGCCAAACTACCAAAACTTAATGGTAATGCTCCAAATGAAGAGCAAAAAATGTTCACACACACAACAGACAAAGCTGATGATGACCCCCTTCCCAAACTAACATAAATGAAAGTAAATTTAGTTGATTTTAAAATGCTTATAAAGAAATTAAAAATACATTCAGAATTATTATATATGATAATTGTCATGATAATTGGTAAAATATAAACTTTATTGGTCACGCTTAGTTCAGCTTTTTTTCTTTTTTGGTTCTCCAAACCAAGCATTTGGTTTGAAGTTCAGCTTTTCTGTTCAACAAGCACTTACATACTGATAAAAGAAAATTTACTTAAAGTGTATATAAAGATATTAAAAGTACATAACATTAAGTAGTATCTGTTATAGTATTATATAGTTATTAAAACCTGTCTTATTGAGATAATTGTTAACATTTAAATTTTTCGGTCACACCTAGTTAAGCTTTTTTGGCTTTTCAAACCAAGCATTTGGTTTGGATTTCTGTTTTTTTTTTGTTCAACAAGCACCAACATCCCTGTATATCGTAAAATTTTCTATACCTAAGGTAACACAGAATTTATACAAGTCTATAATATATGGTAAAATTTTGGGGGAAATTTTTAAACGGATTGGGGGAAATGCTTGGAGTTAAAACATTTTCTGCACCCCTGCAATATACTTATGCTTATATAACACAATATCATTATACTTCGCTGAATTTAGTAGAACTTCCTGTTCTGCATGTATTTGATAAAGGTCCCATAAAAAAAGACATTGGAACGATTTCTGAGCTATCGTCAAACTAAATTAATTTACGTGTGTGTGATGATAAAACAATAGTGACGAGAAATAACGTATTAACCATACACTAATAAATATAGTACTTGTTTTAAATTATATCAGCGTAGCACGGGATTTGGCATTACTGAAAATAAAAACAAAAAAAAAAACTATCAGATTTTGCGCAAATTACAAGACATAGTGATGCACATAAGCTTTATACATTCTTGTATTGTTCGTTAATATTAAGATGATTTAAAAATTTTGTAATTAAATTATATACGTAGTTCAATAAGGCTTCCTAAAAAACCTTGGTGTTTGAAGACTAGACTATCTTAATAATAAGCATTTCAAACTTCGAAAATCGTTTATAATAGTTGCTCATATTTTGCTTTGATAGTTTGTGCGCTGCAACATTAAAAAAATAGCCTATAAAAGTCTTGGGCAGTGTATACGAAATAAAATATTGAGATTTAGAAGAAGAGGCGATGTAGCTAAAAAAATGTCGTCAATTATTTGAACTACGGCAGATTCAGCTTGCACCATTTTTTTTTCATACGGACTTATTTATACATTGGCGGCATATTTTGCTCCAGCCGATCCGATTAATGGATGCCTAAGACACAGCAGAACCTAGAAAGGTATATAATTCGTAGCATGCTGGACTCCTTTATATATTTGACTCGTTACAAATTCCTTTCAACTTCAGTTGTGAACTGTTGCTGTGTTATCTACTTGCGACCTAGCGGCCCCATTTGGGGACATTTTTTAAAACCTCCCCGCAAATATTTAAAAAGTTAATTAGTTCCGAAATTGACCTGGTCCGATAGAAGATGATCCAAATATCAATTTTAAGCTTTTGATTACAGATAAAAAAATTTTGATTCGATAAAAAAATGAATTTGAACGAGTTTCAAAGCAATATAGAGTTCTCAAAAAAATTAAATTTTTTTTTCTTCAAACTTTTCAAGAAGTTATTTTAGTAGTTAATTTTAAAGGCATTTTGCATGAAAAACAATGTTAAAATAATCTGTTAACTACAAATAAGTGATACGGAATTTTTGGTTGAATTTATAGCACAAAAATGAGTATTTTTAGAGTTTAAGGAGTGTCCCCAAGGTAGCTATTAAACTTTTTTTTAATTCTTTGAAAAACATACTTTTTAGCATATATTTGAATGAAAAGTATGTTTATAACTAAGAATATACGTGTAAGTTTTTTCTCGGGTCTTAAGAGGTTATTTATGTCAATCTACTTATTTAACAATACTTTTAAATTAGGAGGCCTTGATCTTATGGATTTCACATACACGGTTAACTATACCAAATCAAATTTAATAAATTGTCCCTTTCTTAACTTATATTTCTGGTTAAACTATTCTTGCCATTGTGCCCTATTAATGGAAATACATGTTTACGAGGCTGATACAAATATAATGGGTAACTTGATTAATCAGTTTTTCTGTTATGAAGCAGGTTATTAATTAGTTCAGCAACTAACAGGAACGAGCAAGAACTATTGCCGAAATGGTTTCAAGAATTTTTAACAAAATTTCCGGGAGGATCGATGAGTCATATTCGCTTAGTTATGTGGGTTCACTTTTAAATTTACATACGATCCCCAAACTGATCAAACTAATCAGAAATTTGCATTTTGGTGAATGATTAGTGATTTTTCAATAAATTATGGATCAAATGTTAAAATCATTTGCCTGGATTCCCTTACGTTAAAAAAAAGGTTTTATTATAAATATCAATTTTTTATTTTATAGTAAATATTTAAATATATAATTGTTTAAATATTGTAAAAGTATATATATTTTATTTGGTTCATCAAAAATAATACCCAGGTAAGAAATCATATTTACAAGGATAGATTTTCATTTGCAACTTGTTTTACATTAAAGCAGCTAAATTTCTATGTCTAACGCACACAGAACACATAATAGAGAACTATTTTTACAAAACTTGGTATTTCGTGTTAAAATAACTCATGAATTTGAAATATGAACCCAAAAAGGGTGCGTTGCTATTGGAAAATTTAAAAGTTGAAATCAATTTCAATATGTTATTATATTATCAAAAAAGTAGAATTATGCAAAAAAAAATTTCAAACCAGTGAACCATCTTCAAAAGTTAGGGATTCGCAATTCACGACAGGTAACTCAAAGCTAGATCAAACAAAATTCGAAATTTTAACGTAGGATCAACGTTGAGTAATTATAAAAATAACGTTTAATACTCGGCCTATTTTTTTTCTGTTCGTCTCTGTTAGATGTCATGGCTAGCTAGTAATTTTTTTTGTGGGTACAAAAAAATTAATAGACATGACATGGAATAAAGAGGAACAGTAACGGGTTGGCCAAGTTTAATTTTTCTGACATTCTTATAAGCAGCACCTCTTTAAATATTTTGAGTTCCACTACACTTGAAAAAAGTGTATGCCACATGCTTTTAATTTTAAATGCTAGAGCTCGATGCAAACAAAACCTGTTTGTTTGATTAGTAGCATTAATGATTTCCACCACTTCGCTCTAGTAGATCTGTTTGCAGTTCGGGCTCATTGTTAGGTTTGATTTGGTTTGAATTATCGTCGCACTAGAGCTACACGAGGGCTATTGGCGACGGGCGTCGTATTTTAGAACCACAGTCAGGTGAGGCTCATTGTTAGGCATAAGTGCCTCATCGTGTTCTTCACTTACTAGAAATGATGTTTCATAACATGATGGAGTAGTAAAATAATAAATACTTAATTTGGTATGCGAGTGTATTTTCTAAAAATCCAAAAAAATCATTTTTTATCGCATTTTAGATGCCCTAAACTTTTTGCAAGTGCTCTTAGACTATGTGCCCTAAACTTTTGCAAGTGCCCTTTTTATATTTAAAGCACCCTGCCCTTTTTCAGTTCTAGAATGAACTCTGGATAAACTTTCAGTATTTATCACGCTCAAGTCCTAAAAAAGAGCTTGAAGTTTTCATTAATTGTTTTTAATAATTTTATATACTTTTAAGGAGTATTTTTCAAAAATTAGGGATGGAGGGAACTAAATCAACTAGACAATCTGTAAATTAGTTAGCTTAAGCATTTTATAATTTGTAAGTATAAGTATCATCCACACAAATTGTTCAGGACTAAGGTCTTCCTATATTTTATTTATTTAGATAAATTTAAGCAGATTCACCTCACTTCTAATTGGACTCGAATTAAAGCATTTTAGATACAAAATCATTTATAAATATTGAAATATTTTTCGGGGGGTGTTAGGGAGAGGGCTCATATTTTAAAGCTTGATATTCCAGATCTTGCTATTTGATACCTAATGAGTCTAAAAACTAAACATTTGTAACAATACACAAATTTGTTCCGAAAACTGCCCTTTATTATCTAATTATAATGCACGATAAGAACGCTTTATACATATGATCCGGTTCACCCTTCCTCAAGTGGTACTCTGATTAGAAATTCGAAATGATAAATGAAATCTGCAAGCACATTTTACAAATAGGAAAGACCCTTAAAATTAAAACAAAAGGTGTCATTCAAAAGTATTTTGTCTTTAAAATACTACAACTATTTGAGCTTTGAAAGTGATCTGAATCACCACATTTCTACGATATCAGGAAAACAAATAATTAAATGAAAGAAAACGTAAAGGAAACTGAAATATTTTTTCATGTTCACTATAATAAACTTAAAAATGATTTTTAAAAAAATGAAAATATATCGTTAACCTACTTATTATACGATCTTCTGCACGAAGACTACTTCAAAATTAAGAATGTTACGTGTAAAACTAATGATATTCCGTTATCAAAGACTATATCAAAAAATGTTTACCAAATTATTCATAATCCTAATTAATTGATGAATTCTAATCGAGTGAATCACTAAAAGTAGAACAGAGACAGATTAACAAAATTATACAATTAATAGTCTTCTCTGACGAAAGGTTGATAAGCGTCACGCAGTAATAAAGTCGGCTTTTCGTGACGAAATTCTCCCATGAAAATTTCCCACACTTAAAAGATGACTCACTGTGGGAAAACGTTTGAAGAACGAAAACGGGGAAAGTCGTCTCTGAAAATACGGCCATCATTTTTAATTGCGTAAACCGTAAGTTTTCCAACAGTGAGCTACTCATAGCTCACTGTTTAAAAACTTATGGTTAATTATAAACTTGTTCTATATTGTGTCTTAAGATTTAAACATCTCCGTTCTGTAGTGTAAGGAGGCTGCGAGATTTTTAGTGTATTGTATTTATAATTTCAGTGTAACTTGGCTAGGGTCATTTTAAAAACGGTGTTATTAAAGTTTATTTTGGGACACAGTGACAACATAAATTAGTTTTAGACCGATGCGAATTAATTTTTAATATTTGCCGAGTTGTACATAAATAGCATTTGAGATTTAAAGACCTAAAAATACACATTTCTGTCTGTGCTATAAATTCACAAACAGGCTCCGTTCCTCATTTTTTTAAAATGAAGACTGCCTTTAAAATTTACTCCTGAAAAAAAAATTAAGATAGTGATTTCACATTACAAGACTTCCGTAATCTGCTCGAATTTCGTACTACGTCATTTTATATAGTACAAATAAGCGACTGATATCAAGGCCGAACAGTAATTTCCGGTCTTGTTCTAGCAAACTATTTCAGTTATAAAAACAATTCTGTAGGAATACAAACAAAACATCAATTTAAATAATGAATGTCACATCACACAAGGATATATAACATAGGATGATCGAATATAAACAATAAATAATTTAAATTTACAAAAAATTCCTATACGTCAAATATTTCGCCTTTTTAATGCATATATTTTTGAGATGACACGCATTCACATGCTGTTTTTACAACCACAATATCGTGTCCAACATTCACTACAAGGCCAAGGTCGTCTATTATGTGAACGGAAACGGGGTTTTACAACATCGCGAAGTTAAAAATTTTAAGTTTACGCGACACAGTGGACGTAATTCTATTTTAGTTTACAACAAATAAGTTTAACGCATGTTTTCCGGTTAAGTAAATTTTTGCGTTTTCCGGTCAAGTCCAGCTATCAACTCGCTATTATTCAGCTCTATCAGCTCACTATTAGCTCAAGTTTTCCAGCTATTCAAATTATTGTATATTCACTCACCATAAAGGTTATTGAAGGAGGATATGTTTGATGATAACGAATTTTAACAATTAAAATAAGTTTTTTTTAAAATATTTTTCTAGGAAATTTAAGAGGACATTTAATATTAAAATAGACTTTTTGATTGTTTTAAATAAATCTAATTAGAATCTAACTTTACTATAGAACAAAAATTACGCGTATACGTTATTGTGTAAGGAATAAGCTACTATTATACTTTCTCAAAACAACGAACCTTGCAATCAAATTTAAAATGAAAATTTGAAGCAAACTAGCGTAGTAATATAGAACATCATTTTGGACTTGCACTATTGTCTAGAATTCCGAATAATTCCTAGCAGTTTAAAAGGAGCTTTCTTTTCATATTTTAACACTAAAAACTTTTTCTAGGGTTTTAGTACAATTTATATTTTAAAAAAAACTTTTATGAAACTTTCTTACAATCAGAAATAACTTTTTCCATTTAACTAATATAATATCTCGACGATCAAATAACCCCTTTCTCAAAAACTTCATTAAAATGCTCTGCATTCCCTTTACCAATATTAAACAAAGCATACAATCACGAGGTACATAATTTTATGAACTATGTTTTATCATTCTATACTGTAACTTTCTACACTTGTAAGGCCAGTACATATAATAGCTGAAAATCAAGCAAGCAAACAAACATTAAATAAGAAAATATTTTCAGGAACAAAAAGAAGTTACACTTGGGCTCCTACAAAATTCGTCGAGCGATATTCATGAACGAGTGACCTTTTCTGCTGGTTTTGGTAAAGACCTACCTTCTGCAGACTCGTGGTAAGTAAAAATTTTCTAAACTTACTTGACTGCTAAACATAAATCGATTGTCATACTAAACAACATAACTCTTGTTACGGCCATGTGTTCAGTTTATGTAACCCAGAAACCGTTAACTATCAAGAACAGGAGCTTACATCAGGTGCTGGTGACAGATTTGAAGCGGCTTATGGCATTAAGATGGATCGAATCGAATTTTAAACTGACAGGATATAATAAATGATTGTGAGTAAAGTTATAATTGAGTAAATATCCAAATTTCACAATCTCCTAGCGATGCTTTGGAACTGGGGAGCCCAGTCGGTAAGGCGCTTGCGCTGCATGCGAGAGGTCCCGGGATCGGGCAAAGTCGAAATAACTGCTGCCGTATGAAAGGTCTGTGCAGCAAATAGTCCAATGAATAATCCCATGTAGTGGGAGTACACGTTACATATACTCCAAAATCCCAACACCGCATACGATGTTGCCCCTAAAATCTGCACTGCGTTAGATGCTTGTTGCACAAAAAATATTGCTTTATTAACTACGAAAATCCAAACAACTTTCCTGAATGGACGTGGGTTAAAACGTGCTTGTGGGAATTCTTTTAAAACACTTGTTTTTCACTTTAATAAACACTATTATTTAAAGTCTAAGGACATCAACGAGCATGAGGGGGGTAAAAAGCACACTCATAAAAAAAATAGCAAACTGTCAACTGCGTGTCACTTCTTAATTGCTTCTTCGTAAATAACACGCAAGGAAAAAAAGTTAAACTTAGAGTGTAAACGAAAACAATAAAAAAAGTACATGATTGACAGGCTATGAAACAGTGTTTCTTTTAGATGTTAGATAAAAAAAATAACTTGCCTAAAAACTTCGTTGTATAATTTTAACGGATTCTAAACATTATAAATCTTATACTGTCAACCGCGCAACAAACCTAAGAAAGTCGATTTATCAAGAGGGCAAAACGAAATTTGTCATTATTCTTTTTACTATACTATATCTGTTTAACTATAAACAAGATAGAAGATATCAATTGAATAGACGATTCGGACTGGGCGGAACGTATAGTTTGTTTGTGGGATTGAAGCCAACATTTGACGTAACTATGTGACGTCACCTTGAACGTGTTCTTTCCAGTAGTCCTTTAAGATAAACTTGATCTTTTTAGAAAAAAAATTGTAGTTTTTCACTTAAAGCACCATAACAAATATCTGGGTTAACTAAATTATGCACCGAATTAAGATTTAAAAAATAGTTGGGGCATAAAATACGTTATGTCTCGTCTTCCTTTCTACTTATAATTACTAAATTACACTAACAAACAATGACATTTTGTTGAATAAATGTTATACCTTTTAAGTTATTAATATGTTGAAACCGTATACTGCCCACTACAATCCTCAAACGAACAAGGAAAAGCGCGATATAACAACGACCTTTAGCGACACGTATGAGCACAATATGGTTAATACCATCTTATGCACAGTATAGTTAATACCATCGGTGCATCACGAGTTATAAAGCAGGTTAATTCAGTTTAATTTGGGTAGAATTTACCTTACTTTTTATAGACTTGAATGTGGTGAAACCAAACATGACAATCAAAAGTTCCATCGTTTCCTATTTTTTCTAATTGAACAATGAAAAGTAAAACAGTGGCTTTTTAAGAAGTACTTAAGTACCTTTAGTAAAATGAAGGGTTAAATGAACTAGACTGAAAAATCTTTACATTAGGAACACTATATACATATAATCATAAAAAGTCAAAGTACATTTTTTCTGGTCCCAACACTCATTATGTGTGTGGTACGGTTTTTTTAACAGTTAGTATCCCCGCTACTGCAAATATTATTATCGGCCATTACTTGTTTTTAAAAAAAGTAAAATGAATAAAACTATCACCATAGTTTTTGTGTTCTAATTTAACATGGACTCTTTTTTTTTTTTTGCCCCTCACATGCGCAATTCCCTGTGACTACAGTGGTGGTCATAATTATAAGGACAATGGAAAAACAGCTAGATCTTTTCGACAAATCACGGTTGAATTATGCAAATTTTATGTCTGCTAGCCAATAGTAAATTAAGCATTTTAAATGAGATTCTTTACAAATATACATAAAATTCATAATTTTAAAATGCGTTATAAAATTTAACATACAGCGAAATTGGACAAAATTATAAGGACCATTGTATTTCTGCAAGTTTAATGCATAAATTAGCATAGAATTAGCAAAGTTTCGGTTTGTACACGTCATTACATCGTGTTAAAAAGATTTTGCGAGTGTTTGAAATTTTCTTTACTCCTATCTTCAACCATGCCACTAGGTGCGAAGCTTTCAGTGTTTGAAAAAGGAAAATTAATCGCTTATAAAAATTCTGGACTTACCGGACGTGAAATAGCATTGAAATTGAATAGATCAAAGACTGTGATATATAATTTTTTGAAAAATCCTGGAAATTATGGAAAACGAAAACACCCAGGTAGGCCATTTTCTGTATCTTTGAGAGATAAAAGACGAATTAAAAGTAGAGCTTGCTCTAAAAAGCAAACATCGACAGAAATAAAGCGTGAACTGGACTTGAATTGCAGTGCTCGAACCGTTCGCCGTGTTTTACAAAATGCTAAACAGGTTCGATACGGAAAACTGAAGTCACGACCCCCTCTTACAAAAACCCAAAAGAGACTGAGGATGGAGTTTGCAAAAAAGTACATTACTATGGGTGACAAATGGGATGACGTTGTCTTTTCCGATGAAAAGAAGTTTAACCTAGACGGACCTGATGGTTTTAAGTATTTTTGGTATGATCTTCGCAAAGAAAAAGAAATCTTTTCAAAGCGTTCATATGGTGGCGGCTCGGTAATGGTCTGGGCAGGTTACGCAGCCTCTGGAACTACAAAAATAGTATTTCTTCAAGGCAAAATGAACTCAAATAGTTATGTTGATATGCTGGGTGACAATCTCTTGCCACAAGCACCGTTGATAACCAGCGGTGACTATTTATTCCAGCAGGACAATGCATCCATACATGTATCCGCAGCTTCAAAATCATGGTTTAACGCTAATTCTGTAAAACTATTGACTGATTGGCCACCTAAAAGTCCCGATCTGAACCCAATCGAGAATTTGTGGGGTATTTTGGCGTATGAAGTTTACAAAAATGGCACTCAATACCACAACAAACGAGAACTGATGTCATCAATTGAAAAGGCATGGAAAAATATCCCTGTGAGCACCCTAAAGAAACTTACAAGCTCTATGACGTCAAGATTAGTTAAAGTAATTGAAAATAAGGGTGAACTTATTAATTATTAACTGTTTGGACTTGGAAATTTTAAATGTCCTTATAATTTTGTCCAATTTCCTAACAATGCATTTTTTGTTTATTATTTTTATAAATTCAAATTTTATAGTTTAATTTTTTTTTATTGTTCATAAAGGATTTATAGCATGAAGAAGTATTTAATGTCTAAATACATTTTCATTTAATTCAGAAATAAAAAATTTCTGTTCAATTTTCAGTTGTCCTTATAATTTTGACCACCACTGTATAAGCATTTTGTAGCACAAGAACAAATTGACAATTAACTTTTTGCCTCAGGTACGGGCGACGACGGTTTCCTCATTTTAAATTGATCGTCATACTTTAGTGAGACGCCAACCGAGTGTTCGATCATCGTTTTTATTCCGACTTCAAGTATTACGTCAAAACATAATGGAGTTCAAGTTGGGATCTTGTCGCCCCGGGCTAAATCATTAATTTAATTACTTCCGAACTGGCTAATTCCAAGTCCAGGGCTCTGATGATGTCCTTGACACAATTCGCATGGGATGTTGTGGTATGCTCATCAAGTGGCGTTCCCCGACGGATCGCCTTGTACGTGTTGTACTCAACGGTTGTTTACAAGTGTCAAAGGGCTGGGGAGCCCAGTCAGTTAGGCACTCGCCTAGCATGCGAAAGGTCACAGGTTCGGGTCCGGGCATCGCCAAAATAACAGCCGACCTATAAACCGCCCGTGCATCCAAAAATGTCCGACGAATAATATCCCGTGTAAGGCACAGTGCACGTTAAATATCCTTCACAGTCCTAACGCTGCGCTACTATAATGACGCCCTTAACGGTTCCGTTTGGGTGCCTATCAGGTGTCGGCTTGTCACTTGACCGTGGTTCTAAAATACGACGCCCGTCGCCGATAGCCCTCGTGTAGCTCTAGTGCGACTATAATTCAAAACCTTAAATTGGAAGTGTCAAATCCAAATGTGAACTATCGAGGCTAATGTTAATTTTTTTTAATGCTAACGTTTATGGTAGTTTGCGGGGTTTTTTTTTTGCTTGTTAAGGGGTCTAAGGAGTCTTAAAAATGTGCAAAGAAGGAACTACAAAGTATAGTTTGATCTGTCATGTAATTTTTTAACTACTCAATATACAAGTATAATTTTTTTATATGTAATTCTACAAGATTTATTTATTATAAAACAAATTTTAAAATTTATGAAACTTTAGCCAAGACTAAAATAAATGATATTAAACATAAAGCTATTTTAACACATTGTGATTAAGCTTGCGCGGCAAATTTTGAGGTCAAAATTGAAAAAATGACCAAAAAAATTACTTTATATTGTACAAAAATGTACAAACTAGGACTTATACCTAAATTCTCAGCTCAATTTTAATTAGAAATTATTTTAAGAACTTTTTTCTAAAAAAATTAATAATTTTTTTTAAATTTTGATTTTAAATTTATTTTTAAATAATTTCTAATTAAAATTGAGCTGAGAATTTAGGTATAAGTCCTAGTTTGTACATATTTGTACAATATAAAGTCATTTTCTTGGTCATTTTTTCAATTTTGACCTCACAATTTGCCGCGCAAGCCTAATCACAATGTGTTCAAAAAGCTTCATGTTTAATATCATTTATTTAAGCTTTGGCTAAAGTTTCATAAATTTTAAAATTTGTTTTATAATAAATAAATCTTGTAGAATTACATATAAAAAAATTATACTTGTATATTGAGTAGTTAAAAAATTACATGACAGATCAAACTATACTTAGTAGTTCCTTCTTTGCACATTTTTAAGACTCCTTAGACCCCTTAAGGCAAATGATAACTGTAAAAGGTTCCAATATAGGTACTAAATATGTGTTAGGTTACTGGTTCAGTAATTAAAAAAAACTTTTCCTAGTAGTAATTCAAGCAGTACGTGGTCGTTTTCGGTTATGTTTTACTCATTTACAATTAAGGTTTTTTTTCCCCTTATGCGCCTTCCCGTTTATATTTACCTTTCAACGCGCATTGCACACTAATCCTTACAGTGTACATATTAATACATAATGGCAATTTTAAACGAGGCCTCAAAACGAATTGCGTTTCGGGGATTCCTATAAAATTGTCATCCTGCACTTCCCAATATTGCTATTCAAATTATTAATGACGAGCTTATAAATAAAATTAATCGCTTTTGTTCATGGTCATAACTTTTATCTGCTCATTCACCAATTACCGCGTTTTCACTTGCGATTTCCCAGACACACCTCCACAGAACTTTTTCATTTCATTTTCCAATGTCCACCGAACCGTGGCCCGATAAGACTCGGTGCCCATTATTCCCCTCAGCGAAGACGTCCTTTCGATTATATTTCTTTTTCTTGAAGAAAAACCGTCGCCATCGTGCCGAACCTTCATCAAGCGAAGATCGTCCGTGTTCCCACCCACCCACGCTCGGTGGTTTAGCCGGCCAGTGTGTAGTTGTTTTTTGTCTAAACGCTCTGCGGAACTGGTATCCTGTCGCGAACGTGCACCCAGGCGAGAACACGACGAGCTGCTTCAATGCTCTGCTGCCCAGGCCACTGATTCTATTGTAGAAAGAAGAGGAAATGCGAGATTGAAGTTCGGACTCTCTCACCACAATGTCCTTTTTTCGTTTTTTGCTGGGATTGTGTAGTTCAAAATGACGCGGAGAAAGTCCTTCAGAACATGCTGAACATACATAGCCCTGCCGCACCCCCGACCATCTCCTGGCGTGGACTTTTTCCAGCCCTATTCCCAATCAAAGTTAACCCATTTTCGGACGCCTTCGATAAGGATATTCTTCTCTTCTGACGTCTTCGAGTAAGGACGCTTCGCGTCGACACTCGTGTAGCTCTTGTGTGATGATAATTCAAACCTAACCTAACGTCGCGTCGACACTCGTCGGTTATGCTTCTATTTCCGAAATACCATGAATAGCTCAAGAGCGATGTGACCCAACCAAACAATAGGGGCCTGGAGAGTCCATTCTCTAAGGCACTTTCCTTGCATGCCAAAGGTCCTCAGTGCGGTCCCGGGCATTGTCCAAATAACTGAAAACTAAAATTGTGCAACCAAAAGTCCGACTAATGATATCCTGTGTAAGGGAAGCCCCAAGTTAAATATGCTCTCAAGTCCACAGCGTACAATATTGTTCCTAACCACTGCAATTGGTGCATATTCAGGTGTAGGCTTGTCACTTGACTGGTTTTAAATTATGAAGTCCCCGTAGCCAATAGCCCTAGTGTAGCCGATGATAGTTATATAGTATGATGATGATAGTTAACTTAAAACTCAAGTCCAAAACCAAACAAAGTGCGAATTAAAAACATAATTTAGTTGGTTTTCCTATAAACTTTTGGGTGACTAATGGGTTGGGATATTTTGCTTATTGGATATCAGTACGAAAGAGACGTTAAACTAAAAGTTACAAATGTAGAATTGCCCACAATACAAACTGTTTTTAAAAACAATTCAAATCCGAAACTTTTTTAATTGAATTTAATTGTAAACAATCAAAAATCGGAACAAATCAACTGTATTAGTACTTTTACAGAAGAAACTCAGGGTAAGGACTGCATAAGTTAAATGAAATGTAATACAATATATATTTGACATGAAATAACCGAATCCAACAACAAATCCTTTTTAGCTGCGTTTACACAGCAAGAATCTTACCTAGGTCGTTTTCACCCAGCAGTAGGGATAACAACGATAATTAGGGAATACCAGACAACCTAAGAAAGTGCGTTTACACACGTCTTTGATGTTTACCCGGGTGTTCGGCAGTGCAGTTAAAATATAACGGAATTTAAAATAACTATTTCAACAAATTTCCGTCTTTTAATTATTATAATGCTTCTTCAACTAAGTTTTTTCCGGCATAATTATTATACTAGAGCAGTAACATGATTTCTTCAAAAAATTCTAACAAAATTGAAGTTTTCTGAAATCATTGTATTTAAGTTTAAAAAAATTCATTTAATTACTCAGTTGCACATACCATTCATTCACAACTTTTTTTTAAAATTTTATTCCAACTGAGAAACAAAAAACTAAATAATAAAGAAATATTTTTTTGTATTTAGAGCATCGATAACAAAGCAATCGTGCTGCCATCTATTATTTATATATTTAGAATATTTATATTGTCTCTTCATACTGTTTCATTTTAATCAACAAACAGTTATGCAATTAATAACTCAAACATTAAAGTAAAGTACATGAAAACTTTTTAAAAAAAACTTTAAAATATCTGTTGTTTCTTAACTATTACAATCGAGCCATTCTCTTGTTTTCTACAAGCAACACAAGTTGTCGACACGGCGACAGTAATGGCCGCCATTGGATTTCGCTACGGATCACTGATCATACCCGGGTAGAGATCGCTTACCCACCTCTCGACCCGGGTGAGATGAAACCCACCAATCACCCAGCATTATTCCCTATTCTGGTGTGGCTGGGGATTTTTCGCTGTCTTACCTAGGTAAAACCCACCAATTTTGGCTCGTGTAAACGCGGCCTTTGTGGCCTATCCCCAGGGCCTACTCTTCCATAAGGCCTGTTAGGCCCGGGCCTAGAGCCCCCAAAGTTTAGGGGCCCCTAAATTTCAGCTTCTATTATGTAAATTGCTGTAAATCGCCAAATATCAGTAAACTAAGAAAATTCGGATACTCCACTTCGTTTTTAGCTCAATTTTAAGTGAGTAATTGACCTAACGTTATTGTTTTGATCGATGTTTGTAAGGAAGCCTATAAAATTGTAGCAAAAACTTTATACATGGATCATTTCGCACCATCATTATTGGAAATCATACATAAAATGTTCCGCCCCCAAAATAGGTTGTGCCTATATATTCTGAGATTTCATAGATCAGGCCCTGCCTATCGCCTATGGTATGATTATTACATATGTCAAGTATGATAGAATGTTTAGTATATAAATAGTTCTATCATCACACTACTAGTAAAATTTGTCAATTCAATTCATGAATTTAAAAACTAATTTAGACACCAAAAGTGGTGTACATAAGTGCTACCAAATATCAAACAAGGATAACTTCATAAAAGACAAATCGTGTGTAAATCTATTGATATACGAATACGTATGCCAGATATACAAACCATTATTTTAGACGTGATATCGAGTTCATAAAGTCAAAAAGAAGAAAGCTTTCTTCCCTTTTCCGCGACTCACGCTTACAAAAGAAAAACAATATTTTGGAAAGAACAAAAAAACTTGTAGCCTAATGCGTCTCGACTCACGAAGCGTTTTTTGAAAGTAGTAAAGAACGTGAAAGAGGTCAATAGCTTATGCATTCCATGCCGAGAGCTACTTTTTCTTACTTACCGGCGAATTTTTCAGGTTTCTTTAGCTGTATATTTATTTACTGTCGGGCATAAATAAAAGGAGAAACAAGCAGCCATTACACGACTAAGAAAATATTTTTACTAGGAAACCTGATCAAATTTAAATGTTTAAGTATTTAAATTGCTTTTTACCATGTAAATACTACTTTTGCTGCGATTTTTAAAAGAAATATTATCAATATTTATTTAAATTATTAAGTTTATTGAAGAAACAAGCGAGTCTATAAAATTTCGTAATTTCCAAAAAACGAAAAAATCCAGTTCCTTAGAAATTAACGAATACAATTTTGAGCACTTAAATTTTAAATGAAGCATTTAAAGAAAACATGCAACCTATATTTAGAATAAGTAGAATTTCAAAAGTAAATTTTTTATTTTTGTATATAATGAACTCAACTTCCCATAAAACCTAAAATTAAATTAGTCAATCAATTTGGATTCGCTGACTTTACCACAATCTCTTTCAGCTAAATATCATAAAAATATGAAGAGTTTACGAAAAGTGAAAATAGAAGGAAATGGGAAAACCTGTTTCAGTAATTCTAAACGATATTCATACATATAATTTCTCAAATTATATATTATTCCACAAAATATGAAACGTACATAATTAACTTTCCTGTAAGAAGGAGGCGTATACGTATATAAACTCCAGTTGTCATTTCTACATGAATTCGAAGGTCGTATAGACAGTGCACCCTTTAAAAAAAGCACCTTAGAGTGGCACTAACTGGATCCTTCTCTGTTACGTGACCAGAGTTGTAAGTTTAGTTTTTTCGCGGCATTCTGTGGTTAAGGAAAACTTTAATGAAACAACTTATTGCAAAAGATGAGTCCAGTTAGTGGAAGAATTTGTTCTCTTCGATAGCGTCCTGCAGAAGAGCAACGAACTTGATGGAAGGATGTCTACTAAAACTTTACAGTATGCGATTTGTGAATCTTAAAATATTTAAAAATGTAAATAGTATATGACATTTAAGAAAAGAATTAAACTGACAAAAAATATAACCACAGGGAATGGCACATTTTGATTAAAAAAATTGATTGCACATTTGATACATGAAAATTAAAAACGATCTGTGGTTTCGAATATATTGGTCCAAGCACCAATGGATCAATAAAGCGGGAACTGGTCTTAATTACGAGTCTAATTAAATAATTTAGAATGTAGTTTTCAGATTAATTCTTCGGAAAGAAAAGCGATTGAGTTAGCTTCGGCTTAGGTACCAGTTAAACCAAATAGCCGAAATCTACCGAATTTCAATATGTATTTGAAAAATAAAATACTTTGTCAAGTAGTGAACTTATTTGATACAAGAAACATAAATGCAATGTACTGCACATTTCCAAATGCCGACTAACAATCACGGTAAGTTTCATGTATAAATCTGTCACACGACTATCTGGTTTAAAAGCAACACACGACACAACTTTTTTCAATTGAACTTTAATAATTTTACTAAATTTTATGGAAATTCTATTATACATCTGATACATTATTCATCTGCTACAGAAATATATATTTTTTTTAAATTGAAAATTTAATTTTCAGTGTAAAATTTAAATGTAATTATAACGTTATGAAAAAAAAATACTTTAGCCAATTTGAGAGGGATAAGGCAACTGCAATAAATATTCCATTCTCGGTGCGGCTTAAGAAGAACGAGGCACCTTGTCCCACAAAACCCTGACAACCTTCGTGCTGCATATTCATATAGCACTTGGGCAGAGGGATTGACCCTTGTGAGCCCACAGACAAAGAAACAAATCCAACATCCGCTCCCAAGACAAAAAGAGTCGGTTTATTGCAAAAACGCCCGTTGGAAGACGTGATGTGAATACCAATAAGGGTATCAATGGCTGAGAGGGAGGCTGTAACGAATGTTTCCAACTACAGGAGATGCATGTGAGAGTAAAAGTATGAAAATTTGTGTATTCTACAAATAGTATAAAGGAAATGATATATTGACTTAAAAGTAATTAAGATTCTTTTTCAAAAGAAAAATATGTACACATCGTACAAATGTAATGAAACCTTGTTGTAGCCGAGTAGACTTTTTTTGGTAGGGATATAATTAAGCACGCTTAAATAATTGTACTATCAAACATTAAACTAACGCAACTTTAATGAAATTTAAAAACAAACTAAAAGAATTTTTATACGTAAGTAATCGTTTAAAAATCCTAAGTGACTTTAGGGAAAAGTTCAAGAAAACTAGGTACTCAAGTTTCGAGTCAATCAAAAATGGTAAAGATGTAGTAAATATACGAATTTCAAATATTCTTTTATCTCTTTATTCAAAATTTGTGTAGTAATCAACTAAATATATATTTTTTTGTGTGCATAAAATACACCTTTTTGTGGAAGAATGAAATTAAATCTATAATTAACAAACTCCAAAAAAAAGTGTGAAACACATTTTCTTTCTCCTGGGAGACCAAATCCTAGATTGCACTGAATAACAATATTTTCCCGGCTGTTCTTTCCAAGTAAAAATAAGTCACAAATTAAACCCAATTTTATCTAATTCAACCAAATTGAAAAGGGGCAGTTTTAGTTAAGACTTAAAAAATTGCGTGCCACCATGTACCTCTTAGTTTGGGGAAAGTTTTTGGACAGAGAAGCTCTTTCTTTTCACAAGTATTGTCATGATTGTGTAGGAACTGAATTTTTTTAAAAACTACTTTTGCTGTTTACATACTTTGGTAAAGGTTTCAATGTAGAATAACTATGAAAAATTAGAAGCCTTTTGTTTGCTATGAATTCCTAAAAAATTCTACGCCTTTTCACCAATAACCAGCGAAACAGGCACCTAAATGAAATCTTATTCACCTCACAGCGCAACATTTAAAACTAAGAATCGATCGAAACATGTAATTTCGTTTCCCGTAACCAAATATAGTTTTGAGTAGTCATTTTGTCGGTACTAAATATCGTTATGCTGTAATTGTGTCCACATCGGCAGCGCGACTATTGGGAGACCTTTCCGACGGTTTCCATGGTAACGCATCGATCCGGTCACCATGGAGAGAAACAACAATATTTAGATCCGAGGCATCACACAATTCGCTCTAGATTTGACCCTTTTTACACAAAATGTAACATTGAGCTTCGCCTAAAGTAATTATCTCGACTTTTTGTGGCGGTAACAAACAGTATTATGCATAATTAAATTGTTGATTTAGTTAGAATGTTTTCATTGGGTTGAGTGTGCTAGTATTATAAAAATTGAATAACAAGAGCATGTGTGTGTGTTAAAAAGCGTGGTTCGTTGTTTTATAATTTATGCCCATTTTTTTTTTGTCTATACTTCGAGAAAGTATGCGTATATTTAATTAAATTTGTTTACTATTCTAAAGTAAGAAATAACGTTTAATAATTATGTGTTAGAACTAATAACTTATTCAGTCACTTAGCAGTATGTAAATATGTAGAAATTAGAAATGTTAATATTTAAAAGTTGTCTTGTCTTAACTGAGTATTAAACAAAAGTACAACAGAGGTCGCACAGGTATTATAATAATACGTCATATCTTTCTTTTAAAAATAAATACAACGTAAGTGCATTAACTAAAAGTCAAGGGATATCTAATGTTTTTCGAAAAATTGTGCCGATTTTTAAATACGTTTGTTTTGTTAGTCAAAATAGTGGTAAAATGTGCTTAATAACATATTTAATGGTGATGTACCATCCTTAAAATAGCTTCATTTCTGTACAGAACTTAACAATACAAAAATTTTGAGATTGCAAAGCCGTTTTCTAAATATTAGAAAATTATGAGTTACTTCTAGACTTTTTTAGCCATTTATTTTTCTGTTTACCCAAATGCATAGCTTATAATTTATAAATCGATTGTTTTGCATTATAAGCTCTTCATTAGCTAAACATTTGTTGTTTTTACTCATGTATTTAGCTTAAATCGTATGGAAGCTCACAACACTGACAACGGGTTATTGAACTATATCATCTGTTCTCGAAAATAAACCACCCCACGGCTTTAAAAAAATACTCAATGACTCACCCAAATTCAATATTTACAAGGTTAAAAAAAATCTCTGAAAAGACAACCCCCACAAGGAAATCTCGTGCAATACGCATTCACAAAATTCCGAAAAGGTCAGCCCTCAGGTATAAAGCTAACAGCTTCTTTTTCTACAAGGTTGGACAAAGCCAGGAATGCGGTGCATTGTACCGGCACAAAACCGGTACCGTGAGCAAAAACCACGTGGGAGGAGGATCCATACAAAGTACAAACCCCCATGCCTTTTCAAAAAGGGTAGTAAATTAAGAATGTGATCCAGAATCCTTTGTACCAAGGTCTCGCCTCCCCCTTCTTGAAGAGACTGCCATTGAAACCAGGGTTGCTAAGGTATTTCAACGCAACGAGGTAATTCCATGCCCTAAAATTGACCTCTAATAAATGGGTTGATCCTTAAATTCATAAAATGAATCACTTTCTAGTGAGAATTGAAGAGAACCTATAGGAAGGTAGTAAAAATATTCTGTGGGAGCGTATTTACTAGGGCAATTAGGGCATAAACATATTTACTAAGCATCCATAATTAATATTCATTTGTGCATTTTCAAATCGATTTTTATTTGCGACTAGTCTGCTTATTCATTTGTAAACTGAATTGATGTGAATTAATGTGTTTGCTAGACTACAATTGATAAGACTCGCATAGAGAAATAGGGTAGACTGACCAGTGAGTGAACAGGCCCCAGTGAATGATCATTTGGTAAATAAAATTTTTAAAAATATGGATTTAAAATCATTCACTATATGGATTGGCAACACTGACTTCCTCCCATGTAGTAGGAAGCTATCTGACAATGGTTGGTTGCCCTGGTCATTATATCCTGGTGTTAATTCACTGGCGAACGTGACGTCTTAAACGTCCATTCACTGGTTAGTCTACCCTATACGAAACTGACATTTTTTTACACATAGATTGATCCATATTAAGTCTCATAACACAGTGATCCAGTAAATTAAGCAAGCAGCCCAGAATCCTTTCTACATTTCAATCTTGACCCCTTGCTCCAGAAAAAATTTCAAGGCAATCCTAACAATGAATTTCTACGTAGCTAGGTAATTCCGTGCGCAAGAAATGACCTTTGGGTTGATCGTTAAATTCAAGAAATGACTGAAATTGGCTATCAAATGAATTGCGAAAAGGTATTAAAATCGCTTGTGTGAAGCGTTTTATGGTGGTATTTCTTATTTGGCTATAAATCTTTTATTTTTTCGTCAGATTATTTTGATTTGTATTGGCTCATTTTATTCATTTCAAAACTGCCATAAAATTGACGTATATATTTGTTCCATTTAACTTGCACAGCACAGGGCAATGGTCTTCATGTGTCTTGTATTTAATTTACTGAGATTAACTTAAAAATTATTGGGCAAATTATTTTACCAACCGTCGTCAATGATTAAATGTGTATTTTAACAAGACATCTGCAGTTTAAGAGCTTTTCATGTAAACCGCAAACATGCAAGATGTCTACGTGGCAATGACTTAACCACAAAATGGGTCACCACATGTTTTGGTGAAAATGTCATAGTTATCTTGGAAAAATCTATGGATACATCTTTTAATGTGTTTTTAAGGTTTTTTGAACTTGTAAGGTGTAAGAAGGTGAATATAAAATTGAATATTTTGTGAAAGACACTGTTTTAAAAATTATTTAAGCGTTTAATAGCATTTAATTGTAAAAATGGAATTTCAATTTTTTTTCAGTAATAATTTAATAACAAGATGAAATACAAAAATGTTAAAATATTATCTCAATGTTAAAAATGAAAGATACATTTCTCAATGAGATTTTAGATTTTTAACTTCTAAATCCTTAAAATTTCACAAAGAGCGATACTTAGCCAAAACAGGGCAAAACCTTCAAATCTACCTGCCAAACTAGAAAGAAGGGCAGAAAATTCTACAAAAGACGAATCCATCAGAACGTAGGGGAGGTGGGAAGTAGACCGCGAGATGTTATACCTTGCAGGTAACGCCCCCACCCCCCAGAAAAAAAACACCCCTTTAAAGGTAGGTAGACTGTGGGAAATTTTCATCCCCTCCCCTTCCAAGGAACCTGAATGCATTGTTACTCGGCTTCCAACTATTTGAATAGTAGAAGTTTTAGGGCTGGAGTTCTATTCTTCGAATCCGAGACATTTACAAAGACCACCCCATGGGCTAGGCCATGATCTCTTGAGAAGAAAACCAACAACGTAAACTAAATGGAAAGGTATCGTGTTAAAAGGTATTTGGTTTTTGAGGACATAATCTTCAAGATGAGGATCAAGGTATAAATACTAAATAGTACCACGGATTAATACAAATTTGAACATTTAATTGATTGTTATTAGGAGAACGTTAGAATATTTCTCGCCAAGGTACATTTGTTGCTAGGGCGTAAATTAAATTTAAATGAAATATCCTTGATGGAGGAATCAATTACATTAATACTCTTTCCCTAAATAATTACAAAATAAATCTGATTTCTGGGAGAAATTAAGCGTTCCAATTTTTTAAATTTCTGTATATACTGAAGAAACAAACTTGTATTATACCCGATTTTAATTAAAAAAATTTCAATACAAAATTTGTTTAAAAAATAGTGATAGTTTACTTTATGATGAGGAAAAATTAAAAAATAATACACATAACATGACAATTTTTTAAACAAATACATTTCCCGGTGTTAAATTATTAGTTTTAATATTATTCAGGTATCTCAATTAAACCACAGGATATAAGATATCAAATAAATGATGAAAATTTTGCGAAAAAAGATTGTTTACACAGGGAAATAAAACGTGCATTCACGTAAAATAACAATGTCGATGACTCGTACAAATTTTTAAGTTTTTAGAAATATGGCATGACCATAACTTTTAAGTAAAACATAAATAAAAGTTAAAAGATAATATATTAAAGATTGTTTTCCAATTAAATTTATTTGCCAGAAGCCCTCGTGCAGCCTTAGTGCACAGTTAATTCAACAAATCATTAAATTTTATCATGAATAATGGAAAAATAATTAGATAAATGTATAATTCAGGATTGTCTTTCAATTTAATTTAGTCCCCAATGAATAGCCCTCATATAACTATTGTAACGACAATCCAACCAAACTAAACACTTAAAAAATCAATCCATACATAACATAACAGGGAAAAAATTAAGATTTAAATGAATATTTTTTACAAAAATAATTTTTCAGCGCTAACATTACATTCGCACACAACTTTATCTCTTGTATGCACAAATATCAGATAACGGGTCAAGACATTATCGCGACAGATACAAATCGAGAAGAAGCGCGATTCTTATCCCTAATAGAGACAACTTTGAAGTACAAGTGTCGAGTGACAAGTCCGCTATCAGTGTGAGAGTGTTTATCAGATGTGGTGGTGAGCCATCGTAAACAGCGGCCACACATAGTAGCGCGTCCTCTCGTGCCTTGACCTTACATCTCTTTTGAATACCCTCGTTACGCGCTAATTGAGGGAGATATCCGTTAGGCAGCGATCGAGGTGGTGGTGTGATAACATTGTAAATGGTATTTAATGGATTTTGAGTGAAACATGCTGATCCAAAAACGGGGATAAGCAGGGCAGGATTTAAGAAAACAGGCCGAATATTGGCTTACAATTTACAACATATCCCCCCCCCCCCTTAAAGTTCGAATATTTTCTTGATACAATAGTTTTAGGCAATAAAGCGATCGAGTTCATTAGTTTTTTTAAATCTTTTTTTAATCTAAGTATTATGTTATAGTATTAAATTTTAACATTTGAATAAATTGCCGAATTTTAGATATTTAATTCCTCTTGTAAATCTGACAACTACAGCCGATTTAGAAATGCGGTCATGGCGGTAATTACATCGCACTCTTCTTTTACTAATGAAAAAATATGCATTTAAAAGAGACGTCCACAAATTATTTTTTGATTAAATTTTCTTGGGTCACATTTAGCCGAGGAAACAAAAAAGAATACGAAAATATTAAATATTTCTGTTTTACTTATTCAGCCTCTTTCATCATCAAGTCATCACATACCTACAAAGGTAACCACATCCCACTCGTCAATGTTACGTTTCGCTGCGAATGATTATGCGAATTGTACATATACTAATATTGTTTTTTAACTTCAATAATCAGTATTTATTAATAACGTAATTTGAGTTACAGTGCTGTCAGTCCAACAATAAAGAGATGCATGCGTAGAGTCCTACATGAAAGGGATGATGTTGTTGGGACAGTCGCTGAGATGCGAGATTATCTGGGGATATTTTTGCACACAATTTGTTTTCTTTCTTTCCTAGGAGCGATTTTTAGAAATTGATAAATTTTGTTTATCTTTTGAGGATATTAAGAGCATGAAAATACTTTTGTAGATTATCGTGACGATAAAAAATGACAACGTATTTGGCTGACTACAATTTTGGATATCATGGGTTTAGTTTCTTATTAAATACTTTTTGAAAGTTTTAAAAAAATATTTAGTTGAGAAATGTTAGTTATGTGTCAAACTAATTGATAATATAAATATAGAATTCCGGTTTATTTTTAGTTTACCAAATATTTTTATTGAAATGCAGAATAATTAACACTTAAATTGATATTAAAATATGTAGTTATTAAAATAACTATAACATTGGCTTAAGTGAGGAGGTTAACTGTGCATGAAAATAAAACCAAGTTTTTTTTAAGTGAAAAGTTGTTTCACTATATTTCTGTAGCTGATGATTATAGACTCCTCCATTCTAAAAATTTAGTAAATTTATAAATTGTGTGTGTTGTGCTAGAAAATCTCTACCGCTTTTATTTCTTAGAGGGTTAAAGATAAATTTGGAGGCAACGGAGGCCGACACGTGAAATCTATTATGCTACTTATTTCTCTCTATTATACTTCCTTTACTTTTCAATGCATCCATGACATTTGAATTTTAACTTAATTAGTGCTTCAAGGATGCGAAATCAGGAGCGGGAAAATAATGATTAAATCATACATTTTACAACCTTTCAAGCTGTAAATCTCGATGTCAAGAATTATAAAAGTAATTGGTCGACATAAATCAAGATTTCTTGGAAGCATTTATTCATGATATGTGCGTGAAGACGAATATTGCGATGAATTAGAGTTGGAAAAAAATTCGCTCGAATGAATAAACATTAGTAACGGCAGTTGTGAAAATCAGTAGCGCTTATCTTTTATGATTGTGCCCAGCGTATCAGGAAGTTGGTCATTTAAATTACAACACTTACTAATTACGCAGCTTTTTCTGTTTGAAATAAGAGGAATAATGTGTATACACTCCTTGCCAACCTAAGTTGGGTAAATAGAAATATGCTATGGAGAAGATCCTTCCACTCATGCAAAAAGTTCCATAAATTATTTGTGAATCTATCCAGAAAACATTTTAAAAAACATTAATTTCGTTAAGGTCTAACAGATTTCAATATTTGAGAAAATTAGGAAATTTTATCAATGAAGATTGTATTTTGGTTTAATTTATTCAGATCATTTTGTATGTAAATATTACCTTACAAGAGTTTTCAACTAACGGACCAATCGCGCTTTTTCCTCTGCCTTTTTTACTCTTTGTTTTTACCCAAGCTAGGGTGGCTGGCACGGAGTGTAGATAACTAAGAAATTGTACATTATAATAAAAGATGAAACAGTTAACAAATTGTCGGTGGACGTTTTGTTAAAGGTGTGTTGTGACGTAAGTTTTCTGCTTTTAGGACTAGTTTTGTTTTGGGTTTTATCTGAATAATTTTCTTAATAATTTTTCTCAGAAATTTATAAAATACAGGGCAATTTTAAATTTTTGACATTATCCCCAACTTATATAAATAATGGGCCTTTTTCAGCACTAAGTGTAATTTCATTATTTCAAACATCTACTTCTGTTAAGTACCTAGACACAGCGAATTTGAATAACCGTCAACGCAAATAAGCATTACGTTGTTAACGTATGCATTGTTGAAACCTTTTTGTTGAATTACAGGGCGTTTTTCATTTTTTAATCCTTTAAATACATCATTTCTGTTTCATAATGAAGATTATCCCTCACACACCATTCAATTCGTTTGCTATTGTTGTTGAAAATGCTTCAAACAAAATATCACGAGGAAAAGTATTCCTTTGCAAACCGGGGAAATATTAGACTGTAATACTATAATATCGAGTTTTCTACTCATTGTTTACTTTATGTCTATGACGATAATCACTAAAAACACTCGGGGGGGGGAAAAAGAATAATACGACTGAGATCCTCATAACGAAATGGTAATCCTGAGAATAATCCTTTCGCTCTCTAATAACTAAAGATCTCTATGTAATGCGATAAGTAAAGAGTTTAAAAAACAATCCTTAAATCAATGCAATATTAAAACAAATTTGAGATTTTACTTCTAAAAAGAAAGTAAAATGCCTCAAAATACATTTTCGTTATTTTAAGCTATACCAAACGTCGCTTAGTTTTAATTTTTAAATACTAATGTTAATCTTGTTTTTTTCTTTAATTTGATTTTAAAAACTTTTTTTAGAAATGGAAACCTAATTTTACCCAGCAATTCTTGACTATTATAAGCTAAAAAAACACATTTACCTATTATGTTTTTTCAATTCTTTTTATTTTGAATGGACTTGTGACTTGTAACCACTACGACGAAAATTGTGATTTTGTAGGGCCTAATTTTTAATTGATATCAATTTTGTTGCAAGAAAAAGAGCTCCCTCCATTTGAAACAAAAAAAGTATTGGTTCAATCGAACGGTTGGATGAGAAATTATAACAGATCATTACTCCACGGTGTCAATACCTCTTTCCATTTTAAAATACCTTTTTCTATTTTAAAAAAGAAAAATAGGCTGACAAAATGTCGCATAAAATTTACAAGACATCTGCATGATTATTTGTACTACATTTTTCCGAAGCTATTAGCAAATGACATAAAGAAATCGAAAGAAAGACAATGCCCACTAACTTACGCGTTTCTAAACAAAGACTTGAAACGATATTTAAGAGGCCTGAATGGCAACACGGAAATCTATGATAGTGCAATTCTTTGTTACCATTGACCCAATATGATGTCATTGTTTATGGCTTAACTGGAATTTAAGGCGTATTTTACGAACTACAAATTGTTATAATTATTATCTGAAAATACTTAAAGTACTAACTAAAATTTCTTCATATAAAAGGGTATTGAAATGAGATTACGCATTATAATAAGATGACTCACACAATAGAATTCAAAAGGTAAGATTTCCGGTTTCTGTCTAGTTTTTGAAAATAGGGTTAACTTAAGGTCACCTTTCTCCATCATTTCGTATATGAAAAATTACTTGTTTCACAAAAGATAACAACACAAAGATAACATGCACACAGATTTTCAGAAATTCGGTCTAGTGCACAAGTTTATTTTTAAAGATTTTTTTTCAGAAGAAAAGTTTCCTTTTTATAATGTGCGAGTAAGGGTTAGTATTCTTTTCAAACGCTTATTTTAGTAAAATAGGATAAAATGGATAAAAATTTCAGAGGGAATACAATGAACATTTAGGTTTTTATTATTTTTAAAAACGGATTTCATTTGTAAATATTTTCCGATAAATTTTTTTGTTTGTGGGTCTCCAACGGCATAGCAATAAACTATGACACCATAGACAGACATTAACGACACATTTAATATTTTTTGTTAAAATTGTTTTTTAATAGTTTCTTAAACTATTTCATAAACTACGCTACGAAAAACTTTGTTTCAAGGGGAAAATGCTACGTACTCTGCTCATATGAGCAAGGTGGTTGAGGTTAGTGAACATCTTATAATTCAGAAAAATTAAACAGATAATTTAAAAATGATCTTACCTGATAAAGCGACAAACAGTAACAATCCTATTCCCTTGCAATTCCTCATATTTGCAATATAAATGTTATAAACCACTGTAATACCAGTTTTTCCGAGCACTTTCGATGGGAGAAATCACAATATTCAATAGCCGGCGAGCACTCCGAACACCACTAAAAACAGAAGCTCCGATTTCGAATAATCCTTGGGCACAGATGACAGGTTCACAGAATATTTTATTCCGATTCACAAATTCAGTATTTTCACCTACGAAAAAAAAATAATCGTACTTATTTTTTATCTACCTAAATTGTCACAGGGAAAAAATAAGTTCGAACGCCGCTCGCAAACGTTCCTCCCCACTACACTGAAAAACCAGTACAAGCGTCAAGAAGGGTTGCCACAGCTGCTGCCGTCGCCAGTTTTGCGAAAGAGGACGCCAAATAACGTCAGTGTGGGAAAGGGCGGTGGTTTGCGGAAATGAGCGGAATTAGTCAATGGCAATGAAGAAAATAAGATGGTCAGGTCAAATAAGAAATCAGTGGCGAAAGCTCTTCGTTGTTTTAAAAAAATAATATAAGATTTGTGTTGTGTTGTAGAGACCTTGCGGTTTTATTTATACTTCGTTGTATTACGCACCTAAAGAAAATTGAATCATTCATCCGTTATGACGGTAATTGAGTCACCCCAAATTCGATTAATTCAACTCCGATATTTTTCGTGTTCAGTATTTTACGAGATTTTATTTCGATATAGAAAAGTACTGATTGCATTCTTTTTATTTTTTTTATGTTTTATGGACTCAATAAACAAAAAAGTCATTTCACAGAAACATTCCGGCAGCTAAGTTGTCAGAAAAATTTCCGTTGATTTGAGGAAGTTTTAAGAGTGTACATCCACTGCTAATTTTTTAATAATATTTGTTTATGGTAGGAAAAATGATTTTAATATTAATATAAGTGGATTCAAAACCAACTTCTGAAGTAGGTAATCATAGTGCAATATTGGCAATTTTGAAACAATGAGTTTTAATCATCTTATGTTCTCTGAAATTTGGATAAAACATGCGCCTTTGAAACCTAAACTGCTAGTATTTGTAATTTTTTCAATAGTATTTTACTTTTATGTTCTTTGTGTATTATATTCAGTTGCTTAAAATAAATATATGCAAAATTTGTTACACATTTGTCAACTTTACTACTCAATATACAGTATTTTTACATCTTTATATGATAGTTTTAAATTCACCAAGGAAATAAAGAATTCCATATCCATTCATCGGATCGAATTGAATTTGGATTTTTAGTACACATTGTTCCCATAGATAATAAAATCTCGGATTTATTCTTACACGATTGTAAGCGAAGATGCCTTGTCCGTACATATATTTTAAACTTAAAGGGACTTGAATAATAAATATACGGAGTAAAATAAGGAAATACCAACCGTAAAATAAAACTGGACAACCGTAGAACAAGTATAAAGACTTTTTAATGGCACCGCTCCAGCAACTTGAAGCGTTTACAGCTGTTAGAAGCATAACAAGACGATTTATTCGTGGCTATTTTACACCAGCTGAAAAATAAAACTTTGGTTTGAAACTCAATATAAAAGTTGTCGACAATATTTAGGTGTGTAGCCTTTTTCTTTGTTTGAAGCACAAAAGGGCGTAGCTTAAAATTTTGATTTTTGTTTATCGTACGGAAGAGCTTCAATTATCCGAAGTAATTGGAACCTAACCAAATTTGGATAATTGGAAATTCGAATAATTGTAGTTAATCGTAAGGAAATGTATAATCAATTATCTTTTATATAACAGATGAATACCTAACAGCAGGTACAGCTATAGTACAAAAGTTAAAATGGGACACACAAACTTTTACTCGTTCTCTGTTGTTCGTTTCTATTGGATGTCATGCCAAAAATATAAACTAGGCAAGATGGAATTTTTGTAAATTCGAATAATCAGCAATGCTTCGGATAATTGGAGTTTCACTGTATTTCATTACATTTCAGTAAAAGTTAGGTAATTTTTATTCGGTAATATAAATAATGACCCGGATTTTTCAATGTCAAAAATAAGATTTAAAAGGCTTTTTGATTTCGAAATTAACACCTTGGGATTTTTTTGTAATGCGCATGAGAATGTATACCGTATTTGTGTGCATCATTAAATCATACATCACATATTGCAAAAAATATCATTTGTGTTAGACGAAACAATAATTTCAGAACATTTCGCAGAACTAAGGCATCCCACAAAGTGACATGTAGATATAAATAACAATTACAGCATGGCTTTCCGTACACCATCAAATTATACGTCCTATATAATTATTGCAGAAAATATCAATTGTGTTGGACGAAAAAATAATTTTACAAACATTTAGCAGAACTAGGTCATCCAACAAAGTCGCATATAGGAATAAATAAATTACAATTACACCATGGCTTTCCCGTCCCCTCTGACACGGAATAATAGCTTGGTGAACTAACGCCTAGAGTGCGTAACTTTGGGTTGTTAGTGTCCAATTCAATTTACACTTCCCGTCCAATGTGATATAGTTCAATTACGGCAAAAGGGGGCATGGTTCCTTAACTTGGGCTCGAATTTATGGTGCGCATAATTAGGTTTCTCATCACAAATAACTCTGATGTAAAGTACACTGCTCAAAAGAATTAGGGGCACTTTGCGTGGGGAGAGTGTTGTACCTTGGGACGCTTGTACCTTGGGACACTGACAATTTCTAAGAATCTATTGGCAATATTCATACATTGTTTATTTCTAATAGTAGCCTTAACCAACAGACATCATCATAATAAAATTTAACACTAGCATCATTGAATTGATGAATTGGTGACAAAAAATATTTCATTACCCCAAAGTAAATATTTTTCTCATTCAAATACAATTTTTTACCTTTGTACTTTGACAAAAAGTCAACTGCATTTTATTTTCTTCATAAAAGAGAAGATTTTAAAATATTTTGATTTTGAGAAAATAATGATAATGCATTTAGATTGGCCACTATCTTGCTTTTATTTAAACCATGTAGTGTATTGTACCTGGGGACAGTAAAGCTTATTGTACCTTGGCACAGGTCCCAAGGTACAACATATTCATGATTCTTAATAATTTGGATGAATAAAAATATCTTTATTTATTTTAAAAGAGCAATTCCACAAAACATGTAAAATACAAATCAGCTTTGTTTTGGATATATTTTATAATGATTGAAGTTTGAAAATATAATTCTGGATTTCTATTTAAATTATTCTTGAATTTCGAAGTTTTATTTGTGTATTTCCTTGAGAAAAAAAAAAATAAAGTTTGTTTCCTGACACAAATTAGTTCAAGTGTATGACTATTGACTGAATTATAAAGTATGTCCCGAGGTACAACATCATATTGTACCTTGGGACAGTTTATCCTCTCTACTTTAAATGAGTGGCAATTTTTTAATTTCAAGCTGCCAGAATTTAAAAAAAATTATAGAGGAATATATTGGTATGTTGAAATGCTGCTTTTAAATTTTTATTTTGACTATATTTATCGAGGAAAAAAAGTTTTAATGTAAAAATTGTCCCAAGGTACAACTCTCCCCTACACTGCTCAAAAGAATTAGGGGAGCACTTTGCGTACTTTTGTTTACCCGTCCAGTTCAAACTTATTTTTTATTATAAAAATCTAAAATTTGTTAAATATATTCTCATTATGCATCCAGATAGAAATGGTAAAAAACAGAAAAATAAATCTTGATTTTTTAACTAAAATTCAAAAGACAAAAAAAAAATTGGAAACGTAACTTTTGAATGGATTATAACACTATTTTTTTCAAAATTTTACTTGTAAAAAAACGGTTACATCAACTTTAGACTTCTAAAAATGCAAGCGTGAAGAATTTAGAGTCAATTTATTTCATAAAAGTGGTTTGAGAGTGAATTTTATTTTACCATGTTTTTCATATTTTCATCCAATTAAAAGAAACATTATTTAATTCTTCAAAAGGCATGATTCCACCATCTAACAATAAATAAGTACGAGTTCAACTTAGTGAGGAAAAAAATCGGAAGCTGATTCTACCAAATGGAATCATTGGGGGCGAAATGGTTTAAACCATACATTTCCCTAATTGTTTTGAGCAGTGTGGTATGAAAGAGGCAGATACTGCATAGTATAATACTGGATAAAAGCAATTTTCCATTTTGGTATAATTCTTTTTAAGTTAACTCTTTAGTTGAAGTTGTGCACCGGATTAATTAAATGAATACTATGTTTAAATGACATAATTATAACTACATATTTTCATATGAAATGTAAATTTTTAAAGTTAGGCAGAGAGTGACCTACTAATTAGGTTGGATAATTTAAATACGTTTCGAGTCCTTACAAATTTTCATTAAACACATTTCTTACCGCTTGAATGTTTCGTTCTTAATTAAATATGGGATAATTAAATGTTTTATTAAAACTATCTTATTAATTAAAAAAAGTATTCTGTAAGTAAATGTATACTTTTATAATTATTTTAAAAATTCATATTCCAAGCTGAAAATTTTTACAACAGTACCGATTTATAACATGTATACGAGGTAAATTTTGGAATGCAATAGTTTACTTGAATAAATCCTCAAGTACTTCGAAACAATCGGAGCATTACTCATTAACGGTCATTAACATAACTACACCCCCTTCTCATTTCCGACAAATACCCTTAATTCTCCATAGTAACCTGTTAAACATTTATCGGGACATTAACTAATTGGCTGGAACTGTTTGGGGCGTGGTTAAGAGGGTGTTGAAGGACAAGTCACACGGTTAAGATAAGGAAAGACTGTCCCTACTGATAAAAAATGTACTGATAACCGGAAACTA
Source organism: Hylyphantes graminicola (assembly GCA_023701765.1). Taxonomy (NCBI): domain Eukaryota; kingdom Metazoa; phylum Arthropoda; class Arachnida; order Araneae; family Linyphiidae; genus Hylyphantes; species Hylyphantes graminicola. The sequence goes on along the minus strand of CM043114.1, from coordinate 53,899,909 downwards.
AGGCGATCATTCGCTGGGCCTGAACTAGTGAGTTCAATCAGTGAACCAATCTTGTCTGACCTGATAGTGTTCAGTGCTTAGTTTTGCTGATTTGAGTTTCTTTTGAGTTGAACTCGTATTTGAAAAAAAAAAATTAGCATTAACAAAATATTTTTTTTTCTTTTTAGTCATGTTATTTAACTTCTTGCGATTTGAATGTCATTTGAATACAAATTATGGACAAATGTGGCAATCGGCATTTAAATAACATCAATCCAATCTTTAGAATATGAGATTAGTTTATAATTACTTTACAAAAACTAATACCTTATGTTTTCAGTCTAGGATTTGATGTTTAATTACTTTACGACATAACACAGGGCATTTGTTTTCAAGCACCATAGTCCATACATACATATGCCTTCCAACCGCATATAAACAATGTTGTCGTATTTGGTTAACTGAAATAATGTAACCCAGCACAATTCAAATCCATTGTGTTTTCATTACCACAAAAACCACAATTAAAAGAAATCAATGCGAAAATGAATCATCCAGCCTGAAAGCAGGAAGGGCAATTCGTAAAAGCGAAAGACTGCCAAATGTGACAAACCCTGAAAAGGAGCCGCGTAGCGATTTCGTTCGAACGAGTATCAAGCCGCGCTGTAAATAGTTCCCCGTTATTAATTTAATATATCCGTATTTACAATTTGAATAAAAATAAAAACTACAAATTAATTGTAGAAATCCTCTTTTTGAGTTGATATATATGATTATGGGGCCTATTACAATAAAATATAGTTTTCGTTTTCTTTGAGCGGATGCGTACAACTACTACCTGCAGTGTGTGTCGAACGTATGGTTCGAAATCGTAAGAAGATCGCGGGATTGTGAATCATTATTTTGACAAGTTATTGGAGATGAAAACAGTCGCGTTGTTATTCAGCGATTTAACATTTGATCGATCATTCAATGAATAAATTCTGCCATTGAGTACTTTAAATGTAGGTCAAAAATTTAATAATTCATTAGATAAAAAAAAATGTATTTTTTACACACAAAATGTTATTTTAAAGAACACATGTATTTTTTTTAAATATTTTTTTTAATGTTTGATAAGGTCGCATCAGTTGCCTAGAATTTTAAAAATGTAAGAAATCTCACAATTTTTTTTAAAAATGTTTCGCATGGTTTTTACTTAACCCAGGAGTTCCCAACCTTTTTGCACCTGCGTACAACTTGACTTTTTGAGAAATTTTGGCGTACCACTTGCAGTAAATTTTTTAATGTATAATACATGCTTTTAATAAAGAAGAAATAAAAAGATTAAAATGGTATTAATTTACAGTTTTATTTATTACCTATAGGTCTAAAACCATACAAATAAAAAAGTTCGTGCAAACTCAGAAAAAATTATTCATCATACAAAATTTGTAGTCTTTAGTGCGAAAATTGCTTTTTGCCTGCGATTAAAATATCAACATTAAGAGGAATGAAACTTTTATCTTCAAGTCCTCTTCAACACTTTGATTCTGTGTTTATTTTTTATATACAAGAGTGCAGAAAATACACTCACATACAAGCAACTCCTAACAAATGGCATTAAAAATAACGGAGCTTGAGGGAGTTCAAAGGGTACTCGGTTTTACATCCCATCAAAAAGTTAATTAAAGGTTTGTCATTAAAATAATGATAATATATTTGTGTGTTCATTGCTCACACATGTTATAGAAGCTGTTAATACTTAATAGTAATGTATAGCCACATCACGCTCGCATACCACCTGAAATTTTCCCGCGTAATTTTCTTTTAAAAAAATTATTAATTCCTTACTTTAAAAATAATTTTTCTAGTAATTATGAAATATCCGGTACTTGAATCAAAATAGTATACGTATTTTAAAAAAAATATTACTCTAAAACAAGAAACTGGGGCAACCATAAGTTCTAAGTTGTTTCAATTAGAAACAAATGATTCATCGATACTACCTTGGCGAACGTTACACCAAAGCTTCCACCATTAACGGCAAATCCCCACTGTTACTACATCAACTTCTAGAGAAATTAATTGCTCATTTTACAACAATTCGTTAATTTATTCAGCTTCCCGTTTGGGACCTCTGACAGAGGAAAAGGTGAACAGGTTACGCATTTCTGTCATTCGTTTCACCTGAATAAAAATCGCCTAATTTAGCCAAGTTCAAGTGGAAATGAAATAATTTGTGGTAAAAACACTCGGAAATAAAAACCATCTTCCGGGAATGACTCATTTTCGTGATTAAAAAAACGACACGTCGCGTTATTGCAACAAGGTCAAGGTAAACTCGGACGTTTTTAACAACTATTTTAAATGATGAAACAAAAATAAACGGTTTATTTGTGATAACCATTTCATGTCCTTCCGCGTTCGTTGATTTAAAAAAGATGTCATTTTAATGTGTGTCAACCGGATTTATTTACATCGATATTTCCTTAAACTTTTCGTTACCTCGTTTATTTTATTTTGTTTCCTGAATTTTAATTTCCTTCTTACTCGCTTGCTTTGTTTGTTGATAATTATTGTTAATTGCTCGATAAATTAACTGTGAGTAATAAGTTAGATGAGGTTCCCAAAATAATTTGATTGATTTGATATTAACTGTTGGATTAAATAGTTTGACTCGATGATGTGCAACTTCCTCCTATACTTCAAAAAAATATTTCCTAATAAATCCAAATAGATTTTGTTTTAGATAAATGTTTAAAAAAAATTCCTATAATGTATAATTTTTCACCAAAAATGATGTGGTAAATAAATTTCATCATGAAGTGCTTTTGTTTTACTGCGTGATGTAAAAACTGTTGCAATATTATTGCAATTTTCTCTGCAATTTTCAATCGCGTATATATCTATACGTATATTGCAATTTTTTTTACCAAAGATATTTTCAAATAAATACTGACAGATCCCTTCGTTTCTTAACTTCGGCAAAAAAAAAAAAGATACGAACCACTACTTCTAATGCAAGTGGACATTGAAATTTTTCTATTATACACAATAGTTTTCTATATTATATAATAGTTTGTTAATAAGTAATATTAAGAATGATTAGATGGAAAATAAACGTAAGCAAATATACGTATTTATGTTTCAAATGCCGTTGATAATCACAATGGTCATTGGTCCTCTTTCTGCATTTCCCGAAGTAAACATATACATAAATTAAAACATGAGTTTATACGTAGCAGATGGCGTGGCCTGACCTTTGGCCTATTTCTTGACATCCTCTGTCTACGATATTGGTAGCGAAAAGTATTTAAATATTTAGACTCGTAGTTTCGTATCAAAGTTTTTGCCTCACTAAATTTTTATGAATTATTTTCACAATAAACTTTTAAATTATTTGCAATGGCCATTTTGTTTCTTCTCTTCTCTCGAACATTTCGAACGTATTCCCCATAAAATCTTCTCTTTTTTCCTCTCTTCACTTCAGTACGACTTCTCCCTCAGAGGACCCGAGAGTAGCGATCCCTACAATGAAACAAATATACATACTAATCATGTTACAAATGTATAAATTGATAATCACATAATCGGCCCCCTTTTTTCCCTTTCATTTATGGAAATCCAAGGATTTGGTCTGCTTAGAAGTAAATCCTCCCATTTACAAACGACTCCTAGGCAATGAACTACAAAATTTAAAATTTCATTTCAGTATAATGAAGAAGATCTAGAAAATAAGGGAATCTAAGACTTTTTCCTGATTTTCAAAACGCAAATTTTGTTGCGCCTGGAGTGCAAAGTATCAGTTTAGTACTTCTACTCTAGTTATGGTTGTTCCAATCCCCTTGATGGTTTTAATAAAGTAACTCAGCAACTGAAGTATTGAAATCCATTTCGTACGTTTTAATAATTTTAATATATGTACTAATAGGTGATTTTTTTTACTTTTCATATCAATTATTTTATTTATATCATACAATATCATACAATTATAATTTTACTGTCATGCAAATTATGTTTTTAAAACTTTAAATTATAAAAAAAAGTTTTTAGAGCATAAAATATGTATAAGTTTATTCTGTTATCTAAGCCTATTGAGTTTTTTTAATTTAAATAATTCTGTTTCCCAATATTAAATAAATATTGACTGCAATCAAATGTAATACTTAAATTATTGCTTACTTTTCAATTGGGTTTAAAATTTCACAATGGTTCGGTCGTGACTTCTGACGAAATTCTCAACGTAATTTTTGTTTGACAAATATTTTGGTTAGAAAGTAAGAGCAAATCAAAGGATTTTTCAAACAATGCATTCTTCGATAACCCCAAAACGAGTTTTACAATAGATCAATGTCATCTCCTCAGCATACAATAATCTGTCTTTCATGCATGAACTTCAATTTTTTTTTTTAAGTTGTCGCTTCACTTTCCATTTTTGATCGGTTTAAATTCCATTCCAATCAGGATTAAGGCCTTTGAAAGCATCCGAAAGTAAATCAGTAAAGAACACAATAGAAAAATTTCTTTTCCCTTTTAGTAGAGGGAGTCATGTAACAATTGAAGAGCTAAGTGGAAGAACGTGCTAAGTGACATTTTTGAAAAAAAAAAAGAATTTTCTGTTAATGAATATATTACTAACTACTTTAACGATAACAAGTTTTCTCGTTTTCATAAGCTTAAAGTTTAGTACATTTTGTACGGTTTGGAAGTACCGTTTTCAAGAGATACAAAAGCAAACGATAAACTTTAAAGCTCATTTACTAGTTTTCACATTTTTGTCACTTAGCACGTTCTTCCACTAAGCTCTTCAATTCCTCCCACCCACTCTTCCAGAAACACTGCCTCGAGGCTAGCTGGGTGCGTATTGAGCATCAGAAGCGGATAAGTCCACTTGTTATTCCTTCCTGAGACTTGACATTTATACCTTTAAATGGATGTTTGTTTTACAACACAGATTGTAACAGCACCTTTTATTTTAAAATTTAAACACTCGCGAATAATTCGATCGAATATTTATCAGCCATTGATTGCAGGTATCAGGCGCTATTTCTGTGTAAAAAAATAGAGGATCCTGAGACCTGATATTTAATGGATGGATGTTTTTTTAATTGGATGTTTTGTTTTACAACACAGATTGTAACAACACAATTTGTTTTAAAATTTAAACACTCAAATAATTCGATTGAAGATTAGTTAGCCATTGATTACAGCTATCAGGCGCTATTTCTGAAAAAAAAATTAAAAATAGAGGGTCATGAGACCTGATATTTAATGGATGGATGTTTGAATGCATGCTTTTAATTGGATGCTTTTTTTACTACACAGTTTGTAACTGCACAATTTATTTTAAACTTTAATTTCTGAAATGTTTCGATATAAGATCTGAAAATCACTTGTCAGTCTTTGATTGAAAGTTCGTGTAATTCTAGTGCGACGATAATTCAAACATAACCTTTGAAAGTATCAGTCGTTTGTTTCTCTAAAAAATAAAGTGTCAACTCAATTTCGGAGTTCCTGCAATAAAAAATTTCAGCAGTATATTTTAAAGGCATTTAACACTAAAAGCGTTGTTTGTGATCCAATACGTACAAAACATGATACACCTTTTAGCATTCACCTCACCAAAAGTGTATTTTGGGGTGCTTAAAATTTCGCATTTTATGAAATTGATGTGCCTCTCAGCAAATAATAAATTTTCGTTCAAAATTACTGTACAATTACTATGTATCTCTATAGGTAAAAACTACTTTTTAATATACGTATAATTGTTTAAAAATATGTTTACATATGGCGAATACATTGTGCAGGATTTTACTATGGGATCTTGGGAGAACATAATGGACTTGTTTCATTTTGATTCTCACATATCCAGTTGTCTATACCATCTTGAACAATGAGGTTAATTCATAGGGATATTTCCGGTCAAATTTTAATCATTGCATTGAACAGTAGCAATGGACTTCATTTAAATCCCTATACTTTTGAAGTACAAAGGACTTTTGCATCACGCTCAAAGGAAGGAGATTGTGATATTTTATAATTGCATTCGTTATTAGTGTCAACTAGAAAGATTTATAGAGATTAAATTAAGAAGTGATTACTAATAGTTATCTGTATATATGGAGTACCTAAATCTATCTTCTCGCTCAATCGTAATATCTTTAGTAAAAATAGTTTCATTTGTTTAACTGCATTGTGTTTTAAACTAATATCTTTATAAAGTTTTGCTGTTACCAAATATAAGTTTTCTAATAAGATAGGAAAATGCCTGTATAACACAGCAAATTGGTATTGAGTAACAAAGTTTTTTTTATTGCAAAAGCGGTGGTGTCGAAATAAAAAAAAATTTCTTGTAAATATTCGAATTTAAAATCTAAAAAAAAGTGTGAGCACATCAAACTTCTCTCGCTTTCTTTATCAATAGCTCTCGTATGTAGCTCTTGTGGGTACGCAACGTTAATTCAATTCATTTTCTACGCTCAACTCTATATCTCTTATAAAACTCTTTCTCTCTCTGATACTTCTTTCTTCATCAATATTCATATATTTTCCCTTTAACTATGCATTTTGATATATTTTGTAAGGTGTATTATTTAACTAGCAAAAACTGTCATTTTATATGCTTTAAATATTCATTTTAGATATACCAAATAAATTTTAAGTGTAGTCGCGATCCAGTAGAAAATTTGTGGAGGAAAAAATATAGAAGCTTTGACATTTTCAAATATATTCTAATCCAATTTAATTGAAAAGTATTTTTTTTTGTTAAGTCTGCAATATAAGAAATTCCTTTTAAAATAATTTGTTTTTTCAAATAGATGTCAGAGCTGATTATCACGTCTATCAAGAAAGTTTAAGCTTATGCTTTTTGAAAATGTTTTTTGAAAATGAAAAGTGCCTTTAATTTTTGTAAGAGATATGCAAATGTTCGGTTTCTTTATTTTGCAGATCTTTTATATTCTTTACTCGTGCCATCTTTCATTTTATTTACCTTCTTTCGTACTTGATATTTCTTTTACCGTGAAAATAATTATTCCTTTATTTTCAATAATCTCGTAGATCCCCCTTTCCCAGTATTTCGTGATAGTGGGCATGGTTGGATAAAAAAAAAGCCATAAATATTTTACGTGCTTACGCTACTATTTTTTCCTTTTTAAGTTTAAAATTACTTTACACATGTTTCTTAAGAGATTCAGTAATAAATTTATAAGGGTAAAAAGCATATTAATTTTTAAATGTTTATTTTATAAACTTTAAATAGTAATTATTTTTTTCTGAATTGAGTATGGAGTTGGACACTAGTTTGATAAAGTTTGACTAGTCTATATTTAATTAGATATCGTCTCACTCTAACTAGACAAATAAGAAAGTTAACGTCTTAATAATCTATTTTTATATGGGGAATTTTTTCTTTAGAAGCTGCGCATCATTATTTTTTCTCGATTCTTTTATTGTAAATATTTCTAGGAAAGTAAAGAAATCAAAAGCTAATTACGAGGGCAATAAAATTGTAACAAAATATTTTTCGAAACTTGAATCATATTTAAAAGATGAATAATTAAAATGATTATTTTAAACAACAACTAAAGGATAATATCAAATGTAAATATTTAATTTTCTCTTTTTCTTTTCTTCCTTTTAACAAAATGCTGAAATTAAGTTTTATTTCATGAGGTTTTTAATTTATTAACTGCTAACGGAATAATTTAGGGATATATGCTAATTTGTTAAAATATATTAACAAGTTTGAAAAAATAATAAGGTTATAATATAATTTAATGTTTTAGGAAAAATTCAGAAATTGGCTTTTCGAAATAGAATACTTATTTTTTTTTAAATCAAATTACCAAAAAGAATACATCGGGTTGCTTTATTTTGTATTTCAGAAAAAAAACGTCCCTTACACTCTTAAAACAAAAGAGTGAAATCCACTCCAGTTGGAGAAGTGCATTTTCGACACTGGAAAGGATTGAATATTAGCTCAGGCTGAGTTGAAATCACTCGTTTGGAGTGATCCTGTCGTTGGTTTAACACACAAAGAATCCACTCCTTCCGGGTAAGTGCATTTTCCAGTCTGGAGGAGTGAAATTAACTCAGACTGAGTTCAAATCCACTCTCTTGTTTTAAGAGTGTAGAACATATTCAAAACTTGAAACAAAATAAAATCGATTTTTTTATGTACAATTTTTTTTTATTTATTACAAATAACGTGTGTGCGTGTTATGCTTACAAAGCCGTGAATCACTTCAAAACAAAAAATTAAATTTCCTCGCAAAATTCATAAAGTGTTTCGCTTCCTGAATGACATTGACAACGTTACGCAAGGTATAAGCGGAGTATCAATTCAGTGTCGTATCCGTTGGCTTCCGTTGACGATGATTCATTTTACCGGTGTTTTATACCGCCAAACATCCGTTGAAATCACCTTAAAACGGTAGTCTGCAAACATTTCTCTGTTATAGCATTTATGTTGATACAATTTTACAAATTCTTTTTCACTAAGATTTTAAGCATTTACTGACCAAGCTAGAGCTTATTTTGTCACGTTTTAAAATGCAATAAACTCTTAAATTAAATGGAGTTTTATTATTCCGAATTTACTTATAGATATATTGGGGCCCGTGATGTTTTTAGGCCTCAAAATGGGCTATAAGAACAAATGTATTGGCGAGTGTTAAAAAAATTAAATATAAATGAATTAACCTTCTAATTTTATGTGTTTCAAATACTAACTAAACAGGTTCAATATACATTTGACTGATTCTTGGTGTAAGAGGAGCAGTCACCAATTGCCTGCTATTTTTTTCCCCTAAACTCCGTGTTTTAAGGAAGGGACAGCACAAACATCCTTTTCTTAGTCAAAACTTATAGTGCTCTTGTATGTTACAATATACGGAATTTTTAACATTTCAAAAATTAAACTCATTTTATTTCTTACAAAATTTTACTTTATATACTTTACCCAAACCAGAAACAACATATAGACATTTCCTTGCACAGCACTATAACAAAATACTCAGCACTTTAACTGAGTAAGGTTTTTGTTGTCTCTTACATGTCATAGTAAAATCAATATCGAATAAACACTCCTTGATGTCTTACCATGTCTTACCCAATAACACCTTCAAATTTTTAAAATTCGTATTCCGTGTTACTGAATTTGTCCTACATAAATTGTTCCGCACTGTCGTTGTCACTATTGTATATATATTTTTTTAAATTTAGATAAACTTATTTAAATTTTTTTAAGCCCTGTAATGCAAGATTTTTTTTAATCCCGAAAAAATATATTCGTATCCTTAATTCTCATACATTACGGGAAAATACTGAAAAAAATTAACAACATTGGAATTTTAAATAATTTAAATTTTTACAAATTTTGCCACATGGAAAAACCAACTACAAAATTCCAATTTTGATAAGAATGACCAGAAAAATACTAAATATATTTTAAAATAACCCTCGGGAACTATAATTTTTCAAAACAATTTATTTGCATTTAGTACTATAATATTATACTTAGAATACTGCCAAAGACGAAATTTCACAACAGTTAATAACTTTACTCTATGCATTGGAGGGTTAATGTCTAATGATGCGTCCATATGCCTCTTTGGTCGAAAAGAGGTTGAGGCAGTATCCTTACTGAAAGTGTTAAGCAGGCAATAAAACACCAGTACATTCGAAAAAGGCCATCCAACTCGACAATCTCGAATAGTATTGATTCAGGTGAGGCTAGACGAATGTCTTATGAGTTTTAGTAGTCGTGATTTCATGAAAGTGGGCTGTTCCAATTTATTTGGCGACCAATTGTCCAAGTCCATTGCGTGAGGCATCCACGAGTTTTGGACGCGTGCCTTGAAATGAACATTTGATGATTAATACTGAGTTCGTGCACTGTTTCGAATTTGGTTTAGTAGGCGCCAAAGGCAGTGTGTCATTGGGGGTTTGGAAGGTCGAGTGGCTCAAATAATTATTTATATAAATGTAGCATATTCAAATAATGTGATTATGCATGTTTTCCATATGCAAAACAGGACTGGAAAATCAATGCTAATATCTTTATATTGTCGTTTTTCAAACACATGTTTCATTTCAGTATGTTTCGATGTGCATTTTGAACTGAACATTGGCGTCTAGAAGAAACGATTTCAAATTAAGTTATTCAGTTAATCAGAATTAAATAGGAAAAAAAATCGAGAAGTTTAAAATGGTGTTAATAAAATCGCCACCATAAGAGTGTTGTACTTGTATCCCATTTATGATTTGGTCAATCTCAAAAGAATTCGTAAAAGTGATGCATTTATCTATTACCAGCGGGTGACCGAGCTCTGCTCGGAGAAAACAGGTATCGAAGCTAACTCGAAGATTTAAATTTTCAATTGCGATTTATCAAAACAATACATGCCATTTGAAAATTTTGTTCATTTCGCTAACTTTGTTTAGTTTCTTTAAAATGAACAGCTATGATATAATGGGCAGTCTCGATTCGGAGATTGGCATTTCGTTGAAAAGCAACGAAAATGTCGAAATGTGGTAAACATTCCATTTCATACTTCATTCAACTCGATAGGTATAGCAACCATACGTTAAATTTTCAAGATCGCCAAAAATCACCAATGAACAGAATATATGATTGTAATATCATCGTTGTATGTACTAATTAGTTAAATAGTTTTGAAAAGTTGAGATTTTTATGGTAATGAACATATTACTAACTTCTTTAACGATAATAAATTTCGCCCTTTTCATAAACTTTAAATTTAGTATAATATATTTTCGAATAAATGTTCACTTTTTTTAAAGTTTCATTCTATCAGACAAAATTTCTTTCAAATGATCGAATTTCAAAAGGTTTTTTTTTTCGTAAAAAACTTTTATTTCCTTTCATAGAACAAAAAAGGATGCACAACGTTCCAATTTTCTTGTGTTTTAATCTCTTATAGACTGCTCGAAAGTTATTATTTTAATTAATTTAATTATTTTTAATTTCTCTAGTAATTTTAATTTCTGTTTTCATAGCTGAAACTAAAATCATAATTGAAAAGTGAAAAATGGACATAAGTATTTTGGTCTCTCCATTAACATTTATAGATCGATGAAATCGCTGGAAGAATTGGAGCCAAGTAAAAGCGCCAAATTAGAAAAGAAGCCAAATAGTTGTCCTCTGAGCGGTTGCAACGGCCGCGTTTTCTTAACATTCAGTAGTATACATCCATTAATATACATCCATGTTTCTGAAGGGTAATGGCAACACAATTAAACATTTTCAATTTTATTTATTTTCGTTGAAAGTTTTATTTAATTTTTTAGCAGATGGCATCAGGAAATTTAGCCATTATGGCGAACTAATGAAGTTTGAAAATATCCTATCTGTAACTCCGAACTGCTTGACCGTAGCGCTTCAAAACCGGTGCCAATCGATTCGTCGTGGCCAAAAACCCCAGACCCCCAAGTTTACCGGAGTTTATTAATTCTGGGGCGATTTTCGACCTGGCACCAATTCCTCGTATTATAGTATGAGACCACCGGGTGACCGAGCTCTGCTCGGAGAAAACAGGTATCGAAGCTAAGATAACCGGTTAAAGTTAATGTGACCAGATTTTCAAAATCAAAAAGTGAGACACTCCATCACCCCCCCCCCCCCTCCTATATTTTTTAAGTATTTTTTTATGCACATAATAGTCCTTCACACAATTACACACTTGGTATAAGAAAGATAAGGAAGGCGCGTTCAACAGCAGCAGTGGTTCCAGGCAAACAGAAACCATACTCCACCAATTTGTTGATGACTTTAACTTCATTTAACAATTTCTAAAGACGTCATATTTTATTTACAATTTCCTCGTTTTTCGGGACATTGCGGGACTTTAACAAAAAAGCGGGACGTTTTGGCGGGACATTCGGCCCGCGGGACAGTAACACAAAAAGCGGGAAAGTCCCGCCAAAAGCGGGACGTCTGGTCACATTAGTTAAAGTGCACCATTGTAAACAAAGTTAGAGTTTGGGAAAGGGAACTATTCTATACAAAGGTAAAGTTTTAAAAGTCATAGGAAATGAAATGTAATTGATAATCCCCCAAAAAACTTCGTAAAAGTAAACAACCACCAATCTAAAAAAAAAAAAAAAAAACTATTTATTTTATTACAAAACAAGTCATTATGAAAGTTGTGGCTAAAAAAGCCGTGATATAAAATGAATGCCAATCTCTTGTGTAAAACTTCCTGGTCATATTAAATAGTATAATTTAAGTTTTCCTGCCATAAAAAATTGCACTGTTTGAGGTTGGTGCCCCCCCCCCATCTTAACCACCCTCTATACCTTTATGTAAATGTATTGAGATCATACATTTGTCAAAGTTTTTTTTTAAGTATATCCTTCATTATTCTGATTTAGTAATTCAAGTTCATTTGCCTTGATTTAATTTTATTAGGGGGATTAAGATGGGCACCAACCTCAAACAGTGCAATTTTTTATGGCAGGAAAACTTAAATTATAAAATTTAATATGACCAGGAAGTTTTACACAAGAGATTGGCATTCATTTTATATCACGGCTTTTTTAGCCACAACTTTCATAATGACTTGTTTTGTAATAAAATAAATAGTTTTTTTTTTTTTTTTAGATTGGTGGTTGTTTACTTTTACGAAGTTTTTTGGGGGATATCAGTAGTTTTTTTTTAAATAACAAAAGATACAGACACAATATGACTACAAAATTGACGACGTGATTTCAATGTTTATAGAGAGTTATATAACCGTTATATAACTCGCACTCGGAAATTAGAACTATTTATCCTTTTCCCCGTAGAACATTTGTATACTGCATACTTAAAGTTGGGGCCCGGATGGCCGAGTGGTAAGCATCTCAGGCCAGCAGTCTGCGTGCTGTAACGGGCGCGTGTTCGATTCCCGCCTTCGCCCTGGGTGTATTTTCCTCTCTTTGTGACAGTAAAAAATCTTTCTGTGTCTGTCTTACTTGACGAAGACTTATAAGCGGCTCACTGAGCAAGCACACAAGTCGGAATATATATGTAAAATACCCATACCCATACCCACTTAAAGTTAAACTGTGGTGAGGTACAGATGACGCGTTTTATTCCCGATACATTGATTTCGACACATTTTGAGATTACATCGCAGCTTTTATTTTTTGTGTACCTTAACCGTCTCTTATGCCTAGTTTTTTTTCAGTTTTGTAGGCATATTTATTTTCAATTTTCTTTCATAAAACTAAAAATATATCCAGCCTAATTCAAGAAAAAACAATAACCAAATACGTTTCTTAGGTTACTGTTATGTGTAAAATACAAACATTTAGTAGCAGCTCATGTTAAAAAATGTAACTTTAATTATAAAATATTACTTTGGCATAATAAAATATTAATAAATTTTAGAAAAAAAATATCATTTCTTTTCAGAAAAAATAAGCAAAGATTACTTTGACATAATTAAATATTCCTCAGTAAGTTTTAGAAAAAATATATATTTCTTACTTTTTATGAAAAAAAACCCCAACAGACTATTTTTTTAATGGTATTGGTAACTGAATATGGCAACCAATTAGGCAAATATGATTGTTTACAATTCTCGATCAATCGATCGAGTTATTCATAAGTTTTCTAAATAAAAACGCCAAAAAGTTTAAAAGAAGCATTTCGTTTATTAATTAGAATTTTTTTTTTCAATCTGACTATTCAGATATTATATTAATCATATATTTTAGAAGCTGTAATAATAACTTAATAGTTAACAGCGCTGCTATGCGGCTCTTCGATGAAAATACAGTAAACCTTGGCTCGTTTTCGGAGGTACCTGGCCTCTAGGATGGCTTGTTTATCGCACATTCACACCGCCAAAGGTAATATAGATTTTAATTAATTAAAAATAGAACGAGTTCTTTTTGAAACTTCAAACCTATGAAAGGGGCTTAATTGGAGCATTCTGAATCTTTTAGTAAAAACCGCTTCCAGATTAATGGTCTAGTAATGGCTGTAGGTCACTTCAAAAATTAGGTCAAAATATGACTAAAACTGCTCGAAAGATTTCATTTTCGAAAATTTCAATAATTTTTTTCTCCACTGTTTTTGACTCTAGAATAACCAAATTTTTTTTTATTTAAAGTAATCCACAAAATCCTTCTACTGTATTTTTTTTATTGTTCTACGAAGTTTAGTTTGCCTAGCAGAAAATAAAATCAATTTCGCTGTTAACATAGCGAAATGTTTTCTGTATATATACATAACTGCCGTTTAGCCCTTGGCGTCATTTTGAGATTGGCGGGCGGAACGACCGTTCCGTCTGATTGGCGTTTTGTTGAAAAGCAACGAAAATGTCGAAATGTGGTAAACATTCCATTTTATACTTCATTCAACTCGATAGGTATAACAACCACACGTTAAATTTTCAAGATCGCCAAAAATCGCCAATGAACAGAATAGAACTAAAATCGTCTGCTGATTGGAACTAAAAAAATATTCATGTTACCATTTCTGTAAAACTCAATAAAGTTTAAAGCAAGGTTGAATATATTTAAATTTGAAAAATTAAAATCTTAACTAAACATTTATAGCTTAAGCAGAGGCTTATAGCTTTAGCAGATGGCATCACGAAAGTAGCCATTATGGCGAACTAATGAAGTTTGAAAATATCCTATCTGTAACTCTGAACTGCTTGACCGTAGCGCTTCAAAACCTGTGCCAATCGATTCGTCGTGGCCAAAAACCCCAGACCCCTAAGTTTACCGGAGTTTATTAATTCTGGGGCGTTTTTCGACTTGGGTCCAATTCCTCGTATTATAGTATAAGATATATATTTTTACAGACCTGATAATTTTGCATGGAAATACCCTAAAGTAACTGTTAATATTTCTTTTTCATATCAAGTAACTGTGACAAAATTACTTTTTTTTATTAACTGTAAAAGATACTTTTAAAAGTAACTTTCCAATCCCTGGGTAGAACTTGTATAGTTTATTTACAAAAGCAAATCGCGGGATTACTTGCCAGCATAAATAGATGTTCTGTTTCTATATCTACTTCGAAAAATAATTCAACCGCAACCCTATCTTGAAGAGAAGCAGAAATATCCACAAAAATAACAGTTGACTGATCAACAATAACAAAATGAGTCGATTTATAAAATTTTCACGCGCATACCGTAAATTAGTGACTTATAAATGAATGGACAAAGCCCAGACTTTCTTATGAATGAATGAACAGAAGAATGCAAACCGCGTAAAATGAAAGGATTTTCGACTCTATATAGGAGATAAGATTGTAGTTGACAATGAGTTGTCATATTTTGAATTCAGTCTTCGTAATTTTAAGAGGATTATACTTTAAATTAAAAATAGAGAGTGCCAAATGTTGCTTTTTCTTGCTCCATTGATTTGAGAAAAAAAAACAGCTACAGCATTTAGCTTAAAGAAAATAATTTTACATAAAATACCGTTAAATAATGAAGTTTTTATCATTTAATTTAAACAGCTCAATTATTTTATTTATAAAAGTCAATAGTGCTTTACTTATCTAGTTTAAACTATGCGTAAAAGTTTTAATTCAAATATATTAAATATTTAAATCTTGATCGATTATAGAGTGAAAGCAATCATTGATTTTTTACACAATGACCTCATTTTCTAACTTTCAATTAAAATTCCTTTTATTGTTATATGTAAACTTGATTTGACTCCTTTTGATGTAGTTTTTTTCCTTATTTTCCAGTCGTATATTTGTAATGCTCAATTTTATATAAGTAAAATTATATTTGACCTTTTCCCACCGGTTTATGAATACCATTGATCAAATGCTTTATTTATGTGTGTTACGTAGTAATAACAAACCCATAATTTAGACTTTAAGGCAAAATTATTTTACAGTCGATACTTTGTCAGTTGCATTGACATTTTATTGGGAACCATTTTCGCTTATTGTGGACATTTGAACGTTATGGGAATCTCAACAAAAGAAACAATTTTTGTCAAGACACATTTCATAAATAAGTTCAGCACCACCCACTACATCTCGCGCTGTTATGGCAAATACCAAACCCCTCGAAATACACCATAAATAATTGTGGTTCTAAAAAGGACCCTTGTGTACCTCAAACGCAAAATAACACTTCGACCATAGAAGTACCTCTCCTTCCTATTCAGTTCCTACTTTGCGCATCCCAGCGTGTACCCCACATAATTTCTAAAAATTCACGGTGGTAAATGCATGCATCTTTATACTAGAACAGTTTCTATTAAAAACTGAAGAATGCTTTTTTGCCATTGTAGGCAGAGCTCTTAAAAAAAACTGTACACTCACCATAACAGAATAGGCATACCGCGTATGTTTTGATGTATGAGTGCAACTTTACGAAGGGTGAAAGCAGTGCCTGGATTTTTTTTTTTAATTCGGCTCTATTCGCCATTTTATCCCCAGCCATTGTGATATCGGTGTGAGTGGGGGTTTCGAAACCCGGGTTTTATCACCAGCTGTTCGGTCCCGTGACAAACTTTTCGCTTATACGTATTGTATTAGGCTGTTACTATTCCTGCCCCCTGATTGTTTGCATCCTCCCACCCACCCCTATGGAACTGTACGGTTTAGTGGTCGTCCCCTCCCCCCCCCCCCACCTTTTAGAACGTAAAGTTCCAATATCGATTTTTTTTGCATCACTTTATATTTTTATCATGATGAATGCATCTCTCAATAATCCCATTCAAGGTTAATATTCAAACGGCACCTTCAAATAAGGAGGAGGGTAAAATTGAAAAATCAAAAACGTGTCGTGGTAGTTTAAGTAACTGTCCAACGAAAGTCAAAGGTAATTTTCGGTTCTCCTATTTATGGAAATTTTGTAAACTTCGTTAAAGAACATGAATAAATCACGAGTAACTATTTTCGAAACTCCTTAACTTATATTCTACCAAAATTAAGTTTAACACTAATACAATAACATTTGTAAATATTAACAATAAACATAGATGATATACTATTGTGTACAATCAAGTTTTTTTTTAAATACATTGATTAATATACACTGCTCAAAACAATTAGGGGAGCACTTTGCGTACTTTCGTTTACCCGTCCAGTTCCAACTTCTTATTTATTATTCCTCGTGTAGCTCTAGTGCGACGATAATTCAAACCAAACCAAATCTTATTTATTATTATAAAAATCTAAAATTTGTGAAATAGATTCCTTATGCATCCAGATTGAAATTGTAAAAAACAGGGAAGCAAATCTTAATTTTTTATCTAAAATTTAAGGGGCAAAAAATTGGAATCATAACTTTTGAATAAATTATAAAAATATTTTCTTCAAAATTTTAATTGTAAAAAAAATGCAAAATCAAATTTTAGACTTCTTAGAATGCCATCGTGAAGAATTTAGGGTCAATTTATTTCATAAAACTTTTGGGGGTGAATATTATTTTTCCACGTTTTTCATATTTTCATTCAATTAAAACAAACATTATTTAACTCTTCAAAAGACACGATTCTTCCATTTAACGATAAAGAAGTACGAGTCAAACTTAGTGAGAGAAAAAATCGGTAGCTGGTGATAACCAAATGGAATCATTGGGGGCGAAATGGTTTAAACCATGCATTCCCCTAATTGTTTTGAGCAGTGTAAAAAGTTTATTAAAAATATTTGCCTTTATTCATCGCATAAAAGTAATATTGTGTGCACATAAAAACCAATAAAAATGTAAATCAAACAATTTATCACTTTCAATCTTACTCAAATGCCACTATAATATCACAAAAAATCTCTTCTATTATGTCACGTTTAAAAAAGTGTGTATGATGTATGATAATATACTTTAAAAACTATTAAACTATCAATAGTGAATGTAAAAGGAGTCCCCACTGTTCAAAATTAGGAAAATTAAATACAAAGTCTACGATAAAATGGAATCATGCCGACTAGTAACAGCATGAGGATATTTCCTACTGTTTTATCACGACATGGAGTTTCCTGTCAAAGAAATGTTTTATGTTTCTGTGGTATGGCTTAAAAAAAGTAACGTTTATAAATTACTTTTAAAAAAAAGAGGGACTAAAATGTTTTACTATCATTTCATAAAGGTTCAAATAAATTGCTTTTAGCAACCTCAATGCGAAGTTATGAAGTTTATGACGTTAAAATTTGAAGCTTTTTATAAAGACTATCGCACACTTTCACAGCTAAATCTATAAATGCTACCGACAAGTATGATGCGCCAAAATGATTTAAAAATCACAGTAGGCTACATTCCAAGCTTCATTAAAAAAATTTGAATCGAAAGTATAAGCATGAAATTTTAAATCTGATATAATTTAATTACCATTTAAAAACAAGCTAATTCCGTATTGTTTTGAGCTTCCACTGTTGTCACTTCAGTTCCTGAGAACCTCCACTTTACTTAAGCTATTTTTTTTTTATTTGAACTTTTTTTTTCTAGGGTTTATAAATCGGTTGTCCTGGCAGACAGCTACTAGTACAACCAACGCGTTATGTTTCGAAAATTTACTGTAATTAAATACAAGGCTTTTATTCGTCCGTCTTTATAAAAAAAATGTTAAAAGTTATCTTGTTTTGTAATTTGCACCACTTATTTCAACATTATCAAAAAAAAATTAAAATTGAATTTTTTTTCCAAACTAGTTCATTTATCAGATTTATCTTAGTTTAAGATATTATCGCAAAAAACTAAATCGGGAGAATAATAAGATCGTTTTTTTATCCATTGTAGTCAACAAAGCACGTAACTAATCTACAAAAGTGTTAATATTGGCCACAGTCCAGCCGGAAAATAAATCTCATCTAGCTGCTCCAATTTCGATATCGATGAATCTCATCACAATCATTCATCTCCGGGTCTTTAATCAATCCATAATTGAGCAATTTCGAGACTAATGCTCAAATTATCGACTTTTTTCACGTATCTTTGTTATATCTCGCAAGGGAAATAATTCAAGGGAAAGGAATTTTCCCTGTATTTGTTTTATATAGTATCCGTTTCTTTCTTAGGATGGGTAAAGGGTCGATGTCCAAAGTAGATGGTTATCCTTCACTCAGGGCCTGATCTTTCCTAAGGCCTGGGCCTAGGGACCTCACATTTTAGGGGTCCCTAAATTTTTCTTTCTATTATATTAAATGCTGATGTAGACCCCACAATTTCAGTAAATTTTTAAATTATCTGAGACCCCACTTTTCTGCTTGATTTGACTAATACATTAACCAAACGTGATTGGTTTGAACGATGTTATAAGAGAGCCGATAAAATGGTAGCAAAAATATATTATAAATTGGCCAACTCTCATCATCATTACGGGCAATCATACACAAAATTTTCCTCAAAGGGGCCCCCAAAATTTGTAGTGCCTATAGTCCAAGTTTTCTTAGATCAGTTTTGGGTTTATTGAATGCCAAATGAGGCGTAAATATGCACTATTTTGAAGTCAACACCGAAATAAGTTATAATTCACCCCCAAAACGGTTTTTATTAAAATTTAAAAATAAAACGATCTTTAACATCTAAGAAGCTTTGACTGTACCTTTTTAAATACATTTTAAAAACAAAACACAAAATTCGGTGTAAAAGCCAGTGATGACGTTGTCGACACGATTCTATCTAATAAATCTTGTTCATTTGTTTCTGCTTCTAATTGTGGCTTGTATATAGAGAAATGTCTATTGAAACTCTGCTAATCGTATCCAGTAGACATTATTCTATTCTGCTAAGGTATAGAAGATATTTTGTATGTCTTCTTGGTTCTAACTATCTTTTCGCGCGCTCTGGTTCTTGATTTAAATCATTACCTAATGAACTTAATGAGGGTAATTTACGTAATCGGGAGGATCAACGAGCAGCTTGTAATGGGGAATAATGAAGCAAATAAGTGTTTACATTGTTTCATTACACCCCTTGAGAGGCTTCTACAACAAATAATCACGTTGTAATACTTATCTTAATTTGCTTCTTGATTTTAGCACAAAAAATATAATAAAGAAAAGAAAAATTCTAAGATGATTATATTTTGCTGACGTCTTATTGCGTTGAAAACTTGTTCTTATTTGCGTTGCTATAGGTAAAATAATGTCAATATCTTTTTTATAACAACGTGCAAAAAAGTTCACTTTTTTATATCATATTCATTCATAAATCGTTGCGAAAATGACACTTTACGTGCTTGCGTCACAGACAGTGTGCGAAAGTTTCATTTTCGGCACAGTGTGGTAAAGTAAATAAGAGTATCTGATTGGTAGAAAGGCAAAATGATGTCATGAATATCTCCATAGAAACTAAATGGTCACGAAACTCAGTTAATTCTATTGGTTCATTACTTTTGCATTTTCTAATCTCCATGGAAACTAAAAGTATTACAAAAATCATTAAAGGAAATGAAATAAGATAAAAGTAAGAACACAAATTTCACTCCAAACAATACTTTTCTGGAATAAGATTCGACCAAACTTGATTAGCTGCTTTGTTAATTTAATCTGGAAGTTGGTCGAACATCATTTCAAATTCATTTTCACCTATGTTCGGTAGCACTAATTAATCTAAATACTATTTTGATTCAAAATAGAAAAGTATTTTGCAACTTTTCTTTCACTACTTTGCATTTTCGAATATCTCCATGGAAACTAAAGGATGTCATGAAAATCACTCATTGGTAGAAATACTTTTTTGCACGTCATTATAAAAAATATTGTAAGCAAGCACGTTCCGAATAATACTTTATTAAGCTCGTGTCATAATTTCACTCGCTCGTACCTCGCTCGTGAAATAAAAAGCCACTCGCTTAATAAAGTATCATTTTCGGAACTAGTTGCTTAAATAACTATTTTTTACGTTAAAATTATACATTGTGTATTTAAATTATTACAAACGCTCAATAACTATTTTTACTTTCGGAAGGATTGACCTCAATGTATCACTAACCATTTAAAACTAATTTGAAAGAAAACTTCACTTTATAAACTTAAATTGATATTTTGTCTAATTGAATAAGTTAACATGCAAAATTGCATGAACCTTGACATTGTAAAAACACCAATATTTTTTTTCTATTGATCGATTGAAGTAAATCCATTACAGTTCAGATGTAAGGTATGCCAATTTATTATATTACAATAATTACCTTACCGTTTCATCATCCAAAAGCAACCGCTATTTAACCCCGCCATTTCCTATTTATTTACATTGTTTCCATAACAATAATTAAATATGCAGTAACAGTACAGTGGTGGCGCCAAATAATTGTCCCCTGGCGGCACGCAAAACTGCCCTGGGTATATCTGTATCTCAACCACCCTTCCTGCATTACACACGCCGAATCATTACATTGGCCAGGACAATAATAGCGGCCGGGACACAAAGGGCAATAATTGCTCCACGTGGGTCTGAATCATAACCTGATTTATGCCACAGGCTTCTGATATAACGGACTATGTCCATTGGCAAACCTAAAAGGTGGCCATCATCGGTCACGGGACTTTGTACCAAGTCACGTGGTTTGCACCAGTGGAAATTTGCATAATTCTAAATAAAATAATCACAATACTTAAATTTTACAAAAAAAAATGGATATTAAACACACATAAATTGGCAACAACACAACATGCATTACACTCTTAAAACAAACACTCCTAATTTAACTCAGTCTGAGTGGATTTCACTCCTCCAGACTGGAAAATGCACTTTTCCTTTTGGAGTGGATCCTTTGTGTGTTAAACCTCCGACAGGATCACTCCAAACGAGTGATTTTAACTCAGTCTGCGAAAATATGCATGCCTTTAGGGTGTCGAAAATGCACTTCTCCAACTGGAGT
The DNA here is from genome assembly GCA_023701765.1 of Hylyphantes graminicola. NCBI lineage: Eukaryota > Metazoa > Arthropoda > Arachnida > Araneae > Linyphiidae > Hylyphantes > Hylyphantes graminicola. The sequence goes on along the minus strand of CM043114.1, from coordinate 53,878,135 downwards.
GGATTTCACTCTTTTGTTTTAAGAGTGTATGTTGGGAACATAAATTTAAAAAAAATATTGTGTGTCGGTATTTTCTATAACTGGTTGCGATAAAATAACAAACGTAGCAACTTATCTCGCCAAACTGATGCTTGGTCAAAATTCATCTGAGCCCCCTCTTCAGTGGCCTTTTTACTATTACATTAGCGTAAGTTCTAATTGTATCGTTGATTTATGCGGGGAGGGCAGATTCAGGATTAAAGTTTTTTTTTATTATTCCTGTTGTCCTATCAATTGGAGGAGGGCTCGAAATGAGCACAATGTGTTATTTGGGGATGACTATAAAAAACAGAATATGGGGCCCAGTTGGGGCAGGTTTTAGGGGCCCATGGCAAGGTGTTGTCTCTGGGCGGAGTGGGCCCGGCCTAGGCTCAAATTTACATGGGGGTTATGGCGACAGGTGTGCTGTAAAATGAGACTTGGTGGGACCTATTAATGGAGGTTTGGTTTTAAGCTGCTATTGAATGACCGAGGGTTTGTTGTATCAGCTGCCCCACCTAGGGGTAATTGCAATGGGAAAGGCAGGTAGAATATTTGCAAATAATATGCATTGATAGAATTATAAAGGAAGATGAAACTGATATAGTCACTGTTTGTCAAATGACAATCTCGAAATGTTTCACTTAACTTAGAGAATTTAAAAAAGGAATTCAATGGCTACTATTGAGGTAATGCAACTTATTTAAAAGATTGAATACAGAAATGATTAAACTCTTATTATTTGTTCATGTATTTCTTATAAGTATTAGCTGAACATGTACTTCGACATCAGATAAAAATCAAACGAACAAAACTTCATAATCTATGTGAACAAAACTGAACACATAAAATTTAAAAACTAAAAATTAATGCATATTTCGTTGGAATTGACGTTTTTCATCTGTTTTGAAGTAAAAAACTAGAATTCAGTTTTTAAAAAATCTTTACCAAACTGCTGTTTCACATCAAACTAACTTCATTTTACAACGGCATAAAAGAAAAAGACATCCATGAAGACCTATACAAGCTCTTCTCCTATCCATGACAGTTCTTGAAATTTGAAAGAAACTGGCATGTCATTACACTGTCTCAAATGGAAGCAGTCTTAACTTTCCTTTGAAATGTTATAATCTACCATTTCCTTTTTCTTTCTTTGCTGTCTTCTCCGAGCATATCATCTTTCATTTCCATGCTTAAATCTGCGTAAAAAGAATGGCGTCAACGAAGCTTGCCGAATCGACGTGGCACGCTCTTTGCTGTGATTGTAGGAAGATTTTTATATTTATCAAAATTGATGATCACCAGTTTAGAAATTTTGTTAAAGAAATAGATAAGTAAGATTAATATGTTAAGATATTAATATGTTAAGATATTTTCATTTGTTTGCGTATAAGATTTTTTGAATACTTAAAGTATTAGTATTGCATAAAAAAATTCACTTTAAAATTAAGAATCAAAATTAATAATAAATTGCAAAATTTAAAAGTATTCGTTGTATTTTTTATTTTATTTTAAATTATCGTACTTAAATGTGCTTATGAGAAGACTTAAAATGTTAATTTAATCGAGCATTAAATAAAAAAAAAGCATTTCAATTCTTAAAACAGAGAAATATTAAGTTCCAACTACGTGACCTGGCAAAATGCTAGCATACCAATTATCTATAATTATAAAAGAAAGAGTCTGTCTGTGTGTCTGTCTGTGTGTATGTCTGTGGATCGCAAAAGACCTACTTAGACTGCTCTAAAAATTTCGAAATTTTTAATATAGATTCCTTTTAATACCTACGTGTGCACCTGAGGCTTAGATTTTTCATATTTGATTGAAATTTTTAATTAATATAATTAGTTTCAAAAAAACGTCATCCACGTGGGATTGCGGGACCATAACAGGGCTTGAAAATACATGGTCCGGGCCGAAACGGGGGCTTGACGCCATCCTCTATTAGTTTGATTGAGATATGCGCTCGCCCTAGGGCTGCTTCATCCTCTATTAGTTTGATTGAGATATGCGCTCGCCTTAGGGCTGCTTCATCCTCTATTAGTGTTTGCTCTTTTAGGTGCGCATGCGCCAACACGAATTTAATTTTGTTTTAATTTTGAGTGTATTTTCACAAGGTAAGAGTATGCCTCTAAAAGGAAGCAATGCGAAGTTAACGGGTTCCCAGTAAGGCGGGACCATACTGCTAGTTTGTAAATAAAATTTATACTGGGCCATGTTAGGCCAAGATCGCGGGTTCGGGCTCCGGTTGAGTCGTCAAATTTTCTGAATGAGAAAACCTTGGGCACGCATGTCATACGATTATGTGACATGTAGAACGTCCCTGGAGGGGCTATTAGGCTTGGGTTTTCTCGGCATAAATTAACATCCACAGAGAGCTCAGATTCATTGCAATCTGCTCGCCAAAATTGGTAGCTAGAGTCGCATAGATAGTGCCACAAGAAAATGGCCCTCAGTTCTGGAGAAGATACCGAGTCTTACCGTCAATATTGCATCCCCTATTAGAGTGAAAAAAAAACCTTAAAGCGAAAAGTTTGCAATATTCATTAGGCTTTACATCTTCAGTACAATTTTGTTCAGAAATTCATAAAATTTGAGATAAAAACCAAAAATTTAACTTAGTTGGAAGGGACTTTTAGCAGTAAGACGTGGGGAAGGGATTGAGTACGGGATTGAAAACGGCAAATGCCCATCTTCAAAAGTTTTAAAATTGAATAATGAAAAATTAAGCTTCTAGTACTTAGCCCGACTTTCGCTTTTTACTTGTGAAATGTATCATTTGTATTTGTCATCTACCAAACAATACCTGAAGCAGACCCCCTCACTTTTGATTCCCACCCATGCATCCCATTCGATGCACCCACGGCACACAGGAGAGGATTGCAGGAAAGCCCCTCTCCGGGGAGGTGCGTTGCGTGGCAGCTGCCGAATAGGCGGAGGTGGTAGCATCAGCAGATCTGCAACCATCCACCCAAATCGGCCCTCTCTAATCAGCACGAATCATTGCCGATCGATAACTGTATAATCGATCAATTCCACCCCCTTATTCCCACGGTCACTAACCTACCCCCCCCCCCTTTTCCAGTGAATGAAAAGTTGTGTGTGGGAGGGTACAAAAAAAAAATCCAGTCTATCCCCCTACTGATGCTATTGTTGAGCAGAACTTTGGGGGTTCAACGAGCGAGTTGGCACCCTTATTTATGGCCAACTATGGTGTTGGTTTTTCCAAAGGGTTTTGGGCCATTTGTCATTGTCAGCAGGCAATAAATAAATGGTTAATGATGATTGGAATGTGATGACAAAATGATGGAGATAGTTATCGGAAAAGTTTATCTTCACTGAGATCTTTTGAGCAGGATAAAAGGGTGATGAGTTATTTCGGAAAGAATAAGTACCTAAAAGAATTTTTAATGAGGAGTAATAAAAAAATAAGGAAATAAGAGCAATATCTAACAACCTTTATCGACCAAGAATTTTCGATTCAAATAATTTATCGTTAATTGTTCTTTCCGCAAAAGTGCACAAAAAAAAAGCAAATTTCTCTTTTTAAGAATGCAATCAAGTTTTGCCTGGGGGGTCTAAAATGAGCGATGCAGTTCCTTAGTAGAAGCTTTGTATTTCTTATACTTCCCGCAATTTGTATTTAAATTTATTACCACAAATCATTAATTATTAAAGTTATCAAGCAAGGGACATCAGTAAAAAAAAATACTATACACATTTTAGAAAAAAAATAACAAGTGCACTTTTTATAGAGACGTTTTAATACTCAATGTTATGCTATTTAAAATAACCAACGTCAACATTGTTATCCAAGTCCAAGCACAATTTGCCTCAGAAGCGAATGAAACTGAAATCACGATTTTATAATGAAAGTTCCACTGTTTCACGCCACTTTCAAATTAGTATCACTCTTTAACAAGCCAGCCTTCGGCTAATTTGCACCTTATAAATTACATGGGTTGTGTAAGAAAAACAAAAAATACAATGCGCAAGAGGAGGCTATAGCGAAGCAGCTAATTACGGCCATTTTCCTCCTCGTTGACCTCATATTATAGAACATTTTTGTCCGCCATTACACACAGTTTCGGTCTGACGTCAATGTGACGTAACCACGTAACATTGGGTGACGTTGGAGGTTGAAACTTTAAAAAATGGTTAGTGGTTTTTTTTATGGTGCTTCAGTCGAATGGCTCGTTCGCCGGTTTTCGGGGTAGAGCATCTGCCGTTAAATTTGAAGGACGTTTTCCCCTCCTCATCACGCGAGACACCTGTTTTGTTGGGAGAATCATGTGCTTGTTGACTCTGGAAGGAGAAAGCGAGCTTGATCCACTTTTATGAGAGGATGAAAGCAGTTTAGGTGATGTTTTCATAACTCCGGCTGAAGTCTGAAGGTTGTAAAAGACAAGAGTTTTTCGAATAAAAAAGCTTCAGAAATTTTACAATAATTCCAGTGTAAGCCCTCCATTTCGTTAAAATATCAAGATATTTTTATTAGAATCAGAAAAGTCCTTTTGATTTAAAATAACAAAGACACTGTGTCATAGTGAGTAATTTAAATGAGAAACCAAAGAACGTCAAACTTTCTGGAAAAAATTACTTCTTCCCAGACGCAATGTGGAATTTCCCGAAAACTGTTGCAGAAATCGATAGTCAAATTCTTATTCTACTCCTCCAGTTCAGGATTTAAGTAGAATGTTTATTTCAATAATGGTATTGCGCTATGTTTTAAAAAATCAAGCTTAACTTTTATTTTTAAAAAACCTAATTTATGATTTGAGGTTTTTTTTTCTATGAGACCTAGATTACTTTGGTATGATCAAGGGGATTTACAAACATGCTCTCAGCTCAGACATGAAGCCCTATGACACTGGAAATCCTTTAAGACCCCTATACCGGAATAAGCGAATGTAAAGCTTGACCACTCTTAAAAATACCTGACCACTAAAAAAATAAACCCTTCAATTCTGTATACCCTGGATCAAAAAAGGTACATCATCCTTTAGTTTTAAACAGAAGTTATACCTCTCTGGCTCTGATGAGGCACAGATCCCTAGTTCGCGTGTAGAAGCCAATAATTGAATCATGCACCAAGCAAGCCCCGTGTTATTAGCATGCAACCAGATAGCCATTCTGGAGAGATGGCTATCTTCTTACCGGCAGCCACTCTGCCAACACCCGAAGTGCGTTGATAAATGAACCTTACCGGTGACATAAAATATCCGTGTCGACAGGTGAATTAGGAGAATAATGGGGAGGACACACTATCCCCTTCCGATGAGATTAGGCTTTGGTATAAGAGGAAGACAAAGAAGTGTGGATTGTTTCGGTTCTTGAATGTACGTGCTTTTCGGGGAATCCGCAGAGATTTATTCTAGGTGGATCGATTTTTTGTGTGTGTGTGGGATGGTATGATTCAGTACTGATGGGGATGGGTCGAATTTTGAAGGAATTTATGGCCGTATAATGTAAAATGTGCACTCTAAAAAATGAATGCTCAAAAACGACGAAATTTTCCTTAATTTTGACGATTCCATTACTGGCAAATGCTCCGAGTTTTCGTTTCCTCAAAGTGAGGAAATTTGAATCGTCATTTTTATGAGGATTTGAATGTTGTCTAAGCTAAAGAAATATTTCGTCATTTTTGAGCATGTGAGTACAACAATGAGATTTTGTTTCCTCAAAATCAAGATACAGAATCGCGATCGTAAAAGTGAGGATTCGCATTTACTCAAAAGTCACGCGATAGTTTGACCAAGCAATCCTCAAAATTAACGAAATGAGGCTTGAGGATTCATGAATTGTCAAAAATGAAAGTGTTACTTCTGAGAGTGTGAACTGTGTGGTGGGGAAGAACCACGATAAAAGATTAAAGTTTTGCTGTTTGGGTTATTTCTTTCTACCATTAGCAGTATGTACCAACACATTATTTGCACTTAAATATTTGTTAAATAGTTTACTTAGCAATCTTTAATTGTATCAACAACTTGGAACATAAAAAATAGTTGTCATCAGGCATAAAATTCTTAAAATCATATCTTGAGGACTTATAAATATATATTGGGTTTCCTTTTATGTGAGCCTTAAAGTTCATAGGTCCTATTAGTCATAAAATATCTGTGTAGGAATTCTGTAGTTCTGTGTTAATGTCACATGAAGGACGTGAGGATTCAAATTCTTCCACCCTCCAGAGGCAAGAGGACAAAGCAAACGCACGGATGAGGAGGCACCCTTTCCTCATCGACTGAAAGCCCCAGCCAACCCCGTTGACACTTCTTTCAAATATTCTAAAGAATGCATGAGTGTTCTTTTTTTGTGTGTTCGATTATCTTCTCGCTCCCGACGGCCGTGAACAATGGTCAACGCAGACGGAAAGGAAATTAACCTCCATTTAGGGTGTTCTTCAATGAGTGCATCTCTCGCCCTTCAGTGCTGTTATTCAATGCTATATTCAACCATTTTTTTTTCATTATCCCCCTTAGAATTGTTCTCGTTGCATCATATGATAGATCAGATGGTCATGAGAAAGTGAATATATAGTACTGAAGTGAGAGATGAAGAATAATGTGTAATAAATTATATGGGGTTATGTTCCAGGCTGTTTGGGGGCTCTAAAAGGTAAAAGATTCCATAGGGCCTTTATGGGGATGTCAGATGAAGTTTAGTTTTCATGACTTTGGTTTCGGCTCTCAAGTTATCATAAAATGATGCATAAAGTGGGATGAGAAAAGGAAAGGCCTTTAGAATAAATATAGGAAGAAATATGTTAAATAAAATTTCTATTCATTCCTATTACGGCACTACTGTACCCTAAAAATAAAGTGATAGGGGAGACCGGGTCTAGTTGATACAGGGTCAAGTTGATACAGTCAAATCCGCAATTAACTGGTACTCACTTGACTGGACGACCGGTCCGTCGTCAACAACCACGCGTGAGCACTTAGAGGAGGTTGCTTTGTTCTATGAGTTATGAATTAAATACTGGTTTTGAGCTTTAAAAGTAAATTTTTACCCCTGTATTTGAAGTGTTATTGAAAGTTTACTTGTTAGTGGATTGTGTTATAAATAACATCACATTGTTACATGCTATAAAGGCAAGCATGTAACCTAGTAGACTTTGTTCTAGCTCTTATTGGTTTTCAGTATTTTGCGGTTTAGTGTAATGGCGACGGTTGGGTCAAGTTGATACGCTTCTTTGGGGTCAAGTTGATACGGTGTATCAACTTAACCCACAAGAATTTTCATATGTTGCATTTATTTATAGATACCAAGAAACTACAAGAGGCGAAATACCGATTGATATTTTTGGAAGAGCTTATGAAGAGATTAGAAATGGCAGAATGTATATTAGGGAAGCGGCCAAAATCTTTAATATAGACGCAATAGCTATTTGCAGGTTCAAGACAAAAAAAGGGAAAATAAAACTTAAAATGCCAGAGGCTACTGTCGAGGTTGTAAAAATGGGTTATGCTAAACATCAACAAATATTGATTGACGAACTTGAGGAGGAGCTTAGCAGATATATTTTAACAAGAAAATAAAAGTTTAAATTGTTTAAATCATTAGGGGGTTATATTACCATGAATGGAAGAACAGAAAAGAACCGAAAACAAAGAACAGACAACCTGACAAAAGTTAAAAATAAAAATAAGAGAGAAACGAAGAAAAATTGAAAAAGATGAATCAGACTCTGATGAAGGCAAAGAGTCTTTTTGTTTGGTGTGCTTCAAAACATATTCAACGTCAAAGCCTGGCCAGGACTGGATACAATGCATATCCTGTAAGAAGTGGGCACACATCGCATGTGCTGAAGACAATCCATTTTACACGTGTTTCAATTGTCAATCAGATCCCAATTTCTCAGACTCGGAGTAATCAGTTCCAATCAATGTAGGCCCTATCATGTAAAACTTTGTATCATATAAAGTTAAAAACCTATTTATATTGTAAAATAAAACCCTTTTCGTAATTACTGCATTTTTTATTAGATATATTTAAATATTTCCTAGCACCGTCTCAGCTTACTCGTATGCGCATCAACTTGACCCAATACCGTATCAACTTGACCCAGATCGGGTTAAGTTGATACACATTGCAACATTTTAAAAAACATTTTTTTTGTCAGTGAAAATTCAATTCTATTTAGATTATAAAAATATCAGGCGTTAGCCAAAGAGTTATAGTTACTAACTACACTTAGTTTGTTTCAAAATATTGACAGAAAAAAATTACAAAAATCAGAAAGTGAAAAGTGTATCAACTTGACCCGGTCTCCCCTATTCCAGTTCTTTTTATTCATTTGAATCTTAGTATGGGACATATAAGAAGCTAAGTGTTAGCTTATGGAACGGAATAAACTCAACCATTTAAAGATATTGAGGAGTGTGTTTAGAAAAAACAGGTTCTTAAACAAGAGTTTTATTAGTGAGTTTGGTTTATTCCTCTTTCGATATCATTCACTTGTACCTGAAATAGTTCTAGGAGTGCTCTAGAATGGAATTTTTGTTAACATTACCTATTAAACCAATGAAGAGGTTCTTTCATTCCAAATTATTTTCTTTAATTGGTTCAAAATAGAAGTATGTTCTTTTCACTAGCCTGTGGTTGTGTTTTGTACCAAAGACTACGATGTATTTTAATAACTGACATAATTTAAATTGCATTTATTTTGAATATCCTTTCTTCAATAATCCAACCTTTTTCTACATTCTAAATTGCAGCTCTGTAAGATGTATTTCAGAAATCTTTATAAAAACCAATAAATGATTGTGGCATTGTTTATTTCCTTCCAATCAGGCAAATTGCTATCTCGCATAAAATTTGCCTGCTGCACAGTTCTATCACTTTTATTTTCGTTTCCTATTCGCAGTTTTTCCATTTCCTTCCGCATTTTAGAATGCAAGCGATATGGCGATCATAAATTTCACAAAAATGGTCTTCGAATAAAAGCTTTTATATTTTTTTCCCATAAAATTTATTTGTCACGACGAGTAGATAGAATTTGAGAAGACTATTTCCGAAGTTGGGGACAATATTTCTTTCTTTTAAAAGAGGACATATATACTTGATTTGAATAGTGGAAAAAAGAAAACAAAAGCCAATATCTTTCCATGAAATTAAGACTTTCGTACTCAGAATCGTGACAAATTCTAGCAGTTTAGGTGCAGTGACATCAGTATACAATGCATAAAGTATAATGCATTTTAAAAATTCAACAATAGTATGATTATAATGGTAGTTTTTGTCATTTTGGAGTTCTAGATTTTGATCTTTATTTCTTCCACTCAATTTAGTTATTTGTTTTGCTCAATATATTAAAATATGTATTCACTTTTGAAAATTAAAGACATCCTCTATTTTACACAACTTCTTTTTAAGTAATCACCAAACTTTTTTGCTTTTAGTTATTTTTTTAAGGTTTACATATGCAGTTACTTTTTTTGACAGAGTTCAACCAAAAAGTGTTTGTGTAAATAGAAACAAGTATATTTGCTAAACATAATGCGATAAAAGTAATTAACACTTTGTAAATGTAGCGAAGTATATTGTTTTGTTATAAGTACTATACAATCAAACGAAAATTGATTTCATTACTGTACTTAAATTTTCGAATTTATTCATAGTAATTCGTACACCTTGTGGTGTTATTCATTACTTATTAAAACCTAAAATGAAAGATGAAAATTTGCAATTTTAACACAAATGATATCTCAGTCAACAATAGAGTAAGTAGTATTACCAGATATTTTTTTATACGGATACTTTTGATTTTTTTAAAAAACTAATATAGTTTTTGTAATTTAAAAATAATGTAGAAGTGACAAAAAAAATACGTAGAGTCTCAACATTATAAAAATTAAACTAGGGATCAGTAATTTTTTACGTTGATATTTTTTAAATTAAGTTTTCGGTAAAAACGATAAATTCTTTGTAATTTGTATACTAACTCTTATCTTTGCTCTCCAAAGCAGTTATAAAACGATTCTTTAAAGATTTTTTTTATCCGAATATCAACTATTTTCTTTCAAACGAGTTTTTTTTTGTCTGTTAAATTACTAGATTTTTTTCCTTGTACGGCATAATACACCTTGTTATTACGTTAATGTTCCTTTCCAAAGGTAACAGAGAAAAAAAGTTTTAGGGATGTTTTTTCTTCATTCTAGTACTTCTTTTAAACTTAAACCAATTAGCTCGACATAAAATGCATCGTAATATCTTTACCGTCTACAAAATTGCTTTGACCTTTTATTAATATTAATGATACACTATTTGTATTGTGCTATGTTTTTTCATTGTTTGTTACCTTTTTTTATGAAGTTTATCTAACAAAGGTATGTATTCATTCGATATATAATATAAAAATGAAATTCCTTTTTATTATCTCTGTTGTTAAAAAAATTGAAGATAGCAAGCGAAATATTTATAAAAGGATTTTTTCATATTGGTTATTTGGGAGAATAAACAAAGTTTGTATAATTCATCAATTTACTTATCTTTTTTTATCGCAATACTTTCATAAATCCATGTTAAATTTCAAAACCTGCACTATTAAAATCTAGAATACATAAGTAAATTACAATATATAATCTGTTTTAAGCCTAACGTGGCGGTAAATCGCTGTTTACTGTTGAAATTACGATTAAAATAGTTCCTTTAATTTAAAAATAATGTATTTATACACACAGATTCTTGTATCTAAGATAAATCGTGAGGAGTATCTTCAATTAGCAAGTTTCTTTATTAGTTCTGACCTTGCAGTCCAGTTTGATACGGCGTACTGTGAATCACCAGTTCTGAGAAGTTAATTGAAGTTGTCTTCCTACCACCTCTCTTAATTTGATTAAGTTTGGATCCAGCATTGTGCACTGCCACCATCTTGAGATTTCTCAATCAACATTACTCATGTAATCTTCAGAAAGAACTTTTTTGTTAGATATCCTTATCAAATATATAGGAAATGTAAAATGCTTATAATTATTAAAAAAAATCGAAATGTACGAGTAAATTAGGTTTTTTTTTCACTTTTTAGTTAAACACCATGAGATATTTTATAACCTTGTTAAAAATTTTAAGGTATTTTCCAAAGACTGGGCCATGTGTAATTAAGCAAAGATCCGCAAGTTAACGGCTCTATAAACTGACTCATTGAAATTTTATTTCTTCATATGAACACCACATAATAAACATTGAGCTTAAAAAACCTAAAAATTACCACAAGCACAAATTTCCTATCTCCAACTTCTATTAGAGTGAATAAAAAAAGTGAAACAACCAGTAAAACCAACCACTTTCAACGACTCACAACAATCGGCATCGACAATGCTATGTATCGGTCAGAAAAGTTCATACGAAGCAAGGACATTGACACTAAAAAAAAAGCTCTCCTTTTTACTAATGGTGTTGTCGTGTTACGCAGGTACCATGAAAAGCTTCCCAATTTAGCCGCGGTCAAAGGGGTTTACCGGGTTTTCTGTTTTAATTGGTCTTGGCGAACAACAATCGAGGAGGCTGTTTCAAAGGATTTTTCTATTTATAAACGTTGTAGTCAGGTATTGACGTTCTGCTGCACGATTGACTTTATTTGGTTAAAAGGGCAGAGGTTGATATGCAGCAGGAAGGATGAAGTTTTCAAATTGCCCTCTTTTTTTTGTGTCTGTCTGGAGTCCATAATTGAATTTATACCACTAGAGTTGTATATTAAGTTAAACATGAGTGATAACACTTCTGATTCCGATATGTGATTTCTGTAGCAGTTGGTTTGTTTGATTTAACGTAATTTATATTATTAAAAAGGAAGGGAAGCTGGTCAGACATACGGATCTATCCAAGGATCTGTATGTAAACAGGACCAATCTTCTCAGGCTTCGTGTATCTTGTTGTGCCTGTTATTGGACCTCTATACTTTTGCATTGTAGTTAGTCATCTTAAGTCAATCAATAAAGAATCAGATGATAAATTCTTCAAGTTAACAATTGAGTTTATAAATGCTTTTTTAATACATCTAATAATATATTTATTCGTGCTGATTATATAAAACTATGATAATTATCACCCATGAAAATAAAGTTCTGCAATTTTTGAGAGATTTTATGTTCATCTAATATATTATGTATTTTTAATATGCGATTGCATTAATTACAGAAAAAAATTGAAAATAAGCTGGATCCTTATCTTTCACAGTCATAACTTTTGTATTAGCTATTCAGCATCGCAAAAAAGTTCTAATTTTTATCAAAATTATTACAAATTTACAAAATATTAATATTTTTATTGTTATGTAACTATTTTTTTTTATCATGGATTCCCACGATAAATGATCAAATTTCGTTTTTTCTTTATCTAGTCAAAAATCTTTTTTTTTTTCAAGGAAAGGAAACAACCATAATCTTCCGAATACATAATCGCATTCCAGCTTTGTCCCAATGCATTGTACAGACATGCCACTCGTGCTGGAGATAAAATAATGAAAATAGGCGAATCGTAAATCTTTTCCCGCAATCTCAATGTCTCGTGTGTTCGAATTTCTTTTATTTCGGAATCCCGCGTCATTCGTATAAATACATCTCCATTTTGAAACAATACGGAGGGTACAAATGGCCTACGAGAATGACACCTAGCCATTTACCATTCCACCAATGTTTTTCTCGGCTCATATTTTACTACTTCTGCAACGGCAAGAGAAAATGCGACAATTCTATTTTATTGCCATAAATTACGTTTTGTACCTCGTTCTAAATATATAAATAATAGATGATATTGCTTCGTTTTTGTGTCATTGTGTTCTTGAGCCAAAATTTAAAGTGACTTTTGTGGGTTTCTATTGCTATCTGAGGGTTTATGGGGAAAAGTCATTTCTAAAGGATATAGAAAAATCGAAAATAGACTGGTTTAGCCTTAGGGAGAGTAAAAACAATCTTTCAGCAACTGCACTATAATTTTGAATTTGAAGACATAAAATACTATGAATTCCAAACTTTTTTTGAGCATAAGTTTGTTTTAAAAATGGAACTTGCTATGTATAATGTATATACCATACAATTTCTGAATCAAATATTTTTGTGATATATTTTTTGTTATTTATTAATAAATGTATGTACATAGTAAATATTTTATATTATATTCCTGATATTAAGTTTAATAAATGCAGAACCACGTTTGAAAAGTCAAATTTGTGCTTTGCTCCGGATGTTGAACTGCCAAATTCTCAAATTGAGTTAATGAAGCTATAATAGTTTTTTTTAATTATTTTTACATCAACTAAATGCAAATATTTTCACCTCTATATTTTATACATGTCTATAACAATCCTATTATTAAAAATTTCACTCGTACTTTACGAATAGTTATAGGATTTGCTGAGCGATTCATTCTTCTTTTTTTTTAGGAAATTGTAGTTTTTATTAACTTCAAGCTGTTTCTAATTGAAGAGTACAGGGGAAGAACCACTTGATCTATTAGGAGTCGTCCCGTAATTGTGTCTGCTTGGCGGACATGGCGATAGAAAACCGGTTTTCTATTTCTTCGCTTGGACCAAGTGTCGGAATCGTGCATCGCGTGAATCTCGGTAGGTAAAAAATGGTTTCCTTGCACCAGTTGAGGCAATTGCTCGCTATGATCGCCAAAGTGGCCCGCTGACAAAAGTTCTCTACCTGTACTCTTCAATTATATTTTTCTGGCTATGCTTTTGCTTTAGAAAAAAACAACCTGAACATTTTTTGGGGACAAAAGAAAATACTAATCTTAGAAACTCAATTAATAAATTTGTTTAAATGTGCTAATCACACCAAAACATTCACAAAGGAATTTTCACGTGTTTCCTTGAAAAGTCTAATTTCCTAATCAAACCATTATCCTAGATTTAAATGCCATCAGAATGCTGACTTTGTTTGATCTTCGTTTAGTATGCATTGTGCAGTGACATATGTTTGGAATGTTTACAGGTGTTTCTTACATTGCTCATTTTTTCCTTGTAATGGTGAAAGCAAAACCTTGATGATAAAACAAAGGACCATTTCGAAATCGGTTCTAAAAAAGGCAGAATGATGTACTTGTTGACAGTGCCTGCAGTACTTTTTTTTATTAGTGTATCAAATTATAAATATGTTTATGAAATAATTCCCGAAAACTGTTTTCTCTACTATTTTGAATTTTCTTATGAATTTAATTTTTATCTTATTTTGAAGAACTATTTAAAGAAACCTTTTAAAAGTTTTAACATCCACACAAAACATACATTTAGAGACTGAGAACCTGAAAAATACGAAGCCATTTATAACCATTAGTTTTAAATGAAGGCCATCGGCTTGTCTTAAAAAAATCATTTTTTTTTAAAAAGACTCCATTCCTTATAAGAAATTGGTGTTTTTTGTTTTCCATTTTGCTACTCATTAGCCTTGCATATTAAAAGCTTAATCTGTTTTAACTCTAAGAACAAGAGATAAAATGTCACTTGGCTCATTTTTTTAGCGAGATGTGAAAAACTGATACAGTTATTCTTTTCTCAAGTGTATTGCGTCAAACCAAAGAGACATTGAAGTAATTGGACACAATTTGATCCTAATGTTTCAAAGAAGCTAAACGCTTTGGATAAAAATGCCATCACTTTATTGATATTAATGCATCTCTTTTTTGCTGAGACTTTTTTTCCCAACTCCCTCTGTTTTTCCTTTATCTAAAGAAAGATTAAATGATTCGATTCTCATTCATAGAATGGCGTCTCTTTTATTTCTCTCTACAAATGAAGCACGTAGTTGCAAAACTCATAATCTCCAACGTCGAACTAAGATATAAGGTCCAGCGAGTTCATTGGCGACTTTCGATGATTATAAATTCAATTAGAGAAGAAGCCAATGAATGAACCGGACCCTATATCCAAGTTAGACTTTTAGAGAATACGAGTTTTGCTGCTAGACCCTCCAAATACCGTCTGCCATGCAAAGAAAAGGGAATTACTGGAATCTTTAATGCATATAGGAGCGCATAAAATAAGCAGATTTCGAACGGCTTTTAAAATAATGGCTTCTCGTTAGTGGATGGAAAACTTAAGGGTGGGGGGGAGAGAGGGGTAGTATAGATTATCTTTGTGTCCCCTTCCCCACTTCTTAGAAGGAATATCAGACAAAAGAGTTGATGACGCTTCAGTTCCTTTCTTGTCTCTAAATTGCGCACTCGATGAACGCCGGCGAAAAGTTTGAACTCGAAGAGAATGAAATAAATTCACGAGTGCATGATTTCTGAGATCGAAAAGCGCATTTCTGGATCATAATTCGTTTTTTTTTTTTTGTATAAAAGCTATTGAAGTTTACAAGTGACGAAACGTATAAAGCTAGTCTTATATTCTTTTTTTAAAATGAAGGATGGTTTTTGAATTTTTATTAATTAACATTGCACGTTTGTACAATGGCTATTCGACAGGATTTGAAGTCTGTCGCAATAAACATGCTGATTAAAAATATTTTTTTAATTTAAACGGACGATCAAATGGCTATGACTAGACGAATCATCCAGATCAACACTTTATTTATAAAAAAGTATTTCATAATAATGGAATGAATTTAGCTTAAATTCTCCACTCAAAACTCTTTCATTAAAAATGAATATTCATTAGTTTTATCATTTTGTTCTTTTAGGATGATTGCATAAAAATATCAGCTATCATTTCGGAAAACACTTTGCTATCATATCTGTGATCTAATTGTGTCCTCATCATTACAAATATTTATCTGTTAACATAATATGTTTTAAGATATTAAAATATACATTTTTTGCGTTTTAAAAGAAAATCACTATTAAAGAATTTCAAGAATCGAATGTTGATAAAATTAAGAAACTTATTTGTTGTAAAGGATTAAATATAATGCATTTATAAATCCATACAAACTTTAAACCTAATGTTATTAGTGTTCGTTTAATTGTAGGAAATGGGCAGAAACCAAAAAATTGAGTTGTATACTACTTTTAATAATAATTTATTGCTGAATGTATGTAACTATTGCCAACATAATTTGTTTTATTTTTAAACTAGTCAATCTTGGATAAAATGTGAAATATACAAGTACAAAATTTAAATTACGTCACAAAAAGAGTAAAATATGATTATTTAAATTCCATGCCGGAGTTTTTTTCTACGTTAAATATTACATCTAAACTAGACTTTTAGAAAAGTTTTTAATACTCATGGTCCATTAAATATGCGTAGCAAAGAACCTGGGAATAAGAATATTTAAATTTGATGTAATGAGAAAAACATGTAAATGTTCCTTTCATTTTCTTTAAAATAGTTAGAATGTTGCATTCTTGATAATCCATATGTTTAGAAACATGCATTTGTTTTACCCACAAGAAAACAAATCTCTTTTAAAAGAAAAAACGGAAATAGTTATACTAAAATGAATAATAATTTATACAAACTTCGAATGCGTCAGTAGCAAAAATGAAAATAAACTAAATATGCATAAGTCCTTTATTTTGATTTTTTAGTGAACAACATAATATATTAAATCACAAAATAATAAAATAACTTATTGCTTAAAAGGAATTGTAGCATTTTCATGTAAATGAGTTAAATAAGGCTCACCACATAAATATTCGTACAATATTATTTGGTTTAATGGAGTATGGTTGCTTATTAAAATATTTTAGTGTTATTTAAAATTTACGGGTTTGTTTGATTTCTACAGTGGTGGAAATTGATTTATGAACTAACATTCTTTTCACCAGATATCGCTTTGTATTAAGTGCTAACAATTCAAATTTTGTGTGTTGGATATTCAGAGCACAATAAAGGAATTTCACACAATTTTTTTCAAAAAATAATATAAATAAAAATATATCTAATTTTAGTTTTTAAGCATGTCAAATGATGGAAATTGATTTATGAACTCAAATATATTTTGAACCCAGGTACCAAATATTTTAACTTGTTCTTCATTTGAACTTCAGGGGAGCTATCTTTCGGTGTTTATAAATAAGATAAGGCCAAATTTGTTGAAATTTATCTGTTTTATTTCCATTTTACTAAATAGGATAGCTTGCGGGACTGCCTGAAGCCAAAAAGGTAAAAAATGACCCTTATATAATATTGTAACAAATCTGTAAGAGAAGTTAGCATATTAATTAAAAGATCAATAAATATAATTCATAAAAAATTGAAGAATCCTTCTGACTTCGGCAAAAACCACCATTAAAAAAGGTGTAACCCTCGTGGGACGAGGGACAAGAGCAGTATTATTGGACTTGTATCCCAAAAAGTTACCATTTGTGTCAGCATTTGTGCATTACAGGGCGAATTTGTTATGAACAATCACTTCCTGTAACTCCCTGAAGAGTAGGACAAATATTGATATCGTCGTCGAACTTGAAATGTTCCTAAATGAAGGCTGGTCCAAAGCTTACTCTTCACCATAAGAACAGGCTATTAAAATATAGTCGTAACTACATGAAAATGGATTGGGTGGGGGTGGAGGGAGAGAAATGGGAAAAAAGTGACATTTGCTGATGAAAAAAAGTTCAATTTGGAAGGACGTGATGGTTTAAAATGTTATTGAAAGGATCTTCGGAAATAACCAAGATCTGTCTTCAGCAGAAATGTTAGTGGTGGAAACTTGATGGTTTGGGCCCCGATATCATATGATTGAAGAAACAAGATTGTTTCTGAAGGGCTGACAAACATCACTTTATAGCAGATTATGGAAAAAATTTTAATTCCTTTTTTTCATGGCAAAACTATGCTTTGATTAGATTTTTATGCATGATAATGCAAGTATCCACATTTCAAACGAAATGGAAGACTGGTTAAATGTATTAAGTCTTGTTCATTTAGATCATCCTGCCAATAGCCATGACTTAAACCCCAAGAATAATGTCTGAGATCAATTGGTTTGAATAATTTACTCAAATAGAGTACGGTTTTAATTAAGTGTGCATCAGTTATGGAATGGAAGGACTTAATCATTAAAAACTGCAAATTGCTTGACCAAAACTTGACCCAAAGTTTTGTGTTGTCTATGAAAAACAAAATCAAGGAAGCATTAGCGACAAAAAATAGTTTTAGCAATTATTAATTGAGATTGAATGTAAAGTTCATAAATCAATTTCCCTATGCTAAAACTAAAATATCAACAAAATAAAGTGTTTACGAATTTATATAAAATTTTATTTACGTGTATAATTTATAATGCAAAGAATGTATAGTATATAAAATTTAAATCGATAAAAATGCATTTAATAAAGAAATACTGTTAAAAAAACTGTTAGTTCATAAATCAATTTCCACCATTGTATGATTCTAATAAATACACTCTTAAAACGAACGGACGATTTTTACTCAGTCTGAGTTAATTTTCACTCCTCCAGTCTAGAAAATGCATTTCTCCTAGAGGAGTGGATCCTTTGTTAAACTTCCGACGGGATCACTCCAAACGAGTGATTTTAACTCAGTCTGAGTTAATGTTCACTCCTTTCCAGTGTCTAAAATGCACTTCTCCAACTGGAGTGGGTTTCACTCTTTTGTTTAAAAAGTGTAGGAGATTATATCAAAAATAAAAAAAAATATCGGTCGATATGTTGGTATTTTATTTGACCCTGTAACGACCCCTTTGTGAATATTATTAACACCTTTATTACTGTTTCAGTTGATTTTTAAATTCATTTTTCGTGCAACTTAATTTGTCCCATAAATCGTTCTGACTATGGTCTTCATTTATCATATTTTTAGTTATTTTGATAAACTTAAGCAGAAAGCTTATTTTTGCATGACAAATTTTGATTTTGCATTTTTTAACTAATTTAATTTGCTTTTTTTTTAAAGTGTTTTTAATATGGTAGAGCAAAATCATGAAACTTTATGTGGAATTAATTTTTTTTGTTGCCCGTATTAATTGTAAATTGAAAAGTTTAACATTAAAAAAAATAAATAAAAACAAATCTTAAACTTGTAGCATCAAGAGGGTCGTTTCATTCCCCAACTTTTTCACTGCTAAACTGACGATGCGCCGAAACAAATTACCTTACTCCATAATTTCATTATTCTGTCTAACAGTTCTAATTTAACAGCATTCAAACTTCAGTTATACCCACGTTATACTTCAATTGATAAGTCAGATGAATGGAGATGTAACCCTTTCGACTCCGGGGGTACAGCTTTGTCCCACTGGCATAGAATAAAATCGTGGTTCACGCATCAAACCCGAGCCTCCTATCGGCCTTCGGGTCTGGGGAGCCCAGTCGGTTAAGCATTCGCTTAGCATGCGGAAGGTCCCAGGTTCGGGTCCGGGCATCGCCAAAATAGCTGCCGACCTATAAACGGCCCGTGCAGCCAAAAATGTCCGACGAATAATTCAAACCTCCCCGTGTAAGGGAGTGCACGTTGAATACCCTTCAAAGTAATGACGCTGCGTACGATGTTGCCCTTAACGGTGCGTTGGGTGCCTACTCACTACTCAGGTGTCGGCTCGTCATTTGACTTGCGTCCCGTCATTTCGCCCGTCGCCAATAGCCCTCGTGTAGCTCTAGTACGACGACTATTCAAACCTAAACCATAATTTTATTATTCTGTCAAGTAACTCTAATTCAACGGCATTCAAACATCAGTTATACCCACGTTATACTTCAATTGATAAGTCAGATGAATGGAGATGTAACCCTTTCGTACAGTTCTGTCCCACTGGCATAGAATAAAATCGTGGTTCACGCATCAAACCCGAACCTCCTATCGGCCTTCATTAGCGAACATCTACCTGTCATCTACCTGAATGCCTCCATCTCATAACATAATGGACTTTTGATAAATCGAACGGGAAAGCCGCAGAATGGGTATTGCATGCTTCTGTACCTTGATTTCATTGACCCACTAGCGCCGATTCAACAGAATTTCGATCTTGGCACGGAATCGGCAAACGCTATTAGAATATTAATGGAATAATATGGATGATGTTATAAAGTGAGAATGTTAGGCTTTCGGTTGCTGATAAGGAACAAAAGAGAAGGTTTTGGATTGTAGAAAGCTTTAGTTAAATTATGAATTGGTCGCTCGATTTTTATCGTTGTTTTATTTCGATGATACAGATAGATTTGAATAATTTTTTTAAATGGCTGTATGTTGAAGACTACTGGTCAGAGCTTAGATAAATTCGCCTGCAGAGCGGCACTTTTTTTTAACGTTGGCAGAGTATCGAGATAACATGTTAAGGGTATAGCATTCTTTTAAAATAGGAACCATTGTTTTAAAATATTTGCTTTCTATATAGTATTCTCCAACTCGAGTTATGACAACATTCAGAAAAACCTAGCAACTTCAAAAAGGATTGTAATAAATCAATGTCATACACTGTACAATTGAATATCAAAGTTGAAGGATTATTTCTACATTCCTAGATAGGCTATAGAAATGTCTATAAATGCGAAGGTTAAAAAAAAAATACTTTATCTAAAACTCCTAGTCTGAAGATAACACAATTTGGCCAACTATATAATAAAGTTTTTAAAAAAACATTGCTAGCATGTGCAATTGTAAGATAAAAATTGTTTTTAAAAACTAAAGTTAGAAGATGAAACTGTTTTAGTCGAGAGGAGAGAGATTCTGCAATGTGTGTGACTACTTTATTTTAACTTAAATAGTATGAACATTTCATAGACACGTCTAAATTTAAAATTAAACACAACTAAGTCTAGGGCCACCAAACAGTTTACAGAGTAATTCCAACTGCAGCCAAGATCTCGTTTAAAAAGTTGACAATGAATTAATCTGTTGTTCAAGTTTTTTCTAAAATAGCTACACCTAAAAAAACAAATACTTTTATTCTTTAATTTATTATCGATTGCAAGAGCCTCGCACAATTCAACTAAACTTGTCCGTTCCTTTGAAATTTTTCTAAAAAGCAGCTTTTCTATCTGTCTCCAAGTCTTTTTTTCAAGTAACTGGTCTTTGTAGTGTGACTGGGGAGAAAGGTAATCGTACTCCTGCAGCTCTCTTATTTGTTCTGTATGTCTTTTTTTCTTACCCTTTTACTTGTTTCCAGAATTGTTTGAAGAGTTTCTTTTTCTTCTTTTTCCAACTATCTCTTCGTGACTTCTCTCCCGTAGCAGTTAAATGCAATGCGTCCGCGTTTGACTTTGATAAATGATACTTTTCACGGTCGGCGAACTCTTGAATACTTTTTTTTTTTTTCATTTCAATTTGTATTTTTCCCCGGGAAAAAAATAACACGAAATTGCGTTCAAATGAACTCTTGCGGATTCAGTACGAAAGCTTGATTATATGTATTTTGAACTTAAACATATGAAATGAATGTCGATTCCGTCTTTTTGACAGCCAAATTGAAACTTATTCCGATATATATTTTTTATTATACTGTATGCTTTTAACTTTATCAAAAAATGTTTTTTAAGGGGGGGAATATTTGTTTTCTTTTAAATTAGAATTTTTAATGCTTGGGCGATCAAACATATATGTATTAAAAAGAAGTTAATTCACAAAATTATGTGAAAGAATGTTTTTTAGAACGGTGTTTTAGCTTTATTATTTTTTTCTGTAGAATTTTTATTGCATCTCGGCAGCAAATAGTTAACAAGCTCGTCGTAGCTTAGACTTAATAATAAAAATTAATAAATTAATTTAATAAAAATATTAACTTAGTGTAAATTATTAAATTGTTTATCCTGAAATTATTTCAATATTTTGCAAACCATTTGTTGATTATCTGAGACAGACTTTTTTGTTGACCTTTTTCCATAGATTAAAGAAAGTTTTTTGGTAAAATGCTATTAAAAAATTTTCAACTTTGAAATGTAAATGTGTTTATACTAAATCATGAATTTAATGGTAAAAAATTGCAATTTTTTTTGGCGATTTACATTTTTTATTAATATAAATTTGCAAGAAGTACCACCTGTTTTAATATATTTTTAATATTTGCAAAGTACAATTAGACAATTTACAAACTAGTAGTTCAATCTCCTTTAAGTTAACCCTCAGCTTGTCTGATTATTTAAGAATGAGAATTACCAACGACAAAAACAGCAATCATAGCTATAACAATCTTAAAATAATAACACAGTTTTGCCAATTTTATAATGAAGCTAGAAACTTTATAATGAAAAACTGGACGAAAAAATCATAGGAAATATTATTAGAAAATACGATGCACGTACACACAACGTATATTTTTAAATGAAGTAACCCAAACCTACACTTGTAAAATTAACTTCGTTTCATTTAAAATACATTAGATTCTTTGCTTTCATCATTAAACTAAACTCTGAAAAATCAACTAGTTAAGATAACTAAAACAACTACTGGGACTAATTTAAGTCAACTAAACTTGTTTTTAGTATTTTTTTTTTTTTTTTTTGGATGCGGATAAACGAACTTCGAATGATAAAATAAAATGACGCCCTTCTGATAAATAAACTCGAAGGAAGAACTTCAATAAAATGCTTTATTTCTAGAAAATCAAAATTGCTTTATTTACGCTCCTACAAAACTTTACAAATAAAATTCATATTATATAAATTCGCCTACGAATTGCATTAAAATGTCGGTCATCTTGTAACGAAATAGCGAGCTATGCGAAATTACTAAACCTTAATAATTCGACACAAGTCAGTCTTTTCTATCTTGACCCGCACTTTAATTAAAATAACCACTGATGTGTATTTTCTATTCACAGTTGGATGGTATGGCCACATCAGCAATTTCCTAAAGCAAACATTACCTTAAGCCGGATATTTGACAGGTGATAAATGCTACGTCAAGCTTTGCCAACCATTCAAGTAAATTATTTGATAATTTCAGACTTACAGGTATTCGAAATGACAGTTTATTTGATTTAGGTACCGGTTTGGTGGACTGCTTTTGTGAATAGTTTTGATGTATTTGTTTTGGTTAAATATTGAAACCTTGTAAAATAATTACTATTTTGTCTAACTTTTAATACTCGAAAGTCGCTGAAATTAAAATGTTTAAAATTGCTACTTATTTAATGTATTTGCATTTCAATACTTCGCTAGATTTTTCAAAAATTCAAGTGTTACGAATATTTTAATAAAGTGTCATACAAGAAGGAATATTCAATGCAAATATTTTTAAATTTTAAGTAAATTATTTAATTCATTAAATATACATTAACAAATTTCATATCACAGAATAAACGAGTTGATACTAAGCAATATTAAATTTAACACCCCGCAAATGAAAACTGTTGAATTCAGTAGTAATAATAATAAAAATAAAAGAGTTGAAATTTTAATTACTTTTGAATAACTTTCTTTGCGAACCATCGAATTTAATAGCATTTTAAACACCCAAAAAATGTGTATTTTGTTTAAACTAATGACAATTAAGTAATCAGTGCTACAACAATGTACAAAAAACTATATTTTTTGCAATATTTTAATAGTTAAAACATTATAAAAATAGAATTTTTTTTTAAAAAAAAATTTAGTTTCCCTATTCAGTAGTTTTGATGCTCAAATAATTATACTTAATTTATCATTACTTGTTGTGTAAACATGAGAATTTTTAATAATCTGCATTCTTCAGTAAGAAAAATAAATACATTCACTGTATATTAACAATTCACTGTATATCTGTTGTTTTTATTTGTCGAATTTCGAAATTAAGCAGGCATCTTAGAGATAACAAAATGTAAGCGCTTGTTGTATTCAAATTTTATGCGTAGCGGTTTTCTGCCAAAACTTTCAGCTACTATTAGATAGATAAAACCATAAATAAACATTACTTATTTTTACTTTAAAAGGTGTTTCCACTTATTTGCTTTTAAAGATTATTTATTCGAATAAGATTTGACGAGATGCTTAATGCATGAATAATGTATACAATGAAATATTGATGCTTTTCAAGAATTTTTTCCCCAACGTATATGTGCTTTTTTTTTATCTTAAGTATTCGTTTTTCATTGCTTTTATGTGTTCTATAAATAGAATACTTAAGCTTTCCTAAGCACTTTTTAATGAAGGCGTAAGTAATTTCCTCTCAAATATTAAGTTAGCAACAATTTTTTTATTCGATATTCATTAA
The DNA here is from genome assembly GCA_023701765.1 of Hylyphantes graminicola. NCBI lineage: Eukaryota > Metazoa > Arthropoda > Arachnida > Araneae > Linyphiidae > Hylyphantes > Hylyphantes graminicola. Next base: position 53,854,080 of record CM043114.1, on the reverse strand, counting down.
AATCTTTAGATAAGAAATTTTCTTTATATAAAAAGCAGCTTATTAACAAAAATTCAAGGTAGAAGAATTTTTTTTAAAAATATTAATGAAGAAAATCCATGTTAATAATCGGGTTGTAATTGATACTTAATGTGTTTCGTAAGATCTAGAATTTTTGAGTCCCAGGGTGAATATATAAAAGTGGATTTAATGGTTCAATCCACTTTTGTTCAATAAAGTAATTTAAAAATTATCTTCTTAGCATGCTTGACTTATTTTAATGAATGCTTTTAAAAATGTTCTTTAAATTTGAAAGAAATTTCGTTTAATCTAAATGATTTTAAAGGGATAGGTTCCTTTTTAATTTTATCATAAGATACCTAATCTATTTTTTGCTAGTATAAAGTTTTTTCTGCCAATGCCTTTATGATTTTTCAAACTTTTTTTCTAGATACTCCTTTATAGATTTACTTGCATAACGCATACTATTGCACCCATCTTTTGATTTCTTATGTTTTTATTAATCGTATTATGTCGTTAATTTGCTTTTATCTATTGATTTCTTGACATTATCATAAAGAAATAGTATAGACTGACCAGTGAATGAACAGGCCCCAGTGAATTAACAGTAGCTAAATACATTTAAAAAGTAGGGATTAAAAATCATTCCACTGGATGGATTGGCAACACTGACTTAATCTCATCTAGTAGGAATCTATCTGACATGGACATCTGATTGGTTGTCCTGGTCATTAATTAAAATCCACTATGTTTATTAACTGGACATTTTTGTGTTCATTCACTGGTAAAAGAACTTTTCATTCACTTGGCTTTTGTACCACTTTTTATTTGGACCCCCAAAAGGCCCAAAGCAATGCAATATAAAGTCACCTTTTTTTATGTAGAATTTACATATAATGACAGATGTGTTCACATTGTCATAAACCCACAATCTATATTTTCTTGAAATGTATGAATTTTCTTAAAACAAATTGTGCTTAAGTGTTCATTCACTGGTTAGTCTACCCTATCGTATTTTGTAGTTAGTTTCCTTTGTTTCACTGTTCCACATCTTGTGCCACATCTCCAACAGAAATCAGGCTCTGGTGATAGCAAGTGGATCATGTGACACCCAGCATCCCAAATTGGAGTTAATGAAGCTTCCGCTGGCTTCGGTGAAATGACAAAAGATCTCCAAGAAATCTCTCCCTCTCAGCTTGTCGACGAAAATTGGTCAGGATTCTTGCTTACTGGGGGATGATGAATAAAAGGGAGAATTACAGAAGCATGCTTGGGGCTCAAGCTACAGTTGAACCACATTAAACTGCACATTCATTATCCAAATTTCTGTTAATTCTAACTTTACTGCTTTTACCATCTTGTCGTGTTTACAAATAGTATTTTCGGATAAATCATATTAGGCGGTTAACTAATTATGTAAGTTTCTTGGCATCTAAGTAACGAGGTTTGATTATTTTCTATTAAAAGTTTCATAATTTTTTGTAAAACAGATATTTGCGTTCTTAAACAGCCAACAATAATATTCTTTTTTCTGATTATGCTATTTTATTTTCCGATTTTATAAAATTATTTCGCAGATTCGTGTTTTTGTAGATAGCATTGGTTGCACTCATTTTGAAATAAGTTGAAATGAAGTTACGAGGGATATAACCCACAAAGAAATCCCTGATACGCTTCTCAATATCGAACGTAAATGTGACGCTAAAAAGCTGTAGCTGTTTCTTTTTTTTTTAAATAATGGAGAAAAATATAATATTTTATCTTCACTGTTTTTAATTTCAAGTATAATTGTCTTAATATTACTAAGAGTGGATTTAAAACATGACAATTCACTGTCAGATATAATACTAAAAAGAAGTCTCAAATTCTTTCATTAAGTTAACGTTTTTTTTTCGGAAATGAAGATGTTAATTGTATTCACAAAGTCGCCTTTAACGGGCTAAGGAAATATATATTTAACATTGCAGTCTTTAAATGTTATTAGATATAAATGTTCAATAATTGTTTCCGATTCAAATTCAAAAATGTTTTGACGGCCCTTGACAGACGTCCCTGAAATGTCTGATTCGATCAAGATCAAACTGGAAGAAACCAGTTATTTCCTTTTAAGAAAATATGCATCATGGATAACATTTTTATAAACTATTATGAATAATAATTGTTTTCTTGCGTTGCTTACTTTCATTTCCCGGCGGTTTTGTTTCTTTAAAACAATTCTTTTGTGCAAATTAAACTTCCTGTCTCTAAAGATTGCGATGTTTTTTTTAATTTACATAGGACAAAAACCTACCAGAAACTATTATTCGGTTGCCAGATCGTGTTGTATTGTCTGGTTTCTTAGAATGTTTGTTTGCAATTACGAGTGTATTTTCTTTGTGGTTTCTCATTGTAAATTTCTTGGTAAAATAAATTCTAAAATAATTCCTTTTAAAGTAGATTTTAAGAGAATGTATTTTTTCAAACTTTGATGAGTGGACGTATAAAGGGATGAAGCTTTGTTGGTCGTACTTTTTTTTAATGATGCGGTGGGAAAACATTTAGTTGAGGAGGAAGTGAAAAAAAGGGTTTTCTAACAATGTAATAAAACTTAAATTAGTTTTATATTTGAAAAAGCTACAAAATTTAATCTGTCAAGTTTCTACAAATTTTATATTTCCTTACCTTATGAAAGAATCTTTCATATTTCCACAGTTTTTATGTTTACAGAGCCTGCATTTAAATATTTCTTTACCTAGTTTCAAAAAAACTATTTCTATTTAACTTTTTTGAACATAGGATACGTAAACATCTGTAGTATTTTTATGAAATATTATGAATATGAGAGAGAAAGTTTTAATTTAAATTCTTCAACGATGAATTTGTTATTTCTATTATATAAGAAATAATATATAATCGCATTTGTCTTTCTTAACTGCTTATGAATAGTTTTAATTATTATTGGTTTCAGTATTCAATCACTGTGGTTGTTAATTAATAAAATATTTTTTTAAAAAAACTAAATAAATTAAGTGAAACATTCAATAGTATTTTTGAAAGGAATAAAACTATTTCCATTTTGTGTATACTGGAGAAGATAGATATCAACCCATATATCTTAATCGATCTTCTATTATGACATTCTATTCATACGTAATTTCTGAAAAAATTATTATTCACATTATCATTAGTGTACCCCTGAAACGAATTTTGCGCCCCCTGACAATCAAAAATCCATTATTATATGTTTTTATTATATCTACTATTGCTATTTTAAAAAAGGCCGCTAAGAAACTGCTAAGGGTGGGGCATAAATATATATTCATTTGTAGTTTTTGTAAAAAGATTCATCTTTAGCGAAATTATAGGTTCCGTCAACTATACTTGAACCATGGACATTTCCATATTCATAAAGAGGTCTCTATATACGTTAGTAACATTGCTAGAATTCAACTTTAAATTAAAGATATACTACATGTTGCGATAGTGCAATTCTCTAATTGGTTGGAAAGTAATAATTTATTTCCACTTGAGTATTCCCTATCTTTAGAATAAGTATTTTCCTACCCGAAAATTATCTTATGTTGTGCATGCCTGTTTTCATAACAACTGCTCAATAAAGATATTTTGTCTACGATACGAATTTTAATTATGGTCTGAGATTAAGAATATCCAAAGTTTGTTGTCTAACGAAAAGTTTGCTATTGCCATGTCTATATACAATACGATGATGGCTATAAGCTTAGAGTATTTGAATATTAGCTCGTAATTGAAATTTGAAGTTTTATTTCAACTTTTAAGCATAAACTTAGAATATTAATTTTTCTTTTCTCGTGGAGAGGGATTAGAGTAAAAAGCTAGAGATGAAAGTTTGAGAAGCATAGCTATTTAATCCCTCAAAGATATGTCCCTTTTAAACCAAATATTTACATTTGACTCTTCATTTATAAATTTCATATGATGGAGCAACTGTATTCATAACAGCCTAGGAATTTTGATAGACAAGCGCTACAATATATGACCGTGTATGCCACCTAGAGGCATTGTTATTTTATTAGTTTAAGTGATAATGAAGACCGTTTTCGCCTTTCAGCAAAGTTTGAAGTAAGTTATTAGCTACCTGATAATAAGGCTTAAATTTCTTGGAGAAAAGGGTTTAAATATTGGACTCGCAGATTTCATCAAAACATTTATATCTAGCTGAAATTTTATTTAATTTACTTAGCTATCAAAATTGAAGCCCGATTCTTGTGTTAGAAAAAACTTGTCCAGATAACGTTTATGGATTAGAAATACGTATTTCTTTTACTGCAATATAAAATGCACAGCCATATCCAATAATTTATATCGTCCATGACACACAAAGCTCACCATTCCTGAGATTTCATCCAAAGAGAGACTCGTATCTCGTCATGCGTGGTGGCATTAAAAACCAACTTACTGCTTCGGCTTGAGAGACTTGTAACTGCCGAATTTTTTGTGAGTAAACTTAGCCACAAAGTATCATTGATAATTACAAAAAATAAATGGATAAAGGAAACTGTCATGAGGGTATAGTTATTCAATTTACTTACAAATGATGAAGTTTTAAAATGGTGGGCTTCTTTATTCCTATCTGAACGAGTGCACTTTTGCACTGATAAACGTAAATTATCACATAACCACACAAAAAATCCACGCCTTGTGGCATTTTAAACCATGCATACGAAGTATATAAAGATACTCGCGATGCAACGTTTTTTTATTATTGTTACCAGAACGCATTGGGACCCAACCACTTGCTTAACAAAATATTCCGAACGACTACGAACTTAAAATATATAATAGGCTTTAAAAAAGATAGTCAGACCCACATACTTTAATACCAAAGGTCTGAGTTCTTGGCTAAGTCTATATGAACTTATGGTAATTTAGTATAATTTTTTTTCATTTGCTATATATGATTGTTTATAAGCAAAAGTCAGTTATCGATACTTTCGCATATGAATACAAGCAAGTATTTTGTGGGCGTGTTTTGTTTTCGTTGTTTAGTGAGCTTTGTACCATCAATGAATTATGTTGAAGGAATCTAATATTAATGCAAATATAATGCTCAATTTTACCAAAACGATATCAGTTATTAGTTTGTCAAACTTTAACAGAAAACTTTTCAACTGCCCTCAGGAGCCGTATTTTCTTTCTGCACTGAAACGTTGAACATTCACTTTGGACGTTCTTTACGACTCCTGTTTTTTTTACGTCCCTGGCTGAAAATAAGCAAAACTTGCGTTTTTTGGCGTTTTCAGTAAATTTGAGGACACGCATTGTTGAAATGAAAGCAGTGCGCGTGCGTGCTGCCATTATGGAAGGACGTCATTGCGTTGGAGTTGGATTAAAAGTAAAGTATACCGATAAAGATCTCGTAGAACGTGTTTTGTAGGCATAGGCAAATGCACACCATGTTCCTTCAGACGGTGCAGAAGGATTCTCTTTATTAGATGGAAGATATGCAAAATTTATTCAGATTTGTATAAGAGACACGCTTCAGAAAATGATGCCGATGTGGAAATTCGAGGCTGTTATGTTTCTAAACCAGATAAATTTGATGAGAATAACATCAGAATGGAACACACAGTGGCACGATTTCGTAGTCACATTTTATTCAAAAGGAAAAACACGTAGCGTAACTAGTAAATGATACCAAAAAGGGTTATGCTTTGACTGGCAAATTTGTCATTTATCCATAGCTTTAACATGTATGATGTATGATTGTACGAGTTTTCAGGTCCAAATGAACGAGTAATATTAGATTGATCCATAGCTTTAACATGTATGATTATACGAGTCTGGGGGTCAAGTAATGATATTATTCCAGTAAAAGTGATCGAAATGGAATTCCTCTACAAACTCTAAGAGATTTTTAATTCGCTATGAAATCATTCTATAATCTTCCGCTAACATTAGTTTCGAAAACTAGTTAATAACGAAAAAGTTTGAATTTTTTCTGTTGTACTATTTTTAAAAAATTATTATCTCTTTAAAAAAAATCCGCTTTTTATGCATATGTACTTGAAAGGAGCCAATACACGTTTATCTACAAGAGAAATGCATCTAGTAAGCTTTCTATAAGAAGGTAAGGAAAATTATTAAAAGATAAGAAATAACATAAATACTTTTACTTTCTTCTGCAACTAAGAATTTAGGGCACGTTGTGGATCTTTACTTGATCCCAGGTGTTTCTTTCTAAAAAAAAAGTAACACAAATTGCCCCATTTTGTAAATGGACGTGTTCAATTACTGGGAGTAAACTACTGGTGGGAAATGGTGTGTTGGGAGTTGTTTAATCTTTTCTTTTTCTCGTAATTAAATGGGTACATTGAGTTTTAAATGCTAAAGGAATATTTTCTTGTCGCTGAATTGCATTTAATGGTGCTAGAATACTTTAATGAAACCAATAAAAAAAACAACGCTCATTGAAACGCTATAGCCTATTTGTTATAAGAAATATGATCAATAAATCACTTTTTATTGATTTAATCATGCTTAAAAATATAAAAATCCTCGGATTTGATAAAATGTTAATCTTAAATTTATCTAAATTTTCAAGAACTAAAGTCAATTGTATCTGCTTAACTCATTGATGACGTCTTTGAGAACACCATTAACGCCTTCATTCACACTTTAATTTTGTTTTTAAATTTATTTTTCGTGCAATATAATTTTTCCTGCATACATTGTTTAGGAAAATTGTCTTAATTTGTCTTGCATTTTGTTCACTTATATAAATTTAAGCAGATTAAAAAGAAAAGGCAGAAAGCTCATTTCGCGTGTCAACCGTCGTTAATGAGTTTTTAGAAAATAGATAATCCGGAAGACAATTTTTTAGTTTCTTATTGGAGACCCAAACAATTGCTTGAAATTCAGTTCTTATTCAAACTTCCAATATGTTACCTCACTTCACTAAGCTGAGTCGGACGTTGCTGTTACCTAATTGTCTACTGCCTGGTTTTATGAACAATTGTTCCTAGTTCCGAGTGTCAGGTCAATGCTATTTCAATGTCTGACTTTATCGATTTCATTATGCAGATTATATTTGAAGATTCTTTACCTTCGAAAATCCCATTCTATATTTACACCAATCCAACTAACAAGGGTTTATATTGATCAAGTAAACTTGACCCTCTCTTTGTACCTAACCTCACAGCACGAGTTTCAATTTGGTTCTCTGATCAATTGAATGCAGTGCACGGTTCAATGCTTTTTCTTCGGTAATATCGAGAGCTAAAATAAACTACCATATCGTTTACTATCGCATCAGAATCGACATAACAATGGCAGTTTCTGGGTTAAACTCATCAGGGTTAAAATGAAAAATCCGCCACAATAACTTCTCTCTCGCCAATCGGTTTTGATAATACATAAAAATCTTTTTAAAACTGCTCGAGCAAACTTTATTCTATGGTAATATTTCCTTAGGAGTGAAAGATAACGTTGTCATTACATGGTTCTTTCAGCCAAGCGAGAAACAATCAAGCCAAAAAGATGTTCTAAGTATTGTGGACTTAGTGGACCGATTATAATGGTATTTCATGAATACGAAAATCCTTGTTGAGATCTAATTAATCAAAAGAACCTCTGCAAGATAAAAAGATGTTTATTAAACTAATTAGTGACTCTTGTAACTGTTTTGGAAGGAAAATACATTGTGCTTCAGAGTTTATCTTGGCGAGACGGTTATAACGAAGAACACTTTTGTTGCAATTTAATTGAAGCGTTCGATAGATAAATATGTAAACTCAATTATATTCTTTGCTAAAATAAATAATATGAAGAATTCCTTGGTACTCTTTTGTGATGAAATTGTATTGAATTAGTATACAATGTAAATCGTCATTTTTATGGTCGCTAAAGCTTTTTATGGTCGTTTTTTTTTAATCGTGTGCGTAGAATGAAGTTTAAAATGAACTCTGACTTGCTCTTTAGTTGATTTAATATTATTTTTGATAACTTAGTAATTTTTTAATGCAAAGCTATAAGTTCACTTTCTAAAAGAATACTGGTTGCAGTGAAAAATCTTATTTTAACGACCTAACTGTTTCATTGACTTTGGGAAGCTAATTTTTCATTGTTCATTTTTTTAATTTTCAGTTAGCAATACACAAGAAAAACAAAATATTTTCTTTTTCAATAATTCGTTAAATTTTTGCGAAATAAATTCGTTATTTAAGTTTAGTAAAAAAAAAACCTGAATTCTCTTATTATATTTACAAACACAGAGCTACACTTGAAATAATTAACCGAGTTAATGGCGTAATAGAATAAATTACCCAGGGCAATAAAAGAGCAATCGTCTTCTTTACCGGTTGCCAGTTCAATTTACTTAATTTTAGGCCACACGATAAAGCCAAAATCAGAGACATACGATCTTCTTTTAATCAACCCAAAGCACATTTTCTTCCCTTCTTAATTCCCGAATAATTGTCAGAGATTTATGGCACAAGATTGCATTACATACAAAAAATATAAATTCATGTCCTAAAATCGAAATTTATGGTAATTTAAAAGCCATTTCCTGAGTTGGAAAAGAATGGCGGGAAACTAATTTGGGTTGTTTTTTCTGGAACTCTTCTTCTTCCAAAACTGTGAGGATGCTCGAAGTGGCAGTCTACACCTTGGAGGCATTTTACTCCATTGAACTTGAGATTGCTTTCGCGCTTTTTTTTTCTTCCTTGTAATCTGTAACAAGGTCAAGAAATAAACATAATCTATGTTTCGTATTATTAGGTCGGGGAAGCTCTTTTGAAAACAGTTTGATGGAGTTTTAACTGACAACTTAGTTATATTTAGTAAAATGTTAAAATCCTATATATTTTCTTATTCTACAATCTACACTTCGTTCAGGTTTTTTTCATTCATTAATAATTTCAATTTAAAAGTACTTTAATTTGAATTGATTCAAATAATTTAATCGACAAAAAATGGGGCGATTTTAATTTTTAAAATGCATATTCTAAAGAATAGGCGGATGATTATAATGAAAGCTTAATTGAATGTTGGATATTAATTAATACTTAACGTCAAGTTAATTACTTAAACCGGGGGCATGCCTGCTGTTGATGACATATTTCAATGATGATTTTTTTTTAAAGATATCTCTGCCGCAGACAAATTTAGCTGATCAAGTGAACTTCTAATTAAATCTAAAGGCTTGACACTTTGAAAAGTATCAGGCACAAAAGGATATTAGCTCTAAAAGAAATTTGCCGTGTGAAACACCCAATAAAACACCTCAGTGGTATCCCGTCTGTCTGTGGTTTTGATATGGTGTACATAGATCACTATAATTCTTGTTTTTTTAAGCGAAATTAGTGTAGTGTGGAAGCTAATGAATCGTGTTTACTACTGTTGATACTATTATAAACTAATTTACAGCAAGAATTTCAATTGCAATGTCATCAAATCAATGAAGAAAACTACTAATATTGGGTTAAGAGTACTGGATAATTGGCTTTGATTGTATGCCTTTACTTCGAATATTTACGCATAGGAAATGGATTAGAACATGATGCGGTAGTTTAGACGGTTAAATTTACTGAAACTGTTTCATTTCTTTTCAGTGCATTAAAAGTTAGACTTCCAAGCAAAGAGCAGTTTTTTGCGTGATATAACGTGCCAGATAATGACCTGTTTTTTAAATATAAAATGGGTTACTTTTAAAATTAAAATAACTATTAGTTTCAAAGTGAATTAAGATTTGATTTTTAAGTATGTTATATATCAACAATGAACTGATATTTGTTACGCATGCAAAAAAAATTGAGTAAAATGGGAAAAGGCAAGGACTGCAATGAATTAATTTGATTTTACCACCAATAAACCTCATAATTGATCTATTTATTTAATTTTTTACGATAATTCGAAAAACTCTTCGATATTAAATATTTTTGAAAATGTTTTATTAAGATAGGTACTAACCATCTATGATGTCTTTCAATCCAATTTTTAAAAACTCGTAGCGTAAGTATAAAATATTAAAACTTCTAAGCACAAGGTTATATTAATTTGTAAGTCTGTTATTTACACTGCTCAAAACAATTAGGGGAGCACCTGTTTTAAACTCCTTCGCTCCCAATGTTTCCATTGGGAATCACCAGCTTGTGATTTTTTTCTGACTAAGTTAAATTCGCAACTTATGTATTGTTAGATAAATCATTATATGGAAGAATAACGTATTTTGAAAAATTTAATATTTTTTAAAAAATATTAATGAAAATATGAAAAATATGGTAAAATAAATTTCACTTTAAAACAGTTTTAGAAAATAAATTGACCCTAAATTTTTCATGCTTGCATTTTTTAGATGTTTAAAAATATATTTCAACTATTTTTAACAAAAAAAGTTTTGAAAAAATTATTGTTATAATTTATTAAAAAGTTATTATTCCATTTCCCCCCTTTAAATTTAAGTATTAAAAACTCAAGATTTTTTCTCCTGTTTTTTACTATTTCATTTCGAATGCATGGTGAACCTATTTAACAAATTTCAGATTTATAGGATAAAAATTAAAAAGTTGGGAGTGAAGTTAAAGTTGGAATTAAAAAGTGCTCCCCTAATTGTTTTGAGCAGTGTATTACATGAGTTCACGTAGTTCTATAAAAGTATAAAACCTTAGAAACACTAACCGCTGCTCTCACGTTCTCTATTACATCACAGCATTCGTATTAAGTGTACAGAAGTTGCACTGGAGCCCCATGACAAAAAGATTTATCGCCTAAAAGCGACTTAAAAATAAGAAAGACCCCTTCTGAGAACTATCATTACCTGGAACCCCTCTGTGAGCAGCACCAACTTTATCCCAGAGAAACCAATTGATATAAAAGAACACTACTATTTGTTTCATCTTGTGCTGAGGGCGATTTGTCCCTCGACCTTTACAAAACCACAACTACGGGGGGCAATAAAACTAAAGACAAGCCCACAAAGATGAGACAAAAACCCTCCCCAGAGCAAAGATATAAAAAATGGCCATTTTGTTTTTGCTTTTTTTTTCTTCTAACTTTTACCTGCAACCCCGTAGCATGTGGGAAGGTGAGTGCCCAGAGCGAAAGCAAATGCGAAAATCCCAACTCAGTATCGTATTGTACATGATGAGAGTTTGATATAGTGTTTAGGGTTACTTAACTTATGATAAAAAATAATACAACATAGACTGTATGTAGTACAGAAACTTTGTATTAGTGTTTTAACTGCGTTTTTGCTTAAAAGTATAACATTTATTATGTTTATCATCTATGTTTTGTTACATTCAAATGAATAATAGTGTCAAGATTTGGGATTTAAATTTTAGACTTGGTTTATTTATTATATTTAAAGTTCCATTGACAATTTACTCAATAAAAAATATAGTTTAATTGAAACATGTATTTAATTATATTATGCAAAGCGAAATAAATATCTGACTATTAAAAATAAACTAAAATATTTGCACTATTCTTGGAGAAAAAAGTAATTTAAATTTAGAAATGATCGTATCTGTAATTTTTTTTAATTAAATAGTTCCTCTCGCAAAATACTGGTTTTATTTGCAATTACTCTTTTTAAAAATGCGCTTAACGCTAATATAAAATACCAAATATGCACAATGTAAAATTAGGACGGAGAATTTAAATCCCAAATGGAGTGGCGTTGTAGCCAACGTCCCTATGCAAAATCAATTTGGTGAGTACAAATATTCAGTATCGGCATACAGGCAGGAATGAAATCGGCGATCCCTGGAAGCTTGTTTTTGCTTTTCTCCTTTCCCAGTGCAAAAGCAGGGGGGAAGCGATGACCTTGAAAGAGCTACCTGCTCCAGGTACTGAATCAGACAATGGCCTGTTGCTGCTGTTCCCAAACAGGTAAGAGCAGTGCCATCTGTCGATCCAGACGCACACTAGCCCAACGAACCGCAAGCAGGTAGAATCTACCTGAAGCATCTTGAAGAACAACCGGTATTTCGAGCACGTGTCCAGGATGATCCCGAGAAGAAGTGGCAATCTTGAAAATAATGGCCATGTGACACTCTCAAAATCTCGACCGTTACTCAAGGCCGTTTGTCTGACTTGACCGCAACTTGTGGCAGTTATTGTGATATTCATTGTTTCGATCAAGTATTGTTAATAAACCATATGGAACTAATTTTTAAAAAAACTTTTAGCTCAACAAATAACTGAAACAGTAGAAATATTTTTATTCACAATGTTTCCATTTGTGCTGCGACAGCTTTTTAGTTGATGAACTTACAATTTCAAATTTCATTTTAGGTTTATTATTCTTAGGCTGGTTTAGTTTACAGTTTTTCTTGTGGCTTATTGTGATTTTAAATTTACGATTCATTTCTGCGGGGTTTATCATTTGAGTTCCAAAACAGTTACTGAAGTATATTATATCAAATAGAAAATCTAATCTTTATCAATTTTTGTTGGCGAAAATACATCGGGGAAAAACGGGAATAATCAAAGGATTACAAGAAGATGGAATGCGTTGTGAAAATAAGATATACCTTGTTTCACTTTTACAGCAATTAAAGAACACTAGCAGGAAAACAATATGTAAAGATGCGTTCTCAGTTCGCACCACTAAACTTGTAGATATTAGCATCAACGGGTAATAAGCAGCCTGATGTAACCAATGAAAATATTTAAATATGTATTTCAATTTTGTTCATATTAAACAAATCTTGAGGCCTGAAAGGAGGAAGGAAAATGGTTTTATTTAATACCATGTTTTCCAACAATTAGCATTTTTGTTATGCTTGCCGACTAACTACATTCTTAAAACGAAAGAGCCATTTTAACTCAGTCTAATTAATTTTCACTCCTCCAGTCTGGAAAATGCACTTCTCCTTTTGGAGTGGATCCTTTGTGTGTTAAACCTCCAACAAGATCACTCCAAACGAGTGATTTTAACTCAATCTGAGTTAATATTTATTCCTTTCCAGTGTCGAAAATGCACTTTTCCAACTGGAGTGGATTTCACTCTTGTTTTAAGAGTGTACTTATTACATAATACACATAATATGTATTAATTATTTTTTTTTTACTTATTGAGAAAAAAGATTTATGTGTTAGTGTTTGCTTGTTAGACATCACAAAGTTACAGATTTCTGTTTAATTACAGTATCATATGACTTTTTCGCAATAATTTAAGTGATAAAAACGCGTTAAGTATATACAGTAGCCGCCGCTTAAATGAATCACATCCGTCCCAGTACGTTTTGAACCAATAAAGCGGCTGAACCATTTAACCGAAAGTCATGAAATTATAAAGAAAAAGTTTTCATCATGAGACATTATGATTTTTTTAATACTTGTTACTGAGTAATACTACTACATATTAAGAAAAACACGTTATGTTATGTTTAATAAAATAAAGAGTTATACAAATTAACAGGTAATATACGAATACCTACAAAAATTTAATAATTTGAATGATATTATGTGTAATTTTAAAACAAAATTTAAAAGCATTAACAACAATGTTTACTATAGTACGAAAATTCAGTTAAATTTTGCTTACTTGAATGAATACTTTGTTGTTTTCGCCTGCGTTGTCGTATAACTGATAAGTTCGTTTACCTTCCTTTCAATGTCATAAGAGGAATTTTAATCATCACACATAACATCCCGTTGCTCTAAAGTTCTTAATATTTGAAGTGCCCGGCATATTTTTATTTCTCGCGGCCTTAAACCATTCTACTAAAGCATTTTCTACGTCATCTACGACATTTCCGATTTATGTTGGGCTCTGTTTCGCAACTTTCTATAATTTCATTTCTTCTCTTCAAAATCCTACATAAAGTTGCTTGAGAAAGTCCTAATGTAATTGCAGCTTCTCTTTGGCTGCATTTTCCAGATTATGAATATTTTTTAGGAGTTCATATTTTTTGGCTAAGCTAAAATCTTTCCGTTTAAACATCGCGATAACAATCCGAAAAACACGTACTTAATTTAATCGATCAAAAATCAAAATGAGTCTACTGTCTACTCTACACCTTCATGCACACGTGTCGATTACAAATTCCTTCCCCTCTACCCCTCCCCCTCAACTATAGTTCTCTCTCTCCCTCCTTTCCTTAATAATACAATTTCTGCGATTTACCTTTTTTTAAAGATGGATTCGTCGGCGCCTCTTTGTTCGCATTTGTAGTTCGAGGTCATTTGGGGTAAAAAAAAAATACCACGAATCGTAGAAAAAAGGAACTTTTATAGAATTTTTTGAGTCCTTTAAACGGCGGTAAAAAGGTAATTTGATTCCGATAAGCGGCGGATTTTCAATGTAAAAAGTGATTCCGTTCTCTACAAAATTTATTCCAATTAAGCGGCTGATTCAATTAACCAGTGATTCCAAAAAGCGGCGGCCACTGTACTTTTTTCCTTTATCGCAATGCTATTACATTACCAAAGAAAAAAATTACACGAGTTCCTATTTCACTCTTTAAAAGAAGAGACGAATGCATAGCTCACTTCAGAACTTTTCTCACTTTGGAATGCGTTATCACATTACACCGTCATCATTTTCATCCTATTAAAAACACATAAAGACACAGAAAGAAAAAAAAGTACATTTATCGTTCTTTCGAAAGCAATACTCAAATTGAAAATTCTCTCGTAAAAAAAGAATAGGATTTCGGAAAGGCGCGAAAAATTCTTCCGAGTTGTAGGACATGATCAGATTTATTTTTCAGCTTGATTTTCTCATTTAATTGGATGTCACAGACATTCTGAGTGTCGCCAAAAAAAAAAAAAGTCGAAAAAGAATTCTGCCCGAGGCATCTGTGAGAACGAATCAAGAATCTTATTACAATCAATTTCCGGCTCTTTTTCTCTTCAAGTGTTGTAAAACGGTTTTTTGAAGATCCTCGAGAACGATTTTGCTTTGTTCGAAACATACATTTTTTAAAGTTTTAAACTCTAGAGATTTGTCACATTTCCCCCGAAAAAAGTAAACTTGTGAATGAAGGAAACGTCAATTATTTATTGAACCTGTGGCGAACGCCTTATCTGTAACTTTAACTACTTATCTTGCCTGTAACTGTGACCACTGTATCTTGTATAAATACAGCAAGCGCTATGCATTAGTGCGCACACCCCTTTTGGGTTATTTGTTATTATTTACTTTCTGTATCTTCTGTTGTGCCGCGGTTAATTTCTAATATGATTTTATGTGTTCATCGAGTTTTATAAGTTAAGTTTGTTGTTATTTGTTATTTAATAAATTTGTTATTGTTATAACTAGTACTTTATTTACTTAACATGACTTGGTGAACCACAAAATGGTGACCCGGTCTATTTCGAATGCTTTTGAATTAACCATGTATTTTTGTACTTTTTCATGCTTTCCGGTATTGGGTTTTGAAAGCTGATGCGATTTGCATGCCACATTGTAACCTGCTTGGTCGTGATTCGAGCTGGCGTTTGGTTGCTGTCGTGAGTATATAAACATACAGCTTTTCATCTGTTTTTCGGTAAGCGAAATTTTAATCAACTGTCATTTTCAACTGCTCTCTGCAAATTATGTATTTATTATTATGTATATATTGCAATTATGTGTTTAGTTACTAACATTGCTATGTAAATAGAAAATTTTTGTGGTATTTATTAAGTTGTGTTTAAAGCTGTAACTTTTAATATAAATTGTTTTTACGATGCCTGATCCAAGCGACCTTAAGGGCTCTGAAAATGTTGGCCTTAACGAGGTCTCTGCCGCTGGCAGTGAAGTTGGCAGGATCGCACTGCGTTTGCCTAGTTTTTGGACGTCTAACCCCAAGTTATATTTTGCTCAAATTGAAGCAAATTTTGTATTGTCCAATATAACTACCGAAAGTACTAAATTTTGTTGTTTGATCTCGGCTTTGGATGAACAGGTTATGCTAACTATTGCAGACTTAATCGCTAATCCGGACCTAAAAGATCCTTATACTACAGTAAAAAATCGCCTCATTGAGGAATTTTCTGTGTCTGAAAGCAAGCGTATTAAAACTCTTTTGCAAGATTTAACTTTAGGGGATTCTAAACCTTCCGCTCTGCTTAGACGAATGAGGGAATTAGCCGGTACAAATTTTACCGATCAGGCCTTAAAGTCAATGTGGCTGTCACTTTTGCCGCCTTCTGTTCAAGCAGTACTTAGTGTAAGCAAAGACGGCTTAGACGACTTGGCTGGTATGGCCGATCGAGTTTTTGAAGTCACTAGTACTTCTTTTAACTGCAGTGCAGTTAACTTAAAAACTGAAGACTTCTCATTAAAGTCTGAAATCCAGTCTTTAAAACACGAAATTATTGCTTTAAAGGCCCAAGTTCGTCAACTAAGCAGAACGCGAAGTTTATCTAGAGGTCGTTTTGGTAAACGTAAAAATGTTAACCTGGAAACTAAAGAAAGGGCCGATTCGGACCAGACTACACTCAAATTGTGTTGGTATCACAAGAAATATGCCGACAAGGCTGATAGGTGTGTTAAACCATGTGGGTTTGATTTAAACTGAAAAGCCCTGCATTGGATTCGGTGATCAATGCCGATAAGGGCGTAATTTACAATCGCCGACTTTTCATTACCGATCGTAAAACCAAGTTACAATTTCTTGTAGACTCTGGATCCGATGTAAGCCTGTTACCTGTTTCTTTTAAAGGTTGTAGATTACCTTCAAAAAACATTTTGTACGCAGCCAATGGTACAACCATCAAAACCTTTGGTTCAAAATTTTTGTCCTTGGATTTTGGTTTGCGTCGAAGTTTTAATTTCACATTTATAATTGCTAACGTTTCGAAGCCAATTTTGGGTGTGGACTTCTTGGACCACTTTCACTTGTTAGTGGACATCAAAAATCGTAAATTGATCGATCCAACTACTAATAGTGGTAATCGTGGTGTGGTTTTGCCAACTCGGGTACCTAGTGTAAAAACTATTGTGGGTACTACTGTGTTTGACGACTTGATTCGGGAATTTCCCGAGATTACCCAACCTAGGGTCGAAAATGTAAAAGTCAAGCATGACACTGTCCATTATATTAAAACTTTTGGTCCTCCCGTGTCTGCTAAGGTTCGCAGATTGAGTCCCGATAAACTCAAAGCTGCTAAAGCAGAATTTGACTTTATGTTAAAAAGTGGAATTTGCCGTCCTTCTAAAAGTCCTTGGGCGAGTGCCTTGCATATGGTTCCTAAAAATAACTCTGATTGGCGTCCCACGGGTGACTACAGAGCTTTAAACTTATGCACTCAAAAGGATAAATACCCACTTCCTAACTTACAGGACTTTAGTCAAAATTTGCATGGTTCTCAGATCTTTTCAAAAATTGATCTTGTTAGAGCCTTTAACCAAATTCCAGTTTATAAAGATGATGTAGAAAAAACGGCTGTCATTACCCCGTTTGGTTTATTTGAGTTTATATTTTTGCCTTACGGACTTTGTAATGCACCACAAACTTTTCAAAGGTTTATTAACGAAGTTTTATTTGACTTAGATTTTGTTTTTGCTTATATTGATGATATTTTGATTGCAAGTAAAGACTTAACTGAACATTTAGAGCACATTCGTATTGTTTTTGAAAGGTTTAAAAAATATGGGTTAACTATGAATGTTTCGAAATGTGATTTCGGTAAAAGTGAAGTTTCCTTTCTAGGCCATTTGGTTAATGATAAAGGTATTAAACCTTTACCTCACAAGGTTGATGCTATTGTAAATTACCCCCAGCCACGCACTATTAAAGATCTTAGAAGGTTTTTAGGTTGCCTAAATTACTACCGAAGATTTATTCCCAAAGCAGCAGAATTACATGCTCCTCTCAATGCTTTATTATCTGGTAGTAAAAAGAACGATAACCGACATATTGTTTGGACTGATTTGTTATTAGACGCTTTTACAAAATGTAAACAAAGCATTGCTAACATTGTTCAATTGTCGCATCCGGAACCTGATGCTGAATTGGTTCTTTTCACAGATGCTAGTGACGTCGCTGTGGGTAGTGCACTGCATAAAGTAACGCCAAATGGTTACTTGCCTTTGTCATTTTATTCTACTAAATTGAATAATGCTCAGAAAAAGTATAGTGCTTTTGATAAAGAGTTATTAGCTATATACCTTTCAATAATTCATTTTAGGTATATGCTTGAAGGGAAAGATTTCTATGTTATCACCGATCACAAACCCTTGACACATGCATTCGCTCAGAAATTTGAAAAATGCTCTCCAAGGCGTTTACGCCAATTAGAGTTTATTTCGCAATTTACCACTGACTTGCGTTATCTTAAAGGTTCTCAAAATCTGGTAGCCGATGCATTGTCAAGGATTGATGAAATTGTTTTACCTGTAAAAATTGACTATAATGTAATTGCAGAGCAGCAGTTGAGAGATTCCCAGTTGAAAGATATTTTGGATAACGTTTCCGAAACGAGTTTAAATCTCAAACTTGTCAAACTGCCTAATCCTGAAGTAGAGCTGTATTTTGACATTTCGCAAGAAAATACCCGGCTTTACGTTCCGGCTTCTCACAGGCGAGTAATTTTTAACTCTATTCACGGTTTGGCTCACCCTAGTGCACGTACAAGTCTCAAGCAAATCTGTGCTAGTTATGTGTGGCCGTCTATGCGAAAGGACATTGTGAGTTGGTGTCGAACCTGCATAGCTTGTCAAAAAGCTAAAGTTGGCAGGCACACCGTATCGCCTCTAAGTACTATTGAGATGCCGAATTCTCGCTTTTCTCACGTAAACTTAGATCTAATCGGTCCTTTACCTTTGGCACGTGGTTTTCGATATTGCCTCACTGTCATCGATCGTTTTACCAGGTGGGTCGAAGTGATTCCTTTGGTTGATATTACTGCGGAATCGGTCTCCAGTGCATTCCTTTTCCACTGGGTAGCACGCTTTGGTGCACCTGCTCGAGTCACGACCGACCAGGGTAGGCAACTAGAATCTGCCACTTTTAAGGGTTTAATGCAGTGCTTGGGCACTGAAATAATTCGCACTACTGCCTACAACCCTAAAGCCAACGGTTTGATTGAAAGACAACATAGGACAATCAAGGCAGCTTTAATGTGCTATAATAATGCCTCTTGGATTGATTGTTTGCCTTTAATTCTATTGGGTTTAAGAACAGCAGTTCGGGGTGATTGGGATTATTCCTCAGCTTCCCTGGTTTATGGACAAAACTTGAGATTACCTGGTCATTTTTTCTTGGAACCACAAATCTCTTTATCCCAACCAGACTTGATTGTCCAGCTTCATAAGGCTTTTAAAAACGTTAAGCCTAACCAAACTACTTGGCATGGTCAGAAGACTGTTTATGTACCCAAAGCCCTCAATACCTGTTCTCATGTTTTCCAAAGAATTGATTTAGTCCGAAAGTCTTTACAGTCTCCCTATGAGGGTCCATATAAAGTGTTAAAACGCAGGCCTAAGATTTTTCTCTTGCAGATTAGCAATAAGGAGCGTTGGGTTTCCGTTGATAGGCTCAAGCCAGCTTTCCTGCCAGTGGAGGAATCTGTTCCGGCCTATGCAGCATTGGCCCCTCCAGCCCCTTCCTCGGCCCAACGAGTTCAACCGTCTGCGAGAGAACAGAGTTCACCAGCTTCAAGTCCTCCTCAAAGAATCTACATAACGAAGCGTGGAAGACGAGTCCGCTTTCGGTTCTGATGTCGTCCTTAGCGAACTGTCTTTTTCTCCGGGGGGAGTGCTGTGGCGAACGCCTTATCTGTAACTTTAACTACTTATCTTGCCTGTAACTGTGACCACTGTATCTTGTATAAATACAGCAAGCGCTATGCATTAGTGCGCACACCCCTTTTGGGTTATTTGTTATTATTTACTTTCTGTATCTTCTGTTGTGCCGCGGTTAATTTCTAATATGATTTTATGTGTTCATCGAGTTTTATAAGTTAAGTTTGTTGTTATTTGTTATTTAATAAATTTGTTATTGTTATAACTAGTACTTTATTTACTTAACATGACTTGGTGAACCACAAACCTTATTGAAGTTTTAATGTATAAGATTTAAATCGAAATAATGTCTTTTATATTACTTTTGCAATAGAATTAAAGTTTTCAAATGCATATTCTATTAACTATGTCTTGAAAATTTTAGTACATGATTTCTTAAATTCCGTTTTCTTAACCAATGTACTTTAAACAATATTTAAAATAACTTATTAATCTGTAACTTGAGTTCCCCATTGATAGGATTTCTATAAAAATTAAAAATATTAATCTCTCTCACAACAAATAAAAAAATGACATGGATGTAGAATTTTTAATTGCTTTTAATTAAAGGTTTTTCATAATTTTTGAAGACTTCAACGGCAAATCATATTTTAAACCTATCAATTCTTTTTTTATACCATTTAAATTTTTGGATGATTTTGTGCTATAACTCATTTAAATATTTGTAACATAGTTGTCTTTCCGAATATTTTATATTAGTCATAAAGATATCTTTAAATGTCTCCAAGAGGCTTGCATCTTGTTGCTAAAATATACTTTAAACCTAGCAATTATGTAATGCTACAATTTTTTTATGGATTCCATTTTACGCAATTGCTTTTAATCAGCTCAATTTTAACGAAAAACAATAAAAACCTCGCAGAAAGTCAACCACCTTCCATGACCTCAAACCTTTATTTCCATGAAAAAAAAATTCTTAAAACCAACATTTTTAAAAATCCTCTGCTTAAAACGTACGGCAGCAGCATGCAGCAGGTGTTCAACTCAATTCAACTCGTGTGGAGGTGGTGGGGGATGAAGCGGGAAAGGTCATTGAGCAGAAAATCCGGGGCCTTCTTTTTTAAGCTGCCGATAGCTGTGTTGGGTTGGGAAAATGTTAACCGACTATTTCTTGTGTAAAACGGACAAATATGCAGGGATTGGAAAGTTACTTTTAAAAAAGTAACTTACTGTTACTTTACAAGAAAGGTAACTTGTTGCAGTTACTAATCACTTACTTTTTAAAAAATTAAGGCATAACAAAGAATTTAAATTTAGCCATCCCTGCCGTTTTTCGAGGAGAACCAAGACATAGATACAGTCAGAAAAATTTAATAACGAAAGTTCAGCGTTGTTAAAAGTTAAATTTTAAATAATTACAAGTAAGCCCCCCCCCCCCCCCCCCAAAGATAGCCGTACTGTGTCGAAAGTATCAGTGAATGACATGGGAAGTAACGGAAAAATAACGAAATTTTTCATTACTTCGTTGCCGCTAAAAGTAACTACGCTACACCTACAATTACTTTATGAAAAATCTAACGGCGTTTCCGGAAAAAAGTAACACTTACAAGTAGCGCGTTGCTCCAATCTCTGCAAATATGTGTGGTTGTTTTCACTGCAAATTTTTTTTATTGTTTTTTCAAATAAAATTTGCTTAAAAAGTTAGAATGGGTGATCTTAAAAATATTTCCAAATGAAAAAAAAATATATTACGAATAAATATTTATTGATGATAAAATTTTAAAGTTTAATAATCATTGTAAAAAGGACTGATGTACAAAATACTGAAAAAGCTGGGTCTTAATAGGAAGGTTTTAAACTGATTTCGCTGTAAAATCTGTTTAAAAACCTCCGATGAAATAAATAAATCCGATGACATGGAAATTTGAAAGAAGTTAAAAATCCGGAAAGTTATTCAAAACTCGTGTGTTTTCAGCATGCATTTAATATTGGATTTTTTCCTCATCAATTTCGCATTATGATATATTAGTCTAAAATCGATATTTTTGTGTTCATCCTAAACTTTTAAATGTATCTAATAAACTTAACTAATTTTTTTTTATTTAGCTGAAGGTTTATGTTACCATGAAATAGGTTAAAATGGTACAAATGCAATAAAAACGCTTGGAATAGGTAAAAACGCATTGTAAAAAGAATTAAAAAAAATCTTTTCATGAAGATTTATCTAGATTACAACCACGATTGTGTTTACAAATAAAAAATTCACAATATTTACTGTCTTTTTATAGTAAATATTTTTGAACATTATTGTTTTTCACCAAAAAATGAGATACATTTATCCCTAACCAAGACACGCTTGTTCTTGTAAACTTGACCTGGCCTTTTCGAGAAGCAGCCAGACAAAGAGTTCTTTTATGCAAACACTGAAAGAGAAGCCATGGGTACGGCTTGCGATGGTATTTTATTCTTTTTTCCCCTTAGACGTTAGCTTTCGTTCCTGACACAGAAAAATGGGGTTATGCGGCCATTTTGCATTCGAAAGGAATAGTTACTACCATGGCTGGGGTGCAAATGCAATTCGATTTGGGATGCGGTGCGCTTTTTAAGGTCAAGGGTTTTCAGTATTTTATGTGAGGTGGAAACTTATTGTAATCTTTTTTAAGGGGGGTCAGTACCCCAAAATCAGTGAAAAAATAAAATTATTAGCTTAAAATACTATTACAACCTTTAGTAATAATGTCACAAAGTATCAAGACGAATGGAAAAATATTTTTATCATTAAAAGCCATTTTATTTAACCCTTTCCTTACTGAAACGGGTTAACAATAAAAACTTTAAACGCGTTTTTCTCAGAACTTGATTTTTTGAACTTCGATGTACCTTTTCTCAAAAACTATGCTATGTTTTCTCAAACTTTTTTTATATGATGTAATACATAGTATAGATTTCTGAGGTAATAAATTTTAATAAAACTAAAGTGAAAAAAATTTCATGGGGCAAAAAAGGGAAAAATTTCATGATTTTTTGGGTACTTTAAAACTTATTTTATTTAAAAAAATCTAACAGTTATTTAAAAAAAAATTTAACCTCAGATTAATATATAAGGTTGGTATAACACACACAGAAAATTTTAAGATGATCTGATCAGTAGTTATTGTGAAAAGGTACATTGCAATTGGCCAATTTAACATTACCGATATACAACATACCGAACCCCCTTAAAAGAAAGTAGCAACTTTGTAATTAAGTTATTCTTCTAAAGTTTGATGGATTCACTAAATCGTATTTTATAAAATACTTCATTTGCGTTACTTGTTTAAATACTTTATTTGCATTCAATTCAACATTTATGAGAGTATACCTCCCGAACAATAATTGTAATTAGATTTTGGCCAATCTATTGACAAAATAATTTTCTTGGTACCCATTAATAAGAAAGACTCGACTTGTTAAATAAAAATTTGTAAAGAAATAGCGACACGCGCCCATTGTTGATCTCTACCCAGGTAACACACTAATATGGGCCCATTTATAAGTAATGTGGGCTCTATCCATATGGGTCTCGGAAGGAAACGACAGCCCCGTTTTTTTAACCACGTGTTATATGAATTACTATACGCAATTACAATTTTTGAATTTATGAATTAATAACTCGTAAATATTTGACTTAATTTGACTGATTTTTAATTTCGTGACACTGGATCATCAACAAAATTTCTTAAATTACTAAAATTCCTTTTTTATGCTTCATTATACCAATGTTCAAAGAATGAGATGTTGCAATATATACGATGCTTTATCTTTTCGAAATGTGATAACTTCAAAATTCTATTAAGTCTACTAATTTTTAAACTTTATTTATATATTAGTTTACAAAAGAATAATTCAGTCGATTAGAAATTAATTTAGTATCAAAATCAAAGCTAAGGCTATTTTTTAAAAACACTATTAGCTAGTAATATTCTACATCTCAAGTAAGTGCTATTGCTCAATCCTAAAATATTTTTGAAACCAGTCTCAAACAGTCCATTATCGCTCAAATATTATATGTTAAGCTATTTTTTTCTTGACAACTAAAGAAATTCTTTTACATTTTGACATTATTTTCAAATATGCATAATTTCAAGAGCTTACCTGAAAAAATAAGTATATATTATTATTTTTTCGCTTTTATGAATATAACACTTTCACAATAATGCTCCTAAAATTTATTAGTTTTTTAGTGAAGAATAAACACAAACTAAGCACAATTGACGATAAGTATTTTTCGTTAACAATATTCGTCCTTTTTTAATATAACTTTTATAGAAAACATTAAATAAAAATAAAACCATAACTCTTTTTACTCTTTTACATTAGGCAAATATATTTTCCTTAAATTCGCAAAAAAGAAATAACATTGATGCATTTCATTTATGTTCAGGAAATCCGTATTTCGTAGCAACGTTTATCAGTATTCATTTTTTTTTCCAAGTTTAGATAAAAATCATTTTTTCTAATTTAACGAAAACGTAAGAATAATAGTAAAATAGCGGATGGGATTTGAAACCCCTAATGAAAGTATCTTCTATGGTTTCTGCGTACATCTGTAAACTGAGATCCGTTTTTGGTTTCTAGAAAAATATGCCTGCATTGTTCATCAATAGATTTGGTTACAAATTCTTAAATTGGGAGTTTCCATTAGTCATTTATCATTCGTTATTTTAATCCGTTTTGCGAGTTCTATTTCCAAAGAAATAATCCGTGGTTTTCAGCTATCTCAAGTTTTATACAAAAATTCGTAGATTTTTTTTTCTGTGGCAAATTTATGCACTTCAAGTTAAAAGGGATTAACAACATACGTTATAACAGTATTATATATGGATCAATTTCATCAGATGCATAAATGTTAAAACCTATAGTATTACGCGATATTAAAACGAAAGTAATTTAAAACTTTATCGGATTAAAACTGTTCGTCGACGAATCTATATCTGCCTTTCATTCTTTTGAAAATATATATCTAGGTGAGCAAAAATATGAATACTTAAATGCATAAATAATTCTTAGATATTTTTAAAGATTTTTTTTTAATAATTTATTGTTTGTTTTAATCATTCTTTTCTGAGACAAAAGAAAATCTATTTCTAGCGCCAAATAAAACATATTATTTTAAAATATATAGCCGAATTTGAATTTCGGTCAATAATTTTATACTTCAGTATAATGAATGAATTTAAATTAACATATTTATGATCAACGCTATCAGTCATATTTTAAATGCAGTAATTTGATCTTTTATCATGCTAAAAACTGAAGCAAATTTATGCATACATTTTCTATACAATCATAGGAGAAGGATTTTTTTAAAAAAAATTAAAATAGAAAACAATTAACGACGTTAAGAGTATTTATCATAAAGCTGTTCTACAGTTCATTATGATGTTTTAAAAGTTCATTAGTACGTTTCGGAAATGCAGTAAAAACCTCTCCCAGTCCCACTGAATCGGCGGCACAGCCAAAACCGAAATGTTTAAAGTTATTAGATTTAGAGACTGATAATGCCCCTTTTCTTGATTTCCTTTTATTCTTTCATTTTTTCACCTGTTATCAGGGAAATCTAACAACTGCAAAGCCAGCTGAAAACGACATTATATTTATTCTGCATGCGTGGCAACAGCGTAGAAGTTTGTGCATCCTGTTACCAAAATGGCGCCCTTTTCTTTTATATCTGACACTTGAATGTCTTTTACAGAAATTTTATTTTGGAGAATCCATATCTGTTCCGTTTAAAATGCTTTAGATGTTTCATTTAAAATTAAGGCTTTCAATGTATCTGACTATTGTTTTCGTTTTTCCTTAAAATCCAAGTTAATCGAAGTTTTTAAAATTCTAACTCGGATTAGCAAAACATTTGTGGGCAGGATGTATTCTTTTTAGACGAAAACGAAGAGTAAAAATTAAAATATAAAATAATAATTAAAATATAGAATAAAATATATAATATAAAATTTCAAATAAAATTTATAAATTTTCTAGAGCAATGTATATTTTCTGAAATAAATTAAATTGTTTAGTGGTAAATTAGACTTATTTTTTATTGTAAGGTATTTTAGCAGATTTCCCCAAAGTATTTACGATATATTGCTAAATTTATAATTAACTCGCCATACGTTGCTTTCTGTAAATAACACTTAAATATAGCTCTGCTGTGAATAATGGCTACTTTTGGATTCATACCAAAATTGTGAAAATACAAACTGGAAGTTGATGCAATGGTCATCTTTGCTCCATATTCCTTAATGGTATTTTTTTTAAAGTTTTTTTTTTATCTTTGACTGGGAAGTAAAAAAAATGAGAAAATTTATATTTAATATATATCATTTATAAAAAAGTGGGTAAAAAGACTATCAGAAGTTTGAAAAAGAAATTAACTGCCACCCTTTACCTGTCATCGGTGGATTTTTTTTTAAGATTGATGAATTGATCCGTTTTACGGAGTACATTAACCGATATACTACAGAAATCCTAATGCACAGCATTAAACAAAGCATTTCATTCACTTCCCTATCTCATCTGTTATTACTGCAATTATTACACAACTAACATTATTTTTTTTAGTTTTCATTTCGCCAGTGAAACACAACCCCGCTTTGTTCTTAGCGTAATTCAGAAAGCCGATTTAACACTGCGTCTGAAAAAACCACGCCATTTCTCGGCAAGATATCTGCTTTATGACGCTATAATTTAGTAGTTGTTCTTTGTTAGGTCTACAAAGAAATTTTTTTATTTCTATCATAGTTCACAGGAGTTATGCCACTTGTCCTGAAGGTACTCATAAGTTTGTAGTGACAAATTTGCGTATCATCGCTGTAATTACGCATATCTCAATGATAATCAGTGGTGCTTAATCTTAATAATTTTCTCTGATTGAGATAGTTGCTTTTTAGTTTTATTAAAAAAGTAGGATTTTCGATCGTAATATTTAGTTACCTAAAGCAAAATTTGACAAAACTGCTTTTAATCTAAATTTGTGCACGCCGCAGACTTCTTTACGAGTGTTTTCCATCGCAATTGAATGTAGTATTTCTATTGTTTGCAATGTTCTATATCAATGGAATTTTTTTTTGGTTTTAGCATTTTATGTGTGATTGATTTGAAAATGTTCTTTTACTTACCACTAACTGGTGATTTTTGTTAATTACTCAAATAAACAGTGTTTTGTTTGATTCTGAATGTTACTTCATATATAATAAAGTAATTTCAGTACCAATTAATTTAAATTACTATGGGAATCTGTAATGATGAAATTAGATGAACAAAAAAAAAAAATTGAAGATATTTGAAGTTGAAGATGAAAACAAATTTCAACTAATTTCTTTTATAATAAAAACGCGTCTAGTATTTTCCAAACATTTTAATTTCCGAGTTTAAAAATTTAACCAACTTTAAAATCGTGCAGAATTGGTAGACTTACGTTAAGTATTTTAAAACGCTAAAGAGTATTTGCAGGGTACGAACTACGAGTCTTAAGCAGACCATATAATAGCTATAAATTTTACCTAACAAAAATACAGGTTCAAAAGTTAATGTTAATCATGATCAAATAATAAAAACACACACACTGGTGTTGAACTTCGACTTATACTCTAAACCAAATGTTATTAGTTTAACATTGTAAAAGCTTCGTTGTGAAATACGAACAAAATATCACCCTCTCCTCTAGGCTTTTATGGATCAGCTGCAAAGTGCAATCTGAAATACAGATAATTTGTTGTTAAAATACAAATCTTAAATTTTTCTACGTCTATAACATAAAACTAGTACACAATTTTCTTGATATAAAAGTATTTTTTAATTCATTGTTTATTAATGTTCATTACTTTTATTTATTTTTATGAAGTGTTTACCATTATAAATTGTCATACATATATTAACGTTATTTACTCACATATATTTTAAATTATTTACTCCGTTTAAATCTAAACATAAACTTTAACTTTTCCTTTCTCAATCTTGTATATTTTTTTATTTATACATTTTTTGTTGAATTCCCCAGACACAACAAATAAAACTTCCCAAACATCTTTAAATGTAAATAACTTGAATCAAATTTTTCTCCAGAAACTCTAAATATGCATCACCCTTTTTTCTAAAAATATTATTCAAAACTATATAAATAACAAATATCAAGAGATTCGGTTCAATGTTTCCTTAAACTTATTTCACAAATAGTATTAAAAAAATAAGCCAATTTAAAAACGCCACAAAGCAACTTCAAAAATTCAGATAAATTTAAACGTTACATGTGAATCCTTTTATACTGAACATTTTTCTTGAGGGAATATTAAATGCTTATTTTATATATTTTGGATCTACTTGTCTAAATGAAGCCATTTTTGTTGTAGTTTGGTTTGACTCAATATGATATTTAAAAAAAATTAGATATATTTAAAAGTAAATTCCACGTCAAATGACGACGAAATGATTTCAAATAAGTGGAATAAATGTGGCGCACCTGGTCTTCCAAATTAATTTTGTAAAAAAGAACTGTTTACTTATGTACTCGACAAAATTTAAGCCTTAATTGGTCATCAAAACAAAGTACATCTTCAACGCAGTTCATTTTACATTGGATTTGGATTTTTTGGAAAAAAGTATGTTAGACCCATAAAATTCAATATTTGAATTTCAATTCAATTTCAATTTTATTTTATCAATTTCGTTTAAATTGTTTTTAGACTTTAATTGATGTTTTTTTATACGATTTGGTAGTTTTTGTGAAGTTAAAGATATAGAATTTGATGATTTACATAATTATTTTACCGGTAAATTTTAATAAATTTTTTCATAAATATAAAATTTCATGAATTTGTAATAGCATTAACTTAATTCTTTCATATTCGTTAAAGTCATCTGCAATACATACAGCTGAATTTCAAACACAATTAAAATAAAGTGGAAAAGAGCGAATTTAAAATTTAACTAATAAATCCCCCAAATATGATGAAATGTTAACAAATACTGCTATCGCCATCTACCGGGTAACTAATGAAATTATTATGTATTTCTATTTTTATAGAATAGAAATTGCCAACGCCCACTTAATTATTATCTCATTATTCATTATCCCTTCGAAATATTATAAAACATGTGTGGAAATGGAATGTTGTAAAATGAAAAATTAATAATGTTTGCATATTATGAGTAATGTGACTGTTGGTCTTTGTATTTATAAAATTACCGAACTTGTATTTTTAAATATACATATATGTTACATAAAAACAAACTTTTTTATAGCCAAAAAACAATGCAATAAAATTTTACATGGTTTAGATTAGTGAAAAATAAATCAATCTCTAGGACATTCAAATTTTTCAGTAACTACTAGCTTTTCAATTTTTTGAATTCATTTAGTAAAATTTAATGGTAGATATTAACTAGTTATAATAAAGTTGTTTAATTGGGAGCAATCTACTTCTATTAAAAGTTTTTTTTTAAACTAAGTTTTTTCAAGTTTCCAACTTTTTCATCGATATTTAGACAGTCATTTAGTTCAACCGAAGGATAAAGGTGTATTATCTTATAAAAAGAAGTAAGAAAATATTTTACACTAAGCTTTTAGACTAACTAGTCCTTAAAGACTCATTTTGTCGAAGGGTTCAACAAACAAGAACATATTTTTCTGAAAATCTCGTTGCTGTCCCGCTATTTCAAAAGCAGTTTCTGAACTGGTTGGTAAATAAATGTCTTTTTGTGCTTAGGGCGCCATTTTTTCTCCTTTAGAAAACTATCATAAGCTCCCTGTTTGCTTTTGAAAACGGGAAACATTTTTGTTAAAGGATAAAAAAAAATATGAAATGGCGTCAAAAGGATTGTTCTGAAAACAAAGTTTTTTTTTTCTTTGTGTTTCTTTTAAAAATACTAGTATTGAAGAAAATTGGGAAGGACATTTAACCTGCGAAATGTTGAATTCTTTTGGAAAGATTTTATGTCTCAGATAATGTAGGTTTTCTAGTATGACGTACCCAAAATTATTTTTTTGGAGTATGCTCTAAATGAGGTATGTTTTTCTGTTAGCGGCCAAGTGTTTTTTAAAAAAAATAAAGTATTCTTGCATTCATTTGGTAACTAAATTTAATTTTTTTAGATTCGTTAAAATTTAAAGAAAAAATAATAAAGATTTTTTTAATTTAGTTCTAAGAGGAAAATAAAAATTTTTAATTGAAAAGTCTTTCTACTTACAGTTACAGCAATGTGGTTTTATGGATCTCGAGACACACAATTTACTAATGAATAAACCTAACATATATTTTATATGAAAACACTTTAACGTCTTTGACGATGTTTAGTCCAAATAGTGCAATTCATTATATTAATTGTTAAAATCTAAATTTCGTTTCAACTTGCGATTATTATGTTAGTTTTGCATTATCATTAATTTTTGCCATATTTTTCTTATACAATAAACATAAGAACAATATTAGACAATTGTCAGAAGGATAATTTAGCGTATGTAGCAATCCTTATTTGTTAAAATCCACTTTTTGCCGTCATATAAATTAAATTATGGTTTTGAAATCATTACATTGTGATTGAAAACCATATAACCTGATTTACTTAATTAATAATTTAATGCATTGTAAATTATTTCAGCTAAATATCAAGTTTTTATCACATCGATTATGATCTCAACTTTTTAACAAGATTTATGCAGGATGAATTATTTTTAAAAATATCAATTTCAGAATTAATTCAACACAAAACAATACATTCATAAAACATTTTTAGCCTACTTTCCTTTTTTTTTAATTCGAAGAATAAAAAAAAATAAAAAGTAGGTATTGACATGCGGTCGATGTCCGTCCGTCTGTCTGTCCGTCCGTCTGCCCGTACCCCCCTTCCAAAATCGGTTCTATCCATCCGATCTTAAAAATTCTTTTTTTTTTGTTGGAAAGCTATGACTTCAGAGACCCAACTTTCATACTTTTTGTCCGTCTGTCTGTACGAGCGGACGGACATAAATCTACTATTTGTCGACGAATTTCCCATTGAACTTAGCATTGAAATTCAATTTCGAGTCATTTAAAT
Organism: Hylyphantes graminicola; assembly: GCA_023701765.1. NCBI lineage: Eukaryota > Metazoa > Arthropoda > Arachnida > Araneae > Linyphiidae > Hylyphantes > Hylyphantes graminicola. The sequence goes on along the minus strand of CM043114.1, from coordinate 53,823,368 downwards.
CGCTGAATTTAACTACAAATGCTACGGACAAGTGAGATACGTCAAAAAATTCAGCGCATCGAAGTGAGAATATATTGAAAATTTCAGAAACGAATTCGAATTCTAAGTACTTCAATTATTTAAAAAACTGCAAAGTTAAATGCTCATTTAAAAAGCATAGGAAGCCATTTTTAGCCTACTTTTCTTTTTTTTAATTCGAAGAATTAAAAAAATAAAAAAGTAGGTATTGACATGCGGTCGATGTCCGTCCGTCCGTCCGTCTGTCTGTCCGTCTGTCCGTCCGTCCGTCTGTCCATCCGTCCGTCTGTCCATCCGTCCGTCTGTCCATCCGTCCGTCCGTCTGTCCGTCCGTCCGTCCGTCTGTCCGTCCGTCCGTCCGTCTGTCCGTCCGTCCGTCTGTCCGTCCGTCCGTCTGTCCGTCCGTCCGTCCGTACCCCCCTTCCAAAATCAGTTCTAACCATCCTATCTTAAAAATTCTTTTTTTGTTAGAAAGCTATGACCTCAGAGACCCAACTTTCATACTTTTTGTCCGTCTGTCTGTACAATAGGACGGACATAAATCTACTATTTGTCGACGAATTTCCCATTGAATTAGCATTGAAATTCAATTTCGAGTCATTTAAATCGCTGAATTTAACTACAAATGCTACGGACAAGTGATATGCGTCAAAAAATGCAGCGTATCCGAATGAGAATACATTGAAAATTTCAGAAAATAATTCGAATTCTAAGTACTTCAATTATTTAAAAAACTTCAACATTTAATGCTTTTTTAAAAAGCATAGGAAGCCATTTTAATTAGAATTAAATCACCATTGCCATCGCAACAATTGCTCGAGAAACTTTAATTCTTTTAGAAAAATAAAAATTTTAATTTTTTAGACATCGATCAATTTAAAATGACGTCAAATATATTTCACTAGATTCTTTTTATGTTGAAATAAAATGTTTTCATTCTATTTAAAAGCGAGAAATATTACATATTTGTATGAAATATTACATATTTCATTCTTTGAAATATAAATTTTTGCAAACGATTTAAGTATTTATTATTTAATTTTCGAAATAAAAGAAATGAAACTAGCTGAATTTAACGGGTAAATGTTTGAATTAATGCTGTGTTTGGCGCCTGTTTACCTGTTAAACACAGCTGTGGTGTGGAAGCGGGTTAAGTGACAGATTCTGTTACAAACTAACTTGTTAATTTACATTTCCTATTTTAAGTGTATTTTGGAGTAGTTTTATGGTTTTTGTTCAACGAATAATTAAATATTTATTTATTTAAAACTGCAATTGAATCATGCAGACGATAAGTAAAGTTTATTTCATTTGCGATCGAAAATTAATGACAATAATTGGCTTTAAGAAAATGAAATTACAGCTGGATGCTGTGTTTAGTGAAATTTATTCTAATGTGTATAAATTTAATGTCGAAACGGTTGTTGATGTCACTTACTGTAACGAACCTAGTTTTTTCAAGATAAGAATTTTAGTAAGTATTTAAGTAACAGGAAAGTAGGCTATTTTAGTTCTTTTAGAACTTCTTGTTATTAGAAATCACCATTGCCATCACAACAATCGCTCAAGAAACTTTAATTCTTTTAGACAATAAATTAAAATAAATTTATTTTTGCGACATCGATCAGTTTGAAATGACGTCAAATATATTTCACTTTGAGATTCTGTATGTTGGTATTGTAGTGACGTGCATATTTCTTATTATTAATTTTCGTATGATTTATTTTGTTTTGCAAAAACTGAACTGAAGAGAGTGAAAAAGAATTAGGGCGTTCGTTTTGGCGACGCGTTTTGTGAGAACTAAAAAAATGTGACTGCTATAAACAACTTTGTGAAAGCTCCTGAATTTCTACGTGTATAGTGTATGGTACTTTGTGTTGTCTAAATAAAAGATTCTCGTCTAAAAGAGAATTGCAATGCAATTACTACAGACAAGACTGGTGGCAGCTGTAACGGATTGAAGAAATTTTCACGCCATTTTTTGACGAAGAAGAACGTCAAAACCATTGCTTCGATCAGGAAGATTCAAAGTTTGTAAGTACCTAACTTGATTCTAGTGCCTGATTTACTTTTATAAAACGAAAAATTATTTTTTATATTTAAAGTTAACAAAAGTTAAACTTTATTTGTTGTAGAATTCTGTGAGTTATTCTAGCAGTTGCAATTAATATGTAAGTGACACATTGAGAACAAGAACAAATGTTTAATTGTTTGATTTAGATCTTTATATATATAACTGATATTGAAGTTCGTTATCTTATTATTGTATTTTGATTAAGGTAATAGCTTAATTTGAAGGTGTACTGTCTTGCGGTTGTATTTACCGATTTAACGCAGACGTTCAATGAAAGCAATGTCAATTATCAGTTGAAGATTTAATTCAGTATATTGTTAAATGCAATTCTGGTTGCAGATAAAAAATAATCTGTAGTAAAATTTTATTTAAAGTGTTGATAGAATACATTTGGGAAATAAATTTTTCCGTTATTTCAATTTCCGAAATATTTAGAATTTGTAGAATTCTCAATTAATTACGTGAGCATTGTTCTCGTTGCGAACATAGTTTAATTTTCGTAACTTCATGTAAATAAAAGTTAATGAGGATTTATTTGCTGGTTGTTCTTGTAAAAAATATTTAATTAGTGGAACGATCATTGCATGGTATAATTCAGTTGAAATATGTTTTGAATTAATAGCTTCTTTGAAAATTGTTCTTGTAAGACATAAATATTGTCCATGATAAGAATGCTAAATATTATTTGCAAAATAACATTAGTACTTTCTTTGAAGTTATATTTTAGCTGAATTTATTATTTTTTTTCAAGTAGTTTACTTAATTAATTTTGATAAATTACATTTTGAAGTGGAAAATGGCTTTCTTAGTTAAGGGTAGGAAACAGGACTTGATAGTACTCTGCGAGGAATTAGGGGAAGCTGTTCCGCCTTCGAGTGTGGTTCCAGAGATAAAACAAATTATCTTAAAGAGTAAATTCTATGACGAGGAAGAAGTCAAGATTTTATTGGAACGTATTATCGATGACCGACTAAAGCGAGAGAAAGAAGAGAAAGAAGAAAAATTGCGACAAGAAGAGAGACAAGAACGAATAAGGAAAGAAGAGAATGATAGACAAGAAAGAATAAGGAAAGAAGATAATGATAGACAAGAAAGATTGGCTAAGGACAAGATGCAACATGAATTGGAGTTGAGACGTCTGGAGTTAACTCAAAGTGAGTCCTTGCCCCAAACGAATAGAGATTTGGCAAGAAGTAGTCCGAAGATTCAATTGACCCAGATAACACCTAAGTTTGACGAGAAGCTAGATGAAATGGGCCTTTATCTCACAAATTTCGAAAGAAAAGCTGAAATGGTGCAAGTTCCAAAAGACGATTGGACTGCTTACCTGTTAGGTGTGCTACCTGCTGAAATATCTAATCTTTTAGCCAGAGAACCACCTGAAAATGCAAATAACTATGAATTTGTAAAGAGCCTCATCTTAAAAAGATATAAGCTAAACAGTGAAAAACTTAAGCAGTGCTTTTATCGCCATCGGAAGACTCCCGAAAAATCGTGGAGAAATTACGCTCATGAGTTGTTATGTTATTTCACAGAGTGGATTGAAGATTTGGAAATATCTACTTTCCAACAGCTAAAAGATTTGTTGATAACCGAACAAAATAAAGTTCAGGGTTCCAGACGATATTAGAGAACATTTTCTAGATAAATGGATAAAAATGAAGACTCCCTACGAACTGGCAGAAACCATAGACAGTGACGCGTTTATGGATGTTGGGGCCATAGGCGGCTTCCGAAATTTGCCCCCCCCCCCCCAAAAAAAAAAAAAGAATTTTAAAAAATCTTAATACTTGTACAAATGAAAAAGCATGAACCAGTTTGTAAATTGGGATTCCCCCTCCCCTTTTTTTGGAGCATAGTGACCTAATGGGGGCTGATAAAAAGAAACATGGTCTTGGCTAAGTATTATAAGAGACAAGAATTTCGCTTATACTTTTAATGTCCTTATAATCCAGTAACTTATTACATCTTTAGTTTTTATGAAATTCGGTAGTTCTGATATTTTGCACACTTGTTTATGATGTTAACCTAATGAATAATCCAAGTTTTCGACCTCGAGCGCCGAACGCAACCTGGTCAAAAATCCCTAAACCTTTTTTAACCCTAAAGGACTAGTTTTTGAGGAATCTTTCCGAGAACGTATTTAATGTACACTAAATTTCCTACAATGTGATACTACAACTGTCTCTATAGATCCAGTAGTTTCCGAGATTAATCCTTAAAATTTTTTATATTTTTTTCAAACTTCGCTCATTCAAACTATTGCGTTTTTTAATGGATAATACACTATCAAAGCCCTGTACTTCATGCTGGAATGTTGAAAAAGGAAACAACAAAGAGTACAACAATAGTTAATAAGTTTATTCATCAGGAAATTCAGCAATTTCAAACTAAAAAATTTGAATTAATTTAGCCCTCTTGGAAGGTCCCGGTTAAGGTTCATCCATATATGGATCGACGGATTAGGATAGCATATCCCCATCAAAAGCTATCATGAGAGTGGTAAATTAATTTAATTCTTTGAGTTTGAAGTTACTGAATATCCAAACGAATAAGCTTATTAACTATTGCTGTACATTAATTGTTGTATGTCTCATTTTCTTTTTTTAACATCACAGCATAAAAGTACAAGGCTTCCATAGTATATAATCCGATTCTAAATGCATTATAGTTCGAATGAGCTATATAAGTTCGAAAAAAATTACAAACTTTGAAAGGATTAATCTTGGACACTATTTGGGTCTATAGAGACAGTTTTAGTATCATATTGTAGAATATTTAGTGTACTTTAAAAAAAATTCTTTGAAGAAGGTATTTGTTATTAATTTTGAAATTTGGGGCACCTCGCAATCTTGGGGCCACAGGCGACCGCCTCTGACGCCTATTGGTAAACGCGTCACTGACCATAGATGAGTATGAGAGCATTAGAGAGAGTTTTAGGAAGAAAGAATTCCCACAGAAAACAAATAAATCACAGCCAAATGATAACAAAGGTTATCAATTCAAGGAACCTGCAGAAGAAGTGAAGAAAACCCAGTGGGGAAGAAAAGATCCACAGCTGGCAACCAACAACGAAGAGGAGTTCGAAAGACGACCTCAACGTCGCTGCTTTGAGTGTGGATCTACTACGCATCTCGGACCCCAGTGCGATAAATTGAAGAAAGTCGAATATGTGGCCTCTAATGTTACTTCTATAAATGAAGAAGGACTGGCACCATACATCAGTCGAGGGAAGGTAAATGGAGTGGAAATGCCAATACTCCGGGATACCGGCTCGACCGTCGACTTGATTTGCCAGAAGTATGTCAAACCCTCAATGTATACAAATGAGAATGTATGGATCAAAACTCCTTTAGACGAGGATATGAAATGCCTGCCTTTAGCCAAGGTAGAGCTACAATGCAACTTAGGACATATAGTCACTAAAGCGGCTGTTCTTAGAAACTCCTTAGACAAAGGAGTGTATCTGTTGGGCAACAAAACAGCTGCAATGCTTAAAGAAGTCGAGAAGAATGAGTTTGCCGAGATTCAACAATTAAATGCAGTTCAAAATAGAGCTCAAAAGAAAATTCCCGTAGATAAGTCTCAGCGTCCAGACGTGCAACAAAAGGTTCCGGAAGATGCTCCTGACCAGGAAAGCGTTGGTGAGCTGATGGAGGTAGGAGAGGTTTTGCCTATGGCACATTCCCTACATTCTGAGCCTAGACTTGTGAGTTCATCTCCAAAGGAGCTTATTGAAGAGCCAAAAAAGGCCGAAGAACTCAAACCATACCCTCAAGAAGCTAGAAGTAACTCAATCTCTAAGTCCAGATATAGGCCGAAAAATCAGGAGTTATACTTCAGGAAAAAAGCCAAAAAGAAGCCTTCTAAGCCAAACAAGTTATCTGCATTGCGTAGGACCTGGAACTGACAGACACGAACTTAGTCGTAGAGTTACTTGAAGAAAGACGAAAGTCATGTGTAAAATCAGGTGTGTGCGAGTTCCTCCTCAATTGTGTGTTCCTAGGCTTCCTCCGAACTCAAACTTTTTTGAACTATCACAAATTTGAGAGAGACTGTTTCTTAAATAGTCAGCAATCTAAGTCAGGGAAAGTAAATATGCTTACAGCCATTGTTATATTTCTTACATGATATTGTATATAACATAACATAACATGAAATTGTATATTATATTACATTTTTTCCTTGCTAACATATATGATTGTGTCAACTGTATTGTATATAATTTCCTTGTTAACATATATAATTTTGAAAACTATATTCTATTTCTTTAAATTGTTAACTTACATGATTTATAGTAGATTTAATTAATATTTAACTTAAATTTACTTAGTACAGGCACTAGAGTTCAGTTAAGTTGGTACATAGGACTATGGTAAATAGTAGAACATATAGGACTATTGTGATATTAGTAGAACATAGGACTATGGTGTGTTTTTCCGAACTTTGAACGGGTTACAGTGTTGTGACTTTGACTTGAACGAGTGACTGTGCTACAACTTCACACGAGTGACTGTACTGTGACTTTGAACTGACACTCTGAACAATTGACTCAGCCCCCTCAAGTCCTGCAGACCGCCTCAAAGTTGGCGAGGGGGTGTACCTGGGCGGAATGGGCGAAGTACGTCGGGAGCTTGCTCCTGGTAGGGTCACCCTAGGCGTGAAGGCCATTCCACCATGCTCAGCTAAGGTCTGCAGGCGGTAGAGCTGAGTCAGCCTTCCACCACCGGTGCTCTAAACAACGGAAGCTGCACATTTCCCCATCCATGAAGACTTCTTACCAGAGATTACATGCTGCCTCGGTCGCCGCGCAGATTAAAAAGGACCGCGGGCATGGCTTAGGCAGAGGGCCTTGTTCGAAAAATGTGTTACAGTCTCCTAAATCGTTAAAAATATTGCAGTTGAATATTAATGGAATTGCTACAAATGCATCTAGAGTAAAATTGGACCAGGTTTTAGAGTTGGCTCATAGCCTTGGAGTTCAAATCATTGCTCTTCAGGAAACTAAGTTGTCAAACAGTACCTCTCTTAAGATCAAAGGGTACAATATTTTACGTGCAGATCGGCAGCATAGGAATGGAGGAGGACTGGTCTACCTTATCAGAGATGTTAGTTACGAGAGTGTTAATATTAGTGGAGGCATTACTGATAATTCTAGTCTTGAGGTTCAAGGTATTAGAATTTCCTGGAGAGGTAGACCGCTCTATATTCTTAATATGTATCATCCTCCTGATGCCTCTAGTTTACCTATCAATTTACAGAACTTACTTGATGGTAGTACAATTTGCATTGGTGATCTCAACGCTAAACATGCTGTTTGGGGATGCTCCAGTAATAATACGAGAGGCAACGATCTTCTCAATTTGATAGATGACAAGGGATTTCTCATTCTTAATGACGGCACTCCAACTCATTCTTCTTTCAGTTACAATACTAGAGAGGCCCTTGATGTCTCCTTTGTTATCCCTGATATTTATCCAAGCTGTAACTGGTCAGTATTAGACAATATCGGAAGTGATCATCTCCCCGTGCTTATTGAATTCAATAAGAGACAATCCGTGACCTACAAAAATACAAAACGATGGAATTTCAAACGAGCAAATTGGAAATCATTCAATGCTTTTGTGGACAAAGAATTGGAAAAGAAACTTATCACAGACAGTGTAGAAACAAATTGGCTTAATTTTAAAAAGGGGATCCTTAAGGCCGCAAGAAAAACAATTCCTAGAGGCAAAATGTAGAAAAAAGGACAATTTTTGACCAGTAAATCACCGATGCTCCAGCCCCTGCTAGAGGAAAGGAAAGCTCTTGATGCTGAATTAAATAAAACAAATACTATTCAGATTCGACAAAAATTAAGTAAAGTAAACGCAGAAATTAAACTTATGTACGCTCAAGTCAAACGGAATAAATGGAACGATTTATGTTCCAGTCTTGATCCCAGATCTTCTAATGCTGAATTGTGGCGGCTTGTAAAGAGTATTGGTGAAGAACAACAACCACAAATGGAAAAGTGTAACACAATCAAGAGAAGAGATGGGAAGATCGTCCAGAACGACATTGAAGCCGCTAACCTGCTTGGATTGCATTATCAGAGTATCAGCAGGCTGGATTTCACTACTGATGAAGACCGACGCATAAAACGTAAAGCTAGCAACATTGTACATGGTTGTCGCAGTAGCCCGCTGGATAGACCTAGTGTATTTTCCAAGACTTTTAGCATGCTAGAACTTAAAACTGCAATCAGTGAATCTGATCTGAATAAATCTCCTGGTCCTGATGGTATCCATGGGCAAATGATTAGTAATTTAGGACATACTGGAACACTTAGATTTTTGAACATTATTAACGATGCCTGGAATTCAGGAAAGTTACCTCGAGAGTGGAGGAGAGCTACTGTTGTTCCTGTTAGAAAACCTTCTAAAGATGCTAGCTCTCCTGAAAGCTATAGGCCAATCTCCTTGACATGTATAGCTTGTAAGATTATGGAAAGAATGGTTTTAAAGCGGCTAAATTTTCACTTGAACTCTCACGACCTTCTCCCTAGGGAACAATTTGGTTTTAGAGAAGGACACAGTACAACGGACCAGGTGCTCTATTTTTGTCAGAGGATTAGAGATGCCCACAACAAGAAGCCCACAAATCACACTATGGCAGCCTTCCTTGACCTATCTAGGGCCTTCGACAGAGTATGGACTCAAAAGCTCATTGTCAAACTTTTTGATACTTTCGGAATAGGTGGTAAAGCCTTGCCCTGGATTTATGACTTCTTAAGAAACCGACTTATTAAGGTGAGTTTTAACAATTCCCTGTCAAGAAGCTTCAAATTATATCAGGGAGTACCTCAGGGTTCGGTTCTTAGTCCAACTCTTTTTATGCTCTTTCTGTCAGGAATCGAGAAGGTCATCTCCAAAAGGTGTGAAGTGGGTCTTTTTGCGGACGATGTTGTCCTTTGGGACTCTGGCACCGATTTGAAGAAATTGGAAGACAACTTAAACTTGACTCTTGATGACTTATCAAACTTTGCCAAAAAACACAAATTGAACTTTAACACACTAAAATCTACTGTAGGGTTCTTTACAACCAATAGAAAACTATATAACTATCAACCTGGTGTTATTTTGAACCAAACGCCTCTTACAGTGGAAAAACACCCAAAGTATCTGGGATTTGTTTTGGATCCAGAGATAACGTGCAATAAGCACATTGACCATCTTGTGCTTAAAAGCAGGAAACGACTCCAAATTTTAAAGTTCATTTCAGGACGTGATTGGGGAGCTGATGCTTCCACTCTAAGAAATACATACATCTCTCTTGTTAGACCCATCCTAGAGTATGGATATCCAGTTTACTGTTGTGCATCTAACACCAATCTACAGAAACTTGAACGAGTCCAACTTAGCGCGGCCCGAATTATCACTGGACTTCGTAATACTTGCCCAAACGACATTGTGCTTTTTGAGGCTGACTTGCAACCACTTAGCCTCAGAAGAAATGCCACTTTGGTGAAATACTATGGAAAGCTATCTAGTCTTGGAGAGGGAAACAGAACCTCTGCTTACCTGAGAGACTGGCACAATGTTCAAAGGCTTAAGAGAAATAGTCCATTTAGCATGGTGGCCCAAGCAAATCTGTTGGAAAGCGACGTGGAACAACATCACTTGGCTCAATACGTTGATCCTTCCGCAGGTCTTCCTAATGTATTTTTCCACACGGAGCTTCTTGTCCAAGTGAACAAGCAGGATGATCCTCCTGTCTATCTAAAGCAACTGGCACTCGAAATTATTAACAACATCCCGACTGACGCTATTAAAACCTACACTGACGGCAGTAAAAACGAGAGGGGCGAAACTGGCAGTGGAATCTATATAATTTCAAATGATAACTACATGAAGATTCAGAGAAGAAATCCCGACGGCTGCTCTGTCTTTCGTAGCGAGCTTTTTGCCATTAACGAAAGTCTTGAATATATTGCGACTGCTACAGCAGGGAAAGAAATATGGATCCTAACTGATAGCAAGAGTTCTGTCCAGCACTTGGCTAATTGGTCCGGTGTAAGAGACAAAGTGGGAGTTTCTATCCTCACAAAGCTAAAAGAACTGTCCATAGATCATCAAATCCACATACAGTGGATTCCCTCTCATGTCGATCTCGAAGGGAACGAAATGGCAGATGCGCTGGCCAAAGCGGGAGCTAGTGAAGTATTGGTTCCACTTGAGCCTCTTACCTACTCAGAGGCTTACTCAAGAGCTAAGTCGCGGGAAAAAACGAAATGGTCCACCCCCCCAGTACATCAATGGTATCGATGCCATCGACCTGGCGGCTCCTTGGCGCTTAAATGTGACAGGCCGGGTCAGACTGCAATCACCCGTTTCCTCAGTGGGCACCTCAGAACTATGACATTTTCAGATGGTTTGAGAACTTTTGACACATGCACCAAGTGCTCCTCTGCGCAGGCTTCACCATCCCACATCTTGGAGTGCCTGGGGCTCAATTATCAAGATCTCCTGGAGAGCCCATTGCTGGTCCTGGACTTTCTCGGGGTGTTTGGCTTCATGGACCTAGTCTAGCTCCGCTGGACTTTGGGGATCGGCAACAACAACAACACAATTGACTAAAAACTTTCCTCTTCGAGAAAAGTTTTTCTCCGGGAAGGGAGGAGTCTGTAGTGACGTGCATATTTCTTATTATTAATTTTCGTATGATTTATTTTGTTTTGCAAAAACTGAACTGAAGAGAGTGAAAAAGAATTCGGGCGTTCGTTTTGGCGACGCGTTTTGTGAGAACTAAAAAAATGTGACTGCTATAAACAACTTTGTGAAAGCTCCTGAATTTCTACGTGTATAGTGTCTGGTACTTTGTGTTGTCTAAATAAAAGATTCTCGTCTAAAAGAGAATTGCAATGCAATTACTACAGTATGCAATGTTTTCATTATATTTAAAAGCGAGAACTATTGCATATTTATTCCTTGAAATATAAATTTTTGCAAACGATTTAAGAAATAATTGTTTAATTTTCGAAGTAAAATAAATGAAACTTGCCGAATTTAGCGCATAAGTGTTTAATATAGAATTAATGCTGTGTTTGGCGCCTTTTTACCTGTTCAACACTACTGTTGTGTTGAAGCGGGTTAAGTGAAAGATTCTGTTACAAACCTACTTGTTAATTTACATTTCCCATTTTAGGTGCATTTTGGAGTAGTTTTGTGGTTTTTGTTCTACTAATAATTAAATATTTATTTATAACTGCAAATCATCATGCGGACGATAAATAATATTTATTTTATTGGTGATAGAAAATTAATGAAAATAATTGGCTTTAAGAAGTTGAAATTACAGCTGGATGCTGTGTTTAGTGAAATTTATTCTAATGTATGTAAATTTAATGTAGAAACGGTTGCTGATGTCACTTACTGTAACGAACCTAGTTTTTCAAGATAAGAATTTTAGTAAGTATTTAAGTAACAGGAAAGTAGGCTATTTTAGTTCTTATAGAACTTCTTGTTATTAAAGTAACAAGAAATTTTAATCTCAAATGTCATAACACTTTTTTTTTATTCTAGCGCATGTTAAATAACAATTAATTAACGTTCGACAAGTTTTATATCCGAGAAGCAATTTACGAAAATTGAATTTTGCATTTATTTTGTCATGCTTTTTTATCGTTATGATTAAGAAATTAATTAGTATTTCAATATAAAATGTGATGCTTTCATGCATGATCATTTAATTCAATTATACTCCATCTACCTAATTAAGTTTTCGCAAAAATTATTGTAAGACGACAATTTTACAAATTGTGAAAGATGTCACAATTTACTTTAAAATTAATTGTCATGTACCCTGCTACCAGAATACTTTCCTTTTGGAATAATTGGGATTAAAAGACACAAAAATAATTTATTTTAAATGATTTTACTCTTTAGTAATACCATTTAAACTTGCTTATAATTGGGAAGTGTTATTTAAAATAAATATTGAGCAGAGGAAATGTTTTTATGTAAATTAGAACTATCTTATAAATTTAAGTTTAGAGAGAGTTAGTTTCAAAAATAAATATCAAAAACCTTTGTAATAGAAATAGCTCATTTGCTACAACAGTGTCGCAGCTAAAAAATAATCTAATATACGATAAAATTAACTTACCGAACATTAAAAAGTTATTTCATTAATATTTCATAGCTTTAATAACTTTTTTACGGCAGCAATTCATAAAAGATCAAAGAGATAGAAATTTCCCTTATTTATATATCTCTTGAAAATGTATTTATCTAGATAAGCTCTCAAATCTATGCTTATGTAACTTACCCTCCGTATTTTTTTTAAAGATTTATCTACCAAAATTCTGTAATTAAATATTCTCATCATACTTTTTTGTTTTCTTTTGCTTTTAAGACAGTAATTTATGTTATGAATGTAAACAAAACTAGTTTCTTGTAATTTCTCTCTGGAATTATGAATCATGTCTTGCGTTTAATTATGAAGCGTCGTAAAAGTTTGAAGAAGAATTGAAGCAATTTTTTTTTAAGATTAGATTATTTAAGATTAATGCAATTAAAATTAGCATTTGATTTGCATTTGATTTTGAAATTCTTTAATTGATTTAATCTTCTTATGACTGTTCTTAAAAAAATTGAATGAAAGATTCATTTATTGAAAGATATTCACCTTCCTATTAAAATAAATCTAAACATTTAAAAAAGGTTTATCCGATAGCTCTTTTTTTTTTCTTCTATTAAGTTTTCTTTTTTTCATTGAGATTACTTATTAGTTTTTTCTTTGCTGAAGACGATCCGAATCCAAAGATATTAACGTTAACAAAAGAAGGTTCAGTTTCTTTATATCTTCAAGATTTTTTTTATGATTTCGGGATTATTATCACTGAAAGCTCGAACAAGTTTTTTTGTAATCAGATTATAACTTACTCAGAACTATCTGCTAAACTACGATTTTTTTGACATTTTTTTTATTTATTACTCGTGCAAGAGATATCATTTTTAAACATGATTTATTTTAATGGAAATATAGTATTTGCGATAAATCATATGCCTTTTTTTCTTGAATGAAATAAAGATTTATAACCTAACACTTCAATGTAATTTATTAAATGTTGCATTCGAGTAAAATATATTATCTAATTATTATTTTAAACGACGTTGATTTAAAAAAAATATTTTTTACACAAATTCACAAAACTGTACCGAATCAAGAAATGAGTGTTATTGGAATTGCTTCACTAATAAACTAAGTTTTCATTTATTACTACAACAACTTTGATGTAGTTCTAAATTAACCCTTTCAGTCCCAATGACAATTGGGCATCATTTTAGAAATATTTTCCTGATCGTTTATTGCCATTTATGGCATCAAAAAGCCCATTGTTCGATTCTTCAAACTTTTTTTTAGAAAATATTTTTTATTAATTCCAATAGATGTCAGCCCTATTACTTTTTTAAAATTACGATCAGAAACATGATGATGCCAAACGGCATCACTGGGACTGAAAGGGTTATGATGCTCGTCGCCAATAGCTTTTCGTGTAGATCTAGTGCGACGAAAATTCAACACAACTCAGCAACGTAATCCCAGTTCGACAGTCTGCTCCGACGTCTCCTTTTTCAAATCAATTTTTTCTTTGTCTCTCTGAGGGCATCAAACACTTTCAAACGGGGCCCGGATGGCCGAGTGGTAAGCATCGCAGGCCAGCAGTCTGCGTGCTGTAACGGGCGCGGGTTCGATTCCCGCCTTCGCCCTGGGTGTATTTCCTCTCTTTGTGACAGTAAAAAAATCTTTCTGTGTCTGTCTTACTTGACGAAGACTTATAAGCGGCTCACTGAGCAAGCACACAAGTCGGAATATATATGTAAAATACCCTACCCCCTACCCTACCCCCTACTTTCAAATGTCCTGTCAACTTTTTTCGAGAACATAATGAAGATTTATTATCATACATATCAATTTAATTTATTCATAGAATAAAATATATTACTATCTAAACATTCGTTTGAACTACGTTGATTAAAAAGAATACTGATATATTACCAACTATTCATTACAATTATCTTTAAAACTGAACCAAATAAAAGAAATCTTAAACTAAGAGTTATTGGCATTGGGTCAACTATAATACTTTAATTTATTAATGAAGCAAAGCTGATTCATCACCGTATTTTAAATTAAAATTCATTATAAATTATAATCAAATTACCAATACCAGTTAACCAATCGGCTGGTAGCAATCTTTGTACCTTTGAAGACAGCAAACACTTTCAGATGTCTTGTCAATAGATCTGTTTGCAATAAATCATATCCCTTTTTTCGTGAGCAAAAAGAAGATTTATAATAATACTTTTTAATACAATTTATGTATGTAGAATTTAAGTAAAATACATTATCTACACTCTTAAAACAAACACTCCTAATTTTACTCAGTCTGAGTGGATTTCACTCCTCCAGACTGGAAAATGCACTTCTCCTTTTGGAGTGGATCCTTTGTGTGTTAAACCTCCGACAGGATCACTCCAAACGAGTGATTTTAACTCAGTCTGAGTAAATATGCATGCCTTTACGGTGTCGAAAATGCACTTCTCCAACTGGAGTGGATTTCACTCTTTTGTTTTAAGAGTGTAAATGTTCATTGAACTATGTACTATATTGATTAAAAAATACTTAAATTTAAAAGAAAAATACAGATACGTTACCTCATATTTTACACATTTCTTCAAATCTGAACCAAATAAAAGAATCTAGAAATAAGTGTTATTAGAATTGGCTCACTAATAAATTATTTTTTTTATTACTTCAGCAACGTTGATCAAACACCGTATTTAGATTCAATTCATTATAAATTATAATCAAATTACCAATCCCAGTGCACTTAGTTATTCTTTTGTATGTCTTCCATAATCTAGTTATTCTTTTGAACTGCGCTAGTAAAAAAAACTGCACATGCCACAATTTTTCAAAATTGTACCAAATCTAGAACTAATTGTTATTGGAACTGCCTCGCTCATTGGCTGAAGTAATGAACTAAGTCTTTCATTTACTACTTCATCATCATTTCATTCAGCATCTTATTTTCATTTACTACATCAAACATCGTATTTAAATTCGATTCATTATAAATTATAATCAAATTACCAACCCCAGTTCAACAATCGACTCCGACAAATCCCATTGGATATCATTGTCCCACTGAGTACAGCAAATACTTCCAGATGGTCTTGTCAATAGATCTGTTTGCAATAAATCATATGCCTTTTTGTCGGGAACATAATATTTATAACATTTCGGTTCAATATAATTTATAAACGTAGCATTTGAAAAAAATATATATAATCTAATTAATCTTTTGAACTGCGCTGGTTAAAAAAAATGCATATGTAACAAATTTACAAAACTGTACCAAATCAAAGCATCCAGAAATAATTATCTTTGGAATTGCCTCTCTCATTGGCTGAAGTAATAAACTAAGTCTTGCATTTACAACTTCAGCATCTTACTTCTATTTACTACATCAAACACCGTATTTAAATTCAATTCATTATAAATTATAATCAAATTACCAATCCCAGTTCAACAATCGACTCCGACATCTCCCTTTGGAAATCATTGTCCCACTGAGGACAGCAAACACTTCCAGATGGTCTTGTCAATAGATCTGTTTGCAATAAATCATATGCATTTTTTTCGGGAACATAATATTTATAACCTTTTGGTTCAATATAATTTATCAATGTAGCATTTGGGTAAAATATATAATCTAATTAATCTTTTGAACTGCGCTGGTTAAAAGAAATGTATATGTCACAAATTTACAAAACTACCAAATCAAAGAATCCAGAAATAATTCTTATTGGAATTACCTCGCTCATTTGCTGAATTAAAGAACTAAGTCTTGCATTTACTACTTCAGCATCTTACTTCTATTTACTACATCAAACACGTCATTTAAATTCAATTCATTATAAATTATAATCAAATTACCAATCCCAGTTCAACAATCGACTCCGACAACTCCCGATGGAAATCATTGTCCCACTGAGGACAGCAAACACTTCCAGATGGTCTTGTCAATAGATCTGTTTGCAATAAATCATATGCCCTTTTTTCATGAACTTAATATTTATAAACTTTAGGTTCAATATAATTTAACAATGTAGCATTTGAGTAAAATATATTATCTAATCTTTTGAACTGCGCTGCTTTAAAAAAATGCATGAGTCAAAAATTTGCAAAACTACCTAATCAAAGAATCTAGAAATAATTGTTATTGGAATTGCCTCACTCATTGGCTGAATTAATGAACTAAGTCTTGCATTTACTACTTCAGCATCTTACTTCTATTTACTACATCAAACAACTTATTTAAATTCAATTCATTTTAAATTATAATCAAATTACCAATCCCCAGTTCAACAATCGACTCCGACAGCTCCCTTTGGAAATCATTGTCCCACTGAGGACAGCAAACACTTCCAGATGGTCTTGTCAATAGATCTGTTTGCAATAAATCATATGCCCTTTTTTCATGAACTTAATATTTATAAACTTTAGGTTCAATATAATTTAACAATGTAGCATTTGAGTAAAATATATTATCTAATCTTTTGAATTGCGCTGCTTTAAAAAAATGCATGAGTCAAAAATTTGCAAAACTACCTAATCAAAGAATCTAGAAATAATTGTTATTGGAATTGCCTCACTCATTGGCTGAATTAATGAACTAAGTCTTGCATTTACTACTTCAGCATCTTACTTCTATTTACTACATCAAACAACTTATTTAAATTAAATTCATTTTAAATTATAATCAAATTACCAATCCCCAGTTCAACAATCGACTCCGACAACTCCCTTTGGAAATCATTGTCCCACTGAGGACAGCAAACACTTCCAGATGGTCTTGTCAATAGATCTGGGGAAATGCTCCGGAGATCTCGAGAGTCGCCGTGCCCAGTCTTGATGAACGATGTTTGAATAGGAATCCAATAAGAGAATAGTTCCCAGTTAACAATCGATCTTGGAAATTCGGGATCGAAACGCGTCCTATTGTAGTTGATGTGGTGCTATTCATTACGGTTCAAATGCATGGGCTCTCATTATGATTCAGTGGGTTGTTGCTGCTTTGTTTAATTTGTTGGATAATTTGGGGATTCCTTGTAATTATCCTAGACAATATCGCATGTGTATAATGGGAAGAACAAAGTACTGCACACCTTGTGACGTTGCATTTGGTTGACCGATATTGAGGCTTCGTAAATGCATGTTGAAGAATCGGTCTTTTTTTAGCCTTGATTAATTGATATCGAATATTAAACGAGCAATCTAGCCCTCGCATAGCTCTAGTGCCTCTCTTCAAACTAAACTAAATTAAACGAGCGATCAATTATAAGATTGGTCAATGCCTTAATATTTTTCTCGTTTTTTCTCATCTTTCATTTTTCTCTCTTCTCCCCTATTTCTTTATTTATCTCCTTCATACAGTGGTGGTCAAAATTATAAGGACAACTGAAAATTGACCAGACATTTTTTATTTCTGAATTAAATGAAAATGTATTTAGACATAAAATACTTCTTTATGCTACAAATCATTTAAGAACAATAAAAAAACTTAAACCAGAAAATTTAAGTTTATAAAAATAATAAACAAAAAATGCATTGTTTGGAAACTGGACAAAATTATAACTACATTTAAAATTTTCAAGTAGAAACAATTGATAATTAATAAGTTCACCCTTATTTTCAATTACTTTAATTAATCTTGACGTCATAGAGCTCGTTAGTTTCTTTAGGGTGCTCACAGAGATATTTTTCCATGTCTTTTCAATTGATGACTTCAGTTCTCGTTCGTTATGGTATTGAGTGCCATTTTTGTAAACTTCATACGCCAAAATACCCCACAAATACTTGATTGGGTTCAGATCGGGACTTTTAGGTGGACAATCAGTCAATAGTTTTACAGAATTAGCGTTAAACCATGATTTTGAAGTTGCGGACACATGTATGGATGCATTGTCCAGCTGGAATAAATAGTCACCCACTGGTTATCAACGGTGCTTGTGGGAAAAGATTGTCACCCAGCATATCAACATAACTATTTGAGTTAATTTTCTCTTGAAGAAATACCATTTCTGTAGTTCTAGAGGCTGCGTAACCTGCCCAGACCATTACCGCGCCGTCACCATATGAACTCTTTAAAAAGATTTATTTTTCTTTGCGAAGATCATACCAAAAATACTTGTAACCATCAGGTCCGTCTAGGTTAAACTTCTTTTCATCAGAAAAGACAACATCATCCCATTTGTCACCCATAGAAATGTACTTTTTAGCAAACTCCATCCTCTGTCTCTTTTGGGTTTTGTAAGAGGGGGTCGTGAGTTCGTGACTTCAGTTTTCCGTATCGAACCCTATTTGGCATTTCGTAAAACACGGCGAACGGTTCGAGCACTTTAGTTCAAGTCCAATTCACGCTTTATTTCCGTCGATGTTTGCTTTTTAGAGCAAGCTCTACTTATAATTCATCTTTTATCTCTCAAAGATACAGAAAATGGCCTACCTGGGTGTTTTCGTTTTCCATTATTTACAGGATTTTTCAAAAAGTTATATAGGGTAGACTAACCAGTGAATGAACGTTTAAGGACAATTTGTTTTAAGAAAATTCATACATTTTCAGTACATGTAAATTCTGAGTGTATGACAATGTGAACACATTTGTCATTATGTATAAATTCTACAAAAAAAAGGAGGTGAAATAATATTACATTGCTTCGGGTCTTTTGGGGGTCCAAATAAAAAGTGGTACAGAAGCCAAGTGAATGAACAGTTCTTGCCAGTGAATAAACACAAAAATGTCCAGTAAATGAACAGGGACTATTCAAATCAAATTATAGAGAAACTTAAAATATTTTTTTTTTTTTTGTTTTGATAAAGATATAATGTTAAAAGAGATTTCCGTGCGTCAGAACTAGCCATTTCTTTAATTGGTCTTTTTAACTATGCTTTTTTTGGTGTAGTAGGTGCTGAAGCTGGTGCTTTTTTTTGTATTTTTCTTTTACACAAATTTAGTAAACTTTATATTTTCCCCACCTTACAAATAAATTTTCGCGCGAGTGACTATCTTCTTATTCCCTCTGCTCTATTCTTACAATTTTTCTAATGTAAAATGCAAAAAGAAATTCTTAAAAAAGTACACCGATTTAGTTAGTTATTGATTAATTTATTTTTTTAAAACGTTTATGTTGCTTGTGCATAAAACAAATTAAATTCAAATAATAAAAAATAATAGGGGCCCGGATGGCCGAGTGGTAAGCATCGCAGGCCAGCAGTCTGCGTGCTGTAACGGGCGCTGGTTCGATTCCCGCCTTCGCCCTGGATGTATTTCCTCTCTCTTTGTGACAGTAAAAAAATCTTTCTGTATCTGTCTTACTTGACGAAGACTTATAAGCGGCTCACTGAGCAAGCACACAAGTCGGAATATATATGTAAAATACCCTACCAGTACCCTACCCTAAAAAATAATAATTTATTATTGTTCCTTGCTTCGACTTCAATAGGATTTAGCGCAACCGTATGATTATCCTTTTTCGGTACATATTTTGTCCATATTGAAAAAAGTGCAGGTCCTCGGATGTTTGACATGTTGGACTCAGCATTGAAAGTTTCATTAAAAGACTTCAACATGTCTGGAGGAAGTTCAGACTCAAGTGCTTGAAGAAATAGCTCGCTTCTTTTTCAGAGCATGCCCTTTCTTCATGATCTTTATTACTCTTCAACTCTTGGTGTCTGTGCTGCATACATTTGTTGAAGTCTATACATTTTCTACATTAAATGGGGAAATTTCACTTTTCTTGAAAGCTTCCTGAATTTTGATGGCATCAACTGATGCATCGAAAGCTTCTTTAAAAATTGGGGTAAAATTAAATTTACTTATCGTTTTTGAACCACCATATTTCTGTCTCCAACGTCGACACAAGCTCTCAATCATACTTTTAATGGGCGGAAAACTCCTACATCACAAGGCTGAAGTATGTTAGTCGCATTTGTTTGAAAACTGAAGAGGATAATTCGTTTCTCTGAGTAAAATTTGCTCAATTCCAGGCTAATGTGATATTTGTGACCATCCAGAAAGAATAAAATGGGAAATTTGATACCATTTTCAACCAGCCATGGATAAAAACAGTTTGCAACATATTCGTTTTATTCATACATAAATTACAATAAAATAACTTCCTTAAAAATATAAGCTATGCTAGACATTACAAAATCATAATCACAAATTGTTCATTCACTGGGAAAACTAGCCTAAAGTGTTGCTACCCGTGAATGAACATGTGTGTTCAGTCACTGGTTAGGAGGTATTTTTTATTTATTCACGTGAGTTTTATTGTATAAAATGGCTAAAGAAGTTAGAAAAATGCTATTTTGCTTTGATTTTCTGCAACACAGACAAATCCCAGTTAATGAACATGTGTACATTCATTGGCTTTATCACAATTTGCCTAGCCAGTTATTGAACACCCTTGTACTTACAATCTACTCATGTTACAATGCTTAAAACAATCAGAATCATTGCTTAAATATGCATATTCAATGTAACCTGAATAGAATTAGTGAAAAAAACTAATAAGAAGCATTAATTACAATCAAAAGAGGTGATGACAGAAAACTTGCCTTATTACTTTAACAGAGAAACAAGTTGATGCACAGATAACAACATTGTCAGCATTTTTCTAAAAAAAGGTCATGTGACCAGGACAACCAATCATATGTCAAATAGCTTCCTACTAGATGGGAGGAAGTCTGTGTTGCCAATCCATCCAGTGAAATTATTTTCAATCCTTATTTTTTAAATGTATTTACCAACTGTTCATTCACTGGGGCCTGTTCATTCACTGGTCAGTCTACCCTATTACAGTCTTTGATCTATTCAATTTCAATGCTATTTCGCGTCCAGAATTTTTATAAGCAGTTAATTTTCCTTTTTCAAACACTGAAAGCTTCGTACTTAATGGCATGGTTGAAGATAAGGGTAATGAAAATTTCAAACACTCGCAAAATCTTTAAAACACGATGGAATGACGTGTACAAGCCGAAACTTTGCTAATGTTATGCTAATTTATGCATTAAACTTACAGAAATAAAATTGTCCTTATAATTTTGTCCAATTTCGCTGTATGTTAAATTTCATAACGCATTTTAAAATTATGAATTTTATGTATATTTGTAAAGAATCTAATTTAAAATGCTTAATTTACTATTGGCTAACATACATAAAATTTGCATAATTCAACCGTGATTTGTCGAAAAGATCTAGCTATTTTTCCATTGTCCTTATAATTATGACCACCACTGTATCTCTCTCTTCCTTTTCTCTTCTCTTTCTCTCTCGGGTTAAGCTTAGCTACATTGCAACGCCGTAGTTTGTTGATAAGACATAAGATTTATTTCATAAGACATCTTAAGGCATAAGATTATTTTCTTATTTGCATGGTTGTTCAAAAGGATTGTGTGTTGCAGGAAAAAACACTTTAGAAAATTTGAAAATAAAATATTCAAATGTTTAAGGGTAAGCTGTTGTTATATAGTTTAAAGTAAATACATCGTGAAATATTTTGTCTGAAAAGTCAAAAGATGTTATGCACTTCCAAGGAGTCAGAACGAAACCAGAGAAAAATTGTGTTGCTAGTTCTTACACTCTTAAAACAAAAGAGTGAAATCCACTCCAGTTGGAGAAGTGCATTTTCGACACACAAAAGGCATGCATATTTACTCAGACTGAGTGAAAATCACTCGTTTGGGGTGATCCTGTCGGAGGTTTAACACACAAAGGGTCCACTCGAAAAGGAGAAGTGCATTTTCCAGACTGGACGAGTGAAAATTAATCAGACTGAGTTAAAATCCACTCTTCTGTTTTAAGAGTGTAGACCTACAATGAAGGCAAGGGTTTTTTTTGTGTCTTTCTAACATTCAGAGAAATCAATTCAAATAAGATAAATAATTAAATTATTTTTAAAAAATAAAAGTTAATTATCAAATACTTTTTTTAATAATACTTTGTAGCCTGATACTTTAAACTTAAATACTTGTATGCATAATACATAATATAATATTTAGTTAAGCTTTATTCTGCTACAATCATTCAAATTAAAAAAAAGTTTTTGATCATTTAAAACAGTCTTGAATATTTATATTGATTTACTTTAGTTTTATAGTTATTACTACTATAATAAATAAATCAATACATACAATAAATATCATGATAAATATGACAACGAAATTGAATCACACGAACTTTAAAAAAATGTTTATTTCTATGTTGCTTTTTGAGTATTTATTTGAACACATTCATATTTTAAACTTCTTTACGAAATCCCAATGCGTATGCATTTACCTTACTTAAAAAATAAAAGATTAAATTTATATTATAGAATTTAGTGTAGTAGGTAAAACTACATATCAAAAAGTGTGCAATAAATTGAAACATATTTAAGTGTATGCAGATTAAAAAAAAGTCCCCTTTCTCATAAATTTATCTTGAAACTAAGTTTAACCTTTAACATTAAACTAGTTCATGTAAGTGCATAAAAATAATCTCTATAAAAAAATTAATTGAAACTCATTAAGTTTTAGAAGAGAGTAAGCAATGAATAGCCCTCTTGAGACAGCCATAAAACTTTTCTAAAGTTACTTGCATAATTTTTACGGATAATTTTTACACACATTGCACATCTGTATTGCATTTTAATGTTGTTTAGGTTATTTTTGTTTTGTTGATGGTAGATTGTAGTTTAAAGGTTATTTTATTCATGGAATAAAAAAAATGTGGCTGAGATAAAACATTTTTGTTTCTTTTTAAAAAAATGCTAGATTAGTTTTTTTTTATTTAAATTAAACTTTATCGCTTATAAAAAGGTTTACTATTACTCTTTAATATGTTTTGTACTTAACAATAAGAAATAATTAACTAGGAATGGAGGGATTTTTTTTCAAAAATAAGCAAGAAATTTTCGAATTTGACAGAAAGCAATATCTTTAATCTTGTCCGACTTCTTTTGAAAGACTTTCGACACAGAGTACATATTAAAAAAACCGGATTCTTCTAAAAATTGTTGGAACGTAAAGGTGAAATATTGGTGGTTGTACAAATAGGTTGTACTCGAACTGCTCTCGTTTATGGCGCCACAATGTGATGAGATATTGTATTGGGATTAGATTATCACCAAGTTATATTCCTTTAACCCTGTAATGCATGAAAAAAAAATTCATCCCGAAAAAATATATTAACTATAATGGAGATGTCTTTTAATACCAGTAAAACTGCTGTTACTAGTATTAAAAGGCCGAATGTGCTTTTATTTACTCTCAGCTCTTATTCTCGAACTACCAACTCAATATAGAGTCAATCTGAACTCTTCATTAAATATACATTAAAGTCCTGCTAACTTAGTTCCGTACTCTTAGCACGTCCAAACCCTTCACCTAAATTGATTGAATCTTCGACATTAAGAGGGACTGATGTCCTTTCGGGAGATTAGATGCTTAACAGAAAATCCATGGTACAGAAACAAAGGATAATTAAATGCTTACGAGGCGGGGCGGTGTGTTTATTAAGATAAAATGATTAATTAAGCTACAGGACACAAAATTAAGTTACGTAGACATGTGCATTGTCGAATTGAATTATTCTGGGTATTTAGGTAAGGTAATACTAAAGAATTCCGATAAAAGTATTTTTAAAATTAGATTTGATGTTATACTGCACCCATTGTCACCAGCACAGTAATTTTGTGTTAGAGAAGAGTCATAACTATTTTTAAATGAACTTAACTTTCAATAATTAAAACGTAACTAACTCATAAAAAACATAAGCATGCTCTAAGGTGTAGATGGTAAGTAGTTTTAAATAAATAGTTTGATAAAACTAAGGTCTGAGTTGAAGTAAATGGTCTAATAAACTACTCTTCAGATCTATCTATTTAAAAAAAAACGTTATAATCATTTTTTACTTTTATTAAACACTTAAGATAACTTTTTTTCCTAAAAAAATCATTTCTACTTCTCTAAATAGTTTCTAACGATTTTCTTACAAGGACAATACTTTTTCTTTCGAAGGTCTTTCGTGCACAAAACCCTAATCTATTTTCCTAGAAAGTAGAACTCGAAGAAACTTCAGCAGGAGTATAAAACCAAAGTATAAAATTGAAGGTGGGCAATAAAGTAACACGTCTCGAAGTAGCTCGAACCATTTATTTTAGCCCTTTATTTCAGAAAAGGGGAAAAGAATATAGAAAAAGGGCAATGGAGAAGGGGGACATAAAATTAATGATTCCCAAAGCCTGCGTTAATGAGTTGAACAGGCAGAAACATAATTTTCGGATAAGAGTTTGACAGTCCGTTATGGGTGTACATGGTGTATTGGCTGTATAACTTCCGGACTTTTTTGTGTGACTTCTGTTTGAAATATTGGAGGTAATGCATGTGATTCATTGAGGATGGTGAGCTAATGCTTTTACGAGACAGTTAAATTACCGACACGACACTCCGGAGTTCATTGATCAAGGGAAGTGAAGTCAGGACACGAATACCGTGTTTTTTTAAAAATTGTTTTCGAATTGGTTTGGCCTGGTTATTAGTGTTTTTGTTGAGATGAAAGAAAGATTATTTTCATTTGAAAACAAAATAAACAAGATAAATAAATATTAATTATCAAATAATTTTAATAAATATCGTGAAATTGATAACTGTTTTTTTTAAATTTCTTTTAAAATTCTGAACAAATTTATAAATTTGAACTATACGTGATGCTTTCTTTTTCTTAAAAAATAACCAACACGACACTTCGGAGTTCATTGATGAAGAGAAGTGAAGTCAGGAAACGAATACCGTGTTTTTAAAAAAATTGTTTTCGAATAGGTTAATGGTGTGCGTGTGTGTTGAGATGAGAAAAAGATATTCATTCGAAAATAAATTAACTAGATAAAATCTCAATAATAAATATATAAGTATTGGTAGCCTTTTTAAATTTCTTTTAAAATTCTGTAATAACAATTGGCTTGTTTCAAGTGACCTATTTATTTCCAGCTTTTATTCTTGCACTTCTTTCAACCGTTGTACCTATTGGAGCTATGTTTTGCCTGCTACTTTGATTCATCAATCGAGGCTCGAGAAATAATTTATTTTCATTCAGCGTTTCTGTTACCACTTAAGACCTGAAATATCTCCATTATCAAATCACATTAATGAATATTTGAACCCTTTTACCTTTAAATATATAACCTTTTCAAAATTATTTTTAAGTTTTGTAATTACAATTGCATTAATAGTAAATCTATAGATTTTAACGTTATGCTTTCTCTTTAAAAAAATAACCAGCTTTGAAAAATTACCGATACGACACTTCGGAGCTCCATTGATCAAGAGTAGTGAAGAATTTTCATTCGTAAATATATTAACTAAAGAAATGTAATTATCAATTATCGCATCATAATAAATATCCCAAAATCGATAATATTTTAAAATTTTCTCTTCAAATTCTGAAACTACAATTGCATTAGTAGTAAATTTATCGATTTAACTACTCTTTTTTTTACAAAAATTATTATTGAAAAATGTTCTAGTAAAAATGAAAAATAAAAATTAGAATTTATCGTCACTTGTCTAAATTCCTTAATTTCTATGTTAGTTCTATAACTATTTAAGTAATGTTACAAAATATGTATTCTATTTTGTACATCTAATAGATAATCACTGTCCGACGAATAATACCCCGTGTAAGGGAGTGCACGTTAAATATCCTTCAAAGTCCTAACGCTGCTTACGATGTCGCCCTTGACGGTTGCGTTGGGTGCCTATTCAGGTGTTGGCTCGTCACCTGACTGTGGTTCTAAAATACGACGCCCGTCGCCAATAGCCCTCGTGTAGCTCTAGTGCGACGATGTTCAAACCTAACCTATAGCTAATCACTCTTTTTGAACAAAAACAGTTATTATAATTTTGCCTTCAATTAAATAATTTCAACACATATAAATCTTCATCCTAAACTTTTAGCATTCCTTTTTTAGTATTCACACTGCATCACGAAATTACTTTTGTACACAATTTATACATTGACGAAAATTTTAAATTTAAATAACAAAAACAAATAATCCTTAACAGTTACTACGCATAAAAATAAGGAATTTGAATGCCTTCGTAACATTACTCTTAATTTATAAATAAATGCTGCCATTAAGTATCGCATTCAGCCATTTCCGTCTACCATAATATTTATTTTATATCGTTACCTTTATTGAAGTATGAATAAGTAACTGCTTTCAGGCTTATGATTTATTAATAATGGGGTCCACAAAGAAATATCTGTATGAGAGAACAAATTAATCATACGCATGAGCACAAAAATATTTCTCTTTATTTTTTAAGTAAAGCCTTTGTATCCAATACTTTGCGACATGCAATCAGACTAATGGGTCAAATTTATAAAATCGGTGTAAATACATATGTTTTTGATGATGAAGGCAATAATTTTAAATTTTATTACCACAGTATTGAAAAAATGTAGTTATATTCTTCATCAGTTAAAGTATTTCTGTTCTTTGCAACTTTGCTTATCCTTACAATTGCTTTATATCAGCATCAATAATATAGTTTCCAGAAAAAATAAAACCAGAAAGGATAAATGAATATAAAATAGAACTTAACAGACTTCTTGCTGTTGCTTTCCCTTAATTATAAAATCCTGACTTATAACATATCAAACTTAAGTTAATTTATGCATTAAATTATCGGAAATTATTTTGTAAGAATTATTGATTTTTAATAATGTTCGATTCAAATTTTAAATTAACCTATATAAAATTAACCTATATTAGTTTACATTGGTTTTTTTTTTAAATACTAATCTAATCAACAGTTTAAAAATACTCTTTTTTGCATCATAATGATGTAGAAAATTTCCTTGGCAATCTTTCCCTGCCCTGCACATAATATTCAAATACAAATTGTCAAAAGATAGTTATTTTTCATTAAAATAAAAAAAATGGTGTTATTTCTTATTTGTTCATTTTCACTTTATCCATTGGTGTACATTGTGTATAATTATTCCAAAAACAAAATATTCATAATTTTAAAATTAATTCTCTTTTAAAAAACCATATTACGCTCGGAATGCTAACCTTTTAGAATTAAAATTCACTCAAAAAACATTATAGTTGCAAAGTAAAGTATGCTATTTATTATTCTATTGTTTTTCTAAACAAGAAAAGTTTCTGTTTTAAAACGTCATTAAAGTTTGACTAAATTCATAGCTTCTCACACATTTTGACAGGTTGATTAGACGATCAGCTAGAAGCAATTTTCGATTGCAAGGACGAATCTAAGACTTATAATTATGGTAGACTGAGCATTGGCTAATCTAAAAAGGAAAAAACATGATTTAACTATCCAAGTCACGTGGCTATGGGTGGCGAAATGATTTGGCGTGTTTTTATATCAGACTGTTAAATAATTCGGCAGTTTTAGTTTATTTGCTTGACTACTAATATTTTAAGGTTTTAGTATTCATTTAAAAATGCAATTCTACAATGAGATACTTTATTTGAAGGAAAATAGTTCTTTTTTTTTTTCATTTTTGACTCCAAGACTTGTGATCAGTCGCCGAAAATGTGAGTATCTCCCGCCAGTTTGGGGATTTATCTTGGAACTACCCAATCTATATTAAGATAATTATATTCTCAAAACGCCCAAATTCAAGTCATTGGAGCAAACTCAGCCTCGGGCGCCCGTCAGGAGCGTCAAGTTCTCGAATTGTTTTCTAACTCAAAAGTTATTATAGATAAATTTCAAATCTTTCTGATTAAGTTTCTGGAAACACTAATGTGTTTACTTTAAATTCATAAGTTGATTTTTAGATACTATCCAAAAGTTTTACTGCTTTAATAAATTAAAAAGTTTTATATTATTGTGGTTCATCAAGTTCAGTTCTTATTGTTATAACAAGTTTTGTTTACTTAACATAATAGAATTTATTAAATAACAAATAACAATAAACTTAAATTATAAAAACATGATGAACTCAAACATAAAATCCGCGACACAACAAAATATACAAAAATAATAACCTAAAAGGGGTGTGCCCGCCAGCGAAGTAGCGCTTGCTACTTGCTGTATTTATACAAATTAGATCAAGTGGTTACAGTAATATGTAGATCCAACTGGTTGCAGTTAAAAGGTGCTCGCCACATTATTATAGTTTTCTGAAATTTAAATTTATTACAATTTAATTTTAAAACTTTACTTAGACTACATGATTTATATAAAATTAACTTATACATATTTTTAAATGGTAAAAAAAGAATCTTATTTGTTTTACCATCTTAAAATATAGAGTTTTTAATATAACCTGATAAAATGGGGCATTCGATTTAGTTTTTAATCTATGTATATCTCTATTTAATAAAATGTAATTCAACTTTCACTTTTTTTTTAGGAATACCACCATCTTTAAACTCAAAAGATCAATGAGATTATAAAGTTGAAAAAGTTTGAAACAATATGGAAAATCATTACTACCTATAAATAAAAAATTAATTTCAAAAGCCATCTTAAAATTTAACTATCTGAAATTTTCGTATTATTTATTGTAATTGTATATTTTTTAAAAATGAAACCAGCATTAAAGTTAGAACTTTTAGCTCTAAGTTTTTTTTAAATTAGTTATTTAAAATAAGATTATTAATCAATATATTTTACTAAAAAAAAGAAACTTAAATAAATTGCATTCAAAATTATGTTGTCATTAAATAATTACAATAATTTAAATTCTTTTAATAAAAGTATCTTTAAGTGGGAAAAAAACTAGTATATACTCTTAAAACTAATGTATGTATGAAAATGTATGTATGATTTTAAAAACAAATGCAAGAGTACTTGTTTTTTCAAACTAAAAGTGTTATGTAAAAAAACTTTTCTGTGATATTTATAAATATTTTATTCTTTCAAAAAAATACAATTATCTTTTTTTAAGTTCGTTTCAAAAGAATTTAATCTTTCTAAATGCTAAAAATATAAACCTAGTTCAAATATTTAATTTTTTTTTCTCATTTAAGACAAATAGCAGTCATCTAAATATAGTTTTCCACGACTATAACAATGCATACGTTTCATTAAAATTCCAATTACTTTTGTATTTTAAAATGAAATTTTTTTATGTAAACCTTGTAAAAAGAGCCTAGCAATCTGTTTTGTTTCCTAATTCCCGAGAAATCTTTAATATATATTTTTAATTATATTTTCAGAATTTAAATTTTTTCACGTTTCAATACAATTATCGCAATGAATTTAAAATTACTGTTACAGTGAATAAAGGTTTTTCATTTAGAAAAATATTGTGGTGCTGTTTAGGCTTTTTTAAACTGTAATTAAATTTTTAATTCCTTGGCTGAAAATAAGCATGGCATAACATATGAAATTTCATTAGATAATTTCCATTAGATTAGAATTAATAATGTGAAATATAATTTTCATTTGGAGTTTAGAATTACCTAAACAAGGAATTTCTTAATTTAATAATGTGCCCTTGTATTTAACATAATATTTGTTTCAAAAATAGTTAGAAAGTATTTCTGATTAAGTGTAAAACCCGGTCCATGTTACGTTTTGTTAAAAGTGGTTTCAAACTTAGTTTCGTGTTAACCTTTAAAAAAATTGTATAAATTATTTAACTAATTTCCCATTAAAATTTTCAAATTAAAGCGTATTGTTACGATGGTAATATCAAATTTCCGAATAGAAAGCGCATCCGTTATAATTATGGGACAACTCAGTTTAGTAAGCTCAAGCAAACTTAATATTCATCCAAATATTTTCATTTTACCAGAAGAGAGTATAGGTCAAACTCACCTAAAAATAATAAATAGCTTTAATTGTTTATTGATACAATTTTTCGCAGTGTTCTTCATTACAAAACATTGTTATAGAAAAGAAAAAGTATTTTTTCCCTGTCTCGGCGCCAACAGATGCAAACGTTCACTCCTTAAACTTTTGATATAAACCAAAAGATTTTTCAAGGCAGTATTTTCAGGTCGTTAAAAAAAGTAAAATTCAAAAAGATCTATAGAAATTTCTCGAAATAACGAGGGGGGGGGGGGGACAAGAAAAACCTACCTGGCTAAACGTTACTGGCACGAAATCCTAAAGGGGATTTAAAAAAAAAAACATAAGGATTTTTTCAAAATCTATGAATAAAAGATGAAATTCTATGAGCAACGAAAACAAATTACAAGGAGCTGATCCCATCTGGATCAGCTGAAACTCATCATTGATGACGAGACATGTTTCATGTATGATCCAAATGGTGGTAGCAAGTACAATCATTTGGTCTCTTGTGATCCCACTGTAGTGGCATATTGAATCAAACTAAAAGAGAAAGCCTAAACACAGATGGTCTGATGAGCCATTGATATAGGTTGTAATGTGACTAAACCGGTGTTCTTTGAGGAAATTGCGAATCGCTAAATGTTTATTCTGTAAAGCATGAAAATACTTTTAAAACCCCTAATCCTCCAATTCCTGGTCTTTAATAATAATAATTTTCTCTTGTCTTTAATTCTGGTCTTTAATCCTCCAACTACTAGATATTTTGTCCTGGGTTATTAAAAAATTACACAAAAGATGCCTGAGTATTTATTTTCGATTTGTAGATAAATAACCTACTGTCCCACAAACAAAATTGATAGATGAGTTCTAAAATAATCGAATGTAAACATTTTATTTAGAAAAGAGCACTATAAATTGTCTAATGCAAATATATATTATCATTTCTTACAAATAGTATCAAAGGAAACCTTATAAAATGTTATGAAGACGGAAATCAGAAATCTTAGTAAAAAATAAATGAAAGGTGTGTATTCATTAATTTAAGATGTACAAAATAAAAGAAAAAACTGTTTCACACTTTCTTGCAAGGTTCATCCATTAAACAATTCTTTGGTAAGAAAAGAAAGTGGCTAAATTGAGTGAAGCTGTCCTATTCTTATCGTGGAAGCGCTTTAATAAAATGGACAAAATTAGTTATGCTTATACTCAGAAATTTTAAAAATATGATAAAATGGGTGTTTAAGAAAAAAAAATTGTGGTCTTTATTCGTAACTAGCAGTGTGGTCCAGCTTACTGGGAACCCGTTAACTTCGCATTGCTTCCTTTTAGAGGCATGCTTACTTGTGAAAATACACTCAAAATCAAAACAAAATTAAATTCGTGTTGGCGCATGCGCTCTTAAAAAAGCAATAACTAATAGAGGATGAAGCAGCCTTAGGGCGAGCGCATATCTCGACCAAACTCAATCAAAGTAATAGATGATGGCGTCAAGCCCCCGTTTCGGCCCGGTCCATGTATTTTCAAGCCCTGTTATGGTCCCGCAATCCCACGTGGATGACGTTTTTTTCCCAACTAATTATATTAATTAAAAACTACAATCAAATATGAAAAAACTAAGCCTCAGGTGCACACGTAGGTATTAAAAGGAATCTCTATTAAAAAATTTCGAATTTTTTAGAGCAGTCTAAGTAGGTCTTTTGCGATCCACAGACATACACACAGACAGACTCTTTCTTTTATTATTATAGATGGGTGTTTAAGAAAAAAAAATTTGGTCATTATTCGTAATTTTACGAAATTGTCGAATTAAAATTTCAACTTTTTTCTTCACATTGTTGATTTGAACACAGATTTGACCTTTTGACTGTTTATTTCTATCCACTAAGATGAACCCTAACACCTTTTCGAGGAAGATATCATAAAGGAGACAATTTTTTTTCTCTGAAAATTAGATAAACCATGTGTATGAACAACAAGCATACATTCAATTTTCATTTGTTTTTAGTTTGAAATAAAAAAATCTTATTGCAATTTTAATTGGTGGATTTAAGTTAGTTATAACCTCTTAAGACGCGATCAAAATTCTACACGAATATTCTTAATCTAAACATACTTTTAATACAAAAATATGCTAAAGAGTTTGTTTTTCAAAGAATTTTTTAAAAAAAATTATGTGTATAGTTACTTAGAGACATGCATTAAACTCTAAAAATACATTTTTTGTGCTAGAAATGCGACAAAAAAGGTCGTAAAATTTTTTTGTTGTTTACAGACTATTTTAACATTGTTTTAGTGCTAAATGCCTTTAAAATTCACTACTAAAAGAACTTTTTGAAAGATTTGAAAACAAAATTTAAACAATTTTTTTAAGAACTCTAACATCTCATTAACCATTGTTCAACTTCATATTTTATGATGAAAAAGTTAGTCATGAAATGGGGGGGGGGGACTGATAACTATAATCAAAGGTTGAAAACTGATATTTGGATCTTCTATTAGACCAGGTCAATTTCGGAACAAATTAATTTGTTAATTATTTGTGGAGAGGTTTTAAAAAATGCTCAAAAATTGGGATGCCAGGTCGCAAAAGGTTAATATTATTGGCACTTGTAAACCATGCACCATAAACCATGTGTATGAACAACACGCATACATTCATTTTCAATTTTCATTTGTTTTTAGTTTGGAATTAAAAAATCTTATTGCAGTTTTAATTAGTGGATTTAAGCTAGTTTTAATATAATTGGCGCTTGAGTACTGAACACCAACCCAGAAATATACGAGAGCTTGAAATAGGGGACGTCATTTTCGCGGGAGCGAGAAGGTTTGGTTTTGGTTTGGTTTTGAATTATCGTCGCACTAGAGCTACACGAGGGCTATTGGCGACGGGCGTCGTATTTTAGAACCACAGTCAGGTGAAGAGCCAACACCTGAACAGGCACCCAACGCAACCGTTAAGGGCGACATCGTACGCAGCGTTAGGACTTTGAAGGATATTTAACGTGCACTCCCTTACACGGGGTATTATTCGTCGGACATTTTTGGCTGCACAAGCCGTTTATAGGTCGGCAGCTATTTTGGCGATGCCCGGGAGCGAGAAGGAAAGGGGTTAACACAACCAGATCAATAACTAAGATTTGCTTTTCTTCGCTTCCGAAAATACAAATTTCTCTTTTCTTGACAGTCTTTGCGCGAAATTTTGACACTTCGGAATTATTCAAGCTTCTTTTTCCGGGGCAAGACATTTTAAATATATTTGCTTTCGAGGCTGAAATAGAGTTAGAACTCCAAACCCGAATTGTGAAATTCACCGAATCGTTCAAAAGGCGCTGACGCGACATTTCCAATCTACCTGAGTTGACATTTTTGATTTAGAACTTTTGCATTTTAAATTTCGTTTCAGATTTGAACTTTTTTTCGGCTTCTATTTAATATTTTCTTTGGTTATACTTTCCCCTGTCAATTTGTGATATTGTTGTAAAAAGCAATGAGCACGTTTGCGTTTTGTGCTCTGTGTCGCTTGAGCATAAAAGCATCAATCGCGGAGGAGACGTATTTAAAAGTTATTTTCATTCCACGTAACTGTTGTCACTCAAGACGTGAAACAGTCCCAAGCTAACCCAACTAGTCCCAAGCTAACAACTCCAGCTGGAGTTGGTAATGGCTAACCCCGCCTTGGACAGGTAAACTGCTGTAACTTCCATAATGACTTTTACCGTTGTTGCACGCACTCAATTACACTAACAATAAGAAAAGATACTGGAAAAAAATTATTTCAGATAAAAAATGGTACAATTCATTGTTGCGATTACTGCAGTTTACCTGCCCACGGCAGAATAGTGCTGTTGTGGGAAAAAGGAATATAAAATTTTATTTTTTTGTGATGCTTAGTATATGTCCATAACTTTAATTTACTTATGAATTGAGGAGGAATTTCTTATTGTATCAATTAAAGAAAATGAGTGTACATTTTTATAGAATTGCCGTGTTGTTTCATATTGTTTGAAACTAATTTTCTCGCAACTATTTTTTTGCTAACTTTCAACTCTTCAATTTCAAGGAAGTTTTTTTTTTAAACTCGCTTACCATTTATCTCCTTTTTTTTAAAGAAATCCTTCTTACTTGAATACTATCTAACCAATTTTTCTACTACTCTACTTTTAAAACTACATAAATTAAAACGTACAGAAACTAAATTAAACAAGATCTCCAGAATTGTAAATGACAACCTACACTCTTAAAACAAGAGTGAAATACACTCATATAGGAGATGTGCATTTTCGACACTGGAAAGGAGTGAAAATTAACTCAGACTGAGTTAAAATCACTCGTTTGGAGTGATCCTATGGGAGTTTTAACTAAACAAAAGAGTGAAATCCACTCCAATAGGATAAGAGCATTTCCGACACTGAAAAGAGTGAAAATTAACTCACCGAGTTAAATTCACTCGTTTGTTTTAATAGTGTAATTTACATATTCTAAAAAAATAAGACCACCCGAGTACCAGAAAAAATAATCGATATTTGCTGATTCAAGACCCTCCCCACATAAACCAACCTCTTCCTCGCCCCTCTTAAATATGCCTCGAGGGAGAACTCCTCATTTACGACGTCATAACTCACCCTTCTATATTTCAAGAAAAACCAATTTCTTACCCTTCTTGTAACTTCTCCGCATGGAGGTAAGAATGAGATTTGGTATATTTTTGTCGCCGAAAGATAGCAGAGTTGCCTGAGAATGGCTAATTTGTTGTACTTGGCAGAAACAATTTGCAAATTTAGGGCTAAGCAAATATTCGCTAAATGGTAAGCTTGCTTTCACTGCACTTGAATAAAATTAAAATTTGTAACTAAAAATTCACTTTCTTTTTGCATTTTTTTAAATTGCATTTCTGTTGCAGATGGTTTTAAAAGAATCCTCCATTTTTAAAATTTAGTAACATAAACAATTTATATGCATATTTTAAAAATGTGTACTTTGCTGGAAAACCTAACAGTCAGGTGACAAGTTTATACGTCTGTATCCCTCAAAGGGTTAATTAGATTGTAATGCGAAATGTCTTATCTACTCATTGAGAGAAAAGGCAAGTTAATTTCAAACAATATTTACAGCTGCAATCTGTGGATCAATATCTAAACTAATACTAGGTTCTAATATATTTCCTATAATATGTGTGATAATAATTGTAATTACGACGAATTGCTATCGGCCTAAAGGGCATTTGGTAATAAGTTGCATGTTGGAAAGAGGTACAAGTCGATATTAAGTTACTTTATCCACTGCCTTCTCTTTATCACACAGTTAACTTTTTATCACACTGTTAAAAATTTGGCCCTTTGTTTCGTCGTAAATGATTCCCAGAAGCTGTCCTAGGTTTTAGTTTCCAAAACTTTAAAAAAAGGTTCAACCGAACACCGAAAATATGGTGAAGCATTTCACCACACAGCCTTTGCAGCTACTAAGAACCATTATTGTGATGAAACCAAGCATAGAATTTTTAACAGTCTTGTGTATATAAGTAGCAGTCGATTCGCACTTGTCATATGAAAAAAAAATATAAATAGTTAGCCAAACTTCTATTTGGCGTTAGTTTGAGCTTATTACGAAAGTGATAAATGGCCTCACCTGGCAAACTTTTTTTGCATAGCTTTATAACCAGACAGCATCTCCAAATGATTCTTACGTCCGTATTTTTCCCCAAGGATATACTTTCACAAGTTTCTGCGTATTCTGGAGACATGGCAAGATCGTGAAAATTGCTTGTCGTGTGGTGCTCCCGAGCCTAGCTGGGCAATCTACGAGTGGGGGTTTACATGTCTAACACGTTTGAGGCGACGACTATTTTTTCGTCGCTGTGGTTTTATTCTCCCATTCGTATTCTTTTTGGGGAGTTGCTCGGAAAGCTTTTTACGTTTATACGTGGTGGGTCAAATATATTTGCTTGTTTAACAGTTGCAGTGGATTTTTTATTTAAATAATGCAAAGGAAAAATGTGTTAAAATGTCAAGTTTTAGCATAGACTAGTTTTGTTCCTTTTTTTTAATTGTTAATAACAACTCATTAATGACAAATCGTCAAGTTTTAATTGCAAATAAGCTTATCACTTCATAAGGACATAAAATTCATAAAAAGAAAAAACACATCTTGTAATTGTTTTGTTCAAAAGACGTTAGTTAAATAAGTACTGAGATTTTCTCTGCGTTACGATCGCAATCTATTTGCATAAACATTTGTTTTGTATGGTTTATATTGATGCTAAATAATTATTCTTATTAAATTTCTGGACTCAATAGTAATATTTATACGTTTTTGTTTTTAAAAAATATTTGTTGAACAACCCTCTGAAAGATAAGTAAATTGGAAAGTGTAAACATGTTTCTTAAGCATAAGATTTAAATTTTAAATCCAAACTTATTAAAAATATTTTATAATTTTCAATTATAGTTTTGAGAAATGGTTTTAAGACTCCTTAAGACTTCAAAACTTAAAAAAGTAAAATTTAAATTGTTAGTATATATCATCGAATAAATTTGATTTTCTATGTATGCCTTTATTTAAACTGTAATGCATATATTTTTTTTCCTGGGCCTTCTTTAGTTGTAACTAGTTTGTAAACAGCCTTTCATTGTAATACATACAAATGAATCCTTTAGTTTGGTGTTCTTACTCCAACCACATTGGTTTCTGTTAGCCTTCAAGCATCCATTAACTGCAGAAATAAACATATTAAGAAACATTTTATCTTTTCCACAAACAGTCTCTCGTAGACGGAAGCTTTCATTGTAGGGATAGGGGATCCATGTCCTCATGGAACACTGTTATTGTATTCGGAAGTTGGGTGGGGAGTAGAATAAATGATGGTATGAGGAACAGGACCAAGTTTTCTGGAGTCTCCCTCTCTTCGCTATAGCAGCGATCGATCCGATCAATTCAATGGCTAAATGTCAGAAGAAATCAAGTCATGGGTGAGTTTCTCTTCACGCTTTTTCTTTTCAAATTATAGTGCAAGAAGAATCGTGTACGGAAATCATACCGTGGACTTGGACCATTTATTCGCGATTCAATTCTTTCTTTACTTCGGAATCTTTCTTTCTCTGTCCTTATCCCTAGGCTTAATCACTCGGAATTGGATCAATTTTTGTGCCTTTGGGTTTTGTTTGACTGTTTTTATTATGGTATTTTTTCCCTCTATATATGAAAGGAAATGGACGGTGAGAATTGCATGAGAGTGAATTCCTATAATGAAGACTGATGCGAGAGTTTCGCTAGAAATGTTAAAGTGGGCTGAATATCTAAAATTATGATTTTGATAAATTCTGATGGAAGATGATGTCTTTTTTAAGTTGTAGGTTTTGTTTTCGATTGTTATAGATTTGATAAGAGGTTATGTTTTATGTATACCGAATTTTTTTGTGCTAGCACTGAACTTAATTTATTCGTTGCTGACGGGTTGGGGATTCTGTCTTTATGACACCCTACTGCAAGCGGATCGTATAGACGTTGAACTGATGTCCTGTCCTGATGTCTCTAAAAGTTTAGAGGGGACAGGCGAGCCCAGTAGCAAGGAGTTTCCCTTTTCATGCAAAGGGTTACACTCTTAAAACGAACGAGCGATTTTAACTCAGTTTGATTAATGTTCACTCATCCAGTCTAGAAAATGCACATTCCCTTTTGGAGTGGATCCTTTGTGTGTTAAACCTTCGACAGGATCACTCCAAACAAGTGATTTTAACTCAGTCTGAGTTAATATTCACTCCTTTCCTGTGTCGAAAATGCACTTCTCCTACTGGAGTGGATTTCACTCTTTTGTTTTAAGAGTGTAGGACATTACCAAAGTAAATGCAGGCCTACAAACGGTTTGTGCAGCCAAGAAGCCCCCCAAATAATACCCCGTGTAGAGAGAGTGCACGAAAAATATGCTTCAAGGTTCCGACGCTGCGTACGATGTCGCCCTTAAAAAGTCGCGTTTGGTGCCTACTTCGGTGTCGGTTTGTCACTTGCCAATAGCCCTCGTGTATCTCTAGTGCGACTATAATTCAAATTAAACCTAACAGACGCTAGGACTGTACCAAAGAAACATATATACGACTTTATCACTTTTTTGCATTTTATTCAAGTTTACAAAAATTAAGACACTGTTTGAATAAGCTATTACTACTTCGGAATAAAGCTTAAGTTTGTTTAAATGAGACTTAGATCCATGTCGCTCTTTCTAAAACCTTCGTTCAACATCCCTCCACCCTTCAGTCTCGAATCCAGTGTCACTTTATCATTCACGTAATTGTCCCCCGTAATTCATTAGTTAAACTTCTCCTCGATTGATTCATTTTACTCCTCATGATTAGAGTCGTATGCGGTGTACTTAAATTGTAATCCGATACATGATTTATTACTCATTAACGTGAATCGGAACAGGGCGGGAGTATCCGAGTTCCAAAATTCCCGAAGTTAATTGGGTGGACATATTATAGAGAACAGGAATAATTATTTTTTTGGAAATTAAAAGTTCAGTGTATTGTGCATATGCTCTATATATATAAACTAGGGATTATTGTAGCTGGACATCATATTGACATCAATTTATAATAAAAACATTATTAGTTCATTCCAACCATGATGATTCGAACGGGGTGGAGCTTGGTTTCTTTGTGGTGTAGAAGCAATAATGACGTACTAAGATGCTTGATGTCATGTTAGTGGACCGATTCTGTGGTTTCGACAAATGAAGAGTACACGGGAAGAACCGCTTTATTTCGTAGAAGGGTTTCCTTAATAGCCGCTTTGGGGATGATAGCGAGAAATAGCCTAAACTGGCGTAAAGAAAACGGTTACTTGCTTTGTTTATCTTTCGCGGCAACTCTGATTCACGCCACAGATAAGTGGATACGACACGCACGTTTGTACCGCAAATGAAGAACCGAAAGAGAAACCGTTTTCGGTCGCCAATGCCCGCCAAGCAGACACAATTACGGAAAGACTGTAAAGAATTCAAGCGGTTCTTCCCGTGTACTCTTCAAATTATAGTTCGCAACTCAATATCGAATTATCTTTGAGATAAGAAGTTAAGGTCATTATTGGCCAACTACTGAAAATTGGTTTACTAGTGTGACGTTCTGTTGCTTGCTTCACCGGCCTTCTACTATAGGTGGTACTGATAGAAGACAGTGTTTGGTTGTAGTTATGATGTCAACATATCTGCTCCCGTTGTAGTTTAGACGAATTTGCTGCCGGTTAGTTTGTTTGTGGGGTAAAAGACAACATTAGGAGTAGCCGTAACAACACCATAGGTATGGCCGTTCTAGTCATCTGAAAGTGGTTAAGGTAAAATTTAAAACGACCTAGCACATAAATAGCATAAGATAAATCAAACGGACTACTCTCGAAACTATTCATTAGTAGCTCTGGTGCGATATTGATAGAGAACACTGTAAATCTAACTGAACATCTCATAACCTCTTCGATCCAGAGGGACACATGCGTGAACCCTCATAGAATTCAATTCACAACTTCATTTTTAAAAATTCTTAATACTATTTTATTGTAAAGTAGAACTTTCAAACTTTCCATAAAGACCGAAACCGTTGATTTATTAATTATATTTTAAAACAAAGGACGTAAGAAGAGGAGTAAACAGATTTCGGAGGTTTTTCAAAGTTTTTCATTTATACGACATTTTGGATTAAAACAAGTTAGAATGGAATATTAATCATAAAAAAGTGACAGCTTGTTTGTTCAGTCATAGCACAGATAGCATTTTTATTTTTAAGCTCAAAACCGCAAATTCCACTAAATTGACGTGACCCTCAGGATTGGCTAAACGTTATTTTTTCAAAATTATTTGGAAAACATATTTCTAAATATATAATTATTTGAAAAATACGTATATATAAAGAATGCATGGAAAGATGCATGGAGTGAAGAATATATTTTTCCACAAAACGTCAAAAGAAATTTTTAAATAATATGCTACGACATTATAATTCCATTTTTCCCGATTTTTTAAATTAAAAAATCTATTGAAAACATTTTGTTTAAATTATAAGGTTTCTTAGTTAGACAGTTGTCTGTCGAACAACCCCTTATTTACATTTTAAATTTTTTAAGTTTGTCAAAACTGTAACTGATATTTAATGATTTTAGTACAATGGGTATATGCAAATAAAAGTTAAAATGAAAGGCAATGAACTTACGAAATTGTCTTTCTGTGCGTTTTAAATTAAATTCAAGGGAAGTTTGTTATTTCAAATTAACTATGTTATAAAGCATTAAAAACAGGCATAGGATTAGCTGAAATACATAATTTAAATAGACATACACATGAGCTATTGGTAATCTTAATTTAAAACCATCGTCAAGTGACTATGCTGACTTCTCAGGCAACCAAAAGTACCTCAAAGCGATTATGCGCTTTGCTATAGACATCGTTGAACATGACTTATTAAACGTGCTCCAATACACTTATATGTAGTATCTTATTAGGTTTTTTTTTGTGCAATATACCCTCGGTTTATAACATAAGTTGTGAAGACCGTATTTTAAGTCTATTGGTGTTTTTTTTTAAACATTTTTATCAAACCAATATATAGAATTCTTTTTCTACGCGGCAGCTAACAAGACAAGACTTCCATTTTATCTTAAAAGGGTTCAGTTATTCGTCAGCGGAACGAATATTTTCTCTGATAAAAGGATGCTTTAAAAAATAGAACGAAAAATGTGATTTAAAGTGAAAATACGACCGTAACTGCGTGCACAGTGCATATACCCCAGGCAACTGAGGAAATACTTTATTAGGTTGGTATAACATACTTTTAACTATAGAATAGTTTTTATTGAAATGTTTTCGAAAGTAAAATTGTAATGTAAATTAATTTACAAAATATGTATGTATTTGCAAAGAAGAAAATTTTCTCCTGCTTTATAGTTGAAGATATAGAATAAATGCTGCGCCCGTCACCCACTTCCTTACACTTACTGCCAACCCAAGTTGGATAAACAGAAATATGCTATGGAAAAAAATTCTTCCGCGGATGCAATTAGATTCATAAAATATTTGCGATTCCATCCAGAAAACATGTTTAAAACGTTAATTTCATTTAAGGTCACAGATTTTAATATTATTTGAGAAAATTTGGCAATTTTATCCGAATGAAAAGTGTATTTCGGTTAAATTGTATTCAGATCATTTTGTATGTAAATATTACCTTACAAAAGTTTCCAAGAAAGGGAACAATCGCGCTTTTCAATCTTCCTTCTTACTCTTTGTTTTTACCCAAGTTAAGTTGGCACGTAGTGTAGAAAAAATACTATAAACAATTATGATTAATTCAAATTTCAGCTTAGCTCCCCGAGATAGGTGATTTCAGATTTTATTTTCAAACAAGCTCTGTTATGGTTCCTCACTCGTACATGGATGACGTGTGTTTGTAAACAAAATATATTAATTAAAAAATAATAAAATATCATAATCAAAAACTCATCCTCAGTTGCACCCATTATTAAAGGGAATCTTTATTAAAAATTTCTAATTTTTTAGTGAAACACCTTCTTATACTGCCCTATCTTTAAACAGACACTCTTTTATTTTTATAGTCTTCTTCAGCAAGAAGCACGTTTAATTCTAAAAAAAAGGCTGTAAAGTAGTTTGGAATAGCTTAAAAAATAATTTTATTTTATTGTTAAAAGTTTTTTCATAATTATTTAAACTGAGGAAGCTACATAAATAGAGGTTGATTTCTAAAATAAATGTATACTTTCGAATAAAGTGAATTAAATTCTTAAGATCTAAAATCAATCGTACAAGTTTTATACTTTTGAATATTCGACTACAAATCGTAACCAAAATAATTGAATTTTCTTATTTAAGAAAATCAAGTTAGTAAACTGTAAGTGTCTTAATTACCTTATTTGCTAGAAAAAAGCGTTTAATTATAATTAAGTATAACTCTATGTTTTTAAGTGATAATTTTTGTCGCGTACCTACTTATGTTCCTTTAAATAAACACCAAAGTGTTCCCACTTAAAATAACACACTAAAATTGTTGATATAAATATTAAGATAATTTTCAACACGCGTTTTTGAGTTATATTTTTGTCTAACTAACTCCAAAACTTGGCTGCGTTCCACACATAGATGCAAGGGAGATGTTTTATTTCAACTTCTCATATTGACTTGTCAATTTGTCAAAGTTTTCGCTGTACTTTGAATCGCGGGTTGTTTTCGTTTTGTAAAAAGAGAATTTTCAGCCCGCGAGAAAACGCTGAAAGGAGATTTATTTGAAAGTGAAATTTTAGCTTTGAATATTCGCTTTTCTGGAGTATTTCTTCTCCAAGAAAAGGAATCAGTTGGCTGCTCAGAAGTTGAGTTTGACTGTATTCAAAATGCCGATATTGGCCAGAGCTTACTCTCTTATTATGAAACACACAACTTTCTTACATGATAATGTGTTAAATGTAATTCTTATGCTTATTTAGTCTAAATATTTAAGCAACCCTACAAAATTGTAATCAATAGTGTTCTTCTCCAAGAAAAGGAATCAGATGGTTGCTCAGAAGTTGAGTTTGATTGTATTCAAAATGCCGATATTGGCCAGAGCTTACTCTCTTATTATGAAACACACAACTTTCTTACATGATAATGTGTTAAATGTAATTCTTATGCTTATTTAGTCTAAATATTTAAGCAACCCTACAAAATTGTAATCAATAGTGTTCTTCTCCAAGAAAAGGAATCAGATGGTTGCTCAGAAGTTGAGTTTGATTGTATTCAAAATGCCGATATTGGCCAGAGCTTACTCTCTTATTATGAAACACACAACTTTCTTACATGATAATGTGTTAAATGTAATTCTCGTGCTTATTTAGTCTAAATATTTAAGCAACCCTACAAAATTGTAATCAATAGTGTGTATTCTGTATTATATTAATGCATGTGTTTTGAGTGGTCTGGAGCTTAGAGTCAAACCAAAGAGTAGTCAATCAATAGTAGGTTACGGGTAGGTTACGGTAGGTTACAGTAGGTTACGGTAGTTTACGGGTAGGTTACGGGAAGTCAAACCAAAGAGTAGTCAATCAATAGTAGGTTAAAGGACTGGTTCGTACTGAGCTGCCATCGGCAGCCATGGCTCCACTACCAAGCCCAACTAGAGTCTCAAAAGTGCTAGCAAATTTATAATTTTGATACTAAGAAAGGAAGTACAGCCAGGGCAAAGGCGGGAATCAAACCCGCCCCCGTTACAGCGTGCGAACTGCTAGCGTTATGGCCTGCAATCCAAACTACTCGGCCACAGGGCCCCACATGCCACCCTATAGTGCCTTCGTGTTGGTTCATAGTGCGGTTGGTAGGTTCAGTCTCTACCCTTCTATAGAACTCTTTGAATCAAACAAATTAGTTCCCCAGTTTATATTATAATTGCCTCAATCTCCTAATTGCGCATAAGAGATATCTCTTGTTTACAGTTCAAAGTTAACTGACAATGGATGTGATTAACAGTATTTAAATACACATTTTAAAATATGAGTGATGTTTTGTTTAAATTTTTTTTATCATTTATTGGTTAGACATAGGAAACGATTACTTTTTCTATAATTTTAAAATTCCTCATTCCATCCTCCTATGAAATTATTAAATCCTAATTTCTCTCAACTAAATAGCCAACTTATTCTGATTGACAACTAATTTCGAAATTAGTACTAAGTACGAGCTACATAGTGCAGGAAAACTAATCTCTTCACCTATTTCATTACGAAATTCCGTGCATACGTCGAACGTACCGAAAAAAATTCCAATATAAAACATAGTGACAATAGAATTTGAATGCATTATTAATGTAGCTCAACCTATTCCAGCGTCGCTTATTTTAGTTAGAAAAGAAAAATGTTACCTTCTCCTCATAAAATTAAAGAGGAGCGAAAGCGATGAAAAATTGATTTCTTGGTCACCTTTTAGCCATGAGTTGACGATGTCATAAACTTTTGATGGCAAAGTTCCATAATTTGATGAAACTCGCTAATAATTAATGAGGCAGTGGCTTACTATTTACGAGGTGTTAAAAGAACAACGTATAGAGTCCTTTCTCTTCCGATTCTCGTATAAAATGTATAGTATTTTTAGTTATTTATTTGTAGATTAAATTATGAAAAATGTATTTTAACTATTTTCTCAATTCTTACATATATTTACTAGTGCAACTGTAAAGCATTTCTAACATTAAACTTTATTTTAATACAATATAACTAAAAATATTTGTAGATATATTTAGTTGCTTTCTTGAAAAAAAGGCACATTCGATTCGAGTTAATAAACTAAATAATAATATTAAAAAAAAAATGAAATTTAAGAAACTTTAATGATT
Organism: Hylyphantes graminicola; assembly: GCA_023701765.1. NCBI lineage: Eukaryota > Metazoa > Arthropoda > Arachnida > Araneae > Linyphiidae > Hylyphantes > Hylyphantes graminicola. The sequence goes on along the minus strand of CM043114.1, from coordinate 53,779,052 downwards.
AAAGGATAAATTCTTTGGAAGTGTAGTGGTAGGACCCTTAATAATCTAACTCCAGTTTATTAAAAGAAAACAAAACATTTAATAAGGCATGATCATGAATTGAACTAAACATAATATAAATAAATAATATAAATTGTAGCAGCAAAAGTGACATATATCAAGGTAATATTTATAGCAGACAGTTCGAAAGTGCAGTAGAACTTCAATTATCCGAAGCAATTGGGACCTAACCACAATCCGATAATTATAGTTAATCTCAAGAAAAATGTGTAGTCAATCACACATTTTTATATAATGAGTGAGCAACTAGTATAAAAGCAAATAAAAGTTAGTGCAAAGTTTATATGCGACACATACTTTTATATCCGTTCTCTATTGCTGTTCGTTTCTGTTGGATGTCATGCAAAAATATTACTAGGCATGGAAGATATAGGCAGAGTGAAATATTCCCTGAAAATCGGATAATCAGCAACGCTTCGGATAATTGTAGTGTGTATAATCGAAGTTTTCTTTGAAAGTTCTTTTCCTCTTGAACGAAATTCCATAAATATTTCGGTTGAGCATTGGTTGGGTTGTTGACGCGTACATGAGCTTTGTTAGGCTACAAAGTGACAGTACCAAGATATATGGTTAAAACTATAAACAATAACTTTTAAACCCTTATACATAATTTATTGGTCATTGCTAAATCCTACCTTATGTTATAAACTCATGATGTTAATACTTTGTGAAGTTATACCGTTACAATGTATGAATAAACTATTATACAACTAATATATGGCAGAACTCATGCTTATATAACATTTTACGAACTCCTGTTATTTTAACATATTACGAAATTATATATCTAAAAAAATAATATATAATAATAATAAATTTTTTAAACTTCAATTATAATATATTCATATCGTAATATATTCATACTTAGACCCTTATAATAATTAACATAACGAACTTGTTACTTTCATCACAAAACATACATTGTATAGTAAACAAAAACTCACTTTTACAATATAAAGCAGTACAATATATGGACTATTATATAGCAGAACTCATTCTAATGTTTAACGAACTGCTGTTATTCTAATTTATTACTAAATCATACTTCTATAAACATTTGCGAAACTTCTATTATAATATATTCATATCGCAATATATTCCTACTTATACCCAAAACTAACTAACATAACAAATTTGTTACTTTCATCACACAAAACATACATTGTATAGTAAATAAAAACTCATAATATTACAATCTAAAGCAGTGTTACTTTTGTTTACATCGTAGCATACTTTTCGATAAAACGTATTTTAACTTTTGAAAAAAAAATTGAAGCATTGGAATGCCCATTCAAAAGCCCTTCGCGTGCTTTCTAAAGGAAAAATGTGTTCCACTTAGGGGATCTTCCAATGGCGGATGACCATAACAGCATCCCCTATGGGCAAATTCATTTTTATAACGCTTATGATACCATCATAAAGATGCCTGATCCATCTTCTGGTCGTTGTATATCTGTGGATAAAGAATAAGAAAAAAAAATTCCATCTCATAATGGAAAGTGGTTCAACTTTCTGGATATAAATCATTTTTCAATTGAATGGCGAGGCATGCGACTTCTACGTCTATCTCCCATTTCAAATGAGTGTGACAAGCTTGTAACTGAGGACCGTTTCACAAGCAAAGGTTTGGAAATTTCTTTTCCGTACTTAAGGTTACAAAGAATCACAGTTGGGGTGACTAAATGAACTGCCTTTTTTGCAGTACAGTACTTCTTTTTAATGTAAGGTCCAGCAATATGTACTGCATTTCAAGCACATATACGTAGTAAAACAGAAATTTGAGAAATTGACATTCGTAGTCCAAATCTCTTCAATTTGTACCCTTTAGACAAAATATCTAGCCAAACTTATTGTTATAAGTGAAAACTTTGATTTTTTTTCTGTACACTTAGCCTAGAATTCCCATTTTTAGACCAGTACCTGGGAGGGGTTTCGTGACTCTACTGCATTTACATTTAAAAAAATTATTATTACCCTTATCACAGTGACATTGTAAAATCAAAGCTTTTACGCACTATGGGAATACTTATCGTACTTCCTGTTTTATCCCGATGTTGGTTGAAATAGTGGGCAATGTTTACGCTATCGGTTGTGGCAATGTGAAGCAATGTATTTTACCGTCGTTGTCAAAATTTACCGCACTTGTAAATGTGAAAACTCCTATGGACTTAACTTTGCTCCAGTGCCCTGGCACAAAGCGCTTGATCTTCCATAAAGAAATCGGTATAAAATGAAAGAGGTCTGTGCTGTAAACTAATTGAACCTGCAAGAAAAAGAATGATAACTAGAAGACATCGAAATCTCATTAACCTGCTGTATCAAGAATACAAGAAGTCAAAATCAAATGGTGTACATTTGCATTTTGTAACTATGCATTGTTCTTAATTGCTGTTCCTTAAAAATTTCATAATTTTTATAGTATGTACTAGATAGATAGATAGATAGATAGATAGATTGCAATGGGCCTAAGCCCGTTTACAATGGTTGGCAATGGTTATTGCAATAAAATGTTTCATAATATTAACATAAATCTATTGCAAGGATACATATAAAAAACAAACAAATGAAATACAAACAAACACTTAAATACATACAAAGAGACACAAGGAAAGTAAACTAATTGTAAGTATCATCGAAACTTAATATATATTGTCTAAATTTTAAAACTGATATTAAGTAGTTATAAATATTATAATAGTTTTTGTTATGAAATTTTAAAAATACTGAAAGATTGTTACAATTAATAAAGTATTTTCTTCTGAAGGATTCATAAACAGGACAAGTTAAAATTATGTGTTTCCAGGTTTCATTTTCGGATGTATTACATATTTTACATATAGTGTCAGGAAATATTTTGTAAATTGATCCGTTAAAGTATAAGTATGTTTGATTGCAACGCAACTGCATTTTAATTCGTTTTACAGATATATCAACATTTGAGGCTAGATAATCTTCAATTAAATGTGAGTTTTTGATGAATTTGTAAAAAGAGTGATTGTTACTATTAGCTACACAAGCAAGGTCATTTTGAATGTATTGATCATTGTATGTTTGGATAATTAATGGTAAATGTTTTTCTGCTACTTCGTAATCTTGGGATATCCAAACAAAATAAAAACCAGCACTTTGTAAAATGTTTCTAACAGAGATAGCCCAGTTAAATTTGCTAGTAGAAGAATCATAAAGAGACAAATTATAATAAAGTCTTAAATAACAAGCTTTAGCAAATCTTTCATCAGACATCTTAAGTAAATGTATCCAATATTTTAAAATCAAACAATAATATCAACCAACAAAAATATAATATGTACTACTCCAATTGAACTTTATTAATTGAATTACTAATTAGTGCATTACACAAAAAATTATAATAATTTTTAAATGTTATTTTTTAAGCTATTCACTTGTTCAATTTATTGAAATTTGGTTAACACGAAATGATTCTTTGTTCGCCTTAACGGGGTTCAACTGAGTATAAAAAGTGTAATGTAAATTCAGTTTTAGTCAAATAAGCATATCCTCATATAAATATGAAAATAGTGACCCTTATTTTCAAAGACGAATAACGTAGACACCTTGCCAAACTAACTTGTGTAAAAAGAGAGGGTGAAAAGGCAGAGGGAAAAGTGCGATTGGTAAGTTAATTGGAAACTCTTGTAAGGTAATATTTACATACAAAATAATATGAATAAAATTTAACCAAAATGCACTTTTCATTCTGATAAAATAGCCACATTTTCTCAAATAATATTCAAATCGGTTAGACCTTAATCGAAATTACTGTTTTAAACATGTTTTCTGAATGGATTCACAAATAATTTAAGGAACTCTTTACATCCGCGGAAGGATCTTTTTCATAGCATATTTCTATTTACTCAACTTAGGTTGGCAAGGAGTGTACATTGAATTAAAATATTTTATAGTAAACAATTGTCAGTTGCATCATTGCCAAATCAAGGTAGCAGTTCTTTGGTTGAGTTGTCTTGTGATCTGTGCAATGGTGATCGTTTTCTGGGATATGGGTAATGGGAGATCGTTTGATATTCAAAGTAAGCGGTAAAATATACTTTTTATAAAAATTCTTATGGAATAGAGAATTGTAAATGAGCTGTTTCCTTTTTCAAATGATGTTTAATGAGCTTTCCGTTGAATTTACTTTGAGAATCGACAAAGGTTTTGGCTGTTTATTTCATAAGAAAGTCCTTTTAAATTATTTAAATTTATATTTACATATATATGTATTGATGTAGCTCGGTGTGTAACTGTAATAAGCGATGTTCGTTTAAGTGAAGTTTACTTCTTATGTAAGATATAAAAAAAAAAAAAAAAAAAAAAGAAAAAAAAAAAAAAAAAGAAAAAAAAAAAGAAAAAAAAAAAAAAAAAAAAAAAAAAAAAAAAAAAAAAAAAAAAAAAAAAAAGAAAAAAAAAAAAAAAAAAAAACAAAAAAAAAAAAAAAAAAAAAAAAAAAAATAAAAAAAAAAAAAAAACAAAACAGAAAAAAAAAAAAAACAAAAAAATTATTATTTTTATTTTTTTTATTTTTTTTTTTATATTTTTTTTTTTTTTATTTATTTTTTTTTTTTTTTTTTTATTTTTTTTTGTTTTTTTAATTATTTTTTATTTTTTAAATTTATATTTACAAATATAATGTATTGATTAGCTCGGTGTGTAACTGTAATAACATGTATCGTTTTAAGTGAAGTTTACTTCTTATGTAAGATATAAAAGTACTTAAATCCTCCATGCAGTTATTAAAAATGATAAGTTACCAACCAACGCAAAGACATTCCATATACGCCATATAGAAAAATGTACAGCATACCGTAAAAAAAACAAACGTTCCTCCACAATTTCACGCTTTGCTAACCGAATAGTAAGAATTCAAAAGAGATGTCATTTTCCAAGGCAAAAAGTTTAGATGCGTTTTACGAAATAAAAAATTTCACAATAATTGATCACCGACATCTTAAAATGAGTATCAACTTCAAAAAAAAAAAAAAAAAAAAAAAAATAGAAACATCCACTTTTACATAAAAATGTTGAGCATCCGTCCAAGATACTCTATACTATACGTCAATTTTCGTTAATTTTCCTAAAATATTTGAAGAGAAAGTAATAATTTTGAACGAACTAGAGAGTTACTAACTCAAGCAAACAAGTGTTCTAAATTAGATGTCAGAAACCGAGCCAATTTTTTTCGAATGTTAATATTTTTTTGTTCACTTTGGAAACTAGTTATTTTGCTGGTGCAATCAAATTAAATGACTGTTCCCAACACTCAGAGAACCAACAAAAAATATAAAATGCATACACAATAACCAGCCAAAATCCGCAAGATAGTTTCTGCCGCATTCAATGTCATTCAAAATTGAAATAAATGGACTCCCAATACTCGAACTTTTTTTAACTATTTCAAACCTTTTTCAGAATAAAAAAAATACTTATCAATTATTTGACTAATATATAAATTTAACTAACTCTAACTAATGGTTTTCACTAGCAAAGCATTATAAAATAAACTCTAAATTAATTTTTAACCAAAAATGAATGTAAACCATGTTTAAATAATGCGATAATTATATATTAAATTATACAAAGGCAAAATTATCTATTTTTCCTCTATTTCTAATAATCTCTTCAAATTTTAATCTCTATTTTTTGCGACCACCGCCTCCACCGAAATAACAATACTGTCTCACACACATTCAGGTAAGCAGAAGCAATCATAGTAACATATTATTACACATTTCCTTGTGGCGTCTGTGCGGGCTAGACATTTAATAACCCCTGTAAAGCTGAACCCATAAACGGAACGACGATATACTTGACCACATTTACAGAAACATTTATTGCAATCAGGATTCAGGAGGAGGGGGGAGGGGTTGGATTACAGTCACGAAACGCTTATGACGTTACCTAAGCTTGGATAAAATGATACATTAACCATACGGAATGCATTCTAGCTAACTAATTTAGAAAGGTTTATTTGAATGCATTATGCAACAAATAAGTCAGTATTTTTTAAGCGTAAGACATTAATTCTATTTTGCTTTAACCCTTTGGCTACTAACAGAACTAATTTTACAAATGTTTAAAAATTACTAATGGGATGAAAAGCATTTAGAAAGTCATTGTAATATTACCCTGTCGTACAAAATCGTAGTCCAAGTGTTAAAGTAAAATTATTCTTCGGTTCGATACAAAATTATAGCTTGTAACAACATTAAATATTATTAGTACGAGTACCATAATATTTCTTGCTTTTTCTATCCAAAGGTACAGAGTATATGTTTTATGTTACTTACTATATCTAATTTTAACATTTGGTTTATAATTTGACGGTATAGGGAAAATGCAGAGTTTGCGGTGCCGTTATATGTGTTGATGTCAAATATAATTTTTTTTAAATCCTTTGATCCCCTATTTTCAAAGTACCAAATATTTCCTATGCTTGTTTCTAAATGTAAATACCTGTCATTGAAGAAATACTTTAGCGTCTTTAGACAAATCTTTCTATAAGAATATTGTTAAGCCATTCCGAAAACAAAAAGGATGGAGAGAGAGGAGAGTAGGAGAAAGGGGGGAGGAGAGAGAGAGTGAGACCACGTCAGTAAGCGCTTGCCATGCCATACGAAAGAGAGACCAGTCAGTAAGCGCTAGCCATGCATCGGGCGAACATTCTCTGATCCCGGGCCCATGCGAACTTTTTTTTTCTTTAACGTAATATAAAATTCCGTGTAAAGGGAATATATGTTAACCCTCTAATGCATACTAATGCTTTATTCTATCAAATTAGAGCTCCTCCTAGACAAATTTGTGTTTTTTTCATCTATTACATTTCATTTTAAAGTTTTAGTTACTAATTATCCTCATAGATGACAGTAGTAAAAGTGTATTCAAAATTAAAGAGTGAGGTTATTAACTTTTGTGAAATTACGTTTTTGGCAGTATTCAAAGAATAATAATATTAGTACTAAATATACCAATAAATTGTTTTGAAAATTAATCATAGTTAAAAAAAAAAGGGTTATTTTGAAATAATTTTAGTAGTTTTCTAGTCATTATTATCAAAATTAGAATTTTGCCGTTGGTTTTTGTCATATGGAATTTTTTTTGAAAATTGAAATTATTTAAATTCTAATGCAGTTAAATTTTTTTAGTATTTTTCCCATAATGTGTGAGTATTAAAGATAATAATTTTTTTGGGATGAAAATAAAAATTCATGCATTAGAGGGTTAAATATGCTCCAAAGTTCCGACTCCACGTACTATATCATCCTTAAAAGTTGCGTTGGGTGTTCAAGTGTCGGATCATCACTTGACTGGCTTTAAACTACGAAGCTCTTCGTCAATAGCCCTCGTGCAGCTCTGTATTACTACTTAATTCAACTACTTACTCTGTATTACTATTTAATTCAACTCAACTCTGAAAACGAAAGGCAGCTAATATGCTTTAGCAGAAACAATTCTCTCTAGATAGAAGTAAGAGTAGAAATAAATGTAATGTACTTTGACACGCGTGTGAAGAACTACACCTGTTCAGTGACTTGTATAACGCACTTAAGTTACATATGCTCTGTATGGATAGAACCATCCATGTAAGCAATACGTAGTCCAGAAATGTGTTGTTTATCCCTCTTTTCAGATTAATTTTTTTCTCGAAAGGGGCTGCAACATTAACGGTCAAGCCTTAGTAGACTCGGCATATTCCCCAGAACTGAGAGCCATTTTTTGTGGCACTATCCAGGCGACTCTCGCTTACAATTTTTTAACGCCCAGATTACAATGAATGTAAGCTCTCTGTGGATGTTAAAGTATGCAGAAATTTAATAACCCATTTTTTAAGAAACCAAGCCAAATGGGTACTCCAGTGATCTTTTACATGTCATATGACATGCGGGTTCAAAACTTTCCCATCCAGAAAATCCGACAGCTCAGCTGGGGCTCGAACCCGCGATCTTGGGCTTACATGGTGGACACCTTTAACCTCTCAGCCACTGAGCCGCTTCAGAATAAAAATTTTATTTTTTCTAAATTAACACTTAAATTTTATAATTTATTAAGGATATTTTATTTTCCTAACATTGCAAATATCCTTCTTTACTCACAACTTCCGTAAATAAAAATGTGACAATTAATAACACTTAACACTTTACCTACGGGCGGCGACTGACCCGTAGACTAAAAATCTTCTAGACCAGCAACTTAATCTAATGCCTAGCTCTTCTAACGTGTTGAAAGCAACTAAAACACTATTAAAGGTTGATTTGTTGATTGGCATAATTGTACTTTCAATTGTAGGGCTACTGTTTCTTCGGAATGTTCTCTGTTAAAAAAAAAGTTACCCACTAGTGATTATTTCAACCGTTAGTCATCCTTTTAGATCGGACCTTTTTGACTAAGTGGACAAATAACATTTTGAGTTAATTGCATGACACAAAATTTGCATAAGGGTCCGTCTTAATATTAAAAATGTTACGAACTTTAAAATTTTCAATAGCAACACCCAATTTTAATTACTTAGAAATGTGAAAACCCCTCGAAAACCCCTAAATCTAAGTTTTTGTTACATTTGGATGAATATTTGACGAGTTATTCAATCGAATCACTTGTGGATCTTTGGGGGACCATGTCTAAAATGACAAGCGTAGTCAGTCTGTAGGTTTATTAATGGAGAAAAAGAAGCACAAGGTCAAATATTTTGAGGATGGGCCTACGAGGGATATAAAAGTCAATGAGTAGCTGTATATATTCAAAAATAAAGTCGAAAATAAGTTGTAGTAAAAAATAGATCCCTATCGTCACTTGATAAGGGTTCCAAATTACGAGATGTCATTGGCTCTGTTAAATCTCCTAAAGATGACTGCAAATAGGCAGCCAGAAACCATTACATTAGTTCCCTTAGACACAAAGGGGGCGCGCTAGTTTCTATGTCAATTTCAATGTAGAAATTCTCCAATGAGAGTTTGAAACTTAGAGTGTTCTTAGTCTATGGGTCAGTCGACGCCCGTAGGTAAAGTGTTAAAATGTAATTATCCGTGGGAGATCGAAAGAAAGTTATTTATTACTTACTGGACAACTTTTAGTAGTTCTAACTTTCGTTACTTAGTTTAGTGACGTTATGGTTGTCATAAAACGCACTTAGCTCGTAAGAAAAATAAATATGTTATTAGAGCCTTTCCTTTCTTAGTGCTTAAAGTTTACCATTTTCACTTAAATAACTATATTAAACATCTTTAAGTATTTTATTAGACCAAAATAACTTATAATTTGTTCAAATGGTAGCTAAATATGTAAAAGCTATATTATTATCTTAAACAAGACATTTTAATATTCTGATTCTTAAGGGAAAAAAACCTTAATAAATATAATAATGTTTCACTTTTCAGCATATCTTTAAACAAATTAAATCCAATGCCAAGAAAATTTATTAAAATTTTCTTAAACCTCAAAAGGGAAGAAACTAAAATTTATATTCTAATTGTTAATCCCTGGTGTGGCAGGTTCTGTAAACTTACGTAGCGTATAAATTATGTTGTTACAACTCTAAATTCCCTACTGTGCTGTTAATATTTCAAGCGACATATAGTTTTGCATATGATTTATTATGAAGGATGTAAAATTAATTCAATGCTCTAACTTCTCATTATCATCTTGTCACTTTGAAAATTTGGGCTGTAGTTAATCATTGCCACTCCAGTAGTTGGAAAAAGTGTACTTGTGTATTATGACGTAAATCTGCCAGCGGTCGCCAAATCCTTTGGCACCTTTTTTAGGTTTTGGCGGTAGTTTTTACCCCGATTTCTTTTAAATAAAAGAATTCAACTTGCATTAAAAAACAAAAGTTTAAAAAAATTATATTACTTAATAAAAATTATTGTATTGTTACTTTTTTGCGGTTATAAAAAAATTGCATTTTTACATAAAAATCATTATGTTATTAAATAGTACCAGCGGGTGACCGAGCTCTGCTCGGAGAAAACAGGTATCGAAGCTAACTCGAATATTTAAATTTTCAATTGTGATTTATCAAAACAATACATACCATAAGAAAATTTGTGAAACCATTGGTGAAAAGATAACCGGTTAAAGTTAAGTGACCAGATTTTCAAAATCAAAAAGTGGGACACTCCATCACCCCCCCCCCCCCCCGGTGTATTTTTTAAGTATTTATTTATGCACATAATAGTCCCTTAACACAATTGCACACATGGTATAAGAAAGTTAAGGAAGGCGCGTTCAACAGCAGCAGTAGTTCCAGGCAAACAGAAACCATACTCCACCAATTTGTTGATGACTTTAACTTTATTTAACAATTTCTAAAGACGTCATAGCGTTTTACAACGATTATTCATAAAAAAAAAAGTCTATTTTATTTACAATTTCCTCGTTTTTCGGGACATTGCGGGACTTTTACGAAAAAGCGGGACGTTTTGGTGGGACATTCGGCCTGCGGGACAGTAACACAAAAAGCGGGACTGTCGCGCCAAAAGTGGGACGTCTGGTCGCATTAGTTAAAGTGCACCATAGTAAACAAAGTTAGAGCTTGGAAAGGGAACTATTCTATACAAAGGTAAAGTTTTAAAAGTCATAGGAAATGAAATGTAATTGATAATTGGCGTTTCGTTGAAAAGCAACGAAAATGTCGAAATGTGGTAAACATTCCATTTCATACTACATTCAACTCGATAGGTAAAGCAACCATACGTTAAATTTTCACGATCGCCAAAAATCGCCAATGAACAGAATAGAACTTAAATCGTCTGCTGATTGGAACTAAAAAATATTCATGTTACCATTTCTGTAAAACTCAATAAAGTTTAAAGCAAAGTTGAATTTATTTAAATTTGAAAAATTAAAATCTTAACTAAACATTTATAGCTTAAGCAGAGGCTTATAGCTTTAGCAGATGGCATCACGAAAGTAGCCATTATGGCGAACTAATGAAGTTTGAAAATATCCTATCTGTAACTCCGAACTGCTTGACCGTAGCGCTTCAAAACCTGTGTAAATCGATTCGTCATGGCCAAAAACCCCAGACCCCTAAGTTTACCGGAGTTTATTAATTCTGGGGTGATTTTGGACTTGGGTCCAATTCCTCGTATTATAGTATAAGATATTTATTAAAAATTAAACTTGTGTACCGTAATTGGCGATTATATTGGGTTTGGCGAAAATGGTAAACGGGATAACACGCATGTTCCAAAAAATAGCATCTTACTTTTCACTTATTTATACAGGAACTTTAATGAACAACTTCAAATGTGAGAAAATACTAATCTATCAGTTTGGACACGGTACACAATTTTATACATGTTAGAACCATGTCACTTTGCTTAAATTTATCTAAATAAACAACATATAAGGTAAGTGAATACCACAGTTTATTGACAGGACAATTTATGTAGGATGAATTAAATTACCCAAATAATGAAGTCTAAAACCTAAAGTGAATGTTTTTTATTCGGAATTGAATATGTTAATGGTATTCTCAAAGTCGATGCGATTGTATTAAGACAGAAGATTTATGAAATGTAGGGTTAGATTTCTTTCAAGTAGCGTAAAATCCCAGAGTATCTTGTAAATTGCTTCACTATTATACTTGCGTTTGTCACCAATAGCCTTCGTGTAGCTCTAGTGCGACGAAATTTCAACCTAACCTAGCACAACAACTCAGTTTACTCCGAAAAAGTAGACGTCACTATTAAACCAACCCATTCAAATAACGTTGGGATAAACTCCTAAAATGTTGCTTCACGTCCTAAAGAGCATTTATTTTTTACCTCAAGCACTCTTTATATTCCGCATTTTTTTTTATGCATACCCCCAAAAAACACACCTTCGTTTACTTCCTCGCGTTTCCTGTTAGCTTTCAGAACCAATCACGCAGACTCTAGAAAAAAAAAATATGGAAGCTCGTCAGTTGAAGTACAAGAGTTGAGATGAGTTGCACGGATCCTGCTTCGGATCGAGAAGAATTTCACGAAGCTTCTATGTTGCATTTAATGCGGTCGCTGCGCACTATCTCCAGAGAATTGTGTGGGAGGGGGGAAAAAAGAGGAAATTCGGGAATTCTTTCCAGTTGGGTTGAAAAAATTGGAAGGAATTTCTTTAGAAGAAAATTAGTTTTTGTAGTTGTCTCCACAGTAATAAAAAATTGCGGAATATAGAGAGTGCTTGAAGTAAAAATATTGTTTATTTTCTTATTTAATATTTTTTTTAAACTGTTATTTTCGCATTCATTGTTCTTAAAAATGGTCGCTGTATTCCTATTTAATATTCTTAAAAATATTCTTCCACACTTTAAATAAACTTATATTTAAATTGAAGTTTTTAATAAATTGTTAGCAAAATTAAAAGGATGTGTTTCAAATTTTCCCATTATTTCTTAAAGTGCTCGTTCCAGATAAATAAAAATAGTACAAAATATTTAATTTTGCTACTTTCTACTTGGCTTGATATGCAAAAAAAGGTAAGGTATCCTTATACTATATCTATCGACGTTTTTTTTTACTAATGTGCAGAATTGTATCAAGAAAATGTGTTTGTTAATTAAACTCGTAGTAGCCAGCGAAACGTTGGATTTTCGAAGAAGCTATATGTTTTGTCATATATTTAGGGACTGGGGAGCCTAGTCGGTTAGGCATTCGCGTAGCATGCGGAAGGTCCCGGTTTCGGGTCCGGCATCGCCAAAATAACTGCCGACCTGTAAAACGGCTCGTTCAGCCAAAATGTCCGACGAATAATACCCCGTGTGGAGGAAGTACACGTTTAATATCCTCCAAGGTCCCAAAGCTGCGTACGATTTCACCCTCTCGTCACTTGACTGTGGTTCTAAAATACAACGCCCGTCACCAATAGCACTCGTGTAGCTCTAGTGCGACGATAATTCAAACTAAACTAAAAATTAACATATTTATCATAAATTCAGGGTACCTAGTGTCGCCTTTGTTCCATTTTATTCAGAAACTGTGAAGTGGAAGTTGCCTAGTTACAATTGCTTGGTTTTGTGGGACTGACATTTTACTTTGAGAAGAGTCCTTCAATTTTGAGAAGGAACCTTCAACTTTGCGAAGGGACAACTAAATTTGAACCGAGGTCAGGTGACGAATCCGACATCAGAGTGATTTCCCAAATAACACAACCAAAAACTGTGATCGTTAATTGCATCAGGCAATTGCAATATAACAGCCAAAGTACCAAAGTTCTCTGATCGGAAAATTTCAACTGTAGAATCCATTTTTTCAAGAAGGCTAGGTAATGTAGAATAGTGGCTAAGGAGTTTTATATGATTAATAAATAGAGTTATAGCCATTGCGCAGATTCAACTTATTAGGGCAGAGAAGCTCTCCGTGACGTCACGCTTTCGTTCTGGAAGTCGGCTGTTCCCAAGAAATTCGAAATCTGTTCAGACACGACTGGCTATACTTTTCAGGAAAAACAGGCTAGGAAGGGGGCATCCCTGTCTTCTTTTGGGAAGCTTACACTCTAAAAAAAATGAATGCTCAAAAACGACGAAATTTTCCTTAATCCCGTAACGATTCCGTTACTGGCACGCAAATGCTCAGTTTTCGTTTCCTCAAAGTGAGGAAATTTGAATCGTCATTTTTATGAGGATTTGAATGTCGTCTAATCTAAGGAAATATTTCGTCATTTTTGAGCATGTGAGTACAACAATGAGATTCAGTTTCCTCAAAATCAAGAAACAGAATCATCAAATCACGATCGTAAAAGTGAGGATTCGCGTTTACTCAAGTCACGTGATAGTTTGACGAAACAATCCTCAAAATTAACGAAATGAGGCTTGAGGATTCATGAATCGTCAAAAATGAAAGTGTTATTTTTGAGATGTAGGAAAAGAGTTACAGTAGTGTCAAGCTAACCATCTGAAATTCTCTCCCGAAATTGGGAGAAGGGCAGGCTGCGCCCCGGCACAGCGCGTGCGGCAGTGACGTCACGGCAGGATATCGAACGGTCGGAGACTTTGATGTGACCTACTTTACCCCCATTTTCCCCAACCCCCGAAGGCCCGGTTATGGTTAAAAGGGACCACACGAGACCCAGCAGGGGCGTGCCCGAAATAAATTTCTCTCGGTGGGCATTCTGTTCACGTTTAGTCTTGGAATCCATTGTACAATTCAAAGGATTTACTGACACACGCTGATGTGACTGTGCCTCAGAAACAGAGAGGCACATAAAATCTTTGGGATATTTCAGAAGAACTTAAAAACTGCAAAGATCTTATCGTTGATCTATGTAATTTCAATACATTTGTTTGCATGTAAATTTTAATTTGTAATTTTATTACACTCTCAGAAATAACACTTCCATTTTTGACGATTCATGAGTCCTCAAGCCTCATTTCGTTAATTTTGAGGATTGTTTCGTCAAACTATCACGCGACTTTTGAATAAACGCGAATCCTCACTTTTACGATCGTGATTTGACGAATTCTGTATCTTGATTTTGAGGAAACTGAATCTCATTGTTGTACTCACATGCTCAAAAATGACGAAATATTTCTTTAGTCTAGACGACATTCAAATCCTCATAAAAATGACGGTTCAAATTTCCTCACTTTGAGGAAACGAAAACTCGGAGCATTTGCCAGTAACGGAATCGTCAAAATTAAGAAAAATTTCGTCGTTTTTGAGCATTCATTTTTGAGAGTGTAGAGTTAAAATGTACGGTGAGATGCAAGTTGAAAGTCAGTACCTGAAATCTTTAACAAACAAGAGACGGCCATTTCTGGCTTTAGACCTCTCTTCCTCTGAGATACATATAAATAATAGGGAATTAAATTCGGAGGTATTCCAGCGTGGAATGGTATCAAATGCGATTTTCCACTAAGATTCATATCACTAGGACTTGTAAAGGAAAATTGCAAAAACAGTAACATGTTTATGTTTCTTGCGTGAGAAAACTTATAAAACAGAGTGAAGTTTCAGGAAATTTATGATTTTAGAGACACGCAGGGTAAAATAAATGTGAGGAATGTTTGTTGCTTCAAATAAATAAAAATAAATGCATTCAAAAATCTACATTTTGTTTGAACAATATTTTACAAGCTTTATTATATTCAAACTTATATTTTTGTATATAAACAAGTTCATTGATGCATTATGCATTACATAGTTTGACATTCTCTCTTGTATGTTAAACTAGGGTTTTGAGCATATTTCATTGGAAGTGGCTAGAATTAAGTCTTAAACCATTAATATTTTTTAAATCATGAGATGAATACCTTTTTTTTTAATGACTAGTTATACATTAAACTTAAATTTTCAGTTAACACCATAATATACAAAAATGTACATTTTTTAGCATCTTCATCTGGCATTCCTTTTACAGTTGAGATTCCAAACTTTAAATACAGACTTTTGACCATCTTTTGTTGTATAGAATGCCCCAATGCTCCTTGGGAACAATTTAAATTTTGAATTACGGGCCTTCGAACCCGTTACGTATGCCCACTATTATTAAACCCTCTAAAAAAATAATTTGCACATTTTGAGAATCATAATATTGAGAAGAGGCTCGCTAACATATCATTTGCTCCCCGCAAACTAGTAATTTGCCTGAGAAGAGCCACATTTGCCTCGTGATTTTCAAGGGAGAAGATTCTGTTGATGACAAGATACAGCTCGTGGTGAAATAATTAACCCAGAAGTATTCCTTTGATGACTATTCGCATTGCTGAATTGGTAAAGTTGTAACTCAGCCTATAGGCTGTTTCTTTAGAAAGTAATTTTAACCTTTAAAGTGTAGTTGTAGTATCTTAGAAAATCGGTATATTCTATTCTGTAAAATTTTTTGTTTGTCAACATTTTAGTATGATTTTTTTTATTAAATGAATAGACAGATTAATGTATAATTTAGGGGCAAGAATTTTTTGATATCTGCTTAGTAAATATAGTTTTCAGAGAAATTTTAAATTTGAAAAATTTCTTTTGACTTGGTATTTTTATACATGAGAATTTTCTCATAATCATGTCTCAATATTGAAATGATGATACCGGAATAGCAAATACGTATGTAACTTTTATCATTTATTATTTTTTTCAATTCAATACAAAGTCTCAGTAAAAAAGGTAAATATTTTTATGGACCCTTTTTGTCATTTAAAAACGAAAAATTAATGCATTTAAACATATTTTGTTTATTTATGAAAGTATAGGTAATTATTATAGGTTTGTGTATTACTATAAAAAGTCAATGCATGTTATTCCTTATACTTTTTTACTAAATATCATTTAACATGACCATGTCTACGTCAAAGGCAATCAAGCTAGTCACAACTAAAAAAAACTAGTCACAACTAGTAAAATCAAACTAGTCACAACTAGTCAAACAACTATCAAACTAGTCACCAAAAATAGGCGCTTTTCTCGTTTTATATTGAAATACGTGATAGTGTCAATAAAAAAAAAGATAAAACTTCTTTTCAATTAAAAAAATATATGTTACAACTTTGTAAAACCTATGAGGTAGCTTATCTATGCTGAAAGAACAATTTCTCGGTCGTGATATGTTTAACGATATTTATGTCCCTAAAAAATGATTTCAAACATAAATTAGTGCTAGGCATATATTTTAAACTTTAACTGTTAATCGGATGTGACTTGTTTAGTACCGCGTAAATAAAACAAATATCCAAGTATTGTGAAAGGGGTGCATTATTGATTCGAACGTAATTATATAAGGAGAATCTGATATACCTTGCAGACAATGATTATAATTTGCATTCGATTTATGCGTATGTACCCTCATAAATCTTTTGAAGTATACATGAAGTTGGATTACGATTTAAGACATTAAATTTGGGGAAGATAGCTTACTG
Organism: Hylyphantes graminicola; assembly: GCA_023701765.1. NCBI lineage: Eukaryota > Metazoa > Arthropoda > Arachnida > Araneae > Linyphiidae > Hylyphantes > Hylyphantes graminicola. The sequence continues at coordinate 53,762,152 of CM043114.1, read as the reverse complement.
TAACTTGGAGTTCTTTAAACCTTTAGGTTCATTCCAGGCAGCAATCTGGATTGACGAGTGATCGTCGATCTCTCTTAACCCTTTCAGTCCCAGTGGTGCCATTTGGCATCATCACTTTCAATATTTTTTTTTTCAAAATTTTAATGTTCCGTTATGACATCCAAACACACATCATTCGGTTCTTCACACTTTGTTCTATTAGACAATATTTTACATTAATCTCAATAGAATTCAGAACTATATTTTTTATTTTGAAAATAGCTAACCAGCGTTTCACCTGATTTTTGATAAGTTCACTTCAGTTCCACATTTAAAACACAATTTAAACTATTTCGGTTAAAGAGATTTCGAAATTTTTTTAATAATATGGTCAGATGCCTTAAAATATATAACTCGAAGTGTTTTTAGGTAATATATATATTTTTATTTTGTTTTCCACAGTTAAAAAATTTTGGCATTATTTTAAAAACTATATAAAAAAATAAAATGAATTTTTTTTCTCATGGAACTCTTATCTTTGACCTAAAATAAGCCTATTTTGTGAATATCAGATGTTTCTGTAGTGTAGTAAATTTTTGGGACTGAAAGGGTTAAATAGCATTTTGTGGCGTTGGTTAGCGATGCTGAGATGGAGAGAATTTCGTTCACCATTTTATTTTTTATTTTTAGTAGAATAATTAGGGGGGGGGGGGAGATTTAAGTTTTTTTTATTGATATCCGTTAAGCTTAATTTTTTCTACTCAAATTTTTCAAAAGTATGGTGCAGATCTGTCTTGTATTTTTTATTTATCCTTATAGATAAACTTAGGCGAGTACCCTAAATTCTAAAAAAAATTTCTATTTCTTTAATCTTTTCCAAATTTGGCATAGTGATTTTAAATATATTGAGCAATGCTATTTAGGCATTTTTTTATTTAAATATAATTGATTTATTTTAAACGGTGTTTTTCAACTAAAAAAGGGGTTTACGCTAACACATCTAGCATAAAAAGTTGTACATTAATTTACCTGAAATTTTTTACAGATGCTATTTCAATATATATCTGCGCCATGAACCTCTAACATCTGGTGTAAATATACAAGTTTTTTTTTAAATGTCCAAGTGTAAATTAATCGAAAAAAAATCTTTTTTTGTGTGGTTAATTTATAACATTTCTCTTAATAACTTCTTTTCTTGTAATTTGTATGTAACTCTAGAGGCTCATTGCATGTATCAGTTCAAAACGAAGAATTTAACGCATAATTAATGTTTATATGAGGAAAATTCAATGTGGTAGACTTGTTAGCGTAAACCTCTTTTTTTTAGTTGAAAAACACCGTTTAAAATAAATTCATTATATTTAACTTAAAAAAAATGCCTAAATAGTATTATTCATTATATTTGAAATCACTATGCCAAATTTGGAAAATATTAAAGTAATACTAAAAAAAATTAGAATTTGAGTATTCGCCTACCTTAACCAGAAAACTCATTTTGGCATGACCAAATTTTCTTGACAATCGTGGATAATGGTTTAAGTAAAAGTGTAACTGGGTAAGTCAGTATCACTACCTATAATAGAAAACGCTGCTGAACTCCAAAAGGTATTTATTTTATCCTAAACTAAGAAAAAAATTGATTATTTTAAAATTTAATTTATAAGAGTACTGTATTATAACTGTATTAATCGTCAAGTTATTCTTTTAAAGTTTGTTCAATACTTTTCCCGCATAAGTACATAAATTTAGTAACAATTCTCGGTACTACAACTGACCATTCCCCAAAGATTCAAAATTTAAACAAATGCAAATCTCTAATCCGACACAAAACTGTATTTTAAGTTAGTTTTTTCTTTCTTTAATGACCCAAGTTCATTTCTGAAAGGTCACAGCTTTCATTCTAAAACACTCAAAGACAAGCATAAGTAAATGTAAAAATGTACGTTAAACAACAGTAATGAATCATAATAACAATAATACTCAGAACGACAACAATAATACTCAGAAGTAGACTTGGGCCGTTGTTTCTCTGACACAGCTAATTATTTTTTCGGAAAATGGAGTTGAAGTACAAAGTTTTAAATTTCAGGACATTTCTCTATCTTCTTTTATATACAGACTTCAGCTAATATTTTTATTTTTTCCGCAAAATTCTCGACTTTTTCCGTTCCTCCTAATGGGGAAGTGGAAATGGCGGTTAGAATAGGATTCCTCGTTATTTTTCGATTGTAAGCTGATAAGTCTCTTTCTTTGGAAAAACTTTGGAGCATTTGAAGACATATTAGAAGAAAAAGAACAATGTGGGTATTGGCCTTTCATTTGGGATAGTCGAAAAAAGGTTAAAATTACCTTGTCAATGTTTTTTTGTCTAATAGTACTTTGAACTAGTTGAGAGGAAAATTTGAGAAATATAGGAATATAATAAGATTTTTTTAGAGGTTTCCACAAATTTCTTTCCGATAAATATTTTATTTTGTCAGGTTTAGGGATTTGGTGGATTCGGTAGTTTTAGACACATTTAAAATAGGTGTTTGATTTCTATTGTTCATTGAAAATTTTGCTGTCTTTACGGGCAGGGTTTTGTTAAAATAAACTACTTGAAATAATTTTAGTTACAACTTAAAACTAATTTAATATTGCATCAGTTTTTACTTATTTCATCTATATTATTTAAAAAGAAAATAATTTGGCAATTACTTGATAAAACGGGATACTATTTTTGTTTTTATTTTTCTACAAAAAATAGTTTTGAAGTTAAAAACTAATTTTTTTTTAATCTTAAGCATCACGTTTTGTCGAACTCCCTCTCTATTCAAATCAAAATTGCTTATGTCTGAACATGATTGGAAAATTAGAAAGTCCTCACATGAAAATATTCATTAATAAATGCTTAATGAAATGTTATACTCATCGAATATGTATTCTCAAATAATCAAATATGTATTCTCAAATAATCGAATATGTATGTTCAAATATGATATAATGAAGGATGGATCAAATATGATATAATGAAGGATAGATGATATAATGAAGGAAACAAGTCAATTAAGTATAGAAAGTGGCAAGAAAACAAAGTAAAAAAAAAGCTATAAGATCTGCATCATTCAATTACTAGTGCTTTTGATGTGAGACAAGCTGAGAAGGATGTAATAACAGCTGAGAAGAAATTTCTGTCGTCGTGCACTAGATACGATTCTAGTATGATTTCTATGCGACGCATCCAGTTTTATCCATCACACGCTCCCCTACCTAAATTTCCTCCAATAAATATTTGCAGTGATAAAATGATTGACTAAATACGATATTCCACTCTGGGTTTTCTTTTACGGTCAAAACTTCTACATTTTCTTTTTGAGCTTCATTTTTTCCTGTCCCATTTTATTGATTTTAAAATCCTAAAACAGTTTTTCGTATGGTAATAAACTTTCTTGCATGTAAGCAATTTCGTACTATGCATATTTTCCTTTACAAACAAGATTTTGACTAAGCATTATTATAAGTTGTAGGATTTTGCTTTCTTATTTTTATTATAATTCGTAGAATTATGTTTGTAATCCCTTTTTCTACAACAAAATCAAAGATATTCTCTCCGAAGTGTTCCTTTTCCTGACATTCATGATTACATGTGTCCTTATTCTTTTTGCCCCTTCCTCTTATATCACAGAGCATCAAAGTGTCAAAAACTGAAGCCAAAAGAAACGGAATATGGATTTGTTCTTTTTATGCTTAGCTATTTTCTCGAAGAAAGACACAGATTGCAGATCTGTCATCCGCATTCTTCTATAAGTTTGTTTTAGACTGTTTTTTTTTTCCCTAAAATATATATCCTCTATAAAATTAACATATTTTGGTTTCCACCCCATACTTATCACTTCAAGTTTCCTTTCAATGCTCTTTGATAATTTGTTTTTATAGAATACTTTTCGAAACAATTGTTTGGACATTATAATGGATTGAAATTCTGGTGTAATGGTTAAAAACATATGCTGCCATTCTTTGTAATAAAACAAAATCCTAAAATGTTGCTTTTTTTGTATCTTTAAAAAAATTCATTATTAATTAATATTCAAGGGATAATTTTTTTTAAAACTTTAATATTTTTACTTATTTAACATAACTAAATGATATATATTCTTAACATATAAGTATCAAGTGTCAATAGTAAAGCTTTTTATTTAAGATGGGTAGTAGGGAAACATTGGTATGCAGAAATATCTTAAAAAATGATTATTTAATGTGTTATAAGATAATTATTAATATTTGAAATTAATTATCAATATTTCAGATTGATAACTTTTATTTATTTCTTTCACGTCACTAAACGTTATCGGTTTTAATTTGATTAAATTTAAAGTGTGCAATACTTTACAAAAACTTCATTGTTTTCAGAAAACTTTTGTTTCGGCGATATTTTGTCTTTTGTGTAGAAATTAAGTGAAATTGTGGACAGCAATGTAAAGTGATTCGCGAACAGAGAAAATCTTTAATTCTGATGAAAGTTTACTGCAAAGTTTCCTCACCATATCCGTTTCAGAAAGGTAAGAAAATATTAGATTGATGAAAACAAATGTAATTCCAGTAGGACTAAAAATGAAACCAATACCACTAGAACTGTTGCCACCCACGGCGTGAAATTTGCCTATTAAATATTTAAAAAAAAATAAAAAAGCAAGTGACCCAAAATGTGCATTCCTTTTTCTGCGACACATTTCTTCCCAAAATTCACAAACCCACAATTTGGCAAAAAAAACCTAGTTCATGCAAAACTTCTATTTCGCTCAACAGGGTGCACGCGGTCGAGCGGAGTTGAGGAGTCACCATCCTGCAGCTGGCGCCAGTTGCTATCGATCGAGCCACTCGAATGTAATTTCAAAAACCGCCTCCTGGAAGCCAACGCACGCTCATTTTTTGAGGGATAAAGTACCCCGTTCACGCAAAGTCACAATGAAATGGTGGTTCGTTTTTGCATTAGAAATGAGGCTTTTTGCAACATAAGATTAAATTTACTGTTTGAAACTGTGTTAGGTTGGTAATGTTCTAAAGATTACATTGCTTTCAAAATTGGATTTGCTGTTTGGTAGAAGCGTTAAAATGAGTTTTAACCTTTCAACGTGAGCGGTTGACCAAGCTTCGTACAGTAATTTTCCTTCAATAAATACACTTATTTAATTTTAATTTTGGCTGTTTTACTAGCAGATTTGTTTGTTCCAAATATGTATACTACTTTCCTTCCGGGTTTTTTAGTGCACTTTCAATTATAAATTATGAAATGTAAGGCAATGAAAGTATTGCTATGGGGTCAAAATCCGAAATAGAAATTCTGTGTTTTCAGCACGCTTTGGAGGGTGCTGATTCCGAAAAAGTGGATGTTGAACATAGGTCCTTCAGTCAGACTGCACTGAGAAAAAAAATCTGTAACCATTACAAAACATTTTTTTGTAAAAAACTTTTCCTTGAAAAATTCTAGTAAATAATTACTAAAAATAGTGCTGTAAAAACACATAATATATTTTTGTTAGCATTACATGTATATATCATGCAGATTTACAGGACTATTTTATGTATCCCACACAAGTAATGTTTCAGTAACTATACAAGAAAATTTTATGGATACCACATTTTCCGTGCAATTGCAAAGAAAAACAAAATGCCTACTTTCCTACTACGTGGGATCGAACAACGGTCTTCCACATGACAGGCGGGGGTACTGACCACTATAATACCGAGGAATAGCAGACGGCCGAAACCCATAGCCGAAACCCGGGATCGAACCAGGAACCTTTAGATGATCATCAGTCTAACGCTTTCCCAACTGTGCTATTTCGGCACACACATCGCTAGGAATTTAGATCTTAAATTCATTTGAAACAACCAACTAAAGTATAAATTTAGAATGGCGATTGGCTAATTGAATCACGATCGATTAGATTAGGTTAGGTTTGAATTATCATCGCACTAGAGCTACACGAGGGCTATCCAAATCAAGATCGAGGCTAAAATACTAGAAATTATTTTGTAACTTCAGAAATGAAGATTTCTGTTCAGAATTACAAAAACTTTTTTTGTAAAATTGGTTATTTCTGTAACATTACTAAAAAAATTTCTGTATGTTTACAGTATTTTTTTCTCAGTGTGCTTGTTTGTCTGAAACAACTGTACTAGAAGAACTATGGACTACAAATTTGGTGCATGAGCTCTCAGTAACTGTTGGACTTCACAATATGGCTGTGAAAACCGCGCATGAGCGAATGATGGCTGGCATAGAACGTTTTTTGGGTTTTAAGGCTATTAAAATTACCTTAGAGGGCATATAGTTAAATTTATTGATGTATTAATTGTTAATTAAAAGTCGTGTAGTGTTTCACACCCCTATTTTTAGTACAATTGTAGTGATAGTGTTTTTCCAAAAAAGGAACTTGACAAACTTTTTTATGTAGCTTTTATTCAATTGTTTCAAAAAATGTTTTCAATTATTTCAACTTCACAGACCTATTTAAAGTTTATTAGCTTTAAAAAATGACTATTTTTTGTTTTCCTATTGAATCTTAAGCTTCGTAAATAAATATGCTTTTTAATTTTTAACAAATGAACATTGGTTAAAACGTTGTAATGCAAAAGGGTTTTAAAACTACAGCAATCCATTAGCATTTTAAATCCAACATGAAATACTTTTACGGGAAATGTAAATAATTTTCCACCAGGGTTTATGGTCGATAAAATATTTTACTCCCTCTTTCGGAAATAAAATACCCAGAAGCGTTTCTGCCAGAGATATCCCGATAAATCTCCCGAGCAAACATCATTCGATTTTTACATTTTTACAATCCGAGATTCTCTTAAAGTGTATTAAAAGCAGTTATCGATCGATTAAACCGCCCACCGAAAAATCGATATCGTTTTACAGCTGCGAAAGTAATTATCTTCTCTCGCTCTGGAAAAGATAAATAAAAAGAAATTCTGGAAGAAATCTGTTCCATCGGCAAATTAATTATAGCTAACTGAAAAAGACAAGTGTGAAATTGAAAGGAATAATTGCCCGGTTCGTTTCCTAATCTAAAGAAACGTGAGATTTTACTGTTTACAGAAATCTCGGTTCGAAAAGAAATATTTCGAATGCCGTGATTTTAGAAAATCTTTTTTGCATCATAAAAGGAGTGGATTTGTTAAGAATTCTAAATCGTTTTAATTTCGGGTAATCGGATTCTAATGGTTGCGCTGAGATTTTTTGCGAAATAATAATTGCATTATATGCTTTGGATAAACAAATTAAATGAAAGACTAATTCTGCGAATAAATTAATCATGGTGAAGTGAAAAAGACAAGTGTGAACTTAGGGGGAATAATTTTCCAGTTCACTTTATATGCAGAAATATGAGAGGAGACTGTTTACAGTAATAACGGTACGGGGGGGGGGAATGCTTCGAGTACAGTGATTTTAGGTAATCCTTTGTAAATACTCATTAAGAAGAACAAACTACAAAATATTTAAATGTCGGAAAGAATAATTCAATTGGGTTCTATATTTTTACAAAATCTTTTGCAAAATACGAATTATAGGGGGAACCAGAGACACATGACCCAACTTATAATTTTTGGCTTGTTTCTCGTTAGGACTAGCTAGCCTTTGGAGCTGCTGGGGTCGGGTTCGAATCCCGGTCAGGCATGTATGTTTGCGACCGTCAATAAATGTTGTTATTTGTCAATGTATTATTCCTTTCTTTGACTGTAAAAATTCTTTCTGTGTCTGTCCCACTTGACGAAAGCTTATAAGTGGTTATCTGAACAAGCACACAAGCTGGAATATGTATGTACCATACCATACGTAACTTTAAAAAAAACACTATTTATGGATGTGCAAATGCTGTAAATTTATACTTTTATAAGTATTACACAATATGTATTAGCATTTTTCTGGATTATTAACTGCAATAGTAGTAAAATATAAATTAAAACTTTAGTCACCTGACTGTGGTTCTAAAATACGACGCCCGTCGCCAATAGCCCTCGTGTAGCTCTAGCGCGACGATAATTCAAACCTAACCTAAAACTTTAGTTTTGGGTTATATCCCAATGTATAGGGGTACATGACCCACCCATTAGAGATACGTGACTCAACCCATATATTTGGTAAAATAACTAAAAATTATCGAAATACTTTAACATTATAACAAAATTAACATCATATAAAGTTTATATATATTTTTCAGTTTTGTCTCACAAAATTATTACTTACATTTTCCATCAATTAAATTATAATTTTGAAAAATATTTTACAAAATTACTATTAAATGTTTCGGTAAGTTTAGTAAAGAATTTCCCTATTTAAATTAATTTAAGCACTCTGAAAAAGTCAAGGATAATCTCGAAAAAGATAATTGCTCCAAAATTAAACAAAACGCGTTGATCAAACACTCCGTACCAAAAAAAAAAGAAAAAGGAACTTAGAAAAGGTAGATTTCAATGAATATATTGCAGAGTCAGTCGATTAATAAATGTAAAATTTATTTCTTCCTAACTCTTACATTTCAAATGTAAAAAAAGGTATTCCCTGGAAATCTATTTCCTAAGCAAATTAATTAGAGCGAACAGAGTAGAACGAGTGTTAGCTTAGATGCAATAATTACCTAGTGCGATTCTTAATGCAAACATACTTGAAATGAAACTGTTTATAGAAATCTCATCTTAAAATATTTTTTTCTAGTGCAGCTATTTATTTTAATTCGTAAAAATTCAGAGAACGATTTCGTGAATTAAAAACAGTTTTTTTAGCTTTTAAAGTATTTCAATTAAAGGAAGGAAAAAATTATAAAATTTAATCGATTGGCTTCATTAGTAAAATGTAATTTCAAAAGAGTTTTTTTAATATAAATATTTTAAAATGAGAGAATTTTTTAGATTTGTTACATTATTGAAATTCAATTTCAAAACTTTTATTTTTCATATGATGATTGATTTATAAAAACTTCTTTCTGATGTTGTTCTTTTTCATGATGCTGTTTTATAAAAACTTCGTCGATTGAACAGATTCAGTAAAAGAATAAACGAGAAAAATTGTCGAATAAATGACTTTTGATGTGCATAGAAGTTGTAGATTTAATTTTGTTAAATCTATATAAAAGCGTTGTTACCAATAGCTTTGACATTACTGAATTCGTATGAACGTTACAGATATTTTAAATAATTTATTTCGACACTGTTTCTTAATGTATTCATAATCTTTTAATAGAAACTGAGACATATTTATGGGTCATTCTCTGTAAAAGGAACAAATGGATGTCACGAATACTTTGCTCTTTATTTTCAAATTATATATGCATGTTTGTGATTTATTAGTGTAAACTGGCCTAAACCTTACTATTCCCACTTTAAAAATATCAAATAATTTTAATTTAATTACATAAATTTCTTTTAAATACCCAATTTGTCACTCCCTCACACTGTCCCTGAATGCTTTTACAACTTTTAACGTCCTAAAAAAGGCATTTTAAATATCAAATCCTTTAGGCGGAACTATTTATGGTTAATTAGTTTCTGTAGTTTCCGAATATGTATCTGAAGTTTTCTACCATCAATAAATAGCTTTATGTAATTTTATGAGTATGTAATGTCTCTGGGTTATAGAGTCCCTCCTATAACACTGCTTTAACCATTTCACTACTGAAATGGTCCACGATGGCCGTCCGACTAAGGATTCGATAATGATATTCCTATCACATTACGAAGAAAGAAAAATCCTTCGTATCGAAAGGGTTAAAGTTCACTTGAAAACTTACTAGATGACTAAGAAATCGAATTTAAATTTCATGTTATTCTTAAAGGATTGAGGCTTCTAAATCAACCATCAGTTGTTTTGATCCATGAGTGATAACGTGATATTATTTGACTTTTCCTACGGAATCGTCACTCATTCACACGTCACTAACTCGCATATCAGCCTTGAAGGATCCTTGATGAATCTGAACCATTATTTTTACTATATATGAATGTGTGCAACACATATAAAAAAATTATTCAATAAGAAAAATATTTTTCTTCGGTTTTTAAAAGTGCAATTTGTCCCATTTACAGAGAATTACCCTTATACACTCTTTAGCAACAATTCTTGTATGTAGTATATTCAGGTTTATACTCAACACGTAACTAGACTGACACGTAGCATTCTCCCTCCCCTTACAATACACTTACCCTATCTTCAGAATTTCTGATTTTCTCGTCTTTCATTGGATTTTCTAGTTTCATGTCCTGGAGCAGGTTTTGATGCTAAAGACATGGAACAAAATTGAATATAGCACTTTTCTTTCTAAACTTCGTGTAAATATTTCTCGTATGTCATATGTAATTTTACCCAGGCGGAATAATTTCGCCTTATTTTTCTTGCTATTCAGAGTATACATATTAGGTCGACAACAAAAAACACAGCTGTTGTATAAATATCCTTTGCCCAAACTTACACCGAAGTATTTTCCCACACGTAGCTCCTTAAAAATAAAACGCAAATTCCAAGTACTCGTCTTCAACGTATTTTTAAAAGGGAGCATATCTGGAAAACCTTTAAGAAAAGCTTTAAAAAACTTATATTATCTTCCTCTATAGAGGTATTTTTTAAAAAAAGAAAACTGTTGTTAGCCCAACGTTTGCTATTCTTTCCATTTTAAAAAGTAAACAACAACGTATTCGAAAATCCTGATGTACTGATGATAAGTGTTTTCCAAGGAGTGGCGCCAAATCATTTTTTAAGTTTATATTTGGAAAGCTGCCGGGAAAAAAAGTTTATCAGTCCATTCGTCGTCTACTGTATATCCTAACAAGCATTGAGAAAATACAGAACCCGCAGGCATTGTATTTTTTTACTTGTAAGGTGGCGAAGGAAAAATGTCAGAAACCGTTTCCACTTATGTGTCTGAATTTAACTTGTGAAATTTGATTTTCTATCTTTTTGGAATGCCAACTTCTTTAGTCGAAATTTTAGAATTCTGGTCTAAAATTTCTTTGCCAAATTATATGGACATTAGACATAGAGTAAAATGGATTACAGATTAAAGAATAGAATTTTATAGAGAATATTTTATCTTGAAATTCAAATATACTGCAAAAATCATTTTTAAACTTTTCTTATAGTTTTGGATACTTTACGAAATTGGGGGATGTTGGACCAAGATGACGTCGTGGGGTAAGTTTGGGTACTTGACCTGAACTGCTAACCCAATAGCTAATGAAAATCTAGTAGCGGGGTAAATCCTATTTTTTAGAATAGACTATAAATAAGGTCCTGTAAATGTCACTCATTTTTAATAATTGGAAACTCTGGTATGTATGTGTATCTGTGTGTATTTGTATCGATTCGTGAAATTTTTTGAAGAAAAGTAAATTTGTTGCTTTGTTAATTGTAAGGCTTTACAGATAAGATCCAATAAGTTTCCTTGACTTTAATTAAAAATATTGCTTTCTACGATTATGTTGAATAGGTCACAAAATTTTCTGCTTCTAAAATAACTTGTTCAGTAACAAAAATCATTTTGTTTCTCGACGATTTTGACCGATAGTTATAAAACAAAAAGTTTAGTGGCAGAAAAGATAAAACTAGCACGATAAAGAAATCTTAAATTGCACAATATAACATATTGTCGCAATTATGACATAATATCCCATAATGCATTGAAAAGTGTAGCTTCTACCATGCTAACTCAATAGGAGAATTGTCAACTCTCAGCTTTCCGCGCGATACATATACCAAAACCGACCTTAAGTTTGCAGCAGAGAAATGTACTACGCGGAGGAATTTGCTTCAACAACGCGGCTGGCGCCGAAGCTTCGCCTGCTCCGATTGGTTGATAATTTGACCCTGATATTCGTGCGCCCTGTTACGTCAAAATCGAAGGAAAAAATAATTAAAATAACCTTCTAATTGAAGCTAAACTAATAAAAATAATAAATTTATGTCTTGAAATAACAAATAAATTTTTTTATTGAATGTTAAATACCTTTTTGTATTCGATTCTCGCCCTCAAATATGAGAACTATTTACCCTACTTCTCGTAGAACATTTGTATACTGCAAACTTAAGGTCGGGAGAGGTATAGTTACATTTTTAAAACAAAACAAGCACGCAGAGGGCAATCAATATTTTCTCCTGCAGAATCAACGTCTAAAAAACAACATATGATAGTGTTGATTTTTCTTTTGGCCGATGTCCAAGAACAAACTTCTGAAAACAACATCCGGTCTTCTTGCCAAATTTCATTTTTCACGCCAACTTTGTCTTTAAGTGAGTCCATTAGGTGACGATCGACTCAATTGTCTACTCTACTTAATGGGATTTTTCACGCCAATCTCATTGAAAAGTTTCTAAAGCCAGTAACAAGTCCCCAGATACTTTTTATGATACGGAGGCGCATAGGTATAGCATCGGTAAATAGTACTTCATCGAGAGAGGATTCGATCTGTTAAAAGTCCGTCGTCTTTTTTATTTACGATACTTTTACCCTAATCTGTGTTTATAGTGCAGTTTTATGATCCAACGGAAAATATTTTGTAGTATTATAATTTTTTCGCTTTATTTTCCAAAAAGTAAAGATTTCAAAACTACGGCCTTAGTAACAGGTTTTTATCCAGCCTGTCTATAACTTTATAAAATAAAATTAAACTAATAGTGGGCTTGCTTGTGTTCGTGTTCTTAAATAAAAGCTTTATATTAACTTTAAAAACTCTATCTTATATTATATTCATAGTTCAAACTTATTTATAAATGGAAATTATATACTAAAAATATCTTTGTATCTATTACCTAGATAATAACATAGCTATATATCCCCGCTGTTGCACGGTTGTACCCTCAATAGCGGAGACATGTGTATTATATAAATTCTTACTTTCGGCAAATATAGATCATCCACTTCCACGGATCAGCACCCCTATTAAACATCAATATAAGCACCCCTCCCTAGACTAGCATCTGATTGAAGTATTTTTCATATTTTAGTATACCAGTTTGTTGCTTTCTTAGCAGGGAGGGCAATTTGATTTTTACACATTTGAATAAACCACAGTGACCATTTAAATGTCCCTTATCTAAGATAGAATAAGTTATAATAAATAATAATAATAAATAATAATTACAAATAAGTTCTTTAAATTCGCAAATAACTTGCATTTAAATCATAATAATGCAAAATCAAAGAAGTCCTGAATCGGTTACTCTACAGCCTCTCCAGTAGCTAACAGGTTTAAGTATCGAAGCCGTAAAACTATCTTCACTGCTTGTATCCATATGTGGCGGGAAGCCAAATCCAGGGTTCTAATTGAAAGCTTCATTTCAAAGAATTTCCATTAGATCGTGTTTCGAATTATAGTGTATAAAATTGTATTTGAATGCTATTAGTAAGGTACATATACCAAGTTTTAGGAGCTTAGTTCTTTTGTACATTAGGCGTCGTTTAGGACAAATGACGGCGGGTCTTTAATCCAAGCATCTCTGTCAATCCAAAGGAAATAAAATATTTTCTAAACAACATTTCTCCGGCTATATCGACTATTTTTGTAAACGTTTTTTTTATGTTATAAAATGTAGCTGACTTATATTTGTAAATGGTCAAAGTTTTTTCTTTTGATATTTTAATTGCAGATTTTAAAAGTATTAATAAAGAATGTTTTTTTGTTGTTGTTGAAATAGAATTTCTTGATATTCATTTTCATTCAAAATGCTTTAGGAACAAAAACTACTATTTAAATAAATAATCTATCAATTTACGAGTTCAGTTTACATTTGATGATTCAGTTTTAAACTAAAAAATTTGTTCTTTATGTATGTTCACTTTCAGGAATATTTGAAACAAAAATTAAATGCATTTTAAAATGAACAAAAATAATCGATTACGAAACGTAAGCCAACGTAAAAAAATGATTTTCCTTCTTTCACGATAGTTACAAACTTAAGAATTCATTTTAAAAATTAAGGTAAAACTCTTTTATTATTTAAATTAAATAAAACTTGCAAGACAAACAATTATCTTTCTTTTGTTGAAAAAAAAGGTTACAGCTACCGTTTTTAATTATTTATGAAAGTGTACGCAATGTTTTTATGTTTATTTAATAACTTTAAATTCCAGAGAGACTTTATATTTATACTTGCATAAGGCAATTTTGTAAAAATAGTTTTCATTAAATATGCAGCTATTTTAACCATGGATTTTTTTTTATTTAAAAACTTAAACACTTAGCTTGAAAACTGCAATTATCAAAGCAAGAGAAAGCTATAAATAGACAAACTAAGTATATATTTCTTTTATTCAGTTTCGTATAGATAATTTAAATTTTTCTATGCATCATTTGAAACCCAAGAGAATAATTTAGATTAATTACATTTTGAGTTTTTTCCTCCCTAAATACACACACTTGTCAATTTTGTGTCTTTTAAGGCGCTTAGTAAAATAATAATGAATGGAAAAACCTAAAATGCTTTTATAGAATTACTTTCTATGATCATTCGTTTTAAGTTAATTAATTTTGTTACTTTTATTGTTAAATGTGTCCAACAAAAGCCTTCATTTTTTAATAAACTAATGAACGAAAGCTGATACAAACGCAATGTCAAAAATGCATTGTTTAATTTAAAATATCATAATTAATTAGTTTTTCAGAGAAATGCACTCGGCATATGCCATTTGTTGTTGGGTATTTGACAGCTTTGTAGATTTAATTATTGAAAATGTATAATGAGACTGCGCACACATTGTTTTTGAAAATAAAAGGCAAGGAAACAACGTGCAGATACAGTAATTACTTTTTAATTTTTATACCTTATAACGACATTTCTACAACTCCATTTTCCAGCTAGATTTTAGTTTGGTTTAATTAACATTTCACTTGAATTTATAGAATATCTATTTGGGATTTTTTTCTTCGCGCAGTCATTGTGATATTTTAATTAGTATTTTTTTTTTAATTTTTACGTTTACAAATAAGTTCTTGTTGGTAGATGATAATTTCAAATCTACATCCAAAATTAGAACAAACTTATAATTGTAATTTTTGAATATGTACCATTCTATTTCGAAAGGACAAGTTTATAAAGAAAAGACAAATGCGAAACGGGGATTAAAGAAATAAAAAAAGATTCCTTAAAATATTTTATGTAAAAAAAACATAATTCTTTAATTGGATTATTTTCCAACATGATTCATTTTAACTTAGTTATTATTTGTTACTTTTGTTGTTAAATGCGCCCCACAAAAGCCTACATTTTTTATTGCATTAATAAACGAAAGCTCTTGCTGAAGCAATATCAAAAATGCATTATTTAATTTCAAAACATAATTAAACTTTTTGATAATTATAATCAGCCTGCGTTGTTTTTTAATTTATGTTTCAAGATAAATATCCCTTTAAAAATGCTATGTAAAATCAATAATTAAAATTGTATTTTTGTTTTGTGGAAAGACTACTTTCCATTCATTTTTCTAATCAAACGCTAAAGAAATTGTGACATATTTTACATAAATTGCGAAAATATGTCTTCATTATTTATATTTATCTTCCTATAGTTTACAGCTTCAGAAACTACTTAGTCTAAACGGTTTACTAAGGTGCTTTTAGTTTGGTAGTAACTTTTCAAATACTTTTAGTTTTATTTGGGATAGCGCGCCTATCTAAACCACCTATTATTGACCATAACGTCACTTTATAACAGCATCCATCATCAATCATGATTTCAAAGCACTTTAAATTTTGAAACATTATAACCTGGGCTTTCTCAAAACTATAATTCAGCCTCAAAGATACATCCCTATCTTTGCAGATACATAGAATAACAAAGTAGTGAACCATGTTCAATTTATTTTAATATTTCCCCCTCGATTTACCGTTTTATTA
Source organism: Hylyphantes graminicola (assembly GCA_023701765.1). Taxonomy (NCBI): domain Eukaryota; kingdom Metazoa; phylum Arthropoda; class Arachnida; order Araneae; family Linyphiidae; genus Hylyphantes; species Hylyphantes graminicola. Next base: position 53,746,306 of record CM043114.1, on the reverse strand, counting down.
AACACAATTTTTTTTTTAAAATCACTATTATATAAATTGTAAAACCATAACTTTTTCCCCTAGAACTTTGTTACGCATATATGTATTTTACTTTTTAATAGTTTTTACGTTAAAAACCAAAATTTATATTTTCTGTAACTCTTTAATACAACTTTTATTATAGGAGAAATGGAAGATTTGCCGGGATCTCCAAACCGTTAACTCATACTCCAAGTCTGAGTTAACTCATACAAAAAATTATTTTCTAAGCAAAATACCTCCAGCTGTATTGAATATTTTGACAAACGGTTTTTCATATGACAAATATAGCTTACTCAACATCCCTACAATACCACTTTTTTTTTAATTTGTTAGGCTTTTTTTATTTTGCAATAAATAATTTTATAACTAAATATTCGAACCAGTTACATAAAGTGGAATTAGATCCTTGAAATCCAACTACATTTGTAACATTAACCCTTTAAGGCCCTTTCAGATGGCGCTGATTTAAGTTTATGAGACTAAAATGTTAAGAGTTTTGCCGGAAAAGTTCCCTTAAACAGCATCATTGCCATACTCCTAAAAAAATGACAACGATTTTTTAAAATTCACTTTTCGTGTAATTTAATTTTTCACATCTAAAATTATTCCGGGCTATAAAGGAGGTTAAATAACATGTTCCACAAGTGGAACGTTGGAGTATAAAAGGTTAAAACATTTTTTTAAATATTCAGTACTGCAGGAGTAATTTCGGCGTAGACAATTATTTTTTTCCATTGGATTAACGTAGGAGACCCGGCCATTCCTCCTTAACGTATTACATTGCTGTCTGGCATAAATTTATTATGGTGCATTGTTTTTATTTGAGAAGCTACTAAGATCTATTTCATGAAAAACCTTTTATCTAATTATTAAAACCCAACACAAGAAATACAGAAATAACTGAACTACATGAAATACTTTGTATTTTCATGCTTACATTTCGTTTTTTAATACAATGTCTGTTAGAAAAAATGGGGTGCTTACTTTAATTAAATCTCTCAAAACATTTGCTTATTTTTTCGTAACTGAATACGATCTTATGTGTGCATTTATCAATTTTGTGTTTTTCTGGGCACGCTACCCACTGTTTGGTCTTTGACAGCTTTCTAAATTTAATTAACCCTAACACTAACGTCTGCGTATTTTGGTAAAAATAAAAAGAATAAACTGTACAGAAATAATTGAATTTTCTCGTTGCCACCAAAGAAAATAACATTGCATTTAAAATTACTGAAAAAGATGGATTGTATTTGAAATTAATATTTAATGTGCGTTGTAGAATTTTCTGGTTCTAATGTTATATTTGGGATAAATTAAATTTTGTTATTACTGAAGACTGGATGATGTTTGGAAAGATATTTTTTAATCCGAAGTATAAAATTGCCATAAGGTAAGGGGCCAAGCGTAGTATGTATGTACAGCTGGTTAGAGTAGAAGGAAGATAATATTTTTTAGATAACTTTTGGGAAAATAAATTAAAGAATTATAATTGAATGTACTTCGAAGATACATCTTTGATTCTTTAAAAAACGAAAAAAAATTAAAGGAACAATATATTTGTGCCGATTTGTTTTAAATTATTTAATTAAAATTTATAAATTTATATTAATCTAATGTGCTGCCAAGTAATTAATCCTAAATTATAAAATAATCTTTTTACTAAATAAACAAAACCTTAACCAAAGTGCAAGGGATATTTGGGAAATCAAGAAGTATCCATATATTTCTTAATTAATGTGTATCAATAATAAAAATATTTATACGAAGCGAATATGCAATATTCATACAAAAAATATTTATACGAGTAATGTTAGCAATTATAACATACGAACAAAATATAGCTTGATTTCATTCTTACATAAAAGGCTCCAAAAATAGAATAAGTTGTTTACTGAGAAAAGTTATTACATAACCAAAAGCGATACATATTAATTAGGAGAGCACTTGGATGAGAAAATTGCCAATATGAAATATTTAACTGCATTTGTTTGCTTTCCAAATAAATAATTAACTTCCAGGCTAGTACTATAAATCAGAAAGAATTAATTTATATCGGAGTAAAATAAACAATTCATAAGATTTAGATGGCACTCCCTTTATGAAAAAAAATATTAAACGTAATTTTGTTTTCAAAAAAAGGTAGTGTGTAACTTTCAACACACAACCTAAGCTACATCAGTTATATAACCATCTCCAATGTAGAAAAATGTTTTTTATAAAAGCTTTTACGTTTAAACACATTCAGTGAATAAATAAATTTGTTTAATTACTTACTCTATTGCTATTTAAATACGAATTTGTTTATAAGGAGAAGCATTAAAATTGGCTTATTTCAGGTAACAGGTTTCTTCCAGCTTTCCTTCCTGTACTTTTCAATCGGTGTTCCGATTGGTGTTCGGTATCCATGTGACATTAAACAAAGAAGTCTCAAGGAATAATTTATTTTCGTTCAGCATTCCTGTTGCCACTCAAGACCTGAAGCATGCCCATTATCAATGAGTAGTAAATTTATAAATATACAGTTTCAATAAAAAAATTAAGATTTTCAATAACAACTACTGGTGACTCTATAAATTATTCAGCATGAGAGCTTACAATTATATCTTATATAATTATACCAATTCAATTTTGAATTAAACATTGACTAAATTAATAATTTATAAAGTATAGTGAATGTGTTAATACAAGCCTTTCGAGAATAAATGTGCAGATAGTATGTACATAATTCAATTCTTTTGATTATGCAATAACACGTATGAAAATTCCATACAAAGTTGTTCAGCTCATAAGTTATACGTGAAAAATTCACTTTTTTTTTGTAGAATAATATAAAATATTTTCCATTTTTCATTTTGAAAGACATCAAATTTTAAAACCGCAAACATTAAAAGTTTATTGAAATCAGAATAAACCCCTCTCAGAGAACAGAACTAAAATGAGCATTTTCAAGTCAAATTTTATTATTTATTACTATGCGGAGAAAAATGAATTGCGTTGCAAGAGAAAAATTTGATTTATTTCATTATACGTTAAAAAAAATCTAGACAAAAAATATTATATATTACTTTGAAAATAAGTAATGAAAATTCTTATTTTTTTTTTAATGTTTGGTAAAAGTAATATATTTTTCAGTTGCTGTATATTTTTCTTTTACATAAGAAATAGTTTTTATTCACAAAAACGTTTTTTATTAGTTTATTTTAAATTCTTTATACTTCCAAAAAAATCTTTGTTCTAGGCTTTTCGTACCGGTATTTTAATCTTTTAATCTTTACAAATATTAAAATAGAAACATACATATTTTTTTATCAAATCTTTTTTTAAGGACGAAAAAATATAATATTGTTTCACAAAATAAGAAATAGTGAGCAAACAATGAAAAAACTGTTTGTTCTTTATTTAAAGGTAATTTTTCATCGTAGCATATGATGGTTAGAAAACTTGGTTGTATGGCATATTTTTGTTAAATAATATTGAAGAAATATAATTTTTCAAATATATTTTTGAAAACTTTCTTTGTTCTTAAACATATTTAAAAATAGCATAGATCCGTGTGTTGAAAATTTAATTTTAAATCTCTTGCAAAACAATCCCCTTTTTGTCTCTTTCATTATTCCTCGCTAGTTTAAAAATCACCATTAACGCATGATTGTGTTTTTTAGTTCTGGCTTACTGCATCATTAAAAAAAACCTAAATTATATAATTCAAAATATTCATTCAAACTTCTTTCATTTCGTTACAAAAATTGGCCGATTTTGGTATAAATTAGGTTGGGGTTTTATTAGTAACAAATGAACACATTTTAAATTTAAGGATTATTTTGTCTTTTCAAATGCATGTTACGTTTTTTATAAAACACAGTGAAATATATGAAGAAATAGGAGACCTGCAACTAGAAAATAATTGAGCAAATTACCTAGATTAAATCAGTATCTTTGTTTAAAACATATCTAACACATCATATTCCGAGTATTCTAAAGTTTCAATGCATCGACAGCATAAAAACCAAGGGTACGTTCCTCTATTGTAAGTCTCTTTATTTTCAAGTTTTTATCATTTATATTACCTATGCAATTATTTTAACTAAATTTTATTGACTGAAAAATTATTTGAGTTTTATCTCTGGAAAAATGCACGAAAGCTCACAAAATATTAAGTGCTTTCGTATTCAATATGGTCGAAGATGTTATTATGAAAGGCTTTTTTTAGTGGATTCAAATTCGAACAATTTCTTTAAAGTCAATAACTCAAGAATTATAAATTATTTCATTATTTTTCGAAACAGCCAAATACGTTACGAAAAGCGTCTCTGTTAGTAGTTATTGAGTCATCCCACGTCTGAGGCCTTAGTTCAATCGAGTTTTCTGTATGATGCTATTTTATCCTAAGTTCTTCATTTCTGTTAATGTTTATTGTTTAAAGAAAAACGTGAAATTGTATACATACTTTTTTGCTTAGAATTGTTGTTCTATAAATACATATTTGTGTGTCAAACTGGCTTTCTAAATAAAAATAGTTTTGAGCTTCTGGAAAAAGATTATAACGTAAAAAGTAGAAGATATTATAATTGTTCAGTTCGTCTGTCTGTCCGTCTGTCAACCACTTTAATGAATCGAACCCCAAATCCCTCAGAAAATTGTGATCCGTCAATATGAAGCTAAATGTCAAATTATGCGACATTTCAAATTTAATTTTAAAGATATATAATTATCTGCATATTTCAAATTTAAAAACTAAACGTTTAATATTTACTAGCAAATTTATACCCGTACTTCGCACGGATTAAAAAAAATTCAAATCGATCCAAGTATGTGTACTATATAACCTGTTTTAACCCTTTCGCTACGAAGGATATTTGCTTCCTCGTAGTATTTGAAAGGAATAACATTATCGAATCCTCAGTTGTTCGGGCGTTTTGGGGCGCTTCCACAAGGAAAGGAATAAAATCATAAACTTAAGTTATTCTTCCCGCTCGTTTTCGAGTATGAAATCCCGTTTCATTATTTTAAAATTCGAAAATCAAAATTACGGTGTAAAATGCACTCATAAATGGCATCACAATTCCCTCATAAATAAATATCGTCACCTGACTGTGGTTCTAAAATACGACGCTCTTCGCCAATAGCCCTCGTGCAGCTCTAGAGCGACGTTAATTAAAACCAAAACCAAAAAAACCCCATAAATAAATAAAACCTTTTAACTCTTTTGGCGCGTTTTGGGAAATAATTTGGCGAGAAAATAGATATAGCTACAAACACACCATTATACATACAGCTCTAATACAATGACCTTAGCACGACCAACCAGCTTATAAATTAGTTTTAAAAAGCATTTTGGCCATTGGGCGAATTTTAATACATAATTTGGCGAGATTGGCAACATATATGGCAAAAAAAAAAAAGAATAAAACCCTGATATGCAGCTGTAGTGCGATGGCCTTTATTAACCATCATAGTTCAGAAATAGCTTAACAAACATTGTGCCCATTTGGCGAAATTGGCAACGTATTTGGCGAAAAAATAAAGACATAAAATCCTAATATGCAGCTGTAATGCGATGGCCTTTATTAACCATCATAGTTCAGTAATAGCTTAACAAACATTTTGCCCATTTGGCGAGTTTTAATTAATAATTTGGCGAGATTGGTAACATATTTGGCGAAACAATAAAGACATAAAACGCTTATACGCAGCTCTAGTGCAATTTCGTTATTAACCATCGCATTTCTGTAATTGCTTAGCTATACATTTATTGCTGCATATTTGCAATCAACAAAACCATCAATGAAGAAATCATCAACTAAACCCACAATATATCCTCGTATGAAAACTGGTAAGAAATACGTCACTTGAAACATATCAATTATTTTCAAATGATGATTTTAGTTTCTGAAAGTAATGGCAACACAAAAATAAACATTTTAAATTTCATTTTTATTATTATAGATTAAAATATCAAGTTAAAAATTAAAAGTTGCCTTGATATAAATTAAAGAATAATATAAAATGAAAGTTTACTACTTAAAATGATAGTAAACTAAATCTTTAAAATGAAAATATTTGTAAGTTTTTAAGAATAAAGTATTTTCTTTTTTATATTTTAACCATTTTCGAAAAGTTTATTTTAATTTCTTCTGCTGAATGGCAACTCGAAAGAAAAATTTTCATCGGATTTGAGCCAAAGTGGTGTATTTTTTTCAGAAAATTCGAATTTTCTCTAAAAATAGAACATTTTGAGCTCTGAAAGTTCTTATTTTGCAACTCAAGTATGAACTACGTATTTCTACCAAGTTACGAGTCAAACAAATGTCTAGTTTGTGAGTTTCGGAGAGACATATATACACACATACACACAAAACTTCATTTTTATTATTATAGATTTCACTACCAAGAATATTCATAATTTTAAGAAAAACTTCTTATCGCTATGGGAATATTCCATTTTTATTCCATAGTTCAAAGGTAGCCACTTTGTCGAACGCATGAAAAACTTTATTTAAACTAAAAACAAAACTTCAAGTAAGGAGTAATTGTTTTCGTGATATAAAGAGTTTGGACTGATCAAATTATAATTCTTTTGCTGGTCCATTACGTATGTAATAAGAAAGGGGCTGAAATAGTTAATTTTATTCATAAATAATTGGGTAAGTTTGAGTTTATATTTCAGCATTTATTAATGTATAAACAGGTCAAAATACAAATTATAGATTGCTGTAAATCTTTCGAAAATTAAATAAATATAAAAAATGATTTCATCATTTTTGCTCCTATTTTTAGCTCAAGTAATTTTTACAAAATCTTTCTCTTAGGACTTTAAATTTAGTAAACGGTAGAGAATATTTCATCTGCCTAAGAAAGTGACAGGAAACACGCAATTTTATCTACTAACAAGTTCAACAAATCTACTAAGTTCACATATTTAAACTAAATATTTGACATGCTCTTTTTCATGTTAAGTAAAAGATATTAACTTATAAATATCTTAACTTTCAACTAAAGCACGTAGAAAAAAAATCGGAATAATTTTTCTGTCCTATTTTGTATATTTTGACACCTTTCCAATGTCTCTACCCTTTTGAATAACGTATATTTATCGATTGTAATTTTAAATTATCTACAAAAACTTATTACTTATGTCATCAGTAATAAACTATTTGAATAGAATAATAATAATGTTAAATACTTGAACTATTATATTCCATGAACTAGTCAAATTCCAAAACGTCATACGCTTAACAAAGAATATTCGAATAGAAATTTTAAGGCTTTCGAAATGACGCATCATTTGAAACTGAAATATATTATCTCATATATGGTCCTCAATGGAAAGATTTAAGAGACAAGTGCATTTTCTCCCATAAGAGATATTTACCATTTCAGCCATAAACAACTGCTATGGTATGACAACATTACAACTGATATTCTATTGACTTTGAGTAAAATGGTTTAGAAAATAGAACTTGTGGAAGTTTACGTGGAAAGAAATATGTACTTTTTTTGCAGGAGGATTATTAAATGTATTAGATATGTATTTAAATTTTCTGTGAAAGAAAATTACCATGCAGAATAAAAATTAACAGGAGTTTAAATTTGACAAGAGTTTTCATGTAGAAATTGTATTTTGCTTGTTTTTTTTTTTTTTGTTGTTGTTGTTGTTGTTTGTCTATCTTTTTGTTTGTGTTTTGCTTGAGCTTTTTTTTTTTGTTATTCTTTTTTGTTTTGTTTTGTTCCCCTTTTGTTTGGATATAATCTGATGTTGTTTTAAATTTTAATTGATGATTTCAATTGTATTATTTTATGTGTTGTCTGGAAGGGCCTGGGGGCCCCTTGGCAACCTATGTATTCTGCTTCGAAAAATAAAGTTTCTTCTCTCTTCTTCTTTCTACAGTTTCTTTCTTTTTCTATGAAATAATGAAGTATATAGGAGAAATAAAGTAATAATAAAAGTAATCCCTGTCGAATCAAGAAACCATATAATCACGAACTTATGCTCCATCGTTTTGTAGTCCTTTATTCCATTGCTAGTTTGCTTTTCACAAAACAAAACGGTATATAATATCTCAAATTGTATTGTTAAAAGTTTCCCGATAACAACAATCTGGTTTGTAGTTTTCATTTTACGACCATTCAAAATCGTAAATTCAATTTACAACCTGGATCTCATTTTGCCACTCACAAATGACTTCACACGTAACAAACTATATAAAACCAGTTCTTCCAAAAAAAAAAAAAAAAAAGACTGGAGAGTCCAGTCGGTAAGGCGCATGTCTTGCAATTGAAAGATCCCAAGTTCGAGTAGGGGCATTGCCAAATAACTTCCAACCTTACAAACGGCCCATGCAGCCAAAGAGTCCAGCAAATAAATACCCCCAGGAGTGCAAGCTAAATATTCTTAAACATCTTTGACGCCCTTACCATTTACATTGAGTGTCTACTCAGGTGTTGGATCGTCACTTGACTATGGTTCTAAATTACGACGCTCGTAGTCCATAACCCTCGTGTAGCTTTAGTGCGAAGATAAATCAACCTAACCCTTCCATACGTAAACTTGCCCAATCTGTATGATGTGTGATAATCTTGCTATGTAATGGATTTTCTAAATCCATATACCTGTAATAGAATGCTCTTGATACTAAAACCGTAGTGGCACATAATTGTGTGCGGTAACTACTTTCTTTTTAAACTTTGTATATGAATCTTTCCCATGTGCCATATGTGTAATCTTACCCGCTCGACATTAATTTCACCTTACTATTGTTACCTTATTTGAAAAATAAGGTAACAAAAGTATTGTGAAAGGGTCGGAAATCTGATTCTTTTGTGCTTTCTACACTTCTTTATTTTTACTACACAAAATTCGACTCTACTTCCCAAAAGAAAATATCCCTTACACTTTTCTCCAACTTACACAATAGATGTCCCTCCCTTTTATTCCCCTTGTTGCAGACGTCCTCTTCGGTCCATTGAAGTGCTGCGGATTAATGTATTGCGTCCTAGGAAATGGACTGATGAGAAGAGATTTAATTTGAGACACGGGTCTCTGGTTGAGAGTACTGGACCGTGGGGCTCTTAAGGATGCACTATATCATTTCCAGTGTCCAGGATATCTAGTTCATGAGACAGTGATGTGGGATCGGGATGGGGAGGCTGTTTTACAATTCTGACTTGGTAATCGGTTAATATGTTCCATGAATTTAATACATTTCGACTTAGTAAACACCATTCATACCTTCATTTCCGTATAAAAAACGCGTTGAATTGGGTTTTTTTTAATTCGCCTTTTATATAACTTAATTTGTCCCATATAAATTGTTCAGGACAATAGTAGTATTCACTTGCCTTACATTTTGTTTACTCAGATACAAACTTAAACCTTAAGCTCAATTTCAAATGGCAAATTTTTCTTACTAACCGTCGTTACTGAGTAAATAAATCTGGATTGGTAAATCATGTCATTTTTCCCAATAGGGTAAGAGTAGTGGAAAAACGAGAGGGGAGCTGAATCCCAGGATCAGGATCTGACCCTTAATTTTGGCTCCCCTCTGACCCTTAATTTTGGCTCCCCTCTGACCCTTAATTTTGGCTCCCCTCTGACCCCCGATTTTGGCTCCCCTCTGATCTCGTACTGTTGTACGAGGGTATTTTTAGAGAAAGTTTATATTTTCGTGAGTGGCATCAATTTTTCCGTACTGTTATACAAGGGTATTTTTAGAGAAAGTTTATATTTTCGTGAGTGGCATCAATTTTTCCGTACTGTTATACAAGGGTATTTTTAGAGAAAGTGACGTCACTGATCCACCACCACCACCACCGATGAGTCAACACTGATCCTCCACCACATATGACGCGGGTGACGTAGATTATAGGTTTATGCTATATGTAAAGAACAGTTATTAGTAGTTGTTGATTGGGAATATTTTTTTATTATAATAGTAAGGGTGTGACACAGGCTATTATAGTCTTTAAATATTACTTTTCCTCAAGTATAAATAAGTTGAAACAAGGATATGTTCTAAATATTCGATATGGCGGAGTTGAGTTGTTTGGATTGTCCTAGCGAGGATATGATATAGGGAAAAATCGTGGCGCCATCTAGTGTTGAGATTATGAATGATTTTAATATGTATTTCTGAGAGAAAATAATAGTTTTATGCGTCGAACTTTAAAAGTGATTCAGTAACATTTATTGGAAGACTATTAAGTTTATGTGTTAAAATATTATTTAACATAGTTAATAAATATTTATGGTAAAGGATATTTAATGTTATACATTATTTAAAACTATTTTTCTACTAAAGATCAAGTATTTTTTTTTTCTGTCATTGAAACCATTATGTTCTAATCATTCTCGTATGAATACAAAGTAATTGGTTCTTATTAAAATTCTGTTTCCGAATGTGTATAGTAAATATAATACTAACATTTATTTTTACTAAAGATTCAGAAAATAGTTACATTTTGATATTTTAAATTATATAATACTAACATTTATTTTTACTAAAGATTCAGAAAATAGTTACATTTTGATATTTTAAATTATACAATACTAACATTTATTTTTACTAAAGATTCAGAAAATAGTTAAATTTTGATATTTTAAATTATATAATTCATTTTTATTAAAGATTCCGAAAAAACTTAAATTTATACTTAAATTATATAATACTAACATTTATTTTTACAAAAGATTCTGAAATAATTGAATTTATTATTGTGTTCAACATAATTCTTATATCTAAAATAATGAGATGATATTTTCAAAGAAATTTGTTTATTAAAGCTAGTAAAATAAGTGGGGTTTTGAACCCTCGATCTCTGACAAAAGATATTCACGGTCGAGAAATCTACGCTTTTGACGTCTCGGCCATGAATATCTATCACTATGGAGAGAATATAAGGTAGTATACAAGTCATTTCTTCTGCTATTGTTGCGTGACTAGTTGTTAATAAATACGCTATTTGTAAAGAACAGTTAGTATGAGTCGTTGATTGGGAATTTAATTTTTTTACAATAGTAAGGGGAAGTTTAGAGAGATAACATTTTAGTAATTATAGTCCTAAAAATATAACTTTTAAGGATTTATTATTTTTAAAAAATTATTTAGTTCATACTATTTTAGTTAATTTAACATTGATTAAATTTCCTATTTAAAAATTATTTAAAATACTCTAGTAAATTTTTCTGAAAGAGCCAAGATTTATTATTTTTAAAGAATTATTTAGTTCATATTGTTTTAGTTAATTTGACTGATTAAATTCCCTATTTAAATTTTTTTTTAAATACTCTAGTAAGTTCAGTTCTTCTGAAAGAGCAACGTTTTATTATTTTTAAAGAATTATTTTGTTCATATTATTGGTATCACTTTGAAGTATTTATTTTAAATCTATACTAATAAGGCACATTGCACTAAAATATTAAACTAAAATGTATGTAAATAATCCAAAACTACTTAACATAAAAATGACATTTATTCAAAACACTTAACAAATCGTGAGCAAAATCTTTTTGGAGCATACATTAATTCTTGATGATTTATACGTTTTTTAAATATGACATTCCAATCAATTTTTTTAGTGGGTGCACATAATGTGATGGTTGTTTTATTATAGACATTTCTCCGTTTTTTCTTGCATATTGGACAGATCTGAAAATAAGAATATAAATTAAAATACTAATATTAAAATAAATGGTATCAAATTCTGAAATTTATTAACACAATGGGGATTTGTAGTCACTGGATTTAATGCAGCTAACACATTCCAAAGAAAGCATTTTTCATCGTAGTTTTCAATATTTAAAATGACATGTTTCATTACTAACTCCTTCGGGGTTGGACTTGACCCAGCTAATGGCACATATATTCCAATTTTTATTAGTAAGTTAATAACTTCTTCGATTACCCATCCACTTTTTAATCCTTCAAATGAGTCGAATGACTGAAGCATTTTCAGAATAGCAATGTTAATATCATTTTCAAGATCGTCATTATTTAAGGCTATCATGCAAGTACTACGAAAGTAAGCTCCACAATGTTCATCTTCAGTTTCTGATATTGCTCTTCGAAATCATACTCTAGTTACTGTATACCATTTTATAGCACTTTTTTTTCCTGCAATTCATTTGACAGTACTCTCATGATATTTTCACGTGAAGAATCAAGAAATAATTTTAAGTCACCATTATTTTCAGTTGAAGGAGAAATACAGTGATAGAAATTGATTTATGAACTAACACTCTTTTCATCAGATATCGCTTAGTATTAAGCGCTCACAATTCGAATTTTGTGTGTTGTATATTCAGAGTATAATAAAGGATTTTCACACATTTTTTTTTTTCAAAAAAAAATGATATTAAATAAAAATATATCTATTTTTTAGTTTTTAAGCATGTCAAATGGTGGAAATTGATTTATGAACTTATATTTATTTTGAGCCCAGGTACCAAATATTTTAACTAGTTCTTCATTTGAACTTCAGGGGAGCTTACTATCAATGCTTATAAATAAGATTAAGGCCAACTTTGTTGAAATTTATCTGTTTTATTCCCATTTTACTAAATACAAAAGCTTTCGGGACTGCCTGAAGCTAAAAAGGTTTTTAAAAAAAATGACTCTTATATAATATTGTAACAAATCTGTAAGAGAAATCAGCATATTAATTATACTATCAATAAATATAATTCATAAATAATTGAAGAATCATTCTGACTACGGCAAAAACCATCAATAAAAAAGATGTAACCCTCGTGGGTCGAGGCACAAAGCACGATTATTGGACTTGCATCCCAAAAAGTGGCCCTGCAAGTATCCACATTTAAAACGAAATAGAAGAATGGTTTAATGTACAAAATGTTGTTCATTTAGATCATCCTGTCAATATCCCTGACTTAAACCCAAAGAATGTCTGAGATCAATTGGTATGAATAATTTACTCAAAAGGAGTATGGTGTCGATGGAGTGTGTATCAGTTATGGAATAGAAGAACTTAATCATTAAAAAATGGAAATTGCTTGACCAAAACTTGACGCAAAGTTTCGTGTTGTCTATGAAAATACAAATCAAGGAAGAAATAACGAAAAAAAATAGTTTTAGTAATTATTAATGGAGATTGAATGTAAAAGTTCATAAATCAATTTCCCTATGCTAAAACTAAAATATCAACAAAATAAATTGTTTACGAAATTATATAAAATTTTATTTACGGGTATAATTAATAATACAAAGCCTGTATAGTGTATGAAATTTAAATCGATAAAAATGCATTTAATAAAGAAATGCTGTTAAAAAACTGCCAGTTCATAAATCAATTTCCACCACTGTAGAATGAGTAGCTAAAACTTTTCCAAATTTTTGTATACACGGTGGTAGAATATCCTTATGTGATGGACATGTCTTCGGTCTTTTGGATCAATTATTATTAGTCAATTTATCTGCGTGTCGTTTTTTTGAGGTTGATTTGGATCACTTTTCATCTTGCATTTTAGCTCATATACTTTACCATTATCATGTCGGTTGAATTTTTTACCACAGAATTTGCATTTAAAAAATTGTTTTATTGTGTAAGGATTTCTTATGTCGATTTAAACTTAGGATGTTAGCATAAGATTTGTCACACGATGAGCAATGGAAAAAAAAAAAAATTTAGAATTGTATAAATGTTCTAACATAATTTGTTTTTACTTTCCTGTTTTTTTTTTTTTAACTTTCTTTTTTAATTTAAACTAATAACTTAAAATAGTTCATGTGGAATATAGTCAAATTAACCGATTTAGCAAAATTCAGTTTCTTCGCTAATGTAATAATTTTTATGTATAACAATAGAGACGTTTGTGAGCCCAATTATATTTTTTGAAAATAGTAATAGAATATTAAGTGAAACATGTGGTGTCTTCTATGGCACACCCATTAAACAACATATATATATATATATTATAAATTTTCAAATTAACGACTTTTTCTATATGCATAATATTTACGTTTTCACTAAATCAAATATATTTAAAATTTAAATATGTGTACGTATTATCGATGTTCGAATTAACGACTTTCTCTATTATGCATGAATATTTACAAAATTTACATTATCACTAAATCAAATATATTTAAAATTTAATTCTTAAATTAATGTTTCCATTTGGAAAGATTAAAACAAATAAGAATACATTGGATAAACTACTGCTAATAAATAAGTACATATATAAATCTACATTGCACTATTCAACGGCTACTATTATTAAACGTATACACTTCAAGTTAACTTTAAATAGGGTCAAATTTAAGTAATCTTCACAATAACCCTTAGTATTTTGTGAAACTCATCTAATTAAATAATACATCTATTTTATTACCTGTACTTAATTTTTTATAACAATTATTTGACAATTAACAATTAAAATTCGAAACAATATAAAAAAAATACAATGAATAATAAAAGCTTACCTTTTCTGAAGAAGATCCACCACCATTTTGACGAGAAGGGTCAGGTGTTTTGTCGATGTTGTTGTCATTGAAGGTTTCGGTGAAGAAGTCACCGCAATCCATAAACTCATGGGCGACTTCAACGAGGTCAGTAGAGGTTGGACTCAATGCCCATGGACATCCAAATATCTATAATTGAAATAAGAAAATTAGTTTACTTACAAGAAATATTTCATAGAGTACAACATAATAGTATTCGAATAAGTTGAAAATATACTTACATCGTCTGGAGAGTCTGTAATATTTTCATCGAGATCCATGATATCCTTCTGAACTGCTAGAATGACCGAAATTTCAAGTCGATATTTATACTGACAAACGCCAGGCGATTGCACTTATATCGTCATACATTTGACATAGTAGATTGTATTTAAGGTGTTATTTATCAAGAACTATAACCTTTCCACATAGTTCGAGAACCCGGAACATTTACTGATAGTCTGATATACCATGGAAATGAATCATTTAATGACGTAGATGTAGTTCACTCTTCTTTAATTTGCAAAGTCTTGATAGTAATCTGTGGTACAGTAGTGTAATGCACGGTCATTATCGTATCACAGATTGCTTTTAACTAAGAGACCCGGGGTTCGAAGCGATTTCATGTTTACATTGCAATAATCGGACGAGTCCTTAACAGTTGTTTGAAAGGGGGGTATCGGGAACACAACTTTAATTATGTCAACATGATAAGAGATCCTAAATACAAAGTGTTATTGTAATAATAACGTTATCAATGTATTCTGAGTTAGTTCTGTGTTTGTAGTTAGAACATTTGCAATCTGATAAGGTACATACTTTTAATCATTACGGATTTCTTATTCAGATAATTTATAACCGTAGCGTTATAATTACATAATCATACATAGAGTTTATAGGTTTGAATTATTGTTGTACTATATGACGGATATCGTATTTTAGATCTATAATTAAGCGATAACACCAGTAGGCAACTGTTAAGGAAGACAACATTAAGTACTGGAATAAAAAAAAAAAATTAACTTCACTTGCCTATGGCCACTATAAGTGAAATATTAGAAAAAAATTCTACGACTCATTGTATAAATGTTTATTATTGTATTATTTTTTAATGTGAAATATCTCCATTGTTGAATTGTTAGTGTATATAAGACCTTTATATATTGTATAAATTGTAATATGTTTGTATTTTATGTTTTGAAAATTACTGGAATAAAAAAAAAATTAACTACTCTTGTTGTTATACTTATTTTATTTACTATTATTTTAATAAATATATTATCTCTACTTAATAAATAACTAAAGTATACTTAACCATAATAAGTTTTTAAATAAATATTCCTCTAGTATGAAATCAAATCATCAATCAAATAAAACTAACTTTTCTTTTATAATACCTCATTTTTTAATAACCTTTTTCAAGAATCTATTTCAAAGTTTGATATTGAAATCTTCACAAATGAGTTGATGTCAATAATCTTATATAAAATAAGTATTAAACTAAGAAGACACATATTTTTACTTAAAAATATTTGAGAAGTCACAATTCCATCAACAAATACATATTTCTTCTAAAACTCCTCAACGCAACACATCACTACTACACCAAGATATGCCGTCTCCATTAGTTTTTATCTAAACTTAAAGATTTTTACCTATTCTTATAGATATAAACCAAGACTGAGTTTACAACATTAATGTAAGTATAAATTTAAAATTAAAATGTTACCTATATACCATTGAAAGTTAATGAATTTTTTTAGCAAATAATACTGTGAAACAAACCGCAATTTTTAAATCAATTTATTAAATAAATTTAATTGAAATAAAATCGAGTTACTCGAAACTTTGCATCATTTTAAATAGGAAAAAATTGAAGATTCTAATCGACTTAAAAAATGCCTAATTTGTTTATTTTTCGACCTTCTGTAGCGGAGAGCTTTCACTGGTATAAACTAGAATATGATATCATTAATCGATTAATTATGTGTTTATCAATGTTCAATCTCTATCTTATACAGATAATTTAAATTTATGAAAAACGTCATTTAAAAAAATCTTAAGCATTGAACAAAACAATTTTATTTAAATATATGTATATAATATTCAATAAAAAATTAAGATAGAAAAAATATCTATGCTGATAATCATAGGAAACACTATAAAGAAAAAAAAATCATTATTTCATAAGCTAAACTGTGGGTAGAGGGTATACGAACTGGGTTTTGAAGTGATCTTAATTAAAATTCAACTTTTTTTTTTCCTGCTTTAATCTTTCGTTGAGTGTATTTTTCATAGTAATTGAGATCAGCGAAGAAGCCAAAATCCTATTTTTGGACAGATTCTAGAGTAAGTGATACTTATATTTATTTCAGAAATCACCCTGACTACCCTTTATTTAAAAAAAAAAAAAAAAGAATTAGGTTGGCTTTAAGGTAGATTAGATTAATATTTATGGTGGTTGTATTTGATTTTTTTTTTTTAGTCAACCTTTTACAATTTGCTTGTGGTATAACAACTTTTTAAGAAATAAAGTAGTGATATGAAATCATGTGAAACTCTATTTTTATCGTCTTCTGTTATGAAATTAATGGTATGAAAATATATGTTTCGAAATCGTTTCTTAAAAATACCATAAAATAGTTTAACAGAACTAAAATTAAGAGTAATTTATCAATAGTAACTTTTATGTAGGTATTATTTATCCCTTTCAAGAATTGAGTTCACAAAATTACATAAAACCTCTTCTTACATTACATATTTTAAACAAACTTTAAATCAAATTCTCTTTTATTTCTCCAATTCTAACTTTTAAATTATTTCACAGAAAGGTGGTTCCATCGAAATTCTTATTCCAAGTATGCTAAGTATCATTACTACCCTCACCCATAACTCAAGTTAAAAAATTTGCTCTAATGCTTGAAGAATTGCTTATGAAGCTTCATATTTGATTGATGATTTGATTTCATACTAGAGGAATATTTATTTAAAAACTTATTATGGTTAAGTATACTTTAGTTATTTATTAAGTAGAGATAATATATTTATTAAAATAATAGTAAATAAAATAAGTATAACAACAAGAGTAGTTAATTTTTTTTTTATTCCAGTAATTTTCAAAACATAAAATACAAACATATTACAATTTATACAATATATAAAGGTCTTATATACACTAAAAATTCAACAATGGAGATATTTCACATTAAAAAATAATACAATAATAAACATTTATACAATGAGTCGTAGAAATTTTTTCTAATATTTCACTTATAGTGGCCATAGGCAAGTGAAGTTAATTTTTTTTTTATTCCAGTACTTAATGTTGTCTTCCTTAACAGTTGCCTACTGGTGTTATCGCTTAATTATAGATCTAAAATACGATATCCGTCATATAGTACAACAATAATTCAAACCTATAAACTCTATGTATGATTATGTAATTATAACGCTACGGTTATAAATTATCTGAATAAGAAATCCGTAATGATTAAAAGTATGTACCTTATCAGATTGCAAATGTTCTAACTACAAACACAGAACTAACTCAGAATACATTGATAACGTTATTATTACAATAACACTTTGTATTTAGGATCTCTTATCATGTTGACATAATTAAAGTTGTGTTCCCGATACCCCCCTTTCAAACAACTGTTAAGGACTCGTCCGATTATTGCAATGTAAACATGAAATCGCTTCGAACCCCGGGTCTCTTAGTTAAAAGCAATCTGTGATACGATAATGACCGTGCATTACACTACTGTACCACAGATTACTATCAAGACTTTGCAAATTAAAGAAGAGTGAACTACATCTACGTCATTAAATGATTCATTTCCATGGTATATCAGACTATCAGTAAATGTTCCGGGTTCTCGAACTATGTGGAAAGGTTATAGTTCTTGATAAATAACACCTTAAATACAATCTACTATGTCAAATGTATGACGATATAAGTGCAATCGCCTGGCGTTTGTCAGTATAAATATCGACTTGAAATTTCGGTCATTCTAGCAGTTCAGAAGGATATCATGGATCTCGATGAAAATATTACAGACTCTCCAGACGATGTAAGTATATTTTCAACTTATTCGAATACTATTATGTTGTACTCTATGAAATATTTCTTGTAAGTAAACTAATTTTCTTATTTCAATTATAGATATTTGGATGTCCATGGGCATTGAGTCCAACCTCTACTGACCTCGTTGAAGTCGCCCATGAGTTTATGGATTGCGGTGACTTCTTCACCGAAACCTTCAATGACAACAACATCGACAAAACACCTGACCCTTCTCGTCAAAATGGTGGTGGATCTTCTTCAGAAAAGGTAAGCTTTTATTATTCATTGTATTTTTTTTATATTGTTTCGAATTTTAATTGTTAATTGTCAAATAATTGTTATAAAAAATTAAGTACAGGTAATAAAATAGATGTATTATTTAATTAGATGAGTTTCACAAAATACTAAGGGTTATTGTGAAGATTACTTAAATTTGACCCTATTTAAAGTTAACTTGAAGTGTATACGTTTAATAATAGTAGCCGTTGAATAGTGCAATGTAGATTTATATATGTACTTATTTATTAGCAGTAGTTTATCCAATGTATTCTTATTTGTTTTAATCTTTCCAAATGGAAACATTAATTTAAGAATTAAATTTTAAATATATTTGATTTAGTGATAATGTAAATTTTGTAAATATTCATGCATAATAGAGAAAGTCGTTAATTCGAACATCGATAATACGTACACATATTTAAATTTTAAATATATTTGATTTAGTGAAAACGTAAATATTATGCATATAGAAAAAGTCGTTAATTTGAAAATTTATAATATATATATATATATATGTTGTTTAATGGGTGTGCCATAGAAGACACCACATGTTTCACTTAATATTCTATTACTATTTTCAAAAAATATAATTGGGCTCACAAACGTCTCTATTGTTATACATAAAAATTATTACATTAGCGAAGAAACTGAATTTTGCTAAATCGGTTAATTTGACTATATTCCACATGAACTATTTTAAGTTATTAGTTTAAATTAAAAAAGAAAGTTAAAAAAAAAAACAGGAAAGTAAAAACAAATTATGTTAGAACATTTATACAATTCTAAATTTTTTTTTTTTCCATTGCTCATCGTGTGACAAATCTTATGCTAACATCCTAAGTTTAAATCGACATAAGAACCCTTACTAAAATTTAAGGTATTTTAGAGGTTTTTTGGAGGTTTAAACTAGGTATTCATGGTATTAAAAGGTATTTTTGAGGTTTTCAGTAATAATACCTCTTGAAATAATACCTGACCGAAGGTATTTTTAAGGTTTTATTTTCAAATACCTAGAGAAACCTCTGAAGTTTTAGGTATTTTACAAGTTTCGCAAGGTTTCTAATAAAAACCTATGGTATTTTAAGGTATGCAGATAAATACCTCCTGAATACTACAGGTATTTTGAAGTTTATTTTTTAATACCTATATACCTCGGAATCATTTGGTATTCATATAGTTTATATAGGTTTCTAATAAATACCTATGTTATTTTAAGGTATTTAAGGGAATACCTCCTGAATACTTCAGGTATTTTGAGGTTTTATTTTTTAAAACCTATATACCTCGGAATCATTTGGTATTCATATAGTTTATATAGGTTTCTAATAAATACCTATGGTATTTTAAGGTATTTAAAGGAATACCTCCTGAATACTTCAGGTATTTTGAGGTTTTACTTTTTTAAAACCTATATACCTTGGAATCATTTGGTATTCATATAGTTTAGCGAGGTTTCTAATAAATACTTATGGTATTTTAAGGTATATAGATGAATACCTACTGAATGCTACAGGTATTTTGAGGTTTTATTTTTTAAAACTTGTAAACCTCGGAATCATTTGGTATTTATATAGTTTAGCGAGGTTTTTAATAAATACCTTTGGTATTTTAAGGTATTCAGAGGAATACCTCTTTAATACTACAGGTATTTTGAGGTTTTATTTAAGTATTCTGAAAAATATATTTATAATTGCGTGAAAAAAATCCGACTTTTACATTATAATTTCAATATCAGACGCGTGCAAAAAGTTAGACTTTTTGAAACAGTGAAAAAAAGTACTTTTTGTCACCCAATAAAGCAGTGAATAAAAAGCTTTTTTCACTATTTTCATAAGATGCTAACATTTCAAGCTAAAAGTTCTATTTCATCATATTAATAAAATCCAGCTATTTATCGATCTGCTTTTTTTTAAAAGTTTTTTTAAGATAGTAATGCACGTGAAATATTTTTGGAACAATGATTTTTTTCACACAATTACAAAAAATATTGTATGAACCAAGTGCGAAAAGTAAGCTTTTTAAAACACGTGTCATTATTTCACGAGCGAGGCATCCACTAGTTTTGAAAACTGTTACTTTTCACACTTGTTGCATAAATAACTTTTGTAGGGATAGCATGGTATTGAAACATGTACTATTTTTTTAAACTATTATCGAAGTCATTGCAAAGATTTTTTTATGAAATTAAATTATTGTATTTTTAGAAACTATAGTTTTATAAACATAATTTTGGTAGAACCTTTATATGTGAATGCAAATTAATTTCTCTTAAAAAGTTATTTCACATGCATACAAATAATATGTTACATATTTTAATTATTTTATGCCTCGATATCCATACTTACAACTCTAATAATGCAATAGAGTGAAAGTTATAAGATTCTTACTGGATAATTAAGTAACATTTACACAAGACTTTAAAAGCAACTATGTAATATTTTGTGGTTCAAATGTTTTAAAGATAAAGTATCTCCCATTTTCTTTTAATTATTTTTAAATACAAATATCTTGGGCTCTTGGTTTGTCCTTATATTTTTCTATTCATTTTTAGTAGGAACCAAAGAATATGACTCAAAATTCAATATGGATGCTATCAAACAATTTTGCATGAGATTTAAACATTTTTATTAAGATACAATCAAATACTCTTATTAATATATATTTATAACTGTTTAAGCTATTTATATATTTTCTAAAAACATCTTTTCAAAGTTCCTTAACAAGAAAAGTTTGAAAGCACAAAGTTTTATAAAAAAATTACAATTATTCAACTTCTATTCTAATGGGAAAACGTTGGGCTTTGTTTTTAAATAACGACAAAGAAACACCTCTCTGGTGACATGTACCTACGAAAACTTACAAAAATACAAAAGAATGTCATTTACATAATTAAAAAGTATAATTTTAAAAATATTAATTAAGCAAAATTTTAGTAATTATTAATAAACTGTAGATGGCAGCACTAACGAGTAAAAACTTAAAAAAAAATGATTTTAAACATAACTAATTAATATCTTTAAAATGTATGAGATATTTTAACGGTAAAATAACTCTCTTATGTATATTTTAGTAAGATTTCGTGAGTACAGGTCGTATACTTTACTTAAAAACACGTGCAACCCTTAAATGGATAACACTACTTAACAAAACCATCCCAGTCTGGTGTAGTGGTTAGAGCGTCTGAATCCCAACTTGGTAGTCCTCGGTTCGATTCCCGGTAAGTAAAAGCATCGATTGTTGTCTTGTTCATAAAATGTAACGTGTCTCTATGGTCGTATCTGTATTTACTTGTGTTAAAAGGCGACTTCTCCTTCGGGGCACTGGCATTTCCATAGGCAAGACAATAAAATTTTACTCCTCAACTATTGCAAGGTATTTTAAGAAAACCTTTAGGTTTGTTTAAAATACCTCATAGAAAGGTATTTTGGAAAACCTTTTTGGTTTATTTTAAATACCTCATTAAAAGGTATTTTAGGAAAACCTTTGAGGTTTTTCATCAGAGGTATATCTTAGGTATTTTCGAGGTATTGGATTGAGGTATTTTCAGCTACTAAATGGTGCAGAAAAAAACCTCTGATGTATTAAAAAAAAACCTCTGTTGAAGGTTTCTAAATAATACCTCTATGTATTTGTGAGAAACCTTCAACAGAGGTTTTTTCTTAATACATCAGAGGTTTTTTTCTGCACCATTTAGTAGCTGAAAATACCTCAACTCAATACCTCTAAAATACCTCCAAAATACCTATGAAGCGAAACCTTATAAATACCTTAAAAATACCTCAGGATTTTAGTAAGGGAAATCCTTACACAATAAAACAATTTTTTAAATGCAAATTCTGTGGTAAAAAATTCAACCGACATGATAATGGTAAAGTATATCCAAGCAAAAACCTCTCAGTAAAAGAAGGCCAAGTTCTTAAATAAATATGGCCTGGCCTTAAAAAGAAGTGAAATCCTGAAAAAGGTACCAAGTTCATTAAAAGTTACTGATGTGGTATTAAACACCCAAACATTTTAGTCTTTGATCATTCTTATGTTTACCACATTCAAGCAAATTCGTACTTGTGTTTGTGTAACTTGGCCATTACGCATTGTGAAAATTTTGTTGAACCTTTTGCACTATGGGATGTTGAACCTTCTGCACTAGGGATGGGTGTAACCAATAAATTATAGAACAGTTGAATGAAAGTATTCCTGTAGGTATAGTGTTTTAAGGGTTTCAAGCCACACAAAAAAAGAGGCCTAACAGAAACAAAGTTTTATTTAAATAAGCTTTGTTTTCTGCCTAGTGGTCAAACAGAGTAATCTTAACCTTCTCTTTTTTTTTCTTCGAAAAAAATTTTCAATGAATATTTGAACATTGATATAACTTCTTTTCAGCATCAGTATTTTATACTTTTTTTTAATAAGTGTCGTAAACAAATTTCTAAACTTCCATTATATTGAACTTGTGATAAAATAGTTACTACTTTTAGTGGCGGCCGCAATATCGTTGGACCGTTGGAATCGAGTTGTACAGTAATGAATAATCATGTATCATAATACCTTTAATGGCTTGTTTATTTTTATTCAAAAATGCGTAATGGCCAAGTTATACAAACACAAGTACGAATTTGCTTGAATGTGGTAAACATAAGAATGATCAAAGACTAAAATGTTTTGGTGTTTAATACCACATCAGTAACTTTTAATGAACTTGGTACCTTTTTCAGGATTTCACTTCTTTTTAAGGCCAGGCCATATTTATTTAAGAACTTGGCCTTCTTTTACTGAGAGGTTTTTGCTTGGATTTCACTTCTTTTTGTAGGTATAGTAAATAAATAATTTAAATAAGTACTTAAATAAAAACATTTATTTTTAAATACGACACTTTCAATTGTTTTATAAATATTAACTTTTTTAGAGGACAATCCGCGTGTTTAAGTAAACATGATATATAAAATTAAAACTATATTTGACGAATGTCCATACATTTATTTTTAAATCTTGTACTGTTTCATTTTACTACTCGTTCTGTACTGCTTGTTGACATAAGTACAGTTTTTAATTATTTTAAATCAATTATCACTACTTAAAATTATGGGTACTTCGTCAGTAATGAACAAAACAACGTCTTAGAACTTCTTACTCGTTTAGTTGGCTCCTGAAGTAAAAAAAAATAGTTGTCCATAAACTTTTAAACGCGCTGTATTATTAGTGCGCTTTTAAACGGCCTTTTAAACTATGCGCTTTTAAACGGCCTAATTATCATTTTGCGATCAAAATGACTTACATGACCCTTGGCGAAAACAATTGTTGTTGACCCCAATTACAGTTTGAAACCCGAATAGTTGCTTTTAGGTAAACTGTCAAAACGGAATATAATTATCAATATAACTTCATGATTTGTGTGTTTGGACTCTGGTATCTATTTTTTTTTATTTTAAATAATAGGGAAGAATTGATTAACCCTTGTGTCGCTCTAGTGCGATGTTATTCCAACTAAAACAAAACAATTGTAAATAATGGGTTCCAGCCATTGCTCACATGCGCGTATTGAGTATATATATAGACCTTTAGCGATGTAACTCCTCCTACAACCAAACAACCATAACTCATTATAAAACATGGAGCAGGTTGCCAGTTCAGGTGTTGCACTTGAAAACCATTAAACTTAATCAAAATGATGATTGAAACTTTCCATTAGTAATATCGTGTGCTCAATTCACACTTGAAAAACCTATCTCGTATCATCCGAAGGTAAATAGCTATTTGAATTGTTGGCGATTCAAGTAATCGCCACTATCATATCGACGTATGAGAGGATTGCAAACTGCTTTTGAAAAATGGCGCCAAGCTATTTAAAACCAAACCCGTAGTAAATATTCGATTTTCGGATTTTTTATGTTGATTGTATGTCAAAATCTACCAGTGTTCCAATTTTCGAGATTCTAGATCAAGTGGGTGTCATAGAACATTTTGATGATCGGTGAGTGAGTGAGCCCCAAAAGTGGTCATTTTCCAATTCAATTTTCTCGGAGATAAAAAGATATAGAACGCTGATTTTTTTTTATACTCTTCATCAAGCCCCTATTGACCAATAAAAGTTTCTAAACTCATTTCTGTGATGCATAGAACCGGAGAACGGAGGGGTCCGAAAACACGCCGAAGCCCTTCCAGAAAAGGTTGGGTAGTGCGCTGAACTTGGCGGTTGCACTACCGTGCAACCAGATGAGCTAAAATGCAAGATGAAAAGTGATCCAAATCAACCTCAAAAAAAACGACACGCAGATAAATTGACTAATAATAATTGATCCAAAAGACCGAAGACATGTCCATCACATAAGGATATTCTACCACCGTGTATACAAAAATTTGGAAAAGTTTTAGCTACTCATTCTACAGTGGTGGAAATTGATTTATGAACTGGCAGTTTTTTAACAGCATTTCTTTATTAAATGCATTTTTATCGATTTAAATTTCATACACTATACAGGCTTTGTATTATTAATTATACCCGTAAATAAAATTTTATATAATTTCGTAAACAATTTATTTTGTTGATATTTTAGTTTTAGCATAGGGAAATTGATTTATGAACTTTTACATTCAATCTCCATTAATAATTACTAAAACTATTTTTTTCGTTATTTCTTCCTTGATTTGTATTTTCATAGACAACACGAAACTTTGCGTCAAGTTTTGGTCAAGCAATTTCCATTTTTTAATGATTAAGTTCTTCTATTCCATAACTGATACACACTCCATCGACACCATACTCCTTTTGAGTAAATTATTCATACCAATTGATCTCAGACATTCTTTGGGTTTAAGTCAGGGATATTGACAGGATGATCTAAATGAACAACATTTTGTACATTAAACCATTCTTCTATTTCGTTTTAAATGTGGATACTTGCAGGGCCACTTTTTGGGATGCAAGTCCAATAATCGTGCTTTGTGCCTCGACCCACGAGGGTTACATCTTTTTTATTGATGGTTTTTGCCGTAGTCAGAATGATTCTTCAATTATTTATGAATTATATTTATTGATAGTATAATTAATATGCTGATTTCTCTTACAGATTTGTTACAATATTATATAAGAGTCATTTTTTTTTAAAACCTTTTTAGCTTCAGGCAGTCCCGAAAGCTTTTGTATTTAGTAAAATGGGAATAAAACAGATAAATTTCAACAAAGTTGGCCTTAATCTTATTTATAAGCATTGATAGTAAGCTCCCCTGAAGTTCAAATGAAGAACTAGTTAAAATATTTGGTACCTGGGCTCAAAATAAATATAAGTTCATAAATCAATTTCCACCATTTGACATGCTTAAAAACTAAAAAATAGATATATTTTTATTTAATATCATTTTTTTTTTGGAAAAAAAAAATGTGTGAAAATCCTTTATTATACTCTGAATATACAACACACAAAATTCGAATTGTGAGCGCTTAATACTAAGCGATATCTGATGAAAAGAGTGTTAGTTCATAAATCAATTTCTATCACTGTATTTCTCCTTCAACTGAAAATAATGGTGACTTAAAATTATTTCTTGATTCTTCACGTGAAAATATCATGAGAGTACTGTCAAATGAATTGCAGGAAAAAAAAGTGCTATAAAATGGTATACAGTAACTAGAGTATGATTTCGAAGAGCAATATCAGAAACTGAAGATGAACATTGTGGAGCTTACTTTCTTAGTACTTGCATGATAGCCTTAAATAATGACGATCTTGAAAATGATATTAACATTGCTATTCTGAAAATGCTTCAGTCATTCGACTCATTTGAAGGATTAAAAAGTGGATGGGTAATCGAAGAAGTTATTAACTTACTAATAAAAATTGGAATATATGTGCCATTAGCTGGGTCAAGTCCAACCCCGAAGGAGTTAGTAATGAAACATGTCATTTTAAATATTGAAAACTACGATGAAAAATGCTTTCTTTGGAATGTGTTAGCTGCATTAAATCCAGTGACTACAAATCCCCATTGTGTTAATAAATTTCAGAATTTGATACCATTTATTTTAATATTAGTATTTTAATTTATATTCTTATTTTCAGATCTGTCCAATATGCAAGAAAAAACGGAGAAATGTCTATAATAAAACAACCATCACATTATGTGCACCCACTAAAAAAATTGATTGGAATGTCATATTTAAAAAACGTATAAATCATCAAGAATTAATGTATGCTCCAAAAAGATTTTGCTCACGATTTGTTAAGTGTTTTGAATAAATGTCATTTTTATGTTAAGTAGTTTTGGATTATTTACATACATTTTAGTTTAATATTTTAGTGCAATGTGCCTTATTAGTATAGATTTAAAATAAATACTTCAAAGTGATACCAATAATATGAACAAAATAATTCTTTAAAAATAATAAAACGTTGCTCTTTCAGAAGAACTGAACTTACTAGAGTATTTAAAAAAAAAATTTAAATAGGGAATTTAATCAGTCAAATTAACTAAAACAATATGAACTAAATAATTCTTTAAAAATAATAAATCTTGGCTCTTTCAGAAAAATTTACTAGAGTATTTTAAATAATTTTTAAATAGGAAATTTAATCAATGTTAAATTAACTAAAATAGTATGAACTAAATAATTTTTTAAAAATAATAAATCCTTAAAAGTTATATTTTTAGGACTATAATTACTAAAATGTTATCTCTCTAAACTTCCCCTTACTATTGTAAAAAAATTAAATTCCCAATCAACGACTCATACTAACTGTTCTTTACAAATAGCGTATTTATTAACAACTAGTCACGCAACAATAGCAGAAGAAATGACTTGTATACTACCTTATATTCTCTCCATAGTGATAGATATTCATGGCCGAGACGTCAAAAGCGTAGATTTCTCGACCGTGAATATCTTTTGTCAGAGATCGAGGGTTCAAAACCCCACTTATTTTACTAGCTTTAATAAACAAATTTCTTTGAAAATATCATCTCATTATTTTAGATATAAGAATTATGTTGAACACAATAATAAATTCAATTATTTCAGAATCTTTTGTAAAAATAAATGTTAGTATTATATAATTTAAGTATAAATTTAAGTTTTTTCGGAATCTTTAATAAAAATGAATTATATAATTTAAAATATCAAAATTTAACTATTTTCTGAATCTTTAGTAAAAATAAATGTTAGTATTGTATAATTTAAAATATCAAAATGTAACTATTTTCTGAATCTTTAGTAAAAATAAATGTTAGTATTATATAATTTAAAATATCAAAATGTAACTATTTTCTGAATCTTTAGTAAAAATAAATGTTAGTATTATATTTACTATACACATTCGGAAACAGAATTTTAATAAGAACCAATTACTTTGTATTCATACGAGAATGATTAGAACATAATGGTTTCAATGACAGAAAAAAAAAATTACTTGATCTTTAGTAGAAAAATAGTTTTAAATAATGTATAACATTAAATATCCTTTACCATAAATATTTATTAACTATGTTAAATAATATTTTAACACATAAACTTAATAGTCTTCCAATAAATGTTACTGAATCACTTTTAAAGTTCGACGCATAAAACTATTATTTTCTCTCAGAAATACATATTAAAATCATTCATAATCTCAACACTAGATGGCGCCACGATTTTTCCCTATATCATATCCTCGCTAGGACAATCCAAACAACTCAACTCCGCCATATCGAATATTTAGAACATATCCTTGTTTCAACTTATTTATACTTGAGGAAAAGTAATATTTAAAGACTATAATAGCCTGTGTCACACCCTTACTATTATAATAAAAAAATATTCCCAATCAACAACTACTAATAACTGTTCTTTACATATAGCATAAACCTATAATCTACGTCACCCGCGTCATATGTGGTGGAGGATCAGTGTTGACTCATCGGTGGTGGTGGTGGATCAGTGACGTCACTTTCTCTAAAAATACCCTTGTATAACAGTACGGAAAAATTGATGCCACTCACGAAAATATAAACTTTCTCTAAAAATACCCTTGTATAACAGTACGGAAAAATTGATGCCACTCACGAAAATATAAACTTTCTCTAAAAATACCCTCGTACAACAGTACGAGATCAGAGGGGAGCCAAAATCGGGGGTCAGAGGGGAGCCAAAATTAAGGGTCAGAGGGGAGCCAAAATTAAGGGTCAGAGGGGAGCCAAAATTAAGGGTCAGATCCTGATCCTGGGATTCAGCTCCCCTCTCGTTTTTCCACTACTGGTAAGGTGGGGTAAGTGGGCCATTGGGGCAAGTGGGCCACCCCCCCTGGCATTTCCCGAATTATGGACGTAAAAAAAATCTGTTACAATATTTTTACGTATTTACCCCAATAGATGCAGGAAACATTATGGCATCGTTTTCATCTAAGTATGTAACAAGGTACAATCCTTTTTGTGAAATTTTTTACCATTGCATCTTTTCGTAATTCACGCCATCGTACCATTTTTTTTTATTTATTTCCAAACGGTTCATGATACAAAACAAAATGTTATATATTTTGAAAGTGTATAAAACATAGTATCTTTTTGTAGTGTCATGTACTCGTGATGTTGATAAGGTTAAAAGAAAATTGGAGTGGCCCGGTTGCCCCGCGTTTGGGGTAAGTGGGCCACCATAATGGCGGGGTAAGTGGGCCATGGGTGGCCCACTTGCCCCAACTCCTTAATATACTTTAAAAAAATTCATATTTACACTGATTCATAGGGTTAGTCATATTCACTATTCATAGTCCTATTCATTGACATAGGCCAGTTTAAAATATGTAGCCCTAACATTTTTTTTACACTACATGCAAAAATGACAAGATGAAAATTAACGTATTTTTTCTTGTAGTAAGCTTGCATGCCAGAAAAAGTTGCTATGGGGGAATCATTAAAGATACATCATTACTTTTTTTTCCAAACACTCAAAAAATAATGTAAATTATTCCACTTGCCCTACCATATCTCTACCTGTTATGTGTAAAAATATATTAGGGGGGTGGCCCACTTACCCCACCATGCGGGGCAAGTGGGCCACTCGGATGACCAAAAAGAAAAACATATTTTTTAAATTTATTTTTTGCCAATTTGAGTTAAGGTTGTCATGGGTACAGTAAGAACATATGAGAGAATAAACCACAAAAAAAATAAGTGGTTAGGCCGATTATATCCAGTGGTATGAGGGTCTAAAGTCGAATTATGCCAAAAAGGTGGCCCACTTACCCCACCTTACCCTACAATTGTATCATACACTATAAAGAGAAAACCCTGTAAAATTACAGCACATACTTTGAGATTATTTTTGCGTCACAATGTTGTAATATTTGTTTTGCAGCAAAGTTATACTTTCTTGACGTACAGAGAATGACGTACCCATGAATAACTTAACTCCATTTGCGCTGAAACGAAGATGTGTGCATGTGCATCCAGTCAGCATCCTATTCTTAAATCTGTTTTATTTTGTCTTAATGATGATTCTTACACCTGGTGAAAAGCTGTTGCATGGAATAACGGCAATACATTATCGCACCTAGTGTTATTTCAAAACTAATATATTCAACTCTACGGGACTGTCCATTTCTCTTAAACATGTTCAGTTACTTTTAGCTACTTAGATTATATCCAGTGGTATGAGGGTCTAAAGTCGAATTATGCCAAAAAGGTGGCCCACTTACCCCACCTTACCCTACAATTGTATCATACACTATAAAGAGAAAACCCTGTAAAATTACAGCACATACTTTGAGATTATTTTTGCGTCACAATGTTGTAATATTTGTTTTGCAGCAAAGTTATACTTTCTTGACGTACAGAGAATGACGTACCCATGAATAACTTAACTCCATTTGCGCTGAAACGAAGATGTGTGCATGTGCATCCAGTCAGCATCCTATTCTTAAATCTGTTTTATTTTGTCTTAATGATGATTCTTACACCTGGTGAAAAGCTGTTGCATGGAATAACGGCAATACATTATCGCACCTAGTGTTATTTCAAAACTAATATATTCAACTCTACGGGACTGTCCATTTCTCTTAAACATGTTCAGTTACTTTTAGTAGGCAGAAAACAGTCAATTTGTCATTGCTGCCCCTTTCTAGGGGGCAAATCAAATGGGACCAACAATGAGAAGAAAAAGGAGATAATGGAAAGACTGTGGGACGAGTGTTTTTTTTCTTCAGAAAAAGAAAGGTAAATAAAATGTATAAAATGGCTAAAACCAATTACCAACAAAAAAAAATTTAACCAATAATTGAAGTTAACAGAGAACCACCCACATAGGCACCAAATTACCTAACATAAAGTATTATAAAAATATAAGCGTACTTTTCTAGAATGTTTTCTTTTTATATTTTCTCCTATTTTTAGAAAATTATGTAAATGTAATCGTCTTTTCTATTTTCTAAAACCATTACATTTTAGGAAAACGGAATAAGAGGAATCTTTTAAGAAGGAATTATTCTTATTTATTACTTCTACAAGCGTCTTACCTACACATTACGTTATCCTATTCCATAAAAAATATAAAACTTGTGTTTCTTCGCTTCCCTAAAATTGCTAAAACGCGTTTAAAATACATACCATTAAAAGATTTTCGCAGAACTACTTTTATTCATCCCTTTGGATTTCATTATATATACGCGATGCAGGAAAAAAATTCGAAAAATCTTGGGAAAAAAAATTCCAATAGCTCTTTCCTTTATGAAAAAATAAACATTTTTTCCCCCTCCGAATATTTTTTTCCAAACGTCTTTGGTGAATTTTAGGCTTGGAGTGAAACTAAAAAAAAAAATGTTTGATTTGATTTGAAAGCGAGTTTCTTTAACATTTACATTGTTCGCATAGCAATAAGATATTTTAGAAGAATTATTTAGAAATTCATGCAAAATGATCATTAGCTTTTTGTTTTAATTATTTCTTTAAAAAAAAATGTTTTAAGAGTACGATATCTAACGTTATTTACATGATTATTGTAGCACTTCTTACTAAACATTATTGTTTCGCTTTTTGAATAAATTATCTGTTATCAGCTACAAAGTATTTGTTTTGTCTTATGAGTTGGTAAGGATATAGTAGAACACCAAGCAATTTTTGATAACCGTGGTTCTGTCTTTGAAATGAAAAAGTATTAGCTAATCTTTGTTAATTCTCGTTTAAAAAAACGCGCCAACTTCAATTTGTTCTACAATAAAAAAAAATTGCCGAACTTTAGATCCAATCATTTTACAGATTGAGTATATCCTACAAATCCCATGGAAAAAGAACTCGTATAAATTCAAACCCTGCAACCTTCCCCAAAACTGACTTTTAAATATATAATCAGAACTGACTTGCTCCCCAATGTATTTGAATTACTTTAAATCAGATAACATGCTCAGTTCAATTTGCATCTCAAATTGAGTCCTCGTTTCAGTGCTTTTCAAGTAACACAAAAATAAGTCCTACACGTAACACAAAAATAAGTCCTACACGTTTTTATCATTTGATCACCATAGCAACTGACGACCTTCACATTGCATTTTTTTATAATTGGGCACTAAATGTGAGTGAGAAAATTGCTTTTCCAGATAGCATGCACGACGGTGCTGTTTCTATTTTTATCATCAAACTAAGTTTCACTGGAAAGACTTCATTGCTTGGTCGATACATAAAATTACCACATTTAGATTCAAACTCTTGCGCACAAATATTCACTACGACCTCACAAAGCTAATAAATGACAGAATTTATTATTTGTATAATAGTTTTAGTCTATTTATGTTGTCTTGTTAGTTATGTCATGTCTGTTAGTTACAATGCAAATTTTTAATTTGTAAAAGGTGCATAGACATTTGTCGATATTTGAGGTTGTTTACTTGCATTTTAAATGAGGGACATTTAGGGAAAGGAAAATCTTTTCATAAATGGAAATCTTCATATTTTGTTATGAACAATTTCGAAAGGAAAGTAATAAAATTAAGTTATTAACGAAAACTGTCAGTTGGAACCTCTTCGGAAGCGCCACATTGAACTTCGCTATTTTTGCATTTGGTTCGAACATTTAACAATTATTCTTGATAGTTTCCTAAATTCATTCTAATTTTTAAGAAAAAAATATGTAATATTGTAACTTTTAAATAGACGTAAAACAATTATTATCAATATACAATAACATTGAAACTATATCAACCTTCAATACATGACTACACGAAGAGATTTTTAAGTATCATTTAGATTTTTAAATGCCATACTTAGAATATATTCTTAGATTTATCAATATGCTAAGGTTTCAAAGTATCATTTAAAAAACAAAAAAACTATGAAAAAAACTAATTAAAATAAAAATTGTTACCAAGCAAAGACATCATTAATATTCATTTAAATTTAAATGAAAAATTGTCTTTTTTTTAATAATTTTCTTTAAAAACGTCTTTACCGCTTTCAAAGT
This sequence comes from Hylyphantes graminicola, assembly GCA_023701765.1. Classification (NCBI taxonomy): domain Eukaryota; kingdom Metazoa; phylum Arthropoda; class Arachnida; order Araneae; family Linyphiidae; genus Hylyphantes; species Hylyphantes graminicola. The sequence continues at coordinate 53,713,071 of CM043114.1, read as the reverse complement.
AAATATTGCGGACCAACCCAGAATTCGAGTGTGATATATATTATGAAGTCATTTAAAACTGGTTAGTATCACAAAAATAAATTATATTTCGAATTTTCATTTTAAAAAAGTAAAATTACTATTGCGATTGGTACATGGCAGTGGTGATAAAGTTAATAAAACATGACCTTTAAATGTGTTATTTTTTAAAAATGTAATGCCCATTTAATTAATTGAAGTACTTCGAAATTTATTCTGATTTAATGAATTTTATTTTCAGTGCGCTGAATTGTTTGACGTATCGCACTTGTCTGTAGCATTTGTAGTTCGAGTAATAAACGATTTCATATAATGATGTCTTACTAAAATTGCAAAGTAATGTATATTTAACAATTGGTTGTTGCAATTAAATGTATCTAAGACTTGAATTTAAATGTATAAAATGTAATATCCGCAATTTTCTTTTTTTGTGACATTTGATATACCAGTTCATTTCGAAAATAATTTCACGCAAAAAACATGTGGGCCGTCTTCTAAAAAGCTTTTCAGCTGCCAATATTCCTTACTTTGTGTCTTTGCTTGATATACTGTACGTGCAGAGTGGACCTTCCATCAGGGCCCAACTTACAAATTTTGGGACCCCCCCCCCCCCCCCCCCCCCCCCAGAGCATTCATCAATATCGATGAAATGATTTTTTAAAAATTTGAATACATATACATAACCTTTAACGTGTAAGCATTGCAGATTTTACTTAATTTTTTTTAATTAAATACATGACACATGACAGAGACCCATGTATAATATCATATCACATCGCATGCATACCAATTTTAAATGCAATGATCAGGCCCGGACTGGCCCGCCGGCCCGTCGGCCACCGGGCCGGTGCGCCCTTTTCCAAAAAAAAAAAAAAAAAAAAACACTTCTGACTCTTAATTTATGAACCCAGAGTCGTCTTCTCGCAGGTTGTTTGCACTTTCATATGGTGCACAAGTTCCTTCGAACTACGGGAAGGGGGAGGGGGGGGGGTGAATACTTATACTTATCTTTCTAAAGGTATGAAACTACTAACTAAGCCGATACTTAACAAGGCGCCTTCACTTCCATACTGGGCGCTGACGAGCCGGTTAAATAAACGATTACATTTTCATATCCATGGAATTATTTATTGGTAGGATATACTTACGTTATCAGTTTAGGAGATGGTTGGACGAAACAGAACCTTCAAAGGTAACACCCACGACTTTAAGCCTAACCCACTCGATAGAATCAATTTTAACTATAAATTTTAAATGAGCCACTTTTACAAATATGTATTATAAACGGATCTTCAGGCGCGCAACCACGGGGGGGGGTTTTAGGGTCAGAACCCCCCCCAGAACCCATATTATAGTCAAATTTTATTTTGCTAACAATAAAAAATTCGAAAGTGATAAAAAAATCCATTGTGAAACACTATCTCGCTTTTCGCGTTCTACTTCCCGCCACCCTTATTTGAAACATTTAAGGGATGGAAAACCGAAACCGGTTTTTCTTGCCCTCGGTTTTGATTAAAAACCGGTTCTTTTCAAAAGGCAGGTCTACGAAAAACTGGTTTTGGAAACACCGTTTTTTTTTCTGAAAGTCCGCCATCCCTACCGTTTCTTATGTGGTTGGCGGCGAGTATAAATCTGTGTAAAAAAAATATTTCTAACAAAACTTTTCTAATGTGAAAGGGGGGGGGGGGGGAGGGGTTAGAAAAAAAGAGCCAGTTCTGGTAAAATGACATGTCTTACCGATTTATTCATTTTTTTGTCGTTTTTTTTCTGAGTATTTTGCGCCTTTTTCTATGTAATTTCTACTGTAAAGTTCCTGAAGATCTGAGTATGTTTGTAGGGAAAGGCGCTTTTTACTGATTTATCTGAATGCTTAATATAATTCTAAGGATAGCTGTTATTAAATTCTATTTTAATTGCATTTTAATTCCTGTTTTACCCTTAAAACATGTTTTATATCAATTAGTTGATATTGTTATATAACGACTTAAAAGCATAAATTTTTTAAATCATTCCACTTCGGCGATTCGTCTGTACTCGACGCGTCTTAAGTGTAGTTATAGATATAAAAAAAACATCGTTGAAGTTTGGAACATTAAATCGTTAAAATGCTATTTGTTCAAATTAAACTTTTCAATATGCCGTGTTAAAAAGTTACACTCCAGACACAAATTAATGTAGACAATTAAAAATTCTGTCAACAATTAAAATTAAAAAGTGCCCGAAGGCCGCAAATAATATATATATGTTTTGACCAAAAAGGCATAAAAACGGTTAACCGAAATCTTAGTTTTGTTTACTTAATAAAGAATCCCCTTGTAGAGGGAGTGCACGTTAAATATGCTCCAAAGTCCTGACGCTGCGTACGATGTCGCCCTTAACTGTTGCGTTGGGTGCTTTCTCAGAGGTACGGCTCGTCAACTGACTATGATTCTAAATTACGACGCCCGTCGCCAATTGCTACCGTATAGCTCTAGTTCGACGATGATTCAATTATAACTTTTATTATCACAAAAACAATTACAAGAAAATAAAGCAAACGAATGAAAAGGGAAAACATGAAATTCAAAAAGATCTACAGATGGCGACTGAGCGTGGTGCCAACGAGACTGATATTATGAATTCCATTACCCATAAACAATTCTAATCGTTCTCAAAAATGTAGTCGAAAACCCATAAAAAGAAATATTGACTGATTTATTTGAAATTGGCCTTTTTTTTCATCGTGTATTTTTAGTTTGCTTATTATACATAGTACAAGTAAAATCAGTCACTGTGTTACCCGTTTTTGCGAGTCTTTATTTTAAGATCTCGATTGGATGGATGTCATGAGCAAAATATCGGTAAGTTTAATTTCTTCTCTAAAGTATCTGAAGATGAGTTGAGTATGTTTGTAATTAACTTGGGCGCGTTTTTTTTATCTGAATGCTTTTAACATAAATCTAGAAATGGCTGCTCAGTCAGTTCTGTTTTCATTACATTTAAATGAATGTTTTATATTTAAGGCACGTTTTTACTAATTAATTGCTATTTTTACGGCATTAATGCATACAATTTTTGAATTATTTTACATCGGAGATTCGCCTGTCCTGTATGATGTCGAAAGTACACTTAAAAATATGAATTGCTTTGCTTCGTTGAAGTTTGAAATATTAAATCATATAATTGTTTTTTTTATTGGTCAGCTTAAACATTAAATATGTCCGATTCCTATCAAATTTATAAGTTAGTTATCGGCCAAAACGCGACGTGCTTATTTAAAGATTACCCGATTGTTTTGTTTTATTAAAAGCCTGCATCCTTAGATACTTCGCGATTTGGCCGGCCAATTCGCGAAGTGGCCGAATGACCGTAACATTTACACTAATTTCTTTAAACAAAATTGTCCAATTAGTTTTGTAATTATAGTATGTTTTTAATATGTAAATTTTTTAATTTAAATAAATGTTTAATTTATCTTTACTCCTACCTCCTTTTATAATAAAAATAGTAATTTAAAAGTAATAATACTTTAACTAATTACAAATCCGGTGATTTAAATTATCTAACTATTTAATTAACGATATAAAACAAACAATAATTAATTTTTTATTTATTACACTTAAATTTTATTTAAAAAAATAAAACATTAATTAACTTGTATTAAATACAGATATGAGTTTCGTATAATAAAAACTAATTAATGTTAATAAATAGTAACTAGTAAAATTAAATACTACAAAAACTGCATTAAAACAAAAGTAACTTAAATTAAAAATCAATTTTAATTCAAATAGTTTTGATAAAAAAAGTAATTTTTATTAAAAGTTATTAAAATAAAAAGTTATTTTAATTGAGAGTAATTTTAATTAAAACTAACTTTAATTAAAAAAAAATAATTTAAATTGCAATTAATTTTAATTACAATTAACTTTAATTACTATTAATTTTAATGACAATTATTTTTACTTAAAAATAATTAGAATTGAAAAATAATATTAAAAAATTGAAACCCCCCCCAGGATTTTTTTCTAGTTGCGCCCCAGCGGATCTTAATAGGGCGCATTCCTTTTCATGGAAGCGCCGTATAGCTTCATGTACCAAGAAGTAATTGTAAACAAGTCTAACAGCGCCTTTTGTGATATCGGAGGCGCTCCAATAAAAAAATTCAAATAATATTCGGCACCAGGTATTGAAATTGTGAACGAGGCCAATAGCGCCTTATGTAATGGTCATAGGCTCTCTAAGCTCCAAAGAAACAACCTAGTCACTCACCTTTGATACCGGGATTTCGGTACATTTTATTTTGGCACCCATTTTGATACCGGGTGCCAAAATAAAATTTATGCGTTGCAGTTCATTCAATTAGTTTTAAGGGGTCTAAGGAGTCTTAAAAATGTGCAAAGAAGGAACTACAAAGTATAGTTTGATCTGTCATGTAATTTTTTAACTACTCAATATACAAGTATAATTTTTTTATATGTAATTCTACAAGATTTATTATTATAAAACAAATTTAAAAATTTATGAAACTTTAGCCAAAACTTAAAAAAATGATATCAAACATAAAGCTATTTTTACACATTGTGATTAGGCTTGCGCGGCAAATTTTGAGGTCAAAATTGAAAAAATGACCCAAAAAATGACTTTATATTGTACAAATATGTACAAACTAGGACTTATACCTAAATTCTCAGCTCAATTTTAATTAGAAATTATTTTAAGAACTTTTTTTCTAAAAAAATTAATAAAATTTTTTAAATTTTGATTTTGAATTCATTTTTAAATAATTTCTAATTAAAATTGAGCTGAGAATTTAGGTATAAGTCCTAGTTTGTACATATTTGTACAATATAAAGTCATTTTCTGGGTCATTTTTTCAATTTTGCCCTCAAAATTTGCCGCGCAAGCCTAATCACAATGTGTTAAAATAGCTTTTTGTTTAATATCATTTATTTTAGTTTTGGCTACAGTTTCATAAATTTTAAAATTTGTTTTATAATAAATAAATCTTGTAGAATTACATATAAAAAAATTATACTTGTATATTGAGTAGTTAAAAAATTACATGACAGATCAAACTATACTTTGTAGTTCCTTCTTTGCACATTTTTAAGACTCCTTAGACCCCTTAAATGGGTGATTAAAAAAAAACATACGCCAAGGAGTATTGAAACGCCTTTAATTTCACATTGGGGGTCTTAGATTTCCTGTGAGCAGCGGTAGCTCAGTCGTGTGAAGCGTCGAGCTCGCATCGAAAGGGTTGTGGGTTCTGTCCTCGGCGGCGCTCGCAATTCTGATGGTCGATGGGTCGGCGCTTGTACTCGGCTAAAGACCGCCGTGTTGACTAATGGTGGCTGGGGCACGTTAAATATGTCGTGGTCACAAAGTCCTCCATGTCCCCATACCAAATTAATACCTCTGGGGGTGCCAGATCAGGGGGTTATCGGCCTTTGATCTGGATCAAAATTCCGATATGTGAGTGAGAATGGATGTGTGAAAGGGACCTTCCTGTAAAACGGATGTGTCTTGCTGACGGGCAACAGTCGGAGACTTCCTCCTTTGTGGCGCTCAATAAAAACGGAAGCGCCCCCTTCGCCTTAATCGGGTAGTCCTCTACTCCGGGCTCGGTTGCCGAGTGGCATTAGAAACAACAACAACAGATTTCCTGTTATACATTATTATTTTCCAAGTGGGTTTCGTAAGTAAAACAGAGCGATCACACGAGAAAATGTCCTTTTTGTGTTTGTCCTGGCAATTGAAGTGCAAATTTGCTTGGTCAGCTGTCAGTTCGTCACTTGACTGTGTTCTAAATTACGACGCCCGTTGCCAATAGCCCTCGTGTAGCTCTAGTGCGACGATAATTCAAACTAACCTAACCATTTACCAAACTGAAAACTTATAAAATCATTCAACCACCCTCACTTCCTACAGGTTATTTTTATTCCATATGTTGCAACCAAAAGTTATCACATACATGAAGAGTACACGGGAAGAACCGATTGATTGTGCAGAGAAGTTTCCTTAGCAGGCTACTTTGACGATGATAGCGAGTGATCGCCTAAACTTGTGTTAGGAAACCATTTCCTACCATAGATATCATAGTTAAAGTAATAGAGTGGCAGATCACGTGACCTCCAATGCTAACGACGGGACGCACAAGGAGCTCCCAGAAGAGCCCCAATGAAGCCAGTGTTGTAGGTCACTTGATATGCCAGTGTAGTACTTTAACTACTATATCTGTGGTTCCTAGCTACCAAGATTCAGGCGATTGGCGATCCCAACGCTTGGACCAAGCGAAGAAGAAAGAGAGTATACGGTTATCTGCCGCCAAGCAGACAATTGCGGGCGTCCGCCTAACAAATCAATCGCTTATTCCCGTGTACTCTTTAAATCTACCCCCCCCCTCCCCTCCATTTAACAGTTGTGCATCTGGATCAAACTTCAGTATCGGAAACATCTAAATGAATAGCATAAAAATTATCAAGAGCTTCATTGAGAAAAGGCAAAACCCATAGAGGCAAAACCAAAGGTACCCTCTTTTACGCTGATGTTCCGCGAACACAACGCCTGTGTTTCACCCGCTCGGTGTCCATGATAAATTAAACAACTTATGTTTATGCAGATGTTGAATACTTTGAACTGTCAATTTGAAATTTGTTTTGTCTACTTTATCATATCCGACTTCTTGTTTGGATAGGAATATAATAACCAGACTGTCATGCTCATTGAAAATATCATTGCTCATTGAAATGTTATATTTGAAAAACAACCTACGCAAAACTTAAATGATCCAGAACAAAAAAAATAGTTTGGAAATTAAAATCAGTTATCTTATGTCCCAAGCTATTGGAAAAAAAAAGCTCCTAATTCTCATCTTTGGCGCCGCTCGTTTCTTCTTTTTTCGTTTCTCTCTGAGTAATCGTAAATACAACACTATCACATCACCTCACCCCACTCAATGGTTTTCGGTTTTCCATCCAATAGAAATTTAGAGCGGGATTTTGGATATGATTTTTTTTTATTTATTAGGATTTTTATTTTTATACAGACGTTATTGGGAGTTGTTTTTTTTCTTTGAGAACAAATTGGCGCTTACATGGCAGCGCCAGGACATCTCAGACAGGAAATAACAAGAAAAAATAAAATATGGAAGAATATATATTTTTTTAATCGTTGCATGTTTAAAAGGTTTTTATTCTGCGCATCGAAGTAAAATAACAAAAGTAGTGTACTCCGGAGTTTTTCGCTGTTCTCTCGCCATAAGAGCACTATTTTAATAGGAGATCATACTAGCAAGTTGATTACTTTTTTCGTCTCAAGGTGAGTTCAAATTTGATTTATAGCATTTTCTGCAAGGTTTATGTGTACATGTTTCTTAAAAATTAGATAAGTACACAGTACTTCTGCTTTCACGACACAAATGCAAATAATTATTTCACATCGGTCTTTCGGGTCTTTGCGATATTGCAAGTTAATTTAAAAGTAGTAATCAGCTTGGGTGAAATTTGAAATAAACTCCTCCGCGCAACAACCCACTAGTGAGCCAAGGCCTGAAGTGTCCATTTCAATTTACGTGACCAAGGGCTCTGGGGTGCTAGGATATGTCCTTGTTTGGTGGTCAACCTCACGTGGAACCCCCAGTGTTTAGTACCAATCATGCTTGGTCCTCATTTTATCGACCCACTTAAGAGAAGAAAGGATGAGTCAGCCTCACCTAATCGGGTATTTGAACCCCGGACCTGTTGCACTACCACTAAGCCACTGGGCCTCACTGAGAAATTTGGAATAATAAATAATTTAATTGTTTTAAAGTTGAGCTTTAACTTATAATTGGTTTTGGCACCGTCGAAAATGTGTGTGAATCAACGATGTGTAATCACGTTTTTTTTTTTTTAACTTAACTGATAATTTGGCTAATACTAGTTTCAAAATTTGTTTCAAACTATTTTTTTAATTTATAAAAATTAATTTTTAATATTAAGAGCTTAATGTCGTTAAATGACGAAATAATGACATGATTTCGTCATCAAATGTTATCATAAGGTTACGTATTTAAGAAGGTGTGGAAAACCTTTTTAAATGACAATGGGGTATGACCATAACCAAATGCTGGACTAGGACTACATGGACTAAGGGAAAATTGTACATGATTGCTCGTATTATGGTTAACATCCGAATCGAAATCAAATGCTAGAACTTTGACAACAAAAAAAAACTGAAAATAATCATTAATTTAAATCTGTTTGCTGAATTTGTGTATTATAAAGCTTTCCACCTTTAAAAATTAATGCGGGGCCACAAAATGACACAAGTTACTGAAGTTTCAAGGGCAACTTTATTTAGCATGAAAATCGTTACTGTCCTTATGGTAGAACATGCCCTGGGCGAGATCATGCCCTAACGATTTAAAAATGGCTTAAATTTAATGGCTTAAGTTTGTCTTATTACGAAAGCTTTTGCTTTGGAAACTCGAGGATACAAAAAAGCGTGCAAAAATGATTGGAAATCTATGTAGATAGGTCCAATTAATTTCTGTGCAACAAATCAGGTTATTTAAATTATCTAAGAAGTTAAATGTTCATTAACATTATATCTTAAATAGAATTTTTCCTGTTTATTGCACTTAATTTTTTAATAAAAAAATAAATCCAATTATCCAATAAATAATTCCAACTTTAGTTATGTAAATAAAACTAATTAATGTCCCTAATTAGTAATGGGGCTGTTTCACATCGTCGGTGGCAACAGTTCATCAGTCTTGTTTTCATTTTTCTTCAACTACTTTTTTTTTGTATTTGAAAGTGAGTTTTCAAATTTAATTCAGTTCATTTAAGAATATTGTATTCACTTAATTTTAAAATGACAACTTCTTGCTGTACTATTGGTTGTTCAAATCGTTTTTTAAAGAAAGCTTGCATAGAAAGAAAAATTCCTTTTCATCTATTTCCGCATTCTGATCCCAAATAAAAACAAATTGTATGTTGTAAGGAACTAAGAAACAGACGAAAAGTACGTCAATTAAGTCAATTTTAATTTCAAATAATTTTTTTCAAATTATAATAATTAAAATAAGTATAATTACAAACAACCTTAATGGGGGTTATTTCACGGAGGATCTGGCAATAGCTATACGGTCTTGTTTTCCTTACTCTCTAAATGTCTCGTCTCTCTACTTACTTTTGTTTTGGTTAGTAGAGATAATCAGGTTTGTGTGCTGGACAAGCACACTAATAATGGTTCACAAAACAATTCACCTGAATATAGGTCTACCAACCAATCAACTTAACCAAAACAAAAGTAATTCGAGGACCGCGGAGCTTTCGTAAGATCCTCCCATGAAAACAACCCCATTAAAAATAATTGTTTTAAAAATTATATTAAAATAATTGCAATTACAAATAACCTTAATTGAAAAAAATTCCCCCCCCCTCCCCCCCCACACACACAGAATTTTTTTCTAGTTGCGCCTTTGCGAACCCAAGAGGCCGGTAAACTTGCGCCTTTTTCAGGGAGCCAGTCCGGCCCTGGCAATGATATTTGATTACATGAACGGGGCATTTAATATATAAAATTAACAAGGATGTAATAATTATAGTTGATGACTTTTGAAAAATAAATGGCACTTGGTGGAGTTGTTATTATATTTATTAGTATTTTGCCTGTGGCACATTTTTCCTCAATTGTATTATTCTTTCTGTAATCATTTTGGAGATCTCTTTAAAGTGAGGCTCTGTAGAAATCACATGCCCTGTTTGCTCTGTCAGAAGTCAGACTATGCTTCTCTCCTCTTTTCCATATAGCTTGCAAATTACCTTTAAAAAAGAAGGAAAATTTGGAACATTGAAATCATTTTCCGACGAACACGAGCCGCTCAATGAAAAGCAATACACTATGCAGGCGTGTTACATGAGCCATCGAATCCATGGAATGAAGAGCAAACTCCGTAATTTTTTTTCCGCTTGGGGATTTTTGCCCAGGCAGATCCGGAATTGCAGGGTTCATTTAGGTTTCGCAAACTTTCCAATGAAGAAGGGTTTGATGTTTTATTCCATGGATTCTGTCACAGACTATCATTTGGGTTCGAAATCCTGCTCTGCCATTTTTTCCCCAAATGGAGGGTTTGGCATTCCATGGATTCGATAGCTCATGTAAACGCGCCTTACTTCAACTCAGAATTCATTTATGCCCAATAGGGGACATTCACGGCCATATCCACCTGAGCTTCAATTCCAAATCGCTGAGGTAAAAAAAAAAGCGTTTTGACAGGTGAGCAGTGGAAAACATTAGCTCGTGGTTCGAGAGCCTTATAGGATAACATTAGCATGTGTTTCGAGAGGTGTAGGATAACAAGCCGCGTGACATCACATGAATGCTCCCCATAGCCATAATGACATCACCTTTCGACGACGTATTCAATAAAACAGGAAATAGCAGATGCAGTTTAAATGTGATAACTGTAACTGTGTACGCGCCATTGGCATGGTTTTGTTTTGTTTTGAGTTGCATGGATGGATTTGGAGTTGGGACAAAAACCCAGAAAAAATTACTGTTCTCTTTCAAGATTTAAATTATGTGACTTAAAAATCTCCGATAAAAAATATTAAATGCGTGAGTTCTTTTTTCACCTAATCACTTGATATTGCAATTGTATTAGCAATTCGATTTTTGAAAAGGAACGCAGTTATTTGTTATGTTTTAAACTAAAACAAAATATTCTTCTTTTTAAACTAAATTAAATAATAATTCTTTTAAACTAAATTAAATAATAATTCTTATAAACTAGATTAAATAATAATTCTTTTAAACTAAAACAAAATATTCTTCCAAGTATCAGTATGCAATATTCTGACTATTATTACTGTTGTGTGTGAATTTTCTTTATGTTTAATTTGTATCATTTTAGGTGTCGGTCCCCTAACATACAATGTCTCAAGTGAAATATATTGCTGCTGGATTTCAGGAAGATTCAGAAGATCTTTTGAATGAGTTTTTAAAAGAAAATTCAACTAATTTCACGGTATTTTGCACGAAATGGGCAGAAAGAAACTTCAGTTTGATTTTTGCGTACGTCATTTCATTCTTGCGATAAATACTAAAATATTATTTACATTATTAAAAAATTTTAATTAGAATATTTTACAGTACTTTAATGACATTTTTTGGAATATTAAAGTAAAAATGTTCAAGTAAGAGTAACATTGTTCTAGAAATAGCTTTTATACAGAACAATTTTGTAAAATAAAATTCTTGCCACTTTTAGTATCCGAATAGCAAGTTTTGAATTTAAAAGCTTGTTTTTAAAAAAAGACTGATTCACTCGGTAATTTCCAATTTGCAGGGGCAAGGGATGAAGTCGCCAAAAAAGCACAACTATCCAAACAGAACAATTCATTCCAATGATATAACCTTAATATATATGCTGTGTTTTGTAGCCACAAATTCCATTTTGTGAGATTTGCACCTGCAATACCCCTGTTTTTTGTAATTAAAAGCTATATGCCTACCTTTAAAAATTGTCTTCAATACATTTAATGTTATAGTTTCATGAAAGTGTTGCAAAACCTGTGCAGTTTTTGAATGTTTTTTTTATGTATGGTTGTTATGCAAGACTTCTTTTAACAGAACAATAATCACTTCAAGAAATATGATTTTAATTGCATCTTGAAATATTATTTTCTGGGCTTTTAATGTAGTCAAACTACAATGACAACTTGTTTTTTTTTTAAAGCCTTGTATGTTTGGCCCTTTGAGTTGCCCATAGACCTTAATGTTAGATTAATTAATATATCTTGATTATATTTTTTAATTAACTCGCTAGTTATAACGCTATGTTTATTCCTTTATTCTTTGCAAGGGCATTTTGGATGTTGTATAATTTTTTGGTAAAAACGTTTCAACCATTTTAATATTATTATTCACCAAGTGATGTGAATAATCGCCAAGATCATATTTTTGTACTCGCCTAAAAAATTATTGACCTGAGGAAAATATATTAAACTACCATTAAGGTTAAAGGTTAAAACTTATTTATTAGATGTCATTTTATAACCTTATTTAGCAATATAAATGCACAATACCTATTTTACATATTTTACGGCACTTAACTTTGAACCTTTTTTATAGCATCATAAACATTGTGGTCTCTTGAATAATGCTTTAACCTGGTTATACTGTAGTTTGAATTAATTGTATTTAAAAATATGTAGTTAAGCTACAAAGGAGTGGCTATTACTCGATTATAAAGTCATAAATTCTGACCCTTTGACTGATTGGCCCTATTAAATCATCAACTTTCCCTTATTCACAAGTTGAGTAAATGGACCATTAACATGTTTTTGTCATTCTATGTATACAGGTTAAGAGGCTACATAACCTACACTCTTCCCTTACTGGGTGCACATATTATTATGTTATGTTGACTGTGATTGACTTTTTAACTGAAGATTACAGGAGAAGAACCCATTCAATGCATGGGAATCTCTATCAGATCTGCTCGTAGAAGATGGCGAGTCATCGCCTATAAGGTGGAAACCAGTTTTGCCTTGGTTCTTAACACACAGCGCATGTGTTTACTATCTCTAGCTTTAAGATTAATGCCAGACAATAGTGTGACGCTTGAACAGCGGAAGAACCAAGAGAGAAATCGGTTTCCGATCATCACTATTCGTCAAACAAACCTGACGCAGACATATTGCTATTAGACAACCTTTTTAAGAGGTGTGACTGAGGATTAGCTAAACAAGAGTGATCTACTGTAATTTACGAAAAACCAGTTGGTGTTTTGTCGAAACTTACAATTTGATTTTTTCAATTAAGGATTTAAATCATTTCTTTAATAAACAATGAAAAACAACTTTATAAATACTAAACAAATCAAAAGTAATAAAATATTGCTGACTTGAAATGTTAGTTTTTAACTGACATGGTTGGGTTAGCTGTTAGCCATAGAAGTATTTACTTTTAAAAAAAAACTGTATAGTTAGTTACTAGGCAACTAATAGTTTGTTTATTTTCATTTTAGGGGTCGTGAACCTGAAGAGTTGCAACAAGTAAGTGTACATTTTTTTTATATTTTAGAACTCCATTTAATTAGAAAAATGAAAGCTTTCTAAATAAACTTGACTCTACATTTTTTAATAAAAAAATATATGCAAAGATAACTGTTTTCTTTAATTAGTAAAATTAAAGAAAATGGGCAAATTATAATATTTTGTGAAAACTGTTTATTAGTTTAAACTTATTTTTGTAATCGATGCACTTAAGGTTCATAACACAAAAGTTTATACTGAAGTTTGTTTTCAATGATAAGTAACTGTGTTTATGGTCGTAATAAAAACTGAAAAAGTTTCTTTTGTAAATAATGTAATATATTTTGTTTTTTTATTGTTTTGGCAAATAGTTTGCAAGTCTAAAAACTATTCATGTTCAAGTTGTTTTTTAGTTTCTTATAGCGAGCCTAAATAAAAGAACAAACTTATACTTTATATAAGGGTAACGACACCCGAAGGAAGCAGCTGCAATATCATTGGGTGATCAGCGTCCCCACCCCAAAATATCTTCCATTCTCCACTTTTTTTTTTCTTCTCCATAGCGCATTGGTTGAATGTGTTTGAGTGGTTTGTGATAATCTTCTTAATCCGCAAAATTTTAGACTTGAACTTGTTTGTTGTATGTTATGTGTTAAAGATTTTCTGAGCAGGGTGGTAACAGAACCTGGAAATCAGAGAATTCTCATAGAATTTTGCAAAATATCAAGTAATTTTTTTCCATTTTGGATTACTTAAATAGCAGGTTTAGGATCTTGGGATCACTACTAACGGACACTTTATAAAAAAAATATTCTGTTTGATCTTATTAGCCTGAAGAACCAATCTTGGAGGAAGGACTCATGAATCATGTTATAAAATGATTATCTGATTACATGTTTCCTCTGAACTCAGATTTTCGGAAATGGTTAGGTAGGCTAACCAACGGTCCGGAAAGTCTTAATTCCTTCGATGTCTGAGTTAAATTTTCTGTACTGCATTGAATTGTGTGTAATTGCATGTTTTCTAGGTAATTGTAAAATCGGGGAATTTTTTGTGAAAGTATCATGGAAATATCACGGAACTTTTCTTCTGAGATTTTATGACTACCTGCTGAGCTACATTTTGCACTAAATATTTTTTGCATTTAGCAAGTTTTGAGGTGTGCATTTTAAAACTTTTTAGAAATGTCCCATCATGCTTTGTCAATTTTATTGAGTTTTCACTAATAAGAATTATAATTAGTTAGATTTTAAGTTCAATTTATTGCACTGCTACCTTTGATTTAAGGAATCTAAGTGAAAAAGAGGTGTTTTTCTGCAATAGCGCTGCAGACGGTATTTAGCTACTTTGGCGATAGCTTGTGTCAAATGTTGGCATTCTACTGAAAGGTATAAAAACTGAATGACATTAAGTGTCACTCAGCTATGGTCAAGGGAATTACAATTTTTATCTTAATTTGTATTTCAAAACATTTACAAACAATTTTTCTCCGTCTGAACAGTAACTTGGCCAAATAATAGCTTTATTTCCAAGTCGCCCTTGCATGATAACCATCACTGTTTGGCACAAACTGGGAAAAAGCTTAGAGAACTGGTTGCCAGTCTCTTGAAAGTGGTGGCACTCTTATATTCGTGTACGAAATACAAGTTAATTCTTTTATTTAGGCTCTCTAGTTCCTTATAGCCCTTGCATTCAATTTCAAGTCTCATTCTCTTTATATTTTTATTAATATTGCTGCTGTTATTTTTTTTTTTAAATCTTACTTAATATCTTTATAGGTAATTTATGACATAAATTTTTTTCTTTCACAGTAATAATTAAATTTTATGTTGTTTTTTTTTTAGTTTACTGAGGAAATATTCCAAATTACACTGGGTTATTTTCAACATCACTCAATTATTTTTCAATTTGGAGCCGTTTTCTTATTGTATGCTCTTTATCGGAACCAAAAGTCTGATCCACCTGTAAAGGTAAAGTTGTAATTTTCTGTACGTTTTCTTTTATTTATTCCCAAAATACTTGTTCAGCTAAAAACTTTATGTGTCTCAATATTTTTTGTGTGTAATTTGGTTGTTAGTTGTTCCTTAGTTATTTTGTTCACAGTAAGCATATATGCTATAAAAATATAACAAGAGCATAGAAACCTATAATTACTATTGAGAAATTCTTTGTATGATGGACTGAGAAATAAAATTATGCATCTAGGTCAAGTGTTTATTATTTAAAACTTTTGTATTGTTATAGGTTTTGCGCACTTAGTTGCTTGACTTTAAGGTTTATGAAACAAATTTCTAAACAAACTTTTTAATTCTTAAATAGTCATTGTTATACTCAACCCCCCTCCCATATCCTTGTGCTTAAACAAAAAAAATAAGCGAAATCCATCAAACACACCAATCAACAAAATGTATTGCTTTGCACTTTAAAACTTTGGAATGAACTCATTTAGCATGAAATATATTAATGGAAGGTTTTGTGTATCGATTAATTATTTAACTAAATTTATAAAAACAATAAAATAAGTATCTCAGAGAGAAAGTTGTACAATGAATCGCCTAGAGAATTGTAATATTTAATTATGTGTCCTTTTTTATAATTTCTTGAATATCATTCATTTCTTAAAATTTCAAACCCATTTTTTAATTTATGCAACAAATTATTCTAAATTAAAATGCAGGACTATAAAAAATAATCGAACTTCTTTCACAAATTTATATTTGTATTTTTTTAAAATATAGATTCGTATAACTTTGACCCAATGGGAAGTTGTAAGAAAACTAAAGGCTCTAGCTGAGAAGAACTGTTACATGCATATGCATTACATAATAAACTTCTTGTATACAAATGCCTTTGAATTTGTATATGGTGCAAAGGTAAGTTCTCCAGTTAAAACTAATCAAAAATTGTTTATAACCATTTTTAAAGTGTCAATACATATAATTGCAAATTCATATCTGACCTAAAGATTGTGCCTTTCCTTTAAAAATAGTTGTTCATTAAACTAAATGTCAGCATTGATTGTTGAAGAGCTAGTTTAAGTTTAAAAGATAAGAAATTTGTTCAATATTTCTTTTTTAACCTAAATCAAGTCTGTTATATCTTACTGCTACGGTCACACAATATATTATTCATTACTAGACAAAATGAAGCATTTGGTTAGGAATTTTACTTTTTTCAAGGTGCACTTAAAATTTAAAAATAAATCTATAATTTAAAGATATATTTATTTAACTTGTGTTTCATATCATCTAAATTTTTAAATGGTGGCAGAAGTAAAAATATATTAACGACAATCCATCCTAAGGGTTAATCATTAAGAAATTATACAGGGTGGTGCAAATAAAAGTGGCCTGGCTTATAGAAGGAGGGATAAGACAGGAAATCCTATTAAGTCAAAAACCAATACAAAAACAAGTTTGCCAATGAAGCCATTGCATTGAACGCTTCAATATTAAGCCCAACCAGATGCTTGGTGAATTATTTGCCATAAACTATGCCATCTTCACCTGTGCAATAATCTGATAACGCATTTACAGTTACACAGCTTGCGCTAAGATCTGAACTCGCCAATAGTTCATGTGCAGTTCCAGTCTAGCTACGACCAAACCAACCAAAGAAAAAACGGGTTTTGCCAAGTGAAGCTATTGAACATTTGAATAATTAATGAAATCGAATTGGAGGCTTTCATGTGGATTCAATAGTTTTTTCGCCACTCACTGTATTGGTAGCTGCACTACAGGGCCACTTTTATTTGCGCCACTCTGTAATATAGGCTTTAGTTTTTTTTCTTTCCTCTGTGGGACACCAAATATACCTTTTCACAAACTTGCCCATAATGTTTGATATTCTTAAGAATGTACCTTTTGAAAGAAATGCAATAAATTGACAATTTTTTATTTTAAATTATTTCAAAATATATTATTCCTAAGGTGCATAACTATTCTCCAACTAATTTGATATCTAATGGGATCAAATCTGCTGAAGAATAAAGCAATTCAACAAAACATTGTATCAAGTCTTTTCAAGGGTGAATTTATGAAACATTTGCCGTAAAAAAATGTCAGGATGGACTATTAATGGCAATAAGTTCTTTAAAACATGGACTTGTTTGAAAACTATGTTTATATAAATAAGCTATTTGTAGTTTTTTTGTCTTTTGGGAGTATAAATACTTGTGTGACGTGTGACAAACCTTGTCATGCAAGTCAAACCTTGACAATACTTGTGTGACAATAATTTGACTCAAACCTCCAGCCTGATAAATTTTAAGCAAGTAAAACAGTTTTCTTTATTATGAACAATAGAAAATTAGATCAGAAGTATTTGCAAGTGTGTTAATTTTCAAAGTTTACTTTTTCTGGTTGTACAACTGTCAGTTTTTAAGCAGACACAGCATGTGTCTATAAATAGATAATGTATTGTTGTATTGAATTAAATGTTTTAATTGCTGGCAATTCATTTGGCAATAAATTGTTGATATATTAAGCAATAATAAGGTTTAGTTAGGGCCTGTTCTAGGAAAACTCACACTATAAAAACAAGCTATTTTGTGGACCCCTTTACAAAAAATGTTGTGTATGCTTTCCAGTAATGATGGTGCTATATGACCATGCATCAATTGTTTTTTGTGCAATTTTATTGGCTCGCTTATAAACATCGATCAAAACACTCACATTAGGTTAATTTCTCAGTCAAAATTGAGCTTAAACGAAGTGGAGTATCAGAATTTTTTTTAGTTTGCTTTTTTGGGAGGATTTCCAGCGTTTAGCATAATAAAAACTGTAATTTAGTGGCCCTTAAAATTTGGAGACCTTAGACCAGGGCTTTGTGGAAGAACAGGCTCTGGGTATAGTCATATGCATATTCTAGGAATATTGAAATAAAGATATGTTGTTACTGTTTTGAATTATTTATGAATTAGTTCCCTATATTGTATTTTACCTGTTAATTTTGTATATTCTAGTTTGGTCCAATTTGTTCAAAAGGCAGAGCAGAAATGGAAAGACCCCAAAATATTCCTCCTTTTTCCTTAGAAGACTGCAAAAAAGAAATGAGAAGCTTTAGGAATAGCAATCAACTAGAAGTAAAGATTTGCGGCTTTTGTTTTAAGTGATTATATGTTAATTGGTATTTTCTGCCTGTTCAATATAACTTTTATTTAGTAATTCTGCTAAAAAAAAGAACATGCTAGCTAGTTAATAATGACTGTATACCAGAGGTGCCGATCCCCCCCAGGTACAATGACGCACCCCCCCCAGAATTTTTTGAATCCCCCCCCCCAAAAAAAAAACCGCTGTAGATTTTATATTTAGATAGATGAGTACCTACCTAAGTAATTTACACCATACTGTGTATATATATAGGAATCATTACGATTTATACATGAAACTTTATAGTAAAATAATATTTTAAATACCATCGAATTGGGTAACTTTGTCCTGTGAAATAAAACCCAAGTACTGACTTTCTTCTTGAATATTTTTCTACTGATAGGTCAACGCAGAGTTGCCCCTAATTGAAAAAGGGAATCACACTTTTAATTGCTTTTATAATACGGAATTACAACTTATTTTTAATTTTCCTTTAAATAGATTTTCTTTACAGCAAAAGCTATCGGAAATCTAAGGTATTGGTAAAAGTTCCGCTCAAAATATATGTAATTATATTCTTTTTTTAATCTATAAAAATAGCCGGACACGTGAGATCCAAGGTGCACATTAAAAAATAAACAATGTTTTTCTTATTAATATTGATCAATATTTTTGGCTCCCAAAAGTGTTTTAAGTGTAAAATTTGAAACTAAAATTATCAGCAATATAAAATATAATTAACTTCTCAGTATTTGCATCCTTTAAAATTCTTTAGTATCCTTTCTTTATTCGCCTAAACTTCTGACGGAAACAGACATATAAACTCGTTAAAAAAGTTTATAAGAGGGTCTCTGACCTAGTACACAAACCTGAAAATACAAGTCAAACAACCAACCAACCCGTCAAATGACTGTTTTACCAGCAACACACATAATTTTTAAAAGTTTAATAATTTTATTAACCCTCTAGTGCATGAATTTTTTGTTTCGTCCCAAAAAAATATATTTGTATCTCTAATGCTCATACATCACGGGAAAAATAAGGAAAAAAAATTAAATGCATCGGAATTTAAATAATTTCATTTTTTAAATTTGTTACCAAACGGTAACACCATGCATTAAGCTCTGAATGGATGCTTAAGGGATCATAGGAGTCTTACAAATGTGCAAAGAAGGAGCTACAAAGTATAGTTTGATCTTTTATGTAATTTTTTAACTACTCAATATATAAGCATAATTTTTTATATGTAATTCTACAGGATTTATTTAATATGAAACAAATTTTAAAATTTATAAAACTTTAGCCAAAACTAAAATAAATGATATTAAGCATAAAGCTATTTGAACACATTGTGATTAGGCTTGCGCTGCAAATTGTGAGGTCAAAATTGAAAACATGACCAAGAAAATGACTTTATATTGTACAAATATGTACAAACAAAGACTTGTACCTAAATTCTCAGCTCAATTTTAATTAGAAATTATTTTTAAAAAAATTTTAAATCAAAATTTTAAAATTTTTATTAATTTTTTTAGAAAAAAGTTCTTAAATAATTTCTTATTAAAATTGAGCTGATAATTTAGGTATAAGTCTTTGTTTGTACATATTTGTACAATATAAAATCATTTTCTTGGTCATGTCTTCAATTTCGACCTCACAATTCGCCGCGCAAGCCTAATCACAATGTGTTCAAATAGCTTTATGTTTAATATCATTTATTTTAGTTTTGGCTAAAGTTTCATAAATTTTAAAATTTGTTTCATATTAAATAAATCTTGTAGAATTACATATAAAAAAATTATACTTGTATATTGAGTAGTTAAAAAATTACATGAAAGATCAAACTATGCTTTGTAGTTCCTTCTTTGCACTAGAGCCCTACTTTGCACAATTTCAAGACTCCTGACCCCTTAAAGTTCGGGGTAAGAATATTTATTTTTATTCAAATTATTACCTTTTTTACTTTTTATATTTCTAATAAATTATACTTAAAAATAAAGCTTATTGATAATTTTATTATTCTATAAGAAGTTGCAGAGGCACACAGACACATAGTTTTAGGTATAAAATCTTTAATGAAAACGTGTATAACAAACAAAAAAGAGTATTAATATTCAGTACATTTAGATTTTGTTAAACAGGAAAAATTAGTTTTTAAAATAATTATGAATAGTAGTTACTTTTGAAACAAAATTAATGTACAAATAGAAGGCAATAGCAGGTTTAGTACAAATAGCAGGTATTTATGAATAAAAATATACAAAAAAATCATTTTTAAACATAATTTTTTTAGATGGCAGAATGATACGACATAAAACAGTTATTTTTACTCTTAAAATCAAGTAGTACCAAGCATTTTAAACTCTGAACTCTTGTGAATCCGTTACAGAGATACACGCAAATTAGCAAACAAAAGTTGTGCTTAATGCATGATGTTACCAAACGGTAACACATGTAGAAACCAACTACAAACTACCAATTTTGAAAAGAATGATTAGAAAACTACTAAATATAGTTTAAAATAACCCTCTTGAACTATAATATTTTTTTCAAAGCAATTTAATTGTATTTAGTACTAGTATTATTACTTTGAATTCTGCCAAACACGTAAATTCACAACAGTTAGAAACTTCACTTTTTAATTTTGAATACACTTTTACTACCGTCAAAGCGGGTATCTTTGGCCACGGAGGGTAACTTTGGCCACGCGTCGGAAAAAGATTCGTTTCTTAATTTCTCTTCATAAAATGATCTCATCTTAAATTGTTTTACATTTTTGGAAAGGTGGAAATATCGCCTTTCATTTCATGTAAAAAAAAATCTCATTCTAAATCTGGCAATACTACAAATGCTGTTTTCATTCTTACGAGCATAAAATGACAAAAATCTATCTCTTCCAACTTTTGTCTGGAACACTTAAAAAATATTGAAAATATTTAAATAAAACACTCTATTCGATTCTTTTATTAATGAGGAAGAATATTACATCATTTGTTTTATTCTAAGTTGACTATTTTTTATGCTGTATTTAAATATTTGTAATTGGGAAGCTTTTGCCGATGAATGCGGGTAACTTTGGCCATATATGTAAATATTTCTTTATGGAACTTTGCACTTTAAAAATGTATGTAAAAGTGTATTAAGTTTAACTATTTTTGAAAAAATTCTTACTTTTATGATTACTCATTTTTTATATATTTTTTTTAAAATCTCATGATTTTAAACATTAAAAAGATAAAGATAGAATGCAAGATACGTATTCCACTCAAAATCGCAAATGTCGAAAGGTAAACATTTTCAAATTCCTAATTATAAATATATTATCTTTCACCTTTTATAATAAAATCGTTTGCTTTTTACGAATATATTTGTTATTAAATCTTGCTTCAAAAAAGTTCTTTTTTCCTTATTCAAATAGAAGTTTATTTTTCTTTCTTTTAAGCGACAAACATTACTAGTATTCAACGTGTAATGCCATTCCACGATGCACTGCAATGTAAATGTTAAGTTATATACCATTTTAAATAACTATATGTCTTATAACTTTGTTATTTTTGGGTTTAAAGTTTTAATATTGCTATTTAAATCGTTAAAACAGCTTTTAAGGATGTTAAAAAGTATGTTTCTTATGTATTTCTTGGGTGGCCAAAGTTACCCGCCCGGCTCCTAACAGTGTCTTATTTTTTAAAATTAATACCAATTTTTTATTAATTTATAAAATGTAACAAAAATGCCTGAAAATTATTCCTAAATGTACAATACTTAGAATGCATAAGGATTTTTAAGTGTTTAAATCGTTTTTGAAGTTACATTTTTCTTCTTTTGTGAAAAAAACTATGATTTTGGCCAAAGTTACCCGCACTGACGGTACTGTCAATTATGAGGGTTATTATTAACTAAAACTTTAAAATGGAATGTAATAGATGAAAAAAACACAAATTTGTCGAGAGGGAGGTCTATTTTTAATAGAATAAAGTGGATTATGTAACTTGTTACCGAACGGTAACACTATGCATTAGAGGGTTAAATTCCAAAATTTAAAGCACGGGGGATTCTACCAAAGTTTATCACCACCTACTACAGAAATATAATTTTTTAATTAAGAAATTAAATTTTCAGTTAAAATTTTAATTTAAATCACAAGCAGGGAAAACAAGTTTACATTTCTGCCAATTTGCTTTTTCAGAGGGTTAACAAGATTTAAATATTCAAATTATATAATTTCGAATATCTTACCAGAATCACTTCCATAATACTTCAAAATAAGCTCTTGGAGTATTTATAGTACATTGCAATTTAACTTCATTTAGTTTAAAATAGTATCCATTTAATATAGGTGTACCTTTGATGATTCCCCTACGTTTCGAAAACAACTATCTACAAAAAAACCTAATAACAACACTTCTAAGCGGGAAAATTGCACGAATGTCATTGGTTAAAAAGAAATATGCTGGAGTCATCATTTAATCGAATTGTATATGTTGTATAAGTGTTATACAGACTGCAGACAGCTGCTGTAGTTCCCGCCACCCTTATTTGAAACACTTTAGGGATGGGCCACCGTTGTAAAACACCAGTTTTTTTGAAAAACCGCCATCCCTTCTGCTTCTTATTTGGTTGGCGGCTAGTATTGTGTTTTGTCTCTGCTTAAAGAAATGATGGGTTGTTTATGGGTAATACATATCAGAAAGATTCGTTAGGCCTACGCGATATTCTATTTATGATCTTCTTTCTGTAATGTTCTTTAAGTATTTTGGTTACCATTTTTGATTCGTGAAGGTTGCGGGGGGGGGGGGCAAGGGTTATGCCCCCCCCCTCTCCTTGAAGTCTGGGGGGGGGGAGATGATTATAAAGAACAAGTATTTGTTAGAGTGGTATCTTAGACAAAATAAGTCATTTACATTGAAAATTTTCGAATTTTTTTCGACCCCCCCCTAAAATTTCAATGACGCAGTCTGCGTCGCTGCCCCCCCTTGTAGGCACCCCTGCTGTATACTAATCTTACTATTGGACATAATATTTACAACTCGAATAATCAGCACAATTTCTTTTACGATTTATATGTTGGCACCAAAGTGTCATTCCATGGAATGCCCATGATGTTAAGCAATGTTTACAATAATGCAGCATAAATAATTTTTGGTTTACGAACTAAAGAATTTCGTACTTAAATAACATATTTATACAATATTGAAATATATATTTATTAAAGTGTGTAACAGTTATTGATGAAAAAACAACTTTTTTTTAATTGCATGGCTGGCTTATATTGCAATAAAAATTGTATACTATAACTGGATTTATGAGTGCGGGGGTGGTAATCTTAATTCAAACTCCATGCATGATGCTAAAACTTGATAATTTTTTTTATAAACTTTCAAAATTTTCAAAGCTATTTTTTTAATAAACTTGTGACTTCTTATTATTTAAGTTGTATTTATTTTATAGAAAATCGCAGCTTTAACTCAAGAATATTTACAATATGGGGAAAAATACAAGTCTGCCTTTTTTGAGCATGGAAAGAGGCATTTGGACGTATCTAAGTTTAGTAGCTTTATAAAGTAAGTAAAGTTTCAGTTACTTTATGTTAAGCAACTTTTAAGTAAGGTGAATCAAAAGTAATAAAGCCCTCATGGCTTTCTTGCAAATCACTCACTGGATGAAGGTATTGTTCTTGTGCATAGATCTATAATAATAAAAGAAAGAGTCTGTCTGTGTGTATGTCTGTGGATCGCAAAATACCTACTTAGACTGCTCTAAAAAATTCGTAATTTTTAATATAGATTCCATTTAATACCTACGTGTGCACCTGAGGCTTAGTTTTTTCATATTTGATTGTGATTTTTAACTAATATAATAAGTTTTTAAAAAAAACGTCATCCATGTGGGATTGCGGAACCATAACAGGGCTAGAAAATACATGGACCCGGCCGAAATGGGGCCTTACGCCATTATCTATTAGTTTGATTGAGATATGAGCTCGCCCTAAGGCTGCTTCATTCTCTATTAGTGTTTGCTTTTTTTAAGTGTGCATGCGCCAACACGAATTTAATTTTGTTTTGATTTTGAGTGTATTTTCACAAGTAAGCATGCCTCTAAAAGGAAGCAATGCGAAGTTAACGGGTTCCCAGTAAGGTGTGACCATACTGCTAGTTTACAGATAAATTTCTGTAATAAAAATAAAAATGTACCTCATTGGTCAATGGCTTGTTGAAAATTTTTGTTAATTTCAATTAAAACTTTTTGACTTAATATATATTCATAATTACTTGAAATACAAATTTAAAATAAGTGATGGGTGAGTATTCCTCTTTTTGGTAAAGCAATCAAGTATGTATTTTTTAAAATCAAAATTAACCCTATCAATCCCTACTTTTTTTTTCAAAAAATAAATTTGTGAAATAGACTCATTATGGTATCTAGATTGAAATGGTGAAAAGCAGGGGGAGAAATCTTAATATTTTTACTAACATTTAAGGAGGAAAAATTTGAAATAATAAGATTTGAATAAATTATAACAATATTTTCTAAACTTTTTTGTTAAAAATAATTGGATTTGTAAATTTTTTATTGCATTTTAAATTGCAAGCATGAGGTTTTTCATTGGCATATTTTTTGGCTTTTTGCCTAGCTGTTTAATCAACTATCTGAATGGTTTTGCTAATGCTACTTACTGCCTTATTTTTTTCTATTTCTTTCAAAAGTATTTTTATTCTGTTCATAACCAAACTTGTAACATTTATTTAAGCATATAATAATAAAATTATCTTTTCATTTCAGAGATCTTGATAACTTATTAGATACAGAACCAGGCAAAGCAAAGAAAGAACTAAGATCTAGAAAACCAGTAAGTCTCTTCTCTGCTTATAAATAAATTATGTATGTCTAGGAGGGAGGAGGGGCAGTAAAGAAGAAAGCAACTCGATTTGAAGAAATAGCCATTTAATGAACTGAAGCTTATGGAGAATCACATTCACATCCTCTCGTAATCCCTACCACCGTTGCTAGTGACAAGAAGATGGTGGGGTTTGGGGCAGAGTTTCAAAAAGTAGCCTTTATACAACACATATGAATAACTTTGTTCAATCTATTTCAAGACTAAAATTGATTTAGAACTGCCTTTAAGTGGGTTAAAAAATACATTTAAACAGGCTGTTTAAGCTATCTTTACTATATAATAATACCATACTATCCTTTACCATAACTATCCTTATTATATAATAATCTGTATGTTCACTAAAAAATTTATTTCATGGTAAATAAACTTCTTTCTGATTATTTTAAATGTTTTTATCTATGTTTTACCTATTCGTTAGGAAACGTGATGGATAGGTTTTAAATTTTGTCGAAGTGTTGTGCAAAATGGAATTTATTGATTTTTTAAAATATTTTTTGTAATGTGATTACAATTAAAACAATGGCGAAATGTGAATTTTTATTTTGAGGAAATGGCCATGATAAAAAACTATTTAGTATATCATTCAAAGAAAAATTTACTATGATTATAATTTACTGATAAATTTATCATTTTACCACGATTTTTTTTTATAAAAAATTTATAAAATAAGTTATTAAAAAAAACTTATAAAATTGCAGTTCCTTTTTAGTTTTTCATCTATGTGTTTAAAATAAGTAGTTAAAAATCTGTTTATTTTAGAGGGTAACATTTCTATTGCAGTACCTGCAAATTTCTTTATTCTATTGTAACATTTGTGAAAACTTCTTTAAATTACAATAGCTTGGTAAATACAAATAATTATCTATTTTAAGTTAATGTGTAGATAAAGTATGTACAAA
Organism: Hylyphantes graminicola; assembly: GCA_023701765.1. Lineage (NCBI taxonomy): Eukaryota > Metazoa > Arthropoda > Arachnida > Araneae > Linyphiidae > Hylyphantes > Hylyphantes graminicola. Next base: position 53,687,159 of record CM043114.1, on the reverse strand, counting down.
ACTAGTGTAAAATATGAATTAAGTTGTCACTGTCTATTAAAAAGCTTAGAAGTTTAAAATCAATCACTTTCTTAAAATTTTTCTCAATTACCTTAATTCTTAATTAAATACTTTGGACAAGAAAATTTGGCATATATGTCTTGTGCTTCAGTGGTCAAACAATTTTTTTACTATATATTTAACAGTTATCTTTTATTTTAGGTTGATGCAAGGTTGGGTAGTCGACGAGCTGAGATCAAAGCAAATCAATTTTCAAGAAAAGCTCGTTTCAGGCAATTAAACGCTAGTGATAGTGATGATGTTGATAATGATGTGGACTGGGATGTTATAAAAGATGAACCAGGTGAAATTATGATTTGTAGGAATAACCATTATGGTGTTTTCCAGTTATAGATTGTTTTTTAATAATTTGTTAAAAGCTATTTTTTGTTTACTTAGTTATGTTATTGTAGATTGAGAAAATTGTGGGGCATGTTTTTTTTAATAAGCTCTTTGCATTCATTATACCTTGTCTATCTAAAATGCGAGCCTCAAAAATGCTTTCCTCCCCCATCCCTGCATGTGGTTTTCTTCAAAACAGCGTGCGCACGTTTTCCCCCTCCTTACTTGAGTTTGAACTGTTCAGATTGTTAACCTTACAACAAAACCCCAAACGCGTTTGTTGAAGGAGAGCGAAGGGAAGAAAGCCAAGCAATGGATGGGGGAAGAAATTCTTTTCGAGTCTCGCATAGTAAATCAACAGACTATAATACAGCTGCATTACGTTAATAAACTTTTGCATACATTAATACAGTCAAAGCTTGACTTGCATCACTCTGCAGCTCAACAACTTATTCAAGAAGCCCAATAATTTTATGATAGCGCTATGTATTTGATTTTTTTATTAAAAAATGATACAGGACAGTTAATGGTTATTGCAATTCAACCCTAATATTTAAGAAAATATGTTGCAAATAGCTACTACCTAGTCTCCTTCATCCTTGGCTCTAGCAAATCCAGTCGATAAAGTACTTGCCTTGCATGTGAAAGATCCCATGCTGTGCCAAAATAGCTGTCGACATATGAACAGTTTGGGCAGCCAAAATAGTCTATTACACCATGTGGTGGGAGGGAGTGCCCGTTGAATATGCTTCAAAGTCCTGACGTTGCATACGAGGTTGCTCCTAAAAATTGCTTTTTGTGCCTACTTTGGTAACGGCTTGTACCTTGATAATAATTGTGTTACAATAATTTATTTCAAACCTCCAGCCTGATAAATTTTAAGCAAATAAAACAGTTTTCTTTATTTTTATGAACAAAAGAAAATTAGATCAGAAGTATTTGCAAGTGGGTAAATTTTGAAAGTTTAGTTTTTCTGGTTGTACAACTCACTTTTTAAGCAGATACAGCATGTCTCAATAAATAAATAATGTATTGTTATTGAATACATTTTGTGTAATAAATTGTGTGGATAAATGTCTTTAACAAGTTTAAGTATATAATACAATAAAAAAAAATTTAAGAACCTTTTTTATTTAATAAGTTTTACAAAATTAAATTTCATATTGATAATTTTGGGACAAAGTTACCTTGGCACATCACTGGGGGCATTACATCATTGAAGCAAATCATACTGGGTAGGCAACTATAAGACAATTGTGAGGTTTCAAATCAAAACACATTTTTAACACTGTAATATATTTTACTAAGTTTTTAAATGATAACAATTTGCACTCATTTAACAGGAACATCTTATACAAGACTGAGGAGGCCTCGTAGGAAAAAACGCGTGCCTAAGGAACAAAGAAGAGTAGGACGTCCAAGAAAGATTAAAGTTGAAAAAGCAGAAACTGATGAAAGTGATCATGGTAAAGGTAAAGTGTGCTATCATTATTCTTTCATTGGTAATTAAAGTTTAAATTTTTATAGGAAAGTTAAGATTATGTGTTCCAAAAATGTTCCCAGAACAAAGTATATGGTACATGGTTCATTCTTCAAAAACATGCAATTTGAGGAAAAAAAATATTGCTGAATTTTTCTCAAAACTTTGGAATTTAGTAACAATTATACACTTCGTTGAAACTATAACATCAGAACCAGATTATACAATTAATTTTTCTCGGTGGAAATTTAACACTTTAAAGATTCTACACAGATCACCCTATGATCTTGTCAATCCTTGTTCTTTAACTTACTTCAAATTACTTTTTATCCCCTGCAAAATTTAAACTATCCATGTGTCACAATGTTAAACTTGTATCAGTGAATGGGGACGTGAATAAAACGGTATGGTTGCTTCTCTCTCTAGATTGTTATGCACACTACTCGGACATGATGAAAATCTGAGGGACATTTTATTTTGGCAGAATTTATGTATTTATATTCCTTTGATTATGTTTTGTGTGTTCTAGTAATACCGATTCAATTAAAGAAGCATGTTTATTATTAAAAAAATTAGGGATGTACTAACCAACACAGTCCACAGACAGGATTTGTCACTGTCTGTGGACACAAAGTATTTGATATTTCCTATATTTTTTAAACGTTATTAAGAAAATTAAATATTCATAATCTTAAATTAATTCAAGTGGAAGCATAAATTTTCGTTCATGTGAATATCTTGCAGGTACATGATTTTGTACATTTTGAGAGGAATTACCCATATGCGAGAAATATTTTATTTTTGATAAGTTGTTTGAAACTTTTATTTATCAAATAATTTTTAAGTAGTTTACAGTTACATTATATACCTAAAAAAAAAAACTAGCAGCAGAGTTTAGAAAGTTACTCTTAAATAAGTAACTCTTTACAATTACTTAAGATGGCTAAATTTCAGTTTTTCTATTTTATCATTTTGCAATAGACAATTGGAAAATTTTAAGAACAAAAATTAAGCTTTTATAAAAGTTAAATTTTAAGTTATTAAGTTTAAGCCAAATGCTGAACTGTGCTGCAAATATCTGTGGAAAGAAGCTTGGGAAGTAACAAAATTTTTCACTACTATGTTACCTCTAAAAGTAACTAAGTTAAATTTACAGTTACTTTCTGAAAAATCTAATGGCATTACCTGAAAAGAGTAGCAGTTACAAGTAGTGTGTTACTCCAATCCCTGCGTAGAAAGATTAGAAGCATTAAATTGTGTTTTTTTTATATAAAATGAAGATATTTCTCACTTTTAAAAATAATTAGACATACTTGTTTTAATGTATCAAGTATGGTAATTGATTGAAGTTTGTTAAAAAAATAAGTTGCTATAACCATGTACTATATTTTATAGCTGGAAAAATTAAACTAAAGAGAGGACCAAAGCCCAGAGGACTTATACATACACAAACCTATGTATCTGCTTATGAGCTGTGAGTTGAACAATGACTTTCTTTTTACATTATATTTTTTAAAAAATCAAGGATATACAGCTTTAAAATACTTTTTGTATTGCAAGTTAATATGCTTACATTGTTTTAAATTTCTGGAAAATTTCATTTTGTTTTTAATAATAATTTGTACTTTTTTCATTTGCTCTTTAAAATAAAAGATTCCAAGTATACTTTCCCCCTTAAAATCATCTGAATTATACTTTATTTATTTTGGTTAATTTTGATAATCAATGAAAATTGTAAATGAAATACAGAGTTGAAAACAAATCAAGTATAATACGATTTTATAGAGGTCTATTTTAGAGTACTGCAGTGTAATTGCTACACAGGTCTAATTGTAAAATTATCAATTCCTTAAACAAATTTTTAACAGCTGTGGGTTTTTATGTTGAAAGCTATATTTGCAGCTACAGACTTTGGTACCAAGGGCCATGGTGTTTACCTATTAGCCATTATCCATTCATTATTTAAAGATAAACAGTTAAAATGGATTGGTGTACTAGTTTTACTTAAAATGTTAATTATGTTATAAGCTATCTCTATATTTGCCTTTTTGCAATCAATTTTCTTGCTTTTGCAAACCATTACAATGTAATGGTATATCACTAGTTGTGTACTACCATAAAACTAAGAACTGCCATTATTTTTGTCAGAAATTTCTAAAATAGATTTTTTTTAAAAATTATGTTGTGGGTAAATCTTTCTTTTTCAAACTTTATAGGAAAGTTCCTACAGTCAACAAGATAGTCAAAGATTTTCTACCAGATGATAGTTCCGAGACATCTGAAGAGGAACCTTCAGAAAGCAAAGAAGATACGAATCCTCAAGAAGATATGAATGCTCAAGAAGATACGAATGCACAAGAAGATACGAATGCACAAGAAGATACGAATGCGCAAGAAGATACGAATGTGCAAGAAGATACGAATGCGCAAGAAGAAGATATGAATGTGGAAGACGGAGAACAAGATGCAAAAGACGATGAAGGGTTGGATATCTATTTCTGAAAGCTTTACTCATTTATATTCTGGATAATTTTTAAGGACTTTTATTTTTAAAAATACAAGTTTTAATTATTATACCTTACATTTTAATGTTTGCACCTTATAACTCAAATAATGTAAGTTGTTTCTGATGATTTTAACAAGCATCAAACTAATCTGAAAAGCATTTTTTATATATACAAAGCAATTTTTTACATAATGTTCCTCAATTTCTAATTCTAAAATTAAAAGTCATATAGACATTCATTTTTGTAATGATGTACCAATTAAATGTGATATCAATTTTTTTTCTTTTTTAAATTCATTTGTATTTATTCATTCTTTTAAATGTTTATACTTTTAATAAAATATATACAAATATTATAGCATGTGTACTTATTAAACTATTTTAGCTAGGAAATATTTTATTAATTTAAAAGAATGTTTCAAATGATGATTATGTACCCACTTGTATACATAATATCAGCATGTACATATATAGTAGCAATTTTTTTTTCATAAAAAAAAGTATCATTCAAAATTGACTGTTTAAAACAAATTTCTTTCCCTAAATTAAAATAGTTTTAAATGTTTGTGAAATTTATTAGAAAAGATCTTTAAAGTTGTCCATTTAAAATAGGCCCATATGGAAATGTTATTAGTTTTGGTTAATAACCCAAAACTGTATCAGTTAAGAAGTAGTTTCGCCATTTCTAACCTTTTTTCTATCGTGACTTTCCATTGGATTGTTATGTTTACTAAATCTGGAAATAATATCAAATGTCTTTACTAGGCTTTGGCAAACTATAAAGGCTTCACAATTTCAATCACATCCAGAATACAAAGATGGAAGAAAACTTATGTTTCCTTTAAAAATACTTTTCAATTAATTAAAAAGAGTTTCCCAGATAGAAAGATTTTTCCCACTGGGATGGAAAATATTAGTTATGGACGGGAAAACCCAACCCAATTGGATTCTTCATGCCTGAAATATTTTAAAATTTTGTTTTCTTTTAATGGTCAATAATATAATATGCTATTTTTGAAGTTGCTTGGGTTTAATGATTCCTAAAAAAATTATCAAATATTTTAAATGTTTTACATTTCACCAGCAAATCTTCTTTCTAATAACAAAATTCAATATAATGTACTATTTTGCAGTTCCTTGGAATTAATATAATTAGTATGTGCCGGAATAAACTAACATTTAATTTTTTTAAAGCAACGCTATGTGGCTTTTCATGTGTGCCCGATAGAAATTAAACCTGTAGGTTTGCAACAGAAACTGTGACTTGAAACTTCTGGCACAAAATTATTGCATTAAAAAATGCCACATTATTTTATAACTTTTTAAGCGTCAAACTTAAATGATTTTTCATTGAAAAAAATCAGTAATTATTACTTATCATTTACTAAATTTGTATTTTAAAGAATAAATATATAATATTGCTAACACTTAAGAAGAAATGAAACATTTGATATCAACATACAATGTTAAAATTCATATCGCCTTCAAAACATACCTTCACAAATTGATTTTTAAATACCATAGAAAGACAATGAAAAACCTTGCCAAATGGAATAATTAGGATGAAAATGTCATTATTCATCAATAAATGTAAATGAAAAAATGTGACTGCTTTTGAAAAATATATATAGCACATCTCATGCCTTTTTCTAAACAAATAATAGCTATCAAAGAATCTAATTTTCCATATATTATAACGCCATTCCATTCCTAACAAATTCATATCGCAAAAGTAAATTCCACAAATTTTTATGTAATATAACCAAAGTTTCTCATGTAATGGTTAAGTGGCAATGGTGATTTAATTCCATTAAAAAAATTACCTTATGCTTTTTAAATGATTATATTTTGCAGGGTTTTTTTTCAAATTGGAGTACTATGAATATGATTTTTTTTCTGTGATTTTAAACTACTTCTAGTTTGGATGCACTGATTTTTTTAACATAGCAGTCTGTAGCATTTGAAGAGTACACGGGAAGAACCACTTGATTTTTTAGGAGTCTTACTTTATGCTTGGGGGACATTGGCCACAGGAAACCGGTTTTCCTTTGGTCCTTCATTTGCGGTACAACCGTGTTACTTGTGTCTACTGATATCTGGCGTGAATCAGGGTTGCTGTGAAAGATACACAAAGCAAGTAACCTGTTTCTTTACACCAGTTTAGAGGATTTTTTGCTATCATCCCCAAAGAGGCTATTAAGGAAAGCCTTCTACGAAATCAAGTGGTTCTTCCTGTGTACTCTTCATTTCAGTTTGGGCTGTGAAAGTGCGAGACAGACATAACCTTTATAAAAGCTTCTACTTTTTTGCTATAAATGTAGTGGGAAAGCTATATCTTAAACTAAATATTTTGAGTTAAAAATAAGCAGCAAAACAAAAAGAAATGTAGTGTAGTCGTACAAAACAAAGGAAACAGAATAATCAAGTGAAACGTTTGGTAAGTGATTACTTCCAACTCTTAAGTAAAATTTCCGATTCAATTATTCACAAGTAAACAAAAATAAGGTAACATAAAGACTTAACAATAATTTATTAAATTTCCTTGAAATATTCTTTATAAGATAAGAAGTTATTTTACTCTCATCATTTTTAAAATATATTGTACTTGAGTTTTGTTATATTATTGCATAGTAATACATACGCTTAGAAGTGTGTATTGTTATACACAAAATTAAATATATTTAACAAGTAACATAAAAAAATACATACTACATGAATTGGTAAAAGTAAATAGGTAATACATTTTTTGGGTATTATAAATAACATAATTTTCCTTAATAATCCCATAATTTGTAGCATATTTCTATAAATCTAAACTTAAAACCATACTTGATACATAATTAGTGCAAAATTTCAAGTGTTAGGAACTAATAGATTTTTAAATTTATAACACAAATTTTAATTACATTGTATGGTGTTGTGGAATTGAAAGTGATGGATCTAGCTAAATTTCACTTCCTGCTTTCAAGAATTACACAACCAAAAATAATTATAGTACTGTAAAATACATGTAATATTTTCTGTTTAAAAAAAAAACTAAATTAAGCTTTAAAAATCGATCAAGCTATTTATTTAATGTTCATTCTAATGATTTAATAAAAAAAATTACATTTTAACTAAGTCATCTCAAAGGTTTTTATAAATATTTGAAAATTAAAAAATATATATGTTTATGCAAATAGCAAAAAAAATCATAAAGACCTCCATACAATACTAAATTATTTAGTATATTTAAATCGTATAAGCTGTAAACGCTCGATTCCATGACCCCTGTCTGTTAAGGGTTAAAAGATTATAAAATCACTACAAACCAATCATAAAGCTGCTTGTGTTCAAGTGGACAGGGACCGCGGCATTGTGCCTTTAATGGTCTTAATTACAATTAACATATATATAAAATTGTTACTTTCATCTAATAATCATTGAAAATTTTGCCGTACCATTGAAGAGTAAATATTTTTTGACTAAAATATTTCGCACTTCAATCATGTAAAAATCATGTTTAAATTTAAAAATTTACAATATTAAATTATCGAATCATAGCAAAAAGTTTAATGCAATTTTATGTTAAATAATACCCTACCCCCAAGGGTAGACAATATAAACAATTGCACAAGTTAAACTGCATTTATGGTGCTTATAGCAACACAGCAGGTTTCCCATTTCTTAACAAAGCAAAAATGCTATTTAAATTTAAAAAATGTTTTTTTTTTCTATTTTAAATTTAAAAAATGTTTTTTTTTTCTATTTTAAATTTAAACCGGCTCCTTTTTAAGGTCGGGGTGATGAACTGCATTATGTCTTTTGAGAGCTTGCTTCTCAGCAAATTGTCTGTCACATAACTCACAAATATGAGGCTTCACTTCAAGATGGATTAATAGGTGACTCTTGAGATCCCCTTTTCTCCTGAAAGGTTTGTCACAAACATTGCAAACATGGGGTTTAAGGTCTGTGTGGACAACGAGATGAGTAGTGAGGCTGTTAAGCCACCTGAATCGTTTGTTACAAACATCACAGACATGGGGCCTCTCATCGGTATGAATGCGATAATGATTATCGAGGCTGCTCTTCAGACTAAACTGCTTATTGCATACATCGCATTCAAAAGGTTTTTCACCAGTATGAGTGCGCAAGTGCCTGTTGAGGGTAGTCTTATCACCAAACTGTTTATTGCATACCTCGCAAATATAGGGTTTTAACCCGGAATGGATTCTGAGAAGATGCTTACTTAGGGCTTGCTTCGAACTATACTCTTTGCGGCATATGTTACACAAAAAGAGGGCTGCTCCAGTATGGAGGGACTGGTGAATTCTAAGCTTACTCTTTTGACTGAACTTACTATTACAAACATTGCATTCGTGAGGTTTTTCTCCGGTATGAACGTTAAGGTGATCAATCAGGTGATTTTTCTGAGCAAACTGTTTCCCACACACATTACAGGTATGACGACGGGCATCATCTGTATGACGTTTGACATGCCTCACGAGACTGCCTTTCTCCGCGAACACTTTATGGCACACCGTACAGGCATGCTGTTTGTCCTCTGCATGGCTTAGAAGGTGTTTGTCGAGAGCACTTTTCTGGGAAAAACGATGGGTACACACCTTGCATTCAAATATCTTCTCCTTGTGGGTGAAAAGGTGCTTTGTAAGACTACTTTTTTGGCTATAACTTTTGTCACATATGTTGCACTTGTGTGGTTTTTCTCCTGTATGAGTACTGGCATGGTTTCTGAGGTGGCCTTTTTGAGAAAAGGATTTACTGCACACATTACAGACAAATGGTCTTGTTAGTGAGTGGCACCTGCGGAGGTGGCAATTGAGAAGAACTTTGCTTTTGAACTGTTTCTTGCAAATGTTACAAACAAATGATGCTTCGTTTTCATGAGTGCAACCGTGAAAATTGAGTTCAGTTTCAGAATTAAATTCTTTGTGGCATATTTCGCATGCATGAGGATGCTTCTTCGAAATAGTATTTTGCTTTAGATTTTCCGTTGGGAACTGTTCTTTAGACAAATCGAAATCGTTTAAAGAGGACATTGATTTTTCTTTACAAAATTATTAGATTTTAAATTATTGCTAGTAAATATCTATAGCTGAATGTTACATGAAATTTTATTGATTACATTGGTGAGTTCAGATTGGCGATTATATATTATTGCGACTTATGTTAAGGTATTTGATGAGGCATTACTAACCTTTAATTATGAATTTAAGGCATTAGTTTATAATAGAGACAATGTTTAAAAAGTTAAATTTTATTAATATCTACTGAGATATCGAAAACGGTTGGTTGGTAGACCACCATCACCATATACATATACTTTTTATTAAAATGCGACTGTCTATTTTTTAGCTTAACCAGACTTTTAATACAGTCAATGTATGCTTTGTAACTTGAATCCTAACTCAGTGATGAGGTCGATACCTGAGCCAGAACCTAACGTAACCAAAAAGGAGTCCCTAATTTTTAAAATTTAGCCTTTAATTTCAAGAATATTCATGGTATTCTTCAGAATTTCATAATTCTTCAACCTTATCTGTACACGAACTAAGCTTGTCGTTAAAAAAAATGACTACCTCTACATTGATTTGAACTCATTAATTGCCGTTTTGAACATACACGCAAAAAAAAGTTTTGAATATGCTACTAATTAGTTTGATACCACACCAAAACACCTTAAATATATATATTATTAGTTTAAGAGTTTAGATTCATTTCTCATTTCCTCAAATTTATTAATCACAAAAAAAAATTATCAGCTTGTTACGCAACACAACTCTCTTCACTTGTTTTTATTTGCAAAAATGGCGGACGCAGCGGCACGATCGCTGCAATTCGAATATAAAGCTAATTCTAATTTAGTTTTACAAGCTGATACTCGTTTGATTGAAAGAAGACCTAGAGATGAAGCCACTGGTGAGGTTGTATCTCTTGTTGGAAAATTGGAGGGTTCCCGCATGGGAGATCGTTACCAAAGAACGAAGCCGGCAAAGGCCGAGGAGAAGAAAGCAAAACGCATAAAACGAGATGAGTCCAGGTACGATTTTTCGAAACTTAAAGGTCAGACTTTACTATCCGAAGGCATTGAAGATATGGTAGGAATCTTATATAGACCTAAAACAACTGAAACTAAACAGACCTACGAAATATTGTTGAGCTTCATCCAAGAAGCTTTAGGTGATCAACCAAGAGACATTCTGTGCGGTGCCGCAGACGAAGTACTCGCAGTCCTCAAAAACGAGCGCATCCGGAACGACACCGAGAGAAGACGCGAAACTGAGGTCCTGCTAGGAGGATTGGCCCAAGAGAGGTATGCTGTTTTGGTGAACCTTTGCAAGAAGATTTCAGACTATGGTGTGGATGAGAAAGTCCAAACTACAGAAGACAACATCGATGAGACGTATGGTGTCAATGTCCAGTTTGAAGAGTCTGACGACGAAGAGGAAGACATTTGTGGTGAAGTTAAAGAAGAGGATTCAAATGACGAAAACGAAGGAGACGAAGCCATGGTCGACAACACCTTGCATGCCACCAACCTAGGCGCCACTCAAGACACTTTGGGTAAGAGTGGAAAAGGACTGCATCCTCGTGACATCGATGCATACTGGCTCCAGAGAAAACTCAGCAAGTTCTATGATGATCCTGTCATCGCCCAGACCAGAGCCGGAGAAGTCATGGAGATCCTAAAGACTGCAGTGGATGATCGGGACGTGGAAAATCGTCTTGTTCTGCTGCTTGGCTACAATCAGTTTGGCTTCATCAAAATCCTTCGGCAACATCGACAAATGATCCTGTACTGCACTCTTCTTGCCTCTTTGCAGAGTGGTGCTGAGAAGTCGAAGCTGAAAGAGAAGATGCAGAATGATCCAGATCTGGAAAAGATTTTGCATCAGCTAGAAAACACTGATAAAGAAGACATTATACAGGAAGAACGAGAACGAAGAGCTCAAGTTCGCCAGGCCAGGGTGGATGCCGATTTAGAAGATATGGATGTTGATGGAGAAAGTGCTCCCCAACTTCAGCAATGCCGTGTGTTAGATCTTGAAGACCTCTCTTTTGCACATGGAAGTCACTTCATGGCCAACAAACGTTGTCAACTCCCAGATGGCTCCTTTCGTAAGCAGAGACGAGGTTATGAAGAAATCCATGTTCCAGCTCTCAAACCGAAACCGTTTGACGATAAAGAATCTCTGATGCCGATTGAAAAATTACCGAAGTACGTCCAGCCGGCTTTTGATGGTTATAAAAGCTTGAACCGAATCCAAAGCAGATTATGCAAGTCAGCTTTGGAGACAGATGAGAATTTGCTCTTGTGTGCCCCTACTGGTGCTGGTAAAACCAATGTTGCCCTTCTATGCATGATGAGAGAAATCGGCAAGCACATTAATGCTGATGGAACAATCAATGCTGATGAATTCAAGATAATCTACATTGCTCCAATGCGTTCTTTAGTACAAGAAATGGTGGGGAACTTTGGCAAGCGTCTCAGCTCCTACAATATTCAAGTATCTGAACTGACAGGTGATCACCAACTTACAAGAGAGCAAATAAATGCCACTCAAGTTATTGTGTGCACACCAGAAAAATGGGATGTTGTGACTCGTAAAGGTGGGGAAAGAACATACACACAACTTGTAAGGCTAATGATCTTTGATGAAATCCATCTACTGCATGACGAAAGAGGCCCAGTCTTGGAGGCCCTAGTTGCCAGAACCATTCGCAACATCGAAATGACTCAAGAAGAAGTAAGACTTGTTGGACTTAGTGCTACCCTTCCCAATTACGAAGACGTTGCTAGTTTTCTTCGTGTCAAACCTCCTGTCGGATTGTTTTACTTTGACAATAGCTTTAGACCTGTACCTTTAGAACAACAGTACATTGGTATCACTGAGAAGAAGCCCATCAAGCGTTTCATGCTCATGAAGGAGATTGTCTATGAGAAGGTGATGGAACATGCTGGTAAGAACCAGGTTTTGATATTTGTTCATTCACGTAAAGAGACTGGAAAAACTGCAAGAGAGATTAGGGACATGTGTCTGGAAAAAGATACACTTGGTCAGTTCCTGCGAGGAGGTTCAGCTTCAACTGCCGTTTTAGAAACTGAAGCAAATCAAGTGAAGAACCTTGAATTGAAGGACTTGTTGCCGTATGGATTTGCTATTCATCATGCTGGTATGACACGTGTGGACCGTACTCTTGTTGAAGATTTGTTTGCTGATCGTCACATTCAAGTTCTGGTGTCTACTGCTACATTAGCTTGGGGTGTCAATTTACCAGCCCATACTGTAATTATTAAAGGCACACAAATTTATAGTCCAGAAAAAGGTCGATGGGTTGAGTTAGGTGCTTTAGATGTTCTTCAGATGTTGGGAAGAGCTGGTAGACCTCAGTATGATACCAAAGGTGAGGGCATACTGATCACCAATCACAGTGAGTTACAATACTACTTGTCACTATTTAATCAGCAATTACCCGTTGAAAGTCAAATGATTAGCAAACTCCCAGATATGTTGAATGCAGAAATCGTTTTGGGGAACATCCAAAACATGAAGGAAGCAGTTACTTGGTTAGGTTATACATACTTATATATCCGCATGCTTCGTAACCCCAGTCTTTACAGTGTTCATGATTATTCTGAAGATAAACTGTTAGAGAAACATCGTGCTGATTTGATTTACACTGCTGCTACTCTTTTAGATAAGAGTAATTTACTGAAGTTTGACAAAAAAGCTGGAGTTTTCCAAGTTACAGAAGTTGGTAGGATTGCCAGTCATTACTACTGTACATTCGAAACCATGACAACCTATACACAGTTACTGAAGCAGACGTTGAGTGAAATTGAACTGTTCAGAGTGTTTTCCTTGTCAAGTGAATTCAAGAACTTGAACATTCGAGAAGAAGAAAAGCTGGAATTGCAGAAGTTGATGGAACGAGTCCCTATACCAATCAAGGAGAGCATAGAAGAATCTAGTGCTAAAGTGAATGTCTTGCTTCAAGCCTATATCTCTCAGTTGAAGCTCGAAGGACTTGCTTTGATGGCCGATATGGTATACATTACTCAGAGTGCTGACAGGCTTATGCGAGCTATATTTGAAATTGTCTTGCACAGAGGATGGGCCCAGTTGACTGACAAAGCACTGAGTTTATGTAAGATGATAAAGAGAAGAATGTGGCAATCCATGTCTCCACTTCGCCAGTTCAAGAAGATTCCGGAAGAAGTAGTGAAGAAAATTGAGAAAAAGAACTTCCCTTGGGAACGCTTGTATGATTTGGGTCCTAATGAAATCGGAGAACTCCTGAGAATGCCTAAATTAGGCAAACTTGTCCACAAGTATGTGCATCAATTCCCCAAGTTAGAACTTTCAGCTCATATACAACCTGTTACCCGGGCAACATTGAGAGTTGAATTAACCATCACTCCAGATTTCCAGTGGGATGAAAAAGTACATGGAACTTCTGAGGCCTTTTGGATTCTTGTTGAAGATGTTGACAGCGAAGTTATTCTTCATCATGAGTATTTCCTTTTGAAGAGCAAGTTTTGTCAAGATGAACACATAGTAAAGTTTTTCGTTCCGGTATTTGAGCCCTTACCACCACAGTACTTCATTCGCATCGTTTCAGATCAGTGGATTGGATCAGAGACTCAGTTGCCTGTTTCGTTCCGTCATCTCATCTTGCCTGAGAAGTATCCACCACCAACTGAACTTTTGGATCTACAACCACTTCCAGTGTCTGCTCTCAGAAACCCGTTCTTCGAGTCCTTGTATAAGGATAAGTTTCCTTACTTCAACCCAATCCAAACTCAAGTATTCAACTCGGTGTACAACAGTGATGATAATGTATTCATAGGTGCACCCACAGGCAGTGGTAAAACTATCTGTGCTGAGTTTTCTGTTCTTCGATTGCTTTCCCAAAACCCTGAAGCTCGCTGTGTCTATGTCACCCCCAAGGAACAGCTTGCTGATATCATCTATGCAGATTGGACCGCCAAATTTGGTAACACAATGAATAAGAAAGTTGTCATTCTCACAGGAGAAACTGGAACTGATTTGAAACTTCTTGCTAAGGGAAATATAATCATCAGCACCCCAGAAAAATGGGATGTGCTTTCCAGACGATGGAAGCAAAGAAAAAATGTTCAAAACATTAATTTGTTTATAATTGACGAGTTGCAACTTATTGGTGGAGAAGATGGTCCAATTTTAGAAGTTATTTGCTCTCGAATGCGCTACATTTCTTCGCAAATTGAGAAACCAATTCGAATTGTAGCTTTGAGCTCCTCCCTTGCCAATGCCAAAGATGTTGCCCAATGGCTTGGTGCAAGTCAAAACTCGACATTCAATTTCCCTCCTAATGTCAGGCCAGTCCAACTTGAGCTCCACATTCAAGGCTTTAATATCACTCATAATGCCTCGAGACTTCTAGCCATGAGTAAGCCTGTATATCAAGCCATAACCAGATTATCTCCCCGAAAGCCTGTCATTGTTTTTGTTCCATCTAGAAAGCAATCCCGTCTCACTGCAATTGATATCTTGACTTACTGCGCATCTGAAGCCCAGCCTTCCCGCTTTTTACATTGCACTGATGAAGATATTCAGCCATTTGTTGACAAGATAGTTGATAAGACCCTGAAAGAAACTGTAAGCAATGGTGTTGCTTATTTACATGAAGGACTTAATAATACTGATAGTAAAATCATTGGTCAGCTGTTTGACAGTGGAGCTATTCAAGTTGTTGTTGTGTCAAGGAACCTCTGCTGGGCATTATCTCTTGCTTCTCATCTTGTTGTCATTATGGACACACAGTTCTACAATGGAAAAATACACACTTATGAAGATTATTCTATTACGGATGTACTCCAAATGGTCGGAAGAGCTAATCGTCCTACTATTGATGAAGATGGAAAGTGCATTCTTCTTTGTCAAAGTTCCAAAAAGGATTTCTTCTTGAAGTTTTTGTATGAGCCTTTGCCAGTTGAAAGTCATTTGGATCATTGCCTCCATGATCATTTCAATGCTGAAATAGTGACGAAAACCATTGATAACAAACAAGATGCTGTTGATTACCTTACTTGGACCTTTTTGTACCGTCGAATGACACAGAATCCAAATTATTACAATCTTCAAGGAGTGACCCATCGCCACTTGTCTGATCATCTGTCCGAACTAGTAGAAAACACCTTGAATGACCTCGAGCAATCCCGATGCATCAGCATTGAAGATGACATGGATGTTTCTCCTTTGAATTTAGGAATGATTGCTGCATATTATTACATTAATTACACAACCATTGAGTTATTCAGTATGTCTTTGAATAATAAAACCAAAGTAAGAGGCTTGCTTGAGATTATCAGTTCTGCAGCAGAATATGAAGGGGTTCCGATTCGTCACAGAGAAGACACTCTTTTAAAACAGCTTTCTGGAAGGTTACCTCATAAGTTAGCTAACCCCAAGTTTAGCGACCCACATGTTAAAACAAACCTTCTTCTCCAATCCCATCTGTCCCGCATGCAGCTCTCTGCAGAGTTGCAGTCCGACACTGAAGACATATTAGGCAAGGCCATTCGATTAATTCAAGCCTGTGTCGATGTTCTGAGTTCTAATGGATGGCTATCTCCAGCTTTAGCTTCCATGGAGTTGGCACAGATGGTTACCCAGGCCATGTGGAACAAGGATTCCTACCTAAAACAGCTCCCCCACTTTACCAACGAGATAGTGAAGCGCTGCACTGATTCTGGCGTGGAAACGGTCTTCGACGTCATGGAACTGGAAGACGAAGATCGTAACAAGTTGCTTCAACTGAATGATGCCCAGATGGCAGATGTGGCCAGGTTCTGCAACCGTTACCCCAACATCGAGCTGAGCTACGAGGTTCAAGATAAAGAGAGTATCACCAGTGGTCAGACTGTCATCGTCAGTGTGCAACTGGAGAGGGAAGATGAAGTCACAGGTCCGGTCGTCGCGCCCCTCTTTCCCCAGAGGCGAGAAGAAGGATGGTGGGTGGTAATTGGCGACCCCAAAAGCAACTCCCTCATCTCTATCAAAAGACTGACCTTGCAGCAGAAAGCGAAGGTTAAATTGGATTTCGTCGCCCCGAGTGCAGGAGAGCACACTTACACTCTTTATTACATGAGTGATTCCTACATGGGCTGCGATCAAGAGTACAGATTCACTTTGAAAGTCAACGAGTCGAGCAGAAAGCGAGGGGGAGAAAGTGATAGTGACTAATTGTTCTGGATGCTGTTGGGGTTTTCCTGAAAATATTTGTCCTGGCTTTTTTTTATGTTTTGTCAACATTTTACTGTAAAATTTGCTGGTTACTGTATTGATCAACTATATGTAAAAATAAATATGGTTTCTAATGATTTGTTTTCTTCTGCCGTTGGTATCGCCTTGTTCAAAAACTATTGTGAGATATGGGTGTTTCTGAACAACACTGGGTCCCTTTAAATGAATCCCTTTTGTGTTTTGAAACACTTATTCATCTCAAATTTCTTTCTTTTAGCTCTTTTATAGCCATTTAGATCACTGAAAAACAGACTACTTAGAAGTAAGTACCAAAGCTTTTAAATTTTAGAAAATTATCTTTTAGAATTAAACTACCAAAAATATGCTTAGCATAATTATTTTTATTGTCGTTAACAGTGATTTTCGAAATATGAACTGCACAGTGCATGTTTTGAAGATCAGAGCTGAATTAACAAATTGTTTTATACTGAATTAATTACTAACATTTTACTTTTTATTAGGCAATTTGATTTTTATACTATGAGTTTCGATCTAGTATTACTTTCAAGTTTTAATTTGGATAATTTTATTTCGACATAGAATACCGGATTTTAATAATAATTATATTCTGATTAGTATTTAATATGCATTCTTTCAATTTAGCTGCTTAAATACTAGAAATTTTGATAAGTGAGGTTATAAGAATTTTTTCTACAAAAAAAGGGGAATCTCACGACAAGTTATTAATTTATGTTAGCCAATTTTTTTTTTAATTCCCTTCAATACGAATCAACATTTCTTAGACCGCTTGATTAATGGAATCGCATAATTGATAGGTCAATAAGAAAACGAGTTTCTTTTACTGCTTCTTTTAAAGCATTCGATTTTGCCTTTAAAAGTTGCGTTTGGTGTCGGTTTCTCTTAACTATGGCTCTAAATTTCGACCCCAGTAGCACCAGGGTGCTGCTAGCTGCTATATTTCCACCTTACACCCCCCTCCCCTATCGCCATCTGCGGGCAATATACACGGATCCATAATCAAGCACGGAGCGTCCCGACAAAAAAAAAACTGATCGTTATACTGTCACAAGCGCTGCGAATTAAATTAATTCCTTCTGGCCTTTAATTGTTATGCTTGAACAGAACGATTGTCAGGAAAGATTTCTTTGTGTAACTCTCAATTTTGTACAAGAAAAAAAAGTACCATAATCTTATCGTTTTCGACAAGTTTTTATTTCGTTAACGGCAAAAAAAAGTAATTATTTTAAGCACGACCCGGAAATTCTATTTTTTTTTTAAATCTAAATTGGTGCTTGGACAAAATGGGAAAGCTAAGTTGCTAGTATTTTGAGCAGTTATTAAAATATATTACACAAATTTATTATACTACAAAAGCTTTTGCAAGTTAAGCGATTTTTATAAGGGGGGATTGGCGAGGAATTGAAAATTTGGCGAAAACATAACATAAAAATCCCCTAAAGATAATATTTCCAATTCCATGGTTAAAAAAAAACAAAATCAAATGTCCAGGAAGGATGATAGCGAAAAAAATATTAAAACTAATATTTATTCATTCATTTGATTATTAATATTTAAATTTTTAGATTATTATTTATAATATTAAGCGTCCGTTAATAGATGGCGCTGTGATCGATTTGGTATCCAGTAACAATTTTAAATTTTCAAATGTTTTAAAGAGGAAAATTAAATTTTTTATTCAAAATTAACTTCATAAATTGTTAGGAAAAAATATTAAAATTTCGAAACATTTTGTAGTTAGTTTTGCAACAGCATTTATTTCGAAATATTTTTTTTCATATTCGTCACCCTTTGTTGGAGAGCGAGAGTTCGTTTATCGTTTACTCTGTTGCTTCATCAACGTTACTTTCGCACGCGCCATTTTCGCTGAGTTTAAAATATAATTTTAAGTCGTTCGCGCTTAGTTTATTTACCCCCTAAATAAATATGAGTCATCAAGGAAACGCCACAGAGGTCGAGAACAACTCTGCCGACAAAGAAAAGACTTCTGCGGACAAAACGGAATCTCTGAAAAGACCGGTGTCCGAGGTAAGTGTTATCATCCGGCATTGCTTTGGTTTGGCTTTTTCGGCGGGATTTTGTGTGATCAGCGATTTTGTGTCTGAAAGTTGATTACTCTATTAATTTTCCTTAACTTTATTGAATGCATGTTGATTATTTAGCTATAACTTTAAGTTTTAACCCAAAATTATAATATTCATTAGTTTGTTCTATGTTACGCTTTTTTTATACCCCATAATTTAGTTAAAAGTTGTTTATGCCTTAAAATACGTTATTATTGTTGTTAAATTTCGCATAAGTGATGGCAAATTAACATAAGTAGTTGACATTAAGGAATTAAAATGTTTTTATGCCATTACCGGCATATTTACTTAAAGGTCGTTCTACAAATATGGCTTCCTCTTTGGCATTATTTTTAACGAAGTGTTTTAGGGGGTCGTCTCAATATTGCAATTCTAAGCTGAGCTTGTTTTTCCGTTCACCGACAATTTCCGTTTTTCGAACGAACTTCTTAAAGTTTCGTAATTCACTAATTTTTAATGAACTTTTTGTTGTTATTTAATAAGAATTCATAATTATGCTTATATTTATATATTTTGTTTATATATGTATTTTATTTAAATGTAGATCCTCTTCCTTTTGAAATATTTTTAGATAGTGATAGTGAATGAAATTGTCAATACTGTACTGAAATATTTTTTTTGGTTATTTTTTTTTTTTAAGTTTCTGTTGTACCCTATAACTTGTATGAATATTTAAGCTAATAATGTTAATAATAATAATTTAAGCTAATTGATGTTAAGCTAAATAAACTTATTTTAATAAAACTTCTAACGCTTTTTTTTTTAAAAAAAATAATTCATGCCTTTTTATTTTTTAAAAATAATAATCACAATTGATAACTTAATAAACAACAGAGTTATAACTTTCCATTAATTTAAATTGTATTTTAATGCCACAAACACGTTACAGCAACCCCTTGTTATATCACGCTTCCTGGGAGACAAGCAAAAAACAGTGATATAACCGAATGCCCGATATATCCGAATGCTCGTTATAACGAGGCGCGATGGGATTACTGTATTAAAATACAATTTTTACACGCATTTTGCAAACTAACCCCTGCTTAATATTTTGGTAATACAGTAAAACTTCTCGGGAGCGACCACCCTCCGTTCTGAGGAAAATCGGTCGTTGAGGGAGAGTGGTCTCTTTGAGAAGTTTCCTCACTAAGCTGCTTAAATGTTCAAATCAATTTTATGAACAATGGTTTTGTAAAATTTTTTTAAAAAGTATACAATTTTCATCATTTAATTTATTTATTTATAAATTATATCCAAAAACAAGGTCCTATTTTAATTTTTTACAATACGCATTTAAGTTACAATCTTTTAAAATAAGAAGAATATCTTTTTGTAAATTTTTTCTCTCAATTTTTCGGAAAGTACCCTTATATTTCAATTTGATTTTAGGTTTTGTAAAAAGACGATTTATTGAAACGTCTTTCATGTTTCGCAAATTTAACATTCACCGGTATTCCTCCATTCTGTGAGTTTCTTGAACTCCTTTTAAATTACGACTCCCGTTGCCAATAACCCTCAAGTAGCTCTAGTGCGACTATAATTCAAACCTACCAACCTACCTTGCCATCAGAGTTAGTCCCTTGTGACAATAATCAACCCTAGTGATTTGTTTTTGGAAGGGCGTGTCCAAGCGTTACTTTGGCTAGGGATGTCAACGTACATAATGGATGGCCCTACCTTGCAATTGTTAACTGCAGTAAAGTGAAAGAAGCTTCCTATTGACAATTCGTGGAAGGGTCTTTCGAAATAATCCTTTTAACAGCAAACAGGGGAGAGGGGGTGGGCCGAATTTGGTCAAACTTTTTATTCTGGTTATAAACTTCTGTGCGATAATAAAGAGGAAGGTAATTCAAAGGACGAAAAGGGCAAACAAAAAAACAGTGGCTGCGGGAAAGCAATACTTTTTGGAAAAGTGACCCCCGGATGAGACCTGAAATGCGGTCGTAACCGGAGGTTGGTCTGGTCTGTCCAAGAGGTATTTTTAACATTAAGCGTATAGGGGGAAATAGGGGCATTAAGCGTATAGGGGGAAAAATCGGTGCCTTGAAAAATTGCCCGTTTGCAGAGGTCTTGAAAAATTGCCTGTTTGCATAGGTGGTCGCTTAATAGAGGTGGTCTCTTGTAGAAATTTTACTGTACTGACTTGCCTTCTTGCATATAACCTAGAACTAATCTTCAGGTCCCGAATTTACCTAATTAATTTGGAAAGCTTTAAAACGGTGAAAAATGCCTCCTAGCGATTAGTATGATTAATTTTTTTCTTTACATATTGCTTTCTAATATGTTCGCTGTTAGCATGTAAGTTGCTTTTAAGTATGTTAAAATATTTTTTTGTTCATATTTAAATTGCTTTTTTCTTCTTATAGGTAGATTCTGAAGATTCAAAACAGAAACAACAAAAAGTAAGTGTTACATAATTTTATTACATATATGTATGTATACAGGTCTGGGTGGTAATTCGTTACATTTGCGAACCCAGTAATTTTACAGGTAATTCATTACATAATTTTTGAAAAAAGTAATCTTTGTTACAGCAATGGCTATATGATTGTATCATTAACACTCTAATAAATGTAAAAAAAAACCTTTAAAGAAAATCGAAGTATAAAAAAACTTTTGGATGATCTTTGCTTAGAGGAGGAATGTTGTTCCCACAAAAATAAAACGTTCCTTACTGATTGCAGTGATTATGAACACTCATCTAGCAGTGATGATTTTTTTGAGAATGTAAAAACTGACATTTGTAAATAAGAAATATTGTTGTAAAAAGTTATCTTGAGAAAGTCACTGTAATTATATTTTGTTGCTTTTGGAAATTAGTAATTTTACAGGTAATTAGTTACTTTTTATGAATTGTAACGAGTTACATTTAAACAAGTAACGGCCCAGCCCTGTAGATATATAAAGTTTAAATTTTATTGTGTTTTGCTTCTTGTACAAGTTATATGTTAAAATAATTTTAAACTGATTGTTACTTTTGTTTCTTTACAGACAGGTGAGTGTTTTTGAAGTTAGTGAGAGACTTTAGTTCATAAGGATGTAGAAATGCTGAGAAGTAGAACTTTTTTCTTTACTTATTTTAAATTAAATATAATTGTTACTTTTTAATTTAAATAAGTACTTTGTAAAAATAATAATAACTAAGTTGAAATACCTATATGCTTTGTATACCTTAGATGAAAACCATGCCTTCAAAGAGCAATTTAAATATTGTAACTATTAAGGGGGAATGGGCGCGCTGTCCCGGGGTTCTCCAAACTAAAGTGCCTCAATGTTCTCCGGCTGTATTGAATCTTCTGGATTTTTTATGTGATAAATGTAGCTGACTTACAGGTCCCGACAATCCCACTCTTTGAAATTAGTACGAATATTTTTTTAATGTGCAATAAATTGTTTTACACAAAATATTCAAAGCCATTTTAAAAAGTGGGATTATAGAGACCTGTAAGTCAGCTACATTTATCACATAAAAAAATCTGCTTGTAAAAATATTCAGTACAGCCGGAGAAATGTGGCAGCGAAAATAATTTTTTCCCATTGGATTAACATTGGGACACTTGAGTTTGGAGACTCCGTTCAAACGCGCCCATTCCCCCTTAAGGTTAAGACACTGTGTTTGTGTCGAAGCATCGCCCCTCTTAAAAAAACGATTTTGATTGGTTTGGTTTGAATTATCGTCGCACTAGAGCTACACGAGGGCTATTGGCGACGGGCGTCGTATTTTAGAACCACAGTCAGGTGACGAGCCACACCTGAATAGGCACCCAACGCAACCGTTAAGGGCGACATCGTACGCAGCGTTAGGACTTTGAAGGATATTTAACGTGCACTCCCTTACACGGGGTATTATTTGTCGGACATTTTTGGCTGCACGGGCCGTTTATAGGTCGGCAGCTATTTTGGCGATGCCCGGACCCGAACCTGGGACCTTCCGCATGCTAAGCGAGTGCTTAACCGACTGGGCTCCCCAGCCCCAAAAACGATTTTGAAAAGCCCTAGAACCTTTAATTGTTCCTATATAAATAGTTAAGGTTTTCAAAATCCTTTTATCTTTACTCAATGTCTAAAAATTGTAGTATTTGGACTTCACATTATTGCTGTAAAAGTAAGTGAAAAAGTAGTTTTCAAAAATTAATGCCCTAAAAAAGTGTAAGTGTAAAATAGGTGCATTTACTTAAAATAAAAGCTTATCGCACGCATGAAACAGTCTGTACTTATCCTTAAAATATGTTCAAGTCGTGTCATTAAAAATAAGCTGCAGACGTTAAATGTGTAATCTAGTTCCTCTAGTCTAAGAGTAGGGAAATAAGTTTTTTTATTTAAAAAAATGTCTCTAATTGTTTCTTCCTTGTATCTCTTATTACAACTTTCTCGGATAAGGAGCAAATGCATTTTACAACTTAATTTGCCTTAATTTTGTCAGTGCTTTTCAAAACTTATCTTTACCATTTCCCCTGATGCTTTCAAGTGAGACCGGTTTAATTGTACAAAGTTTCCTTGATTTCCAATGCAAGATTAGGGGTGTTCATTTCTAGTTAGTCACACTCTGGCATTAAATTTGGAGTTGCAATGATAAACATTTTTCTTTCTAAGCTGTCATCTAATGCTAATGGTTTTTAATTATTAAACTTATTGTTTTAAAATAGCTGTAAAATGTGAACTAATAGCAAGAATGATGTGATATTTAGCAGGAGCAGTTAAGGCTCTACTGATTTAGTTTGGTAAACAGCAACAAAAACAGCAAATGTTTAAAATAAAAGATTGCCCTGATTGTATGACAGTAGTATGTCGATGGACTTTTCTATTTCATTACTCTTGGTCAGACAAAATCCAATTTTGTCATTACTATTCTAGTTAAACTTCGCATCATTTTGAACATTCACATCAAAGATAATTTGAACTAAATGTTATGAGTTCATATTAATGTGATAAACTCTTTTCTTTTGGAAATAACTGCCTTTTTGTAATTCTGGTGTCATTAAGGCTGCTCATCACCTCCATACCCCGTCCTCCTTCAGTCGGGCTTGCTAATGGTAAGTCTATGGGGGAAAATGGTTTTTATTCCAAAAAAACAATGAAATTATAGGAATATTTTGATGTGTTTTTTTTTTAATTTATAAATTGTGCTTTTAGAGGTTATTTTTTTAAAAACGTTATTTACTTTTTTTAATAGAAAAATATTGATTAAAAAAAGTAAATAAAATTTTTAAAAATAACCTCTAAAAGCAAAATTTTATTGGAGTTTTTTTTATTCATAAAACTCATCAAATTATTCCTATAATTAATTTCATTTGTTTTTTTTTTTTAATATAAACCATTTTTTCCCCATAGACATTAGCAAGCCCGATCAAAGAAGGTGGGGGATCCAATAGCCAATAATTTTTTATTTAAATTTTAATTTAATAGAGATTTTACATATGAGAACATGCTTGCACTTCTTTGAATAAGGTGCTCGCATAGCTTTAAAAACTTTTTAAATTGCCCTCAACCTCCTTAAAAGTTTTTTATGATACCCAAGAATGACTTTGAATCTTGGCATCTTGGAATTCCTTTTTTTTAAAAAAAAAAAAAAAAAAATGTTTTCACTGTTTCATTGCATTTTATTTTGTCGAATGATGATGCGCTAAGCCAACAAATTTGAAAATTATTTGCAGTCTTAAAATGTTATTTGCAGGGAAAAACTGGATTTCCCAGGGCACAACTCTTTAGATTTTCTCCCCCTTCTGTTTCATTATTTGAAGTGCAGTGAACTCACTAGACTAATATGATAATAAGCAAACATATTCAATTTTATTCCTTGTTACCCTCTTGAATTTATATTGGTGCACCCTGAATTTCACTATCATAGAGTATTAACCCTGCCCATATTTAACCCTTTCAGTCCCAGTGATGCCATTTGGAATCATCACTTTCAATAATTTTTTTCCAAATGTTTATGTCCCGTATGACATCCAAACACGCATCATTCGATTCTTCACAGTTTGTTTTATTCTACAATATTTTTTATTAATCTCAATAGAGGTCAGAACTACTATTTTTTTATTCGGAAAATAGCTAACTCGCGTTTCACCTGATTTTTGAAAAGTTCACTTCAGTTCCACATATTTAAAACCCAATTTAAACTATTTCGGTTAAAATAATTACTATTTTTTTTTTTAATAATATGGTCAGATACCTTAAAATATATAACTCTAAGTGTTTTTAGGTAATATATATTTTTTATTTTGTTATTTTCCACAGTTAAAAAATTTTGACATTATTTCAAAAACCATACAAAAAATTAAATTTTTTTTCTTTTCTTATGGAACTCTTATTTTTGATCTAAAACAAGCTTATTTTGTGAATATCAGATGTTTCTGTAGTGTAGTAAATTTTTGGGACTGAAAGGGTTAATTCTATACACCACTCTATTAATTATCTCCTCCAGATGAGAAACCCAATGGTGCCGTGAAGCACAAGGAGGTCGAGGACGACGACGAAGATGCAGACAGCAAAGATGAGGATGAGGAAGAAGTCGGGGGTGAGGGTGAAGACTTCGACGAGGAGGAGGGTGACGATGAGGTCGGAGATGAGGAGGGCGACGACGATGAGGAAGACGACGCATAATGACGTCATCAGCCCCCCACCCCCTTCGCAGTTAACCTGAAGAATCGTGGCCGGATTTGACTTCAAAAATCTCGCCAAAGTCCAAATGACAACCAAGAAATAAACTTTGAAGAATTCATAAAATTGCAGACAAGATTTATATTGTTAAAATGCCGAAAAATTTATTTTAAATAAAGTAAATAATTATTTAAATTCGTTAAGCATATAATTAATGAAAGATTGGTAAAATAAAATTCAGAATTATAAAGTAATTTTTAAGTTTTGATAGTACCAATTTGCCGGGGTTACCAGATTTGGCGTAAAATTCGATTCACGATTCTTTAGGTTAACCCCCCTCGCATTACTCTCATGAAATACACACAACACTTTAGTTACCATTGATGTACAAAAAGGGCATATTTTGTATCTTTAACTTTTTGTCGATTTTCTCCTCTTGTTTAAGTGTATTTATTATCCACGACTGTACTCCCACTTTTAGAGATTGAGGTCTTGTAGGAAGGTAATGTTAGCCTTGAAGCATCTTCTCTTCTTGAATGTATGTGTGACTGTATTTAATCAATCTGCTGCAATAGGATTCTTGTGGGTTTTTTTTTTACTAATATGTGTGAAAGAGTTTTCTCAACCAATGAAATGCATTTCTTGCTCATAGTTTTTCATTCATTCATTTTTTACTGTGTAAAATCGTGTGGTTCAATAAATATGAATATATAGATGCTGAGACACTTTGCTGTCCTAGATTGATCTCTTATAGCTTTGTTGCAGGTTTTTATATACGATTTGTAAGTGTTAAATAGCTCTGATTTTGAGCTCAAACAGTATTTATAACCAATAGGCAATATTTTAACAGTTTAAAACTAACAAATGAACTTAACGGAATACTGTATCAATCACTTTGCCTGCAACAAACTTAGTTCTATATATATGAATGGTTTTGTAGAATTGACAATGATACATTTCTCTACTGTATTGATTTTTCTTATGACTTATCTATCTCAATAATCGCCTGATTTTGGTGAAATAAAATGGGTACTTAAAGATTGAAAAAAGTTGTCTTTATTTCTCAAATATTCTTTCACTTCAACATTTATAAAACTTTTACTTGTTAAATATATAATTAGATAATTCTTATTAAATTAAAAACAGTTAAACTCTCTATATGTATATGTGGAAAGTAGAATGGAAATGGTAGCTTTTAAAATTAAATTTTTAAAAAATCTTTAAACTGAACGTTTTAACGTTCATAGTATGTAGCTTTTGAAAACTTAAGAGTTGTAATAAGGACATGGAATTATTATTTTGTTATGTTCTAATCATAGAGATAGTGAAACAGCTTCTGCTCACTTTCTAGAGAAAATACAAGAGGTTGCAAAATATACTCCTATCTAAACTCGATGTTGAGGTCAGTTCAGGAGATGTGTAGTAGCTATATTTGTCTTTTTTTGGACGTCTATAGTGTACTTGTGATTACTAAACCTGATTAATTTTTTTTAGATTGTTTTATTTCTATTCACTGAAAAAGTCGACTCAAACATTTATAAATTGCCCTCAAGTCAACTTTTTTTATGTTTTAAAAATAAATTAAAGAGTATATTAAAGTTCGTATTCCGTCCACGTACTCAATGATTAAGATAATTAAAATTAAGCTTTTTAATTTAAAATATTTCGGTAATTTATTTCATCACTTTGACTACCAATACTTAATTACGGGCCAGTAGTTATTGAGAAAAAACGAGTTGAACACAAACTAAATTTCGCTGAACAGAAATGAACTGGCCCTAAAAATGATCCTAGAGAAACGCAATTTTATTATTTTATTCTACAAAACTCTTCGAATCAACATGGCTGCTACGCAAAATCCAAATCCTCTTAGTTCATTATGTGCCTCCACTGGACTAGACTGTGCGATAGAGCACGTTTTTACTTATCTCTGGTTATATAATTCACCAATTATGGCAAAAATAAAAGTAGTAAGCGGTCATGTTTTAACTAGGATATGATAACGTTTCCATAAACATTTTTAGAAAAAATAATTGGCAATTTTGCAGGCGTAGTACATTTTGTGTACAGCAGAAATAACATTTTTCTATCTAAACTTTTTTTTAACAATCTGAACAAGTTTAACTTCATTTTTAACACATAAGATATGAATATGTTATGTTTATTTTTAGAATTGCGGTAAGGCTACACCCCATGACTATTTTTAACTTGCTTATATTTTATGATGACAATTCTACAGATCGTCTTACTACTTGTATGGAATCACTGGAAAATGTTATCTTCAAAATGATTTTTTAAATTGTCTTATACTTAATTATTTTCAACCTGTTAATACAGGGATGTGATCAAATTTGGCCCAGATGGTCTGTTGTTTGATGATGATACTTAATTAAAAATATAGGTTTTTCCATTCAATGTGTTACACTTCAAGAAGCGAACAAGTTGCATGTTATTGATTTCACCTAGCTTCAGGGTTTTTCAGCACTGCTCAGTTTTACCCCTGTTAATTACACAGTAGCCCTCAACTTATTAGAACCAATAATTTATTTTATAAAATTAGGCACCCATTATTTGATCCTGTTTCTTATATAAAGTATTTTAGTAAGTCTTCAATATAAAAAAATAACACTTCTCGACTTATAATTACCACTTGATAGTATGTAGATATTCAATACGCTAATTTCGTCCGTCTATTCAGTGTGCGCGATTTTCTTAAAAACCTTATGACAGGTATTTAGAACCGCTCATTCTCATACCAAATTTGAATTCTTCTATAGCTCTTGGCTGGAGTTGAAGTGTTATCAAACAGCCTGGAGGATGGATATATATTCAAAAACTATTTTTCCAGCCGCCCCGGTGGCACACTCGTTAGGATTCTAGCCTTTGGAGCTGCTGGGGTCGGGCTCGAATCCCGGTCAGGCATGGATGTTTGTGACTGTCAATAAATGTTGTTATTTGTCTATGTGTTATTCATTTCTTTGTGACTAAAAATTTCTTTCTGTGTCTGTCCCACTTGACGAAAGCTTATAAGCGGTTCTATGAACAAGCACACAAGCTGGAATATATATGTATCATACCATACCATACTATTTTTCCAGAATCAACACAATCCGAAACGTCGTTATCTCGTTGTACTGCACTATATAGAGAGCCCCTTTGTGCTACTTGCAAAACGGAAGATACCATCGACCATATGATTTTGGAATGTAAAAAATTCAACGCAGCCAACCAAATTAAGAAACCAACTCGGTATTATGCCCTTATATTTTCCTTGGCTTTTCGACATGACCGAAAACGCAGTGATCAAGACTAAGATTATAATTATGTTTATTAACAAGATTTTCCAATCCAGTTGACTCTCCCTGATGTTGACAGTGTTCCTCCAACTCTAGTCTCGAACTCAGTATCCTAAAAACAGGAGCAATGTGATTAAGCAGCCTTGTCTGGCCAGCAAATATCACAATAACTACCCAATTCGCAATTCACTATATAGAGCTGCAACAGGGGTCTATTCAAAATATGAAGAAATAAAACAGTCTCCATTTCGGGAGTTTAGACTACACTGCAATACTTTCATTACCTTATATTTCATACTAATTAAAAGTTAAAATACCAAGGCTCTTTTGAATCCAATCTGCAACAGGGCTTGTTTGATCAAAGGATATTCATTGACTGGAGGTAGTATTTCATAACTAATGACCATGTATTAATGTGTTTGATTCCAAATAAATTGAAAGATAGTTAAGATACCCTTTTCTTTACTAAAATTAACCAAAAAAAGTTATTCTTAGCATAAAATGAATACTATTGCAATAAAGTAAACCAGCTTCAAAAAAAATCAAATACTGCTTCTCATACAGTTTAGCCCTAAAATTTAACATTTTCTTTGAAATCAAGTTCACAATATTAGGTACATTTTAAAAGCTATAATTGTGAAAAAACTAAAAGCTAAAGTGGGATGGACTAAATGGTTCTGAATCTAATTATGAACTTTTCAATTGTGATTACATTTTTCAGTTAAGAGGTATGTTTAGGCGTTGGTCAGTCCTATAGACCTAATGCATTGGTTTTGAAATCACAAGCTCAGCAAAAGTGTATAATAAGTATTGCCCTTCCATATAAGCTATATTTCCAAAATTATGAGAATCGTCGTAACAGCAAAATAAACCAATTCTAAAGGAAAATAGCTTTCCCTGGTTAATTGATAACTAATCACTTTTAAAGAATATTTTGATGTAATTAAAACGTAACAATTAAGTAAATATTTAATATTTACAGGTAAAATTAGTTTTATTTTGCTCTGTTTATATCTGGTGAAAAAACGCTTATATCCGGCAAAGCAATACGAGTAATACTTTGACAGGTTACAATTTCAAAATTTATACATTAGCTCAATGGGATTGATCAATCCTTTAACCCTTTCAGTCCCAGTGATGCCATTTGGCATCATCATGTTTCCGATCATAATTAAATAAAAAAATAATAGGGCTGATATCTATTGGGATTAATACAAAATATTTTCTAATGGATAAAAGTTTAAAGAATCGAATGATCTGCTTTTTGATATCATAAATGGCTATAGACAATCAGATTTTTTTTTTCTAAAATGATGATGTCAAATTGTCATTGGGACTGAAAGGGTTAAGAGACCAAAACGTATTTTATGTTAGCCAGTAGCCAGCATTCAGTTAGCCAGCAATAGAAAATAAACTTGAATTACTTATATAGCATTTGCAGAAGTACAAAAAGAAAACCACATATTTTAGAAACATTTTTTTATTTGAATACTACTAGATACAAATATGATCACATTTTTAACTTCATCACCTACATCTATTAAGAAAACATCTACGATTCCTTTACTTCTTCCTTCTTTTTCTCTTCCTCCTTCAATTGCAGATGACTTGTTATGGCACCATACTTTGCCAATAGATCAATCTATATGTTAAAAATATGATAATCATTTAAAGTTTACTCTCACAAAATATAATTTCTAAATAAAACAAACTGATTAGTACATAAACACATTAATTGGCCTTTATTACAGTAATGCTTAATTGAATAGCATGTACATTTTGATTAAACAAAACTACTTATTGCTTAATTGAAAGGCTATATGAAGATAAGTTTAATTAAGACTACATAAAAGAGAAGAAATGCACAATCAGGCATCAGAAAGACTGAAGTATTTACATCTTTTTAATGGCACTGCATCAGCAATTACTTTTTAGGAGATAAATACAGTTACACTTACATTTACCTTATTACAGTATTGGACCATCTTGGGTTTTATTGAATAGCATTTGTACATTTTGATTAAACATAACAGTTTATTGATTTAACTGAAAGGCAGTCAAAGTAAAGATATTCAACCTCGTCAATCACTATCTATTTTACAAAACAGCTTATCGATTTGATTAAAAGTCTGTCAAAGTAAAGAAATACAATGAGGTGTCAGCCACTTTTTGAAGCTGCCACTAGCATTTTTAGGAGATAAAATAAATTACATAGAGACACTTTGACAGTCCTCATCAAAGTAGCGATACATCCTAGTTTAATTTAATACAGCAACCCCTCGTTATATCGCACTTCCCAGGAGACAAGCAAAGAACCGCGAAATAGCGACTTGATAAATGTTATACTAATTACATTGAAAAATTGGGAGACATGATATAAGGTGCGATATATCCGAATGCGCCTCATAACGAGGCACGATATAGCGAGGGGATACTGATTAAAGAAAAACCAGCTTATTAATTTAACTGAAAGACTGTAAAACAGAGCATATTCAACAAGGTCAGCCACTGCTTTTTGACAGCAGCACAAGCAAATAATTTTTAGATGACTTAATGAATTCATAAAAAAAAGCAAGATTGCACCTAATTAATTGGGTTGTTTCAGGTAATGAAATTCATTCCAGCTTTCATTCCTGTACTTCCTACAATCGGTGCTCCGAATTGCCCTTTTACCAAGTTTAATGAATCCACCAATGGAGGCCCAAGAAAGTATTTATTTTAATTTTTAAGATTTCTGCTATCGTTCAAGACCTGAAACATGCCCATTAAGTAATAAAGTGTTTCCATTCATAAACATATGTATCACTTACTGCAACAGACTTCTGATTCCTCTGGAACGCTCTGATCTCCATCTCTTTTATATATGTTGGGAAGTTGATATAGAATGGTTGGTACTTCTTTCTTGGTTCCACCACCCTTCCCCCATGCAAGTGGAGGTTGAAATCTATCTGCTCATTTTCCCCGATTTCAGCATCTGTCCGACATTTCGAAGGGGAGGCCACCACAACGGGAAAGTTGTCTTGATCCTCGCTCGTTCGGACAATGTGAAGGCCTTTTTCCTCTGCAATTTGTTGAAGGCTTTTCTGGGTAGGTGAAAATAGGGATTTATTCATTTATTTACACTTTCATACAGAAAAAATATCCATTTACATGATAGGAATAAAATCACCAACACAAGGAGCATTATTAAATACATACAAATACCATTAACAAATAGGGAAATGATGTAACATTTTAACTTAAGAAAGTATCAAAGAAAATATCACTATGTATGGGAAGATTATTAACTAGGTCAATGAAAAAAGAAATGGATTGGTTCGTAAGCTAATTTTTGAAGTAGTGGGTTTTACTTAAGACAATTTTAGGACGGGTAATATGTTTAGGAGCAAAAAAATTTAGAAATTGACTAATGACGGGCAATCAATGCTATTATTTAAAATATCGTTAAACCATTTTCTCAATTTCTGTGACACATGAACAAATAACAAATTCAAGAATTTTTTTAAAGAGGTGACATTTTACTTTCCTAATCCACAAGTATAGAAAATGGTGTTAAAAACAGAAACTTAGTGGGTTGGTTGGACAAATTAACATCATACTACAACCACAGTTTGTATGTCTGATTTGGTATATAAAGTAGGGTACTCTAGCCCAAGCATAGCTATTGCTAACTCAGAAAATTGCTAGTATGATCTTGGATTCTTTTGAGAACCCCGCACACAAAAGAAGGGGTTACATTTCCTGAAATCTTTGCCTTTTTTAAATATATAGTTTTTTTCCCAAAAAAAAAAAAAAAAAAAAAAAACCTGCAATTTTTTCAGTAATTGAGCAGTGTAAACAAGTGCTTTCTTTTTTTACTTTAATTTATCATATTTGCCTTTTTCCTAATAATATAACTTTTTTCTAAACAAAGATTTTTCCTCTTATGTACGCAAAACCTTGATTTTGAGAGATTACAGAAAAATTTTTAGCAAAAAAAAATTAATAATAATAAACTTGAAATCTATATATTTAACAAATAAAAGAAATTTTTATTATGGCCACTCCATAACTACCGACAATTCCTAAAGAATTTATTACAAATATTATAATCTATGTTTAGTTGGACCACTACACAACTTTGAATCACAACAACTGTCCTTTAAAATATTAGTTACGATTTAAGGTAACTATTTATTTGAAAAAGCTATCATGAACTTGTATACAAATTACAGATATAAACTTAAAAAAATTATCACTGTAAGGAAAACAATAATAACCCCAGCATATGAAGAGTACAGAGTAAAAAACTCTTCATCAAATGAGAATCTGCCAGCACTGAGGTCAGCTTGGCTAATAGCGGCGATCAGAAACCGGTTTCTTCCTTGGTTCAAGAGCCAGACTAGTGTCTGGCATAAATCTCAATCACAGAGTTAGTAAATCCGAGCGCCATACCGAAACAAGGCAAAACTGGTTTCTTCACACCAGTTTAGGCAATAACTTGTTATCTTCTCTAAGCACACCTGATGCAGACAAATTCCCAGTCGATGAAGGGGTTTCCCCCGGTAATTCTTCATATCTGAAACTTGCACTACTGTCAAGTAAGGTTCCGAACCTAATATCTACCTGTGTCATTAGTCCAATAAAGAAAGCTCTGGTCAAGTTCAGGTAATTGTCAGTGGGACCCTCAACTTTGGCATACAAGTCTTTGATCCCTAAAACCTCACAAATCGCCCTGATGAGACGATGAGCAGTCAGACCAAATCCTGCAAATAAAAAGATACATCTTTCAAGTTGAACTGAATATTTTTGCACCAATATACCATACTAATAAGCTTAAAAGAATTATTATAAATGGGGCATAGACATCCTGATCTTTTAAGTACTTTTATCTGAAGCTTATCACTAACAATAAATGTATGCCATGTTTTCAGTCAAAACCGATTGCTGAACTTTAATAGGGTATTTGACTAAATCGGGAAACTGCCCAAAAAAGTTATATAAACATAGTATAGGACCTAGAAAACACATATTCATTGGTTTTTATTCAAAAAATTGCTCAAATATTATTTAAATTAAGTTTTAAAATCGCGATTTTCCAAAGCTCGGTCACGTGCTAGCAAACGCTACGCTGATTGGTCTGACGTCACCTGGCATTAAACCGCCCCTCATGCTATTCGAATTTAGTCATCCGAAACTTTTTAGCGCTCTTTTAAGTCTAAAATGTATGTTTTTTTAATAAGTATTTCTTTCATTGCGATTTTAATGCTTAAAAATATTTAAATAAATAAAATTAAAGGATTCACAAAAACGGCTAGCTCAAATTTGCCGATAATCAATGCTTATGAATATGATTGTAGAGCATTTGTTTTTTAAATCTTCTTCGGATTTCTGTTCTGATAAGTTCCAAAATATTACAACTTCCAACAAAATAATAACCAATTTTAAACGAATTATAAGGAAGCTATTAATATTTTTAATGAAAAGGTCCTAAAAGTGTAAATAACATTATACTTGACAAGGGAAAGCGTTATAATGCTAATGTTAATGTTGTAATGGTAACTAGTTTCATATCTTTATCCTTGCCCATAGATGGCGCCCCGAACTTTTTTTCTTGTACTAATCTAGAAAATTAGAAATTTATCTTAGCAATTTTGTTTACAAAAAGTTGTTTCTGCGTTCTAGTTAAAAGAAAAACATTATAAAAAATTTAGTTTTTGAAAGCTGCATCAGTTTTCCCCTAATTTTGATTTCATTGAACTTCAAGTATCTTTTTTTCTATCTACATTAAAATATATTATAAATATATAGTAAAACTTCGTATTAAACGCAATTGAATAAATTATCTCAAAACTCAACTTGAATAAATTATCTATTAAAAAATTATGAATTAAATTTAAAACAGCTTAAGTTGTTTGTGAATGATCTTATTTTCGATGTTTTCAAGCGGTAGGCCGTTAGTCCAGTGAATTCAAACTTTAAGTCCAAATACAGGGCCTTAGTAACGAAATCACCAAATATTTACAATGCAAATTGCGCGGCACAGTAGCGATAGTTACTCATTAGAAGAAGCCGAAATATTTTCCGTGTCCGTACTTGATCAAAATGTGTATATCAAGTTCAATGCAGCAATAAAGTACCCATTTCACCAAAAAATAACATTAGAAAGTAACACAAATCCGCAAATGAACGACTTATAATAAAAAGTTACCGACGTTTAAAATTATAATTATAATAAAAAAAATTACATGTGCGTGCAACAAAGTAATCATTTTTAAATTGGTTTTATTTAATTTTAAGGCTAGATATTTTGGCAAATAGAGATTGTTTAAATAAAATTACATGAAAAAAAACCTTAAGTATAAAATTAGGTAACTTCATATGAATTTTAAAAAAAAAACTATTTAACTGCGGCCCTATAATTTTTTTATATACATTTTTCTTAGGATGTGTATTAGTTCAGATTGCGTTTTTTTATGTATATATCTCTTATTTTATAAGCTATTATTTCTTGGTTTACAAGCGCTCTGGTGCCATTTTTCTTGAAAGTCAACCGAATTCTTTAAGGGAATTAACAGATGTAAGTAGCGGATTATGAAATTAAAAAGTCGCGAACCAACTATTAGTAACAAAGTGCTAAGAAAAAAAGCCAATTAAAGCACCTCTATTCACTCTTTTAATAATAAATCAAAGGAAAATGGAGTTAACAAATACAACAACAGTGTTCGCTACGGATTCTCCCGCATGTCGAAAACGTTTCAAGCCAGGTGACGTCACACCCTTCAAATTCTGCCGGAGATCGTTTTGGGGGCGTGGCTTATAATTTAATTTCATTTGCGTTTTTCTCCGTTTCTAGGCGGTATTTTTAAAAAAGAAAAAATACGGGTCTAATATTTTTTGCCTAGGAATATTTTAAACCAATAAAATTTTTTTAGTCAAATACCCTATTGCAGGAATTCTAATAAAAAAAAACCAAAACAAACTGAATAATTGAGTCTTGTTGTATGGTATTTTGAATTGCGGATGATAGCATAACTGGAAATTAGCCTCTTTTCTATTTACTACAAATATACTACCATATATTGATTTAATAATGCCTCTAATAGCAATATGAAATAATTTATGCAATTTAAAAATATTTTTTGTTTAAAACAAATTTTGCTTATAAAATTGTAAAACCAATATATAATTTTAGACAAAAATATAAAATAGGCATTTTAATAGTTTCAAGACCATACTCGTTTGCCTATATCATGACTAACTTAAAACACTTTTTACATTTTAATTTGACAGAATAAGATACCTTTTATAAAATCCTCTCTTATTTCTCAATACTAAACAGAGAGAAAGTTATTGTATTTAGTTAATGCATCCAAGTTATAACAGTTGATTATGCATATTGTATGCTTAATTTTTTATTGCTGAGAAAGATAGGTTACTATTCCAACATTTTAAAACGGCATGTTTTACCAAATCATTGTATAGATACAATGTTTAACTAATAATCTCATTTTTACAAGGGTATAAACTGTTTTAAATATTTATTACTAAAAGACATCACATTATAGTAGAAGAATTAGTTAAGTTAAGAAAAAAAAGTAAAAACTATAAGAATAAAATATTATATGTATCGTAAGAAAATGCAATATTTCACTAGATAGATATTATTATGAGTTTTTGGAAAGTTTAGTCAACTTACCTTCAGGTCTTTTTTCAACAAATACTTTTACTGCACCAAATTCACAATAAAAATCATGGCGTACTAAAATATAAAATTATTACAGAGTTATATTATGATTTTTTTTTGTTTTTAAAATGCCTTGTTTTATTTATAGTTTCATTCATGCATGAGCTTATTTTACTTTTGCAATTTTTTCAATTAGCAAAATCATTTACATGAAAAGAAAATTCAACCCGTTGTATGAATGATAATATAAGAAAATAATAATAGTAAGTTCCAAAATATAAAAGAAATATACCTTATACAGTCAAACCTCGATAACTCGACTTCCTATAAGTCGAATAATCCGCTACCTCGAACTTTTAATCAGGTCCCGAATCATTTCTATACTTTTCGTTACAAATCTGTCTCGATAACTCGAAGTTAACATCTTCTAAGTCCAGGTTTTTGTGATAATTTCTTTCGGTAAAAAATGCTTTTCAGTTGAAAATTAAATTTAAGCTCAAATAATTCAGCATTTCGTATCCATAATGTTTGTTAATGCCAACAACCTTAAAAAATACAAACAAGAAATAACTTTTTTTTCTAAATGATATTTACATGGTATGCATACCAATCGATATGTAATGAGGTAAAATTTTGTGAGTTTTAATAAATCTTTTGACCCAATTCTTCTGTTTTTGTTTACATGGGCTATTAAAAAATTGAAATGTTCATAACTATAGTATTACGGCACAAATTAAACCATTTAAACCACGTCGATACATCTTTAAGTAACAGTAGAGTGGAATGGAAGGTAATTTCGATTACTCGAACTTCGGATAAGTCGAATATTTTTGGGGGACCCCTAGGACTTCGAGTTATCGAGTATTGACTGTATATAAAAAAAATTCTTCATACCTGTGGAGCCATCAAGTTCAATGTATCTTAAAAGTTTGGCAGCTCTATTTCTAGCCTAGGAAGAAAAAATGGAATAAAGATGTAAATATAAAGGAAGAGCTTAGTGGAAGTACATGCTAAGTGATATTTCGGAAAAAAAAAGAGTTTTTTTGTGAACATATTATTGACCTCTTTTAGTAAAGTACATTTTTTAATATTTGCAAGTATAATTTTTTTTTTTGTATCACTACTGTCTCCTTGTCCCTTGTATATAACTGGTCTGTTACTGGGCATGTGACCATCAGGTAAATAGCTCAGGGGTACTAATACTCATTTTGCAGGTTTGCAAACAGTTGCATTTAGTTTAGGAAGCTCTCTTGAATAGTGACAAAAGTAAATCGGTTATTTCTCTGGACTTCCAAAGTAGTTGCTAGCTTCAAAGTGGATAGAAGTAAAGAATGTATTTGATCCCTCACCAACCAATGTTCCTAAGCCTTACTTAACTTTATTTCATTATGTTTCATTGTTATTTATGATTTTCCAAATATTACACAGTTTTACATACTTCAAAATAAACTGTTGTAGTTTTTCCTAAGTCTAACTTATAATGCCGTCCTAAGAGTATTTCTTACTTTTGTCACCACTGTCCCCCATTGAAATTTTCTTAATGGGGACAGAGGTAGAAAATGAAATCCTATTAAAAGGTCATTCCAGATTACTGCATATTATTCTGAACCTACTACCTTATCTATTTATGACAAAAATGTGTTGAAAAGTTAACTTGAATCTTTCACTAAATTTTTATAGATGGAAATTATAAAGTTTTGTGAGAATCACTCATATCAAACATGGCTACATTTACTTTAACAACCAAGTATTTATTTAAAAATAATCTTTTTGCAGTTATTATTGAAGATAGTCAGAAACATAATTCTGAAAAAAAGTGTTATTGTTTAGAATTGACACAACGACTGTAGCAGATTGTAGTTTTTAAATTTTCTTCCATATACATATCTTTGTTTCAAAATGTTTGATTGGCTAAAATGTATTAATCAATATCAAATCTCAAAATATGCAAATTAGTTTTTTTAAAAAATCTAAATGCATTATCTTAGCTTTATATGAAGGCAAAAAATCTAAAATTACAATTAATATTTTTAATTCCAATTTTAGGTAAAAATGAACAGATAACAGATAACAAAAAATAATAAACTACGCTAAAACAATTGTGAGTGAAACATAGTAATCTTACCGTTTTAGCTGCTGACATAGGATTTACAGATTTTGCTAAACCAAATCCTGTAGTAAAAATATATGTATATATTCATTAATGAACTAACTAAAACAACTTAGAACACATGTGAATTCTCAGTTATCAACATAAAATAAATGATTAAAACCATAAGAAGTTTTTATGAGTCGCTTCCTAAAATAATGAGACTCCAGAAAACAAAATATATTTTTTACTGGGATAAAAATGGTAAGGTGATAGTAATTTTGTATGGTTTTATTATAAAGTCTTGTAAATAATAACAGCAGACATCCTTAATAAGTGTCATTGTCACAGAACAAAAAGCCTGTCTGCGAATCAATTTTCAAGAATTCGGTGTTATGCTTGCAGATTAATAATTTGTTTAGTTTGGCACTAAGCTAAAATATCACTCTTCTTTTGAAATACAAGGCTATAGGGTACATTATTTGAAAACTAAGAGTTATAGTTCATAATACAGTTTAACCTCATTAAAACTAACACAGTTAAACCGAATTACAGATATAATGAAATAAATTTGTTTCCCCAAGTGCCAGAGATGTTTTTGAGTGCTCGTAAAACCTGTTCTCTTTTGAAAGTTTAAAGAAAAATATTTATCTAGAAAAAAATGGAGGAAAAGTTGGGAGACATGATACAAGACATGATATATCTGAATACGCGATGTAACGAGGTGTGATATAACAGATAACAATTACTGAGCCAATATAAAATAATTAGTTTTTACCCTTAAAAGCTTAACTTAAAGCACTTACCAGCAAGACCTTTTTTGTTGCCTACTACAACAATTGCGGACATTCTTCTCACACGTCCTCTGTCTCCAGTCATGTGCAGTACAGGTTTGAACTAAAACAAGGGATGAATTTATAAATAACAAATCTGACTCTAATGAGTTTTTATGATAGTTTGAATGATGTTGGATATCCTTATATACAGTTTTATTTAAAAAAATTAAAATATCATAAAAAAAACTATACTATTGAAAAACAATTACTAAAAATTTGTCATTAAAACCTATGATTTTTTTTTTTTTACTCCTCAGACTTTTAACTTTTGCTGACTACTAGATTTCACTAGTTAATTACAGAAAATTTCCAAGTATAGATATTAAAGGTAAAATATATGTAGGGATAATAAAGTAGATTGTTAATGTCATTTAGATGTGATAATTTAAAAAATCGCTTTTATCATTGTAGGTTTCTCATCAAGTTAACATAGAATATGAGATATAGTAATTTCCTTAATACATGGTCATTTCGATTACCTGTATAACTCTTGAATCAAACCCTTCAAATGTTTCTGCAATAAAAGAAATAAAATATACATTGATACATTCTTAAATTAAGTAGGTAAGTGCATATTTCAAAATAGGTATGTAATTAATTAAAAAAATTGTACATGATAAAAAAAGCAAATTCTGTGTGATTTAAAATCACAGATATCATAGAACTTTTAATTGGAAAAGGTCTTCGAGGATTCCCAATTTTAAAAATTCAGTTTTACTTAGAGAGCTTTGTTGTTTAAGCAACTTATAATTGAAAAATTCTTCTGCATGTGTATCTTTAAAAAACACAAATGAAGTAAGTAAAATGTAAATGAATGCTTTAATATAGTGATATGTACGGCCAGCTCTAATGTGCTGCATTGCCTTAATGTTGAAGACTTTAGTGTTATTCCAACCAATTCTATGGTAAAAGTTTCGAAAAGGAATATAATTAAATGCAAATGAAGGATTAAAATTAAAAAAAAAACATACTCCATGGAATTCCACACCAAATATTACCACACCCATCAAACTCAAAATTTCCAAAGTCCTACAATATATGTATCATGTTTATAATTTTTTGCCCGAAAAACTATTTTAGTGTTGTTTCATCATTCTAGTAAGTAAAATAGTACATTAGCAAGCGAAAGTAAATGTCCAATTATGAAAAGACAATAGATTTACATTTTTGAATGGCTATTATCCATAACAAAATAACAAGAAAATATCTAGCATCGTTTTCTGGCGTAATGCAAATTTGTATCCCTCAGTATCCAATAGATATTCAATACTTCTCCATAAAAACCAATTTAATGTTAAGCATATCATTTTGCAAACAATATATCTTATTACAGTCCTGCACAAAAATTTAGACACAGACGCAATTCATGAAAAAATCGTCAATGTTACTATTTTTCAGTAGTTTTTTTTTTAAATATATAATCTTTAGACAGCATGAAAAATAATAGGGTAAAATTTTTTGACAAAAAATATAAATAAATTTGACTTCCATCAACAAATTAAAAATTTCCATACTTTCCTTGCCACAAAAGCATAGACACAAGTTTCCGTTTTATGCAAATTCTATACAGGAAGTGATTGAGGGAGGGGTTTTAAGTTGCTTTAAAAGGTTGAAGGTAATTTTCAATGCTTAGAACCATTCTGAAGTCAACTGAATTTTAGTATGAAGAGATTTTGAGGATATGGACATTCAAATTCATAGGTAAATCTGTTTCGGATATTTCTACTAAATTTAAGCGTTCGAAACGAGGTATTTATAGAGTGTCAGCACGTGGCGATCAACATCCACCAAAATCGCGGTCTGGAAGACCTCCAATCACCAGAAAATGAGAGGACAGACAAATAAGAAAATTTGCTTCAGACAAACATTGCTCTTCAAATCAAATTAAAATCCCAATTGTGGCTTAATTTTTACCAAACACTATCAGGAGGTGAATCAATGAATCTGATTACTTCATAAAATCCAAACTTATAGCGCATCCTAGCTTGCTATCTCATCATAAAGATGCAAGACTGCAATGGACTCAACAACACATGTCTTACAGCTATCCATTGCAGCCTTGGTTAGGTTAGGATTGAATTATCGTCGCACTAGAGCTACACGAGGGCTATTGGTGACGGGCATCGTATTTTAGAACCACAGTCAAGTGACGAGCCAACACCTGAATAGGCACGCAACGCAACCATTGCAGTCTTGCATCTTTATGATGCGATAGCAAACTAGGTTGCGCTATAAGTTTGGATTTTATCAAGTAACCAGATTCATTTATTCACCTCCTGATAGTTTTTGGTAAAAATTAAGCCACAATTGGGATTTTAATTTTATTTGAAGAGCAATTTTTGTCTGAAGCCAATTTTCTTATTTGTCCGTCCTCTTGTTTCTGGTGATTGTAGGTCTTCCAGACCGCGATTTTGGTGGATGTTGATCGCCACGTGCTGACACTCTATAAATACCACGTTTCGAACGCTTAAATTTAGTAGAAATATCCGAAACAGATTTACCTCTGAATTTGAATGTCCATATCCTTAAAATCTCTTCATACTAAAATTCAGTTGACTTCAGAATGGTTCTAAGCATTGAAAATTACCTTCAACCTTTTAAAGCAACTTAAAACCCCGCCCTCAATCACTTCCTGTATAGAATTTGCATAAAACGGAAACTTGTGTCTATACTTTTGTGGCACGGAAAGTATGGACATTTTTAATTTGTTGATGGAAGTCAAATTTATTTATATTTTTTGTCAAAATGTTTTACCATATTATTTTTCATGTTGTCTAAAGAATATATATTTAAAAAAAATCTACTGAAAAATAGTAACATTGACGCTTTTTTCAAGAATTGCTTTTGTGTCTAAACTTTTGTGCAGGACTGTATGACTTATGACTTTCTTGGTAGGGGGCAAGATCGCCAAGCACTGCGACTTTAAGTCTATTGTACTAAGCCCCAGAAATGACACAAGCACAAGAAACAATATATGTATATATCTTATTAAGAAAAGAAATAATCACTTTTTAATTAACTTTCTTCGAAAATACAGCATATGTTACAATTATCCCAGAAATCCAGAAAAGAGAAAACAATTATCCCGGAAATCCATAAAAGAGTAACAATTAACCCAGAAATAAAGAAAATAGTTAAAAATACCAGGCCCAATAATAGCTTAGTGGTAGTGCTTTGCATTTCATTCCACATGCCCGTAAATCTAGTCTCCCGGATTCAGCAAGGTTGACTTATCCTTTCATCCCTTAAGTGGGTTGATAAAATGAAGACCAAGCATACTTGAGAACTAAACACTGGGGGCAGGGATCAACCTGGGTCAAAAAATGCTGTAGCAAAAATGCTAAAATGTAAGAAAAAGCTGTAGCAAAATGCTATAAAGAAAAATTAATTGCTTATAAATCAACGTCACGCCAAATAAATCACTTGAATCGATACTCAACTCAATCTTTGTGTAGCAGTTAATTTTGTTAAGCAGTATAGCTTAACAAAATTAACTGCATTGATAATTTTTTGTATGAATCACGACATGACAAATTTAAATAATATACAAAACTATACTACTAAAAGTACTTCAAACTTTTTTACTAAACATTTTTAAATAAGTACAAGTAAGTAAGTGGGTATTTACTTTGATTTATGGTGTTGGACTATCTTCAGATTTGTCTATGAACATGTTTTTGCTGTTCATTTGGTGTATTAAATCAAGTTTTGCTTGTTTGAAATCCCAAACTT
Source organism: Hylyphantes graminicola (assembly GCA_023701765.1). Taxonomy (NCBI): domain Eukaryota; kingdom Metazoa; phylum Arthropoda; class Arachnida; order Araneae; family Linyphiidae; genus Hylyphantes; species Hylyphantes graminicola. Next base: position 53,644,217 of record CM043114.1, on the reverse strand, counting down.
TTGGTCTAATACACATCCTTATTAAATTGGTTCAAACATTTGTTTAAAAAAAATCCAAGCACTTTTCCAGAAAAATTCAAGGACTAGAAATAATTAACTTGCAACATAAAATCTAAGTCCATTAAAAAAAACCTAACTATTGTTTAAAATCAGAAACCCCAGTACAGGCGGAAGTAGAATAAAAGGTTCAAACGTGAACAAAAAGTATTTTAACATTCAAGGTGATCACGACTCACGGACATCGTGAATCGGACACTTGATCAGAAAATATATTCTGGTTGTCAGAGTTGGCCTGAACCGGAGCTACAAAAGTAACAAGATACTCTTCCGATCAAAAAGAGCCAGACAACTGTCAATCATTCTCACGTAATGTGACATCATCGGTAGATTTCGTTAAAATTACTAGGCTGTAATACGAGTAAATCAGGAAGCACAATTGGACTGATTTAAAAATGGTAGGTTGCACTGGCTGGCCAAGATTTGAAGACATCTTAGTGTAATCTAATCTGAATTCATCTTATCATTTTGATTAAATTTTTTATTTTCATTATTGGAATCGGTTATTTGAACTTGTTGTTTATTGAAATTTAAGTTTAGTTTCACCGAATTACGTCGTCGCATTTTCGCAACGGCCAATAATATTTTTTTCGCATTTTCGTGCAACTCGTCGCATTTTGCGACAAATGCGACTGCAGATTGATCCCTGACTGGGGGTTCTGCGTGAGGTTGACCACCTAACCCAGATATATGCCTATCACCCCAGAATCCTTGGTCAAATAGGCTGAAATGGACATGGCAGGCTTTGGCTCACTAATGGGCTGTTGTGCTGTGAAGTTAATTTAAGTAGAATCTTTAACTTTAAAAGTTGAACTTTGAATCCATCTCAAATCTCTAAACTTAAAATATGATTAGTGAAAAAATTCTATCAATCACAAACAAATGCAATTTGGATTTTATACATGTGGTTAGGACAGAATTAAATATTCTCTTCTTAAAGGGTCACTTAATTTAAAAAAAATATTTTTCTTATTCTTTCAGTCTAGAGGTATCTTCCTATCTCCAAATTGCATAAAATTATCCCTCATCCCAGGAATCCAGAAAGTTAGAAATCCGGTATTACTGGTTTTAAATTTGTAGAGTAAACAGGTCTGAATTTCTAACCTTCTCCAATTGGATCAGGCGGCCCCAAGCTTCTTCCGGGCAGCTTAGTCCCAGACCACCCTCTCTCCAAAGGGTGGATTTTGTTGAACTTTTTACTGGCCATCTTATCCCGAAGCTCAAACAGCCGCTTCTCACGATTTTCATCGGGAGGAAGTTCTTGTTGCCTCACAACTTCTCGTCCTTGGATGACTGGGGCATTGAGGCCAGGCCATAACATGTTAGTCTTGCCTTGAAGAGGAAATAAGAAGGTTATTTTTTAAATAAATATTAGAACTAATTTAAAAATGTGTTCCACAAAGTATTCCATTAGGCTTACATAAATAACTAATCGAACATAACATTCTTCTAAATCGAGATCTTGAGTTTGTGTGCAAATTGCAGTGCAGAAGAACATGCTCTACGTCCTATTCACTATCACCACAGTCACAACGCCCATTTAACAAAATAACAAATCTAAATAAATAGCTTTTAAAGTTTCCAGTGGTCAGAGTGCTTGGTCATGATGAGATGCCTTACTCAAGTCATTATCAGAGTAGGCAACCACAACTTCAGATAGGAATAATTGGTCCAGCCAGAAGAGGAGATTGGCAATCTACATTTTACAAATACTACAAGTAATGAAATTGAAAATTTGCTTGCTTTGAAACTCTGCCTTGAATCTACAGACATATTAACAATTTCAGTCAGCAAGAATGGGTTTAAATTGGTTCGCTTGTACTTTTCGGTCACATTAGCACGACTGACTCAAAATCAATATTGCTCTTCTGACTAACTTTGGCTGTGAGGATGTAAGTTGGCACTTTTACGGACCGGTGCCTGTTTAACGGAAAACTATTTTTTTTAGTTATGCTGTATAAACAAGTACCTAAAGGATATTTTTTTTTACACATTATAAGAAAAGGACTTTTTTTTTTACCAAATCCAATAACCTGTCCTCTGTTGAGATCTCTCGACCATTTCTTTCCTGCACCTCTTCCTCTTCCCTTCTTGCGCCCAGCAGTACTTACACTGGTGACACCTTTCCATAACTGTTCAGCCTTTACTGCAATCATAAACAGAATGTTAGAAAGTTCAGAGCCCAAAGAAACTTATCAAGAGTTATACAAATAGCATGATAGAGTTTGCTGTACCAGGGTTAGAAATTGGATAAAAAATTTAGGAGCAAATGCACATTTCTAAGAGCATTTTTTAGGAAAAATATTTATAGAAAATCCTAGTTATTAATGCTAATTATGTAATTTATTCAAAAACTTTTAAGATTGCTATAGTGTGCATATAAAGAATCATCAGAGTTTCGTAATTTCAAGAGAGCTGGCCTTTCTAGATTTTGTGATTTTTGGAGTATTGCATTTTATGTGTTGCCGTAGTTATGCAATTTAAGGATCACGGAAGAAAATTGTGAAAAAAGGTTGAAAATTTGCAAATCGCGATATTAAGTTTTTATTAACAAGATCTTTGGAAACCACCTAAAAAATGGATAGTGAGTTTTAAGAAAAACTAGTCTTGATAGCTGTTAACTAAATTTCTTTAGAAGTGGAAAAATTGTAGGATTTAGCTACATTTTCTGACCATTAATTTTGACACTGGTGACCCTTAATTTTGAGCCCTATGCAGGACTCAAATACAAAAGTATGAGCAACACAAAAATGACTTAACAGTAAAACAATGAAGAATAAAAAAATACAGTAAATTTTTTTTTGGTACTATCCCTATATTCAGTAATAGTCTATGGGATTAGCTAAAAAGAAATTACTTTTCCGATATCAGTGCATGCAAATAAGTAAGTAAGAAAATATACTCTGGTATACTTAAACCAAGGCTTGGAATATCCTTGCTCTGACATCACCAATCTAATACAATTAATTGAAAAAGGTTAATCAAGGTGTTTTTTCGAGCTTGGCCACACCTTGAAAATTATGTATCAAAAACACTGTCTTTGCTTGTTTTTTTTTTTTTTTTTTGAAACCTTAAAAGTTAAAAGTGGCCTCAGTCAGCTTCTGGATCTGCGCAAGATTAGTTTAATATCTCCTTCTTTTGAATAGTTAACATGGTTACCATTGAAAGTTATTTATCGCTCTGCAAAAACTGGCTAAAATTTGTAATTTGTGGTCAGGCCTGCGACTGGAATTTTACCAAAAATAAATAAAATAGCAACCATATAATATTAAAGTGCCACTTTTGGCTATTGTGAAAAGTAAACGTAAGATTTCTGAAAATATCAAGCTCTATTTAAAGTCAAACTATAATATTCCCCAAATTTGTGAGTTGTGGCCACTTCGCAATGAAATGGATAGCACCGAATTGAAACCAGTACCTACCTAAATGACATTTATATAAGTTTTCTACAACAGAGTAAATTTTACGCATGACAAAATCAGTGCTGATCGGTAGTAACCCTAGATAAATCCAAATTAAATTAAGCTATTATGGTTCTAGCAGAAACGTAGCGTGCCTTGGCAGGGCCCTGTATAAACTTTTGTTTTTTAGGGGGGCCTTAGGAAGGGTAAAGATTTCTTACAAAAGAAAAAAATTAAACGAAACATTTATTCATCATAATCATCTGTCACTTTTTCTAAAATTTTCACAAACAATTCAAATTAAATACACACTCTCCTTTTTAATATTTTTCTTTTCGTAGCTCCGCTGGGTTAATCGTTTTTCCTTTCACTCATTGTTTTTTTTTACAAATCGTTACTAATACTACTAAACCAGAAAAACAATTGTTTGTATTGTATTACAATGTAATGCACAACCAAATAAAGCACGTCAATAAACACTGCTCTCCATTTGTGGTTTATCATCGTATCGCTTGTACATCGATTATTGTGGGATTCCACCATTGAAGTAAATGACTTAAGTGAGGAAATCACGTAGCCCGTGATAACTGATGTAGGGTGCTGTCAACTTTTGAACGCACACTTTACGCGGGAAAAAAAGACATCGCTTTTTTTAACTTTTGTCATTCGTGAAATAAAATTTGGGAAGTTTTTATTAAATTTTGCTTCCATACATTGGAGGCCCCATATGATTGATACGGCAGGTACAGCGATAGCTAACCCTTTGGGTTCTAGTAGTTTAAATTTTGAGCAAACTGCCATTTTTACCTACAGTGATAGCCAAAAGTGAGGACATTTTTTCAAAGTTTCGAGTCTTTTAACTTTGTGTGCTTGTAGAATATATTAATATTCATTTTTTATTTTCATACTATTTTATTAATATGTTTTAGATTTTTATTATAATTAGAATATATTATTTTATATATATTTTTTTATTGTAGATTATTTTAAAATGCCTAAAATTTTTTCCACCATTGTACATTGGTTCAGCAAGAAAACATATACATTTTTTTTAAAGAGCTCCTTGTTTTAGCAACACTCAAAAAAATTTACGAGATTTTAAAAACTGCATTTACAAAAATACTTTTTTTTCCAATAAATTTGTTTAATAAATGTATGAACTAATTGAGTATATACTTTATTGAAAATTTTGCATTTTCTTAAACTTTATATGCATACTATTTTAAATATAATAATTTTGTATGGATTTTTACTTTTCAATAAGGCTATTTTTGATTATAAGTTTCATTACTCAGTAAAATAACATTTAAAAAACTTTTTGAAGTGGTACTATTTTAAATATAGGATAATGTTACTAACTTCTAGATAGAAAAGCATGGGACAGTCTCCAAGTAGCTAAGAAAGGTAAGTAGACATTTTTATGAGTGGTCAAATCATTCGCAGGCAAATTTGTTGAACCTAAAACAGTTTTTAAAAAAATAACAGTTAATGCAATAAGTAGATGGAATAAAGTTTTTATAAGTAATAAAAAGAGTACAATAATATTTACGAATGTAAGCAGTGAAATTGATCTTATTGTACAGATTTAAGATGACTGAGCGACAAGCTAACATGATTAATAACTAAAGTTGATATACTTTAGGATAAAACATAAATATTTAAATACTTAATTAAATTTAAATTTATAAAACATGGCTTCAAAGAAAACAAAAGTTAGGTTTTGAAAAAATTTTAACTGTACTTTTCTACTCTTTTTTTTTCAATAACTATTATTAACACAAACAACTTATACTTAGTAACTTAAATCTGAACCTGTGCCATGGGAAAAAAATAGTGTTTAGAGTTTAGAACCTATATATTAAATTTATTTTGACTTTTTTTTTTTAAATTGTAGCTGTTAAACACATTCAGACATAAGTCTTAGAACGAACATTACTTTTAAAAAAAAGTTTGGCACTCACTGTCAGCTGTGACCTGTCGCATAGTTACGATTTCAATGTTTTGCAATGTTTTTGATTATTTTGATGATTTATTTGATTGCTGGAGGTCATTCTGAATGAATGTGGACACTCTCGATAAAGTAAAGTATTGCTCGTGAAAATTCAGGAAAGCAGATAGTTCGATAAGAATTTGTTTGGTTAGATATCCAAATTTCTACACAGTTTTCGCCCAAGAGGTATGACGTTTCATACTTGCCCTTGTACTTGTTTTTTACTTTCATATTTAGTTATGCAAAATTTTTCGGTTTAAAGTTTAATCATACAGCTATGATATGATGGCCGGTCTATTCATTGGCGAGTAATGGTGAGATTAAATTTTTTTTCGTAGAGTTGATATACCTATTGAGTTGTATGAAGTCCAATGTTTACCACATTTCGCATTGGCCAGACCAGATTGGCCATTATCATAGCTGTTCCAAAAGCTAAAGTGGTAAATTTCCAGAATTCGGTGCAGCTTGGCGCTTGTCGAAAAACAACAAATTCTTGGCGAAATTCGCGAACTTTAACATTGCCAGATTCCTTTACGCCGATGCAACCCTAGTTTCTTTCACTGATCTCTAAGGTTAATGGATCGCGGAAAGCTACGAGAGAGTTAGAAGTCATTTTTTTCTCCCGGGTCGAACACAAACATCCAGTCTAGTTGGAATTAACGGCGCAATAGAGCTGCACGATTGGCAATCCACTTTGGTTTGAATTAACGCTGTACTAAAGCTACACAAGTGGCTATCCCGTACTCAGTTTAGTTTCGTTTTAAATTTCGTCGCTTTAGAGCTACGCTAGAGTGGCAATCCAGTACGCACCCGTTTGGGGCCCCGGGCAATTTTTTTTTCTCTAAAAAAACATCAGTATCCAACATCGGGCAGTACTGTAGGGCCCATTGAAAGCCTAAATACCCGTTTGGGGCCCCGGGCAATTTTTTTTTCTCTAAAAAACATCAGTATCCAACATCGGGCAGTATTGTAGGGTCCATTGAAAGCCTAAATACGCGCTTGGGGATCCGGGCAATTTTTTTTCTCTAAAAAAAACATCAGTATCCAACATCGGGCAGTATTGTAGGGCCCATTGAAAGCCTAAATACCCGCTTGGGGATCCGGGCAATTTTTTTTTCTCTAAAAAAACATCAGTATCCAACATTGGGCAGTATTGTAGGGTCCATTGAAAGCCTAAATACCCGCTTGGGGATCCGGGCAATTTTTTTTTCTCTAAAAAAACATCAGTATCCAACATCGGGCAGTATTGTAGGGCCCATTGAAAGCTTACATACCCGTTTGGGGCCCCGGGCAATTTTTTTTTTCTCTAAAAAAACATCAGTATCGAACATCGGGCAGTATTATAGGGCCCATTGAAAGCCTACATACCCGTTTGGGGCCCCGGGCAATTTTTTTTCTCTAAAAAAAACATCAGTATCCAACATCAGGCAGTATTGAAGAGTCTGTTGAAAGCATAACATTTTGTTTGGGGCCCCCGGCAGCTAGCCGACCGGCCCTCTTCGAATCGACAAAATATTCAGAATAAAAAAATAACCGAAATATAATAACCAAAACCAGATATTCACAGTAACTGTAACCGCGATTACGATGCGCGAGCAACTTTACCCACAATTCATCGCTCGCAAGTATCAACAGCGTCGTTAGTTGGACGAAAAAATCAATTAAGAACAAAATAATTCCATTGTGCGCGCACATCATCCGGGCTTCTTACCCACAATTCCGGGCAAGTATAACCAGCGCCGACAATTGGACGAAAAGATTTTTCGCCGTATCACCAAATAAAATTGTTTATCGCTTGCTACAAAATACGCCAAATCCTTTGGCGACAAAGGCACCGGATTCTGGAAATTAACCGCTAAAGTGTTGATATAAATAATAAGATAAATAAAAGACAAAGTTCTCAATTCGATATTCACAATACATGAGTGCAGAGATTGAGTAAATGAATTTATAAATTTACCGCAATCTAGAAAAAATGTCAAAACTGTTCTAAATTTTATACAAGTCAAGAATAGGTAAAATCCTAGTCGCTGTCCATATGATGAATTATAAAATTTTGCGAATTTTTTAACGAGACATAAACAACGTTTTCTGGCAACCATGTACATTAATCAAAACTTAAAAAAGGGGATGTTAAACTTGTTGCCTGCACACAGACGCGGAAAAAACAAGAGCTAAGACATCATTTGGAAATAATTATTTTTTTGAGATATCACCAAGGTCTAAAAGTCTCTGGCCAGCACCAAAATTTGACACAAGAAACTCCGCACTTCTTGCAAACTCATCATATAATAATAGAAACTCAAATGCAAGCGAATCACAAAACCCAAAATGTGAGAATACCTTTGTAGTCATGAAAGATCAGCGAAAAATGACACTACTGATTCTGACACTTTGTTATAAATTCAGAAAAAAATGCTCGCCTCATTGAGAAAGTTAGGAAATGAAATTCCCCAAACTTATTTTTGTGACATATTTCATGCATATCTGGTAGTAGATTTATGAAACCCTACTATGTACTTACTAAGTAATATTATTGTTAGTTAGTACTGCTGAGTTAAGCTTTAATGCAATCTATATATATAAAAGAAAGTGTTAGTGCGACTATTTATAACCAAGAACGGTTTAACTGATTTGGCTGAAAATTGGTGAGTAGGTAGCTTAGAACCAGGAATAGACTATAGGATACTTTTATTTCGAAATTGGAACCCTAACGAGTGTAGGAGTGCAAAGCATGAGCCATAGGAATAGCATTGTAAGATTAGAATTTATACTTTTATTTCAATTTAAAAATGAAGATGTGAAGCAGGAAATTGATGAAGAATGTGATTTACGCGACAATACTCAAAGGGAAATTCTAAGGTGAGGAAGTTCTCATTCCAAGAATCTAGATCCCAACCGACGACATTCCATTTGAGTTTAAATGACTTCAATTTCCGATCTGTCTTGCATTCGGCATGTGCATGACCATCAACAAATTACAAGACCAATCCTTAACGGTCGTATTCACCAGGCACGATTAAGCACAGTTTAGTCTCTGAACCGGTTCTAGTGTGGGATTAGCCGCAAAACGGTATCCAGCAGCAGGTAAGCTCGAGACTAATCCTAGACTAGGCGTTCTAGAATAAACCACCTCTCGAGGTGGTTTAAACCTGGTACTACATTCCATCTACCAATAGCGTTCGAGCAGTTTTGTTAACAGAAAAGATGGCCGATTACTACGGGTCTTATGATAAGAAAGATTTAATCGATTTAGCAAATTTAGAATGCATTGGAAGGCGAGATATTATCGGGGTGGACACCAAATTTATTTAACCCTATCAGCCCGGGGAGTTGAGTTGTTTTTAAAAAAACCTATCCTTTCAGGACGGGGGATTTTCTATGGCGAAAATATAGAATGGACTCGTCCACCGGGTTCGTACTTTACGGGAGGTTTTGAGCTATTCTTCGAAAATCCTTTCGGGTGTCAAATGAGCGACCCTCTTTCACGAGGAATAATGAACGATGAAGAAAAGCCAACACGGACACGCCTACTAGGACGCACCTGTTGTAAGAGAACGCGTGAAATAATTTTGGGGTTTCTTCAATTCCAAAGAATGTTACCAACTTCAATAGTTCGTAATATATTTAGAATTCTGTATACTTTTAGGAATTGTTAAATATTTTAACTGCATTAATTTCAATTCGCATAGCTAAATTAACCAATGTCGTTGATCAGAGTCATATGTAAATTTAACCAAATGGGTGTACTATCAAATATCATTAATATTTTAAAATATTAAATAGTCATACAAATCGTATGAACTATTGCAAATTTTAAAAAAATACGATCCCTATAGAAAAATAAAGTTCGCAAACTATCTAAAGTTGAAATCTATTGTTTTTGAGAATGCGGTTGGACATTGCTAATTATCTTATATATGATATTTAATACTAGCCAACTTTTGTGTTGAATGCACACACACATGCTCTAATATTAGATCATTAGATCTTGAACAGGGTGTCTACAGGTCCCGAAAGTCACGGAAGTCCCAAAAAAGTAGCGAAATCAGAAATCGGTCACGAAAGTACCGAAAAAGTAACGAAATTGATACTGGGGTCGCGAATTTTTTAAAAAAAAATCGTTTGAAAATAACCCAATCATAAAAAAAACTCTGGAAAGTCCTTGAATTTCCAATTTGGGAAAAAAGAACGTTTTTTGTGCGGTGCAATTTTACTGCCTTGTCGGATCATCGCCATAAATAACAAAAACAAAACGATTCTAAAACGTAAGGATGATAAACCGAAACCGGTTGTTCGGTTTAGGTTAAACCGGTTTTTTATTCGGTTAAAAACCGGTTAAGCCCAAATCGGTCTACTAAAAGGCTTTTAACCTGGAAGGCAGTTAAAAAAACGCCTTTCCCTAGCGTGAATCACGTGACTTCGGCACTTCGGTGCAATTAATCACTTCATTGTTCTAAATGAAGAGCCAATCACAGCACAGTTAGGAATTATAAAAAGAATAGGACTGTGAGGTTTAGAAAATTATTTTATATTTTAACTGTTGTTCCTTCACCGAAAATCGAATGATGGTTTAGTTTTGTTTTATTTCAAACAAAAACTGAATTGAAACGCAGAGTATCTTTTTTTCTTCTAAATTTAGTTTTTCAGCCTTTAATGTTCCTTCAAGTAGGATAAAGAGTTTAACGGTTTAACAACCAATTTGTTATAATATTAAGAACCGGTTTTTGTTTATCATCGCAATTAACCGGTTATACCGGTTTTTTGTATGGCAGTTTAACCGGTTAAAAACTGGTTATACCGTTTTCGATTTTCCCATCCTCTGTAAAATCAAAAATGTTTCGAAAGTGTTGCTTAAACTTTTTCGTTTTGGCCTTTTGCAAAAACAAATTGAGGTTTCAGAGAAAAGGATTAAAACAGCAATGCTATAATAAATCGAAGAAACTTATTTTTTATTTACAGAATACAAAATGTAATTGAATTTTTTTTTACTTTATATTATTTTTCCGCAATGCTCTAAGTACTGATCTAACTTTTTTGAAACATAAGATTCAAATTGAAGATATGCTGATTTTGTAAGTGTAAGAAAAAAATTATGCCATATAAATGGATGTATATGGAGTGGTGCCGCTTTGGTGGCTGAATGGTTAGTGTACTAGCCTTTGGAGCTGCTGAGGTCGGGTTCGAATCCCGGTCAGGCATGGATGTTTGTGACAGTCAATAAATGTTGATATTTGTCTATGTGTTATTCATTTCTTTGTGACAGTAAAATTTCTTTCTGTGTCTGTCCCACTTGACGAAAGCTTATAAGCGGTTCTATGCTCACACAAGCTGGAATATATATGTATCACACCATACCATACTATGGAGTGGTGGTATTAGCTTTATATTTTAAATTATAACTAAGTAGAGGAAAATTTATTTTGAAAAAAAGATACGAAGTATTATAAAAAGGTGAGATTATTTATATTCTTTTAAACAAAAACAGTGTTAGTAGGTCACTTAGTGGTTGGACCTGAATATTAAATTAGTTTTCATCAAAAAGTTGTGAAATTTTCTGTTCGTGAATTAACAATTTCATAAATTTGGTATTCTTTCGTGGTCATGGATTTTTTCTGTGGAATTTCAAAAAGTAATGGAAAAGTAATGGAATTTGGTTTTGGGAATCCAGTAGACACCCTGTTGAATAATATAACTTAAAATCATTAAATATATTGGAACATAACTTGCATCATTTAGAATTTAAGAAAAAGAAATATTTTTATTAAATATTTTTAGTTAAATAATTTTTATGGTATTTTCTTACATTCGATTTGAAAATTGAATTAAAGTATAGAATCCATTTCTGTAGAAAACTCCATACAGTCTCTCCTCTTTTCATTTGTAGTAAGTTCAACACTTTGAAAATAGTGTTAGAAAATTATTATCTACTTATCTTCATTGAATTAGACAGCTGTAAATTTTTTGAAACAAATCGTAAAGGGTTAATTAAATTGCTGTTTTTAGTAATATTACGTTTAGTAATATTGCAGGGGGGGGGGGAGACAGACCCTCCGCGAAGATAAGAACTTTTCAACTTCGGTGAAACTGCCCAATGTCAAAACTGGGATAAATAATGAATCTTCTATTGTGCCTTTGAAAGTTTATTTTGAAGAAGCATTGCAGATTTATGAATACGTGGGTGAAATCGGCCGATATTCTCGGCAATCAGACTTTAAATATGCTCCTTCTGTTTTGAAAAGGGGAGGAATGCAATGTTTGATGGCAAAGAAAACATGTACCTATTTGGTGGCAAGGGAGTGTTTTGTAACAATATATTAAGATAAATGGTCTTTCGCAATTCACAGTCTACAGAATAGTGGCATTTTCAACGATTTCAGAGGATGAATATATGATGTATAGTAAGATTACTTTGAATTCATACTTTGAAGAGACAGTGTTGTTATACATACAACCGTTATTTTTTCAACTATGAATTTTATTTTTGAGATGACTTAAAAAAGATTTTTTACTTCTCCTAATGTTCTTCGGTAAAAATTAACGTTTTTTTTTAACTAGATATATTCTCTTTTCGTTTAATTCAAGGATATCGAGTTAGGGACCTCTAGATTGAATTTTTTTGCCCTCCCCCCAACCCATTCAGTTAAATTGAAGGCCAATTTTTTTTTAAAATTTATCCTCCAGAATTGTAATTTAAATCCTTTCTCAATGAAAAAATATAGTGAAACACTTTTTTTAGAATTGCCATTATTATGTTTACCTTTTTTAATGCTTTCAAAGATAAGCTAAATATACAGGGGTATTTCAGAATCTTTTAAAATGACAATAAACGAGTGCATACGATTCTGCTTTACACTCAAATGATCATAAATCGGTTAAAATTGTGAGGCAATTAAATAAAACAATGGTATTGAAAATATTACAAATTTAGTACATTTAAAATTATAAATTTTTAGCATCCGTATTCCCTTTAAAAATCTGTTATGATTTTATTAACCAATTGAAGTTAGTCGAATCAAACAAAATAAGGAAATATAAATATGAAATAAAGAATCAAATCAGCCTATGCTTTTGTTTATTTACATTCAAAACAGACTCACAAATTTCTAACTAACAATAATTACATATTTATGACAAGTACTTTTTCTTAAAATATAAAAATAGTCTATGCTAGAAACGTGACTTTAGATATAATTATTACATATATATTTAATATTTTTTTACAGTTATTTTAGTCTTTGTTAAATAGCTTCTGTCTTTTTAATAAAATTATTTAAATATATTTACAATTTCTTTTAAAAGTTGTATAGCCTATTTCAATTTACAATTTGCTTATTTAGACAAGACTTATAAATGTAGAATTCTATGCTGCTTAAATACGATTTAAAAAGAAAATTGCTATTTCGTTGAAAGAAAAATTGGGTGCAGCAACGAAACATTAGTTTCGAATGCATTTCTGTAAATTTGAAAAGAAGTAATTGGGACACAGACACCCATCAGGCATCAGGTCCACCCCTCCTGTCAACTGCCTGTGATCATTCATCCGCGAAGAGTTGCTACCATTGTAGCCTAGTTCACAAAAGCAAAGTCACATATCTCTGTCAAGCGACAGAAGAAGCCGGTCCAGCCCTATAATTTTCTCCAGAGAGGTCGATTTCCTTAGACCCATCACCCCTAAAATTTGCGAATCGTGCCCAAACAGCCCAGCCCCGTCCTTCGCCGGAGAAGTAATCTCGGGTGGATTGAGGGGGCCCCGGGCTGAGAGGATTAAGCTTACCAAAATGTATTTCATAGTTAAACTTTTTATTAACAATAAATAACGAAGCATCAGAACATTGAAAATATAACGATTTTCACATGCACTAGCCCCATCTATATGATTTTTTGCGTACTATTAGTATTTTCTACAATCCTTTTAAACTTTATTTTCCTTGTAATGTTATACCTTTTTTTTATGAAAACAGTGTCTACTTGGATCGTAGCACTAATATTAGCTAATTTTTTATTTATAAAATTGACTAATTTTTTGAGCCAAACATATTTTTAAAAAAAAGTGTTGCTAAATCTTGTTCATTGGCGATCAGCAAGAAAAGCAGGTCCCTTTCACATGAAGCAACTAAAAAATCCATTTTCAAATTGAAACACTACCAGAAGAGAGATGTAACTACGAAAAAAAATTCTTCTAAGCACAATAAATAAACATATATATTTCACTTTGTTTTTTACAATCCGTATTCAAAGTTTATCAAATAAAACAAGCCGGAAAATACATACACCTATATCATACCAACCAATCAAATAAAGCCTAAAATTGCAGTTGGCCAATCATAGAAGACTTTCAGAAGATAGTCTGTGGACGACTTAATCCTGCGCTGGTGGATAGGGATGCCGATTTAAAACATGATCAAGCAGTTCGGGCAGTAAAGCTAGATTAAACTGTCCGGGGTTGTTCCCGTGGCTGGTGGATACGACCTTAAAAGTTTGTGGTCTTAATCTAGAAAATCCATTTTTCCCATGGTCAATTATATTGGGCATGTTCACAGGTTGGAACACCATTTGTGTTATTTGTTCTTGCACCTGATTATAAAACGAAAAATTGTGTGTATCACAAGGTGCTTCACTAAAGAGTGGAACCCATGCACTAAAATAAAGGCCGATAAAAAAAAACATTATAATACTTCCTTTTTTTTAAATTTTTATTTATTATCCAAATAAAAAATTGACCTTGATAACATCAAAAGTCTGCTCATTTATTGCCTCTAAGGCGGAACTAAGTTTGCCGGGTCCGCTAGTATTGATATATTTCCCAAAATATATTCTTAATTTTATCAACAATTTAATAATCTTACTAGACATCAATGCATATTCCGAATATTTCTTTAAATGTTATAAACAAAATTTAATTATAGCAAGCCGGAAGAATTAATCATTTTCTAATAGGTTTTTATTGAGTTTTATTAGTCTAAAGGCTAGGGGGTGAAGATATATTTTGCCAAATTGCTGTAAAATGTTTTTAATGATTCAAAAGTCACCCCATTCTTGGATTCTAAAATAGTTATTAAAAAACCCTATTTGCTTGATCATGAAAAAATTGTATTAAAGTTGCTTAAGTGATAAATTAAAAATGTAATTTCTACTCAATAATGAATTGAATCCAAATCCTTATTGATAAGCCTTGAATCAACCCCTTTTTCAGTGAGATGACTTTAAAAAATGTCTTGAGCTGAGATACAAAATAACAGAGCCCTTTTTTTTAGGAAGATAAAAATAAATCTGTTAAACAGCTTTTTCCTGCTCGGGCCATTCTAGTGTAAATTAAAATTTATAAAAAGCCTTGACATAAACTTGTTTTTCTGGTTTGCTGTAGAAGAAAAAAAAAAGATGTAGCTTCTATAGTTCAAAGACTTTTTTTAATTCTGTTTTTTATGCTTGCTGGTTGAAAATATAGGGCATAAAATCTTAATTTGAAGAAGACTAGAAAAAATAAGACGTCATTTTGGGAAATCAACTCTATAACAAAATCTTGTAATGGAAAATACCATGGAAACTGCTGTACACAGATAAAATTCTATACTTACTGTCTTTATTTTCTTAAAACTACTTCAGCAATTTATGTTTAAAGTATTGTTCTTTAAGGTTTTTTTAGGTATGAGATAATTTTTGTAGTTATTACAAATTTTCCATTAAATGCAAAACTTCTGTAAATATGGCTCTTGTGGAGCTGTTAACTGCTACTTCAAAATATACTTACTTAATATATATACTTACTTAAAAACTTACTAACTAAACCCAATATAATTTTCTAGACAAAATTATCTTAATTATTTTGCAACATCATTAGTTCAGTAATATTTGTATATCTACTTTTTAAAATTAATTTTTTTTCTTTTTAGGTAGTCAATTAGGGGAGATCAAGTGAATTTTGCCCTGCTTACAGTTTCATAATTTGACTTTGAAATTGTATACTAGATTCTAAATAGTTGTCGTCACAATGGGACGAAAAGTAATTCTTGCCACGTGTACACTGAACCAGTGGGCCATGGATTTCAGTGGCAACTACGAAAAGATACTCGAAAGCATTAAGCAGGCTAAAGATCTTGGTGCAACCTATCGCTGTGGCCCAGAACTGGAAGTTACTGGCTACAGTTGTGGGGATCACTTTTACGAGAGCGACACTTTGCTCCACTCGTGGGAAGTACTGGCCAAACTAATGTTGGATCCCCTATGCAAAGATATGATAGTTGACGTCGGAATGCCAGTTATGCATAAGAATGTTACCTATAACTGCAGGGTGGTTTTCTTGAATAAGAAAGTACTTCTCATTCGTCCAAAGTTAATTTTGTGTGACGATGGTTGCTACAGAGAGTCCCGATGGTTCACGGCTTGGACTAAGACAAGGCAGACCGAAGACTACTTCCTTCCTAGGATGATACAAGATATTTCTGGTCAGAAGACTGTCCTGATTGGGGATGCTGTCATTGCTACCTTAGATACATGCTTGGGTTTCGAGATCTGTGAAGAATTGTGGAACCCCCAGAGCTCTCATATCCCAATGAGCCTTGACGGAGTAGAAATAATAGCCAATGGAAGTGGTTGCTATCATGAATTGAGAAAAGCTTATGTGGTTGTTGATTTAGTGAAATCAGCAACAGCAAAATGTGGAGGAGTCTATTTGTTTTCTAACTTGAGAGGTTGTGATGGTGAAAGAACCTATTTTCAGGGATGCTCTCATATAGCTATAAATGGACACATGGTTAGCATTGGAAAACAGTTTTCCCTTCAAGATGTCGAGGTCATTACGGCTACATTAGATCTTGAAGATATTAGAACATATAGAAACAATGTACGCAGTAGGAATGTAATTGCTTCATCTTCAATGCGATATCCTCGTGTTCATGTTGATTTTGCCCTATCATCGAATGACATATTTTTGCCCTCGTATGAGCCTAAAGAATGGGTGTACCCAACGCCTGACGAAGAAATTGCAATGGGTCCTGCTTGTTGGCTGTGGGACTACCTAAGGCGCAGTGGGCAAGGTGGCTTTTTCTTGCCCTTAAGTGGAGGTGTGGATAGCAGTAGTAGTGCAGTTATTGTCCATTCTATGTGTAATCTAGTCTGCCAAGCAATCAGTGATGGGGATACTAACGTCCTTGAAGACTTGCGGAAAATTGTTGGAGATTCTAACTACAAACCTCAAAATGCGCGAGAGCTCTGCAATAAAATACTAGTAACTTGTTATATGGGAAGTGAAAACTCGTCTGAAGAAACCATGCAGAGATCGAAAGATCTAGCTTCTCAAATAGGAAGCTACCACATGAAGATCAAAATAGATAAAATAGTTGAGGCCATATTGACTGTGTTTACTGTGGTTACTGGAGTGACTCCAAAATTTCGCTCACATGGCGGTACCACACGTGAAAATCTGGCATTGCAGAATGTTCAAGCCCGCATCCGAATGGTAATGGCCTACTTTTTAGCTCAATTGGTACTGTGGTCAAGAAATCGTTCGGGTGGTCTTTTAGTGCTGGGCTCAGGAAATGTAGACGAGGGTTTGGCTGGATATCTTACGAAATATGATTGTTCAAGTGCTGATGTCAACCCAATTGGATCAATAAGTAAAAAAGACCTAAAATCTTTCTTGCAGTATGCAATATTTAAGTTTAGCCTCCCGTCTTTAGGAGAAATTTTAAATGCCAAACCTACTGCAGAACTGGAACCTCTTCAGCAGGGAAAGCTCGTTCAAACGGACGAAGAAGACATGGGAATGACCTATGACGAGTTGAGCATTTATGGAAAGCTGAGGAAACCTTTGGGATGTGGTCCCTATTCTATGTTTTGCAAACTTGTCAATACCTGGTCAAACATCCTCGAAGTCCAAGATGTGGCAGATAAAGTCAAGCACTTCTTCCGGAGATACTCCCTCAACCGCCACAAGATGACCGTGATTACACCGTCATACCACGCCGAAACCTACAGTCCCGACGACAACAGATACGACCTGAGGCCTTTCCTCTACAATGTCAAGTGGGACTGGCAGTTTAAGGCCATCGACACTGCAGTTGAGAAATACCTAAAGATGAAAGAAGAGAGGAAGCACGATTTAGGGAGCCTGAGCCTTAGCCAAAGCAAGATTTATCACAGCCTCATGGACAGGAGTCACCCTGATGTCAGTGGGAAGGGCTCCATCCATGGCAATTTCTCTAGCACTGGAAGACTAGGAGTCACGGTGTCGGACACCCTGCCCAAAAGCTCAAAAGACACTAACTTAATGTCCAAACCAGCTGTTCCTCATCGCCACAGAACATCGAACACATCACTTCATTCGGATGTTTTATCATTTTGATTGAACTGTTTCTAGTTATTCAATGCTTGTTGCATGCTTATATTGATCTTCTAAAATTAAACTAAAACTATATAAAAAAAATTCGTATGTAATTTAGCATGCTATTTAACTTTTTTAATTTAGAAACATATTTATCTACTATATTTTTGCTTTGAGATTTTTATAAAATTGGGTGCATTGCAGCATATAAGTTACTTGCCAATTTTTTGTTGTCTAAGTAGTTTATATTCATTAGTACATAATATTATTTAAGAATGTTATTCTCTGAGCAAATTCTTATCTGTGTCGTTGTATTTTAGTTATGCATTGTATTTCCATCTACATTTCTGTCATTGAATGCACTATTTTTTAAAATTACATTTACCTTAGCCTTTGATACGTAATATATTTGAGCATTATTAAGTGCATGAATATTTATAATTTTTTGCTCAAAGTTTTAAGTGTGTGAAAATTATTGAAGAGATTTTAAAATATATATTTAGGTTTAGTTAAAGTAGAAAATATGCATCATGTGTATTGCTACCCTCTGCTATATTTTTGTGGCCATTCTTCAATTATCCAAAGGTATACCCGTATACCCAATATAGTTAGATTCAGATAATATTAATGTAGTCAGACAAAATGGTAATGAATTGAGTGGTTGTGAATGTAAGCAAAAATTTTACTTCTGTAATATATAATTTAATTACACTAAAAATATATAATGGTGCTAATCATTTAAATTATGAATCCGTTGTGTAAAGTGCCTCGATCCCTATTAGTAAATATATGTAACTATACTGCAAATTAATGTTTCCATAATTTTGTGTTTTAAATCTCTAGGTAAAATTAGTTTACCATGTAGTACAAGATTTTTATTGAAGCAATAGTTTGAAAAGAATATATTGATTTAATTAGGTTTTATTTGTTACTCTTCCTTATATAAGGTTGCAGAAAGAAGTTCATAATTTAGCATATAAAAACAATAAAATAAATTGGCCTTGATATTTTGTACTGTTATTCACAAATTTACTGTTACAAATTTCATGCTTTTTTAATCAAGTTTATGTCTATTAGTCTAACAAGATCTTTTACTTATTTCTAAATTCGTCTGCCATAAAATTTGACCTTTTTTTTTTTTTAAAAATATTGATGACTACTCGAGATGAATTGCATTGATGTGAACTAGCTCATTATGAAATTTCTTATAAGAATAACAGAAAATAATTCCCTGCCTTTTCTTTTAAACATCTCTGAAAGAAAGCTAAAAAAATTCCCTTATTGCTAAGTCCATTTATTGCATGCATTTATAGAATATCACA
The DNA here is from genome assembly GCA_023701765.1 of Hylyphantes graminicola. Classification (NCBI taxonomy): domain Eukaryota; kingdom Metazoa; phylum Arthropoda; class Arachnida; order Araneae; family Linyphiidae; genus Hylyphantes; species Hylyphantes graminicola. The sequence continues at coordinate 53,625,125 of CM043114.1, read as the reverse complement.
ATGAAAAAAAAAGTAATTTTATTCTTTTCATCATAGAAGTCCGCAAGTGAAAGCATTAAAATGAAATTCAACCTAAAAAAATTGATCAGAATGCAATATTATATTGATGTTATTTTATTTTGTAATATAATTCGCAATATATGAACTCCTAATCTATGTTCTATGAAACATTAACTGTACTGTGACAATCTCAACAGTTTCGTTTCGAATATCATGGCAAATTTTTTAAATGTCTGATTTTTTTTTTTAAAAAAATGTATATTTTAAATACATTTAGTGCATCAATAATTGTTGTTCCAGCCATGCAATGTGTACTCACACATTTATTCCGAATAGACAACAGGTTTTATGTTCACACTTGTTATATTGACAATATTCCTTTGTCTGTTATACTGCAAAGTTCATGTATGCTAATTGCAATTAACACATTATAATTACTTTTCATTAAAAAATTATTTTTTCTAAAGAAAAAATTATAGTATACTATGTATATTTGAGGCACATTTATTGCATTTCTTTTATTTGATTTCTGAATATATTTTATTTTGATTAAATAAATCGTTAATAAAATCATGATTGTATGTAAGTTATTTCTTTTTAATAAAGTCTAAACTCAAATAGAATACAAGAGAAAATGTGAAGAAAATTCCAGGATAGGTTCGTTTAATTCAATTAGGATGTCGGTTTGAAATTTATTCTATCCTTTTATATTCCTATGTTTTAGTGAATATCTGAGCATAAGTTAATAAAACTAAAACCATTTATTTTTTTATTGGAGCAAGTAGATCTAGTCATGTTTATTTTGTCTTCCAAGCCACGGGGGGATAGCCCTCGTGTAGCTCTAGTGCGACGATATTTCAAACAAACCACCTCGGGGGGCTTTGGAGTCTCTAGACGGTAAGGTGCTTTGTCTTGCATGCGAAAGGTCCCGGATCCGAGAAGCGATCCGCGATATATACGTGTTTTTGACATAATCTTATCTGTATCTAAAACGTCATAGACATATTAGACAACAAAAAAGACTTAAGCGATCTTTTGATTTTAATCTGTATAAGAAGTTTCAAGAAATGTCTATTGTTTACCATGACAAGCAGCAGATACTTATAGTGATTAGATAGTAGGAATTGCATATAACTAACAATAACCTATTTAGAATGCGTTTTTGTAAGTTTAAAAAAATCATTTTTTTTTTCATTATATTTAACCTTCAGCCTATTGAGACCATAGAGATGGTAAAACCGTGCGGTCAACAAGAACAATTGGCGACAGTTTAGGTTTAAATTATCGTCGCACTAGAGCAACACGAGGGCTATTACGGGCGTCGTATTTTAGAACCACAGTCAAGTGACGAGCCGACACCTGAATAGGTATCCAACGCAACCGCTAAGGGCGACATCGTGCGCAGCGTTAGGACTTTGAAGGATATTTAACGTGCACTCCCTTCCACGGGGTATTATTTGTCGGACATTTTTGGCTGCACGGGCCGTTTATAGGTCGGCAGCTATTTGGGCGCGATGCCCGAACCTGGGACCTTTCGCATGCTAGGCGAGTGCCTTAGCGACTGGGCTCCCCAGCCCTTCAATTGGCGACAGGCTTTATAATTTAGAGCCACAGTCAAGTGAGCAGCCGACACTTGAGTAGGCACCTAACACAACTTTTTAGGGTGATATACATGAGTCAGTAATTTGGAGCATATTTAACGCACACTCCAACCATCAGTTATTCGTCTGGTTTTTGGTTGCCTAAGCCATTTATAGGTCGGTAGTTATTTTTGACAATGCTCGGGCTCGAAACTTGTTTTATATGAAATAAATGCTTTAGATCTTTTGCAACTGCTTTGAGAATTATTTGTAACACAAGGATCAAAATTGTTGCTCAGGGACCAAGTTTAAACTCAATTATTATTTAAAAAAAAAAAAAAATTGAACTGTTATAACACTTACTTTTACAGAAGAAATCAAAGTACATATCGAACTCTTGTAAGTTTTGTTATATATCTTTATGTAAATAAACTCACCCTCTTCCCCTTAAAAACCAACTGCTATCTAGTCTCCAAATCGTAAAATAACTGAAAGACTGCAGACTGGAAACACTGCCAGTATTTTGGTGTTGTGTTGCAAGTTGTGCACAAGTGCGGTGCTATACTTTCATCTTAGGCTAAAAAATTTCTTCGCCCTCCCGCATTCCCAAATAAAGGAATGGGGTGGATGGTCTTGTTGAAACAGATGGGGCGCTAACTAAAATATAGTCACCAGTTTGGAAATGTTAACGATTGGGCTGAAAGAGTGAAACCCAGTCTCCTCTTCCCACAATCCAAAAAAAAGAACTAGCAGTGGTTTGAACATTTAAGCAGCTCAGTGATGAAACTTCTGAAAGAGAATATATTTTTATTTTGTTGTTTCCACAGTTAAACATTTTTTGCGTTATTTCAAAAACCATATAAAAAATTAAAATTAATTTTTTTCCCTTATGGAACTATTATTTTTGACCAAAAATAAGCTTATTTTGTGAATATCAGATGTTTCTGTAGTGTAGTAAATTTTTGGGACTGAAAGGGTTAAGGTAACGAGAGGGGATTTGGACCCAACGTTGAGGCCCCATCAGAGGAGTTGTGTATATCAAATCTGACGTGCCAGATTCACCAATCGAGGCTCGAAAAAGAATATTTTCAAACAGAATTTCTTTTGCCAGTTAGGACCTGAAACATGGTCATTATTAACTCTGGGGAAAAAAATTTCTTTAGTAAATTACAGAAAACGAAACTTGTTTATGTGCTTATGTTAGTCACCAAATGAAATAATTACACAAAAGCAGAAACTACTTATTTATTTTATTAATGAAAATTTCCCAAACTCCATAGGCATAATTTGTGTAAGTCTCTTTTAACAAAAGATTATAAAAGTTCTTTTAGTTAACAAAATGTTATAAAGGGTTTTTCCTTTTTATAGTATAATAGGTATAGCTGCAGCAATTTAGATATATTGTTGACGATATGTTCTCAAGCCGGAAGGTGGATAGCATAACCCTTGCAGCTCGAAATAACCCCTATCCTCTACCATTCTCAACAGAAACAATACAGATAAAATTATATTATAAATTTTACAACCCAGACAAAAATGTTGAAGACTGCTCATCAAATGCATGACAACCACTTTCATGTATTTGACATAGAACGGACTTACTAAAAAAAATCTCAACTCAAGACTCGAGAGTAAGTACTTCACCTCACTATCACAGAGCTATTAAATGACCAAAATATATATATCTTTTAAAATCAACAACAAATTATCAAGTAAAAGACAGCAAAATCATTAAGTAAAAAATCAGTAATTTGATTGAAATTTTTAAAAAAGTAGACTTTGTGTACAAAAAGTACTTGCACTGAATGTGATCACAAGAAACACAGTGGACAGAAACGCTACGCAACAGCATATAAGATCCTATACTGCAACCCGTTTTCACACGCTATTTTCACATAACAATTAAAAATTTCTTAACAACAAACAGCAAAACAAATTTTAAATGCTCAAACAAATTCAATAATAACTTAAATCTATAACTACAATGCACAGAATAACTCAAAACACAGGGTTGGCAAAAACGGTTCCTCCTTTGCTAAGAATTCGATTTCATTTTTTTTTTTTAAATATTTCGTTTAAATCTTTTTTAATAATCTTTGTTTGGCACCCACATTTTGTAGTTGGGCAGCAGTTATCACGAATCACAGAGTGATGTAAGAATATGAGCTCTGATGCAGGTCACAAGACAGACAAGTTACAAAGCAGCAGACAGACAAGAGATAGGACAGTTTAACAGTGAGCTGGGCATGGGGTTCCATGCAAAATATGTGCTGTATGACAAGACATTTAGCCACAGTACTACACATAGACATAATTGCATTGATAATAATTCACTATTTGTTTCACACCAATAAATTGACATACATGTTTTGTCTGGTACATAAATTTCTTTTAGTGCCAAACAAATTAAGGCAGACATATTAGTAAATACATGCTTCACAAGTTCTGTACCTCAGAGAACCAAAAGAACAATTTTCCTTTTCTTCCTCCAACTTTGCAGGGGAGCATCAATACTGCATGTAATTCCACCATTCAAACATTGTTTTTGATTTTAAGTATGAAAATATACACTCATATCTAATGGTTGCTCCTTTCAAGAAATTCCTGGACTTTTCCCATTTCAATTCTTTTCAAAGCCTTTTTTTTCTAGAGTTAAGGTTTAAGTGGAGCTCATAAAACATGAATGGAATTTTAAACGCCATTGCAAAGTACAGCAAGTTCCAGACCAAATTTTTAAAAGAAATATTGGTAAAGGCTTTAATGTGTTTGAAAGTTAATTTGATAGATTTTGATAACGTCAAATAAATCTTTATGTAATCGTGCAGATATCAACTAGTTAATTCCGAGTATGTTCGATTTCGTATTAATGATGCAACTCAGCAAAGTTTAAGTCTACACCCAAACCTGAAAAATTAACATTTCCTCTGGCTCTGAGGTACAGAGTTTTCTCTTTGGTTTCTCTCAAAGAAACACAAACTGGATGACAAATTTGGACTAGACAAATAGTCCAGATCTTTTTAAAAAACACTAGAGCTCATGCGGAGCAGTCTCATAATACTGGGTTACAATAGTTTTGTTTAGCTATAGACCACCTCAAAAAGGATATCGTCCTACGCAGAGGAAAGAAGAGAGAACTCTTTCTTGCAGAATAAAAATTGCATCAAGGACAGGAGTGGCAATTGTGTTAAACTGGTACAAAACAACTTTTGGTATCAAAATAGCTTTTTGAAATGCCTTAATTCAAACCACATTTGAAACACCAACATTATATATTAAAACACTGGTTAATTTTAAAATTTGAATAAAAATATTTCTCTAATTTATGTCAACTTTAGTCAAATTGTGCTCTAGATTAGAAAATATGATTATACAATTTTGGAATTTAAAGTAAGAAGATTCTTAAGGTACAAAATTTAATACTTGAGTCGAGATAATATAAATTTACAATTATTTAGACAAATACTTAGATGAGAAATTGTAAATGGACAAACAGTGCATCAAGCAATTACAGCCCTTTTCAATTTGAATTGTATACAGAGAACACTTTCAAATAATATTCCTAGCCATTATAGGCTTGTCCCTGTAAGCTAATGAGAAAGTTTAATTGCCTTTAAAAAGTTAATTCTTTAGTTAAGTAAGCAATGCTATCTTAAGAGTGATAGAACATTTTCCAATCAATAAAACATCGCCAAACATATAAACTATATTCAAGCTTATTTTATTAAAAAAATTAATTACATAAAAAAACCAGGGTATAAATTTACAAAGGCTTCATTTATTTTACGTGCTTGGCAAACATTAAATCATTTTCTTTCTACGCCCATATAAAACTACCCTTTTTGATTATCAAATGAAAATGGGGTTTACAGACTTGGGTTAAAATTTGAGGCCTTTTCCACGAGACCCAAGGGGTAACAAGGACCTTTTAAGAGTGGATCAGTCTTAAAGAGTGCAATACAAAATGAGTCACTTTAATAGATGAGGTGAATCAATAGGGAATCCTTAAACACAATTGCCTCCCCAGCCAGAGATCTTTCTTGGTCGGATTCAGCAGTGAGCAGACAATCCAATAATTTCTTTTTTTTTTATCAATATACTTTGCATGATTTAGAAACTGTACAACTGGACGAGAGTGTATGAATACAAACTGTTTATCGAGTAAAAATAAAACACTGATATATATATTTGTGTGTGCTAAAACTAAGTCTCTTTTACATGTACCGATTCCCGAAAAATGCTTTTTTCAAAAAACACAAATGGACGCACCTAACTTTGGTGCAACCTAAAATTAACAGTATCAATGAGACTACATTAAGATAAAATAATACTGCACACAAATTAACAAAGCAACCGAACATACCATACAACATACATATACTAACTTATAATATTTACTTACAATCTTAGACAACTATGAAACAAAATGCAATAAAAGTGAACTGATTATTAGGCCCAGAAGCATCCATGACAACAGTTTCGAGCCTTTCTTGAAGTGAGAGGGAAATAACAAGTGATAAAAAATAAATTTACGCACACAAAAAGTGCCAGACTATAAAGTAGCCTAAGCAGAGCATCATACAGATTTTGTTAGAAAAACCACAGAAATTATTTCATAATCTGTCGCTTTTGATAATGTTAACTACGAAAACTCGGTAGTATAAACTAAGTAATGTTTTCCTTCATATAAAAGGAGATCAAATGAAATTCTTACTAGGAAACCATAGTATGGCAGTTTTTGCATGTTTCAAAACGTTATATTTCTAAGATAGAAACGACCTGCACAAGAAGAGAGGCACTTAGACATTTTCCTAAGATTGTTTGTCTCTTTAAATAATAGTTATGCCACAAATGTGGCGTTTCCTTCTTACACACAAACTCATTTTACAACCATCATAAACACTATAAAAACAAATAAACAAACAGCTTCGTCTCTGAGCGGCAAGCAAGAAAAACACAAGCAAATTTTAAGAACTAAGATATTGCAGCTTAAAATATATTAAATATATATATACTATATGTTTTATGGCTGTTACACAACCACGATAAACACTATAAAACAAAAAAAATAGATAGTTAAACTATAACCGACAAGCACGATAAACAATTTTCACTAAGATTCTAAACTTTCGAAATACATGCATTTAATTCATTATGATAAAAATGTATACAATAAGTTTCACCAGGATAAACAGACTTTGATATGATACCATAAAAATCAATGCTAACAGAATTTCTTTTCACTAAAAATACTATTTACGAGTACGCTGTTAGCCTTTTCATGGATGCTTCAGGAAAATATTAATATATATATTTTTTTTAACAGAAATATATACTTTGTAACATATATCTTAAACAAAGAGTAATGACAGGATAAAAATCTTCGAATATACACACATTTGCAGTAGGAAATCTGCATGCAAGCTCGGTTACAATAGACATTTAATATGGCTTGCTGGCGTCCTTAGAACGTTTCAGTTGCACTTTCAACCGTTTCATTCCGATTTGAAAGCCATTCATAGATTGGATGGCGGCCTGGGCATTGTTAGGGTTGTCATAGCTCACAAAACCTGAAGAAAAAAAAATTAAAAGTCATTCATTTCCAAGAAATTCATTTACATTTTATACTGATCATTGAAATTAATGTAAATTTGAATGTTTTGTAGGGATAAACATGCAGACATTGTAAAAATTTTAATTCCTACTATAATTTGCGAATGTGGGAAATCATTACTAATTGAACAATAGTTAAAAATAGATACCAAGTAATTAGTCTAAAAGCTGAAGATTTATGGAATATAGGGGTTAACTGCACAAAGTTTATGGAGTGCTTTTGGCTGTGTTTAGTGTCCCATAGATGCGAATGTAAAAAAAATTAATTTAAATTAATTAAAAGACTAAATTTTTTGGATGAATCGACCGATGATAGTTACTTCAAAAATATGAAAAATTTGCTTACAAAATCAAAATTGTTTATATTGATCTATAGCAGAAAAACATATATTATTAAGCATAAGAAAGTAGAAATAATCAGAATAACTGAAGAATTTCATGAAAACTTACCAAAGCACTTGCTAAGGTTCGTTTGTTTATCTATGAACACTTTAGCAGAAATTACGTTTCCAAAAGGGGCAAATGTCTGTGCTAAGTCAGAGTCCGTGAACTCTTGAGGCAAGTGGTATATAAATAGATTAGATCCTTCAGGCCCTGAAATAAGAAGAGGTATGTTAGATAGGTATTTGCTGATTTTGTTGTAACGAAACAATTATAGGGGTTTTTACAGGCAGGCTTTTTGGAAACCAAGATTTCCTAAATGGAAATTGAACAATCAAACTTTTAAAATGATTTACATAATTGATGTTTCAGATAACAGAAGTATTAAGTATAAAAACAACTCAACTATTGAAAACCAGTCCATCAAAAGTTCAATATTTCTGAATATTCGAATTAAGTATCACGCTACTATTTAATCAGTATAAAATATTCTTTATAAACAATTCAATTTCTTAACATTAAACTTGTTTCAATAGCTTCATAGATTTATAAAATCAAATGTATACACTATCTTTGAAGCAGACATGTGTTGTTGTATAAAGGTCGGTTAGTAAGTGACTCTATTCGCAGTCAACCGCCTTTATTATATTGCTACTAAGAGTATTTTATTTGTATTCGAAACAATTCTGGATCTCGCAATAACAATAAGAAAGGTATTAATTGTTGATGTTTTTGAGTAATCGGCAGTTGGGGCTTTGTTAGCCACCTATGAAAGTTGCGATTTAGCTTAATTCAAAGTTACAAGCTTCACTTATTTATCTTAATAGTCAGTTTGGCCCAGTTAAAACCGGTGGTATATTGCAACACAAAGAACAAGTAAAAACTTTTAATGAGATTCAGATATTTGACATACACTGCGACATACCTTCCAGTTGTTTTCCAGGAGAACTCTGTGGCTGCTGGATACCAACAGGAGGGAAAGAGCCTAAAAAGGAATTAACATTTTATTTGAATAAACTTAAGAATAAGCTTAGTATAAACTTAAGAAATAAGGGTTTTTACTAAAATTATATATTTATAATATCAAATATTTAATGAACATAGAAGGTTAAAATGAGGATTTTTTTTAAACTTCAAGTGATTTTCTATTGTCTACAAATATTTTGCTAGTTGCGTTTCTAAATCAAACAAATTGGGATAGCTCTAATCCTAAATGACTAACTTCATTTTTACTTAAGCTAATGCAAGAGCCTACGAAAACTGTAATTTATCGTAATAATAATAAAAAATTTAAGAATCATAAAACTTGATAAGAATAACTGAAGTTGCTGAATGTTATAGTTTGGATATACCTGTGACTTCTTTGGGTCCTAAATGTGTATGATACCGACTTTACATGCAAGTGGTCTTTATAGAATCTTCTTTCAAGGGATTGACTTAACCATGCAAAATATGTGTGGGCAAAACTAGATAAAGGGGCACTAAGCAGAACCAATAAGAATATTGAGAAATAAAAAACATGTGTAGATTATTCTAAGGAAAAAGGTAGTTGAATGCTAAGCAATAAAAAAAACTGGAGCCACATTAAACTTGCAAAATTGGCTAGAATATAGGTGCCAACCAATTCACACCATTCCAAGTTAAAAAACAACAACAATTGAATGTGAAGTCAAAGTTCTTTATATTGAAACAATAGTTGAAAGCTCAATTTCATCATTTATATTGATTTATAGTCCTTCTGTTAAGTTTGTAAGGAAAGTCGCTTTTCTCTTTTTCTAGCATGATTGGTTGTTAAGGAAATGGTGAAGCCTTTTATCTTCTCACTCTATTTGTGTATAAGTGAGGTTGGAAAAAAAAACACAAGAATTATAATTATCTTGCCAATTTCTTGACAACCTGTCGAGTGGAAAAAGGAAAAGTGCAACAACCCTCTGACTACAAATATGTACAAATAGTACATACAAATTAATTTAAAGCAATGTTTTATGTAGTACTTCCACTTTTTGCTTCAAAACAAGCATAGATAAACTGATCTAAGTTTTGCATTGGCAGAAAAAAGAGCTGCTCATTTTTTTATGTCAAGTATAATAAAGTAATTTATTGGAATATTTTAAATAACTTTTTCAAGACAGCCCAATATTAACCTGGAAACTTTCAATTCATTTTTTTTCAATATGGAGTAAGCTTTACTTGCAGAGTGTTAAATAGAAAATTAAAAACTATACAATTCACTTGATATTTTAAGAGGGCCCAATGCAACTTGCAGAAAAACTTCTCAAAGAGGCAAAAGCTGTTCAATATTTAAAGAGTGCAAACACTTGCTTTTGGCATACTAATCAAGCAATAACTCTTAATTTGTGCCTGCATTTTTTTGTGTTAAAATATGCCCGTACATAGGATTTAAAGTAGCTAAGTACCTTCTAAACTATTGAGCAGGTTGATTTAAATAACTGGTTATAGCATTTGCAAATAAAATGGGCTTATTTAACAGCCAAAGTTTCATTTATGCAAGTAGTATTGAATTTAATTGCGGAATACTTGAATAAATGTCACTAGGGACATATGTCAGCAATTATGGAATCAATTGGAATAATTTTAGAAATTAGCAGGGTTAGACCCAGTTGAAGTAAATCATTCATCACCATTTTTTCAAATGAAAAAAAAAATCTGGAAAAAGTTATTTATTTCATGTAGCCATTACTTATTAGAATGCTGTCCACTTAACTTAGTTTATTCATATTTGTTATGACCCATAAATTACCATCATAGGTTCAAATATTATTTTACTACTTCTTAATGGCATTTTTTTTTGTTTTTGAACAAACTACAATTGATTCAATCTTAACAATTCTGATATGTTGAGGAAGAATTAAAAGTGTAAATTGTAATGTAACAGTACTTTAAGAATAAAAAATTATAAATACAAGTGCAGAAAGCTTCTAAGCAATATTGCAAAATCTAATTTTAGAAAGCAAGCTAAAAAAAATCTAGATTTAATTTTAAACCTATTTGTGTACATTGCTTGAATTTTGCCTCAACTAAATTAAAATAAAAAAAAAAACATATTATGGTTCACCATAATTACTCTATAGCAAAGAATGCAATCATTTAAAAAAGCTATAATGTTGTAATATTTGTATACTTAAACATTGTATAAGGAAACTAAATATCTTAAAAGTAAGAGAAGAAATACCCATCTACTTTATATGCATTAATTTTATTTATCCAAAAAAATGTACACAAATATATTAATATAAAATCTGCATTATCGCTTGTGAACTAAGTAAAAAGCAAAATGCTACTAATTTACAATGAAGTTTGTACAGAAGAGAGAATTACTACATCATTATTGATAGTAGTAATAAATCTCACTTGTAAAGTGTTGCATTCCTTGCATACCACTGTAGGCTTGACTGAGAGCATCAAGGTTGGAGCCATTTGCTCCTAAGTTCGTCATGTTCCCAATCCTAAAGGAATCAAACATTTAATATTAAATACACAAATCAAACCAGTTATCAAGGCTACAAGAATCTACTGTTTAAATTAACCAGGCAGCACTTGCATTCCTGAGTTAAACACCATCACTCGCAAGGCGGTACTTTAGACCCCAGCACTAAATATCATTAAAATATCACTTTTAACATTTAAAACTTGAAAAATAGCTTTTAAGTAAAAATTTTGCAACAAACATTTACGGAGAAGTGACGGGATCGAAATTATAATTCTGACCCACATAATTTATCACTTCATTGATCATATCCACAGGATCACCAGTAATGTTGTCATTTTCCGACAATTCACCATTGGAACAAGGACTCAATTGTCATATCATAACCTTCTGATTTGTTCATAAATTAATCTTACAAAATAAAACTTCTGCTAACAATTCCCTAATCTGTTTCGTCTCCTCATTGTAGGACAAGTATAGTTACAATTTGAACTAGAATGAAGAAACGTAGGTACTTGTGTGGGGTCTTTCACACCCAAAACCACAATTATACTAAAACTGCTTTTGGAATGTGAAAGATAAACTCTTTTCTACAGTGGGTGAGGTTAAAGGCAGCTACTCTGGGTTTAACCCATTTTAAAACAGGGTTCCCACTCTTTTTTAAAAATAAAAATCAAGGACTTTTCAAGCACCCCAAAAAATTTTCAAGGACCCTTAATTATATGATGGCAATTTAACAAATAAGACAAAATTTTAAAATAACTAATACAAACACAATTTTTTTTAGAACAACATATTTATTATTGTTTTTTAACATAGTTTGAAATATCGCCAACCCCAGATGTTATAGCAACCATATCAGAGGGGAAAAGGATTTGGCGGAAATATAACCGGTTCCTCTGTCTAATAACGTTTTGTTTGCCGAAGTGATAGACGCGCCATTATCACTGCATTGGCAATATTTTAGAAAATAAGTTCCCGCAATTTGAACGTTGCGTGCCGTCGCGGAAGAGAAAAATAAAGGACTCTCGATAATTGATGATGAAAATCAAGGAGTGTTTAGAGTGTCCTTGAAATCAAAAACCGAAATTAAGGTTAAAATCAAGGAGTATAAAGGGGTCCTTGAAAACAAAAATAAAAGACTTCTTAAGGACTTTCAAGGACCCGTGGGAACCCTGTAAAAAGTGAGAAGCTTTGTTATTGGAAACATGAATGTATGTGGGGCCTGATAGACCCCCTTGCAAGTGCTGCTGGGTTAGGCATTACTTTTCATATAAACCTTAATGTTATAATATCTTGCTAATAACAAATATTTTTTAATTGTCCCTTTAAGTATAACACTAAAAACATACATTTAAGATATTCAAAATACCTTAAAGCTAAAAACTTAAGTTGCTAAATTTGAAATTTCCCCTCTACAAAAATTATTGACAGAGGGGAGAAAAACTGATACCACATACAGTGGTGGCCAAAAGTGTGGACACTTTTTGAAAGTTTCATATTTTTCAACTTTGTGTGATTACAGAATATATTAACTGTATATCAAATTAAACAATTGTATATCAAATTAAAAGTAATTTTATCTTTATGAGGACCACTGTGTGCAGGTCGCTGAAGCCATCTATGAGACCTTTGGTCCCATATAATCTATATCCATGGACACAACATCATCAAAGTAATTTCATGTAGAATTAAAAATACAGTTTCACAATATCTGTATTACGAATAAGTTATGCAACTAATAGTATGATCTGTCTTAGTTTTGCAAGACATTAAACCACAAACTTGTATTGCAATTTCAGCATAAGAGAATCCATTGATTGTGCTTGTTTGTTCAACTAAAATGAGCATAACTTTATTTGTAATACAGATGTTTTTCCAATGAAATTCTACATTAAATTACCTTCAACTTAATATTTAAATGTTTGTATTTAAGCAAAATTTCATAGATGCAAGAGCACAGGTAACAGTTGAAACACATAAAACTTTCAAAAAGTGTTCCCACTTTTGCCCACCACTGTATATAAAATGTATTGGACATGATTTACTACCCTTAATATTCAACATTGTTTTTAAAAAAGTAGCATACATTGTCCTTTGAATGACGCTATAAACAGGTATTACAGTAATTAAATATCTGCCCTTTCTTAAGGTAGAAATTGCTTCTTTTAAAAATATATTGATACAGTTAAACTTGGTTATAAGAGAACCTTCAAAAACATAAAAAAAGCAATGTGTTGCTAAAATATTTAGAATGTCTGTAAAATATTTAGATATCTGTAGTTGAATTTAGTTGAAACTAAAATGCAGAAAAAAAAACACTTATGGGGTATTTTTAAATAAATTAATAATAATTTTTAAATAAAAAATTCAGAGTATATCCCAATTTAAAAATTAGTATATTTTCCCAATTTTTAAAGAATTGCAGCACTTGACGACAGAATTGCAGGAGTTTTGCGATTTACGCTTTCTGTATACATGCATATTGTACAAGTTTGTTTATCAAGTTTATCACTGTTTATCAAGTCAGTTTTAATTTTGGTCACCATAAGAAGTCGAATTATTGAGAAGTCTGATAAGAAATAACAACTTACCCGTTTACGCCCGTAAATGTTCCCATATTGGAGATCGATGTATTATTGAGGCCGAGAGCCATGCTTGTAACTGGACTAACAGATCCTACTCCACTCATAGGCGAACTAGCACTAGAGGTGCTACCCGACATATTGCCTACATAATGAAAATTCACTTCTGTAATAAAAGTTGAAGATTAATTGTATAACTACTCAGAGACTTGCACTAAGATAAAAACTTGACGTAAACTTTTACATGGCTTAGGTCTTCTTTTGGAAGCAAAAATAATAAGAGTTAGCTTAAAAATAAGCTAGATATTATATTACTATTAAGGAGCAAAACTTATTTTTATACTAAAAAAATACATTTCTAACTAACAATTAAAAACAAAATGTTGAAAAGTGAGTGGTAAAAACACAAAAAATATTATTTTAAAATTAACGAGAAAGGGAAAAACTAAGTTTTTTTTTTAAATATTTACAAGTACCAAAAACTTTAAATCTAATTTTCTCGCTTTCACCTTCGTCACATAGCATGTTCTCCCATTATATCTTGTCTAGCCAGAATGCGAGCTTCGAAAAGACTTCTTCCAATAATCCTTTCGCTTGGTTTTCTAGGAAACGGGGGGTACTAAACCTAACATGTTTGAGGTTCTGGTTGTGGAGTTAACACTTCGTACAGTTCAAACCCAAGTAGGGTGGGGGAAACACGCTCACACTGTTTAGAAGAAAACCAAGCAAAGAGATGAGGGAAAAAAGTCTTTTCGAAGCTGGCATTCTGGCTAGATAAGGTATAAGTTAAGCCCACCCTTAAATAAATACCAATAAAAGAAAAAATGTTACAAATTTACCTCCATGTCCAGCATTAAGACCATGAATGCCAGTTGAACCTCCACTGCTGCTAGCGGCTGCTAAAGCAGTAAGGTTCTGCATCATCATTGAATTAATGCCAACTGAAAAAGAAAAAAAAATATTACAATATAAAGTGAATAACTAATACAGACTAATGATAAATGTACAATACAAAAGACACTGGGAAAAATGCCTTTTTTCCAAAAAGCAGGCAATAGGGAACAAAGCAGAGTTAACCAAAACAAATAGGTGGTTGATTTTTACTCATGTATCAGTTGTTTACAATGTACCTAACAAATGCTAAATGATTAATTTGATCTTATGCACAATTTTCCCATATGGCCCCGAAAAAAAGGTTATGCGATACAACCAAAAGGATTGTTTCATATAGTAAACTAATATGACAAATTGAAGGTTAAAAAATGCATGTCAGAAAAATACTTGTCAGTGTACCAAACACAACCTAATTTTTTTTACAGGGCGGTTGCAGAATCCTAGAAAAAAAGTTCCCTGATACTTTAACAAAAAATTCTCCGATTTTACAATTGCCTACATTTCCGAAAATCTGAGTTTAGAGGAATCATGACTATAGATTCATGTTATAACATGATTTGTGAGAGAGATTGATCCTTCCTCCAAGATAGGTCCTTCAGGCAAACCAGAGTACCAATTTTTTGTTTTTTGATCAAGTGTCCATTAGTAGTAATCACATGAAGCTAAACCTGTTTTTTAAGTAATCCAAATTGGAAAAAATCACTGACATTTTGCAACATTTGAAAATTTCCCGTTACTTCCAAAATTAATAAGATCCCTGAGCATTCCCTGATCTCCAGGTTCTGTTACCACCCTGTTTTATATTAAAAAAAAGGTTAACATACCTGGGTTGTTTGAAGTTAGACCAGCCAGGGCAGCCAAACTTTGAATATTGGCAGCATTTACATCTAAAGGGGAGAAAAATATTAAGAAACGGTAAATAAATATAAGATTAAGGAAGCATCAATTCTCAATAAAATACAGAGAAAAAATACTGTTACCATACCTGGTGTGTGGTTTCCTGAATTTAAAGTCAGTCCACCCCCTCCACCCATACCTTGCAAGCCCAATGCATTTAGCCCTGAAAGTACAATGAATGGTTTATCAGAGTATTGTACAGCAGATCGAGGTCTTCTTACAAAAGTCAACAGTAAATATAAGTGATCACTATGTTTAAATCTCTATGTGCTAAAAATTTTATGAGAAAGTTTACTGAACCAATTGCTTGAATAGTTAAAATAAAATATATACATGTCATTTGAGTATAGACCAAAGGGGAATATCATGTAAGTGGTAATTCAAAACTGGCGATGTTGATATTCTGACCTACCAACAGTGGCTCCAGTATAAGGTTAATTCAACCAACCTGCCAGCCATCCAAATTTAACTTTTAGGTCAGGTGAGTTGGCTGGTCTGGTTATGTATAGTACTTATAATTAATACCTCTGGGGATACCAGATCAGGGGATTATCAGCCCTTGATCCGGATCAGAATTCCAATATGCGAGTACAAATGGATGTGTGAAAGGGACCTTCCTGTAAAACGGATGTGTCATGCTGACGAGCAAAAGTAGGACTTCCTTCCTTGTGGCGCTTAATAAAAAAGAGAAGCCGCCCACTTCGCCTTAAATCGGGTAGTTCTCTACTCCGCACTCGGTTACCGAGTGGCATTAGAAACGACACTTAAGCTACTTTGAATTCACAAATAGAATAGTTTCTTAGCCAACAACACTGTTTCTTAGCAAACACTGTTGAATCGCCAAGGTTTATTTTGCCTTTGTTTAAAACATAAACCACAGGTAAGAAATACAAATCATGCTGAGTGTCTTTGCCAAAAAAAAAAAGTCTTGATTTTTAAGATTATTCTAATAAACCTTATAATTAAATACCTTACGAAATTATTAAAAAATCTGTCATGATGTAATCAACTATGAGCAAACAACATTTAAACTTGAACTCCTCCCCAGTTAAGCAAAACTAATCTAGATGTCTGACCATGACTACTATTTAGGTAAAGCCTAAATAACATAAATTTAGAAAGATCCTAAGAAAAATAAATGAATGTTGCATATTATCTACAGTGAAAAAGTTATTTTGTCAAATATTTGAAAATACCGAGAGGCTCTTTCATGCAAAATAAGTCAATATAATTCGACATAATTCTTACCACTATTTGTGTTGTTAGGTGATTGGGCTGCTGCAAGGGCTGCCAGCTGCTGCATATTCAAAGAGTTGATTCCTAAAAATATAGTTAAAAATTAGAAGCAAACCTACTAAATAAGGGAAAAAGTGAAACTGGCTCTACAGGTAATTTTTTTAAAACAAGAAGTATTTAAGTGATACTTACCCCCAGTAAGTTGAGGTAAACTAGTGAAATTGCCATAGCTACCAGTTTGTTGCTGAAAACAAATAAAAGTTTAGAATGAGTTTTAAAAAATACAAAAAAAGTAATACATAAGTATCAAATGCCTTTTTTTAAAAATGTGATATACTAGAGGCAAAATCATCTTACTGCAATATATTGAGAACTCAGGCCAATGTTGCTAAAACTAGTCATATTCCAGATGTTTGACATCATTTGCTGTTGTCGTTTTAAATCCTTGTCTTTTTGAGTATCAGCAAATTTAACAACGAGCGGACTGCTGCAACCCTAAAAATAAAGTATAAACAGACTTTAAAATAATATTTCTATGAATGCAAGGTTTACAGTACAGTTTAACTTTAAAGAGTATAGTTGCAAAACTCGCATTGTTTAAAGTACAACTAAAATATATGGCCCAGCTGTTTCATTGGCCACTTTTCGAGATTTCAAATTTAATTGGTCAAAACACCAATGAATGGACCAGACCCAATAGCTTAGTTATACTTTGGAGAATGTAGGTTTTTTTCAATACACCTTTAACTCCTAAATACATTAGTTGAACAACATTTAAATATGTTCACTGCACTTACATCCATAGTCTGTGAATGATTCATAGACTTGATGGCATTGATGGCACACTGTCGAGATGCATATGTAATAAATGCACATCCTGAAATAAACCATTACAAAATTACATAATCATAAAAAACAACTTTGTATGCAATGTATAATAAATTAATTGTTGGATTGGTACAAAAAGTAGTTCAGAAGTAAAAAAAACTTTATGTGCATGGACAACTACATTCTTTTAGCAATCAATAACGTTAATAAAAATCTATGAATAATTTAATGAAAATGGCATGGGAACAGATAATTTAGGCTTCAGAGATATTTACAATGAAAATAAATAAAATGCATTGTAAGAAGTTTTACCTTGTATAACTAACAAATTACAAGCTAGCTGTATCAATGGCTAATTTAAATTAAAAAAGTAAAATATACCTTAAAAAAACTCAAATATTTATTTTCACAAAATAAACTTTACTATGCTCAGTACCACATGCAATTAGTGGAAATATAAATGCTTATGTTGTTAACACTAGTCTAATATTTAACTAATTGAAACAATAACAAACAAATGAAATTCAATTAATCGAAGTAAATGATCAAAATTCTCATATAACTATAACTTTTTAGTACTGCATCATCATAAAAAAATTAACAGAAAGGTTACCTCTACTTTGCCCATTAATATCTCGCAGTACCGTGCATTCTTCAATTTGACCAAAAGACGAAAACATAACTCGAACATCATTTTCCGAACATTTTTTAGACAACATGCCAACAAATAATTTTCTTTCTATAATATAAAAATACAAAATTCATGTATCAGTGAGAGCTGATAAAAACTATTAATGAGCTACAATGTGTTAAAAAAAATCATAATTTATCAAAATGAAAAATCGTTCAAGCAACAACTTCCACAGCATGACTTACCATTTCTATTTTCACTATCTGCAGGTTTCATTTGTATTGGGTGGTGCATCTATAAAGCATATAAACCATTTAGTATTATTAATTCTTTTTTTAAACTTTTTAAAAACTGAAATATTTTAACATTCATACATACCCCAGGTAATGTTTTGATATTATGTAAAGCATTTTGGGCTTCAACTGCTGATTTACGACAATAAAAAGTGACAAAACAACAACCTAAAAAACAAATTATATTGCTTAAACAACGAGTTTTAAATCATTTAAAGGTGTAAAATAGCATTAATTTTTTTGAAAATAATTTTTAAAAATAATAACTCCTTATTTTACCTCTACTTTGTCCGGTGATTTTATCTCTTAGGACATTTATCTGGTGAACGGGACCATATTCATCAAAAAGTTTTCTCAGTTCAGCTTCGTCCCAGTTACGAGGAATTTGTCCAACAAACATTTTGATGGCATCAGGATCAGGCTGATCTTTTTGGATAGAATTCATGCTAAAAGCAAACATTGAAAAGGGTCATTAAAATGTTTGTGAGGTTATTTTAACTTAAAGAATGGTGCATAAAAAAGGGCTTAAATTTTTTTATAAAGGTAGAAATAAACAAAATTTGTGCCATTATAAACTTGATTTTTTGAAAGTTAATGCTCTTGTATCAAAACTTTAAAGATCAGGTATGTTAGCTGAAATGTTACATAAATTAAGGTTGTGATTTGAACAATTCATTTCTACACTATTAAACAACAAAAGTTGTCAAATACTTACAACAATAACTTTTAATTTGAAAGAAATATATTATTGGGGTTTAGAATATTTAATGTCAGAATTCCATTATAATCAGCTTTTAATGCCAAGTTAATTGTAATAGTGAAATTGAAGCTGTATAACATTTATCACCAATAACTTCAAAGTCCACAAAATTAAGTATTATATCTACGTTCAGTTTACTGGTATAAATTTACTTACTTTAAAATGGACAGTTCCAAACTAATAAAGCACTACAGGATGACAATCACCACTGAAAAGAAAAATACATAAGCATTTGATACCAAAGTTTAAACCTTTAAATGTGTGATTGTATAGTTCGTCGCCAAGTGGGCATGAAGTCCAAAAAATTGAGCTTTCAAAAAGGTCTTAGAATGAGATGAGGCTTCAAACGTCCAAGTCGTTTAAAATTCTGAGGAAGGTAGTTCTCTTGAGCACACGCCGAAACATGCAAATTTGTACTAATAAACTACTTTCACCTATAATTTACGTTGTTTACTCCATGTATCTTATGTGGGATAGTCGGTCCAATGGGGAACATTCATGCGATGTCACACGGTTTATTATGCTACTGCCCTCGAACCATGTGCTAATGTTATCCTATACAGCTATCTAAACACGTGCTAATGTTTTCCTACTGCTCAAACCTGTCTAACTGCTTTTTTTCCCACAGCGATTTGGAATTAAAGCTCAGGTGGATATGGCGTGAATGTCCCCCATTGATGACATAGCTTTATCTTTTAAAATTACACTATCTTGTTGAGGATTTTTAAAAACTGTATTAAATATGCCCCCAGATATGTAAATAATAATAACAAAACAAATTAATTCAAAAGGGGAAATTTGATATGGTCGTTTAATTCTAATTATTAAAGAATTCCTCATATTTCAGATATTTATAATAATTTTAACGCATGAACTATGATATGCATTGCAATATAAATACCAGATGACAAAATTAACAAATTTTAAAGCTTTGATACTTAAAGAGATACTGTGATTTAAAAAATATTGTACATTAGGTCTGTGGGACTAATGATTCTTTTAAGTTAAAAATGCAGTTATTCTTTAAAAAAAAAATTAGGTGGTATTACACCTCTTCAGGTACAATAGAAAAGGTAAATTACCAGAATTCGGTGCAGCTTGGCGCTTGTCGAAAAACAACAAATTTTTGGCGAAATTCGCGAGCTTAATCATTGCCAGATTCCCTTACGCCGATGCAACCCTACTTTCCTTCACTGATCTCTAAGGTTAATGGATCGCGGAAAGCTACGGGAGAGTTAGAAGTCATTTTTTTCTCCCAGGTCAAACGCAAACATCCAGTCTAGTTGGAATTAACGGCGCAATAGAGCTGCACGATTGGCAATCCATTTTGGTTTGAATTAACGCTGTACTAAAGCTACACAAGTGGCTATCCCGTACTCAGTTTAGTTTCGTTTTAGTTTTCGTCGCTTTAGAGCTACGCGAGTGGCAATCCAGTACGCACCCGTTTGGGGCCCCGGGCAATTTTTTTTTCTCTAAAAAAACATCAGTATCCAACATCGGGCAGTATTGTAGGGCCCATTGAAAGCCTAAATACCCGTTTGGGGCCCCGGGCAATTTTTTTTCTCTAAAAAAACATCAGTATCCAACATCGGGCAGTACTGTAGGGCCTATTGAAAGCCTACATATCCGTCTGGGGCCCCGGGCAATTTTTTTCTCTAAAAAAACATCAGTATCCAACATCAGGCAGTATTGAAGAGTCTGTTGAAAGCATAAAATTTTGTTTGGGGCCTCCGGCAGCTAGCAGACCGGCCCTCTTCGAATCGACAAAATATTCAGAATAAAAAATAACCGAAATATAATAACCAAAACCAGATTTTCATAGTTAACCGTAACTGCGATTACGATGCACGCGCAACTTTACCCACAATTCATCGCTCGCAAGTATCAACAGCGTCGTTAGTTGGACGAAAAAATAAATTAAGAACAAAATAATTCCATTGTGCGCGCACATCATCCGGGCTTCTTACCCACAATTCCGTGCAAGTATTACCAGCGCCGACAATTGGACGAGAAGATTTTTCGCCGTATCACCAAATAAAATTGTTTATCGCTTGCTACAAAATACGCCAAATCCTTTGGCGAAAAAGGCACCGGATTCTGGAAATTAACCATAGAAAAGATAATGTTACATGTAATTATTTTAGTTTGTTAACATGAAACATTTAGATGGTAAACACAGTTAACTGTTTTGTTGATATAAATTTCCAAATTGACTTTTAGTTTTAACTGAATAAATTATTTAAAATTTATACATGTAAACAATTCGTCTGAATATAAAGAAAAAACAAAGGATAGACAAAAGCTCTCTTATAAGTGGTATAGTATGTTAGAGAAACAAGAACTATTTTGAAAAACTTGTAAAAATACTATTTCTTAACATATAAAAAATTATTTAATCAACATATAAAGAAAACAGATATGCTTAAGAGAAAAGAAACCGAAATAACAATATTAAGTCGGTAAACTATAAAAAAAAAAAGACTAATGTAAATAAATATACCTAGGCAAATGTTTAAAAAAATCGGCAATTAGGTAATTATTTGAAGAATTTGTAAGCAAAAAATCTTTTAGTGAAAATTAAGAATGAATAATTACACCAAAAATTAATTTTACTTCCTTAAGATGAAATAGATTATTGCAAAATCACGTGTTGCGGAAAATTTTCGGAAAGTTTTAAAACCTCTGTTTCTCTCCATATGTCAGCTATAAAAAAGTTTTAAAACTAAAATAAAAGAAGTTATTAAATAAGGAATTGTAAATTTGACATAGATAACGTACAAACACAGAACTTTCATTAGTTTTAAAACGAATTTCTGTATATTTCAGGTATTCCCTAATTAGTACGGAGCAAATGTGTTACGTGAAAGGTTACATACGAAGATTAAATTTCCGCGAAGAGCTAACAAGTAGATTCCGCCAACAAGGTGACTTGCTATAACAGTTTAAAACTTTTTTGGAACTTTTACATTATGGAAATTGGATAATAATAAGAGAAAATTTTACTTACTTACCTACGTCACAACGAAGATTACACAAACAAATACACTTTACACTTCACAGAAACAAGGACTAACAGCAAACAAAATGGCGACACTAGTATCTTTGATGCCACATTGTATAAAAATAAAAAATGTAAACATGTCACTTAAAAAAAAAAAAAGATAGAAAATGCGCAACAGTTGAATCAGGAGAGAAGATTGATATTTAGCAAGTACTTGGGTTATATTAACTTCGATCGCATTCTAGTTTTAAAATTATTTAAAAACTAGATTTTAGGGTTGAAATAAAAGAAGAGATGTGCTGAAATTCGACCCGTTTGGAGGATGCGGATGCGTTATATTTTTTTCCTTGGAAAAAGCTAGAAATTTAGATATTTTATCAGCATTCATCGAAACAAAGTTAACTTAAAAGAAAATATGTATTTTTTGCAAAACAGTGCAAGTTCAATATGTATGTGATTCAAGGTTCTGTGAACAAGGTTCAGGTGTCACCCTGCTCTTTAAACTACCGAACATTAACAAAACGTTTAACGTTTATTAGCTGCGTTAAAAATAGATAAATATAGTTTCAAAAGCGTATCCGGAAGCGAAAGTTTCAATAAATATTAAACCGAAAATTTAATATTGTTTGGTTTTAATAATTTTGGCATACAACAACGAATAAAATGCATCTGTTAATGCTTAAAACAATATAATGTAATTTAAGCTATGGATCGAGAGCTAAATTTATGTGATTTACCTACTGAAATCATCAACCAGATATTTTCGCATTTAGATTATATCGATTTAAAGAAGTAAGTTTGAGGTTCATGTTAACGTAATACACATAGAATACCATTGTCGACGAATTATGATTTCTATTTGAGAAAATAAACATAATTTTTTTTACATATTTTTTTTACAATATACAACCAAGGCCACCAACTTCTCTAGTTGGTAACATCTGTGCTTAGTGTAGTTCTGGAATTGTAAAAAAGTTTGTTGATATTAAAGTAAGTTTTTTTTTCAGTTGCTCTCATTTAAATAAGAGGTTATATGAGTTGTCTAAGGAAGACTGTCATTGGAAAGAACTTTGTAAAAAATACTGGTTAGAAACACAGTAAGTTTATGACATTTATTTCATATTTAATCAGGATTCTAAGTAAGTAATGAGTTTTTTATTTTTCATTCCATAGAAACTAATATTCCCTAGGAGAACCGTTTTATAGAATTTTCATGTACTGCTAGATCCTAGTACTAGATGACTATAGTATACTAGAGTAAGAGGATAGATAATAATAATATTATATTCTCTCTACTTCTATAAAGCCGAAATGTAACAGCCAGAAAATAATGGCTGGTCTTTATTTGGCGATACATGTTACTTTGGCAAGCAGCAAAATTGCTCAATTTTGATAATCATTCTCTTTCACATTTCATACAACTCATTAGGTATAGCAACCCTTCGTTTAATTTCCAAATGTCGCCAATGGGCCATTATATCCTAGCTGTATAGCAGAAATGGTTTGTAGCATTACCTAATATAAACTAACATGGGTGAAAGTACTCCGTATTTATACGGATTTCCGTATTTTTTTAATTTGTAAATACGGAAACATGACGGAAATATTTTTCCGAAAAGCTCTGCAGATGTATCAAATATACACTTTCCACAATCGAAAACTTGTTGGCTATTTTTTAATACAAAATATTTATTTCTGTGATCGGAACGGTGACGTCACACAATGGATCATGACGTCACCTTTCGTTTCTGCGGGGGATGTTACTGTTTTCCTTTGGACGGCGCGCTCCTCTCATTATTGCATCACAACTACGCAACGCATGGGCAATGTATGTTTTCGGTTTAGCTGCGAGATTGTTTATTTAAATAGAGTAAATGATTTAGTTTTGTTTTGTCTATTGTTAGAATTTTTAACTCGCTTTATGGTATCAAGTTATTTTGTTTGTGATACATGATTAACGTTGTTAGAATAAGCGGTGGCTGATTTTCGCCATGTTCGTAATCCGGAGTTGTTTTTCTTCGTTGGTTTTTCTTCTGCAAATAAAATGTTCACGAATGATACATCATATTTTTGAATTTATACGAGTAACGATGCATTGATAATGATATTGCTCCCGAACTTAAATGAAATGAGATAGTAAATACGCTTATTTTGAAATTGTCATTAGTTCAGAATGATAAATAGTTTTTGAAATATGGAATTTTTACTGATGGAGAAGTTTTATAAGTTAAAGAACCGGGAATAAGAAATCATTGGAGATTTGCTTGTTTGGATGAAAAGATGCCCAAAATAGCGAAATTCTTTCGTGGTACGAAATTCGGACGGTACTTTACATATTTCGTTTTTTTTTCTCCCCCCCCCCCCCCCCCCCCCCCGTCCTCTTAGTGAAGTTTTCAGTATTTGGAACTTCACCTTACTTTCACCCATGGTATTTTAAAAATACTTTTAAAGTGCATAACTATTTGTTAATATTTCTATATTTAAGGCAACCAATGAAATTTCTGAAATACTTTTCAGGTGTCCTAGGGAAAGAACATGGGAGCAACACTTTGTTCATTGGTATAGGGACTTGGGGATGTACATTCATTGCTATGCTCATCTTAAGAAAACGTGGGATCGAATTTTAGCTTTTTTTGAAAAAAACTGCCCTCTGATATTCCAGACTATAAAAGGTAGGATTTTTTTTTCTGAATGGAATAGATTTTTTAGATAAAAAGTTTGGTTTTTTTATTGTTACTGATAGTGACTATATATATACCCCTGTTAAATATTCCTCAAAAGAACAATTAAGTTGGTTGATGCAACCCCTTCCCTTCACTAATTTCAAATATAAAAATGCATAAATGCCGATCCCAATTGGAGTTACATCATCTTTTTCTGATGCAATTCTTGAAGAAGATTTCATTTTGATTCTGGAACGGATGTGTTTGTTACCCGTTTTTTGTCTCGGTTGCTATCTGTCTTTTGTTGCGAGCAATCACATTATGAAAGGAAGCCTAACTTCCGATATTCAACTTACCTAAGGAATGAATGTTTATGAATAAATCTATTATGTTATTAAATTTTGATTATACAGTCCTTTACTCTTAATAATAAAATAAACAACCCCTTAGGTTGATAAATTAAAAAAATTTCTCACTTCTGGGTTGTTGTTAAATAAATACAGTACTAAGGTCCACATTTGATTCAAGGGTATTCAACTCTTATTCATATGACAATTGTTTAACGAGTACAATTATAATCTGATTGATTCGATATATTCTCATGATTTAAAAAAAATCCCGGAGAGCCTTAGTATATTCTGAGGGTTCTTTAAAATATATTCATGCCAAGAAAATGGGATTAATGTTTAATAATGCTTGATACTAGTAATATCTAAGTTTTCAAAATAAGACATCAAAAAGAAAAAAAAGTATAAAATTGTTATGTTGAGTAAACCACTCATGACTTATTTATCCAACAAGTTTTTCAACAGTTAAGTACTGGTTTTAAAATTTAAAAATTTTCTGTATTAAATTTCTAATCTTCTTCCTTTGACTTTAAAATATTAAGAGTGAAATTTGTTAGTTATTCTTTTTTTTTTTTTGAAGTGTTATTGAAATAGTACTAAATGTTACAACTAGGGTTTTACACCAACGACATCAGTACTTAATTGTTGCCCTTAATGGTTGCATTGGGTGCCTATTCAGGTGTTGGCTCGTCACCTGACTGTGGTTCTAAAATAGGACGCCTGTTGGCAATAGTCCTCGTGTAGCTCTAGTGCGACGATAATTCAAATATAACCTAACTTAATTGTTTTTAAAGCAGTAATGCAGTTAAACCCCATTAAGTGAACTAGTAGGGAGCACCGAAACATTTCGTGTTTACCTAATTTCATGTTAACCTTCTTGAATTATTTTACATTGAACCAGTGAATAGTTTTAAAAATAAAATGTCTAAAAATTATTCTAATTTTGCAATATAACACACTGTATAGAATTAGTAATTCAATTAATAAAGTTCATTTGGAATAGTATATATGTACTATGGAAAATTTAGGAAAAATTTAATTAACAGCAATTGGATTAAAACTGACGAATCATGGAAGAACTTGTGATTTTCTCAGAAGTAGAAGCCAATTTATTTTTTATAATGTTCACTTTCTGTTTTTTTAAAAAATGTTTTGCTTCATTTGTTCTT
Source organism: Hylyphantes graminicola (assembly GCA_023701765.1). Taxonomy (NCBI): domain Eukaryota; kingdom Metazoa; phylum Arthropoda; class Arachnida; order Araneae; family Linyphiidae; genus Hylyphantes; species Hylyphantes graminicola. The sequence continues at coordinate 53,598,802 of CM043114.1, read as the reverse complement.
TGTAAGCATTAGCTAAAAGCTTTATATTCATGGGAAACAGTTTCAGTTCATCTTAACTGAAATTTTGTGTTAAGCGAGTTTGCGTTAAGGATGTTCGACTGTACTTGTATGTATAATATAAACACAACTTTAACTATAATTTTATTTTCTTCCCAAAGGTGGAGTTTCAGAGGAGGAACTCAATGATGTTCAAGAGAATTTGGGACTGGGTGAATTACCCTTAGATTTTAGGTGTTCTTATCGTATTCACAATGGTCAGAGGTTAACTTCTCCAGGGTAAGATAATTTTTTATTACATGACACCAAATTTTATACCCTAATTAAATTTTTAAAAATAAAACTCTTAATTTGAGCCATCTATTTTATATTGTCACGTAGTTAGAAGGTATTAAGGAATGACGAGAACTTTAGAAAGAGTAACGTTTATTAGCGCAGAACTTATTCAACAACCCCGACTGGGGGAAAGCAGCTTGCTTATATAGGAAGCAAAGGCATTATGGGAGATAACCGAATTTGCATAAACATAGGAATAACTGAAAGATGAATTTGCATAAGTTGATGAAATGGGTAAACAATAATTTGAATATCTGGAGGAACCAGATAACTTCTAATATAACCAGGAACTTCTTGTTACGACTCAGGCACTCTACCGAGTAGGCCAGCTGGACTACACAGTGGCAATATTCTTAAATGTGTAACAGGAATATAATTTATAAAAAGTGCTCTATTTGAGATTTCCCGGAAAGGTCTGCATGTGCAAAAGTTTACAAATTACATTGTAAAAACTCCTTAAGTAGGTGATTTTCAACTTAAAAAAAAAATATGTTCCTATTTGGTTCATATTCAAATATTATTCCCAGCCCTGGGACTTACCGTTTTGTTATCTCCATTTTTAAAAATTCTTAGCATAAATAAATATCTGTTAGGGACTGTTCAACTGTGGCATTTTTGTCTGGTGACATATCTTAGATAGAGTTGTTCTAGAGTTATGGAATATCTCAAGGGCTTTTTAATGGTTAATCCCAAAAGTTAAAAGTACCAGCTGAAAATACAGAAAATCTTTTGCTAAACTTTTACTCCTTTGGTAAATTCTTCAGCTGTGGATGATTCTCCACATAGTTTCTAAAGTTTAAAAGCTGAAAATTCAACCTCATTTTAGTGTGCCAATATATTTGTTTTTTTTTCTCTTTCTATTATTATTTTTTTGTGGACATTGGAAAAAAACTTACAAAATACTGAAACATTTTTTTTAATCTCACTTACCAAAACAACAAATTGAATATAAGAATAAATAATTATTTACTTTAGTGAACTTTTGATTTATAATGTAAATTGTGTATTTCATCTATATTTCTGGAGAGTGGCCACCCTGTTTAATTTATCATGTTGTTTAAATTGATTTTTTAAGTTCAATTTTTATTTTTTATTTTGTAGGATGATGGGTAGTATGAGTATTCCGGGTCATTATCGAAGTGAATCCCTCTTGGATCTCACCACAATATCTGTTGGATACAGGGTAAAAACCGATGTTCTTGTTATAAAATATATACTATTATTAGTTAATGCTTTATTTTTTTACTTTATTTTGTCATTGGTGTTTTGCAATGGTTCTCTGTTTGAATTTAAAAGGTATAATATGTTTTAAATACTGAACAATTTCTTCTTATGAAATATTTAATGAAAATATTATGTTTACTAGTTATTTTTTAATGTAAACTAAAATGAACTTTCTTTATATTTTAGCAAATATATTTTTAAGATTTAAATATTTAGATTTTCATTCAGTTGATAATTTTTTTTTATTAAAACATAATTTTGTAAAAAAATGCATTGTAGTATTTGTGTCCTGGTATTGAATTATTTGCAAAAAAAAATTCCTTTAAAATGAGACAAAGAAATTTGTTTTTTAATATTGTATGTAAAATAGAGATGTAATGAAAAGTGATTTTTTTTATTGCTAAACACATTATAAACTAAAAATAATGCAAAATTCGCTTAATTTAAATAAAAGTTCTGTTACGCACCAGTTCTATTAGAACTAAAATTAATTCAAATAAATTAATGTTATTTAGTATAAAAAAATATGCTAACTAAAGGTGACTTAATGTCAAATCCAGTTTACCACACTAAAAACTACAAAGAACTTTCAAATGCATTGTAAAAGCTTTTTCATTATTTACCTTAGTTAAAAGTTGTTAAAAAATTTATTTTTTCAAACACAGGAACGGGAAGGGCTCCATGGCTGCATACCATTAACACTCTGTCTTCATTCTGGTTTAACCCAGTTCTTGGCTGTAACTGATGAAGCTGGTTATAGCCCAAATACTATATTTTATCCAGTAGAAAATGAATCCACGAGCATGCGTAGAGTGCCTCTGGAGGATGCTTTTATTTCTAGTAAGTTAACGAAAAACCCTCAAGAATCTAAAAAAATTTTCAGGAAATTTTTAAAAGTAGTTTTTCATATGATAAAAGTATGTTTACTCTCTATACAATTATTATTTTCATAATCTGCTATAATTATGCATTATAATGGAAAAGGTTAAGGATAAAACACCAAATAATGTTTTTAATAATTTTGAAAAATCTTTGATGGATAAATGTCGACAAATGTTGAAGTTTATGAATCTATGTGTTTTATTGAAAATAATAGCCCATACTTTGCTATGCTGTTTTTTTACAGCTATATTAATGCAAGGCATGCACCATTAGTTTTGAATTGGTATTTTTTTTTCTTAAACATTCTGAGGCTTTTAAAAAATGACAAAATAAAAAGAATTATGGTTAAAATTAATGTTACTTGTTATTTGATTTGAATTGTTAAAAAAAATCTTTTAAAGATACTTAAGTAAAGTATCTTTTAAATAAATTCATGCATACAATTTCTGTAATTTAAGATATTTGTTATACTTTGAAATTGGATAAGATTTAAAGTATGACAAATGCCATGAAAATGTTGAGTTGAGAAACATCAAAATACATTTGTGACCTTTACATGATAATTTTTTTTCTTGTAATAAGTGGAACATTGTTTTAGAGCTTGTTCTTGTATAGTATATCTTTTCCAAGTACCTGTTCTTCAAGTAATATTTAATTCCCAAATAAATATATTCATTTTAAAATAGATTGTGATTTTTGTCTTCTTTTTATTATTTTATGAATCAAGAGAAAATCTCTTTATCCTGCAATCCAACTTACTTTACATAAAAAAATGCCTTTTTTGTGCTACAGTTCAATTGTTTGGTTTAAAAATAATCTTTTTTGCCTTAGTTACATTTGAAGGTTCTAGTTCCAAAACTCATTTTCTCTAAAGTATGTCTAAGATAAAGGATACCATCCGTTCATTTTAGACTTCTTCCAGTTTAATTTCAATTTCAATGGGCCAGAGTCACCAATGAACAAACCAGACCATATCTCCATGATAATTGAGATAAAAATGTGAGTTTTGCAAATAGACCCTTCATTTGTTCTAAATATTTTGTATACTTATTTCTTCTAACCTAAAATGATGAAGAATCCAATCTATATTTATTGAACTTTCCTTTTATTTTGACACATATTGATATGGCCAATGAAGAGGATTTTGCTTAGACAGTACTAAATTTTTTTTGGCAATTCATGTTTTCTAATTTGTAAATTCGTGTTTCAGTTTTTTCATAAAAATTGTTTTTAGGTACATCGTTTTTAGATTGGATTACTGCTCATGCTGATCATTTAGAAAATAATGATTATGTTTTGATGCAAGATCAACCTTATCGGTGAGTTTTCTTAATTTTGTTTTTGAAAAGTGTATTTTCAATAAATTTGGTTAAATAAATTTTACTAAGACATAAATTAGATATATCATCAAAAACTTAAACAACTTTATTCTTGCATCCTTCCGTTCTTCCATCCAACAGACTAGTCTTCTAACTATGCCTCTATTCACTTAGCGTTATTGACTGTAACACAAGCTCAATAGTTTTTTCTTTTTCATAAACAGTGTTGGATTATTTATTAAATTTAAAGCAAAGATTAGTCAATTCAACTTCTAAATAATTTTTTATTAAAAGCAAATACACCAAATTACACTTTAAAATGCCTGTAACATATTTTGATTAACTCTTAAGCCTGCAAGTATGGTACTTCACATAAATCCCAGAATTTTTTCTTCGTTTTGTGAATCCTTGCTTATTTCGAAATTTTTTTATACAGCATTTTTATTTGAAGGTGTGTCTGTTTTTATAATTTTAATTTAATTTCAGATTTCTTCATGACCCTTCCGCTGAACTGACTACAGATTATATAAGTGTATCTGTTTCAACTTGTTTTCTTCCAGAAATAAGCAAGATAAACCCACCTAAGTTTCATCACACTTATAGGATTACGTAAGATTGTCATCAATGTTTTTCTCAGTGGTTTCCATTTGAATGCTTACATTTGTTTATTATGTATTTTAAATTTTTCTGTCTACAACAATTCTATTAATTTTAAGTACATATTTTTAAAGACATGCAGATTAGTTTTAACAATAGCATTAAAATGCATTACATTTTGTCTAAAATAGTCTTATATTTCTTTTATTTTGATGTGTTGGAGTGTTTCTTGTTATTTGTTGTGTACATTATTAACTGAAACAATACAAACAAGATTTCAGTATTATTAGTAGGCTTGGTCTTTATCAAAACTAATTCTTTGTGGTAACTTGCCATAGACAAATTATAATTATTAACATTTGAAACATCATCAATGTACCTACATACAAAGACCACATACTGAGACATATGCCTAATTTTCAATAAGGTATCTGCCTAACTTTTTATCCCTTACATTTGAATTAGAATGGCTCTGTCTCCAGATGCATCTACCCTGCTCATCAATATGACATAACAGACTAATCAATGTGCCTAAATCATAAGACCTAGCTATTTACCTAATTTTCGACAAGATGGGTACCTAACTTTTTACCCTGTAATTAAGGCTTGGTAGCTCAGTTGGTAAAGCATTGGACATGTTAGCAACCCAGATCAGATTACAAGCGTTAATCACTGGTTCGATTTCTGTGGCAGTCACTGTTTTCCTATAGATGTAAATATGCAGCCAAAACTCAACTGTTGTTGTTGTTTCTAATGCCACTCGGTAACCAAGCCCGGAGTAGAGAACTACCTGGTTTTAAGGCGAAGTGGGACAGTTTTATTGACTGCCACAAGGGTTCCTCCCTTCGACTTTTGCTCGTCAGCATGTCACATCCGTTTTACAATAAGGTCCCTTTCACACATCCATTCTCACTAGCATATTGGAATTTTGATCCAATCAAAGGCTGATAACCCCCTGATCTGGTACCCTATTAATTTGGTATGGGAACATGTAGGACTTTGTGACCACGACATCACAACGCTTCACACAACTGAGCTACCGCGGCTCAAAATTCAACTTAAGTAACCTAGTATACTACAATAAACATGCTCGTTAAATCTATGGAGTCCAAAGTCCTGACGATGTTAGCATTTGATGTTGCTCGAAGTTCCGTTGTATGCCAGTTTAGGTGTCAACCTCTTCACTTGACCACAGTTTTAATCACAAGGCGTAATTGGCTGCGTTAAAGCTCCTAAAGGACGCTAGAAATAGACAGCTGAAAATGATGAAATTTCTAAAATGTTACCCTGTAATTTCCAATTAGGATGACCATGTCTCCCGATGCACCACAGTCCGAAGCTTGTCAGCTTGAAACCCGGCACTGGACCATTACTGATGATAATGGGAGTGAGGAGCAAGTCGACGGGCCCGGTGTGGTGGGAGAATATCCGGTTATGTACCCAGAAGCCACTTTCTCCTGGGTTAGCAGCACCAGTTTCAGCACAACCTACGGGAATATGAAGGGACACTTTCGGATGAGGAATTTACAGACGGGTGAGTTAAGTTTGAGTATGAACATAATTATTATTATTAACATTATTGACGGTTATTAACATTAACCCTCTGAGGGTTACAGACATACAGGGTGGCACAAATAAAAGTGGCCTGGCTTATATAGAAAAAGAAGACTGGAAATTCTGTCAAGTCCAAAACCAATGCAAAAAATAGGTTTGCCTTGTGAAACCCTTGATTACCCTTGAAAGATTTTCTGTAAACGATTCTACACAAAGAAACGTTTTATTTAATAAAGTATTTTTCAAAAAAAGTTAAAATGTATAAAAAAATTTAAGACATTGATAACTTTCAGATTTTGCAAATCCTTTGTTTGTTTGGTTGCAGATTATTTGCGTGTTGTTGTTATCGTTTGCATGAAAAGCTATTTCTATATAGAGACAAAAGCGTTGACGATGCGAGTCTTTAGGTCATTGGCCTGGAGACTATAAATTACAACCTGTGGTGCGCCAATCCCCAAAAGAGAGGAAACAAATGCTTGGCAGTCAAACAAATGATCTGGCATCAGTTGGGTTCCTGAAAAAATTTTGAAGAATAGGTAGGATCTTGAGGTGTTATCTGGAGATAATTGCATGCCCTTAAAATGGCCTGTACGAAGTCTTGCTATAACTGTTGAGTGTTGATAGGATTCTAGAGTAATTTAGATCAGGAATGAAGGGCTTTTTTAAAACGCTGATCAACAATTCAATGCTTGCAAAATTTGTGTACTACTTTTAAATAATTTGTTTTACTTATTTTAGGGGAAAGAAGTTTAGTCCAATGTCCAGTCTTCCATATGAAGTGTCTACCATACATTACCGGTGAAGAACGAGCTGCTAACAGGGCTAGAAAACAAACAATGCATGTATAATGCTTTGAGATATAATTTGTGGTCTTTCTAGTATTGTGTGTTATAGTGGATGTAAATTAAGGTACAAAATAATGTAGTCAACTGAACTGTCTTAATGCAAACTTAAATGATTATAAATTATTGAAGTATATATTAGGCTATGGAAAAGCAAAATATGAAATTTGTATGAAATAATGTGAATAATTATTAGTTAAATATATGCTGAAATATATTCAAAATTTTATATACATTAAGAGACAGCTTGAGAGATTCGAAAATTTGTAGACTGTATATTTGAAGCTAAACTAAATTGATAGGTATCTGAAGTCTTTCCTAGCAATTGTCAATAAAATTATAACTAATTACAAGTAAACTATACTATACATACAAGTTCAATAAAATATTGGCTGTGTTAAGGAATTGTTCATCAAAAGCTGGAATAGGCATGTTTCTTGTGGAAATGCTGAAACATGGCTCAATTGGTGAATCAATGTTTGTGGGAAAAGAGCACCTATAAAAGGAAGTACAGGAATAAAAGGTGGAAGGCAATACCATCTAAAACAAGCCAATTGTTTAGGCAAGAGCATTCATTAAACTAACTACAAGCAATTTTAATATTATAAATCATAATCATACTTTTGTTTAGCTTTAAAAAATTGGTATCATCTGGAAGTTAAAATTTTAAAATTGTTTTGGGGTTTGTATATTACAATGTGTCTCTTTGTCAGTAAAGGACATGTTGTCACACTTGAGTCGTGTTCCACTCTTCAAAAAGTTCACATTTCTAAAAAATTATTCAAATCTTTATCTGTCTGTTAATATGATCATTTTTTTTTTGGCTGAGACTTTTTTTGGACCTATTGCTACAATATGGCAGGGTGTGGTAAATGAAATTTCATTTTTTGAAAACAAAGGACTTTGGACAGTCTAGTATATAGATGTGCTATTATAATTTTTTATGTTTAACATAAAAAATTATAATAGCACAGGTGGTCACAAAACAGGGAAAACCGGGAAATCAGGGAATTGTCAGGGAATTTTTTTGCTTAGGCAAATAACAGGGAAAAGTCAGGGAAAACTGAAAAAAAACCTAAAAAATCAGGGAAAAAAGTAAAAAACCTCAAATATCAGGGAAATTAGCATTTCCCTGGTTCAAAATAATCCTTGTCATAACTTTTAGAAATTACCACTATCCCATACAACGAAAAATAAGAAACAGAATCCACACTGAATTCCTATTAGCCACATCATATGAGGTCATCATAAGAGTATACCACTTGTCTATCTCCACCAATCAGCAATTCTTTTCCCTAACTATAATACTTAATGTAAAATGTTAATTTCATTACATAGAATTGCATTGTTTATTCCAATAAATGTGTGTTCATATTAACAGCTTCTTTGCATAACATAAGTATTTTAGCAGGTATCTGGAATTCAAGTGCAATTTATATAATTTTTTTAGCAGGTATCAGGAATTCAAGTGTGCATTTTTATTTGATGTTTCTTAATATTAATAAGGATATGTTTGAAGTTAATAGGAAAAGTTATGTTCATTTTAATATAAAAATCTGGCTGATAGGTAATATAAAAAAAGCCCCGATAAGGATATCACTATTAAGAGGTTATTCTTATGTCATTGTTAAAAATTCTGCATTTTATTATTTGTCTACATGTTCAATTATTATCGTATTTGTTGATCAGGGAAATTTTTTAAGATGTGTCAGGGAAATCAGGGAATTGTCAGGGAATATTTTTTTTCAAATCTTGTGACCACCCTGAGTTAACTTCATTTTAAAAAGTTATAAATTAGCTAACCCTCCCTTACCCTCCAGATCCCTGTACCCACCAGAAAACCATTTGTAGCTGTTGTAAGGGGTTTCCGAGGTCCCGTGGCGCAGTGGTCACATTGCCACGCAACAGGTCTGGGGATCGAGTCCCGGATTGGGCGAGGTTGACTCATCCTTTCATCCCTTAAGTGGGTCGTTAAAATGAGGACCAAGCATACTTTGGAATTAAACACTGGGGTTTTGTGTGAGGTTGACCACCTAACCGGGACATATGCCTAGAACTCCAGAGCCCTCGGTCACGTAAGCAGAAAGGGGCACCTCAGGCCTTGGCCCAGTAATGGGCTATTGCGCCAAGGAGTTTAGTTTCTTTTATAAATTAGCTAAATGTTAAAAACACTAAAATATCTCTTAAATATGGAAGGAAAAGGTTGCAAAGTATTCAATTAGTTAACCTTTAACTGCTGTTTTAAGTATTATTTCATAAATAAACCCTTAATGCGTGAAATAGTTAAAGCATATTCCTTCCAATTTATTCAGTAACAAAATATTAAGTTTGTTTTTACCCAGTCAAATTTTATAGCTCTTTGTGTTTTTGTTTTCAGAATAGACCAACAGTGTGACACTGAACCTTAATGCTAAATTATTGAATCATGTGTATATTCTTATGACTTACTTAATGCCTGTACTAACTGGCATTTGTTGTATTTATTTTATGCTTTTGGTTTGAAGCACTTATTGTATACTGATTTTATTATAGACATAACATGTTTTTGTGTGTAATGTATGGAACTTGTTGTAAGTAATATTTGTAAATAAATTGGTATTTTTCTGTAATTGTAGTTTTATTTGATTCATAGTAAAAATTAGAGTGAAATGAAACATTTAAAACCTTTTGTACTTTTAACTTTAATAGGTTATTACTTTTAGTTTTAGAACCTTAGTAATACTCATAAAAAAATCATTTTATATATTTGATGTAGTATATATATCCCAAAAGCTTGGAATTAAAGAAAAATATTTTAATAATGAAATAGTTAAGGAATATATTAAAATATAGTTTCATAAAATTGCTATTAGACTTCTAGTTTGCAAAGTAATTGAAATTGCCTAACAGGGTTAATTGCATCTAAAGGTTTACAAGGTAGGGTTTGTGTTAACAACACATACGTGTCACAACACATGCCCACTAAGGCCTTTCATGCGTAAGGTCCCAGGTTTGAGCAAGGTCATTGCCAAAATATAAACGGGGCGAGCTGCTAAACAAAAATTTGGCTAATGATATTCTGTGTAAAGAGTGCACGGCTGCTGATTCTCAAAGTCCCGAGGTCGCGTACGATGGAACGACGTCGCCCTTGCGCCGGGTACCTACACAGATGTTGTCTATGGTTAGGTCTATGACAGTCTATGGTTATAAATTATGACGCCAATAGTCCTCGTGTAGCTCAAGTGTGAGAATATTTCAACTCGATAACGAAATTGATAGTGCAGATCACATAAATTCCGTTTGAATAAAAATGCTTCTCAAGAACGAGCTCAGGTATGGTCTTCGTAATCTAATAAATGTCAGAAGTGTGATTTTTAAGTGAAGCAAGAATCCAGCAAAAACCGTAAACAAGCCGTCAGGTCAGAAACCAAAACCAACAAGATAGGAATTATAACCTACTTTGAGGAGATTGTAGTTTGCATGAACTTGATTTTTACAAAAAAAATATTAACTGGTTTCATTTTGAATATCTACAATGAATTTGGAAGAAGACATTCATAAAAATTTACCATTTCCATCAAAGTTAAAGAAATATGCGTTAGTTCGTGGAAGTTATTTGTATTACCACTACAAGTGTGATGGAGTAAATGATGTGGTATATATTCAACACGTCCTGTAAACAATGTATCTTTACGGGTTACCCTTTTACATGTGACGTGGTGAGAGGAGTCCACTCTAACCAATCATCTAAAAGTTGGCGAATTAATGTCTTGCCATTGCTTTTTGTTTTATGATTGGGATCGGACTACTTCAATCACTTCATGTTTAATGCAGAAGCCTATTCTCTAAAGAAGTTGTTAATCTATTTACTTTATGTTCAGTGATTATATACATGATTGTCTTGATCAACATTTTCAAATACACAAAACTGATTTTTGATTGCCTTGATTTAAAAAAAAAAAAGAAAGTTACATTAATTATAGATTTAATAGTGGAATTTGAAAACAGATCGAGTATTGTTAATTCCCCAATTTTATTAGCTTACTAAATGTCTCTGTTGTTGCATTGGGTATTAATAATATTATGTTGTAAAATGGCAGGCGAGTTAATTTTTTTGGTCTTGAATAACTATAACTCCCCCCCCCCCCCCCCCCATCGGGGTTGCTTTATTGGTGATTAAACCTTTAAAAACCCAGCATATTCCACAGTACTGAGGGCCATTTTAGTGGCACCATATAAGTAATAAAATAAGCTTCTAAATGGAGAAATAATGTGTTTGGATAGTTTTACCAGGAACTAAACTTTGTGTTTCAATAGACATCCTAATTTTTTTCTCAGTGTTGCTAGTTCTATTTTTAATGGTGGCTTTGCTAAAATGATTCAGAAAATAAATAAAACCGTTATTATAATATTGTAATTATGTATAAATAAATGCTGTTACTTTATATCACAGGGTTGGGGATGTGCTTACAGAACATTGCAAACTATCTGCTCTTGGATAGTTAAACAAGAAAATATTACGAAAAACAGCAACCCTGTTGAGGTTTGTAGCGTTTAACTTCAATGGTAGAATTGTTTTAGAAAATTAATTTATGTTTACTTTTAAAACAACAAGTATTCTTAATTGCAATTATAGGTACCATCAATAAAAGAAATTCAGACAGCTTTGGTGAAAATTGGGGATAAGCCTGAAAGTTTCATAAATTCAAGGCAATGGATTGGAAGTCTAGAAATTTCTTATTGTATTGACTATTTTTACAAGGTGAAGTAAAAACTTTTAAGAAAGCAGTAGGACTTTTCAAGTTTAACTACTATTTGATTTATGTCGAGGAAAAAAAATCGTTACAATTTGTTTGATGGTATATAATTTTTGTCTTAAATTATTTAGCACTTTTAATCTACTAATTAACATTATATTACAGATTCAATGCAGAATTTTTCATTGCAAAGATGTTAAAGAGGTGGTATCTCACACAAGTTCCATTTTTAAACACTTTGAGGAATATGGCAGTCCTATTATGATGGGTAATTTTAACCAATAAAAAATTCCAATTCTATGTTGTCAAATTAATGCAGGTTTAAACAGTATACCTTTTTTTCCCCAAAAGTACAAAAACGTGTGTGCAATAATAATTTTTATTTTAAAGGTGGAGATAGAGATTGCTCGTCAAAAGGAATGTTAGGTATTTGCGAGACTGACAATGGAATACATATTTTAATATTGGTAAATTGGATTATCTTATTAATACCTCTCTTATATACCTTTGTGACAGCATTAGATTTGTTTATTTACGTTTAGGTATTTGACTGTTACATTGATATAAGTAATAGCATTGTATAAATAGATTATATAACTTATATATTGTAAAAAAATAAGACCCTTTATTAATTTTCAGTGGAGTATCTAGATAGAAAAGTAGTGCTTATTTAGAAACGTCTTGGTTACATAGATTTTTAATTGATATTTTTCTCTTTTAAATTTAAATAATTAACACTTATTTTGCTTGCACAAACAATTTTTGTATGTGAATAAAACAAAATGTAATAAAGATTAAGATTTACAATTCGTTAAAGACAATAATTAAGACATTCAACATGTCATAATGCAAGAATTTTTCATGTTATATTTCATTGTCACTAGAACCCCCCCCCCTCCCCAAAGGAATGCTAGAAATTCAATTTTTCCAAAATTGAAAGATTAACTGACTTGATCTGAAATCCAGGATAAAAATTTTTGATAATTATAAATATAAGACAAAGTTATATACCATTCTAGTAATTATACATAGTAGCATATTATTTTTTATTTAGCATTTATTTATGAAAATGGTTTTAAATCACTAAAGCTCTAGATTAGCGGTCGCCAGTCGCCAACTGGAGACTATTACATCAAAAGTGGCTACCTAAAAATCGAACAGCAGTCGCCAAAAGTAGCGATAATTTTTAATTTGTGTTCAACAAATAATTAATGCTGCAGCTGCATTTCTAAAATAAAATAATAAAACGCTCCGATTCGATTCTGTCGGGAAGAAAGACTTGATGACAGTTGTTGCTTTTCGGTGAAATTTTTGCCTCATCATTGGCCGGTGTTTTGTGTGGATGTCACTGAGTCGGCCTCCGTGTGACGTAAATGGAGCTGGGCGACGAAAATCTTAAATGCAAATTTGATTTTTAAATCTTGCTTTACGATCGCGGCAATTTACAAGTGATTGATTTACAGCTGATTAAGATCTTGACTATTCTTTTAAACAATTCTGATATGAGAATATTTCATGAACAATCGTGGCGAATCGAATTCTCCGAAACTAATAGTATAAGTACATAGATTAATTTTCTACTTTTAATAATGACCAATCACATAATACTTACATATTTGGTATGATCCTTTTTTTACTGTCAATCTTTTCATATCAAAAATGTACTTAATAAAATTGTATTTCGTGGAAAATCGCAGTTCATTTGTGTCGTATATAGCTAAATTTGAAACTGGCTACTAAAAATCCAAATGTGGCTACCATTTTCTTTCATCTGGTAGCCACTGGCTACTATTAAAAATTCCCAGTCTAGAGCATTATAAATCACAGTAACTGGTACAAGATTGCTTATTTAATGAGTGACAACATGTGGATTAGATGTATTTTCCCCCCATAGGATCCCCATTTTCATGGATCAAAAGTTACCAAGGAGAATTTGCAAAGTGAAAGTTGGGTAAAATGGCTGAAAATAGATGATTTAGACCATAGTTCTTTTTATAACTTATGTTGTCCACTTCTTAAAGCTACTGTATGAACAATAAATAATTTATACTTTTCTTTTTTTAATTGTTAGAGAATTTTGTTAAGTGTTGGGACGGAATAATTGAAAAGCTTGGTGGAAGAACGTGCTAAGTGACAAAAGGTGAAAGCGAGAAAATTAGCATTAAAGTGTTTCGTTTGCACTTAGATACGTTAAAAATGGCACTTACAAAAGGTAAAAAGAAATATACTTGATGTTTATGAAAACAAAGGAGGAACCTTTTTATCTTTAAAGGAGGGAATAGTACACTCATGGTCACAAAATTCTCATTTTTTTTTCAAAAATGTCACTTAGCAGTTCTTTCACTAAGCTCTTCAATTCTAAAACAAAATTAAAATGACAATAAAAACATTTCTTTACAGAATACTGTTTAATAAATACATTAGTTACAATAAAAATAAATATTTGGCACTTTTAAATGTTTTGTATAACACACAAATGATTAATAATGTTTGTTCTAATGTGAGTTGATAGCATTACAATTTTAATGTTGACTTAAAGAAATAAATAACAATTAAAAAAATTATAAAACAAACCAAAAATATATGTATTGATGAAAACCAAAATATTTGATTAATATTATGAAAATACAATTAAACATTCAATTACTTGATTTTAGTCATTCACAAAACAAATGTGTGTAGTTATACAAGTATATAAACTTTAAACATAATAAGGCATTGTAAATTGATGAGGTATAAAAACAATAAATCTTTTATATTACAACTTATTAAAATCCCTGATGTTTATGTGTATAGACAATTTCGATAGGTTAGCAAAATATTTATATATATATTTTTTTTTACCAAATGAAGTATCAATATTTTAACAAGTTGGACAAATTTTACAAGGAGAAATAATAAATATTAGATAAGAGAAAATGAGTGCTTAAATAGTGAATACCATGTTCAATATGACTAGCAAAATAAAGCTCCATGATTACTTTATAAAGAAATTATAAATCTATAATGAGACACTTATAGTCGGTCTATTTACAATGCAAGCCTCAAAAAGACTCTTCCCCATATCTTCGCTTGGTTTTCCAGGAAACAAGGGAGCATCGCCTTTTTAATTCTACCTCGTTTGAGGTTATGTTGTGAGGTTAGCGATAATTGGTTTATGTAATCTTTCATGGTAACTTCAGAGGCATGGGGGAGGAAAATGCTTTTGAGGCTTGCATTCTAAATAGACCTACTATAGTCTCATTAGAAGTTTTGATTGTAAAAGTATTTTAATTAAAATTCTTATTTAAAGTTGTGTTCAGTAAGCCAGTTTAATTTTTCATGGGTGCATGTCTATTTATATAGTCATGAAACCCTACAATAAATAAAATTAAAAAGTTTTATGTCTAGCATTTTTGGAAAGTTGATTGAACCTGTATTTTTTTTTCAAAGCATGATTCAACTTGTGCAAAATTCTTTGGCCAAATATGCCATGTAGTAAGGATTAAGATTAAATTTAAATAAAACTACATTATAATAAAACATAATTATAATAATGCAGGAATTTTCTAAAATTTGTGTTGGATATCAATATTTATAACATAATATTGATAATTGTAATAACTTTAAAAAAACAATTATTATTAATATTTCATCCTCAAGAAATAAGTTGAATAAATTTCATTCACTAATAAGGGCGTTATGGAGAAAACAGAAATGAGAAAAGCTAGAAATAACTTTACAAATATTTGTATTACAAATGTAACATATGAATTCCTTGTATATAAAATGTTTGTCAATGCCTAATGAGAAATGATTTCCGTTAAAATAAATATCAAACAAAACTGTCCTGGTTTACATTGGTTTTAGTTAATAATGTTCACAATAAATAATAAGAAACATTCAAACACATTTTTGAAAACAAGCAAAGTAGCAGAAAATTTAAAACTACTTTACATGAAATGCTATTGTAAAAACTAATCCACAAGTTTTTACAAATGTTTACTTAAAATTAGTAGAATTATTGTAAGCTGAAATGAAATAATAGGATAAATAATAAACAAAAGTAAAATTCAACAAAATATTAAAAGCATTATAAATACGTTCATGACTAGTAATGGACCGGCACTCGTTAGTGGAGAAATTTTTGTGTATGTTACACTAAAAAACACAATGCATTGTGGTGCCAACCAATGACCAAAACATAAGTTACAATTTATCATGGCTGCTTGAAAACCGGCAGAAACGTAGGGTAAAGCCAGAATGTACAGACACATATTCAATGCCAGTTTAAGATGTAACAGACTTAGTTTTAAACAAATGAACTTATTACTAGACTTTAAAACACACAATAAAATTATTAAAGTTAGATATTATACTACATTTGATACCTTATAATTTTTTTTCGAGATTCACCCCAAAAATTTATAAAAATGGTTTTGGTCATATAGTCTTTTTAAATTATCAGAACTTGCATTTCTTTTATTATATTTTGTTGTTAAATAAGTGTTTTTAGAGCAACAGATAAATGAAATACTTTTTAGTATGCAGAACACAGATTGGCTGAACAATAACCGAGCTAAAATTTCAAAGACTAACTACTCTAAATGTATTTTTAGACTAAAGTTCATATTAGTTTTCAAGGTGAATCAGTATTTAAATCTGAAGTACCTGCAACTGGTGGTAAAACGGTTTTGGGTGGTAGGAATCCCTTCCACATTTTATTTACTTCATCAGGTAAATGCTGCTGCCAACTCTTTAAATAATACCGAGTGTATTTACGCAGTTGTCTAAACTTGCAAAAGGTGGCCTCACCATCACTTACTTGCTTAGTCTTCACCAAAAAGCCATTTTGTTTAAAAGTGTCTTCTAGCTTTTGTTTAATGACAGAACGCTGGTTGAGTTTACGGATTCTTGAATTAGGTTCTTTCACGAAAGATTTGTGGACGGTATAGTGAGCATTATTGGAGGGAGGTTGTAGGTTTTTGATTTTAACTTGTTTGTTATTTAATGCCATATTCAGCTTTCCATAACCCTGTGGCATACTTCCACCAGCTTCTTGAGATGGAGGTGCCATGCTATGTCCGTTGGTAACCGGAGGAGAGAAAAACATAAGGGGCATGGGTATCTTGTTTTGCAATAAGTTACCTAGCAACAAGCTGTTGGGAGGAAGGCTATCACAAGAAGCAGGCATATTCTGCAAACCTGAATACTTTTTGTTGAATTCGATGGGGCTGCTGCGTTTCTTTTTTGAGCTTGTGTGACGATAACTCACATCACCAATTTCTTGGCAAATTTGTAACTCTTCGCTAGTAGACGGTGGAGAAACTGAAATTTCAGACCCGCATTTGGATGAAAGATCTAAAGGCAAACTATCATTTTCCTCCATTATTGACAGGTATTTTACATAAGGCACCACTTTTCTGGTTTGAACTGGTTTCCTTCTCCTTTTTTGATTCAGGTGGGAAGATTTAAAACTATTGTCTATTACATCACTATTGAGATTTTGATTATAAGTTAATTCTGGTTTATCTAATAAAGAGTTTAGGACAAAACTAAGAGAATCTCTTTTAGACGCAACAGATCCGCTGGTATCACGAGCCTTACTGGAAGTAATGGTAGAAGTTGTGTCCTTCAGGTTTTTAGCAAAAATATTAGAACTATCAAATGAGGTACTTTGTTGCAGACTTAGACTAAAATCATATGGATCAAGATCACAGCTAGATTGTCCAGAGGTAATTGTATGATTAGCAAACTTCACCGGTGTATTTTGCTTACCAGACGAACTTCTACCAGTTGTCACAGGTATATCAGGCTCTGTAGCATTCTTTTCTAAGGTCATTGGTTCTGTTGCTGAATTTTGAACACTTTGAGACCAGTTGGAGATGGTAATCTGTTTTGTCCCATGCTCTTCCCTTAGCCTGCACTCTGAGTGCACCCTCCACTTATTTCTCAGGTAACCATTGTCTTTTTCTGATGTCACACTCTCTGAAGGAAGAAAGTTGTGGAACTTGAGGCCTTTCCTCAGGTTCTTGCGTCCCCGTCCGTGGCATTCCTGCACAGTGTACTTTTGCTTCCTGAGAAACGAGGGTTTCATGCCGTAGCTCCTGCCTTGGATGGGGGAGAAAATACTGTACAAGTTTCCGTCGTCAATGTGGAATAACTTCTGGGAGTAGTTAAAGTCGTGCTGGTTTTCGCTAAAAAAATAAATAAAATGTTTAATTGATAATTGAAGTTATACAATTATCCATGAAATATTTTTTATATAGGCACATAAAAATTTAATATGGTAGATGAATATTTTTATAAATAAACATGTAAGCGTAAATCAGTTTATGATGATCCAATAACAACCTCAATTATGATACCCTGGGGCAGAATATTTTTAGCTGCTTAACATCTATGTTTGATTGCACAAGGGAAGAATCATTAACCTGCTGTGCAATCAATGAATTGGTAAAGATTGGATGAATCTGTGACAGGAAGTCCGAAACCAAAAGGGGAGAAGAATGTGTGTCGTCCCAGTCCTGTCCTAAAAAGTCTAGATATGTTCAGACGATACCTGGTTTTGCTGGCACTTAGGGCAAGGAGGGAAGATCTATTGATTGGCAGAAAACTTAAGACTTTTCAGGTGTCCACTGATTTGGTTTTGGTTTATTTACAATAAGTTAAATATATTTTAAAAGTTTTAAATTGCGATTATGACTTTAATGAAGCTTAAAAAAATGCCTAATTTCTTAAAAAATATTAAACTTTAAACCTTGAATTAGCAGTTTAAAAACAATTTTTTACAAAATACTTACGGATTCGGTGGGTAGTTTACTTCATTTGCATCAGAAGGTCCTTGCGAAAATTCAAAGTCAGGTAAAGCCGATTCCAATTGAGTATAATGAGAGGTACTTGAGTTACTTTTATCAAGACTTCCTTGTGGTTTGGGACTGCTAGTAGAAGATTTGTTCAGTGTTGACTGCTGCTCCCTATTTCTCAATAGCGCTTGAATACAACTTCTAGTGTTGCTCTGACTGTGTGAGGGGGCAGGACTGCCAGCGTACATTACAGATTACAGCTGTGCATTTGTGACCTGAAACAGCAAAATTTAATTCATTTAATTTTAAAGAAATTTCTTTAATTATTAATACATTCCACATATGAATGAAAATATGATTAAATGATAAATATAACATGTTTGAAGAGTAATTGACAATATTTGAATGCAGTAGTTTTTTATGATTTGCAATGGGATAAAGTAGGCCAATTATGACCGTTCAGAAATTTCAACTATGAATATAGATGTTTGCTAGGCTAATGCCCAGTGGGATAGACATTTATAGGGTCATTACAATGTGTTAAGCTTTTTTATATTATAAATATGTTGCAGGAAAAAAAGTTAGCTCAAATTTTAAATAAAACATACTCTGTAAAATAAAATCATTAGGTAACCGTGGAGATACCTTATTTGAAAATGAAATGATCAGTGCTGAATATTTTTTTTAAAGTAAAATATATGATTTATTAAAAGAAATGCTAACTGAGTAAGAATACACATAGTCTTTACTTATTTATTTTCAGGTATATTACTATTGCAATATACCTGAAACATAACATCTAAGCAAATTTAAATATAATATTCATTTAAATTTTTAATTAAATTAATTATTTGACTTGGAGGATATAGTTACA
The DNA here is from genome assembly GCA_023701765.1 of Hylyphantes graminicola. Classification (NCBI taxonomy): domain Eukaryota; kingdom Metazoa; phylum Arthropoda; class Arachnida; order Araneae; family Linyphiidae; genus Hylyphantes; species Hylyphantes graminicola. The sequence continues at coordinate 53,579,656 of CM043114.1, read as the reverse complement.
TTCTCTGTATCTACTGTAATTACCTTTTAAGGTAATAGGACAAAGGCTTTTTTTTTTTGTTTAAATAGCTAAAACAATAAGTTCTTTACCATTAAGCTAAATTAGTGATGATACAAATTACGTAAATAAAACATGTGGGTGATTGTCACATAATTGAAATTTGCGTCCTTTGGGGTCAAATATGTTATATGGTGATGCGTCAGATTTTTTAGTATAATATTTATTCTCTAATGTATTTCAGTAATTTCATAAGGTATTTAAGAGGAAATAACCATAAATATTACTTCAAAATAATTTGAGATGCTCAAAATAATGGCAATTATGCTCGTTGTCCCCTACATAATGCTCAGATCTTTTGGAACATTTTTAAATGAAATTTTTTTTCTAATTTTTCCACTAAAAATAAAAATTTAATTTATAAAATAAACAATGATTTTTATAAAATAAACAATAATTTTTATAAAATAAACAATAATTTTTATAAAATAAAAATAACTTATTATTTATTGTATGAAAATTTGACACTGCAATGCCCTTATATGGTGAGAAGGATTTAGTATTAAAGAGTTTTCATCTAAACATGTGCAAGTTTTTTTTTTATTATTTTTTATTAGATATTTATTTTAGGTCAGAAGTCTTATTTCCTAGTTTTTGGTTATTACTGTCCTCTTGCATAAACCTGTCTATTAGGTGACAAGTTTAAATTACATTTTAGTATTTAGCATAGGAAGTCATCTTGAATTTTGACCACATCAGTGTGGTTCATACTATGTGTTTCTCCAAAGTTCCGACTTTTATTATTTTAATACGACGGACCGTTTCATTCTTAATTCACCATCACTAAAAAAGGTACTCTAAAACACAATTCTTCATTTTCTTTTCATTTTATTACAAAAACCAAAATAAGCACACGTTAGTGACCTCGGGAAGGAGAATGACTACGCCCGCGCCACGTTAAGCTAAAACACACACTTTCACAAGAGCTAGCTTCACTGTTGCCAGGTACGAAAAAACGTCACTGACACACAGCGACCTCTGAGGCATTCTAAACTACGCGGCGCAAACAATGGACTTTAAAAATACAAGAAATTTAATTAAAAAAAATATGTTATCAATATCTATCGCTTAAATTTATTTTATTATGATTTATAGTTGTTTTTGATGTTGTCCCATAAAATATACTCTTGTATAGTTCAAAACAAACTTGTGGTTTTCTCAAGTCAAACTTTTAATATGTAGAGAAAGGCATTTGTCACTATTGTTCAAAACTGATATTTTTTAAAGGGACAGGTAGTAGAAAAAAAAAATTCTGTTTAAAGTTCATGACAGAATGTTACATATTATTCTAAATATATTACTTTATCTGTTTTTGGCATAAATTTGTTTGAAAATTTAACTACTATTCAAAAAACTTTCACTTTTTCTTTTCCCCTAAACTACCGACAAAAATTATTAACTTTTGAAAAAAATTATCCATATGTATCACAGAGCTAGCAGGGCATTTCTCCAAAAACGCAGATCTTATTATTTTACAATATTAAACAAATTGAAACAGTTTAAAACTTTTACTGTAAACTTTTATTTAAAATTTTAACACCAGTTTTAAAATCAACTAGACAACGATTAGACAATTTTTAATGCATAATTTTGTTGAACAAAAAAAACGAAAAAAGTAGATGAAATAAAACTGACATATCTGGAAAATTGCATTATTTTGAACGATATCCACGAACAGGTATGGATAACAAACTAAGGTGCTAAAACAATGATTAAAAAATATACCAATATTAACTCACCTTTCGTGATACCTTAGTCATGTTGACAGCAGCATAAGCAAATGCATTTCCCAATATTCACTAGAGCAAGGTAAAGACGGGAAGACGTTCCGTTTTCGACAAGGTTCTAAAAGTGATGAACTCTCCCGGAGAGTCATGTTTCCTCCCAAATTTGGAAATAGTGCAACCACAGCAACACGCTGAATTCAGAGCCCTTTGGGGGGAAGAGCTCGACCGTCTCTGGCAATGCTATTTATGGTTTACCAGCTTCAGCAGACGATCTGGAAATAGAACAAGTGTACATTGAGTTATACACAGTTTTTTAGAAACTCAACTGCGGATCGATGTTTTTTGAGAGGGCCCGAGAAATAGGAGAATTTGCGTGGTTTTCAGTGAAAGGTGTCACCCGAGGCAACAAAGGATGTTTGTTTATTTTTGTTTTTGATGGCAGATTTTTTTGCGTTGCCAAAAAGTATGAAGTTATTTTTAACTTGGGGTAATAGAAGTTGTAGTTGTTTTGATAATATATTTTTTTAAAGCGAAATAATAATTAATAGTACTATTATTCATTAAATATAAATATAAAAGGCCTGCATTTTTATACAAATACACACAAGGCCGCATTTTAGCTATTTGGCTCCTATATTTTTGTTGAGAAATTAAGTACCGCTTCATTAGTCGTTAAATCAAGGAACATGGGCCAATTTTTTTTAGTAAGACCGCTATTTTTATAACTTGAATGCTTTAAAAAATGAGGGTTATTTAGTACACTCCTTAACGTTTTTGGAGGGCTTATTGCTTAGGTAAACAACAAGAAATGATTACAAATGAGGAACTCAAAAGGGTGCAATCATTTGAAATTTTAAACACACTGCATAATGCATGTTGTGTTTTATCAATCGAAATGTCTTATGATGCCACGCTCCCCATGCTGCTTTTTTTTTTAAAGTGTTGAAACAAGCTCATTGTTTTTTTTTATATAATGTCACGAGCTCCGAACTGCGATTTCATTGGTAGTTTTGTTTTCTTTTACAAATTGTTGAAGCAAGCCTATTGTTTTCCATTAAACAGTTAATAATTAATCACTTTATATTTTTATGAGTTAAAAAATTTGGTAAATAATTTATATAATTTTATACATAGGGATCAAGTCTCCAATAAAATCAAGTGATCCGAGTATCCCGTACTTATTCAGAATTATTTAATGTTTTGTAAATTTGTTAGAGTTTATATGATATAAAATGTTAATGCGTATGTTAAAAGGTAATGCCAGGGGCCCCTATTTCCTTAGTTGGATGGGCCTCTTTAAGGAATTTTAATTTGTTGCCCCCCCCCCCCCCGTTTATAAACTCATATGGTTTACTTATCCAATCAGTTGCTTACTGCGAATTGTAATTTTTAAAAGAATCTATTGTAAAATTTATTTATCCTATGCGACTATATTATAAACTAGGCAAATAATCACTAGTTAAATCATTTTTAATTACCAATTAAATAAATGGGAATGTTTTAGGTCATATAAAGATTCTTGTTTACATTTTTCAACAGTAATGGATTTCATTGGTTGCCTCGGTTTCACGTAGACACGTTCACAAAATGACCGATGTAGATGAAAATGTTTTCTTTCCATGCAGGCTTTTTTTAACATATGTTATGAACAACCAACAGCACAACAAGAAGTTGGCATTAAAAAAAATTACTACCTAAGTAAAATATTCTTATAGAAAACTCATTTTCGAATACGAAACATAAGTAATTCCAGGCAACAAACCGTTGGGGCTCTCAGTTACGACGTGAAACTAACCCATTACCTTACATTTATTTGAACTCTAATTCCTCCAAATAAAATTTTTCGCAGGAGGTTTGTTTCAGCCGATTCAACTATTTATATGCCAATAGCTCGTTGTTTATTTTAAATAAAAAATATGTATTGTGATCAAAATATTCTCACTAATATGTTTTCGAAGATTCTGAAAAGAAATCTGTAGTTTTCCACCGCAAAAAATCTAACCAAAATAATCCTATAACTAAATTATTGGATGGATTTTTTTCTTTTTGCTTATAACTATTCAAGCTTGTATCTTTCGAAGTATGCCCCACAAGTGCAAACAGCTTCTGCGTTCTCTCAAAGGGGTTCTCTATTATTTATTGTGCCATTAAAAAAAGGCCCTATACTTTTACTTCAATAGGTTTCTTTCATTTTCTAAGACTATAAAATCTTGTATCTTACCCGTTGAGAAGCTAAATTTTGTCAGAAAATTTGGCTTGGTTTTGAACAAAATTCGGAGCCCCTTTTATGTATATAAAAGCCCTAATCCTTCCCCCAGGGCCCAATCACCGAATAGGCAATTGAAGACAGAGAGCTTCTTCTTTAAAAATGTAAAGGGGCCCCCCAAATTAACCCTTAAAATAATCCGTGCTATCACCTTCTGCTTTGCAATACTGGATTATGAAGGGTATTGGATTACAAGGGTATAGCAATTTGATATAACATAATTATGTTGTCTTATTTAATGTATGGTAAATGTAACCTTTAATTTCACACAAGCCGGTAGCCCATTAGAAGTCTCTTGGCCCATTAGTTGTCCATGTTTCAGACTGAAACGATGCGTTGAGGGGCCCCAAATCCAGGAAAGACTTCACTTGTAAAAAAAGTCTTTATAGAATTTGGGGGCCCAGAAAGGCAGTGGTCCCAATTGATATCATATTGGTCCCAATTTGAAAAAAATACTTAACCCCCTTTTATATATATAATATACATTAATTGTGGGCTTCAGAGGAAAGAGGGCCCAATTACTAACAAAAGGCCCGATTTGAAAAATATGTTGGCCCCTTTATGCGTAAGGTATTGGGCCCCCAGAGGCCAACTCAGGACCAATCGCAAAAATATGGGCCTCAATTCGAACATCATTCGTAGGCCCCTTTTATATCAAATTATATAAAAGGTCCTATGGGGCCAAAGTGGGACTCTTGGCCCGACTGGGAATAAATGGACTCTAATTTTTTAAAAAAAATAGCTCTACTTTTACATACGATATATACAGGGGCCATACCCCATAAGACAGGGGCCCACTTCCCATTTTCTAGAGGGGGGCAGCTGCCCCCCTCTGCCCTATGGTGGGTACGCCCATGGTACACTTAGTAACGGTGACTTGTAATATCATGTAAACTTTTATACCTTATGCCAATCAATCCCTTTCTCCATACTGGTTAACAAATTATCAGGATATTTTTGCTCTCCCATACTGATTTTCTCATTTTTTGAAAATTGCATGTCCGACTGAATATCTTCTTGATCTAGTTGACTGGATTTCTTCTTTTTATGAATTACTAACTTCACATTTGTACATAAATATGCTTCAATATTTCAATTGCAATATTTCCATTTGCAAAAATCAAAGTTAAACAATGATTTCTAGATTTAAATCAAATTCGGAAAAGTTCTTTTCTTACCATCTGCAACAGAAGAACAATTTATAAAAATGTAAAGCAGGTTTTGAGTAAAATTGTAAAGATTTTGAGTTTAAAATGTCAACGTTAATATACTGCAGTGAAAACAAGCTTACACATTAGTCAATTTGCTTTTCCCTCAGAGGACTAGAGTTATGCATGGTCTATTGAAGACGGGCCTAGTAGTTTAATAATAATGATAATGATGATAATGCTAATGCTAATGATGATGATAATAATAATAATAATAATAATAATAATAATAATAATAATAATAATAATAATAATAATAATAATAATAATAATAATAATAATAATAATAATAATAATAATAATAATAATAATAATAATAATAATAATAATAATAATATTAATAATAATAATAATAATAATAATAATAATAATAATAATAATAATAATAATAATAATAATAATAATAATAATAATAATAATAATAATAATAATAATAATAATAATAATAATAATAATAATAATAATAATAATAATAATGATGATGATGATGATGATGATGCTAATAATGATAATGAGATGATAGTAGTGACAAAGATGGTAGTTATGATAATGATGAGAATAATGGTAATGATGATAACAATGATAATAATGGTAATAATAATAATAATAATAATAATAATAATAATAATAATAATAATAATAATAATAATAATAATAATAATAATAATAATAATAATAATAATAATAATAATAATAATAATAATAATAATAATAATAATAATAATAATAATAATAATTTCATGAATTTCTCCGCGAACCCGAATGATGCTCGGGATGTTGGCCACATTCCAAGAAGGATGAAAAGGAGGAGTGGACTTGTTGAAGGAATGGATTAAAAATATTCTTTACTTTTGATGAATGGAAAAATCCTTTTTTGGCAACCGTTTTGTTAAGTTGTTCATTGTTTACTCCTGTAGGGTTGCTTATCGTATGGATATTTCCACGAAAAACTTAGTATAAATATACATAGTACAAGTAAAGAATTATAAATAGTATATGAAACACTTATAAACAATATAAAAACCATTGCAACAACAAAAAAATCATGCGATTTATTTTAATTCACAATTGTAATCGATTGGATCAATGATTAGTGAGTATCTACTTGGAAAAAATGCAGGGTTGGCATAGATTTTTTTATACACACTATCATTATTTTAGATAAAAATAATACAGTGTAAATAATACAAGTTTAAGAGTGTTTGAGACGACAACTTTCGGAGATAAGAAAGAAAACAAAGGGATTTAAAAATAGAATGGAAAGGGTTTTAGCGACAATTTGTTAAACGAGTAAGAAAGCAGAAGAGGAAATTTGAAGGAAAAAAAATGCTTGTATTTTTTAAAATAAAATTTTCGATGATAAAGTCTTTTCGAAGCTAAATAAGAATGTTTAATGAATCCTGTTTTTGAAGACATAGAATATATAAGTACTATTAAATTTAGGATTAAATCTGACTATAGGAGGTTACAAGGTTAAGACAACAACAAAACACTCTAAGTTTACGTTATGAACGCATGACAATTTACTCTTAAAATGTCAAAAAACTGGAGTATTGAAAACCACTCGCCCCATTTTCATTGAGATATTTCAATGTGTTAATGTTCTAGTATTTCAATGTTTCAATGTTTATAAAAATCTAATAAAAATATTTTGTTTTGTATTTGAATTTCATTGCGAGTAAGTTTATGACTTAATTTAAGTTTTAGTAAAATAGAGTACAGTTAAGGTTCCATGACGCGAATAGCAGCTTGCAGTACAAAATTTTATTCGAATATAGAGATTAAAATATCAAAAGATAAGTCAAGTTTTCAAGTGTCAGATATATTATCAAACCTACATGTTAATTTCTAATGTTTTAATCATTAATAAAAATAATAAGTTACAACTTTAATACATATACGTATCTTGTGTTTGTAATTTAATCAATAGACTAGTTTTTTTTGGAGAACTTATGTCATTTAGATTATTTAACTTTTCATGTACAATAGATAACATAATAGATAGAAAAGAAGCCTTGAATGTCCCGATTAGGAATCTTTTGTTTAAAATCTATTCAATAAGATTTTAAAATGAAACAATTCTATGAAATTGTTTCATTATTCAATAGATATCAAATAATCTCTCATTTAAGATAATAACTATTTAAATGAGATTTTATCTGCAGGAATACAACCTCTCCACGGAACCGTTAAAGAAGTAACAAACCGCTGCAAAAAATACTTGATACTTACATCTAAAATTAAAAATGAAGTATTTAAGTTTTGTTTTATGCATGATTTGCCTGTGGGCATCATCATTTGGTGCTAAAAAGGAACCAGTGAAGTTCTTCAGAGTAATAAATTGTAGTAAGTTGAGTTTTTATTTTGCTTAAAAAAATTAGAAAAATGAAAATCCGATTATTTCTATGATAAATTATAATTTTATGACATTAAGGTAAATTAAATAAAAAACTAAAGTTGGGAAAGTTTCTTTGATTCTATTTCATAGAATTAATTTATTTTATGAATAAAGAATAATACGTATGTTATAAAGTCTTAGGTTCTTCATTCTTAGAGGAACTAACATTCCTTATGGGGGAAGTCTCAAATTCAAAGAATAATGAAGGTGAAAGTTGAAAGATGCGACATTAAAATTTTAAAGTGAAGTCTAAAATACGGAATCGTTAGAGTTAAAGAAGTAACAAACTTCTGCAAAAAATACTTGGTACTTACATCTGAAAATCAAAATGAGGCATCTAAGTTTCGTGTTATGCATGATTTGCTTGTGGGTATAATCACTTGGTGCTAAAAAAGAACCCGTAAAGTTCTTCAGAGTAGTAAATTGAGTTTTTTGTTTGTCTAAAAAATTATAAAAATGATGCTTAAAACCGATTATTTCTATGATAAATAGTTTTTTTAAAAAAAATAATGAGTTTTTATATTGTTTTAAAAAAAGTGATTATAAGAAAGTGATTTTCCTTCTTTTTAAAGTTACAGCATACATAACAAAAAATTTGAACTTCAAATAAACAATACATTCTAAATAACAAAATTTCTCTATTATAAGAGTTGCCCAAAGCAAAATTGACATAGCTTTCGTACATATTATCTAGTACTTAATTAAAACAAAACGAATTAAAAATTTGAGACACTATTCTGTTTTTAAACGAATGATCGCTAAAAGAAAATTCACTAATCGTTAAAAGATCTTCGAAATACTTCGATGGTATACGTTGCCAAATTTAAGGACTTAATTAAGATTAATTGAGGTAATTTGCACATTGTACTCAATGTTTACTGTTTTTTCCCCCTGATTCTTCAGAAGCGTCTTTTTTTATGTTTGTTTACTTAAAATTTTTTCTTTGTAGGAATTAAAAGTCACCGCTTTCTCCACAAGAAACCTAACTATAGCTTCAAAAATAAATGATTTAAATAATTGTTTTTAATGCTTTTGATACTCAGTTAACTTATTCATCAATACTTTGACGCATTGGAAACTATTTGTAAGGGGTTTAATATTTCCGCATTAAAAATGTTTAATTAGCAATGTTTAGTTTATTTTTGAAAGTAGAGTTTATCATTGGTATTTATACAATTTTTATTTAAGTTTTAACAATATCTACAGCAATTTCTTTTACTTGATTTGAATTATGATGAATTTATTTACTTTGTGTTACTTTTACTGCTTAAAACAATTTTTTAAGTTTTATTTACTTTTAAAATGTAATAAGAACCTATTGAATAATAAGCTTTTATTCACGACACTTAATGGAATACAAAAATAGTTACTGATCTAAATTAAAATGCGGTTGAAATGTAATTAAGAATTTTTTTGTGCGATTTGATTTTGAGGTAGTTTTGATTTGTTAAGCATATTTTTAGATAAACTAAGCAGCATTAATCGATATTTAATAAATTTGAATAAAACTTTCTTACAAATAAATTTATGCCCTAGTAGCGTTTAAGTTTATTAATTAAAACACTTGTATCTGGGTTTTTCGTATGGTTGTCGACATAAAAAAACTTTTTTCTTTTAAGATATTTGATGTAACTTAATTTAGTTGTTAAAGCAATGGACGAAACACACCCTTGACCCATAGACCCACAAGTTAAGTTTGAAGATAATTTTTTTTGAAACAATGAATATTAAATCTAATCTTATTAGAAGATTTGGTTGTAATCTATACAAAATGATGATACATAGTTTGTTATAAAAAAAACTGCATTGAAGTTAATGGTTATCTTAAGAGATAACTATCATAGTGACTTGATATCTGCTTGTAAACGTTTATGATTTTCAATAAAACAAGAATAGATTAAAAAAGGACACAGTAAATCACATATTACATAAAATTCTACATTTAAAAGTATATTTTTTATTAAAGAAAAGTTTTAATTTCATTGATAACAAACTTGACAGTGATATGTTTGTTCAATTTTTCTCATAAAACTTATAGTTTATAAGTTTTCCTTCATAATCCTCATTAGTTTTGGTGAAATAAGACATACATCACCCCTGTATGTATTATTTATAGGTTATAGTGGTTACAAAACGTCCTCCATATTTTCAGAACCTCAGAACTAATACCTTCCGTTCTACATAAAATTCAATTTCCATTCTATATAGGATTGTGTAGCTAAATAATTCGAATAGTTACCAAAGTATCTATTCAAATGAGGCTGGCGTACGTTAAATTCGTGAGAATTTGTTCCCATGCATTCGAGGTTATTTTTTTTATCACTGAGCTGAGCTTACTTTTGTTCCTCAGTTAAACAACTTTTTTAATTTAATTTTAATAAGAAATTTTAAATTCTTTTTCTTCATTTAATGTTATGACCCTCTGTTACTCTTAGTAGAGAAAAAAAGATTTTTTTTTTCATATATCTGGCAATAATCTCGCCGTCTAATGGCCCAACCGCCACCGACGGGCATTGGCTAAATTAAACTAAACTCTACTTAAAGTATATATATTATAGATCTATGGACATCTTTTTTTCAGTCAAAGATAATATAGTTCTTTTTCATTCTATCGTATTGTATTTATAGTTCTATGAACGATTTTTTTTCAGTCAAAGACAATTTCACCTACAATTCACAGCTTGAGGATATTGAGCTGACCCCCGATCTCGTAATTATGGAGAGGGATTTTTTTTTTGTCAGTCAAAGAGAATCGTTCTTTTTCAATCTACCCTGTTGTATTAATGTTATATGACTGATTATCGTCCCCCCTCCCCAATAAAACAGAATATCGTTCTTTTTCTGTCCACGCTGTTGCATTTGACTAATTATTGTATTTTTTTCAGTCAAAGACAATTCCACCGACATTTCGCAGCTTGAAGATATTGAGCTGACCCCCGATCCCGTGATTATGAAGAGGGGCAACCTTACTATGAGTGGCGGGGCGAGGTTCTTGAGAGATGTCCCAGCCGATACCGTTCTGAAAGTGCGTTTTTACAAGCTGAAGAGCGTCTTGGGGATCAACATCGATATACCCATACCATGCGTATTGGGGAAATTCGGATCTTGGTAAGAAACAAGTTGGTTTGTTACAGAATCTGTCACTTACACCGCTTCCACACAACGTTCAAACTTTTATAAGCCAAAAATAATAATTTTCTTCAATCTTCTTCTGCAGATTTGAAAATTAATCTTTATCGTTTGCTAATTGTTTTAAAGTTTGAAGAGTAATGATGTATGTTTTTATAATTATCTTTTTGCAGCCACAAATTTACATTTCAAAAAATAAATTAGTAAAATTCTTGCTTTAAAAATACATGCGAAATTTTACTTTATGCAAATTTAGAATTTTTTATATATCTTTCTTCATACATATATAATGAATCATAAAAATAACATTATTGTGCTATTACAACAATGCAAATTGATTTATATCATAAAAATAAATATTTTTTTCAAGTATCTTATTTTTATTTTAAATAAAGTTTCTTGTTCGCTTGTTGTTATGGCAACAGTGAAAATATTGAATAAAAATGAATTTCCATGTTATTTTAAAGTAGATTAAATTTTTAGTTATTTAAATTTTAAATAAACTTCTAAATAAATTTTTTTCAATGAAATTTGGAATGTAGTCTAAACTGATTTTTTGCTTCAAAATGACGTATCCCACTTGTTTGTGTGACTTGCGGTTCGTTCTGTGAAAGTGGGTGACAGACAGACGGACTGAACGATTATAAAACCTTCCACTTTTTACGTTATAAACGTAGTGTGGAAGCTAAAAAAGAAGAAAGCTATTTTACTTCTTTCAGACGAATAGACAGTTGTTTAAATTCAAATGTTTGGCTTTAATCAAAAACTGTTTATTAAGTGGTTGTAAAGTTATTATTTGTGTGAAATATATATTGGTTCGCTCTTTATCTGTACAAGGTCTTTTGAACTATCCTTACTAGTGAGTCATGCACATATTATAGCAAAATTTGGTTAAGATGTTTTGCTAGGTTTTCAAGAAATACGCACGACTTTTTGATTGTTTTATTACCTTTCAAATATCCACTGTTTCCGTCACGTTAATTCTGTGCATACACTAGAAAAATACAAATTTATAGCGATGTAAGATTTTAAACAAGCAAACTTTTTTTTTTATAAGGGTGAATATAGTAGGGGAGAGTGTTGTACCTTGGGACAATTTTTACATTTTAATTTTTTTCTTCGATAATTACAGTCAAAATAAAAATTTAAAAGCAGCATTTCAACACACCAATATATTCCTCTATAACATATTTTTTTAAATTCTGGCAGCTTGAAATTAAAAAATTGCCACTCATTTAAAGTAGAGAGGATAAACTGTCCCAAGGTACAACATCGTGTTGTACCTTGGGACATACTTTATAATTCAGTCAATAGTCATACACTTGAACTAATTTGTGTCCGGAAGCAATCTTTATTGTTTTTTCAAGGAAATACACAAATAAAACTTCATAATTAAAGAATAATTTAAATTCTACAGCAAAATTGCAAGTCCAAATGATTTAACATTATATGATGATACAATGTGCATTACTGTCCCAAGGTACAATACACTACATGATTTAAATAAAAGCAAGATAGTGGCCAATTTTAATGCATTATTATTATTTTCTCATAACCAAAATATTTTTAAATTTTCTCTTTTATGAAGAAAATAAAATGCTGTTGACTTTTTGTAAAAGTACAAAGGTAAAAAATTATACTTGAATGAGAAACATATTTACTTTGGGGTGATGAAATATTATTTTTTGTCACCCCAATTCAATGATGCTAGTGTTAAATTTTATTTTGATGATGTCTGTTGGTTAAGGCTACTATTGGAAATAAACAATGTATAAATATAGCCAATAGATTCTTAGAAATTGTCAGTGTCCCAAGGTACAAGCGTCCCAAGGTACAACACTCTCCCCTACATATGTTTTGTATTTTCAGCACTTTGCCGCTCTGTAAATACTTGGAAATGTACAAGGAACAAGTTGAACCGTTTTGGCCCGAGGGAGAGGAATATGGATGCAACATGAAAGCTGGCCCGTTCTATGGAGGACATAATGTTACTGTCAATATACCAGACCTGGGAATATTTGGAAGACTGCTTGTGTCTGTACGTATGGAATTTCGCTTCTTAACCCTCTGAGCAATAAGCAAATCGGCTGAAGTGTAAACTTGTTTTCACTGCCTGAGATTAAAATTAAAATTTTTAACACAAAATTTAACCCTCTAATGCATACTGTTACCGTTTGGTAACAAGTTACAAAATCCACTTTATTCTATTAAAGTAGACCTCCCTCTCGACAATTTTTTTTTCATATGTTACATTCCATTTTGAAGTTTTATTTAATAATAACCCTCATAGATGACAGTAGTAAAAATGTATTCAAAATTAAAGAGTGAGGTTATTAACTGTTGCGAAATTACGTTTTTGGCAGTATTCAAAGTATAATAATATTAATACTAAATACAAATAAGTTGTTTTGAAAAAATTATTGTACTTAAAGAGGGTTATTTTGAAGTATATTTAGTAGTTTTCTAGTCATTATTATCAAAATTGGAATTTTGTAGTTGTTTTTGTAATATGGAAAAAAAAATTAAAAATTGAACGATTTAAATTCTAATGCAGTTAATTTTTTTTCAGTATTTTCCCCATGATGTATGAGTATTAAAGATTCATATATATCTTTTCGGGATGAAAAAAAAATCATGCATTAGAGGGTTAATTTCTTAAATTTTTTAAATAATTATGTTTCGTAATAAAAGCTATGTGTGCTGCAGGATAACCTGACAGTCAGGTGACGGGTTTATACATCTGCATCTGTCAGGGTTAAGGCTTTTATATATTCTATAACTTCGGTTTAATTTAGAAAATATCGTATAAGAGTATGTTCAACTGTTCGTCAAACAGGAAACTAACACCGTGCATATCAAAACAAGTGTAAAATGAATTTTTATTCGAATGCGAAATATGGCGACGAATTAATAATTAAATAACGAAAGTATATTTTACCCTTTAACTCCTTATTCACTGAATCAAGATTTAATTTTATATATTTGCCGCTGCCTATTTTAAAGCTATCTGTAGAATTGATCATAATTTATTACAGTAAAAATATAGTTAAAAAATAAACTGCACTTTATGATGAATTTATTTTCGTTTTTCTTCCTTTATATTTATAATAACTAAAATGCACTGACCAAATCCGAAATTTTGTTGATTGAATACCATTAACTATTTTACTCTTTATTGTTTTGAACAAGTATATACTGCATTTGTAAAATAATAATTAATTTTTCATAGGGAAAGTACAGAGCTGAATTGGAAGCGACTTCGAAAAAAGATGCACAAAAAACACCCCTGCTTTGTTTTAAAATTTTTGTTGAAATAAGATAGTTCCATTCTCACTGTTGAATATAAGTACATTCACCAAATTCATTGCCATGTACCACCATATAAAGTTCCACTTAAGATGTTGCTGCAATGCATGCTAAAATAAATGGTACATAGTGTAAAAAAAATTGTTGAACATTCATTGATACATTTATTTTTTTTAGTTTGTCATCCGCTGTACATGTTTTAACATAATAAAGTAGTGATCTAATACTGTATGTGTGTAACAATTTTTTCTACAAGCATTCGAAATTAGCTTTAAAGTTGCGGTTTGTTGAATTTTTGTCCCAGTTTGTGAAATTGTTTATGTATTTGACACTTTACAACGCATTGCATATGTATGAGTCACAGACCCAGCCATTAACGTCCACTTTTAAACTGAAGAGTTTATGATTTGTAAATTGAAACACAGCACAAAATATTTCCAACGCTTTTTTTAATCACTTAGTGTGAAATAATTCTAAATTGAACTCAGTACGATATTCACATAGATTCCTTTATTTATAATTTATACATATTTCATACCGTTATTGCATTATATACAAGAGATATATCTAAAAATTTTGATGAGCAATGTTTGATACAATACATCTTTTTTAAATTTGAATAATTTTATAGGAATGTAGATGTAATTGTAAAGCAATTGTATTTTAATAAGTTTTTAAACATATACCAAGTAACAAGTGATAAAAATATACACAGAAAAGAATTTTTGTAATTGCATTACCTGTACAAATGTCAAGTATCTTTGCTAACAGAGGGTCTCAGATTATATGTAGCGAACATTTGTAAACAACGAACATATCTGCAATAAAAAATAAAATATTATATTTAGTTTTTCTTCAATGCACGAACAATTTATCCAAATGGATATTTAATGCTAAAATCACCTTTAAAGGCATTAAAAGTTGTTTTATTACTGTTAACTTTGTTTACAAAAAAAGAGATAAGCAAATCGTAAAAAGACGGAAAAGAGTACTTTAAATTTATCTTTATATTTCACTAAACTCTGTCATTCAAAAATATTTGCATAGGCCATTTTAATGTCCTTTGCAAACATCACTAAAATAAAATTTGGAACTTAATGTTTTTGCTAAACGGGCCAAATAAATAGTAGCGTTAAGCATATTCTGCATAGAATAAAATGTAATGATATTTTTGTGTCAGAAATGTTTTCTTGCAATGAAGTTTTAGTAAACACATAATGGAATTGAAGATAAACACTAAGTAACACATTTTCAGTGCTAAACAAATGTTCTGACTTAGAGCCACATTAGATTATTCAATAAAAATAAATTTATACAAGATAATCACAGATAGTTTACTACAAGACTAGATTTGATTTTTCCCTATTCCTGAGACTTGTAGACAGTAGAGATCTTCTAAAATCATTAATGATTGACTAGATTTACATGATAAGATTCTCGTCTATACCTTCTGCCTGACTAGATTTTTTTTTAAAAACATAGTTTAATTCTTAGAGAAGTGTTGATCTTCTTTATACAAAATGGCTTGAGCTACAAGATTGAAATTTCAACTTTTCCACATTATTATTTATTTATAAGATAGTATTTCCATTATAGTATATCGATGTTGTAAAACTTTTAATTAGATATAATTTCCAAAACTTATTTGCATCATAAACTTAAGGTGGAAAAAGTGAGAAATGCTTAAAATATATCAAGTGCTGTTTTTACAAGTTTCAAAAGTAAATAAAGTCTGCATAGGGTTATATAAGTAATTGCTCTAGCAAAATTCTAACTAAATGAACGAAAGAAAAGAGTGTGATGTACATTACAATACATAGAAAAGTAATAAATATCAACAGCCCCCTCTTAACTAACTAAACTTAATATTTTCCCATTTTTTAACAAAATCTATAAAATCATCATGTTACCTCCGATGATAAGTTAATGTTAATATTTTTTTGTATTGTTACAAATAGAAAATATTTATTATATGTTCTTTTTATACTTTTGTCCGACTATCTGTACGTCTGGACGACCATAATTAACAAATTATGGCTTTTAAAATTTTAAATTAAAACAAAATTAGTTGGGGATTTTTTCAGCGGTTTATAAATTTTGTGAGAAAGCGGTCCTAGATGATAATAACTAATATAAACAAGCACACTGTTTTTTTTTTAAAATAAGTATTGTTAGCAATATTCGAAATACCATATAGTTTAAAAACTTCCATAGCTTTTATTGTAGTGTCCGATTATACTGGTGCGCCTGTTAAAATGGCTAAAATAATGAAAATTTGTAATAATAGATAGTAATCTATATACATAAAAGGCGACTTCTGTTTGTTTGTCTGTATAGGGCGCAAAAACTTAAGAACCACGCAATAGATAGTCACGAAATTTGGCACAAAAATTCATCTCATCCCCAGAACAAACATAGGCTAAGAATTTTTCGAATCGGACCATTCCTTCTATCCTTTTCGAACGTTTTAAGGGAAAAAATACACCACTTTCGCTCAAATCCGATAATTTTTTCTCTTTCGTGATGCCATCAGGCAGAAAAATTTAAATAAAACTTTTTAGAAAACATTTGAAATTGAAAATGTTTAATTTATTTAAAATTTGTTCATTGCCTTCAGAAACTAGATTAATAATTTGAAAAAATAATTGATATGTTTTAAAAGTGATGTAATCCAACCAGTCTCCATTCTATTATTTTATTGTGCCTATGATTTTAATTATGAATTTTTTAAATGCATAGTTAAGCTTTTACTGAATTATGTTGTTTTTTGAAGACCGTTGCACTACAGATGCATATTAGGGTTTCATGTCTTCCTTCTTTCGCCAATTACTTTGCCAAACTCGCCAAATTATTACAAAGAACGTGCAAAAGAGCATTTTTTTTAAATAGCTGGTTGGTTGTGCGATGGTCTTTGCGCCAGAGATGAATGGGTGTAATGGTAGCTATATATTTTCCTCGCCAAATTTTTCAAACACGCCAAATGAGCTAAAATGTGTTCATTCGGGAAATTACTATGACATTATTCGTTAATTTTATAGCATTTTTTTAAAATTTTGAATTTTCAATGTAATATTAGTAGCGGGATTTTGTACTTTAATAACGAACGGTATCAGCAACATAAGCTTATTAAAAAGCAAATGAACTTATTAAAAAAAAAAGCAAATCGTTTGCTGTTTGCTGGAGTGGCTTATTTTTAATTTTTACTGATTATTTATTTACTTAAATATGTATTCTCTTTAATTTGAGCTTCTTATCAAAGGTATTTTTGAAATTAATATTAATCATTACTATATCCAAGATGGGTAATTAAATGGAAAAAATTACTGGGTAATCTTCATATCTTATGTAACTCAAATGAAAGAAAAAATAGTAAAATTGAATATAAAATTACTTTTTCACCTCTACCCGTGCAACGTCGGGTATAACAGCTAGTTTATAATAAATAAATAAAATTCTAACTTCATATTGCAGCAGAATTAAACTCTACAAGACGTGTTCATGAAGACATATTCTAGTTATCACTCACTTGATGATCGAGAAGATAAGTTATGTCTGCACTTTTCCCATGAATGCTCAATTACCACATTTACATTTTTTTTAGATGGTTCACTTCACAGCTCATTTCGTTATATTACTCATTTGATGGTCTTCTTCTGGATCTGCGTGTTCAGCATCTCGTTTTTGTATATTGAGATATTTTAAGGCTCATGCTGTTTACAATCCGTGGGTGATTCTTCGATTCCCTCGATGGTGATTCCTCGATGGTCTACGACATTAATCAATTCACAGCACAGCGAATCAGTGGCTTGTGATTAATCTTCTAATATTCTCAAACTTTAAACAAGCTACAGAACATCAATGATGGATATCCTTTTTTAACGCATCGCATAATGCTTTTGCAAGACTTAAATGTAACAAATTAAATATACACGAATTTATCAAATGAACCATGGCCGAAGTCAGCTCACACGTGTCGCAGTAGTTGGTGTCTGCGTAGTAATTCTTCCTGGTATTCACAAACTTTGCATACTCTATAGAGGTCATCGAAGATTGATTTTATTGCTACGAAACCCCAAGACTTTGTTCTCAGAAACTTTACAAATCAGTACTACACTGTTAAAAAGTGTTGTGCAGGATTGCACCGGGAATCCTGGAAATTTCTAGATGCCACCACTATTTGGAGCGTTGATTCATCACTCTTAGGGTGTATTGTATACCATCTATAAGGTGTGGCACCTATGGGTGTATAAAGCTTACAGTTTTAACAGAAAATTGGTAAATTCCCTCTCCAAATAGTGGTGGCAGCTACAAAGTTCCAGGATTACGGTGCAATCTTATGCTAAAATCTTTAATAGTTGTAATGATTAATGATAGTATCAGTTCCTACAGTGACAAGTAATTCGACTGCTGGTCTGTGTGGTATAGTATTCACATACTTGGAAAATAGCTATAGGGCATCGATGATCCTGTATATCCCTGTGAACCCGCAACACCTCGCCCTCAGATGGTCTATGACTACACAAGCGTCCGTCAGGTGGTCCATGACATTGGTCAGTTCGCATATGACGCAGTAGTTGATGGTCTGTGTGGTGGGCACCACGCTCTTGTGCACCGAGATCTTCTTCAGGCCCATGTAGTCCGGAATGGTGCGGTAGAGCTGCCTTGCACCTGTCCACATCACCCAGTTCTGCTCGAATCGGGGGCTGTCGTCGCCTGGCAGCACTTGGTACAGGCTGATCACGTAGCCCGTTTTGCTGGACGCGGGTTTCTCGGGGAATGTTGAAGAAGGGGGCCTGGAAATGGTTATGGTCTCCTCGTAGCCAGCTAGGGGAAATACAAGGAAAAGAGTTCAGAAACAATAACAAAAATAAGTACAAAAGTTTTGAAATTTAAAATTAATGCACTCTCAGAAATAACACTTTCATTTTTGACGATACCTGAATCCTAAAGCCTCATTTCGTTAATTTTGAGGATTGTTTCTTCAAACTATCACGTGACTTTGTGTAAACGTGAATCCTCACTTTTACGATCGTGATTTGAAGATACTGCATCTTGATTTTGAGGAAACTGAATCTCATTGTTGTACTCACATGCTCAAAAATGACGAAATATTTTTTAGATTAGACGACATTCAAATCCTCATTAAAATGACGATTCAAATTTCCTCACTTTGAGGAAACGAAAACAAAAATTGGAGCATTTGCCAGTAATGGAATCGTCAAAATTAAGGAAAATTTCGTCGATTTTGAGCATTCATTTTTGAGAATGTAATAGGGGTTTATGTGGGGGCCAAAGTGGTCGATCCAAAGTAGTTAAGCGCCTTTAGTGGTTAAATAAAATTACTAGAAGTAGATTTAGACTCCATATTTCTATATCTCTCAACAGCACAGAGCTAAAATATCACAAAAATTTCAAATACCAAAATTACTATACAGGGTATTATTGCTTGGACCAAAATTACCCCCAAGTCATATAGTAGAAATTAAAGAATAAAAGTGGTAGTAGATTTAGAGATACTTTATTGGCACTACTTATTTCTGTATTCCAAACAAAAAGATGTGTTTTTAAAGAATCCAATGCTGCTTTTTCTACCTAAAATAATCGATTACATTCGGCATAAATTCAAGCTATTTTGTGCAATGTCATGGAGTCTATTTTTGCTTCAAATGTTACCAGGTTCAAATCCGTGAGGTATTTATCTCCGCCGTACAGGCATAATTTCAAACTGATGATTTTCAGTTAAGTATTTTGAAACATTTGGATTTAGTATCTGAATTAGTGTGTAACCCTAAAAGTATAGTTTATAATTTTGAAAAGTAATTATGAGGCTGAATTTGAAGGCTGATTGCATTGTTGAAATAGTTTCTTGGAGAATGTCAAAGATGATCGGAAAAAGACACATTGGATCGTCTCCAGCTACTAAGATAAATAAAAAGGGTTTAGAAACTAAAGTGAGGCCAAAAAATGATATTTCCAGGCATTTTAAAAAATTAAAAAATGATTACAAACATCTTTTTTCAACTCTTAGTGACTAACATATATTCAAACATGAGTAAGTGAATTAATCTTTTCCATCAATAATAGTAAAGGTAATTATGTGATTCAAAAATTCACTTGACAAAATATATTTATAAAATACACAGGTTTTTAGAAGTATTTAAAAAATTATTATTGTAAGCTCAAATTTTGTTTTCAATGATCAATGAATTCTGAACGAAAATTATTTTTATGCAAAATAATGAGTAAAGTGTCATAATTTTATTCGGTACTTTTTATTGAGCACAGGAAACATAATTCATAAAATGAGAATTAAAAATTTAATTTCATAACTGGTATTGCAATATATTTTAAGAAGAAATGCGTCAGTTTCCAGTATTAAAGACGTTTTAAGAAAGATTAAATTATGGTATTAACTTATAGAATCCTTATAATTTATAAAAAATAAATTTATTTCTAGCAACTGCCAAAATTGCACTAATTTGTATTTGTTGTCCTTAAAAAAGTTTTAACAAGTTTTAAATCAAGGCTACTTTTTTAGGAACGATTGAAAGTAAGAGTTCTACATTCATTAAACTAGCTTATAATTTCATTTGAAGTGTAAATGCTTGTAATGCCTTGCATAATTATTTAATCAGGGTATAATTTCTTTTTAATTTTTCTGGAACTTTTTCTTAATTATGTTCTAGAATATTTCTTTAAAATTTCCTAATTACTATAAAATCAAATTATGTATGTCAATCAATAAAATACATTTTCACGTCTTCTTTCACAGGAAACAGCTGTCTAAGCCATTTTTGATCTTCAAACACCAAATTTTCAACTGATAAATGATTAATTTTAAGAATGTAGCGAAGTTTATAAGTGCTGGATAGTTATTAGGGCCGAATTATCTTTATAACAACACACAAATTGATTTTTTTAGAATTTAAAATTCTATCTGAAAGAATAAGCTACAAATTTAAACTAATCATAATAAAATGCAAGCCTTTTGAGGGAAACAGATGGATGAACCCACCACCTTAATGCAAAGTAATCCGTAGCACACACATTTTATAATTTTTTTTTACAATATTTTAAATTTAACTACATTTTAAAATATTAAGTATATAGGATTCCTTTGTTATTCTCTGCTTCAGAAATTAAGTTATATAAAATTTAAAGGAATTAAATTTTTCGAATTAAATTTTTAAAAATTCGAACATGTTAAGTAAAAACAAGTTTACTGTTCAGCCAATTTTTATCCTTCAGAGAGGTTTAAAGCAATATATGATTAAAAAAGAAGTGATTTAAAAAATATTTCAAACTAATTTTAATTTGTATTCAAGAAAGAAAATTGCGAATTACACTTTTCAATACTTTGAAACTTTAAATATTAATAAAATTTATATCTATAAATATCAAAAAACAAGTAATAAAAAAGGTGTTATATTTCCATACATATATTAAAAAAAAACATTTTTAACTCTTCAATGTCTATGCTATGCATGAACTTAAATTGAATGCATTGAAAGTTTTAGTTAGCTATTTTAAAACTACATTACAGACGCTATTTTATAAATTCATGAACATTGATAAGAGTAATGCACAGATGAATATTTCACACCTAAGAAGTGGAGCTGTCTTAGACTTGGAGCCATGGGCTTGCTTCCTACGCATTGGACCTTCTGCGCTAACTCGTGACGGCTCCCGTTCACCACAAGGTACGTCACATATGGGAACTCAGCTGAAATACAAAATAACTATTTAATTTTTTTTACAGTAAAACTCATATTAACTTTGCAGTATAGAAATGTTCTACGAGAAAAAGGGTAAATAGTTCCCATTTTCGAGTGCAAGAATCGAATTAAAAAAGGAATTTCACATTCAATAAACCAATTTATTCGTTATTTCAAGACATGTTTTTATTATTTTTATTAGTTTTTGCTTCAGTTAGAATGAAATATTAATTATTTTTTCCTTCGATTTTGACGCAACAGGGCGCACGAATATCAGGGTGAACGTATTTCAAAAGCGACCAATAAGAGCAGGCAAAATTTCGGCACCAGCAGCGTTGTTTACGCCGTTTCCTCCGCCTAGAACATTTCAATGCTGCAAACTTAAGGTGTGTTTTGGTGGAGTGTTTTAAAAGGTTCAATAAACAAAATGAAAAATCTTTGTTAATTTAGCATTATTAAATTTCCTAAATAAGTTTAATTTCGTATATTTTAGCAGTCCTTTGAGGATAAAATGATAAATAGACTGATTAAATGTAGCCGACACAAGGCTACCTCTGTTTGTACTAGAAGCTAAAATTATTGACACTTTAAAAAAAAATAAAAGGAAAACCTCATATACTGTTAAATAGGATAGATTTGGAGTCCTTGGGAAGTAACTTTGGTCGAAGCTTTTCTCTATAATAATTCTTTATTAAATACCCTTATTTAAATTTGGCATTGTTAGTTGCTAATAATTTTGACTTAAAAATAAAATAATTTTTTATAGGGTTTTACACTAGGGCCAAACCTTAACCACATTCAATATAACTATACTTTAATTGCCTAAGTTGTTCTATTTAACGATACGTATTCTCATTTTACGGGAGCTGCAATTACAATTTTACCAGAGCATTTGGCACTCAATGCACACCTCAATTAAAGATGACGTTTTCTTTTCTAGATTTCTATTCTTATTTCGAACAAAAACTGTTGGAGCCGAGATATTATAAAGCAGTTTTTGTCGTTATGCCAGACTTAATTTATCACTGTACAATGGTAAAGTACATGTTACGGCAAACGTTTCTTAATAAAGGGGTGTTCATCTGAATATTTATTTTGCTTCTAGTAAAAATAAAATTATGATACCACTCTGTTTATCGTTGAAGTTATCGATTTAAATATCAATCAGAAATTAATAAAAATTAAATTAAGCTTTTTAATTGGAGATATTGACTGTCATAGATAATTTCAGTTGAATGGTCTTATAAAAACAGTTAATTCATCGTTACTAAATATATGGCCGAAATGAAGTTCCATGGAATGCCGAAATCCCCATTAGGGGAAAAAGAGATCGAGCTGGATTTCTAACTCAAATGATAATCTGTGGCCGAATCCATGGTATGAGACATCAAACCCAAAATTGGAGGGATTGCTAAACACTCCAATGAACCATGCAATTCCGTTTCTGTATGGAAGAAAATACCCAAAAGGAAAAATTGCTGAGTTTGCTCTTCAATCCATGGATTCAATGGCTCATGTAAACGCGCCTATTATGGGGTGATATGAAATAAGAAGGGTGTAGTCACCCCATGGCAGGGATGGTGTTACTAAGATGAATAGCAGCGTAGGGACTGAGGACGTTTATGATTTAGTTACTCGAATTGATTTTACTCTGGTAAAAAGTTTGGTGGAGGATTGTATCGGAATCCTAAAACTTTCTTGCTTCTCCCTCTACTTTGAGAATTGATCCACCACTTTTTGGGTGTGAAAAAGAGAGTTATGGAAGCGAAGAGAGTTATTACCACTATTATTAAAAGAGAGTTATTACCACAACATTAGTAAATACATCCTCCAAATAGTGGTGGCAGCTAGAAAGTTATAGGATTCCGGCACAATTTTGTGTCAAAATATTTATCAACGTATGCAGTGATTTGTTTTAGGTTGGGGTGATCTGAATATTTAAGAGAATTGATGAATTTACGTGAGTCTCAAAAAAGGAGCCAGTACATACATTCAAAGCCTAGGCCTTTGTGTATAATTTTGTTTCCTGGCTAAAAAAAAAAACTATTGTGCAAAAGCACTTAATTGTATCCATAAATTGAATTGTACGATATATTTCGGTGCTAATGCTATAAAATATTTGAACACTGGTATTTTTTCTACTGATGTACAGGCATATAAAACCGCTCATACTGGTATCCATATAAACTAAATAATACGATGCACTTTGGCACTAATGCAATGGGGGACATTCACGGCCATATCCACCCGAGCTTCAATTCCAAATCGCTGTGGAAAACAAGCGGTTAGACAGGTTTGAGCAGTAGGATAACATTAGCACGTGGTTTGAGAGCTGTGTAGGATAACATTAGCACGTGACTCGGGAGCTGTAGGACAACAAACCGCGTGACATCACATGAATGTTCCCCATGGATGGTTTGGACACTGGTAATTTGGCTACACGTGTTCAGGTTTAGTAGTATTGTAGTGTGCTCACTGATCCTCTCGACGTTCCTCAGCAGCATGCCATGCGCTGCGACATGCGACTCCCGGATCCACGCGAATAGTCCCAACTGCTCCCGGCAGGTGGGGCTGTCGTCGAGGATGGGGACGGCCAAACCGGAAGTGGAGACCGGCATCGGAGGCGGAAGTGGACTCTCCTCGAACTCCATGATCACGTGGTAGTTCCTTTCTGGAATCGGTACCACCCGCATACTGAGTATCGGGTCAGGATTCTGTGGAAGAGTGAAAAAAATATAAATAAAACACAGTTAACTATTCGCTTTTTATACCATTTCTAGCCAGAATGTAAGCTTCGAAAAGACTCTCTTCCCCCATCCCTTCACTGGGTTTTCCAGAAAAAAAAGGGGGGGGGGGCATCGCTTATCTAAACCTAGCGCTCTTGCGGTTTACAATCAAAACATTTAGTATTTCCCCATGTAGGGTGGGGAAAAAACCGAAACAGCTATAGATCAACCCGTTTCCAAGAAAACCGCACTCGTGGATGGAGGAGGAAATGCTTTCCAAGCTTTCATTCTAAATCGACCTACTATAGCATAAGGAATCTTAGAGTTTTTGAGTTTGTAAGGTAGTTTAGGGTAAATATTATACAAATATGAAAATTTCTTCATATCTATAGTCCGTACGATTACAACGCAAGTTCGGCTTTCCCCACCGCTTCGTGTGGTTTTCCAGGAAACGGTGTGAGAGTCGCTGTTCTTGAACCTGCATTACTTGAGGCTCTGCTGTAAGGTGAATAGTAACTGCTATATTAAACCCAAGTGGGGCAAAACGAGAAGAGAGCCCATCACGCGGTGTCCTGGAAAACCACTCGAGTTAGTAGGGGAAGCAGGCTTGCATTGCAATCGTAAGGACTATAGGAGAGAGTGGGGGCTATTGGGACACGGGGCTAATGGGACAAGGGCCCTAAAGCGGTTAAAAATAAACTTTTTTACACATTTTTATACACTACAGCATTGTAACAGTTAGACTTCACATTTCAACAACCAAAGATCAGCCATTAAAAGCATGTGCTGAAGTGGAGAAAATAATTGTTGTTTTGGAGAATTCAAAGTTAGTTAAAAGTGTACCTTGTTTTTCACTTTTCAAGTATCAAATAAAAACTTTTTATGAATGAAACTATAATTTTAGGTAGATTACATATTCTATAGGTTAAGATAGTATATGTCAAATACTGTGGTGAAATACACGTACCTGTGTTGGGTCATTTATAAAAAGCAGCAGTGTGGGGTCTAATGGGACAGAAGTTGTGAGGTCAAATGGGATATAAATAAACCTAGCTTTGTATGATTTTCTCGAAGAATCTATATAAATCTCTAATATCTTATTAAGTCAAATTGCCAAAAACATTTTTTAAACTTCAATTTAAAACTTTTTGAACCTTTTCATCGTAAAAAATGGAAAGTTTAAGTAGCTTTATTTGGTGACATTTTTCTACCTGCAATTTCATTAATTACATCTCAACAGAGCTTGGCGAAGATAAATAATTTGTTGTTGGTAAAATTTGCTGAAAGCTAGCTATTATTTATTCATTGGATTGATTTCTGAAAAAGAAGGCGATGAACTCCGGGTAAGCTATTTGAAGATAAAGACGGTCTTTTTAAATCCACGTACCCTGAAAAAGAGGACAAGTTTGGGATAAAGGGATAAATTTTAGACGATTTTGTTATGAAACTAAAGATTTAGTTCTAAAACTATCTTTTAAAGTAATTCAACAAAAATAATGGGAGCATTTTCTATTTTGAGTTTTAACTTTGATATTTCGCCTTTCAATGGGAAATAATAGTTTAAAAAATAAAATTTTGTTAAATATTCGTTATGTAAATGGTATATTCTTAAAAATTTTATTTTCTAGTCATTTTTTGATTCCTTTTTGGAATATTTAATTAAGGTAACATTTAGCATGTCCCATTAGCCCTGCACCCTGTCCCATTAGACCCCACATATGTGGGCTAATGGGACATTTACATGTTTGTTTAGAATGCTCAGCAACCAAAATATGGTAATGTTTTAACATCTGTCGAATGAATTTTTAAGTAAAATGAATGTTCAGTTTATGAGCTTGTAAAAAAGAAATTAAAATTATTGTATTTTTTCTAAAATGCAGAAGTTGAAAACAAAATTGTCCCAATAGCCCCCACTCTCCCCTAGCAAATAAATGGTTGGAATGGGTTGAATATGATTTTCCAAGAAACCTCACTAAGTTCCACTAGCTTTTCTTTTATTTTAATTAATAGAATACTCTTCAAATGGTGCCGTATTACTGATTATTCAGGCGGGGTAAATATTAGACAGCTTCGGGTAATTATTAGAAAATCAGTCTAGCTTTATCATGATTTTAAGTACTCCATACCATTCCAATATCAATATCAATGAATGGCATAATTATTAATACAAATATGATTTTGGAGTGCTGCAAAATGTTTAAGGCACCACAATATATAATTTAAATAAGTATTACAAACTATTATTACTTTTGTTTTGTAACTTGTTCACAGCTTCTTCGGAGTGCTATTATACCTGTCGTAGTCTTTAAGTATTTTTTTTATATTTGTGTTAGCTTAAACAGTCAATGAACGTCTCGTAATTTAGAACACTGGTCACGTGACGAGGACAACACCTGAGTGGGCACCAAGCAGCCAAACATAATTTAATTCTTTATGTTAAACATTTACAGGCTAAATTTAGCTAATTTCATTAGTTTTCTTTCGAAAAATATTTTTCAATAATTATTCCTTTTCTAAATTTATTTCCATTTCAAAGAATAAATATTTAATATTCACAGCTTTTAAATGGCAGCAACGTATTTACATTAATGTACAACAACATTAAGCCAATATATCACCTTCAAAATTTTACCAAACAGAAGTCTTTTCAACATTACTATTTAAAAAACTAAATTCTACATAAAATCGTCAAAGGAAATGCATAGCATTAAAAAAGTTCAATCTCCATTAATAAATGCTTACATGTAAAATGAAAAATATTAGGTAAAATATTAATAAAAATAATATTATTAAAATATTATTATTAAAATGTTAATCTATTATAATTTATCTTAAATTTAAAAAAAATGAACGCCTTTTTCTTCTTTCAAAACAAATAATGCAAATGCCAAAGAATCTTATTTTGATACATATTAATATGTCATTCTAATCTGACGTATAAGATTAAATTAATAAATTTCCCTTTTTTATTTTAAATAAATAGTTTATCGTATGAGAATTGAGTGACAACGGTGATTTAAAAGAATCTTAAAATGGTATTCTTACACTTTAAAAAAATAGGTATTACATTTTGTATAGTTTCTTTAAAAAAATTGAAACATTTTGAATACGATTGACTTTCTTGAATTTTAGACCTTCAATGAATTTAGTTTCAATCAGCTAATTTTTTTATACGTATTACACTAATATATTAGAATTGTGACTTTTCTGTGAAAAGGGGTGACGGCAGACAGACGGACACCAGCCATGTTGACACTTGTTACGATATAAACGTAGTGTCGAAGCAACAATATAGAAGGTATTAACCAATCAGTCCGTCTGTCTGTCCGTCTCCCACTTTCACAGAAATATCACAATTCTAACAGATAAGTGGGATCTATCATATTGAAGTATATTTTTGTAACTTTAAATGCTATGTTAAGAACAGCTTTGACACACTGTTTATATACCTTAGAAAGAAAATTTTCAAACATGGCTTTTAACAAGCTTTAAACTTTTGAAGCCAAAAACTAAAATTTTTATTTAATTTCCTTTCGCAGACATAATTAACAGCGTTTTTCGTTTGTGAAATCGTATTAGTTCGTATAAAAAGGATGTAAAGTTTTGCTCTAAAAATGGAAGCGAAACTGATCATAATATCTTTAACTTAAGCATCAATTTTACTAATATTTATTATTTAAACTGCAAACAGAAATATAGCAAATAATAAAAAATATTGTCTATTTGCGAAAGAAAGCTAATGAAAGTCTTAAATTAACAATGTTTAGCCGCCATTATCGCACATGTGCGATTATGGCTACTAAAAGTTGTTAATTTAAAACTTTCATTAGCTTTCTTTCACAAATAGACAATTGTTTTTACCTTTTGCTAATTGAGTTTTCTAGGTAACCCTTTCATCCCAACTTTTTATTTTTTATTGAAAATATCTAAAATTTGTGAAATATACTCATTATGCAGGAAATGATGAAAAACAGGGAAAAAAATATTAATTTTTTTAAAACAAAAGTTAAAGGGAAATTTGGAATCATTACTTTTGAATAAATTATAACAATCATTTTTCGAAACTATATTTGTCAAAAAGTAGTTAAAATTCGATTTTTTTAACATTTTAAAATGAAAGCATGAAGAATTTAGGGCAAGTTATTAAATAAAAATGTTTCAGATTAAATTTTATTTTTAACATGTTTTTCATATTTTCATTTAATTAAAATTAGCATTATTCAATTCTTCAAAAGACACGATTCTTCCGCCTAACGATATTTTTTTTATATACATCTGATGATGTTTTAAATTTTATTTAATGATTTCAATTGTTTAATTTTATGTGTTGTCTGGAAGGGCCTGGGGGCCCTTTGAAAACCAATGCATTCTGCTTTGAAAAAAAGTTTCTTTCGTTCTTTCTTTCAAAAAAAGTATTATGACTTTAACTTAGCAGAAGATGGAGAATGGGGACTGAAAGCAGAAGATTACTATATTATGTGTGGTCAGCACTTCTTGGTAGTTTTTTTTTATGATTAAGTAGATTATTTTCAAGGTTTGCGCCTAAAAAGAGTTAATATTAAAAAATAAGATCTTGTTTAAGGTAGATGTATACCTTAAAAAAACGAAATTCGATCACATTTCACATTTTCTTTTTAGCTTCTACATTACGTTTATAACGTAAAAAGTGGAAGGTTTTATAATCGTTCAGTCCGTCTGTCCGTCCGTCCGTCACCCACTTTCACAGAGCGAACCAAAAGTCGCACAAACAATTGGGATACGGTCATTTTAAAGCAAAAAATCGGGCTAGGTTACATCCCAAATTTCATTAAAAAATTTAAATTAGAAGTACATTTAAAGTTTAAATAACTAAAAATTTAATCTGCTTTGAAATAACATGCAAAATCCATTTTCACCATAGAGATCTTAATAAAAGTATTAGAGTGGAGATCACGTGACCTATCTGTGCTAACGACGGGACGAGCATGGGGGCCGCCATCTTGAGTCCGAGACCAACTTTTTTAAGTGGAAAACGCTTAGAAAAAAATAAATTTAATTCTAAAATATTAAAAAAATACCATAAAAATACTAGCTGCATTTTGGAATATTTTTAGAGACTTTAAAAGAACTTTTAACGCTTTTCGAGTATTTTTATAATATTTATTTTGTAATTTTAGAATTAAATTTTACTTTTTGCCTAGCATTCTTTTTCTTTATGTGATGGCGACACTGGCAACTTGCAGCCATCGCCGTCACATTAAGAAGAAGAATACGTGAAAAATAAAATTTAATTCTAAAATTACAAAATAAATATTATAAAAATACTAGAAAAGCGTTAAAAGTTCTTTTAAAGTCACTAAAAATATTCCAAAATGCAGCTAGTATTTTTATGGTATTTTTTTATATTTTAGAATTAAATTTATTTTTTTCTAAGCGTTTTCCACTTAAAAAAGTTGGTCTCGGACTCAAGATGGCGGCCCCCAGGCTCGTCCCGTCGTTAGCATAGATAGGTCACGTGATCTCCACTCTAATACTTTTATTAAGATCTCTATGATTTTCACTCAATATTTTCACTGTTGCCATTTCGTCAAACGCACGAGAAACTTTATTTGAAATAAAAATAAAACTTTTGAAAGAAAATTTATTTATGTGATATAATTCGGTTTGGATTGTTGAAATATCACAATAGACTTCTTTTGATGGTTCATTATATATGTATGAAGAAAGATGCATAAAGAATTCTAATTTTGCATAAAATATATGCAAAGTTTCTCTTTTATTTTTAAAGCATCATTTTTACTAATTATATATTTTTCGAACTGTAAATTAAATTCCGGCGACTAAAAGAATTATATTTATTAAAAATTTGCATCTTTATTCCACGAATTCCAAACAAATTTAGCAAACGATAATGAGTAATTTTTAATTTGACAAAGTATATTAATGAAAAAAGTTAATTTTGGCGTTTGCAATTCTAAATTAGAAGTCTCTGTTAGGCGAATTTCTTTCTGAGGTGTATAATAAGTGTGTTTCCTGTGAGCATAAATATGGTGTGGAAGCGGTTTTAGTGACAGGTTCTGTAACAAACCAACTTGTTTAATATTATTTAAAAGAACAATTCATTGGCTCCCTAAATAAGCAAACTTTTTGTTTCTAGTGTAAGTAGAATAAAAGTTGTGAAGTCTATGCTAACTAAAACCATAATGGGTTTCGTAGAAAATATTTATTAAAACGGAAATATCTGTATAAATTTCAAAAATTAACATTAAATATAGTTTGAATAATACATTTGTATGTTTATCAACCTTAAAAATGGTTAAATTTAATTAAGAGTTAAGTAATTACCTTCTTAAAATTATTATCTAAATAACATTTTGTTTCTATCTATCAAAACAAGATTTTTATGTTTTTACTTTATCGCAAAACACATTTCATCACAAAACTATTTTGTCCAAATTGCTTCAATTTTTTTACATGTATCAGAAAGTAAATGAAGGTTTTGTACCTTGGTCAAAGTCACATCTTGTAACCCTTTGATTTTGCATGTATTTGAAATTGAAATACATATGTTTTTATGATCTGAACTTGATTTTTTGACTTTAAATGCCAATAAAGCATAATTTAAATATATATATATATATATATATATATATATATATATAATATATATATATATATATATAATATATATATATATATATATATATATATATATATATATATATATATATATATATACATTTTTTAGTTATCGTGTTTTAGTCAAAGGCCGTTTTTAGACAAAATTCAGTTAAAATCCTTAAATAATCATAAATAAATGTTTAATTATAATTTTTTTTTGTCAAATTTACAACTTTTCGATTTAAAAGGATATCATAAAACTCATAACAAACTTAATTTTCGTTATTTAAAAATATTAAATCCTCGATTATACGTAGCTACCTTAAGTACATTACATCATTAAAAAGATCGTAGAATGTTTTTGAAATTTAAGAGATTAGCCCCTTTCTTATATTTTAGATGGTACAGATAGATTGTAATTTCATAATGGTTTTCAAAGGTTTAAATAGATCTAGTAGGTTTTAATAAAAGTTTTATGATTTTGCACTAGCAGATAATGGAGCCGAAGTATGTAATATGTATTATTTTATGTAGTTTTTAGAACAAATTTTAAATTTCATTACTTTAAAAACAATCTAAGGTGTTTTTATTTCGTATTACAACTGATAATATATTTCAATGCATATGGAATACTGGCAATTCTTAGACAATTTGTTCATTTTTCATAGATTTTGCTTCCTCATTAAGTTTATTAGGCAAAAGCGAAAGATACTACATGAATATTCAGTTTTTTTTATTTTAGTTTACTGAACTTCTTTCTGTATTACGTTTAAACATTCGAGGACTAAAAGTATGTTGAGTATTTAAAAAAAATCAAAATTATAAAAATTTATTGTAATTAGACGCAATTATTAAAATTTATTTTTAGTAACTACTTATATCACCGCTTCTAATATTTATTTCATACTTAATTATATAAAATGCGAAATTATTAATAAATGGTAGGATTGTTGTAGACATCAAAATTTTTAATTTTTAATTTATCGATTTTATGATTATGTGATTAAAGTCTTCTGTGGACGCGTTTCTAAGAGTAGGTTACTTTCCCAAAACCTAATATTTTATTAATATTTTGTTGTTTTGTTACTTATTTTCACACGGGCCCATCAGACGGGCCCAGCCTCGTTGAAGAGGTGAAGAGGGTAGCTTATTATTTTAATTTTCATATTTTACTTTTTCTTCACTTGTGACTTGTATAAAAATATTTAAAATTTAGGTTAACATATCAAATAAATATATGAACTGAATATTTCAAAGAGTAATGTGTTAAGACAAGATGAAAATATGATACACATTTGAAATCCTAACTATTCCTTTCAGGAGTAGTATCATGATTGTTTTTAAGTTTGACAATGAAAGGTTCGGCAAGTATTGATATTGATGAACAATGAAACCTGTTGAACTACAAATTTTGAGCTTTTTTGGATACAGCGAGTTAAAAGGTTAATATAAAATAAATTCGAATGAGTGTCTCAAATAGTGAATATTTTAAAAGTAGGAATCTTGGTATAACAATATTTGATTTTTTTGAATTTATGTTATTTTAGTAATGGTATCATTATCACTTATTCTTAAGCATTAAAATAATTGTACTAAACATATTTGTTGAAAGAAAAAGTTAATTACTGCTTATTCATGGCCATAATTTTGGAACGATACTTGGGACGAGCGGCTATATTTACGAGAACCTTTTTTCGCCCGAAACCATAAAAAGATGTTGTAATAACTACTTTTTATTCCGTGAACCGCGACATCGAAATGGGCTCTAAATAAGCATATGACGACAAATTTTTTCTTACTACTCACGTGACGTGGTGGCAAAAACCGACCAATGTTGTTTCCGGATAAAATTAGGCAGTGGGCGTCAGGATAGACCTCGGTCCCTGACCTGCGATTATCCTCCTGGATCGACACTTTCTTCTTCACCTGGTTGGCAACGGTCGGCGCCTGCACGTGAGAAAGGATCGGCGGTGGTGCAAGTGTACTCAGGTGGTCGTCGGGTGGTGCAAGATTCTTGGGAATTTTATCGGGTGGCGTTAAGTTCTTGGGACTTTTTTCAGGTGGAGCAAGGGCCTTGGGAATTCTTTCAGGCGGCGTCAAGTTCTTGGGACTTTTTTCAGGTGGCGGGAGATTCTTGTTAATTTTTTCCGGTGGCGACAGGTTCTTGGGGACCTTGATAGATTTCCTAGAGGCGGGAGTTGGAACCACAGGGGACTGCTGGATATCTGGGTTCGAAAGTCTGAGTCCGGGATCGGGCGCTGGAATAAAAGACATGGCAGATTGTCCGCTGATGGTTATGCTCGGTGGTGTCTGCGGAGATGAAGAGATCGAAGCGGTGTCCATGTTGGCCGACAGAGGCCTCTTCTGCTTCTTTTCGGACATGGGCCTCATTTCCGTATTGGGTCCAGTGTCCGAGTGGCTGCTGGACGGATAGACTACCGTGGGAGTCCTCTGGATGCCGCTTTTCCGGTTGTTCTTGGTGCTCGGCGAGCCCTGAGGGCGCTTCATCAGCTTCTTGATGGATCGTCCGAAATCGCCTCTGGAGTCTTCTACTGTTCTTGGCGGGGGTGGTTCGGGCGGCTCCCTTCGTGGCACTTCCAGCGTCGGTCGGTAGGCATTCGCGAAGTCTTCGAACTCTGACCTCTGGAGGGCTAAGGGTGTTGTACTCCCAGCGCCCGGGGGTACAGCACGACGCATCGATATGTTGACCAGTGGGTTGACCGTATCGCTGCTATTTGGAGGCATACACTGACTAGGGGTGGGTTTGGGTAGGGGGTAAAAACTATTTTCCTCGAAATCTATCTTGACTTCATTTGAATCACTCTAAAAACAAAAAACCTCATCGTGGAATCAAGGGAAATGAAATAAACATTTCATTTCATTCGTTACATTCCGTCCTATCCATTAGAAAAATGAATTTTTAAACAAATATTTTCGGGTCTTCCTTGAATCTAAAGCGCCACTTTTGACGCACATCAGTTGGAACTAAATCAGAAACCATAGTTCCATGAATTACCGCAAACTTTTAATCCCGCTTCTGCTACACAAAGTTACACCTTTCGTATCCAACTCTAGGGAACTTCTTTTTAGAATATCCACTGCCAGTGACTATTCTTACAGAGCGAGAATGTAAACTTGATCTTTGGCCAGGTTTCTGCACAACTATTCGTTCTTCCATCAAAGTGTCGATTTTCGTTCGCACAGTATCAATCCATTCTTTATGACGAAGTGAAACACAGCGATGGATGTTTTGATCCGGTTCTTATTCCGTCCTATTTCGAAACTACCATCGAATGATCAGACCTGGAGCCGAATTTACGCAGCCCACGGAAGCAAAAGGATATTTTTGATGTCAGTCTAAATATATTTACTCACGCTCTGGCTTACCTCCAAAGACACAGGACTTTTCCCTTTCGATTTTTTTCACGATTCGCTCGCCGATGCAGCTTGCATTAAGAGCTGGATGGACTCCGCAATCACATTCGACATATCGCCATGAGGGTTATAAAAGAAAGGACCGCGCTTACTTATTTTTGTTAAAGGGCGACAGCGGGTAACAACGGTTATTGGAAAGCTTCCATTTTCACCTGATGAATCTAAAAGCCTTTATGATACAGGGGAAAAAACTGTTAAGATTTAAAGACTTGTTGCATTCTTCAGGTTGGTTGTTTTTAGAACCGAGACCATTGTATTCATGATGAATTAAGACTTTTGTTTAAATTTGTAGTTAAAAAGTTTTTAGTTGCATACAAAGTGTATTTTTAAATAGCTAATTGATATAAAACAAAGCATCTTTTTGAAAAATGAACATAAAAAAATCCACTCGAATTAACTTTCTCAAGTTTAACCAAACTATATTTTGTATATGATCTGATTTGATATTTTGATATGGGTATTTATATTTTTTTCATTTAATCAATTCGTGGTGAAAAATAATATAAAAACTATCTATTGTCATTATTAATTTGATCAAGAAGACTTGGTCTCAAGATCGAAAATTTTTCACTATTCCTTCACGAAATCCTCATTCTTTTAAATTCGAAAATATATAAAATGTTATCCAAATGGTTTTTAATGAATTTGAAATTTTTTTATTGTTCTTTGTTACTTTTCTTTTATCAAAATGAGCATTGCGTTTGAATGAAAACTTACCATCACACTGGTTGTAATTGTTTAAGATAAAGATTTTTTTGTAATAGTGTCGTGATAATGAAATTATATGCTGAAGATAAATGAAGTAAATTATTAAGGCAAATTCGACAATTAAAATAATGTTACTATTTCAAAAAATTAGGGTTCAAAAGCTACAAATATCCAAATAAAATTAACGGCAAATATACAAAAAGACTAGAAAATAGGCAACATATATTGTAGAATACTACATAAGACAAATGTAAGACGAATGTAATGTCCCCACTGCTCACTGTGAATTGGCCGATTGTAATAGAAGAGTGTAGTGTAATCGTTTCCGGCTGCCTATTTGAGCTTGGAGCTTTAACACAGCCAATAACGCATCGTAATTTAGAACCCTGGTCAAGTAACGAGGTCGGCACCTGAGCGGGCACCCAACGGAACTTCGAGCGACATTGTACGCTGACGCCGTCGGGACTTTGGACTCCACAGATTTAACGAGCGCGTCTGTCCCAGTGCACTCGGGCCCATCCGTGACCGAGTTGGATTTGCTACTCTTTTCCCAGTACAGATATCCGATTTATAGGATGACTGGCAGTAGGTGGGATAACAGAAGAGGAAAGTGTGCTGATGATCTGTGCGTTTGCAATGTGGGCTTCAAATGACAGTGTTGCGAACAAGTTGACTGTCCCGACCCGTTGTGTTCTGGGCATGGTGCATGGTGCGTGGTGAGTGTGTAAGATTGGTTGGCCGCCGAAACTGCAGCCAGGCTGACGGCCGACTAAGAAGGTGCTTCCCAGACTACTCGGCTCATGGGTACTTCGATCTTGACACCGAAACGTGCATCTGCTTTGACCATTGGACAGGGGCGGACTGCTCCAAAGCCAAATGTAGCTTGGACTGCTGCCAAGCATGGTCGTTGCGAGGAAGGTCACTGTGACCACGGGTGGACAGGAGACCGGTGCGACCTGCGGACGTGCGACATACGCTGCCTCGATCATGGTCAGTGTCACAACGGAACCTGCAGGGGTGGATGGGCAGACACTGCACTGCACTCCATATGGTTGTCCTAAACTTTGCAGCAGTCATGGACAGTGTTCGAAAGACGGTGCCATTTGGATTTGCAGATGCCACGAAAGATGGGGTGGACACGACTGCAGGGTGCCGCAAGAAACCAACTGTAGCGACGAAATTGATAGTGATTTAGATGGTCTAGTGGGGGACTGTGCCGACAGCGAATGCTGCTACAAAGGCCAGTGCTAGGACAGCCTCATGCGTCACATCTCCGGACCCTCTCTACATATTATTACGCAAGCAACCACCTGCGGTAACAGCTTCCTTCTACCAAAAGAGGAAGTTCCGTATAGTGGAGCAGGGTGTACTGTCCTATGCCCATAAAGATGACTATTCCGAGAGCCAGTTCTGGAGTGCCTTCATCAAGAGCCGTGTTTCAGTGATTCGGGGAAGTGTTATAAGTCGGGAAGGAAATGGACTCATCGGTATTCGCGTCAGTGTCGCTACTGACCCACAGTTTGGCTTCTCCCTTACCAGAAGCGATGGTTGGTTCGGCATCTTGGGGAATGGCGGAGGTGCTGTAATACATCGCTCTAAAACTACCCTCGCTCATGCCGCCACACATACAATAGTATTATTAGATATAATAGAAACAATTAACATAGTAGAAATTCTGAATTATGTCACCAAAATCGGTTGTGTGTATCATGCACTTGCACGGATAAATCCAATAGCAATTCTTCTAGCTTTGGGACTCAACATCGATTCGTTAAGGTAAAAATACATATTTTTCTCCTTATAAAATATAATTACCATAAATGGTTTAGAAGAACACTTACCTATACATTAAGGAGAACAGTTTCCAAGCTATTACTCATTTATACATCATCCATGACAAGACCCCTTTAGAAGTAGTTTCATTACTTACGGCATTAAAAACACCATTAGATGTAGTCACATTAAAAATATCTACTTTCAGAAAACGTGATGAAACGCGGTTTAATACATTACCCATTAAAATTAAAAAAAAAACCCATCAGAAGTAGTTTCATTACTTATAGCATGAAAAACACCATTAGATGTAGTTACATTAAAAAAAGCTACTTTCAGAAGTAATTACTTTACCCATTAAAATTAAAAAACCATCAGAAATAGTTTCATTACTTATAGCATAAAAAACACCATTAGATGTAGTTAAATTTAAAAAAAAAAGCTACTTTCAGAAAAAATTACTTTACCCATTAAAATTAAAAAAAAACCCCACCAGAAGTAGTTACATTATCCATGTAATGGAAAAGAAAACCGCAGAAGTAGTTACATTATACTCCACATTATACCTTTTATTTGTATTGATTACCAACAAGTTTCAATAGACAGGATAAGACGGATTTAGGAAACAAGGAAATCCGCAGTGGCCTTTCAAAAAAAAAATTTTGCTTTTGACATTGGTACACGTAGATTGAATCCTTACAAATGAGACTGACAGTAAAGGTATGAAATGACCGTGCACAGGTGAATCCTGCAAAATGCTATTGTTCAATTTAGTGCCTACACAGCTCTGGTTGAATATCTCTAGCTCCTTCTTTTTCCAATGGCCTCTTCGTAAGTATTAGAATTTAAAAAAATTTATGTAATGAATTTTGGGTGAATTTATGATGTTGAATAAAATTAAAATATAAAATGACTTTATGATTAGGGGCAACGTCAATTAATTACAGTAGTAAATGATAAATTAATTATGAGGTATCATTTAAGTCTTTTGTTTATTGTTTTTAATGATGAATTGTAGTATAATAAAAATGTATAACTATTGTCAAAAAAATATTTAAAAATAAGTAATTGATATGACGTCATTTGGGTTCAAAACTATGTTAAATCATAGTGAATAAAACAGTTTGAAAACTCGAAATATTTTTTTTTGTTTAGATTATTACTAATAACTAATAAAATTACAATTATTTTCTAATAAAATTACTCATTCAATGAAATCAAGTGCATGTAATCATTTTATAATCACAGTGTTATAGCCACCGGACACTTCTTTGACCAACATCATTTTTATTTATTTAAATAATTTTATGTTATTTTTGTCTCTCAAATAAAATGTTATTGTTTAAAATATGGTAACAACAGACTAATGGTAAAAACAGACAGAGAGGAATAAAAGCCATAATTAAGCAGTAACTTCCATAACTTAGTAGCAGTAACTGTTTGCAGCAGCATTTAATTCTAATTTAAAAGTTTAGACGCCTTAATGGACAAAATCTCAAAATATACATGCACTTTAAGATGTATCTTAACTACAGGAATAATTTTAACCCTATAATGCATGAATTTTTTTCGTCCTGAAAAAGTATATATGTATCTTTAATACTCATACATTATGGGAAACATATTGAAAAAAATTAACTGCAATAGAATTTAAATAATTTAAATTTTTAATTTTTTTATATGATAAAAACCAACTACAAAATCCCAATTCTGATAATAAGGACTAGAAAACTACTAAATATATTTCAAAATATTCCTCTTTAACTATAATCAATTTGTCAAAACTATTTATTTGTATTTAATACTAATATTATTATGCTTTGAATACTGCCAAAAACGTAATTTCTCAACAGTTAGTAACCTCACTCTTTAATTTTGAATACACTTTTACTACTGTCATCTATGAGGATTATTAGTAACTAAAACTTCAAAATGGAATGTAATAGATGTAAAAAACACAAATTTGTCGAGAGTCAGCTCTACTTTAATAGAATAAAGTGGATTAGGTTACTTGTTGCGAAACGGCAACAGTATGCACTAGAGGGTTAAAGGCTTTTTTTGCTTCAAAATAATAATAATAATAATAATACACACGTTTTCTTTGAAAAAAGATAGTTGTCTACATTTTTTCTGCGGTAATTTCCTAATTTACTCTAAAATACACCACTCATTCTTTGAAGCAACGGTATCACTTGTAGACCATCGTTGTTGAATTAGAAGTACAAAGGTAATAACAATTTTGCATTATCTAACACTAGTTTCATTCAATCAATTCAAGTATAATTTTTGCAGGAAGGCGTTGTCAGAAGATGAGAGTGAAGTTGAAAGAGGCTCCAAACTTCCAATTTT
The DNA here is from genome assembly GCA_023701765.1 of Hylyphantes graminicola. Lineage (NCBI taxonomy): Eukaryota > Metazoa > Arthropoda > Arachnida > Araneae > Linyphiidae > Hylyphantes > Hylyphantes graminicola. The sequence goes on along the minus strand of CM043114.1, from coordinate 53,540,259 downwards.
AACTACAAATTGGGGGGTAAGCTAAAAAACTACAATTTATTTAAACTTATTTAAAGCTAATTCGACATTAACTTTAGGACAGGTATTTATTTTTAAAATTTTTTATATGCTAAATATATTTCTTTCTTTCAAGCACTTATCACAGTTTTAAGATATTGAAATTTACAAGAGAATATATTTAGTGATTATATGCGATACAACTTTAATGTGAATTTTTTTTATTTAATTCTTATTTTAAGCTTAACATTTAAGTTTTATTTATGGTAAAATTTTAAACTATTCTTTTCATGAGTATTAGTAACCATGTATATTGAGTAACCATGTATATTGAATAACCATGAGTATTTTAAAACCATAAAACAAAGAATAATAAATTTATTATCTTATATAGGTTGATGCCAGCAATGGAGATCATCTCTGGAACCGATCTTCAGCCTCTGGAGACCTGTGTTATGTGGACAGTGGTATCTGTGTGGTAAGTGTAACAAGCCTTCGTAAACAGGGATTATTTTTCCAAAAATTGAACCCTTTTGCTAACGTTGTATTTGACTAATTTTTCCGCATTTAAACTGTGTTAACCAATTGAATTTTAAGTCTATTTTTTCTTATCAAGGATTGTGTTACGACACTGCGGGATTGTGCTATGTGATTTTTATGCGTTAGTTTGAATGAGTTTGAGTGAAAAATATATGCTTATCAAGTTTTGATGTTATAGGTATGGCAATAAATTTAGGGTTAAGACCTATTCTCTAATCCCCTATTCCCGTTGGCTTTTTATCCAGTTATAAACAAAACAGCCATTTCATAACTTTTATGATAAAAGAGTTTTGAAATGTATTTAAAAATAATTTAAAATATTGAGAAGGTTTTTCCAACTAAATTATTGTATTACAATCACAACCTTTATTATGATTAATAATATAGATTATGATTATTATTATTGCTTACCAAGTTTTGAGGTTATAGGTATTGCAATAAATTTAGGGTTAGTATGAAAACAATTAAAAATCTTATGGTTCGTATTTTGTTAAGGATACAACATTTTACAACTGAATAAAAAAATAAGGCTGTATTGCAAATAAAGCGCATTTTATTTATACATTCCCAGATTTCAAAAACTAAACTTTGCCAGAGTATTAATTTGTTAAGTTCATTATATTTTCGAAAGAGTTTAGCACTCATCTTTTCTTTCTTGGCTGCAATATTTCTTTTATGTCCGGAAAGTACAGAAGGTAGCAGATCCTTTTTTTTATTGAAAGCTGGTTGCCAAAAGGTATTTTTATAATAAGCATTTGTTCTCTAATTTGAGGCAGCATAAAAGTATGAGTCACATGAGTTATAAAGGGATTCTTAAAATAAAGACAATTAAAATGAAAAATCAGAGTATCTTTTTCAATTATTGTAAAAAGACTAGCTGAGATATGAAAATACAGAGTGATGTAAAAGTTACAATACATTTTTTTATATGGTTCAATGAATTTTGAGTTTTTTACTAGGGGTGTCAATGCGCAGTGTTATTTAAGGGATAAAATGTATGGATGTACCTTATGTTGATATTGTTTAAATGGCTGAATTTAAACTAAAAAAACATTAATGTAAATGTATGAAAGTGTATTGTATGAAATTAATTTAGGGAACTTAGTTATAGTATTAAATTATATAAAGACTAATAAAAGCATAATTACCATACTAAAACATAAATGTATAAAATTTTAAGTTTACTTTTAAAGGGAAAATAAACACGAATAAGTTTTAATTTATGTATGTAAATTAAGGCTGTTATTAGCTGTTAATATGTACCTGTACACTACTTGCCTAAAACTAGATTAAAAATTTATTTACTTAAATGTGTTTCTCATATTTGAATTGATTTTTTAAAATGTCTCATTATAACATATAGATCGTACTTTTCAATGTTATTTTAAATACGTGTAATCAATCAAGATGCGTAAAATATAACCTCAAATTCATGAGAGTTACAATATCTACAGCCGAACAATGGATCATTCGACGAGAGTTATTCAAAGCTGGCGAATTATGCGTAACATAGCCATTAAATAATCTTTTGAGAATTTCCTCTTTACTAATATTATTTTTTAACATGCAATTAAATTCGACATTATTTTTGCAGCTTTCGTCAAGCTTGTTATAGGTTGTTAAATCAGCAATTAAGTAGGAAATGGCTGATGTCATATTAGATAATACTAGACATTGGCCGTATTTCGACTAAGGTACCAAAATATAAATGGACGACATGAGTTATTTTGCATTCACTAACTTCAATTAGTTTTTACTAGCGTAGAATTTTTTACGTTTCTTTTTCGAGTGCCGAGACTTAATGTTTATGTGACACATTAAAGGCAGAAGTCCAAATTCCATCTACAGCAACTGTTAAAACAATAGCATATTTAGCTCTATGCCCTCGTTAAAGAGTTAATTTTCAGTGCCAAGGTATTTAACTGAACCATTCTACTAACGAGTAGAAGTTGTGTTTTTCTTAATGAATTTTTTTCTTAAGAAGGTGAAAATAATCCGCAAAGGTCGTTGTGACTGGAAAAAAATTAAACAATGAAATTTGAAATCTAAGGTTTATAAAGCACCCATTTCCAAACAATTTCAAAGGCGTCAAATATTTTATTAGCTAATCTATCTGTGTCAAATGTATTTATGTACTTTTCCCATAAGATAATGACAAGATCAACAACTTAAAAACTTGAAATTTCGTTGAAATGCAAACCACGTTCCCACATTTTCTATATATAAGCTTTCCAATGAATTTAGCTATAGAAAATGAACGTTTTCAAGACATCAAACATTTGAAGGTTGCAGAACTTAAAATTTTTAGAGCATAACTAAGATATAGGACCGGACTGTTCCTTCAAGACTTTTTCAAACTGAATTTACCACTATCCAAAGTTTCCAATGAACGCATTGAAAGCTTTATCTTTTGGCAATACTTTGGAGAATGTGAGTTAAGTAACTACACCCCAAAAGCTTATAAGCGGTCTCTGAACAAGCACACAAGCTGGAATATATATATGTAATATACCATAACTACCCCCTGCATTTATTTTCTTGCGTTTTTCTATAAATTTCAGCTACTTCTTATTTTGTTTCATTTCCTGAATTTTAGAAAGCATACATAAATCGACAAATAAATAACAATCGATAACAAGCAAATAAATAAGTAAAATATAGAGTTCTGCAGGGTGTCATGAATAGCTACGCAAAAAATATCCTACAACCCATTTTCAATTAAGCAACTTATTTCATGTGTCTAGTAGCATAACTCGAATTCTATTAAGTATAGCTAAATATTGGGCTCGTTGGTAACATCGCCCAATTGTATTTGCTATGGGCGAAAGAAGCCAATGAAAGGTCCGGGCCCCATACCTTAGTCATAGCTTGAGCATGTGAATTTTGCCTCTTAACCTTTCCTTTATCGTTCATACGCGCTTTTTGCAATCCCAGAATCATTTATCACCGAATGCGTAAATGAATGGAAAAAAAAACACATTTGGTGAATCATCACTTTTGCTCTGAAAAAAGTATCAAGGGCAGAAAAAGCTGGAAATGTATCTGGAAAATAATTGTTCCATCGTTAGAAAAGTATTACAGAAAGCCTCTTTTAGGCAAACCGTTCAATAGCTTTCAGGATATTCCTTTGTTAGTGAGTATTTTCCTAATGTGCCCATGCATAATTATTCTTTATCAGGTAAAACACAACGGTGTGGTGCTAATTGCTTAAAAAATATTTCATGGAACCCAAATATGTTTGTCGCTTTAACAGCATAATTAATTATAGCAAGTGTTAATGACTTAAACCTACCACCAAGTCTATTAGACATGATTTTTCCAAAAAGTTTTTTATTTTACGTATTAAACAGGAGGTTACATGTAGTTTAAAAATTAAAAATGCTTATTTTCATAAGTAGTAATCAATTTAGTTTCGAACTGCTTTTGGAACACATCAGCTAAAAATTTATAACTCCCCCCCACTAATTTCTTATTAAACTTCTCACTAAAACTATTTTGTGGTCTTTTTAATCATTTACATCACTGGCCTTGATTTATAAGTAAAAACTAATCAAGTCGGAAAGTCACTGCTATAGGATTTTAAGCTTGAGCTTCCCAAACTTTGGTACGATCTATCGATGCAAAAGAGATATCTCAATCAAGAGATATCTGAGCACAGATGCACATAATCTTACCATAATAACTCGGTGACACCAGTCGTGCAGCTCTAGTGCGTCGTTATTTCAATCAAAACTAAAGTATATTATAACCTTACGATGAGATTGGTTATCTGCGAAAACGGATTAAATAACAATACTAAACCTTTTAGTATAGAAGTCTTTTTTTATTAAAAAAATTAACTTGATTGTATACATAAGATTGAAAAACCTTCTTTTCCCTGACACTAAGTAATCTAAAAAAGTATTTTTGGATTATTTTGGTTTTGTTTTCATCAAGCTTCCTGGAAATCCTCTTTCTTTGAATTCTAAAATAAAATAAAATGTTATCCAAATGGTTGTAAGTGCTGTTATCTTAAATCTTCCTTTGTTCTTTGCTACTTTTCCTTTATCTAAATAAACATCGCGTTTTACTGAAAGCTTAGCATCAAACTGATTGTAATTCTTTCAGATTGAGATGTTTTGCAATTGTGTCTAGGTAATGAAATAATGGGATTAAGATAAACGAAAAAATAATTAAGGAAAGTGTCCCTAATTTTGACACGTTCATTAAACATTTTCTGTTAGAATTGTTTTACTAGTTAAAAATCCCTATTTACTTAAAATGTTTGGTTTATTTCTATTTTTACTTGAAGTTTTTGGGTTTATTTACATTTTGTAAACTCTTAGGATGTCAAAAAGGGCATTTTTGTGGGATATAAGTCCTGATTTCATAAATTATTTATTGGTTAGAAATATAGGATATCAGAAACCTAGCTTTATACTTTTCGTCTCTTTGTCTTTGCGTTGCACATAATTCGCAAATGGTTACCGTTTCAAATCAATTTAAAATAGGTTTACAAAGTATACAAGAAAAAATTAATGAATGTTTAGGATTTTATTTAATAGTTTTGTTTACATTTGAAATATAATTTTTTTTAGTGATTGTAATCTTGAACTATCATTTTATGCAACAATTGTATACACTGTTAAAATTTATTTGAATAATTATGGTTAAGCATCTGGAAAAGCGCAGCCTGTAACATTGTAAACATTTGTTAATCTACTTAACCGCAATTGCTTCAGTTAAGGATTTTTTACGTTGACAGGTTTGAAACCATTTAATATAACTATGGTTAAAAGTAAGTGTAAATACCAAGCTACATGGTGTTCTAATCATCAAACACAGATATGGCTAAAAATGTAAAATGACTTCGAGCGGTATCAGTCGATAACTAGAAATCAAAATATTTATTTTAGTGCGCTCTAGTTGTAAAACAACGATAAAACAAATTTTTGTTTAACCTTTTCCTCGGAAATTTTTAATAGTGTAATTCAAGTATAAAAAAATGTTATAACCAAATCAACAGTTCACATATTTGTTGTTTTTCAAACAATCATTTCAATCATCACTCGAACAATCAAGTTCAGCCATAAGAAGTAGTAAATTGAAATTAATAGAACTGTGCGTAACATAAATAATTGCCGCCCCGGTGGCTCAATCGTTAGCATGCTGGCCTTTGGAACTGCTGGGGTCGGGTTCGAATCCCCGTCAGGCATGGATGTTTGTGACTGTCACTAAATATTGTTATTTGTCTGTGTGTTTCTGTCGTCCTTCTTTGTGTGTCTCTTGTGACTGTCTCTTCTGGCGAGCTGGGTAATGGGCTATAAAGCCTACACTCTCCCTTTTAGAAGGCGCAATCACTGTCATTTTGTCAACATAAATAATTTTGCATAAATTTAACTAAATGTGTAACAAAATGTAGAACATTTGTTTAAAAAATACCACGCACTTATGCCTTGAACATTATGTAAGATTCTAAGTATTCTTTGTTTCTTTAGGACCGTGGTCATAGATTCAAATGTTCTTCTTGTAAAATTATTGTTCATGAAGAATGCAGAAAAATTCTTATTGATAAGGTGAGTAAATATTTTAAATTGTACTTTTGTACGAAATGATAATGCAATAAAAAAAATTATATTTGAGTAAATCTATATTTTTATTTTGAAATTAAACAATTTCTATAAATATGTCGGCTAAATGCTTACATGTATTTCTAAAAGATCAGACCTCTTCGGTTAAAAACAAGTTTCTTTTAGTGCGTAAACTGTATTAAATTTCCCCATCGTCGTTGGCTATAAATCTAGAGATACTATTTTATCTGGAGGGTGGAAGTTCGTATTCCACATTTCAGTGTATCGATACTCAAAATTTATTCCAATTTTAAAACACGGTCGTACTCAAATTTGAAACAAGAACTCAAAAATGAGCACAGAAGTTCAATATCAACTCATTTTAAAATGTGTACATGCTTAATAAAAGAACGACAGATGTTTCATTCTTGAGTATATCTATGGTTTCAGAAATGAGCAGATGCAAATTTTGAACTTAAAGTTATTTTCAGAGCCATTTCAAACAAGCGACTTGTTCAGTTTACAGTATTTTTTACTCATTCTTGAAAATATCATTTTAAAAGTGATTTCTGCTTTTATACATCGTCTCAATACTTATCCAAACTCTCTTAATATGTGAATTTAAATTCATAAGTTTAAATTTATACTTATGTCGATCATATTTACTAATTTTTTTATTTTATAATTTTTTTTCTATTGTGTTTCAAGTTTTTTTTTTGTTTGACTGCAAGTTGTGCGTTTCAGATAAAAGTACAATGTCGCTCAACATTTCAAGATGCTGAAATGGGATCTTATAGAGAAGTTAGTATCGATGTAGATAAATTACCTAATTTTTGTGTCACATATATATTTTCAATTATGTTACTATTAATAGTTTTTTTAAGGGGATGAGGTACCCACAAATTGGTCAAAATATCAAATTTTCTGTTTTTATTTCTTATTATTGACAATATCTTTCTAAACATGCACTGAAAGTTTCATAATTATGTCTTTTGTAGAAGAAAAAAAGTAATTAAGAATTTTTTTGGAGTCATTCCTATCAGTTTGATTCCGCATTTCGTCTGCTTTCAAACTTTTTTCGCTGTTTCGCGTTTTTCAATTCTTGTGTTTAATAAATCCCTAAGGCGTTTTTGCTAATTAAGTTAGAGTTTTGAAATTTTTAACCTGCGTTCTTATATATATATGGTGCGCAAAATTGTGCATGGAATAAAGTCTACTATGTATAGTTTTTTTAATTGTTGAATTAAATAATTTGTAATTTTTTTTATGATTTTCAGTATAAATGCATGTTACTCTTTAACTGTTACTCACATTTTAAAATCCATGCGTAGTTCTGGAACAAATAGTACTACAAGCAAGCTATAAAAGTTTGGTGGAGTCATTCTCAAAGTTGAAAGAAGAGTAGCGTTTTAAAAAAGTTCAAAATTTTGACTTTTTTAATAAATGAAAAAAAAAATACTTGTAATTATTTGTTTTTATTTCTAGAAAATGTTTATTTTGAGTGAAAACATATAAAAGATTAAAATTTACAAGTTTATGTAATTATTTTTAAAAATAATGTTTTGGGTACCGCGTCCCCTTAAATACGTATTTTTCCCATTTCGCGGCTGCAAATCTCTCCAAACGGAATATTTAGAGGAATTATTAATCTACTAAACATTGTAAACCCACATGCTTTGAAAATGTATCCGTAAAAGTTACCATTTCAAATACTTTGTTTGGAGGTGGTTGCACATATTTGGCGACTTAATCGCTTACGCCTACGAAATTGAAAGTTACCAAAATTGCAAGAGAAAATATAAGATTACAATGGGAAAATTTTAACAAAAGTATTACTTTTGTTTTAAATTGATAAATAATGAATATAGTGGTTCGCCAAATTATATTTTATATTTTGTTTTACCAGGTTTAGGTTTTTACTTTGTAATTTTTTACTAAGACTCTTTTTATGTTATTTTTATGTAAAGGTGTTTTCATTATGTAAAGTGCAATATCTATTACTATATATAGAAAAATTGTAATTAAGGAATCTAAATTTATGCCCAATAATAAAACTTTTGTTAATTGTTTTAGAACACCGCCATCAGCCATCATTGGATTGCCCGTCCGATGCAGAAGGGCAGATGTAGAACGTGTTCGAAAGTACGAAGAGTAACTATTTTGACCAAATACCATATCCTTGAAATATAGTTTGCTGTAATTGTATTGTTAGTTTTCTATGAGTATTTTTCACACTGAGGCCTATGAATACATTAATATGTTTGTAAATACAATTTTTAAATAAATAAACAAATAAGTATTGTAATAATTAGTGTGTAAAGTGAGGTGAGAAAGTATGGAGACAAATTTTGTAAATAATCGCCGGAAAAAATTTCTAAATAATGTTAAAAAGATAAAATTTGTGTATATGTTTGGCAAATATAATTGGGGGGATTGAAAAGGCTGTAAAGTTGTAATGTCAGTGTACTTTTTTTTTTACATAAAACAAAAATATCAACATCATTTATTGGGTTTTGAATAATTTAAAATGAATGCTTTCAAGTGTCAAAATGTGTTTTCAAGTTTCTAAAATATTTGTGCATTATTAACATTCAATATTTATAACTTATTACTATTTTCAGTAATGCAAGTGAATTTAAAACAAAATAATTTTGCGTTCTCGGTTATAGTACTTTCTAGACGACAGTGTTTTTTTATTCGACCAATGAAGTAATGCTGAAACTTTTGTAACTTTATGATGAAATTTTCAACCAACGAACGTATATCACAATTCTTTAATTTTTAAGTTACTAAAAATCTAAGTTGATGAGAAGATATTTGAAGGAGACAACGTTGATTACATTAGCAACTAGTTTTAAACTATTTTCTTCAATAATTGTATGTTCATGTATCAGTTGAAGATATTTTCTGGATGAATCTAAGAATATTTAGACCACAATTTAAGGTACATAATTTCCACATGCAATACAATTATCTATACGATCTAATTACCACAATCAAAGTAATTACATTTTAAATATACAAAAAGTTTCCACCTCTAAGAAAGTTTCATGCTATACAGATGATAAAATAAGAACATTTGCACACATTCCATACAATCTCATCACTTGTTAAATATGATAAAACGAATATGACCCCAAACATGCCATAGGTTTTTTTTCACGAAAATCATAAAAATTGCATGCTCTGTTGCCTGCCGGTTGCATGGATACATAGTCTTTTTTTTTATTCTGAGTACAAACGCCGATAGTAATCAACACAAAGTGGTCAGGTTTTTTCGACATACCCAACAATAAAGGGTTTCAATTTCTGTCAGTAGTGTACTTATGAAGCTACGCAAAATGGAGAGGAAAAAGCACTCAGTAAGAATTAGTGATTTACTAATTTATTTTTGTCGACAATTAGTTACGTAATGACAGCATAATTAGGGTGACGAGATAACAATATGTTAGAATTTTAGATTATTTATACCTTATCAACTGATTTTTTTTATTTAAGAGTTTTTGAGTGCATTATTCATTTAATTAAAAAAATCATAGATTTAACTGCTGATACAATATATAATGATGTTAGTGAAGTGGATAGATTTTACTAGTGAGTAATTTAAAACGTACGTTCATCATTATAATAGTGATGCATTGATAATAACGTTAGGCTGTATTAAGTATTCATATATACCTTTCAATCTTATTTTTTTGACTTGGGAATACTTGAATACATTCGTAGCATTTCCCCATATTTCATTGCTATATTAGCTAAGTAAGGATATTAAAATTCTATAAATTTAAGTTTACATGAGTGTCAAGCTTATACTTTTGTTCTTGTGAAATTAGACATTGTTTTTTGTTCTTTCTAATAGTTATTGTATTAATATGCAATGTTCATGACCATTCATAATGTTTTTTTTTTTAAAGAAATCTCTTTTTCTCGTAATGGAGCTGAAACTTTAATAACAGTTTCTGATTTGAATTTCGAATACTTTTAATATTATCATTATTATATTGTGAAACCCCGAGTTTTTATAATTTGTTTTATTAAAGAAGTATAATCATTATGATATTTATGTTTAATAAAAATCTGTTGAGGATTTAGCCTTTCTAGTTTCAAGATTACATTTTTACTTGTAAAAACATTATTCTTTCCTTAAAAAAACTAACTTTTAGAATAGTAATAATGTCTTGATAATAATAATATGTGTAGACATTGAACATAGATATATTTAAAGTTATAAGATATATTATTAGATAATATTTAAAGTTAATGATCTTTACTTGTAACTAAAAAAAATTATTTATTTAATGTTTTAGACTTTTGGAGGAAAAGTTTGCAGTTTATTGAATGTAAGTAGAACGTTTTTTTTTTTTTTTTTTTACAAAATTTGAGTAACATTAATGACCAAATTAATTGTTTGGAAAAACCATTTTGTCTACTTATATAGTTTTTATATTGTGTGTTTTTTTTTACAATGGACAATTTAAAATGTATTGACAATTTATTTTGACAATTTAAAATGTATTGACAATTTGTTTTGGCAACTTATAATGTATTGACAGCTTATTTTGACAATTTAAAATGTATTGACAATTTATTTTGACAATTTAAAAAGTATTGACATTTAAAAAAAAATGTATACGTAGAAATTTTTGTGTTCTTTGTTCCAGTCTTAAAAATGTTAATTTCAGGATACCGTTGCAATGAGTTGTTCGTGGTGTAAAGAGGTTTGTCACAATAAAGACTCCTGTTTTGATATTAAGAAAATTGGGAGCGAAAGCTGTAATCTTGGAGTGCACGCAAATTTAATTGTTCCACCAACTTGGATTGTCAAACTACCTTGTAAGGTAAGTAAACCTTGTGTAAGAATAGGCAGGTAACCAGACGTACTGTTCTGTTATATCTTTCTACTGTTTTGCAGTACAGTAGAGATTGTTGTTTAACTATCTATAAATAAATTTTATGAAAATAGTCACTTCTTTAAATAGTTTTTTGTACCGAAACATTGTCAATAAGGTATCAAAATTTAATGATGATTTCATATTGGAAAAGTTAATCACTGAAACAATTGCTTTCAGGCCATGATAGGAAATAAATAATGCTTACGAAAGGAGATTGTAAAAGAGTCAAAAAATTGGCCCGATGATTTTTTATATACTTATCCACGTAGGGGAGTGTTTAGTCTTAAGTCTAGATTACTAGTCTAATCACTATTCTATAACTCAAACTTGCAGAAACTGAGCCTATACGCTGAACTCTGTTGTTTCAGAGGTCCACATCACCACTGACGCATTATTTTTCTAACTTTTCTTTAATGATAAGCTCTTGCCACCAATACATAGTTGGTAGAATACAGGTATTGTGCCTCCACTTGTCTGTAACAGACTTTTTTGTATCATGAATTGTGACACACTCTAAGTAGGGCATTATAAAGTAATTAATTATAAATGTTAAATATTGTTATATGGTTTCCCCAAGAATATGATTCCTAGTAGCTGCCACGGATGTGCGGCAAAATGTTTCTTCAATTTTTGGTACTCTGTTGAAGCAACCATTTTTCAGGTTTTGTAAGCAAAAACTCAGAAAAGGGTTCAACCGAATATCAAAACAGTACGGTGAAACATTTCTCCACTACTAGGAACCATTATTAAGGAAGAAAAAAGTTTTAACAATTTGGAATCTAGATGTTACGTGACATTTAAAAATAAATGTTTGGAACAATTTGAACTTTTTCAGTAGACAATTTTTCTTGAAATGCTAATACATCGGAACAAACATCTGATTATAAGTTCATTTTTTTTAATAAAACAGGAGACAGAAAATTCGAAACAAGTGTTCGCCATCAAACCAATTCCATCGCCAAGTTCGAAACCACTTCTAGTGTTTCTTAATCCTAAGAGTGGCGGCAACCAAGGATCAAAGCTGCTGAGGACATTTCAGTGGCTTCTCAATCCTCGCCAAGTGTTTGATCTGACCGAGGGAGGTCCAGGACACGGGTGATTTTCTATTTATCGATTTCACTGAACTCAATCCCTTTGCAGATTAAAATCATAAATAATTTTTATTCTTTTTATTTTAATTTTATTCTTTTTATTTTAATTTTTATTCTTTTTATTTTAGTTTTTATTCTCTACGACCAATATGTGTTACAAAACTTTAATTCACAAACTTCATGTACAGTAATATTATACAATGAACACTATTAAAACAAACGAGCTATTTTAACTCAGTCAGAGTAAATTTTCACTCCTTTTGGAGTCGAAAATGCACTTCCCCAATAGGAATGGATTTCACTCTTTTGTTGTGCTAAACCTCCAACAACCTTACTAACAAACGAGTGATTTTAAGGCGATTAGGATCGTATTTGGAGTTAATTTTCACTCCTTTCCGGTGTCGATAATGCACTTATCCTATTAGAGTGGATTCACTCTTTTGTTTAGTTAAAACTCCGACAGGATCACTCCAAACGAGCGATTTTTACACAGTCTGAGTTAATTTTCACTCCTTTCCAGTGTCGAAAATGGACTTCTCCTATATGAGTGGATTTCACTCTTTTGTTTTAAGAGTGTAGTAGCTATCTTGCTTTACAACCAAATTGGAAAAGCTGAAACCCAATTTGTTCACTTAAACTTCTAAAAAACATGTGACACAGACCGACAGTAAAATTTCAAAAAATTGATGGGATATAATTGTCAAGATAGATCAGGACGTTAAAGATTATCGGGAATGCTTCAATCTGTACACTCAGAAAAACTTTTGTTGATTTTCAATAAAAAAAAAAGTGTTTCTCCCGGGTATTACAAGTTGTGTTGGAACCATAAAAAAATTATATTTCTCCCACGACTGCTGCAAGTTGCATTGAAACAATAAAAAAAAAACTGTAGCGATCAAATAACAATGCAGGGTTAGCATAAAAATTGTGTTGAAGGCGCAGCACGCATATATTTGTTCAAAATGTACTTCAGCATCTACTCTCTAATGTAAAGGATAAAAGCTATGCTAAAACTTAAAATATGTATTGCGGTTATTTAAAAACGAATGCTATAATTTTGTCATATATATAATATATATATATTTTAGAAAGCAATTTAGTTTAAAGTTTTTCAGCTCTCAAGCATGAATACTGGGGTATAATAATCAATTCCTCTCCTCTCACGTTTGTTTAGTTGTATTGGAACAACACAAATTTGCGTTAGTATTGGTGCAATTAGTCATTGATTAGTTAGTCATTAATGCAAATCTTGTATTAATACACCATAATATGTAATGTTGCCATTCCTACACCATACCTGTGTTCCACTCGTGCTCTTTTGACACAAATTTTTCTGGATGAATAACTTTAAACTTTTACAAGCAGATTGGACCTTTACAAGAAAGTGCCCAATCTCAGAATCCTTGCATGTGGTGGTGACGGTACTGTGGGTTGGATACTTTCTGTACTGGATGATCTGAAGATGACCTCCTCGCCACCCATTGCTGTACTGCCCCTCGGTACTGGAAATGATCTAGCGCGGTCTTTAGGATGGGGTGGTGTAAGTATTTCTTATTTTTTTTTAATTTTGTTTATTTAAGGAGAAGTTAAACATGTCATGTACTTATTTCATTTTCTATGTTAAGGCAACCCGGAATCTCGCAGAGCTCCCTTGGATTGTAATGTTAAGTTAGTCCTTTTTTAGAATGGTTTTACTGAGAATCTATAATAAATATTGGTGCAAAATTTTTTTACAGTGGTCCTTAAATACTTTTAATGACTTTAATGAGATTTTGTAAAAGTAATACTTGATTGCGGAGAAAAAAAATTCTATGTAGTATCAAAAAATTAAAAAAAAAAACACTTTTTCCCTTTGAATTTATCTTTAACTTCTTTTGTTAAACATATTTTGCTAAACCACATGTCTATGTGTTAGGCACATATCTATGAACACGTCATTTCTTAAATTTTGTCGATATCTCTTATTGTTCCTGAGAAAAGTGAATTCGAACATTCAAAAACTTAGTTTTGAGAAAATTGGCTTCAAAGTGAAACTTTTCTTACTTTAACTCTTTCGCGTTACGAAGGATTTTTGCATCCTCGTAATATTTGATAGGAATAACATTATCGAATCCTTAGTTGTTCGGGCGTTTCAGTAAGGAAAGGGTTAAACATAAAGTGCCTTTCGCGAAATCGCAAAAAAATATTACTTCTAATGCACTGATTGTAAAGTGTTACATATAATTTTAAAAAGAAGAAACGAGGCTATTAGAAAATTTAAAAATCACAAAATCGATTTTTTAATGAATTTTCGATTCCGGGTTACCTTAAGTTTATGGTGTCCTATCTTGAGTTTGATTTCAAGTATATCATCTAAAGTTTTTTTCGTAAAAGAAGATCGGAAAAAATCTTTCACTTCATATCATGCACCAGATGCTTGAAAAAAAAAAAAGAATTAAAATTACCATTTGTTTTCAAAAAGGATTTAAGTATAAAATACAAAAGTTCATTCTAGCAACTGTCTTGACTTTATATACTAACGCATTGACTCCTTCATGTTTCGAAATAAACTAAGAAATGTTCTTAAAAAAATTAGTATAAATGATGTTATTGGTTTTTAAACAATATAATTTTTTTAAAAACATTCGGATTACCATTTAGCATTGTATTGATAATAATTTAGTATCATTACATTAATGATAAAATAAATTCATAAATCATTATAAAAAAATAAATTCAAAAAATAAAAATAAAAAAATAATAAAAATTAAAAAGTGTTCGCATAGTTTAGTCTTGTTTAACTGTAATAATCGATATAAAAAAATAATTAAAGGTTTTACCTTTTGCTTCTTTGAAGATTTTTTTTAGAATGATTGTTTATATATTTCAGTTGGGGATTTTAAAATTATTTCGTGTTTGAGAGTGTCGGTATCTAGTGGTAGAAAACTAAGATTTTCTATTTAAAGTCATGCTACAAAATTCATTCATGAGTGTAATATATTACTCAGATAACAAAAACTAATTAGTTAAAGGTAATTTTTGACAAATTAAAATAAAAAAAAGTTAATTTACTAATATTTTTGCGCATTTTTTACTAAGGAGTTACATTTGTATGCATTATGTGTACGTCCAAATTGTTTTTTTTAAGGTTAATATTAATAAATTTATTTCAGAAATTGTAAATACTATTTTTGAATACTCATGTTTCTTTAAAATAAACTTTGTTAATTAAAAATGAATATGTTTTAATTAAAATTGAATAGTTTTTTATCGAAAATGTGCTATGATATTCAAAATAATTTATTTAAAATAAGTGAAAGATCATTGTGTCAAGAGTGGCAAATTCCTTAGTCTTTTTTTTTTTAATATTTTAATCAAAGTTTACATTTTAATTCTTAGAATCTTATAATAATATTACACAAACAAATATACTACATAGAAAAATAAAGTTTAATAATCTATTATTTTCATTTTTGAGCTAATACTAATTATATATGTGTAGTGAATTGCATCGAGATATATCTTAGATATGCATTAAAACAAAATGAAAATTTATATAACAAAGTTTGTATATTTGATTGAGTACTATTAATTTGTCTTCAAGGGTTACACAGATGAACCTTTGTCAAAAATACTTATAAATATAGAAGATGGGGAAATAGTCAAGCTGGATAGGTAATCTATTTTTATTAAACGAAAATATCACTTTAAAGTATATTATAATTATTATTAGGAAATATAAGCGTTCTACTTACATAATTCAAAACACAACCTCCAATATTTGAGCAGATTTTATTTTTGTAAAAGTCTAGAACTTGAATCAATTAAATGTTAAATGTATAAGATTTTACCTATGGAAATAAGAAGTTAAAAGGGTTAAACATCTTTTAAAAATAAAATTTATAAGAGAATTCAACCCTTTTAAGGATAAGCATTTGGCTATGAGCTGTATAATTATTTTTCCAACATGAGATTCAAATTGGAAATCCTTAACTGATTAAAAAAAACATTATGTTTTTTTCATAGAATGTTATAATTATATATTCCATGCTATACATTTCGAAATTTAATAAAAATTAATTGTTAAAAATTATTTGTGTTGCTTGAAAACTTGACAGTCAGGTGACGGTTTCCACGTCTTTATCCCACAGAAGGTTAATTACTCATGAAAAAGCTTCAATTAATAATATTTGTTAACGAATAATATCCAAACTAAAACACTAAAATAGTTAAAAGTGTTTAATTATCTTATTTTTTAGTAATTAAATATGTGTTATTATATATTTTATAAAGCATGAATTTTTTTAATTATACATCTATTAACTCATATTTAAATAGAATCCTATAACATATTTATTTTATCTTATTTTTTGATAAGTAAATATGTGTTATTACATATTTTATAAATCCATGAAATTTTTTATTATATATCTATTAGCCTATTATAATAGAATCCTATTAAATATTTATCTTAAATTTTCAAATAGTTAATGGCATTTGACTTCATTTAAACTATTTTAAAAGGTGGATTCTACAAGTCAGTCCTAATCCTACAGCTGATCAAAGTATTAGTGAAGATGGCAGGACAAACCTGCCTTTGAATGTCGTCAACAATTACTTCTCACTAGGGGTTGATGCACGAATAGCTCTGGAATTCCACGAAGCAAGAGGTAATAACTTATAAATTAGGTAAGGTAATATATAATTTTCTGCAAAAATTGAATATATCTTGCACCAAAGTCTTTTTAGTAGTTTTCCGCTTCAAATACAATCTTTAAATAATCTTACTTCCTTCAAAAATCAATTAAAAAATCTTCTGTTTGATATTCTCGATAAAGAGAACTATTTTTGATTATGCATACATTAATTATTCAAATAAAATAACGGTACAGTAACTCATTTGTATTGACTAACCATCCAAAATATACCCCCGACACTTCTGTTGCCATAATAATCAGACGGAACGGTCGTTCCGCCCGCCAATCTCAAAATGACGCCAAGGGCTAAACGGCAGTTATGTATATATACAGAAAACATTTCGCTATGTTAACAGCGAAATTGATTTTATTTTCTGCTAGGCAAACTAAACTTCGTAGAACAATAAAAAAAATACAGTAGAAGGATTTTGTGGATTACTGTAAATAAAAAAAAAATTGGTTATTCTAGAGTCAAAAACAGCGGAGAAAAAAATTATTGAAATTTTCGAAAATGAAATCTTTCGAGCAGTTTTAGTCAAATTTTGACCAAATTTTTGAAGTGACCTACAGCCATTACTAGACCATGAATCTGGAAGTGGTTTTTACTAAACGATTCAGAATGCTCCAATTCATCCCCTTTCATAGGTTTGAAGTTTCAAAAATAACTTTTTCTATTTTTAATTAATTAAAATCTATATTACCTTTGGCTGTATGAATGCGCGATAAACAAGATTTCCTAGCGGCCAAGTACCTCCGAAAACGAGCCAAGGTTTACTGTATTTTCATCGAAGAGCCGCATAGCAGCGCTGTTAACTATTAAGTTATTATTACAGCTTCTAAAATATATGATTAATATAATATCTGAATAGTCAGATTGAAAAAAAAATTCTTATTAATAAACGAAATGCTTCTTTTAAACTTTTTGGCGTTTTTATTTAGAAAACTTATGAATAACTCGATCGATTGATCGAGAATTGTAAACAATCATATTTGCCTAATTGGTTGCCATATTCAGTTACCAATACCATTAAAAAAAATAGTCTGTTGGTTTTTTTTTCATAAAAAGTAAGAAATATATATTTTTTCTAAAACTTACTGAGGAATACTTAATTATGTCTGAGTAATCTTTGCTTATTTTTTATGAAAAGAAATGATTTTTTTTCTAAAATTTATTGAGGAATATGTTATTATGCCAAAGTAATATTTTATAATTAAAGTTACATTTTTTAACATGAGCTGCTACTAAATGTTTGTATTATAACACATAACAGTAACCTAAGAAACGTATTTGGTTATTGTTTTTTCTTGAATTAGGCTGGATATTTTTTAGTTTTATGAAAGAAAATTGAAAATAAATATGCCTACAAAAGTGAAAAAAAAAACTAGGCATAAGAGATGGTTGAGGTACACAAAAAATAAAAGCTGCGATGTAATCTCGAAATGTGTCGAAATCAATGTATCGGGAATAAAACGCGTCATCTGTACCTCACCACAGTTTAATTTAAGTATGCAGTATACAAATGTTCTACGGGGAAAAGGATAAATAGTTCTAATTTCCGAGTGCGAGTTATATAACGGTTATATAACTCTATAAACATTGAAACCACGTCGTCAATTTTGTAGTCATATTGTGTCTGTATCTTTTGTTATTTAAAAAAAATTACTGATATCCCCCCCAAAAAACTTCGTAAAAGTAAACAAACGCCAATCTAAAAAAAAAAAAAAAAAACTATTTATTTTATTAAAAAACAAGTCATTATGAAAGTTGTAGCTAAAAAAGCCGTGATATAAAATGAATGCCAATCTCTTGTGTAAAACATCCTGGTCATAATAAATAGTATAATTTAAGTTTTCCTGCCATAAAAAAATTGCACTGTTTGAGTTTGGTGCCCATCTTAATCCCCTAAAAAAATTAAATCATCAATAATTAATCAAATGAACTTCAATTACGAAATCAGAATAATGAAGGATATACTTAAAAAAAAAACTTTGACAAATGTATGATCTCAATACATTTATATAAAGGTATAGAGGGTGGTTAAGATGGGGGGGCACCAACCTCAAACAGTGCAATTTTTTTATGGCAGGAAAACTTAAATTATACTATTTATTATGACCAGGAAGTTTTACACAAGAGATTGGCATTCATTTTATATCACGGCTTTTTTAGCTACAACTTTCATAATGACTTGTTTTTTAATAAAATAAATAGTTTTTTTTTTTTTTTTAGATTGGCGTTTGTTTACTTTTACGAAGTTTTTTGGGGGGGATATATTTTACTTGTGATTTAATATTTGTTCTTTTTTTGTGTTTGCAAATTTACATCATATACTTTTTTATGTTCGCCAATAGGGTCCTTGTGACACTTGGTATATTGTCGACTGTATTATCGCTTTTGTATTTGTTTTTCCCTCAAATTAATCTCTACTTTTGGTGCAATAAAATTATTATTATTTATTCTCAGATTGCAGTGGATTAAATGTAAATTAGATAATAGAGTATAAATTAACTAAAATTGACATGGGAATTTTGAATCCTCTGAGAGATAAGAGAATTGGCTGACGTGTAAACCGGTTTTCACTGTATGATATTAAATTTTAAATTTTTAGCTACAATTTTTTATTATTTTTAAAAATTATCTTTCATTAACAGAGTATTATAGATGACTCCTCCATATTTCAAAAGTTTAAATTTAGTAAAATTATTAAATTAATTAGATGTTACAAAAATTATGTGTTGCTGAAAAACCTGTAAATCAGATGACGGGTTTATACATATGTATCTCTCAGAGTTTTAAAAAAAAAGTTACCGAAAATTCATTGTTACTGATAAATTGCATTGATTTGTAGAAGCCAAACCCGGTAAATTCAACAGCAGGTTTCGTAACAAAATGTTCTACGGACAAGCTGGCGGAAAAGATCTTATTAAAAGAAAATGGAAGGACCTTTGCAACTACGTTACATTGGAGGTTAGTAATTTTAATTAACTAAATTTTGTGTCTGAGATTAAGGCAAACTTTCTAACATAATTGGATAAATTCTAAAAATTCTTTCATGATGCATATAACGATAAATAGCAATATCTATGCACTTTATTTAAGTAATTTAAGTCGTTTTCCTTGCAGTGCGACGGGCAAGATATGACAAATAAATTAAGAGAATTAAAAGTGCACTCGATCTTATTCCTTAACATATCAAAGTAAGTTTAAGTTATATTAAGCGTATTAAAGTGAAACAAAATTTATTAAACTTTAATATAGTTAGATGTAAAGAATTTTAAAAGTTTGAATAGTTATTTTATTATGAACAATTCATATATGTGGAATGAATTACTGAATTTAGAGAGTTTTAATTTATAACATTTTCTTAATAACTTCTTTTCTTGTAATTTGTATGTAACTCTAGAGGGTCATTGCATGCATCAGTTTAAAACGAAGAATTTAACACATAATTGATGTTTATAGGATGAAAATTCAACGTGGTGGACTTGTTAGCGTAAATCTCTTTTTTTAGTAGAAAAACACCGTTTAAAATAAATGAATTATATTTAAATAAAAAAAATGCCTAAATAGTATTATTCATTATATATGAAATCACTATGCCAAATTTGGAAAAGATTAAAGCAATAGTAGATTTTTTTTAGAATTTTGGGGAATTTTGGGTATTCGCCTACCTTAAATAATCTTTAAAAATGTGTTGTGTGGCAGTTAGATTTTAAGCCTCCTACGTCTGACTTTTGTTTTTATGTTTTATAAAAAAAGCAACCAAATTATGGTATTAAGCGAAACCTACAACTTTAAACCTAAAAATATTATGCCATAAAAACTTAAATAAAATACTTTACTAAATTTCTAAATGTTAGTAACATACATGTTACTTAGCAAAATCTTCATAAATAATAGTAGGGCTAAAAATAATCAATAAATATTATCATCAATCATCAAAATTTTAAAGTAGTATTTCATTTTAAATTTTTTAATGATCATTAAAACAAATGAAAGTTCAGAAGTTCTTTTAAAAAGTTTATCAATGTCATTCTAAGTTAAAAAGCGTATACAGTTATTTTTTTTATCAGTCTTCATGACATTTAATATATTTCATTCTGAGAATGTCACCTTTTCTTTCCGATAATAGTCTCAAAGAGATTCTTCTCACGAACGCTGAACTACTTACCGAAAACCTAAAGCAATTTAGCGATATAATATATCTTAGTTCTAGACTTACTTTTAGTTAAGTGTAAGAAAAGTCATAGTTCAGTTTCTAGTTAAACTAGAGGAACTCATAACATTTTCTAAGTATTATATAAGAATTTAGTTTAAGGATTAAGCATTCGTATGGTATGTGGTAGCAGTAAAAAAATAGTTAGATATTACAAAGGAAACTACACAGTTTTTTCGGTTTCATTATTTTGTAACTAATTGAATAAAAAAATTGCACTTTCATAAATTAAACTGTAGATGTTATAAACTCTAAATGTTTTGATAATCTAAGTTAAAAGTTATATAAAATTCTGTTAACTTACTTAAAGATACGCAGATATTATTCTTTTTAATAATATTTCATAAATAATCTGTTAAAATTGTTACACTTATTAATTTTATACCTGAAAGAAATTATTTTTTCTAATTAAAAAATTAGTTATTTCTGTGTTTAAGTTACGGTGGTGGCACAAAACCTTGGGGTGGATTCAGTAACTTCCAATCCCCGAGAACCGATGACGGTATGATAGAAGTCATAGGCCTCACCACGTATCAATTGGTAATATGATTCTAACTTTTGATACCTTAGTAAAAACAAATCTAAAGATTGCTAAGTAATTTGTTTCGAAAAAAATAACCCTTAAAAAATCATGAAATAATCCTGATTTTAATCATGAATAAAGGTGATATGATTTTAATCATGAAAAAAGATGATATGATTTTAATCATGAAAATCATGATTTTAATCATGATTTTTATATAAAAACTTCAATCTTAGTTTAATCAGGCATTAAATACGCGTTCTGCTGTGGGCTGGTAAACTGCAGTAACTTCCATATGGATTTGGACCATTGTTGCAAACACTCAATCACTCTAAACAATTAATAAAACATGGTGGAATTTATTTTAATTTAAGATCAAAAATGGTACAACTCACTGTTGCGATTACTGCAGTTTACCTGCTCACGGCAGTGTTAACATTAAAAGATTGATGTTTATCAAACTTATTTCAGAGTTATAAATATCGATTATCGATATCGGAATATTGAAACCAATTATCGAAATATCGATAGGATTTATGTAAGATTAATTTTAAGGAAAGATTTATAAATCAGAGAGAAAGTGTGTGATATTGACAACACATAAAAATGATTTATTGTTAAGAGCGTCTGTGTGATGTAGACAAATTTAAAATATAAGTTCATCGATTGAAATTTCAATAAAATCTAAAGGTAGCTTACCACAGCTACTAGGCACTATTATTATGGTGAAATTAAGAAACAAATGGTTAGCCGTGTATTTAAATAAAAAAAAACTATAGTAATTAATGATCCCAAAAAGCTTTTTAAAGATAATTAACTTAAATCATATAATTTCTAAGTTAAAAACTACTTGACAGCAATTAATTTTTCCATAAGTTAAACTATAAATATAAACCATAAAATATTTTTATTTCTAAAATAAGTTCAAATAATAACTAGCCAATATTAATTGTATGCCAAAAATTAATTAACAATAACAATATTATAAGTTAAACTATAAACTATGAATTTTTTTAATTTTCTAAAATAATTTTATATAATTTCTAGCCATTGTTACAAGCAGGAGGACACGGCAGTCCCATCGCCCAGTGCAAAAAAGCTAAACTAGTTACCTCCTGTACTATTCCAGTACAGGTGGATGGAGAACCCTGCAAATTGTTACCGTCCATTATTGAAATCGACCTTCTTAACACCGTCAATATGATAGCTAAGACAAAGGTACTAGCTGAAATTTGAATGTTGAGCATACGTTTTGTTTTAAGTTCAATACTATCATAGTTATGAGTATGTTTTATAACTATATAACAAACTGTGTAACATAGTTATATAGTTTGTGGAATGTAGTATGTATAGACCCATACTATAGTATGTACTATCGTAGTTATATCGAGTATGTGTGTTAATGTAGCATGTGCACTGTGCAGTGTGCGGACTTTCGTTTTCGAAGGTTATATGTATTTGAATTCAAAAATTCCTAAAATCAATGGCGAATTTAAAGTTTTTTGTTAAGTTAGTTAAATAATAGTTTTTGTTTTTGTGCTTGTCAGAGGAGACAAGGATCTTCAGCAAAAATGTAAGTACTTTATGTCATAAAATTTTTATTCTTTAAGAATAAATTTAAGTTGGTTCTTCAATTCAACCAATCCAAAATATTATATTAATTGTACTAATTAAGGTTTTTATAATTTTTTCAGGGAAAACGTTGAAAAAATAAATCTCCCCTTGAAGGTAGTATCATTTCAAAATTATGAAGATGAACATCATAAAAAGGACAAACTTGAAGAAAAAGGTAAGTGGAATACTAACGCTGGTTCAATGAGCTTTTTATTGGTTAAGACTATGCGAAGCGTTTTATGTTTATAAGTAACATATTTTTAATGGCCTTTCTTTTAGTTATGGCAAGTCTATCTGAAACCACTTTACATCTCGTACTAAAAGAGCTATAAATATCAAATCTGGTACACGAGTACCTGTCGGATAATAAGACTTTAGACAAATTTGCGCAGACAAAAAGGGTAGTAGCCATCGAACTTTATTGCTTTAAAGCATTGCTGCAACTCTTAAAACGAACGAGTGATTTTAACTCAGTCTGATTGATTTTCACTCCTCCAGTCTGGAAAATGCACTTCTCCTTTTGGAGTGGATCCTTTGTGTGTTAAACCTCCTACAGGATCACTCCAAACGAGTGATTTTAACTCAGTCTGAGATAATATTCACTCCTTTCCTGTGTCGAAAATGCACTTCTCCAACTGGAGTGGAATTCACTCTTTTGTTTTAAGAGTGTAAACCGTAAAAAGCAAGAGACTTCGTAATTGGTGCACAAGTTATTAAAATTACCTTATAGGGCATATCAATTATCTTTAAAACTATTGATCTATGAAATGGTAATTGAAAGTTCAAGAAAGCTTCATTTGCGAATTTAAACATCGTACTAAATTGTGATTCATTTAAATTTTAACTTTACAGCTAGCCTACTTGGGGACATCAGCATTAGCTTCAATACAGATTTATCTGAAATTCGACCTCAGATTAGTGCCCTTTTGAAAGAAAAAGAAGCCAAACTTGTTACAGAAGAACAGGTAAAGCTACAATGCTTTTTTTTTAAATTAAAAATTGACTTCGATTTTTAATTTTCATTATCTTTAAAATCATTAATATTTTTTGGGGGCTATGGAAAGTTCGTTGACATAGACCATCTTTACTGTGCTATTGATTGCAGTTGGTCGTCAATATTTGTATTAGTACTTACAAGGAAAACATTACTAGAGTTATAGAATTTGGGGATATTGAAAAACTAAAATAGTTTTATGTTATAAATATTGGAACTATTTTTAACTAATTTAATAATGTGCGAATTGTGACAATTGTTTTTTACAATTTAGTTTTAAAATGCTCAGGTAAACTTAAAAATATGGGTGCGCTGGACCGGGGTCTCCAAACTCAAATGCCTCATTGTTAATCCAATGGGAATAAAAAACTTTTTCTCTGCCACATTTCTCCGGCTTTATTGAATATTTTTACAAGCGTTTTCTTAATGATAATCGTAGATAACTTACAGGTCTCTATAATCCCACTTTTTAAAATTGCTTCGAATGCTTTTTATACAATTATTTATTCTAGATTTTTAAAAAAAAATTCAAACCAATTTCAAAAAGTGGGATTGTCGGGACCTGTAAATCAGCTACATTTATCACATTGAAAATCCGTTTGTAAAAATATTCAATACAGCCGGAGAAATGTGACAGAGAAAAGATTTTTCTCCATTGGATTAACACTGATGCACTTTGCTTGGAGACCCGCGATCCAGCCCGCCCATTTCCCTTAAACATGTATTTTATTTACTTAAGATGTACAATATTACTCCCTTCTTTCCCAATCGATATAAACGAGCAATACTTTTACAAATGCTATTAAACAGAGTGTTTTTGCTATTGTACTTAACCTCAACAAAAGTAAATGACTTCCTTATGCCCAATACGAAATGAACTGTTTTACGATACTTTTGTCACACACAAACAAATCTTAACAATTCCCAATATGGGTTTATAAGGTTCAAAGACCTCACATGGACGTTGAACCAAAGTAGATTGGAGACAAAGTTATGCTGTCTGAAAGTGTTTTACTTAAAGTAGTTTTATTTGTAGTTTTAAGGATAATAAATAAGAAATAGGGAAATGGACGGAACGTCTAATTATATTAATGGACGTTTTGTTTCTGTACAATAGAAAATACTGGTCTGTATGCAACTACGTAGTATAATTAACTATTATTTACACCAGGGGTTCCCAACCTTTTTGGACCTGTGCATCACTTGATTTTTTAAGAAATTTTGGCGTACCACCGGATTTAAATATTTTAATTAATTTAATTTAATTTAATTATTTATTTTCTCTTCTGAAAGTGTTCAAAGGCTTTTTGAACTAAATTCATGAGAAAACTTCATATATAATGGTTAGATATTTGCCTATTTAAAACATGCTTATAATGAAGGAGAAATAAAAACAATTAAAATGGTGTTAATTTACAGTTTTATTTATTACCTATAGGTCTAAAAACATACCGATAAAAATTAGTACAAACTAATTAAGAAATTGATCCATCATGCAGAATATACTTTTATAGTCTGTAATGAGGAACTTGTTGTTATTTGCCTGTGATTTAAAGATCAACATTAGGAGTAATAGAACGTATCATCAAAAATAGAGGGTGATCAAATTGTACTACGTTTTACATCCGAGCCAGAAGTTATTAAAAGATTCTTTAAAAGAATGTTAATGTTTAAAATGATGAGTAATATATTTGCTTGCTCACTGCTCATGCCTACAAAAGCTATATGATCATGCCTGCAGAATCTATAGCATGATGTTGCTCACGTAATTCACGCGTATCATCAAAAATTTTCCCGCGTACCTCCGTTTGGGAGCCTCTCATTTACACCATTCCCAACATTAATGTTCCACATGCAAACAGTTAAATACTATTAATAAAAAATACATTCTAAACTGAAGCTTGCATATGAGCAAACTCAATGCCTCATTTATAGCAGAAGACTTACAATATTGTTTTGTGTTGAATAGTAATCAAAATAAATTCTCTCCACAAAATAAGTTTGTGAGTTGGAAAAAGTGTTTTAGTAACTTTGAAAAAACTGTTACAAAATCTTTAGAACACAGCTTTAAAAACTTTGTAACAGGTAAAAAAAACTAATACTTTTTTCTATTAAAATGATTTAAAACAGTTTTATGCAAAAGTTAAATACCAAATTTAGTTTATTATTATTATGTTTTAGAAAAATTCCCAAGAAACAAATAGTTCTCAACAAAAGACAACTGATTGGTGGTTCCTGGATTGTAAGCTACTTTTTTAATTTTCCCCATAATATTAAATGCAATATTTTAAAATACAAGAATATTTTTAAAAGTAATAAAAAATATTCTTTATTTCTGAGTCTAATTGTTATAGTAGTAAAACTATAAGCAGTAATTTGTACTTTATGACAATAGTCTTTTACCTAAAAGCATTTAATTAGTAATGTCAAGAGTATTTAGAAATTGTGGCAAAAAAAAAACATTTTATCTACAGACAATGTCATTTCTTGTAAACAAATTCATATCTCTCGGTAAAATTTTCTAACAACTTTAAGTTGTAGTTCTTAGATCCTTAATATCATTTGTTGAAGAAACAAATGAATTACATATTGTTATGCCTGATTTTGAAATTACTGTACTCCGTTTAACATATTTCAACGTTTTTTCAATCAATTAAATGCTTCTCCCGCTGTTATGTATGTTAAAAGTAAAAAGCTCTTAAGGTAGGCGAATACCCAAAATTCTAAAATTTTTACTATTACTTTAATCTTTTCCAAATTTGGCATAGTGATTTCAAATATAATGAACAATGCTTTTGGGTAATTTTTTTTATTTAAATATAATTGATTTATTTTAAACGGTGTTTTTCAACTAAAAAAAGGGGGTTACGCCAACACTTCTGCATAAAAAGTTTTACATTAATTTACCTGAAATTTTTCACAGATGCTATTTCAATATATATCTGTGCTATGAACCTCTAACATCTGGTGTAAGTAAACAAGTTTTTTTAAAAAAATGTCCCAGTGTAAGTTAATCGAAAAAAATCCTTTTTTTGTGGTTAATTTATAACATTTTTCTTAATAACTTTTTTTCTTGTAATTTGTATGTATCTCTAGAGGGTCATTGCATGTATCAGTTCAAAACAAAGAATTTAACACATAATAAATGTTCATAGGATGAAAATTCAATGTGGTAGACTTGTTGGCGTAAACCTCTTTTTTTTAGTAAAAAAACACCGTTTTAAATAAATAAATTATATTTAAATAAAAACAAAAGCCTAAATAGTATTATTCATTATATTTGAAATCACTATGCCAAATTTGGAAAAGATTAAAGCAATAGTAAAAATTTTAGAATTTTGGGAAATTTTGGGTATTCGCCTACCTTAAAAAAACTAGTGCTTCTTTTATTACCAAATGGCCGTTGGTTCAATTGAAGAGCTTAGACGAATAACATGCTAAGTGACAAAAGGGTGAAAATGAGAAAATGAGCTTTTAAGTTCTTAGTTTGCATAAAATTGCATTAAAAACTGTACTTGCAATTGGTAAAAAATAAATTTAATTTTAAGCTTATGATAATTGGGAAACCTGCTATCTTTAAGAGCTGGAGAAATATGTTCATTGACACAAAAATCTGATTTTTTTCAAAAATGTCGCTTATCGCGTTCTCCCACTAAGCTCTTGAATTCTGTTATCACTTGATAATTTGAACGTAAACAAATTTACAGAACGAATTTACGTAATTCTGTTGTTAGTCTTTAAATGACATTGAATGTTTAAATAATAAGGTTATTTTTAAATTTGACGGAGCGAATTTACGTAATTCTGTTGTTAGTCTTTAAATGATTTTGAATATTTAAATAATGAGGTTATTTTTAAATTTAAAGCATGCAGTGGCGACAAATTTTTCCGAATCGATGGCGCCCAAGAGCATCTGTACTACGTGAACGACATTTGCGACCAAGAACTGTACATAGCCGAACAAAGAGAAATCGTTAATGACGTCAGTCATGACGTACTAAAGGCGGAGCCGGATGGCGATGACGTCAGCCACGTGTCCAGTTCTTCGAGTGGTCGCCATTCACAGGAAAGCGGAGAATACGGGTGAGGAAAGAAATGACAAATGACGTATGATTTTTGATATTCTGATCTAAGCAGAATGTCAGAAATAAGTATGATATGCAGAGTTATTGTCACAAAAATCTATAGAATTGGAGGATATTTTCAGAATCTATGAAAGCATTATGAGATTATTTGGAACAAGCTGATCCATAATAAACATAGAAAATTTTATTGATATTTATAAATAATTTTGGTGTTTTAACAATAATATTATACTTGTAGCAATAATATATGACTTGTTGTCAAGGCCTTATACTCTATTTAGTTTGGCCCTTTGTCCTTAAGTTTGAGATTTTGTCACGAAGTTTTTTTTAAGCTACCAAAATAATGAGTTATTAGGCCATTAAACAAAATTAAGTTTGGGATATTATGGGGTTTTTTTGTGCTAGCACACATAATTTCTAATAAAAATTAGTAAATAATCATTTTACCCAAGACAACTAATAATGAAGTTACTGGAAAAAATTTCTTATTTTTTTGCAAATAAAAAGCATTTTTAAATGATTCTTTAAGGAATGAATGAAAATGAATATCTTAATTTCATTGTAGAATTTTTTTAGCAATAAATTATAAAATATATTTATCAAGCAAATACATTACATAGTTTTGATTGCAATTTATTAAACTTATACATCATATTAAATTGTGCTTGTAAGAAATTTAAATTTGAAGGAGTTCATAATTTTAACGCGCAGTATTTGTAATAAATGACATTACTGGCTTTTCAAATTAGTAAAGTCAATTAATGTAAAACACATTAATTGCTTTCTTTGACATAAAGAATGTAAATATTTTGTTTAAAATAACTTTTAAATGTTGATTTTTAAAAGAGAAAGGCTCTAGTTTTAAATTTAATGTATCACTTTTTCTGTCACTTTAAGATTTTTAAAATATAAAGTTGTATTGGAAAGTATCATTGTTTTACTTTAATCTGTCTAAAGGATAGTCTTAGTTTTTTAAAAATACCATGTCATATAATTTTTAGTGAATTGGGTGAAGCAATTGAAATCGCAACTAAAGTTGTAGAACAAACTGAAAAAGAAGCCGAACTTCAGATACAAGCAAATGAAAATCATGTTCCATTGCACGAAGAAATTCAAAATCTTTCGCAACCAAGTGAAGAAGACAACATTTTATCTAAAGAAGAAAACCAAAATATTTATTCGCAGACAATACCAGAAGAAACAAATAATTTAGATAATCCCCCAGAAAACGGCAAGTTATCAAAATTATTGTTTTTTAATTACGTGATTGTTATTATTTGTATTATTTTTGTTATACAAAAAGGAATATCTTTTGTAATTTTAAAATATAAGAAAAATTAAAAAAGGTTTTGTTAATAAAAGTTGATAATTTATTTAATTCTGTTAATAATTTAACTAAATTAGCTAAAAAAATTTTAGGTAACTGAATATTAGCAAAGACATTTATTACACATTATAATCGTAGAGCAGGAAAAAAAACACGTTACATTTTCAGCCAAACATATGAATATGTATTTTGAATTTTTCAGTATTTTTTAAAAAATATTTATAACGTATCAAAGGATAAAATGTAAATCCTGCACATAAATTTTATTTCATTTTAAAACCTTAAGATTCATTCTAATTTAGTTTTTGAAAGTAAACTTTTCCTTTAAAAATCCCAATCCTCGAGATTTGTTAATAGTGTTAATTAATTTAACGCATATAAATTACAATTTTCAGATTTAATTGCTGCTGCGAAAATGGGAAATCTGGAACTAGTAAGTCTTATTAATGCTACATTTTCAAGATGAAGGTATTTAAGGATCGATAAATTATAGTTAAAAAAAATAGTAGTAGTGTCACAACACGGGTTACTAAACTTTCAAGGCGGAGAACTTCTCTGTGACGTCATAACTTTCCGTCATGTTCGGAGTATCGGCTGATCCAAAGAAGAACAACAAAACTTGTTCGTACACGGCCGACTATACTTTTCAGATTCCGAAAAGGTTACGTTCTTCTTCGGAACAGCCGATGATCCGAACGGGAAGGAATATGTGACGTACACTCTTAAAACAAACACTCCTAATTTAACTCAGTCTGAGTGGATTTCACTCCTCCAAACTGGAAAATGCACTCCTCCTTTTGGAGTGGATCCTTTGTGTGTTAAACCTCCGACAGGATCACTCCAAACGAGTTTTTTTAACTCAGTCTGAGAAAATATGCATGCCTTTCCAGTGTCGAAAATGCACTTCTCCAACTGGAGAGGATTTCACACTTTTGTTTTAAGAGTGAAACGCAGAGATTCTCTGGCCTTAAAGTTAAGTAGATGGTCAAACATTAAAACATTGCTTGTACTGCTAGGTAGCTCGATTGCATTCGCAAGGCCACGTTTTAACGCAGAAGGACCATGACGGAAGAACAGCCCTGCACCACGCTGCATTTATTGGGAACGTTGACGTGGTTCGCTACCTTGTTGCATATGGTAAGTCTTATTCGATATTTCACAGTGTATGCGTGTTTGAAAATTTCCTGATTCGTCAGGACAAGCTAAAATACAAATATAAAGTAGTTTCCATTCATCTACAAGTTATTTATTATGATTTAATATGGATGACAAAGCAAAACCTTGAAAATGAATGTGATAAAGAATACAAGTAAAAAAGTAAAACTTTGAAAATAAATGACCTATAATAGGATAAACTATTATCGGTCAAAATTCATATGAAATTCACGCTAGAATTTGGAAATTCTTCATAGATATAATAGCAATAAGATGCTATAAATCCAAAGATATATGTTAATGCAATTATTCATGCATAACTTGTGATTTTAAATGATGCTATTAAAATAAGTTTCACAGTTTATGTGTTTTAAAGTAATATAAATGAGTAAACTAAATGTACTATAAACAAAAAGTATTTATTATTAAGGTATAGGAAAAAGATTAAATAAAAAAGTATGTTTCTAAACACAACAATCCCTTAGCTTAGTTTCTCTTCTTCGTGGGAACTTTGGACCAATATTAAATAATTATATTATATTTTTTTAATATTAGAGTGTTTATCGAATAGTTCTATAATCTGTTACTTTTAAAAGTGAATTACTGTTCTACCGCTTTTTAAAATTGAATTTCTCTACTCTTAGAACACCAACAAAAGAAATCGATTTTTTCGAACTAAATTCACACGCGAGAATCTCATGATGGAAAAGTTCGAAATTATTACATACTTTTTTTAAAAATTTATTTAAAGTTCGTTTGTAACTGTGTTAAAATAAACTGTTTCGATGCTTACTTACCGATTGGCATGATTCCAAGAGTAAATTTAGAATACTATTTCAAGATCTTGAACCTAAGTCTTTATATCGATTTTCGATCTATTGATTGATTGATTTTTCTCCTTTGCAGCAACCCTTTCTGTGTTAGATGCCCAAGACGATATAATGTGAGTTGGACATCAAAGTGATATGAAAAGTTGCATGATATTTTATTATTTCCGCAATTGTGAGGACAAATGCATCTTTTTACAAATACTACTATGTTCTATTCTTAAACAAAGTGTGAACTTGAAATAACGTAGTTTAATTACATATTTTTAGATAAATATTTAGATTAGTTATTCAGTTTTTAAACTACTCTTAGTATTTGATCCGAAATAGTTAAAAGAGACGTGGGAAAAAGCATTGACTCCTTTTTTTTGTTCGTCTGTCCATCTGTCTTTTATAAAACGGTCTGTTATAATTTTTGTTTCAGCCATTTGCTCTTGAAAATCCTTTTTTAGTTAGAAAGATGCGATATTAGGCATCTATTTTTATAATTTTTTTGTCGTAAGCTTCACCTTCAATCTGTTTTTCTGCCTTATGGCTGCTTTAATTTCATTTCTAGCAGGGCAATTTTAAATATTATTTTTTTTTGTTGGGAATATGTATTACCTAATACGCCTATCTTTCATTCCTTGTAATCGTATGTCTGTCTATCTGTACTAAAAAAACTTAAGTGAGTACTAAAGTAACAAGAAAGTAAATTATTCTAGTTCTTTCAAAATATCTTATTTAAAATCCTCTCTCTCTCTCTCTAATTGCTTTAATGAAAGTAACTAAAACTTTTAATTATTTTCTATGGTTATATTGACTGACTGTTGTGTAATGTTTGAAAACTTTACTTTACTCATACTTCTATGAGAAAATCTATTACATTTCCTCTGAAGTTAAGAATTCAACGATACAAAACATTTAAATTTGTAAAATTAAAATTCATAAATCTAGAATTTAAATTTTTCATACCGATTCTCTTTTGCAGGTTTCACACTGCTTTGCATAGGGCAGCGACTAGAATGGATAAAGTAGTGTGTTCCATTTTAGTGAGTGCGGGAGCATCGTTAGAGATCAAAGATAAACAAGTAATTTTTAAAATACTAATAATTTAACTTAAATGAATTAAAAGGAAAAAATGGATTAAAAGTTGTTGAATTAAATGAGAACTTCAGTCGCTTAAGATAAACCGACAAATTAAGTAGAAACATAAGAGTTAAGTTCTGATTAAGTTAAGTTAAACTGAATTTTAAATATTTTATATAATCTTGTAGTTGAAATAGCTTATAAAAATAGTTTGTAAACAATTTATCTTCATGAATGTAATACCGCAATGGAAATTAGAAATTAGAATAAAATATTTTTGTTGAATGTCTATAACACTTTATCAGGGTTTATTATAAATTAGGTCTAAACTTGTTTATTTTTTTATAAAATAGAATAAAATGCAATTTAAAGCTAATTTATTTTCCTTAATAAGCTTGTTTTGAGAACAGTCTGCTAAATAGCTTTAATGCATCCTATTTGGTTTGGTTTGGTTTGAATTATAGTCGCACTAGATCTACACGAGAGCTATTGGCGACGAGCGTCGTATTTTAGAACCACAGTCAGGTGACGAGCCAACACCTGAATAGGCACCTAACGCAACCGTTAATTTAATGCATCATAAGTTAACGTTCTTAACCAATTATTGAAGAACAAGATTTTTTAATAACTTAACAAGTATTTTCCAAATACATAAAACATTGTAAACCATATAAATTTTCTAGGGATACACAGCTCAAGAGTTGGCGGAAATTGTTGGCGATAAAGTCCTTTCTGAATACTTAAAAAGTAAGTTGAGGGCATTACTACAAATAGAAGCTTTGCATTATTGTACTTTTAGCTAAAAATTAGTCATCATATTTGTACTTAAAATATATTTAATTGTTTTTTTTATAATTAATACTATCTACAAAGTATTTCTTTAGGTAACTTTTATTCCTTTAGTATATCATCTTTACACATAGACGAAGACTTTGTGAATATCGAAAAGTTAACTTTTGAAGTTGTTTAAATTCGATATTCGTGTAACTTAACTTTTCCAACATAAATTGCTCAGGACTATGGTCATCATTTGCCTTATATTTTGTTTATTTAGATAAACTTTAATAGTAAGCTCACTTTCACTTGGCGAATTTTCTTGCTAATCGTCGTTTATTGGTTAAAATGGGAATCAAATGAACACATATTAGTGAAAAATTTGTCGACAATTTAAATAGAAAAAGCTAATTTTTTACCTTTCTTAATATAGTCATCAGACTTTACGATCAATTTAATGCATTTCCTTGGTTAAATCTGATAATTTTTTGTCCAAATAGATTCTAAAAAAATATAAAAATAGAACAAAATAGATGAAATAATATATTATTGATACATATCGATTGCTTCAACCAATAAGAAGTCAAGAAAAACCCCTAGAGCTGTTTGTAGGATTGCATTGCATACAAGAAAGCACGAAAAGCTTTCAGCGCTGGTTACCATGCCAACAAATCTTCTTTTAGAATCGATTTGCCAAATATAGAATTCTTGTAAAATTAGATTCTTGTATAGGCATTATATAACATTGTTGAATGTTTTATTACGTTAATGTCAATTTCTAAATAAAGATAAATTGATGCCTACTCAAAGTACAAAAATAGCATCAGATGTTTATTTATTTAGTTTTAAATGACGTTAAAATATATTTCACAAAGAGATTATTTGGTAAATGTTGACATGAATGTTTTGCTTCTATTTAAAAGCAATGAATACCACGTATTTGTTCTTTAAATATATTTCACAAAAAGATTATTTGGTTTATGTTGACATGAATGTTTTGCTTCTATTTAAAAGCAATACATTCTAATAATATATTAGAATTTGCTTCGATTCTAACGCAATGCAATTCTTTAAGTATAAATACATAACTTAATTTAGCAAGCGCTTATAAATAATTATTGAATTTTTGAAAGAAAATTAATGGAACTAGCCAAATTTAGCGTGTAAATGTTTAATATCGAATTAATGCTGCGTGTGGAAGCTGGCTAAGTGATCGATTCTGTTACAAATCTACTTGTTTCTAACACCCATAGAATTGTCAGATTATAAGATTTTATGCTACAAAATTGTCGTTTAAAATTCGCTTCATCTATGCTATTAGAAAAGTAATATGTCATAAAATTTGCTCAAGCCTTGTCTCTAAATGAATGTAACGTGTTCTAACGAGCATTCTGATATTGCCATTTTTAAAATCTTGAGTGTTGATCATTAAAAATAGGTTTATCTTCAAACTGTCGCTTCATTATGGTTTGCTTCTGCTTACTAATAATGGAATTTATTAATTATTTTCATTAATTATGTTTATAAACTTCTTAAGGTTTTTT
This sequence comes from Hylyphantes graminicola, assembly GCA_023701765.1. NCBI lineage: Eukaryota > Metazoa > Arthropoda > Arachnida > Araneae > Linyphiidae > Hylyphantes > Hylyphantes graminicola. The sequence continues at coordinate 53,505,386 of CM043114.1, read as the reverse complement.
ACTGTTGGGTTACTAGGTTTTAAACTACACACATTTCTAGTTTAGTTGTAGAATTTAAACTTCTTTAATGTATTTGTAAGATAGTTTGGTACATGGAATTTTTTTATTTATTTTTTGCAGGTGTTTCGAATTCAGTAACATTATGATTTTTCTTGAATGATTTGGCGATGACTATCAACAAATTTAATTTAGAACCTGAGCTTCAATATCAAATCCATCCATTATTGACTTTTACCATAGAACAATGCATGCCATTAGTGTGACGTCTCAACAAAGGAGGCTCGTGGATTGAACAGCTTTGGCTCAGTAAATTTGTTTAGAGCTAATTTACACGCTACTATACAAAGTAAAGACTAACCGCGCATTGAAAAAAAAAAAACGTTAAAAAAAACGAAAAAAAAAAAAAAAGAAGACGCCGAGAAAAGGGAAGACGTTAACTGTATTGGTACTAATTATTACTACTTACTTACTAATTATTAATTACTATAACTAATTATTTTTACAACATTCATTATTTTTGTTCAATATTCTGCTTGTTTTCTTATGATTTCAACACTTCATTAATTGCCATGAATGCATAATTTTCGATGCAACTTAAACATCCTTAACCCATCTCCTCATGTAAACGTGACGTCACCCCTAATAGCGTGTATTGTTTATTAATGAAATGTGTAAGAGAATCTTATGTATGACGTCAACTTTCAATTTCATTCTTTAAAATTCTAATGGGATATTCTTAAAATTTTAACTTGATTAAAATTTAAAAAAGTTTGATATTCATTAAATATTAATCTAGAAACTAAAATTTAAAGTGTATATTTGTTTGTGTGTTTTGCACATATGTAGATTAAGAACTTTAAAATTAAATTTGTTTGCTTATGAAAAAAAAAAGAATATATATTATTGTGATAAACAGTATTTGATTGTAAAACAATTTCATGTAACTGACTTTAGGCAGATATTTTAGAATTTACACTAGTTTTTGTATGTAAGGTTAAGTATGCAAAAAACGAGCAATAAATTGTTGTTAATATTTTTGTACTTTTAATGCGTACCTTCGTCAATATTGTGTGGAATGGCTGTCTACATGATTGTAGCTCCCATGCCAAGATTTTAGGTAGATCAATATACATTCCTAAAACAAACGAGTGAATTTAACTCTGTCTGAGTTAATTTTCACTCTTTTGAGTGTCGAAAATGCACTTATCCTATTGGAGTGGATTTCACACTTTTGTTTAGTTACTCCGAAAGAATCACTCCAAACGAGTTATTTTAACTAAAGTTAATTTTCACTCTTTTCCAGTGTCGAAAATGCACTTTTCCTATATGAGTGGATTTCACTCTTTTGTTTTAAGAGTGTAGCTTCAGCATTTGGGAAAATCATTAAATTGACCAGCATCAATATTGTCTCAATTGGAAGACTTCATGATTGAAGACAGCCATTCGACTAATTTTCTATATTTATCATGCATTGAGATGGCAATTAGGGTATTCCCAATGAATCAAAATCCTTTTTCTTGAACCGACACAGTCAAAATGCTAAATGTACACTCTTAAAACGAACGAGCGATTTTAACTCAGTCTGATTAATTTTCATTCCTCCAGTCTAGAAAATGCACTTCTCCTTTTGGAGTGGATCATTTGTGTGTTAAACCTCCGACAGGATCACTCCAAACGAGTGATTTTAATTCGGTCTGAGTTAATATTCACTCCTTTCCAGTGTCGAAAATGCATTTCTCCTACTGGAGTGGATTTCACTCTTTTGTTTTAAGAGTGTGGGTTTTTAAAGTGAAAGCCTAAATTTTAATAAATGCTGAAAATATTGGTAATAGTGAGTAAGCAATAATACCTTTTATAGTGCAAGCCTTCTCACTGAATTTTGGGACAGTAATAGGTAAGCCAATATGAGATAACCGCTATCAAAAGTATAAAAAAATCATACATTGAGATGGAAATCACAGGGTATTCCCAATGAATAAAAATCATTTCCCTAGAACCAAAACATTAAAAATGCTAAATGTAAGTTTTTTTTTTTAAAGAAAGAGCCTACATTTGGATAAATGCTGAAAATATTGGTGATAGTGAGTAAGTAGTAATACCTCTTATAGTGCAAGCCTTCTGAGACTGAAGACAGTGCAAGACACTGAATATTGGGACAGTAATATGTAGACCAATATGAGATAACCGCTATCAAAATTATAAAAAAATCTGCTAAATGCATCGATTGTATTGGTTAAACTTTGAGCGGAATGACCCATCTATTTCTTTAGAAATTAGGATTGAGAAACCAGTGTGTAGGCTTGCTCTTTAGAAGGTACACTGCTCAAAACAATTAGGGGAGCACATGTTTTAAACCCTTTCGTTCCCAATGATTCCATTGGGAATCATCAGCTTGTGATTTTTTTCTGACTAAGTTAAATTCGCAACTTATGTATCGTTAGATACATCATTATATGGAAGACTAATGTATTTTGAAGAATTTAATATATATATTTTTTAATATTAATGAAAATATGAAAAATATGGTAAAATAAATTTCACTTTAAAACAGTTTTAGAAAATAAATTGACCCTAAATGTTTCATGCTTGCATTTTTTAGATGTTTAAAAATATATTTCAACTATTTTTAACAATAAAAGTTTTGAAAAATTATTGTTATTAATTTATTAAAAAGTTATTATTCCATTTCCCCCCTTTAAATTTAAGTATTAAAAACTTAAGATTTTTTCTCCTGTTTTTTACTATTTCATTTCGAATGCATAGTGAATCTATTTAACAAATTTCAGATTTATAGGATAAAAATTAAAAAGTTGGGAGTGAAGTTAAAGTTGGAATTAAAAAGTGCTCCCCTAATTGTTTTGAGCAGTGTATTAGTCTGAGAAACTCATATTAAAAAGTAAAAGTGAGACACAACACAGGTTTGTTCTGATCTTGGTTGTTACTTTATTTGTGAGTATCAACTGAAATAATTAACAAGAGAATTCAATATTTATATTCACACAATTATTATCCCAGGTATTGACCATTCAATGGACTGTGGTATAACATTAAAGAACATATATTACTATATATAATCACAGTTCGTAGAATATTATATATATATTTATACCTTAACAACAAAGAAGGTTCCATTTATAACGGGGGAAACAATACGAAATTCATATTAACTTTAATAGTGTGTAATATACAATAAAATAGAGACACTGGAAAAAACAACTGAGTATATTATATATTATACACATGCTACATTAATTTTATAGGATAGTTAGAATGAATTGTTATGTAGAGTGAAAGTGAAAAAACATGCCGTGCGCATTTCACGATGCAAATATTTTGCTCTCGTTATCTCTAATTCGCCCGAATTTTCAAAAAACTATCAATTCTCGAATTTGCTTTTCGAATGTATTCCTACTAATATAGTATCACCTTGATATATCAGAAGAAAGAGGAAATTCAATAGTGTAAGGGCTGCGACAGATCCAGACTTATTTTTAAGCTGGGCTGAGTTTAAGAGCTATCGTTCACTCAGTACTAAATTTAGAGACTGGTATCGTTTAGCACTTTTTCGCTTTTTTCGAACAATCTTTTGACGAAATTTGTTTCTAATATTATTTCAAATTAAATTTTTATTATTTTTTTCGCCAAATGTAATTAATTTTTTGGTGCAATCTAATATTAAGTAATTTTTTTTCAGGCGATAATTTAGAACCACTTATGAAAAGAGTAAATTTTGATTTCGAACCTTTCAATTTTGTTGCGCTCTATGAGCCCTAGCGTTACTGTCTACAAAAGTGCAGCCCCCTTCTTTAGCGTGTGACTAACAAATCTTTATTCTTATCAATTAGTCTACTGAATATATTATTATTATTATATCATAAGTATTATAGATAAATTCCATTCGGAAGAGGAAAGTAGTCTGAAAAACTCCATAATTAGTCTTCACGTTCGTTTTTTACATTTTTGTTTAGTTTTCAAAAAGGTGATTTTTTGAAATAAGAGAACAAAGCTTTTGCTCCTAAGCAATGTACATTTCAAGTACAGCACGCATGCGCAAAAAGATTTTTTTTATACCACGACACGTGACTAATTATATCCGTTACAAAACTCGTTCTCTATAGAGTGCAATGAAGGCCGTTGATCGGCTTACACATAAAACAAAAAGTCCTACATATTTGTTAAGCTTCTATATGATATCCAGAACACGTTTGAAGAAATTAAAGTGCTGTGGCAACAGTTGTCATTTCATTTGAATGGACCAATGAAATACAAATATCAATGGTATTGCCAGTGTCGGATTTAAGTACTATTTTTTTCAACGGACGAGGCCAACAATTTTCATAGCATTAAGTGTTTGGGAGCCTTTGGTGGTGATATTGTCGATTAGTGGAACTTGTAAATTTCAGAATTGATTTAACTCTGTCTTTTAAGGTAATAATTTATATTAGTTGAAGATCAGATTGGGTTTAAGTTTCTAATTAAGTTTAAGGACATTTAATGTTACTTTGTTTTATACATTTTAATACTCTACAATAAAGAAAAAACAATACAATAGAAATTTTAGATTAGATTTAATAGATTTAAGGAATTAGAAATATTTTAAGATGTTTCAGTGACTCATTATTTGAGTTACGTTTCTGCATCTCAGCAAAAAAGGGGCCGTTGTCTAATGTCATAACATAGATCTACAGCCCATTTTCCACTCGAGTGCAGAGTTGATGTTATCATATTCATCCTTTAACATGTTTTGATTAAAAAGGAAAAACCTTTCAGTTAGAGTTTGAATAGCTTTTTTTCGTGACGTAATATTTAGATTAAACAGATTAAAAAATAAACTTTTAATCAGGGGTGGGAGTCTCCAACATTTTTCATAGCATCAAGAAAAGGAAAATGTTCAGTAATAGTTTAAAACATTTTATATAGAATTATATAACAAGGGATTTTTGGTAATGCAGCCGTTTGTTGTAGGAAATTTTGAGGAACATTTTACTATTTCACCTAACGACAAAGAGGTAGAAATTTTTATCGGTAATCACACAAAGCTTTCTATACAATGATCTTATCAGGTAATTTGGATTCAGTCTTTATATCTCCTATTAATTGAATTTATATATGATAAGAATATACGAACTGATTGTTTTGTTTTGAAAAAAACATTTCTGTTGAAAAATAATCAAAGACAGATAATGACATTATTTGTTTTAGCCAAATTTTAAGCCTTATTTTGTATTTAGTGAAAAAAATATTAAAGATTTTTTAGATAAATATTTATAAAATCATAGTTTAATTTTTATGATTAAATTATTATTTTAAATTTATCATTTATCAAACCTAAATCCGACACAGTGCTTTGAGAAGGTATTGTGTCTGTTATTTAACCATCAGAAAAGATCATTGTTTGAATAACGCAAGATTCAGAGATTTATTCAATACATCCAACACTATATATCATTTTTTTAAACCCCACAGTTCTAAATTTTAGGGTCACAACTCGAAAGATATAGACACACGTGTGATATGCAACATCGTTAAAATTTAGTGAACTGTAATAGTCCTCATCTAGGTCAAAAACACACTTTGATTTTGCATTTCATCTACAGCAAACGTCAAACTGAGCACTTAAAACTTTGAAAAAGTGAAAATGAAACAATTGAATAACTAATAAATACATCATCTTGGTATTACATATACAGCATATCCGAAGACAAGTGTCAATGTGAAAGCATGTATATAGCTATGAGCTATTTACAAACTCTACGTTCAACCCTATATATTTATATGTTTATGTATATATTTCTAGCTTTATTTTTTGGACATACAACAGTTAGTTTTCTTTCTTTTCACAGGCAATCCGAATAAATTGATGTTCTGAAAGTTGTGCTTGGATTAAATAATACAATTATCATCCTCTTCGAGATGCTCTGGAAAGTAATAGGAAAGTTATTATAATTAGCCCGCTAATTTGAGGTTTTTGTCTGTATGACAAGTTGAGAAAAATGATATAAAAATTTTACTCTGTTAGAGTTGCAGTTACCTAAACAGATTCAGTTACCTAAACAAATATTACTTGAACAGATTCAGTCAAAAATGTCGACTAAGAAAATATCAATAAATTTAAATATTTTGATTCAATCTCCAAAAAGAATTTATTACTTCCTATATAACGTAAAGAGGCGTAGCGACAGTAAACTTAAATGACCATAACCAGACAGTCATTACCTAAACGAACAGACAACTGATGGAGCACACTCGTAATATTGCATGATTTGGTTTTTACTTTCAGGGGGTTTTATCAGCTGTTTTCAAACTATTAGAGTATCATGAAATCATACATGAATATTATTGGTAAACATACCGATAATAAATTATCTTGATTTGTGCGTGACGGCTAAAAATAGTTGATAAAACGCAAAACTTAAAATAAAACGTCATTAGGAAACTAAATAAATCGATTTATACTTTAAATGTGATGACTACTTAAAGCGGTTTTTGACAGCAATAACACTTTCATAGTTAGAAAATTAATTCGTGGGGAGCACTTTTGTGGTTTAGAATAGAAAACTGCCTGTGTTATTTTATCGAATTAAATGGTAGTAACTTTTTAAAAAAAACAAAAGTACATATTAGGAAATAAAAACTATTCAGTTGAAGAACGACATTCCTAACTTTCCAAAGTAAATGAATCAAAGAAAAAGTCGTACGACATTTTACTTCTTAGATGTCAAGATCTTTTGATAGTCTGAAAACGTACACAATTTTTCACTTAAAATTCATATGAATACTAGAATTTCATTAGTATATGATGCGTTTTGTTCCTATCTTTTCAATGATAGCAAAAGTTAATCTTTAGCGTTATCTTTCCATTGGCTTTTCTAGCCCGATGCTCCCGAATGCGTTGCAACTTCGTTTTTAAAACCTCTTTAACGATTAAAAACTGTTTTTTAACGACATCAAGAAAACCCTATTTTCTTCAGATTACACTGCTCAAAACAATTAGGGGAGCACTTTTTAATTCCAACTTTAACTTTACTCGCAACTTTTAAATTTTTATCCTATAAATCTAAAATTTGTTAAATAGGTTCCCTATGCATTCGAAATGAAATAGTAAAAAATAGGAGAAAAAATCTTAAGTTTATAATACTTAAATTTAAAGGGGGGGGGGGGGAATGGAATTATAACTTTTTAATAAATTATAACAATAATTATTTCAAAACTTTTTTTTGTTAAAAATAGCTTAAATATATTTTTAAACATCTAAAAAATGCAAGCATGAAAAATTTAGGGTCAATTTATTTTCTAAAACTGTTTTAAAGTGAAATTTATTATACCATATTTTTCATATTTTCATTAATATAAAAAAATATATTAAATTCTTCAAAATACGTTATTCTTCCATCTAACAATGTATCTAACGATACATAAGTGGCGAATTTAACTTAGTCAGAAAAAAATCACAAGCTGATGATTCCCAATGGAATCATTGGGAGCGAAAGATTTTAAAATATGTGCTCCCCTAATTGTTTTGAGCAGTGTATTTTGGATTTTTAACGCCGTAAGACAACCACTCGATTTTCTGTGCTAATTTAAAATCGAACCAAGCCTACTAGCCCCTTTAAGGTTAGGGGAAACATCTACGTCGCCTCGCTTTTACGTTCAATGTGACCCTGAATCAACTTACCACTCCATCTTAGTTGTCCTGCTCTTACTCAGGGTCTTTGAGTAAATGCTCTTGCGTAAACGGTCGTCGTAGATTGAACCATTTCTAAGGTTTTTGTTTCCAAAATATTTTAACAGGTTACCGAAAATATGGTGAAACATTTCTCCACATTACAGGAACTATTATAATTGTGAAACCAGGCAAATTTTTTAACAGTGCAGTATCAAATGATTTCCACATCTTTCCGATATCATTTAGACATTTCAATATCGAGACAACATTGAAGATAATCACGCGAAATTCTGCTTTTGTAAGTCAAAGTTGAACCGAACTAACTGTCTCCAGAAGCTCAGCTTCGTTCCTATATCTCTATTGTACTTAAATTGATTATATTAAGGATTGTTCTTGCATGATGGCTAGTTCGGAAATAAATACCCTGTTAACAATTTCAGTCCCTGTGATGCCATTTGGCATCATCTTGTTTCTGATCATAATAAAAAAAAAATAATGGGGCTGATATCTATTGGGATTAATAAAAATTTTCAAATAGAAAAAAGTTTGAAGAATCGATTTATGTGTTTTTTGATATCATAAATGGCTATAGGCGATCAGAAAAAAAAATCTGAAATGGTGATGACAAATTGTCATTGGGACTGAAAAGGTGAATTATCGAACCAAGCTTACTGGCCCTTAAGGGTTTGGAAAACAGCATCTACATCGCCTCGCACCTATGTTCAAAGTGAGCCTACTTACCACACTCCACCTTAGTTGTCCTGCCCTTCTTCAGGGTCTTTGAGCGAATGCCATTGTGCAATTGGTCGTCGAGGAGATGCAAGCATATCCATCCAGTGCCGGAGTTCGGTGCCGCTTGCATTGCAGCCCAACACCACCTTCCCAATAGGATCCGACGTTCCAATTCGGTCATAATCCACCACCGTTATCATCAGCTGCACTTTCTGCAACAACCACAAAGATAAATGGTTAAAAATTTTTCCGAGTATTACAGAAAGCGGTTTTCGAAATACTTGGGAACGCTTCTGAAAATTATATTCACCGGAGCTGTCCCATATGAAGAGTACAGAGGAAGAACAGCTTGATTTATTAGGAGTCTTCCCGTAATTGTGTCTGCTCGGCGGACATTGGCGACAAGAAATCGGTTTTTCTTTTGGTTTAGGTGATTTCTCGCTATCATTGCCAAAGAGGCCTATTGAGGAAAGAATTCTCCGAAATCAATGTGTTTTTCCCCTGTACTCTTCATTTATTAAGAAACGTTTCTGATTATCTTCGTTAAGAATCTTTCTTCAAAAAGCAAGACACTTTACTGTCCAATAACTCTAGATATTCTAATGGAACCACCTTGTACTAGAGAGTTCTATAGATACTCACTAAGAGCCATATGTCCTGGGAGTAGGTCGTAATTAACCCAGTTACAAAACTAGAATACTTGGCTAGTTTTGTAACTAGTCGAGGTGGTGTGTTTGGAAAATGTGCACGAGGTTTCTCTCCTAAGCTCTGCAACAAGCTCTGTCTGTTTCTCTCCTAAGCTCTGCTTTTATTAAAGCTATGTTCCAAGAACTTTAGCTATAGCAAAGAATCGAACAGTGTTTTCTGTCCCTAAAAAGGCTTTCCGAGCCATAATGAGAGCAATAAATGTCCAATTCGGCCAATTTTAAGTCTATCCTTGGATTGTCGCTTAGGACTTTACATTGTAAAACAGAGGGCGTTATGTAAGTATAATCTTGATCAGTTGAGTTAGTGGTAACAAATTTAGAGTGTTTGTCAACTTGTATACAGATATTCAATGTCCATTGAAATATTATAGTTGAATATAAAAATGATAAAAATATCCCTTTGAGAATATTTCTAAATCCCTAAATTGTCCCAATAGCTTGTTTGATGATGTTTTTCGCGCTGCACTCTATGAGGTTGTAAGTGAGATGGGAAAGACATGTTAGAAATATCCGAAAGTTTTTTTTTTCTGCTTGGCGGAAATTATATTTCTATGTCGAGACAAACCTTGTACGTTAGTGCTGTACCCCAATTTATTTGGCAGCACGTTTTTACAAGAAAATCACTTAATGTTTTACGTTATTGTTATATTATAAATGCTAAGTGCTTTCTTAACAATTACATTTTATGAATAAGAAGAACTGTGTGGTTTACCTGTATCTGTTCGAAGGGGATCTCAAACGTAAAAGATTCATTGTAGTAAGGGTTCAACGTGCACTTCTTGATACTCGTTTTCTTCTTTTTAATTCTCTTGCCATTCATCATAATGGCAATTTTTACATAAGGATCTGTCAAGGAAAAACGAAAACGTTAACTTTTTTTAGACATTCAATACGTTATGTTAAACCTTTTAAAGTAACATAAAGATATTCTTTTTTATTAAAATATTTTTAACGTAGGTATTTTAACAGCAAATATCGATATGATCATCCTTTGTGTCTTAAATATTGGAATTATTAATATTTATTATTTATCCATAAGTATCACGCACTATAGTGTTAAATTTAATGAATTGATAAACCGTTGTTTATACACATTTCTTTACCGCGGTATACCCTTTCTTTTTTTGATTTGGGTAAATTAGGGTTTCAAGAGGGTAGTATGATTTTAAAACCAAAAACTAACCATTTTCATTGATTTTCTGCACATATTCAATAGTCTTTATCGTTTGCTAAATTTTTTGAAATTCAAAGGACAATGATGTTTTTTTGCTATTAAAATTAAAGTGAAACAGATCATTACATCATTTAACTTTATATTAGTTTGAAAACTAAAACCAATTTTTAAAGAAAAAATGTTTGTGTCACTTTCTTAATAATCAACTTTTAGTCGCCATACTCGCCCATTTTCTTTGAAACTTTCTTTCATTTAATAACATTCTTTACCGTTTGCCAAATTAGTTCGATTCCTGAACTTTCTTCGATGGGTGGATAGTAATTATTCAAATAGTAAATACTACTTAAGATAGATTTTAAAAAGTATTATAATTTTTCATTAATATATTCAAAGCTAATGAACTTACCAGATAAGCCACCGACATCCATCTTTTTTAAGTTTTTAGCTTCTAGAATAACTACGGTAAGTTTTCCGGCTGTCGGGACATATCTCAAAGAGAAACAAATGTCTCCCAACTTGTTTTCCTGGAAGCCAAAAATATCACAAAATCAGCATTTATAAGATTTTTTTAATAATAATTATTTTTAATAATAATAAGAATTATTCCCAAACATTTAAAAATAAATTTAAAATACTAATAAAGAAGTAGACTAATTCAAATTTTAATCAGAGAAACAATCCACCATTTTAAATTTAAATAGATTTTTGATCTCATTTTATCAATCATAAAATGACGAATCCAGTTAAAAATCAAATTTTCTAAAATATAAATTAAGATTTATGTGCAAGGTACTTTAACGGTTGTAAATTTAATTGGACAAAGTCGTCAATAAACGGACCAGACCACATACTTTAGTTACATTTTAGAGAATGTGAGTTTTGCTACTACTCCCTAATCAAACGATGTGTCTCAAATGTAGCATACAAAAATACATCCTACATTTTGAGATATGACCAAGTGTTTTAAGACTATGTTTAGTACTAGGTATAAAGAATCAAATGTCGGCTATAAATCGCCATTATCAAGTAACTCTGTGAAACATGACTAAAAGCAGTATTTAACAATTTAATGTTTTGGACATATCTGTAATTGAAACTTTATTTTAGTTAAGAAAAATAGTCATACCATTAAATTGTAACTAACGTGAATTGTTTCTTTGTAAGCTTACCCTTTCACATTTAAATCAACTCACTACACTAACAATATTTACAACATTCCTACGACAATCGCGCTGACTACATTTAACTAAAACCAACGATTTTTTTTTAAAAAAGACTTTAAACGAATTTTCTCTTCAAGCATTACTTTTCTTTCTTTACTAAACACACGAACATGTAAGCAAACAGTAATTTAAAACAAACAGTGCAGAAAAAAATAACGAAAATTAAAATTAAAATAACGCGGACTTTTATGGCAAGCAACGACGTTTAACCAGCACAAAAACAAAAAGCACAACACCACATAGACGATCACCAAAAAACAACACATACCCGCGGCCACGACTGGCTAATACTTACAAACATGGCGAATCCACACCATGACGAAAGAGTTTAAGTTCCATTGAATGATTGTAGACGGACGAAATGGCAAAAACAGCAGGAATTTGATATATTTTTGAAGGGAGAGAAATTATATAATAAATCAATTGGTAAAATAATAAAAAGGAAATTAAAGCATTGATAAAATAATGTTTGTGTTTTAGGGAGATTAGAAACCAAATTGTAGCTAAAAACTGAAATAATAAATGCCATTGGATGTAGGCGCATGCGGCAACTAAAATATAAAGCAGCAACCAAATATGCGGAATAGAATACGAGTTTTATAAAAAAAGTTGATATTAACGTATATTTAAAGCGAAACCAATAAACTACCAATAAGCTCGGACTATTGGACTAGTAGGACGAAATCAACCGATTTGTTTTCTATTTTGCCAAGAAAATGTGCTACAAGTAATATATTATCAGTTCCTTCGTTGTTACCGTTTTCTAGAAAAATGTCTACAATTGATTCTAAAAACTACAATGGCTATTGTAACTAAATTATTTTTTTCTTTCAGAATGTCTACATTTTGACATAAAAATATACAATTATCTATATCCATAATCTGAAAAATTGGTATAAAGTATTATTATAAAACATTTAGCTATACACTAGATCACAATAGAGTACTCTATTCATATTTATATCTATCTATACATGAAGTTGAAAACTATCAATTAGAAATTAAATTGGTTCTAAATGAAATATGTTAAAGACACCTCATTTTAATGAGGTTTACCAAAAAAGAAATTCTATTAATTTTTCTGTACTGCATTATTTTTTAATCTATTTATTTTTCAGTAATTTCTCTGTGTATTTTATAAAATGTTAAATATCAATCGTATCGTTTTAGACCATATTCAATTGTATATCATAAGAAATAGTTTCAATGCAAAAAATAGTTTAAAGTTACTTAACCTAGCAGGCAAAAAATAAACCTGTAAATTTACATCAAAAAAATCCAGTGGCATACTTAATGTGGCCAAATACTGAATGACAACGAGAAATAACCTAGGATAACTTGCAATTGTGTCTGCAGAAACATGTAAGCTAAGTCTTAGCATATGAGAATTGTATTTGAAGAATAAATTAAGGAATAAATTTTTCTTTAAAAACCACGGATAGCAATGTTAAATCCTAGTTGATGATCTTATCAAATGTGATTACAACCGTACGTAAGATTATTACAGACCTCAGTTTTAATGCATGGTTATCGAACTGGGAAATAACGCTTTCTGGCAAAAATAACTGATGACAGCGACAGATAGTTCGTTGATTATCTGCATCGTGAATGCTGTAAGTAAGTTGGCTAGAGCCATGTTTAACTTGTAAAATTCTTGAATACAGTAATTCCCCGCTGTAGTAACAAACGCCAGTAACTACGCACTAGAGCTTGAGTATCAGTTTAAATTTATAGCAAATACTCTACATAAGACACAATCCATTACATCGTCATAAAATTATCTTGACTGTTTTTAATTAATAAAAAGAGACAGGCGAAATAAATATGACACCAAGTAAATGGGTTTAACTTCAGATGAAAGAAATTAAACAGATGAAAGTATTCAAATGAAAGAAATTAAACAGATGAAAGTATTCAAATGAAAGAAATTAAACAGATGAAAGTATTCAAATGAAAGAAATTAAACAGATGAAAGCATTCAGATGAAAATTATTAAACTAATTTATTTGGTTGTTCATATCACTGTTAAAACAAGTTGAATGCTATGATACTATCTAAAACCTCAATTCTTACTACTTTGATTCCAGTGGCTTAGTGATAGTGCTTTGCATTGGCATTCCACAGGTCCAGGGATGGAGTCCCGGATTCGGTGAGATTGCCTCTCCTTTCATCCCTAAGTGGGTCGATAAAATGCGGACCAACAATGCTTGGGAACTAAAAACTGGGAGTTCCACGTGGGATTGATATCCAAACTGGGACATATGCCTAGGACCTCAGAGCCTTTGCTCACGTAAACTGAAATGGGCACGGAGGGCCTTGGCTCACTTACGGGCTGTTGCACCCGGAAGTTTAGCTCAGTTTTAACATTCGAAATCAACACGAGGCCGTGTGTTAAGACACATTTGCACTCCGTCCCTAAGTACGATCCTGTTCTGCACTGCATGTGACAAGAGCATTGAGATCGAAAAAAAAGTGGAGGGAGGTGTATGATTCCCTAAACAGGGCAGCAAACGAGCCGGTTCAATAACGAAACGCGGAGGAATACACGGCACTGCAGCAGAAACGAATAGGGCAGAAAACGTAGAAACGCATTATTTCTCATTGGATTCGTCTTTGCTGGTTCTTAGTTAATGATTCAGATGGTTATTTATTTCATAAGTTGGAATTCAAAGTTAAAGAAAGTAAATTTCTTTCGAACTAAAAATGTTAAAATACATTTAGGAGCCCAAGCCAATATGATAGAGGGGTCTCATACAAGCATTGCATTCAAGTCTAGGGAAAATAGTCCTTTTCTGCCCTGTTCACTCAAAAGGGTACTAGTGGGTTTTTGGCTCGCTGACACTTCACTCCAGTTTCCCTTTTAACTCAATTTACAAGAGTTGGTTCATACCTGTCCTTGTTCTCCCTCGACGCTCGTCAAGTCTTTCCATTCCTCGATGGTCTGGGCCAGATCCACGGTGTTGAGGGGGATTTTCACCTCCCCGATCTGGTCGTGCTTCGAGAAGCGATCGAAATCGAAGATCGCGAACACTAAAGTCTTCGACGTGATCTCTGCGAAAGGGACCTACAAATAGAACTCCAACATAAGCTTAAGTTCTCCTTGTACCAAAAGTTATTTATTTATTTGTTTGTTTCAGATGCATATAACAGAAAAAATCCAATTACAATGCACATCATTAAAGACAATGCAAGATAACAAGAACACACAAAAAAGAAAAACATTAAAATGATGGATATGAAAAAAAGACAGTGTTACAAAGAGAATAGCCATAGAGGGAATTTTAAAAACATAAAAAAGCATAAAAAATACACCCAGTTCCTCAGACACACTGTGTAAGCTAACTTCATTTAGCCGAAGACTTTTGTAGTGTAAGTCAAGTTATGTAAATTTTAACTTAATTTTAAGGTGGTTAAATTTTGGAGAAAAAAAAATAAAACAGGTTGCATTAATTAGTTGCAGTTAGTGTAAATCAGATACTTCAATATATTTTTATTTAAGTTAAAAATTGTAGTAATAATCACTTTTTAACATACTTGACTCGCACTACAGAAAGGATAATTCTGCATAGAATCAGCCTATAATGAAGCCTTTCTGTCTATTTTTACATACGTAATCTTATCTATCTGAATACATTCAACTTTATAAATGAACACTTTGTCAATAACCAGTAAAATAAAATAAAAAAGCATATAAATGTTAATTGTTAAAAAAAAACTTTTATTATAATAGATAAAAGACAAAACATATGTTAAACAATTAATTAGACTATACTGTTTCCTCGATTAATTAATTTTAACTTGAGCTGCAAAATATATTTTAATCTACTCATACATGAAGGGAATCGCCATTCTCCCGTGAAACGTTACCGAAAGCATTTTCACTAGGCAGTGATTGGTTTGGCATATCACATGGACGCTAGGCAACTTGCTTTCGGTAACGTCTTGAAAGTGAAGTGGCGACATTTGGCGAAAGTTCATATGTCCTGTCCCTCTACGCAATACCACCTAGATTAGAAGGCCGGCGAACTAAATGCTTGACGTCATATTAGTAAACCGATTCTGTGGTTTTGACCAATGATCATTCGTGACTAGATCTCGTATTTGAATACATTTTTAAGATAGATGAATCAAGATGCGACGTCATCTTAATATACGAAGGTTATTGGTGTTGGTCAACAAATCGAAATTGGTCTACTAGTGTGACGTTGTGTTGCTTAGTTCTTCGGCCTTCTAATCTAGGTGGTATTGCTCCACGTATGCTTAGTTTTAGAGAATGAAGTGTCCTGACCTTGAAGTTAAAGGTCTCATTGAATACAGGATTGAGTGTTTTCCTGTGTACTTTCGTTTCGTGCTTCTTCTTTTTGTCTGGGAGCAGATAGACTTTGACGTAGGGGTCGGATGTTCCGGACATGTCAAGGCCGGGTAGGTCCTCGGCCTGAATCACGGTGACCGCCAACTGAAAACACACATTCTCCGTCAAAAAGCAACACTCAATAACAAAAATGAAAAGCATCTTCACAACCAAATAATCTTCATATTTGGTAAGCTATTTTCTTATAACTTGAAAGTGTTATCTTCTATGGGAATTTTTCCCAGTCTCAAAGAAAGTAAAATGTTCCATGCTTCCTTGTGCGCATGTATATGAGCTTTAAATACCTTTATGTAAGCTAAAAACTCACTAATTAAATCCCACAAGAATTAAATTAATAAATTCTAAAAGCTTATTGATTTTAAGCGCTCTGAATGATACGCAATTTTATAGTAGTGTAATATTGTTTAATTGCATGATATTAAAATTTTAAATAAATGAAAATTTAGTTTATTTAAATCATTCTAAATTTTATTTTGGTAGCAGATCATTATAAATGACTGATCCGTATTTAAAATTTTATTTTTTAAGAAAATTCTATGTTATGCTTGTAAACTTGATAGTCAAGTGACAGGTTTATCCGTCTGTATCCCTCAGATGGAAGTCACAAGTTAATGAGAAAAAAAAAATTCTTTATGAAGATAACATACATATAATTTCACAAAAAGAATAGATTTCTATTACTCATCAATAAAACTATAAAGATTAAAATTTAATATTATAATAAAATCCTTCTTCATCTATATTTACAATGTACACTTACGTTGTTGGAATTGAAATCATAGTCGAGTTTGTATTGCAATCTTCCCAGTTTTTCTTCAGACTTTTCGCTTTCTTTTTCTCCCTCGTTATCTTCCATGTTTTCTTGTAATTCATCTTCATCAGGTTGTACCTGTCATCAATATATTTTCTTAGAACTTGTCAAAATATAATGTAATTGTGAAATAATAAATACTGTTACTATTTAAAATTTTACTATCAGTAGTCTCTACTATCGGTCTTTTCAAATGGAAATAAATGCAAAAACTATTAAGGTTAATTCGCACTTCTTACCTAAAAAACACTTATTTTACGAATCATAGTAATGCAATTCCCTGGTGATGGCTCAAATCCCATTTTCATTTTTACATTTACATTTCCCCTCTTAGCCATTGCATGATACCGTTTACAGAGTTAAAACTTTTGGTACAACTGTACTCCAAAATCCTGGAACATTCTAACTGCTTTTACTATTTGGAACGTTGATTGAGTGGTGCTCGCTTTCTCTTTGTATGCGTCTCCACGGAACCCCAGTAAGGTGGAACAGTAAGACGTTAAAAGACTTTAAAACGAAACAAAATTTTTGTTGCCCCGCTAGTAACGTACACAAGCATTTGAAAATCTCGTTAACTACACTCTTAAAACAAAAGAGTGAAATCCACTCCAGTAGGAGAAGTTGGAGAAGTGCATTTTCGACACTTTAAAGGAGTGAATATTTACTCAGACTGAGTTAAAATCACTCGTTTGGAGTGATCCTGTCGGAGATTTAAGACACAAAGAATCCACTCCTCCATGGGAGAAGTGCATTTTCTAGACTGGAAGAGGGAAATTAACTCAGACTGAGTTAAAATCACTCGTTCGTTTTAAGAGTTTACACTCTTAAAACAAACACTCCTAATTTAACTCAGTCTGAGTGGATTTCACTCCTCCAGACTGGAAAATGCACTTCTCCTTTTGGAGTGGATCCTTTGTGTGTTAAACCTCCGACAGGATCACTCCAAACGAGGGATTTTAACTCAGTCTGAGTAAATATGCATGCCTTTACGGTGTCGAAAATGCACTTCTCCAACTGGAGTGGATTTCACTCTTTTGTTTTAAGAGTGTACACCTTTTGAAATGTGAAGGTGTCTCTATAGGAAAAGGGGGTGTGCTCACTTTCTCCTTGTATGCGTCTCCAAGGAACCCCATGCCTTTGAGATCGACTCCGCCTTTTCCTCCTTTTTTGTCCTTCTTCCTCCTCTTGCACCATCGTCGGAGGCAGCAGCAACAGATGCAGACCAGCAGCAGTCCGATACCGATCAGGATCATTATAATGCCCCACACGGGAACTAAACCAATTGAGAAAATCACATTTACTTCACATCATTTGATGCCGGTCCACTGGCGCAATGGTTAGTGTACTAGCCTTTGGAGCTGCTGGGCTCGGGTTCGAATCCCGGTTAAGGCATGGATGTTTGTGTTCGTCAATAAATGTTGTTATTTGTCTATGTGTTTGTGGCGTCCTTCTTTGTGTGTCTCTTGTGACTGTCTCTTCTGGCGAGCGGGGTAATGGGCTATATAGCCTACATCCTTCCCTTCTAGAGGGCGCAATCACTGTCATTTGTCAACATCATTTGATATCTTATTTGAATAATTAACATTCGTGCAACATTTTAAGTATTGTGTTTCTGATTTCATATATGATCATTGTAATGCTTCAAAAGGGAACTGCACAAATTAACATTATTGCAAAGTTGTAAGTATTGTGTTTCTGATTTCATATAGATTAGGATCATTATAATACCCCACACGGGAACTGAACACACAATTGAGAAAATCTCATTTCCTTCATATCATTTGATATCTTATTTAACCCTCTAATGCATAGTGTTACCGTTTGGTAACAAGTAACATAATCCACTTTATATTCTATTCAAATAGAGCTCCTCCTAGACAAATCTGTTTTTTTTCTCATCTATTATATTTCAATTTAAAGTTTTAGTTAGCAATTATCCTCATAGATGACAGTAGTAAAGTGTATTCAAAATTAAAGAGTGAGGTTATTAACTTTTGTGAAATTTCGTTTTGGGCAGTATTCAAAGAATAATAATATTAGTACTAAATACTAATAAATTGTTTTGAAAAATTAATCATAGTTAAAAAGGGTTATTTTGAAATATTTTTAGTAGTTTTCTAGTCATTATTATCAAAATTGGAATTTGGCAGTTGGTTTTTGTCATATGGAATTTTTTTTTAAATTGAAATTATTTAAATTCTAATGTGGTTAAATTTTTTTAGTATTTTTCTCATAATGTGTGAGTATTAAGGATACATACATATTTTTTTGGGATGAAAATAAAAATTCATGCATTAGCGGGTTAATTAACATCACTTGATATCTTATTTGAATAATTAACATTCGTGCAAAATTTTAAGTATTGTGTTTCTGATTTAATATCGATTAGGATCATTACAATGCTTCACAAGGGAACTGCACAAATTAACATTAATGCAAAGTTTTAAGTATTGTGTTTCTGATTTCATGTTGATTAGGATCATTATAATGCTTCACAAGGGAACTGCCACATAAGAAGAAAATCATATTTATTTCACAGAATTTTATATCTCATTTAAATAATTAACAATCGCGTATTGTTATAAGAGTTGCGTTTATGATTTCATGCAGGCTGTCTACTTTTTTCTGTCATTTTGAACAGAGTCAATTTCTCTTATATTTGAGAATAGTAAAAGACTATGATTTATGCTAATCGACTATTTAGATCTTTACATAATATAGATTATAAGCTTTTGATCGTCATAATACAGAAGATAAAGGAATATATCAGAGCAAGTTGTGCATAGCAAACATCAAAATAAAATTACTTGAGGCACTTTTATGACTATATAACTACCTCTCCCCTGACGTTACTAAGCGTTGTAAAGTTATAAGTAAAAGTTTTAATAAATTTTATTTAACAAATATCCAATTCTAACCTAATAAATGATTTTAGACTGTTGAAACACATACAACTGGACACTACTCTGAAAATTAATTAAAATTTTCTATATTAAAACTTAACTTAGGGCAAACTAAGCCATAGCCTCCAAAACAAAGATACTCGACCAAATTATTAAAAAACTAAGCATTTGAGTTGAACATAGTTATCCTATTACCCGCAGCATAGATGGCACCAACTACTGGCAAACAATGAAGTCTTAGAGAATTTGCCAATCAACATCGACATAGATGGTGTAGGCATGACAGATGTGACGGTCTTCTCAAGTTAGTAGGCCAGAGAAGCTTTCCCTAACAAGTGCGTGGACGCAAATTTCGACGTCACTGTTCTGAGTATCGTTGTTCCAAAGATGAAGACATCTGATCTCGACACCTGTTCGGAGCCACTCGTTCACTGTTGACTATATTTTTAGAATTCATGGTGATTCAGAGCAGGTTCCGTTGTCTTCAGAACAGAAAGTCAAGCGTTCCGTCCAAGCACGCGTTTGGGAGAGCTTATCTGGCCTAGTAAGTTGAACAGGTCTTGTTAGAGACCAATCGCGCTTTCATGTCACTCCAGGTCACGTCGAAAACATCAGAAAACGGGCAGGAAAAGGGAATAGAAATAATACATTTAATTACAATGACTAGTAATAGAATTAATAACTACAATAACTAGTATCGCGATAGATGGCAGCAACTGTCGCGTATGTGTGTGTGTTGTTGGTGGCAACAGTTTGCTCGAGCCTGCAGCAAAGAAAAAGGGGCGTCTACGAGATCGACGGTAGCAGAAGACATGATGTCTTATCCAAAAATGCGGACGCTTGACTCTCGATCAACTTTTATTTATGGACTTAAATATTCGACTTATTTAAAAACAAGTTGTTTACATTTATTTAATCTTCGTAAACTACTTTACTTTTAAAAATGAAAAAAGCCAAATTAAGCTTGCTTTAATTTGTTTACCAATTGCAATTAATAAAACTCTGAAAGTGAATAAATCTTCAATCATCAATCAATGTGCCTTCAATCAGCATAAGTAATCACGAACTCACCAACCTTCTATATATCAACATTTAATTACAATAACTTGTAATAATAATAGATAATGGTCTAATCCACTGACCGTGTGTTTTATCCGCTATCTCATGCATGATCTTCTCCCCCATCGGCTCTTCGGTGATAGCCGACTCGGTGACATTGCTTTCCAGGGCCACGGCGGTGGCTTCCGCGACGGGGGGCAGGGCCGGGGGTGGCTCCGGTTTCGGGGCGCCCGGACCCCCGGCCTCCAGAGGGGCCGCCTCGGAGCGGATCTTGCGGATGACGCTGTCGATGAACCTAGTTGACGGGGGCATGGTGGGGACGTGGTGTAGTTACTTGGTGGAAGTGGTTTGACTTGTTCTGAAAGGAGAGAAAAGGAGATTCACTGTGGAGTTAGAGATGCAATTGTATATGTTAAGTTTTGAATTATCGTCGCACTAGAGCTACACGTGGGCTATTGGCAACGGGCGTCGTATTTTAGAACCACAGTCAGGTGACGAGCCAACCCCTGAATCGGCACCCAACGCAACCGTTAAGGGCGACATCGTACGCAGCGTTTCAATTGTATAAATTAATTAGGCTTAAATCAAATTGGGATAATTAAAAAAAATCGAATAATCGGAGATTTAGAGCTTTAGAAGGTTTTTAGTAATTAAAGTTAAGTGAAGTTTCATAGATAATTTTTTTTAGTTTTTCTTTGAAAACAAAAGACGAAACATACGAACAAAAATTTTACCTTCCAATAATATATTTAACTTAATTTAGGCAACATTATACGCACACCACAGTTTTCTAAGCGTAAATAGCATAAATATTCAACAAAAAGGATTGTATTGTACTGATCAATATGTTCTTCAATTTCATATTTGGATTGCATGTATAAGAATGGCATAAATTGTTGGTTTGTTGATGTGCCCAAATGCTTATCTCTAAAAGCCTCCTTCCTTTATATTTCCCTTAAATGCCTTTAGATTGTTTTTCACTTTATTCATAAAAAGCATATATACTATATTGACAAACAGCGGCTGCAGCATTTCTAAAATTCTAAGAATACATATTGCAATTAAACTTAATTTTGTCGTTTGTTATTGCGTACAGTTTGTTTTAGTTAAACATAAGTAATTTGTAAAAGATTATTGTTATCGCTTAAATTATTTTAATACAAGGGAGAGTGGGGGCTAATGAGACGCAGGGGTAATGGGACAAGGGGCCAAAAGCAGATAAAAATATACTTTTTTTACAAATATTTCTGCACTACAACATTGTAACAATTCGACTTCACATTTTAACAACCAAAGGTCTTTTTAAATCCACGTACCCTGAAAAAAGAGCATAAGTTTAGAGGAAAAAATTATGTCATCATCTTCGAGTTTTAACTTTGACATTTCACCTTTCAATGGGAAATATTTAGTTAAAAAAATAAAATTTCATTATGTATACGTTTTGTCAAATTAGCCCCTACTTTCCCCTACGTTCCAAAAAATTCAATAGATCTTAAAATTATTACAATCAATTTATTTCCATTCATAAATAACAATCAGAAACTTTGATTTATTAATAAAGTAATCCATTAAATAATAACTTCAAACGACAAAAGCAATCCTTCACTTCGAAACTCAATAAAGAACAGTTTTATGTTCTTCTACAAATTTAATGAACAACACTCTTCCTAAAAGGATCAACCGTACTTCACTTTATCTTTTTCGCACTTTCTTCTCGGGCCAGTAATTGGATTTCCCCGTAGAAGCAAGAGAAATGCCGGGAAACCCCAAAAAAGGCTGTTCTGGCCCAGAGCCAGAATCTTATCACATGCCTGGTTATCATCTACATCATTTGCCTGGTCAAGTTTAAGGTCACAGAAAAGGTGGATTTTGGCCAAGATATAACATGGAACCATTAAAGACGATTTTGTGAATACCATTAACACCTTCATCTCCGAATAAAAAAAGGCAACGTTAATAAATAAAACTTTTTTCTTTAAATTCTTTTATTTAATTTTTATCCCATATCAAAACATTAAAGATGACTTTGTGGATACCATTAACGCCTTCATTTCCGAATAATAGCAATATTAATGATTATAATTTTTTCTTTAAATTTCTTTATTTAGATTTTTATCTCATATCAAGACATTAAAGACGACTTTGCGAATACCATTAACACCTTCATTTCCGAATAACAGCAACATTAATGAATAATTATATTTTTTCCCTTTAAATTCCTTTATTTAATTTTTATCTCAAATCAAGACATTAAAGATGACTTTGTGAATACCACTAACAACTTCATTTACGAATGAAAACAACATAAATGAATAATTATATATATTTTTTTCTCTTTAAGCCCCTTTATTTATTTAGTATCTCATATCAAGCCATTAAAGATGAATTTGTGAATACCATTAACACCTTCATTTCCGAATAAAAACAACATAAATGAATAATTATATATTTTTCTCTTTAAACCCATTTATTTATTTAGTATCTCATATCAAGATATTAGAGACGACTTTGTGGATACCACTAACACCTTCATTTACGAATCAAAACTTTTAAGTTTTTTTTTATTTCAATTTTCATGTAATTTAATTTGCCCTACATAATTTGCTCAGAACTATAATGTTTAGTTGTCTTATATGTTTCAATTTAAATAAAAGTTATCTTAAACGGAAAATTCATTTTCGCATCCCAAATTATCTTACCGGTAGTGTCATTGATGGGTAAAGAATGAACAGTATTTAGTCTATTCATTTATCTGAGTATTTTTCTTATCAAAAAATTTTATTACTTGATCTATATTCTTAAAAGATAAGTTTTATTTATAATTTATAACTTCATAATATTTCGTTAATAATTGATATTTAATCAGTTATTGTAACCTTTTGTCTATCTGAATGAAGTATTTTGAAATGTGTAAAGAAATTAAGTTTTGCACGGATTAAAGTATTGTTAAAGTGTTGGATTTAAGTATTGTAATTGCCGTGCAGTTATTAGATTTAATGGTACCCAGTACTATTTTAAGCTGAACTAGAAAATTTATAGAATAGAATTTTAACTTCCTAATTATCACTATAGCATTAATGAATATCATAATATTCTTAAAAAACTAAAAAATACTTAAATTACGTGCTTTCAAAAGTTTATTTAAAATAATCAACAAAGTGTTCTAATAAAATTGCTTGTATTAAACTTCCCATTTAAAAAAAATTTAGATATTATTCCTACATATTATTATGCTTTTTTAATCCTAATTTTTGACTCTTTAAAATAAAAGATATTCAAATTATGCGAAAAGGAAATGTGATGAAATATATTTAAGACAAACTTAAAAAAATGAGTTTTGACGTATGGTATGATCGCTCTATTTTTATCAAATGAATTAATGTATGTCTTTTATATGACAACACATTTCTAGAAAAATATTAGATCGGTATAATTATAACAAAAATCTATGCATATTTTAAAAATGTAAACATATTGATAGTTTTGAAATACCATCGTGTATTACATAAAGGTAGGCTACCTCCACCCACGCAACACGCGTAGCGTTATTGATTTTTAAATTTAATCCGTACCATATGGAGATACTCGCACAATACAAACATTACAAAGCATACATCACTTTCATACAGCTTTACATAGATAAAATACCACGATAAAACTGCTTTATTATTGAATAAATATCTTAAGAACATCGTTAACCCATTAAAATCCCATTATCTCTTCCAAAATCGGCGATAACTCACATCACACAACGATTAGCTTACCTGTTCAGACTGTCATCGCTGCTTCCACTCTTCAATCTATCGCGTCGAAGTACTAAAACCCTTTAACTCGACAAATTGGTCGGTTAATCTTAGTTGTCGATCTCTCTGGAGATGTCTGTTGAGGATCTTCTACGACCACTTGCTTCGTGACATGTTGCCTGTTCTCGATGCCGGGACGGAGATGCGCCTAAGACGCGGCTAAATATAGAAGAATATCGATCGGTCCGCCTACCTTAAATCAGGAGCTGGCTTCGGGTTTACAGGGGTCGGCGTTTTAATGGCTCGTTGGTTTATTGGTTTGGTTTGGTAAAATTCCAACCATAATGTCTGAAACTTATGAATTTTTCCAACCTTATTACTTGTCGTGGAGGTCTAAACCGAGATGCTTGTTTAGTTCAGATTACATTTTCCCCAATAAAACCCTAATTAAAAAAAATGTCTGAATCAATTTAGTTATATACCTATTTGTTGTTTATGAGTATTGCCGAATGTTTTGTTGTCTTGTAATCCACCATAGATATAGCAACGGCAAATGACGCATCTTTACATGACAGTGAGTTTTCCGTACTGAATATATTATACTTCTCTTCTTGTTTTGAATAAATACATTATGGAGTTTTTTTTAATGTAGGAAAAACAGTAATCTTATTTTTTCCACTTATACAGCTTGACCCTAAAATTAGTTCTCGTTTCACAGTTCTACCTTAAATTAGGAGCTGGCTTTACAGGGGTCGGAGTTTTAATGGTCTGTTTGCTTATAGGTTTAAACAAAATTTGTTCTTAGGTTTTTTAAATGGGATATGTTCTTAACAATTATTTTTTTTTTCATTAGGCGTGATAATTATATTTTTCAGAGAGTTCAAGAATTTTTCTTTTTTTTTCATCTCTCAAAATTTTGGTTCCAGAATCTCATTTTTATTTAACAACAGCAAAATAATACATGAAATAGAATTTGAAGGGGGTTGGTTTAATTCAGTTGAAAAATAATCAGATAATCAATATATCAAGTCGAGTGAGAAATAGATAGTTATCTCTTCTGCTCTAAAATCGTAGAAAAATGAAGAGCAGGCTAGGTTTTTTTTTATACTAGGCAACTTTTATGGGTTTAAAGTGTATAAAATAAGTTCAAAGGTGTTTGTTCACTATGTCGTAGCTAAAATCTTTCCATCTTTTACTTAAGAAGATAATGAGATAACATAAGTTATATCTTGGAACTTATAAGAACCTAATAACTAAAACGAATATTTTACGTTTTATCCCATATGTTTTTGTAAAAAATATATATAAAGAAAAAGCGTTATTCGAATATGAAAGTGTTATTTGAATATGAGTACTGATTTGTAACTATATATTTCGTTTCAAGAAATAGTTCTTTATTTATTTTCACTAGAACTATAAACTGTTATGGGTTTTCAGTGGTTCATATTTCAACTATAGTTGATGTCAAATGCTAATCAATTGTTGCACTTGAAAAACAAGTTACCACTTATTATACTAAATTTGTCACACATAACGTCATTATTCAAATAAACTTTACGGAAAATTGTAGTTAATTATTAATATATTATTGTTTTTATAAACATAAACTTACCATTTGGTTTAACAAAATCTAATTGGCGACTTAAATGCAATGATAGTATTCATGTTTCTCGGAAATATCAGTATGTTCAAACTATTGCATTTAAGTATTACTATAGTTACTATGCACTAGTATTAATGCATTATTTAATATTTAAACAAATCTTATTTTCTTATAAATATAATTTATAATTTTTATGGTCATGCACTTATATGTAATAACTTCCAACAAATTTAATTTGAAACTTTTTTTTATAAGCGTTAAGGCTAAACAGCAAAGGAATGGAACAAGATAAACGTCAAACAATCGTATCAAATTGTCTTCCTACATACTATCAACAAACCCCAACTAAAGCTTTCTTAGTCAATCCAAGGAGATAGCTCAATGAAAAAGTTTTGCAGACGGTTAAGTTGTAAACATAAAAATATGAAGTATTTAAGACAAGAATTACTAAAAACGTGATATCTGAAGGGTAGATTTATATCGTCACTTAAGTTCTCACATGTGCTATCTCACTTTGCACAACAATGAGATAACACATGTGGGAACTTAAGTGACGATATATTAATTTAATTTTATCCCAAAACATCACTTATATAACACTAATTAGGGTTATTAAGCAAATTATACAATCATTAAGGGAAGGATTTAGTGGAGTAAACACGACGACTTTACATAGTTTGGTTTCGAACTTCTGGTTTTCTGTTTGTTTAAAAGAAATCTGAGCGTTAAGAAGGTACATTATTATAATTTTATTCCGAAGCATCCCTGACATAATATCAATTAGATTTACTGAGCAAATCGAAACAAAGAGACAAAACAAAAGAACAAAAAACAAGGGGTTAATCAATGGAAGAGAGTGACATTCTGATGGCTCTACATCGCTTTGTTTTGGGCTTACTGGTTATCTGTTTGTTTAGAAGAAAATGGAATATTAAGAAGGTACATTAATACAAATTTATTGAAAAATATTCCCAACATAATATCAGTTACTAAACAAATTGAACCACTGGTAAGGGTTATAAATAAAAAAGAGTGACATTATGGTGGCTTTACATCGTTTGGTTTCGGATTTCTGGTGGTCTGTTTGTTAAAAAGAATTCTGAGGGCTAAGAAAATACATTATTATTATATTAATATTACTACTGAAATATATAATATCAATTACAGCTACTGAGCAAATCAAACACCTGGTAAGATTTAATGAATGGAAGGGAATGACATTATGCTACTTTACAACGTTTGGTTTTGGACTTCTGATATTGTGTTTGCTAATACTAGAACGAAAAGTATATGTTAAGGTAACACATAATTAGATTATATTATTCGATAACTTAACGGATATAACGCTGGTAGTACTGAGCCAATGCAGGGCCTATTCTTCCATAAGGCCTGTTAGGTCCGGGCCTAGGGCCCCCAAATTTTAGGGTCCCCTAAATTCCAGTTTATATTATGCTAAATGCTGTAAATCCGCAAAATATCAGTAAACTAACAAAACTCTAATATTCCATGTTGTTTTTTGCTCAATTTTGACGAGAAATTGACCTTATAGCATGATTGTTTTGATCGATGTTTTTAAGGAAGCCTGTAAAATTGTAGCAAAAATTTGATACCTTCACATAGAACCATCATTACTGAAAATCATACACAACATTTCCTTAAAGGGCCCCCAAAATAGGTCGTGCCTATAGTATGAGATTTCCTAGAACAGGCTCTGAGCCGAAAGGTTTAGGGTTAATGAATCAATGATGGCGCCCCTCACCTCCTTTGGTCTCGGACTTCTGGTTGGGCGAGGAGGAAGTGAAGTTCTTCAGATCACCACCGATTCTTCTTCGTAGAGGTTTCTTCCGTTTTCCGCGAAACGGCGAAGGACTTCTTCGGACTTATGCATTCCCTAGGAGGTTCTCGAAATGGCGGAGCACATCACTAAGAACTGCGGGGACCCCCAGAGCCGCCATTGCACTGCAGAGATCTGTCCGGAGGAATCGTGCGCAGGCAATCGGGGGAAGGACGAAGGGGTCACGTGTTCCGGGATAGGGATCGATAGCCCCGGAGAGAAGGGGGGTGCACACAAACCGAAGGAAATTATTCCACAAACGATTTTTTTTCTTTCCGAAGTCAATGGGATTAATTAGATCTGAGTTCTTTTGTATGTTAGATATTTGGAATGTCTTTTTTCGCAGTTATTTGTATTGTCATGATATCAAATATAAAAATAGTTGAAATTCAAGAGTCAGTAAGGGGTGGAAACGAATCGAGAGAAATTATCCCACAAAAGTTTTCTTTTCAAAGAATCTTGGATTAATTATACCATATGAAAAATATTTTTGTAGGGTAGTTGATTTGCTGGAATATTATCTATTTTTATTTATTGTTTTTTTATGATAGAAAATGTAAAAGGCAGAAGGGAAGGGGGACACAAATCAAGGGAATTATCGTAAAACTTTATTTTTTATTTAAATAAAAATATATTAGCATCTCTGAGTTATTAATTCTACATTGATATAATGATATTTTAGTTTTTTTTGTCAATACTGTTATGGCATTATTGTGTATTTTTATTGAAGATAGATGTAAAAATTGTATTTATAGTAAGCGGCAAGGTAAACATAAATATTCATTATATTTTTTTTCTTATTTTTCTTAAAGTAACTTGTTTCTACTGATCTAATTATATTTACGTAAAAAAAACTTGAGCTATTTCTTCTTTACTATTGATGGAATGTTATAAATCTTCTATCGACTTATTTTGGATCAATGGTCGTTCTCCAGGGACACAAAAAAGAAGAAATAACTCCCGATATTTAACTTACATGGTTTTCTCTTTAATTACTTATATACTACTAGAAAAAAATCTTTTGTTTTATGGATTGTTTGAACATTACAGCATTAGAGAGACAATTTCGTTTTTAAACACCTACAGTGAAAAAAGTGACGAAAATTGCTTTCGATGTTTTTCTTAGATAAAAGAAGTGAGAGGCAGGAACCGAAAATGGGTCAACAGTTTATTGATTTAAAATACTTGTTTGGATGGCAAAAGAAGTGGATTATAAACGTATATAACACAAATAGGATTATTATTTCTTTTCTCAGGAAAATACAAAGTTTATGTAATCAAATTAATGTCTACTAGAGATTAAATGGAGCTTAATTATATACTTGCACTAAGACAAATAATATAGCTAATGGAGGAAAAAATGCTGCTAATGTTTGTAAGGGTACTTATGACTTTCCTTTTTGTGCCAGGCATAATGTTATGTTGTGATAGTTTTTCATGCTATACACTGTTTGTTTGATAAGCACTATTTAGTTTTTTTTTAATATTAACTTGTGTTGAATCATGTCATGTTATCTTTTAACAATTCATATTTAAATAAATATAATTCTATTAATAAATTGCCCATTCACGTTGAAATAAAATTAACTTCAAAGATGACATAAAAGCCTGAATTAGTATAATTCGACACATGTTTGACGGATATTTTTCTGTAAGACCAATAAAGTTTTCTTGTAAAACAATTAACTCAAAATTAATGCAGTATTTTAAATAAAATCACTTCAGCTAACATTAAAAAAAAATCGATCCCATAAAACTGTCGTTTAAACATTTACATAATGTATGTAGTTACATTCTTACATTCATTAACGTTTTAAAAAATGCTTACAAATTTGAATAATGAATATTAATGTTGCAAAAGATTTAAAGATTAATTATTGACTAATTATTTGACACATTAAACGTGAATTTTTCTTGTATTCCTCCATTCATTTTATACAATAAAAAATCCGACATTATTTCCATCATCAATTTTTAAAAAACACATAAGAAAATATTTTTTTATTCACTATATTTTGAAACACGGTCTAACGGAAATTCTTTTAAAGGAAGCGTTCAATTAGAACCCTAGACTTGGCTTTCCGCCACAATAGGATACTAGCAGTGAAGATAGTTTTACGGCTTCGATACTTAAACCTGTTACTGGAGATGCTTTAGTGTAAGCTATTCAGGACTTTTTGATTTTGCATTTTAATCATTCAGATTTTTGTTATTTGCGAACATAAAGGACTTATTTTATTATTTTGTTTTGGTTAAACTTATAAATGGTTAGTGTAGGTACTTGCAAGTGGTGTAAATCAAGTTTGTCTCTTTTCTTTGAAAGCAATTTTCTAATTTAATGTATAAAATAGCAATTAATAAATCGTATTTATTTGTTTATATGCATGGTTAAACGGATTATTGACTTTTACACTAACAAATAAAAAATTTATTATTTTTTTAAATATTTTTTTTAAAATTAAAACAATATTATTATGATTTTTAAGAACTTTTAACATAAGTCAAGATAATTTTGCGAGACTTTGGATAATAGCCAAGGAAAGCATAATGAGTTAATTGTCACCATAGAATTTTTAAAAGAAACTCTTAGAAAATATAAATGTTATATTTGGAAAAAAAAATAATCTGTCATTTTTTTTAACTTCTGCTTTTAATGTTGAAGTTTTATTTCCGATACTAACTAATAGTTTAAAGTTGTACAATTCTTTAAAATGTATGACATGTATGCTCCTTAGTATGTGTAATTAAAATGTCTTAAGGGGCTTAAGGCTTAAGAAGGCTTAATTTGGGCGGCAATCCTTGGCCCAGTAATGGGCTGTTGCGCTGAGGAGTTTAGTTTAGCTTAGTTTTTATAAATGTTGAAATCTTTGAGCATATTATTTTAGTAATATTTTTAGTTTTATTTTTTTTACTTTTTATAATCTGCCATAATAATATTTATTTGTTTTTTCTTAAGCAATATAGTAGGCAAAATCTTCAGACGTAAAAAGAAATTTGGAAAAAAAGGGTGATATCTTAATAAATGTTTTGATGTACAATTTCATCTATCTTCAAATTTTCTCCATAATTATCCTTTATAAAAGGGTTCTTTATGGTTTAAAGTGCAAAACAATAATGTGATGAATACACTACTAATCTCTGTCAGTTTTTGTAATTAATAGTCTATTATAAAAGTTTTAATTAAAAATATTTAATCAATTTACTCTGAAAATTTTTTACAAGCTCTTTTTTTGCAAGACCTCGAAAATCGTGCGTATCCTCTTGTTGCGTCATTTTTTATACAGATAAAGGACTGATATTTAATGGACTGATATTTCGATATAGGCACTTAGGATAACTGAAAACTTGAGCTAAAACATCCTCGTTCATAAGAGAAAAGTTAGTACTAAGAAAACTGCAGTTTGACAGGCTGAAATCTAAATAAGTTATCATTTAACACTAGGGGAGACCGGGGTTAGTTGGCACAGTTTTCACTTCAAAATTTTTCTAATTTTTTGGCTTGAAGATATTTGAAATGTAAAAAGTTGGTAATGTAGGTAAACGATTTGGGCTACAAAAATCACAATAAATACAATTGAATAATATATTTTTGCCACTTTGTGTCTGAAAATTTTTTTTCCTTGTCCACAAAAAGTCAAACTATGCCAACCTACCCCGGTATCGGGGTTAGTTGGCATAGGTAGTGTGGGTAAGTTGGCATAAGTGAGGGCAAGCGTTTTTTATCGTCTTTATGTAAGGTGTAATTATAATGAATGTTAATCAGCTTAAAATTAAAACATTCCATATGTCCTGGGCGGGAAATGAATGTTGGTTCATTACTGATTATAGGAGGTTGAAAAATGTTTTGAACATTATGTGGGTTATGAAACTGGACGGTTACGAGCCAAAACTCGTTGCCAGCGGGGGTTAACGATATTGAAAAGTTGTGGGTGACGTTTTAGGAAAAAGAGAGAAAACCAGTCAACACCTGCTGATTCTTTGAGGCCCAACTACTAGGATGTGCAGTGCCTGATTAGCAACTGCATATTGGATATGCCAACTTTCTTGCCCTCCTTTGGGTTTCAGGCCGAAGTATATGTCACTTGCCCTCAACAAGGTATTCAAACAAAAATCAAAGCAAATTCTTGTTCAGGAACAGTGAACACCTGCCGCAAACTATCCCATATCCTCCAATACCCTCTGGTACCCTTTAGGCAGAGAGAATTCATTTTTAATTTTGCGATCTTACAATACCATGCGATACTTCTAACATAGATCTTTAAAATTATCCGCTTACTTTTTCCTCAAACTTTTTTTTCAAGTAAGTGTGCGCTCAACAGCTCTCTTTCGATGATCTGCTGTCATTGTAGCCCTCTCAGTTTTTCGTTTATAGGTACTCATAATCTGAACAAAAAAATTTACATTATCATAGGTATAAGGCAGAAAAAGTGAACTTACAGTTTTCCGTTTTATTTTACATAATAATAAACTAGATAATCGTTTGTTTTTTTTTTTTGTTTTTTTTTTTTTTTTTACTTGAAATCGATCTGAAATTTGTAATAGTCCCTTAAAATTATGCCATTTTTTAAAACTCTTAGTATGGCAAATCTACGTAAAAGTATCTAATATCTGTCCAGCCAGTTGTTATTGAGTTATGACTGCGAAAAGAAAACGCCTTCCGTATTATATATATGTATAAGATAAAAAAAAAATTTATTATTATGAAGTAGCCTATACCTAAACTTAAATTAGGTCGCTATGACTGTTGGCATACTTATGGTCAAACTTACCCGTTGTAGCGCGGTTAGTTGGCATACCCAGCCAGCCTTATGTCAACTAGCCCCCCGAGTCCCTATGCCAACTAACCCCAATAGAGCAAGTAAAATAAAACATGGCGACCAAAACTTTTTTTTGTTTTATCAAACTACAGCAGAAATGGGACCTTATAACCTCGTAGCTAAATGCCCCAAAGATAC
The DNA here is from genome assembly GCA_023701765.1 of Hylyphantes graminicola. Lineage (NCBI taxonomy): Eukaryota > Metazoa > Arthropoda > Arachnida > Araneae > Linyphiidae > Hylyphantes > Hylyphantes graminicola. The sequence continues at coordinate 53,472,604 of CM043114.1, read as the reverse complement.
TAAAAACTTAATAATGTTATTCCCTGAATGACTATACTACTGTAACAAAAACGACAAATACTGAATAATCAAAATTTTACTTTCATATATGAAAATAC